>OX637534.1:114013404-115467205 GCA_951800035.1 Linnaemya tessellans | reverse complement strand
GGAAGCTTCTTCGCATTTGAAACTCCTTTCAATACTTAGTTATTAGAAATAAACGCCTTTTGGGTAAATTGGGTAAAATTGTGTTTCAACCAAAAAAATTGATTTTTTGCAAAGAGGTACCTCTTCCAAAAAAATTGGTCAAAAAATTTTTTTGCTTAAATGCTTACGACGTAAGCTTTTTCGGAAGCTCTTCGCATTTGAAACTCCTTTCAATACTTAGTTATTAGAAATAAACGCCTTTTGGGTAAATTGGGTAAAATTGTGTTTCAACCAAAAAATTGATTTTTTGCAAAGAGGTACCTCTTTCCAAAAAAATTGGTCAAAAATTTTTTTTGCTTAAATGCTTACGACGTAAGCTTTTTCGGAAGCTTCTTCGCATTTGAAACTCCTTTCAATACTTAGTTATTAGAAATAAACGCCTAGGGTAATTGGTAAAATTGTGTTTCAACAAAAAATTGATTTTTTGCAAAGAGGTACCTCTTTCCAAAAAAATTGGTCAAAAAATTTTTTTTGCTTAAATGCTTACGACGTAAGCTTTTTCGGAAGCTTCTTCGCATTTGAAACTCCTTTCAATACTTAGTTATTAGAAATAAACGCCTTTTGGGTAAGAAAATTGTGTTTCAACCAAAAAATTGATTTTTTGCAAAGAGGTACCTCTTTCCAAAAAAATTGGTCAAAAATTTTTTTTGCTTAAATGCTTACGACGTAAGCTTTTTCGGAAGCTTCTTCGCATTTGAAACTCCTTTCAATACTTAGTTATTAGAAATAAACGCCTTTTGGGTAAAATTGTGTTTCAACCAAAAAATTGATTTTTTGCAAAGAGGTACCTCTTTCCAAAAAAATTGGTCAAAAATTTTTTTTGCTTAAATGCTTACGACGTAAGCTTTTTCGGAAGCTTCTTCGCATTTGAAACTCCTTTCAATACTTAGTTATTAGAAATAAACGCCTTTTGGGTAAATTGGGTAAAATTGTGTTTCAACCAAAAAATTGATTTTTTGCAAAGAGGTACCTCTTTCCAAAAAAATTGGTCAAAAATTTTTTTGCTTAAATGCTTACGACGTAAGCTTTTTCGGAAGCTTCTTCGCATTTGAAACTCCTTTCAATACTTAGTTATTAGAAATAAACGCCTTTTGGGTAAAATTGTGTTTCAACCAAAAAATTGATTTTTTGCAAAGAGGTACCTCTTTCCAAAAAAATTGGTCAAAAATTTTTTTTGCTTAAATGCTTACGACGTAAGCTTTTTCGGAAGCTTCTTCGCATTTGAAACTCCTTTCAATACTTAGTTATTAGAATAAACGCCTTTTGGGTAAAATTGTGTTTCAACAAAAAAATTGATTTTTTGCAAAGAGGTACCTCTTTCCAAAAAAATTGGTCAAAAATTTTTTTTGCTTAAATGCTTACGACGTAAGCTTTTTCGGAAGCTTCTTCGCATTTGAAACTCCTTTCAATACTTAGTTATTAGAAATAAACGCCTTTTGGGTAATTGGGTAAAATTGTGTTTCACCAAAAAATTGATTTTTTGCAAAGAGGTACCTCTTTCCAAAAAAATTGGTCAAAAATTTTTTTTGCTTAAATGCTTACGACGTAAGCTTTTTCGGAAGCTTCTTCGCATTTGAAACTCCTTTCAATACTTAGTTATTAGAAATAAACGCCTTTTGGGTAAAATTGTGTTTCAACCAAAAAATTGATTTTTTGCAAAGAGGTACCTCTTTCCAAAAAAATTGGTCAAAAATTTTTTTGCTTAAATGCTTACGACGTAAGCTTTTTCGGAAGCTTCTTCGCATTTGAAACTCCTTTCAATACTTAGTTATTAGAAATAAACGCCTTTTGGGTAATGGGTAAATTGTGTTTCAACCAAAAAATTGATTTTTTGCAAAGAGGTACCTCTTTCCAAAAAAAATTGGTCAAAATTTTTTTTGCTTAAATGCTTACGACGTAAGCTTTTTCGGAAGCTTCTTCGCATTTGAAACTCCTTTCAATACTTAGTTATTAGAAATAAACGCCTTTTGGTAAAATTGTGTTTCAACCAAAAAATTGATTTTTTGCAAAGAGGTACCTCTTTCCAAAAAAATTGGTCAAAAATTTTTTTTGCTTAAATGCTTACGACGTAAGCTTTTTCGGAAGCTTCTTCGCATTTGAAACTCCTTTCAATACTTAGTTATTAGAAATAAACGCCTTTTGGGTAAATTGTGTTTCAACCAAAAAATTGATTTTTGCAAAGAGGTACCTCTTTCCAAAAAAATTGGTCAAAAATTTTTTTTGCTTAAATGCTTACGACGTAAGCTTTTTCGGAAGCTTCTTCGCATTTGAAACTCCTTTCAATACTTAGTTATTAGAAATAAACGCCTTTTGGGTAAAATTGTGTTTCAACCAAAAAATTGATTTTTTGCAAAGAGGTACCTCTTTCCAAAAAAATTGGTCAAAAATTTTTTTTGCTTAAATGCTTACGACGTAAGCTTTTTCGGAAGCTTCTTCGCATTTGAAACTCCTTTCAATACTTAGTTATTAGAAATAAACGCCTTTTTGGGTAAAATTGTGTTTCAACCAAAAAATTGATTTTTTGCAAAGAGGTACCTCTTTCCAAAAAAATTGGTCAAAATTTTTTTTGCTTAAATGCTTACGACGTAAGCTTTTTCGAAGCTTCTTCGCATTTGAAACTCCTTTCAATACTTAGTTATTAGAAATAAACGCCTTTTGGGTAAAATTGTGTTTCAACCAAAAAATTGATTTTTTGCAAAGAGGTACCTCTTTCCAAAAAAATTGGTCAAAATTTTTTTTGCTTAATGCTTACGACGTAAGCTTTTTCGGAAGCTTCTTCGCATTTGAAACTCCTTTCAATACTTAGTTATTAGAAATAAACGCCTTTTGGGTAAAATTGTGTTTCAACCAAAAAATTGATTTTTTGCAAAGAGGTACCTCTTTCCAAAAAAATTGGTCAAAAATTTTTTTTGCTTAAATGCTTACGACGTAAGCTTTTTCGGAAGCTTCTTCGCATTTGAAACTCCTTTCAATACTTAGTTATTAGAAATAAACGCCTTTTGGGTAAAATTGTGTTTCAACCAAAAAATTGATTTTTGCAAAGAGGTACCTCTTTCCAAAAAAATTGGTCAAAAATTTTTTTTGCTTAAATGCTTACGACGTAAGCTTTTTCGGAAGCTTCTTCGCATTTAAACTCCTTTCAATACTTAGTTATTAGAAATAAACGCCTTTTGGGTAAAATTGTGTTTCAACCAAAAAATTGATTTTTTTGCAAAGAGGTACCTCTTTCCAAAAAAATTGGTCAAAAATTTTTTTTGCTTAAATGCTTACGACGTAAGCTTTTTCGGAAGCTTCTTCGCATTTGAAACTCCTTTCAATACTTAGTTATTAGAAATAAACGCCTTTTGGGTAAAATTGTGTTTCAACCAAAAAATTGATTTTTGCAAAGAGGTACCTCTTTCCAAAAAAATTGGTCAAAAATTTTTTTTGCTTAAATGCTTACGACGTAAGCTTTTCGGAAGCTTCTTCGCATTTGAAACTCCTTTCAATACTTAGTTATTAGAAATAAACGCCTTTTGGGTAAAATTGTGTTTCAACCAAAAAATTGATTTTTTGCAAAGAGGTACCTCTTTCCAAAAAAATTGATCAAAAATTTTTTTTGCTTAAATGCTTGACGTAAGCTTTTTCGGAAGCTTCTTCGCATTTGAAACTCCTTTCAATACTTAGTTATTAGAAATAAACGCCTTTTGGGTAAAATTGTGTTTCAACCAAAAAATTGATTTTTTGCAAAGAGGTACCTCTTTCCAAAAAAATTGGTCAAAAATTTTTTTTGCTTAAATGCTTACGACGTAAGCTTTTTCGGAAGCTTCTTCGCATTTGAAACTCCTTTCAATACTTAGTTATTAGAAATAAACGCCTTTTGGGTAAAATTGTGTTTTAACCAAAAAATTGATTTTTTGCAAAGAGGTACCTCTTTCCAAAAAAATTGGTCAAAAATTTTTTTTGCTTAAATGCTTACGACGTAAGCTTTTTCGGAAGCTTCTTCGCATTTGAAACTCCTTTCAATACTTAGTTATTAGAAATAAACGCCTTTTGGGTAAAATTGTGTTTCAACCAAAAAATTGATTTTTTGCAAAGAGGTACCTCTTTCCAAAAAAATTGGTCAAAAATTTTTTTTGCTTAAATGCTTACGACGTAAGCTTTTTCGGAAGCTTCTTCGCATTTGAAACTCCTTTCAATACTTAGTTATTAGAAATAAACGCCTTTTGGTAATTGGGTAAAATTGTGTTTCAACCAAAAAATTGATTTTTTGCAAAGAGGTACCTCTTTCCAAAAAAATTGGTCAAAAATTTTTTTTGCTTAAATGCTTACGACGTAAGCTTTTTCGGAAGCTTCTTCGCATTTGAAACTCCTTTCAATACTTAGTTATTAGAAATAAACGCCTTTTGGGTAAATTGGGTAAAATTGTGTTTCAACCAAAAAATTGATTTTTTGCAAAGAGGTACCTCTTTCCAAAAAAATTGGTAAAAAATTTTTTTTGCTTAAATGCTTACGACGTAAGCTTTTTCGGAAGCTTCTTCGCATTTGAAACTCCTTTCAATACTTAGTTATTAGAAATAAACGCCTTTTGGGTAAAATTGTGTTTCAACCAAAAAATTGATTTTTTGCAAAGAGGTACCTCTTTCCAAAAAAATTGGTCAAAAATTTTTTTTGCTTAAATGCTTACGACGTAAGCTTTTTCGGAAGCTTCTTCGCATTTGAAACTCCTTTCAATACTTAGTTATTAGAAATAAACGCCTTTTGGGTAAAATTGTGTTTCAACAAAAAAATTGATTTTTTGCAAAGAGGTACCTCTTTCCAAAAAAATTGGTCAAAAATTTTTTTTGCTTAAATGCTTACGACGTAAGCTTTTTCGGAAGCTTCTTCGCATTTGAAACTCCTTTCAATACTTAGTTATTAGAAATAAACGCCTTTTGGGTAAATTGGGTAAAATTGTGTTTCAACCAAAAAATTGATTTTTTGCAAAGAGGTACCTCTTTCCAAAAAAATTGGTCAAAAATTTTTTTTGCTTAAATGCTTACGACGTAAGCTTTTTCGGAAGCTTCTTCGCATTTGAAACTCCTTTCAATACTTAGTTATTAGAAATAAACGCCTTTTGGGTAAAATTGTGTTTCAACCAAAAAATTGATTTTTTGCAAAGAGGTACCTCTTTCCAAAAAAATTGGTAAAAAATTTTTTTTGCTTAAATGCTTACGACGTAAGCTTTTTCGGAAGCTTCTTCGCATTTGAAACTCCTTTCAATACTTAGTTATTAGAAATAAACGCCTTTTGGGTAAATTGGGTAAAATTGTGTTTCAACCAAAAAATTGATTTTTTGCAAAGAGGTACCTCTTTCCAAAAAAATTGGTCAAAAATTTTTTTTGCTTAAATGCTTACGACGTAAGCTTTTTCGGAAGCTTCTTCGCATTTGAAACTCCTTTCAATACTTAGTTATTAGAAATAAACGCCTTTTGGGTAAATTGGGTAAAATTGTGTTTCAACCAAAAAATTGATTTTTTGCAAAGAGGTACCTCTTTCCAAAAAAATTGGTCAAAAATTTTTTTTGCTTAAATGCTTACGACGTAAGCTTTTCGGAAGCTTCTTCGCATTTGAAACTCCTTTCAATACTTAGTTATTAGAAATAAACGCCTTTTGGGTAAATTGGGTAAAATTGTGTTTCAACCAAAAAATTGATTTTTTGCAAAGAGGTACCTCTTTCCAAAAAAAATTGGTCAAAAATTTTTTTTGCTTAAATGCTTACGACGTAAGCTTTTTCGGAAGCTTCTTCGCATTTGAAACTCCTTTCAATACTTAGTTATTAGAAATAAACGCCTTTTGGGTAAAATTGTGTTTCAACCAAAAAATTGATTTTTTGCAAAGAGGTACCTCTTTCCAAAAAAATTGGTCAAAAATTTTTTTTGCTTAAATGCTTACGACGTAAGCTTTTTCGGAAGCTTCTTCGCATTTGAAACTCCTTTCAATACTTAGTTATTAGAAATAAACGCCTTTTGGGTAAAATTGTGTTTCAACCAAAAAATTGATTTTTGCAAAGAGGTACCTCTTTCCAAAAAAATTGGTCAAAAATTTTTTTTGCTTAAATGCTTACGACGTAAGCTTTTTCGGAAGCTTCTTCGCATTTGAAACTCCTTTCAATACTTAGTTATTAGAAATAAACGCCTTTTGGGTAAAATTGTGTTTCAACCAAAAAATTGATTTTTTGCAAAGAGGTACCTCTTTCCAAAAAAATTGGTCAAAATTTTTTTTGCTTAAATGCTTACGACGTAAGCTTTTTCGGAAGCTTCTTCGCATTTGAAACTCCTTTCAATACTTATAGAAATAAACGCCTTTTGGGTAAAATTGTGTTTCAACCAAAAAATTGATTTTTTGCAAAGAGGTACCTCTTTCCAAAAAAATTGGTCAAAAATTTTTTTTGCTTAAATGCTTACGACGTAAGCTTTTTCGGAAGCTTCTTCGCATTTGAAACTCCTTTCAATACTTAGTTATTAGAAATAAACGCCTTTTGGGTAAAATTGTGTTTCAACCAAAAAATTGATTTTTTGCAAAGAGGTACCTCTTTCCAAAAAAATTGGTCAAAAATTTTTTTTGCTTAAATGCTTACGACGTAAGCTTTTTCGGAAGCTTCTTCGCATTTGAAACTCCTTTCAATACTTAGTTATTAGAAATAAACGCCTTTTGGGTAAAATTGTGTTTCAACCAAAAAATTGATTTTTTGCAAAGAGGTACCTCTTTCCAAAAAAATTGGTCAAAAATTTTTTTTGCTTAAATGCTTACGACGTAAGCTTTTTCGGAAGCTTCTTCGCATTTGAAACTCCTTTCAATACTTAGTTATTAGAAATAAACGCCTTTTGGGTAAAATTGTGTTTCAACCAAAAAATTGATTTTTTGCAAAGAGGTACCTCTTTCCAAAAAAATTGGTCAAAAATTTTTTTTGCTTAAATGCTTACGACGTAAGCTTTTTCGGAAGCTTCTTCGCATTTGAAACTCCTTTCAATACTTAGTTATTAGAAATAAACGCCTTTTGGGTAAAATTGTGTTTCAACCAAAAAATTGATTTTTTGCAAAGAGGTACCTCTTTCCAAAAAAATTGGTCAAAAATTTTTTTTGCTTAAATGCTTACGACGTAAGCTTTTTCGGAAGCTTCTTCGCATTTGAAACTCCTTTCAATACTTAGTTATTAGAAATAAACGCCTTTTGGGTAAAATTGTGTTTCAACCAAAAAATTGATTTTTTGCAAAGAGGTACCTCTTTCCAAAAAAATTGGTCAAAAATTTTTTTTGCTTAAATGCTTACGACGTAAGCTTTTTCGGAAGCTTCTTCGCATTTGAAACTCCTTTCAATACTTAGTTATTAGAAATAAACGCCTTTTGGGTAAAATTGTGTTTCAACCAAAAAATTGATTTTTTGCAAAGAGGTACCTCTTTCCAAAAAAATTGGTCAAAAATTTTTTTTGCTTAAATGCTTACGACGTAAGCTTTTTCGGAAGCTTCTTCGCATTTGAAACTCCTTTCAATACTTAGTTATTAGAAATAAACGCCTTTTGGGTAAAATTGTGTTTCAACCAAAAAATTGATTTTTTGCAAAGAGGTACCTCTTTCCAAAAAAATTGGTCAAAAATTTTTTTTGCTTAAATGCTTACGACGTAAGCTTTTTCGGAAGCTTCTTCGCATTTGAAACTCCTTTCAATACTTAGTTATTAGAAATAAACGCCTTTTGGGTAAATTGGGTAAAATTGTGTTTCAACCAAAAAATTGATTTTTTGCAAAGAGGTACCTCTTTCCAAAAAAATTGGTCAAAAATTTTTTTTGCTTAAATGCTTACGACGTAAGCTTTTTCGGAAGCTTCTTCGCATTTGAAACTCCTTTCAATACTTAGTTATTAGAAATAAACGCCTTTTGGGTAAATTGGGTAAAATTGTGTTTCAACCAAAAAATTGATTTTTTGCAAAGAGGTACCTCTTTCCAAAAAAATTGGTCAAAAATTTTTTTTGCTTAAATGCTTACGACGTAAGCTTTTTCGGAAGCTTCTTCGCATTTGAAACTCCTTTCAATACTTAGTTATTAGAAATAAACGCCTTTTGGGTAAAATTGTGTTTCAACAAAAAATTGATTTTTTGCAAAGAGGTACCTCTTTCCAAAAAAATTGGTCAAAAATTTTTTTTGCTTAAATGCTTACGACGTAAGCTTTTTCGGAAGCTTCTTCGCATTTGAAACTCCTTTCAATACTTAGTTATTAGAAATAAACGCCTTTTGGGTAAATTGGGTAAAATTGTGTTTCAACCAAAAAATTGATTTTTTGCAAAGAGGTACCTCTTTCCAAAAAAATTGGTCAAAAATTTTTTTTGCTTAAATGCTTACGACGTAAGCTTTTTCAGGAGCTTCTTCGCATTTGAAACTCCTTTCAATACTTAGTTATTAGAAATAAACGCCTTTTGGGTAAAATTGTGTTTCAACAAAAAAATTGATTTTTTGCAAAGAGGTACCTCTTTCCAAAAAAATTGGTCAAAAATTTTTTTTGCTTAAATGCTTACGACGTAAGCTTTTTCGGAAGCTTCTTCGCATTTGAAACTCCTTTCAATACTTAGTTATTAGAAATAAACGCCTTTTGGGTAAAATTGTGTTTCAACCAAAAAATTGATTTTTTGCAAAGAGGTACCTCTTTCCAAAAAAATTGGTCAAACAATTTTTTTTGCTTAAATGCTTACGACGTAAGCTTTTTCGGAAGCTTCTTCGCATTTGAAACTCCTTTCAATACTTAGTTATTAGAAATAAACGCCTTTTGGGTAAAATTGTGTTTCAACCAAAAAATTGATTTTTTGCAAAGAGGTACCTCTTTCCAAAAAAATTGGTCAAAAATTTTTTTTGCTTAAATGCTTACGACGTAAGCTTTTTCGGAAGCTTCTTCGCATTTGAAACTCCTTTCAATACTTAGTTATTAGAAATAAACGCCTTTTGGGTAAAATTGTGTTTCAACAAAAAAATTGATTTTTTGCAAAGAGGTACCTCTTTCCAAAAAAATTGGTCAAAAATTTTTTTTGCTTAAATGCTTACGACGTAAGCTTTTTCGGAAGCTTCTTCGCATTTGAAACTCCTTTCAATACTTAGTTATTAGAAATAAACGCCTTTTGGGTAAAATTGTGTTTCAACCAAAAAATTGATTTTTTGCAAAGAGGTACCTCTTTCCAAAAAAATTGGTCAAAAATTTTTTTTGCTTAAATGCTTACGACGTAAGCTTTTTCGGAAGCTTCTTCGCATTTGAAACTCCTTTCAATACTTAGTTATTAGAAATAAACGCCTTTTGGGTAAAATTGTGTTTCAACCAAAAAATTGATTTTTTGCAAAGAGGTACCTCTTTCCAAAAAAATTGGTCAAAATTTTTTTTTGCTTAAATGCTTACGACGTAAGCTTTTTCGGAAGCTTCTTCGCATTTGAAACTCCTTTCAATACTTAGTTATTAGAAATAAACGCCTTTTGGGTAAAATTGTGTTTCAACCAAAAAATTGATTTTTTGCAAAGAGGTACCTCTTTCCAAAAAAATTGGTCAAAAATTTTTTTTGCTTAAATGCTTACGACGTAAGCTTTTTCGGAAGCTTCTTCGCATTTGAAACTCCTTTCAATACTTAGTTATTAGAAATAAACGCCTTTTGGGTAAAATTGTGTTTCAACAAAAAATTGATTTTTTGCAAAGAGGTACCTCTTTCCAAAAAAATTGGTCAAAAATTTTTTTTGCTTAAATGCTTACGACGTAAGCTTTTTCGGAAGCTTCTTCGCATTTGAAACTCCTTTCAATACTTAGTTATTAGAAATAAACGCCTTTTGGGTAAATTGGGTAAAATTGTGTTTCAACCAAAAAATTGATTTTTTGCAAAGAGGTACCTCTTTCCAAAAAAATTGGTCAAAAATTTTTTTTGCTTAAATGCTTACGACGTAAGCTTTTTCGGAAGCTTCTTCGCATTTGAAACTCCTTTCAATACTTAGTTATTAGAAATAAACGCCTTTTGGGTAAATTGGGTAAAATTGTGTTTCAACCAAAAAATTGATTTTTTGCAAAGAGGTACCTCTTTCCAAAAAAATTGGTCAAAAATTTTTTTTGCTTAAATGCTTACGACGTAAGCTTTTTCGGAAGCTTCTTCGCATTTGAAACTCCTTTCAATACTTAGTTATTAGAAATAAACGCCTTTTGGGTAAAATTGTGTTTCAACCAAAAAATTGATTTTTTGCAAAGAGGTACCTCTTTCCAAAAAAATTGGTCAAAAATTTTTTTTGCTTAAATGCTTACGACGTAAGCTTTTTCGGAAGCTTCTTCGCATTTGAAACTCCTTTCAATACTTAGTTATTAGAAATAAACGCCTTTTGGGTAAATTGGGTAAAATTGTGTTTCAACCAAAAAATTGATTTTTTGCAAAGAGGTACCTCTTTCCAAAAAAATTGGTCAAAAATTTTTTTTGCTTAAATGCTTACGACGTAAGCTTTTTCGGAAGCTTCTTCGCATTTGAAACTCCTTTCAATACTTAGTTATTAGAAATAAACGCCTTTTGGGTAAATTGGGTAAAATTGTGTTTCAACCAAAAAATTGATTTTTTGCAAAGAGGTACCTCTTTCCAAAAAAATTGGTCAAAAATTTTTTTTGCTTAAATGCTTACGACGTAAGCTTTTTCGGAAGCTTCTTCGCATTTGAAACTCCTTTCAATACTTAGTTATTAGAAATAAACGCCTTTTGGGTAAATTGGGTAAAATTGTGTTTCAACCAAAAAATTGATTTTTTGCAAAGAGGTACCTCTTTCCAAAAAAATTGGTAAAAAATTTTTTTTGCTTAAATGCTTACGACGTAAGCTTTTTCGGAAGCTTCTTCGCATTTGAAACTCCTTTCAATACTTAGTTATTAGAAATAAACGCCTTTTGGGTAAATTGGGTAAAATTGTGTTTCAACCAAAAAATTGATTTTTTGCAAAGAGGTACCTCTTTCCAAAAAAATTGGTCAAAAATTTTTTTTGCTTAAATGCTTACGACGTAAGCTTTTTCGGAAGCTTCTTCGCATTTGAAACTCCTTTCAATACTTAGTTATTAGAAATAAACGCCTTTTGGGTAAATTGGGTAAAATTGTGTTTCAACCAAAAAATTGATTTTTTGCAAAGAGGTACCTCTTTCCAAAAAAATTGGTCAAAAATTTTTTTTGCTTAAATGCTTACGACGTAAGCTTTTTCGGAAGCTTCTTCGCATTTGAAACTCCTTTCAATACTTAGTTATTAGAAATAAACGCCTTTTGGGTAAAATTGTGTTTCAACCAAAAAATTGATTTTTTGCAAAGAGGTACCTCTTTCCAAAAAAATTGGTCAAAAATTTTTTTTGCTTAAATGCTTACGACGTAAGCTTTTTCGGAAGCTTCTTCGCATTTGAAACTCCTTTCAATACTTAGTTATTAGAAATAAACGCCTTTTGGGTAAATTGGGTAAAATTGTGTTTCAACCAAAAAATTGATTTTTTGCAAAGAGGTACCTCTTTCCAAAAAAATTGGTCAAAAATTTTTTTTGCTTAAATGCTTACGACGTAAGCTTTTTCGGAAGCTTCTTCGCATTTGAAACTCCTTTCAATACTTAGTTATTAGAAATAAACGCCTTTTGGGTAAAATTGTGTTTCAACCAAAAAATTGATTTTTTGCAAAGAGGTACCTCTTTCCAAAAAAATTGGTCAAAAATTTTTTTTGCTTAAATGCTTACGACGTAAGCTTTTTCGGAAGCTTCTTCGCATTTGAAACTCCTTTCAATACTTAGTTATTAGAAATAAACGCCTTTTGGGTAAATTGGGTAAAATTGTGTTTCAACCAAAAAATTGATTTTTTGCAAAGAGGTACCTCTTTCCAAAAAAATTGGTCAAAAATTTTTTTTGCTTAAATGCTTACAACGTAAGCTTTTTCGGAAGCTTCTTCGCATTTGAAACTCCTTTCAATACTTAGTTATTAGAAATAAACGCCTTTTGGGTAAATTGGGTAAAATTGTGTTTCAACCAAAAAATTGATTTTTTGCAAAGAGGTACCTCTTTCCAAAAAAATTGGTCAAAAATTTTTTTTGCTTAAATGCTTACGACGTAAGCTTTTTCGGAAGCTTCTTCGCATTTGAAACTCCTTTCAATACTTAGTTATTAGAAATAAACGCCTTTTGGGTAAAATTGTGTTTCAACCAAAAAATTGATTTTTTGCAAAGAGGTACCTCTTTCCAAAAAAATTGGTCAAAAATTTTTTTTGCTTAAATGCTTACGACGTAAGCTTTTTCGGAAGCTTCTTCGCATTTGAAACTCCTTTCAATACTTAGTTATTAGAAATAAACGCCTTTTGGGTAAATTGGGTAAAATTGTGTTTCAACCAAAAAATTGATTTTTTGCAAAGAGGTACCTCTTTCCAAAAAAATTGGTCAAAAATTTTTTTTGCTTAAATGCTTACGACGTAAGCTTTTTCGGAAGCTTCTTCGCATTTGAAACTCCTTTCAATACTTAGTTATTAGAAATAAACGCCTTTTGGGTAAAATTGTGTTTCAACCAAAAAATTGATTTTTTGCAAAGAGGTACCTCTTTCCAAAAAAATTGGTCAAAAATTTTTTTTGCTTAAATGCTTACGACGTAAGCTTTTTCGGAAGCTTCTTCGCATTTGAAACTCCTTTCAATACTTAGTTATTAGAAATAAACGCCTTTTGGGTAAATTGGGTAAAATTGTGTTTCAACCAAAAAATTGATTTTTTGCAAAGAGGTACCTCTTTCCAAAAAAATTGGTCAAAAATTTTTTTTGCTTAAATGCTTACGACGTAAGCTTTTTCGGAAGCTTCTTCGCATTTGAAACTCCTTTCAATACTTAGTTATTAGAAATAAACGCCTTTTGGGTAAAATTGTGTTTCAACCAAAAAATTGATTTTTTGCAAAGAGGTACCTCTTTCCAAAAAAATTGGTCAAAAATTTTTTTTGCTTAAATGCTTACGACGTAAGCTTTTTCGGAAGCTTCTTCGCATTTGAAACTCCTTTCAATACTTAGTTATTAGAAATAAACGCCTTTTGGGTAAAATTGTGTTTCAACCAAAAAATTGATTTTTTGCAAAGAGGTACCTCTTTCCAAAAAAATTGGTCAAAAATTTTTTTTGCTTAAATGCTTACGACGTAAGCTTTTTCGGAAGCTTCTTCGCATTTGAAACTCCTTTCAATACTTAGTTATTAGAAATAAACGCCTTTTGGGTAAATTGGGTAAAATTGTGTTTCAACCAAAAAATTGATTTTTTGCAAAGAGGTACCTCTTTCCAAAAAAATTGGTCAAAAATTTTTTTTGCTTAAATGCTTACAACGTAAGCTTTTTCGGAAGCTTCTTCGCATTTGAAACTCCTTTCAATACTTAGTTATTAGAAATAAACGCCTTTTGGGTAAATTGGGTAAAATTGTGTTTCAACCAAAAAATTGATTTTTTGCAAAGAGGTACCTCTTTCCAAAAAAATTGGTCAAAAATTTTTTTTGCTTAAATGCTTACGACGTAAGCTTTTTCGGAAGCTTCTTCGCATTTGAAACTCCTTTCAATACTTAGTTATTAGAAATAAACGCCTTTTGGGTAAAATTGTGTTTCAACCAAAAAATTGATTTTTTGCAAAGAGGTACCTCTTTCCAAAAAAATTGGTCAAAAATTTTTTTTGCTTAAATGCTTACGACGTAAGCTTTTTCGGAAGCTTCTTCGCATTTGAAACTCCTTTCAATACTTAGTTATTAGAAATAAACGCCTTTTGGGTAAATTGGGTAAAATTGTGTTTCAACCAAAAAATTGATTTTTTGCAAAGAGGTACCTCTTTCCAAAAAAATTGGTCAAAAATTTTTTTTGCTTAAATGCTTACAACGTAAGCTTTTTCGGAAGCTTCTTCGCATTTGAAACTCCTTTCAATACTTAGTTATTAGAAATAAACGCCTTTTGGGTAAATTGGGTAAAATTGTGTTTCAACCAAAAAATTGATTTTTTGCAAAGAGGTACCTCTTTCCAAAAAAATTGGTAAAAAATTTTTTTTGCTTAAATGCTTACGACGTAAGCTTTTTCGGAAGCTTCTTCGCATTTGAAACTCCTTTCAATACTTAGTTATTAGAAATAAACGCCTTTTGGGTAAAATTGTGTTTCAACCAAAAAATTGATTTTTTGCAAAGAGGTACCTCTTTCCAAAAAAATTGGTCAAAAATTTTTTTTGCTTAAATGCTTACGACGTAAGCTTTTTCGGAAGCTTCTTCGCATTTGAAACTCCTTTCAATACTTAGTTATTAGAAATAAACGCCTTTTGGGTAAATTGGGTAAAATTGTGTTTCAACCAAAAAATTGATTTTTTGCAAAGAGGTACCTCTTTCCAAAAAAATTGGTCAAAAATTTTTTTTGCTTAAATGCTTACGACGTAAGCTTTTTCGGAAGCTTCTTCGCATTTGAAACTCCTTTCAATACTTAGTTATTAGAAATAAACGCCTTTTGGGTAAATTGGGTAAAATTGTGTTTCAACCAAAAAATTGATTTTTTGCAAAGAGGTACCTCTTTCCAAAAAAATTGGTCAAAAATTTTTTTTGCTTAAATGCTTACGACGTAAGCTTTTTCGGAAGCTTCTTCGCATTTGAAACTCCTTTCAATACTTAGTTATTAGAAATAAACGCCTTTTGGGTAAATTGGGTAAAATTGTGTTTCAACCAAAAAATTGATTTTTTGCAAAGAGGTACCTCTTTCCAAAAAAATTGGTCAAAAATTTTTTTTGCTTAAATGCTTACGACGTAAGCTTTTTCGGAAGCTTCTTCGCATTTGAAACTCCTTTCAATACTTAGTTATTAGAAATAAACGCCTTTTGGGTAAATTGGGTAAAATTGTGTTTCAACCAAAAAATTGATTTTTTGCAAAGAGGTACCTCTTTCCAAAAAAATTGGTCAACAATTTTTTTTGCTTAAATGCTTACGACGTAAGCTTTTTCGGAAGCTTCTTCGCATTTGAAACTCCTTTCAATACTTAGTTATTAGAAATAAACGCCTTTTGGGTAAAATTGTGTTTCAACCAAAAAATTGATTTTTTGCAAAGAGGTACCTCTTTCCAAAAAAATTGGTCAAAAATTTTTTTTGCTTAAATGCTTACGACGTAAGCTTTTTCGGAAGCTTCTTCGCATTTGAAACTCCTTTCAATACTTAGTTATTAGAAATAAACGCCTTTTGGGTAAATTGGGTAAAATTGTGTTTCAACCAAAAAATTGATTTTTTGCAAAGAGGTACCTCTTTCCAAAAAAATTGGTCAAAAATTTTTTTTGCTTAAATGCTTACGACGTAAGCTTTTTCGGAAGCTTCTTCGCATTTGAAACTCCTTTCAATACTTAGTTATTAGAAATAAACGCCTTTTGGGTAAATTGGGTAAAATTGTGTTTCAACCAAAAAATTGATTTTTTGCAAAGAGGTACCTCTTTCCAAAAAAATTGGTCAACAATTTTTTTTGCTTAAATGCTTACGACGTAAGCTTTTTCGGAAGCTTCTTCGCATTTGAAACTCCTTTCAATACTTAGTTATTAGAAATAAACGCCTTTTGGGTAAAATTGTGTTTCAACCAAAAAATTGATTTTTTGCAAAGAGGTACCTCTTTCCAAAAAAATTGGTCAAAAATTTTTTTTGCTTAAATGCTTACGACGTAAGCTTTTTCGGAAGCTTCTTCGCATTTGAAACTCCTTTCAATACTTAGTTATTAGAAATAAACGCCTTTTGGGTAAATTGGGTAAAATTGTGTTTCAACCAAAAAATTGATTTTTTGCAAAGAGGTACCTCTTTCCAAAAAAATTGGTCAAAAATTTTTTTTGCTTAAATGCTTACGACGTAAGCTTTTTCGGAAGCTTCTTCGCATTTGAAACTCCTTTCAATACTTAGTTATTAGAAATAAACGCCTTTTGGGTAAAATTGTGTTTCAACCAAAAAATTGATTTTTTGCAAAGAGGTACCTCTTTCCAAAAAAATTGGTCAAACATTTTTTTTTGCTTAAATGCTTACGACGTAAGCTTTTTGGGAAGCTTCTTCGCATTTGAAACTCCTTTCAATACTTAGTTATTAGAAATAAACGCCTTTTGGGTAAATTGGGTAAAATTGTGTTTCAACCAATAAATTGATTTTTTGCAAAGAGGTACCTCTTTCCAAAAAAATTGGTCAAACATTTTTTTTGCTTAAATGCTTACGACGTAAGCTTTTTCGGAAGCTTCTTCGCATTTGAAACTCCTTTCAATACTTAGTTATTAGAAATAAACGTCTTTTGGGTAAATTGGGTAAAATTGTGTTTAAAAATGAGAAAAAAACGATACCTCCTACATATCGATAAGTCCTATATCTCGAAAGCCAGTGGGCGTATTTTGATGAAATTTTGCGCTGGTTTAATGTTAGCTCAAATTATAACTGAAAATTCAAATGATAACAATAAACAAGAAAAAAATTTTGTTTATACAAAATGCAAGTCATTATAAAAAGTGTAGGTCATCATAAAAAGTGCAAGTCATCACAAAAAGTGCAAGTCATTATAAAAGGTGTAGGTCATCATAAAAAGTGCAAGTCATCATAAAAAGTGCAAGTCATCATAAAAAGTGCAAGTCATCATAAAAAGTGCAAGTCATCGACTTTGCCCGTGTATGAGCACAGCTTATGTGTACATATGTGATGTCAATAAAAAATTTCTTCGAAATACTCCCAATTAAACAATTGCAAATTAAATACGAAAAATACTATAAAAAATCATTTAGTTGAAATTAATAACAAGTTAATGTCATAAAGGCAGATGACAGTTATTAATTAAACAAGTTCAGTTTGTATAAAATAATATGTATAATTAAATAATTTAAGATACGACAACATTTGACACGCACTGTGCTTTTAATTATACTAAGAAAACTGCAGAGTTATAAGCAAAATACAAAATATTACGAATTAATTGTCACGCAATAAAAAAGCTGACATTAAATTGAACTTTAAGAGTTTGAATAAAAGGAACTGAAAATAATTTAAGTAGGAGTATTTAATTCATCAGTGTTGCCATGTTAAAAGTCCACCAAAGTCATGCTTTGAAATTATATTAAAAACATGGAAAGCAAACACATCTGGAAAACAGAATTTTATTTATTTCTAAATTTAAAAGCTGCCAAAAAAGCCGCAAGTTGCCCTAAAGCCGCATACTGTGCATCAATATTGTTAAACCGCTTCTTTGTTGCATTGTTTTCCCTCCCACTGTAACAGACGCATATCAAACACACATTTCGCACACACTAAAGTTGTCGTCATGCATTTATTTACCTGTCAAATCCAACTAACTGCTTGTATATTTATATGTAAAAGGGTTCTCAAGGTCAAGTGTTTCACAAAAATGTATCAGCGGGTACTTCAGAAGTACAACATACGAGTAACTTCATGATGCAACAAAAATTCATATTAACAACAGGAATTTATTTCGTTAAAGTTCTTTTTTAATTATTGCACTTTTTGCTAAATCATTCACTTAAATTGTGGATAAACAAGAAATTTATTTTAATTTAATATTTTTGATCGACAGCCGGTTAATTTTATGTCTTTTAAATATCACTAATAATAATTTATTATTTTTTTTTTTGCCTAAACTGATATTATTTTTTGGCTACTTTTCCATTTATATCATGTTATTGCCACTAAAGGCGATTAATTTTTTAGTTTCCCGCTAAGAAAATTGAAAATGTTCAAAAAAGTGCAAAGTTTTTGCTTTTAGCGCGTTTTGAAAAAAATTGAGTTTTCATTAGATCTCGATATTTTGAGTTCCTGCGAAGCTTTCCTGACTACTTCTGAGAAGCCGTCACTATGTCTGTATGTGTGTGTGATTATAACTTTTGAACAGTTGAGCCGAATCCTACCAAACCACTCACTTCTCAAAAGGTTCCTTGAAACTTAGATTTTCTGGGAATTGGAACCGGCTCGGAGTGGTACATTTTCGGAAATATCAAATAACTGAATTTTTTTTTCAAAAGTGATTTTTTCGAATAACTTTAGGCTTTTCAAATCGATTCCAAAAGCTGGTCAGGGGCCAAATCACCTCATTCGATATCGAACGAAATTTGTATTTAAATTGTATTGAAATTTCGATCGACTTCGAATGCCGTACTTTGAGCCCAGCTCTTCACAAGCAAAAACTACGTCGAGTGCTACCAACCGAGTCAAAATCCGTTTACGCTTTCGTGAACAAAAAATTCGAAAAATGTGAATTTTTCAAAACACTCCGAAATTATATATGTGATTAACTGGTGTTCTCGATTATTTTGTAGGTACCGAAGAACTACATCAATTACCGTTTAACATGTTTTAAAATTCAAATAATACCAGTTTTAGCGGCTAAAATTACCGGAAGTTGCAGGGATGACCTTTAAGGTCAACCGTTTTACATATTTTTTTAATTGTGTGCTGCATGATCTAATTCAAGATAGAGAATACAGTACACTGCCTATCCCCGGCCAGTGATGGTAACATAATTGCTAAATTAATTTTAATTAAAATAATTTGAAGTGAAAAAATACCCCACTGTGCAACGAGCTTCCCCAGTATAAACTTACATAAAAATATATATGTAATTACGTGAATTCTTCTCCATCAATGAAATATTGCAATTATTCAAACTCAGTCTAGATCTGCCACTCAACTTCTAAAATTAAAGTTCTCATTTAATAGATTTTCCGGCAACGACTGCACCTAATATTTTTGCTATCAAGCTGTATTCATAACAAGCGGTCAAGCGGTGGTAGTCTTGTCGTTGTTTTTCACTTTGTTTTTTGTCAGATTTTCTGGGTATTTAATTTGAATACAAGAAACGTGTACCAAAGACACGTTGTGTTAGAAATGTATTTAATAATAATAATATTATTGTTGTAATTTATTTTTACCACAGTGGACCAGCGAGAGCTTTAAAGCTCACCTTCTTTCCTCTTTGTGAACAAGTCATGGCAATTGAAATACAAAATTTTTGGGGTTTTTTAAGAGTCATTTCTTTTATTGGCAAAAAAATAAAATAAAAAAAGAAATAAATAAAAAACTCAAGTCAATAAAATAACCAGCAACAAATTTTATTTTTTTTTTTTGAAAATGTCCATAGTCAAGCACACATAATGTGTGCATATTTAACCGGTTTAAATAAGCTTTTCCTTAATATTACACTTAAAAAAATATTTAGTCGAATGTTGATGTATAAGGAAAATATTGAAATGATTATAGTGAAATAATGATTTTAACAAATTGTAAAAAATTGTTCGTGATAAAACCATTAAAATTTAATTCTCAACCGAACAGTAGAAATTCGTATGAAATTTATGTACAGCAACAAGATCGATATAAAGATAAATCATTATCATTATCATGTATCATTAACTCCAAAATCGTGTTTTTGTAGTTATGACACTATGAAAAGAAATGAGGCGATATGTGCATCACCAACAATTACTATTCGCAGTCTTAAGAAATAAATGCGTAAATTTTGTTTTTATGATTCATAGAAGAAAAGCAATTTCTTAAATAAATTGCATGTTTGTATTGTCACGTACGTATGTGATATTTAAAGTACTGCATACCTCATTATCATCACATTCATCTTATATATATATATTTTTTTTAAATATTTGACTCTCAGATAAGATGTTTAAATTCATACAATTTGTAAATTTTAATAAACGAGTTTCATTGGAATTTATTGATAAGAATTAGGAGGCTTTATTGTATTTTGGAAATTTTGCCCAAATTCTAACTGAAAATCCAATAATTGACCATAAACAAGAAAAAAATTTTTTTTGCAAAAAAATTAGGATGGACTATAGCCTTTAAAAAATGAGAAAAAAACGATACATATCGATAACTCCCATATCCCGAGAACCAATGGGCGTATTTTGATGAAATTTTTTGCTGGTTTAATGTTATTTCAAGTTCTAACTGAAAATCCAATAATTAGCCATAAACAAGAAAAAAAATTTTTTTACAAAAAAATTAGGATGGACTATAGCCTTTAAAAAATTAGAAAAAAACGATACATATCGATAACTCCCATATCTCGAAAACCAGTGGGCGTATTTTGATGAAATTTTGCGCTGGTTTAATGTTAGCCCAAATTCTAACTCAAAATCCAACAATTAACCATAAACAAGAAAAAAAATTTTTTTGCAAAAAAATTAGGATGGACTATAGCCTTTAAAAATGAGGAAAAAAAACGATACTTCCTATATATCGATAACTCCCATATCTCGAGAACCAGTAGGTGGATTTTGATGAAATTTGGCGCTGGTTTAATGTTAGCCCAAATTCTAACTGAAAATCCAATAATTAACCATAAACAAGAAAAAAAAATTTTTTGCAAAAAAATTAGGATGGACTATAGCCTTTAAAAAATGAGAAAAAAACGATACATATCGATAACTCCCATATCTCGAGAACCAATGGGCGTATTTTGATGAAATTTTGCGCTGGTTTAATGTTAGCCCAAATTCTAACTGAAAATCCAATAATTAACCATAAACAAGAAAAAAAAATTTTTTGCAAAAAAATTAGGATGGACTATAGCCTTTAAAAAATGAGAAAAAAACGATACATATCGATAACTCCCATATCCCGAGAACCAATGGGCGTATTTTGATGAAATTTGGCGCTGGTTTAATGTTAGCCCAAATTCTAACTGAAAATCCAATAATTAACCATAAACAAGAAAAAAAATTTTTTTGCAAAAAAATTAGGATGAACTATAGCCTTTAAAAATGAGGAAAAAACGATACATATCGATAACTCCCATATCTCGAAAACCAGTGGGCGTATTTTGCTGAAATTTTGCGCTGGTTTAATGTTAGCCCAAATTCTAACTGAAAAACCAACAATTAACCATAAACAAAAAAAAAAAATTTTTTGCAAAAAACTTAGGATGGACTATAAAATGAGAAAAAACGATACATATCGATAACTCCCATATCTCGAAAACCAGTAGGCGGATTTTGATGAAATTTGGCGCTGGTTTAATGTTAGCCCGAATTCTAACTGAAAATCCAATAATTAACCATAAACAAGAAAAAAAAAATTTTTACAAAAACATTAGGATGGACTATAACCTTTAATAATGAGAAGAAAAAAACGATACCTGTTATCATATCAGCTGCTTTATATACGAGTATTTGCAATTCAATTCCAAGAACGATTTGTATTCTTGAAAACATTTTTAATTTATTTATTATATTGAACAGCCACTGATCAGTTAAGCATTTCGAATATCATTTATTATTGGCTATAAAATCAACGTTAATATATTTGCGTATTCGTACATGTGTACGCACGTAAATATTTTTCTTTTGTGTGCTTTTTTTACTATTTTTTACAGTGTATTTGTAGCAACACATTTGGGGTATAAAAAGACTTAACAAGTTGAAATTGAGTATAATATTGTTTAAACCTTTAAACACACCAGTTATCAAAAAAATAAAAGCAATTTGTAAGTGATTTTGAAAAGATTTTTTAGTGCAATAATTTTTTTTAAAGAAAAGTAAAAAGAATTTACTAAAACTCACAGCCATAATACACCTATTAAATATTAAGCACAACTAAAGTGAAAAGTGTGAAGTTCATTACGATCTTGTGTTACTTTTGGCATAAACGTACATTTCAAAATGTTTAGCAACTGATTTTTATTTCACAAGTGCAAACAAACATGCGGGCATTAAAATTGATCTGCTCTTTAATTTATTGCAAACGTGCACAGTTGTTGACACAATCAGATTTGCTGGAATAACTAACGATCGCTTAAAAGAAATCTTGTAAATCAGTTTTTAGTCTTCAGTGGCCAAATAAAGTCAATTTTAGTGAATTTTACGTACGGAGCGAGTGTTTAGCTTTTCAAATGAATAAGACCAGGATTTGTTAAAACTTTTGTTTTCAAAGCGATCATTTTATTTTTAAGGGTTTTTAGCGACTTCCTGTAGGCATTTCAATAGGAGTCAGGCACCACTTCAGGAAATAATTTACTCAAATTCTCTTACAAAAAATAAGAGATATTCTCTTAAGCTCCTAGTCTAGTGATCACTTGAGTAACATTTTCAAAACTTTCTCTCAGTAAATTTAACGAGCCATTTTACTTCCTGTGCTGCTCTTGTGAGCAAAGACTGTGAGATTTAGAGGAATAGCTTGAAAAGACCAGAAAGTATTAAAGATGATTCTGTTCGTAAATATTTTTATTTCTTTTTGGAAGGATCGAATGACAAGAACAAGGAGTCTTAAATATCATAATGCCCCGGCATGAGTGAGTGAGGAAAGCGTGTAATCCTGACCTAAAGCCGTTCGAGGTACTCCTTTCCTTGTTCAAAATATGGCCTCTAGTCATGCAATGCATCGTTGCGAAACTATTGAGGGGAGGGTATATTTCTAAGAGAATAGCTGAGAAAATTGGGAACCATTTTATTTATTATTTTACTTCGCCTGCAAAACATGCTTCCATATCGGCGTGCGGGGATACTTGCGGCAGCCTGACTGTGCCAATTGCAGTCGGTACTGTTCAATCTGTTTACTGTTAATTTAATATAAACATCAACAAGCAGAGGAACAGCTCTCTGCTTCCTCGGCCTTGTAGCAAAAAATTAGCCGGCGAAGTAAAAAAGTTCAAATTGCTACAAAAAATTTTCTATCTTCTCATCTTTCCTCATCTGTCCTCTCAATATTATCCCCTCCTTTCCAGTTCCGATGCAATGCTTTGCATGGGAAGGGGTCATCTCCTGAGTGCTGATCCTACTCCTAGAAAAAAAGTACTATGCACGATCACTAACTGCCTTATTTATAAACACTAACTTGGGTTTAAAGTGCAGTTTAAAGCAAAATTTTAACAAAAAAATAATTTGAAGGAATGGAAATCTTTTATTGGGCCTTCAAATATTTTTCTCTTAACTAGGAAAAATTCGATCTGTCAACTTGCTGTCACCAGCTCGACGCGATTAGGAAATCTGCGTCTACAACGGAATGCGTTAAGCCACTTGGGCTGGATTTTTGAGATCTCAGTTAAACTAGGTTTAGCTAATCTGAAAACAAATTTATGCCGTCATTACCAAGTTTGTCTACATACTTTTGACGGAACAGATTAGTTTTGGTTAAAATGTTGGCCTTTTATGGAATAATATAAAAAAATACCATTTCGTCGGAGAATTCAGAATTTCAGACTGCGTTAAACTAAGTTTAAACTTAATCCATATCTCAAAAAGTCGCTCTTAGTAGATATAAAAATTATTCCTTTGCTAATCTGTTTGTATGCTGCAGTTGTCTAAAAAGAAATTATAATAATTTTGATGGTGGGAAATTTTTATTTGGGCCTTCAAATCTTTTTCTCTTAACTAGGCAATATTTTATCTGTCAAGTTGCTGACACCAGCGTGCCGCGATGGGGAAATCGACGTCTAAATCGGAATGCGTTACAGACACTTAGTCGATATAATTTTTCTTTATATATGATTGATTAATCCGTGGCGCCATTTACAAAAATGATAACATCTTTCGATGGGTTGGCCACCCTCAACAATCCTCTATGTCGCTGTTTAAGAGCGTGATCATGCATGCCTTTAACTGTTATAAATAGACATCAAAGAAATGATTAGGAATGAAACAAATTTGTTACCCCTTCCAGATTACAATTTATAGGTCTTATTAGCCGCTTTGCATTAATCCCACTTTATATTTACCTAGATTGTGCTTAATTTGGCGAAATGCCCTACTGTGCAAAATAGTGTGTAACTTTTGTTGGCGGCGATAGATTTTTGGATCGTAGTGTGAATCATATAGAAAACCCAGAATACACTACACCGGAAAACCCCAAAAAAAGAATTACACACGTATGTGTGTACATACATATCGCCACCCAAAATCCAAAAGGCCTTAACTTAAAATAATTTCCAAATGGATTCTTAGTATTTTGTATTAATTTAAAACTCATTCAATTAAAAACTGAATTTTGAATTTTTTTAGCAGCCTTGTGGATTTTAAGTGACCATATGTACTCGTACATACATATATTGTGTTTTCGATAAATCAATTAAATTACATAAATATTTACTGTTATTGTGTGTTTTCAAGTTTTATGTCTCAACAATGTCATTTGGCCACTTCACCCTCGAATAGGTTCGATTACAACACACTCAGCAGGCACTTTAGGAGTACGTTTTTAAATAATTAATTTTGTATGCACTTCAGGTTTACTTCTCTGCAGTAGTTGTAGTTTTTGTACTCGTTTTAACAATTATTTGCCCAAAGTGAACTAAAAAAAAATATATATTAATAATAACAAAATAAACATAACGATGACTAAAGTGTTTTAGAAAAATAAAAAAATAAAATAAAAAATACCTTGATTTGCACTAAAAAGCTTGTTGTCTGTCTCAAGTGCTTTTAATCGGAAAACATTATGTAATCGATTATATTCGTTAATACATAGCAAACGAAATAAAAGGAAAAGAAGCAGCAAAGAAAAAAAATTTTTTTTTTTGAAAACCTGCCGATGTTGCTTGTCTTGCTGTTTCATAACAATTTCGTTGGAGCAAAATGCAAGCAATAATTAAAAGAAAAACCAAAAAAGAAACTAAAAGTTTTAATCCCGCTGTGGGTTTGTGTACAATTTTTCATTTATGCTGTTTTTCTTGATTCCAGATATCGAACAAAATGAAGAC
The DNA here is from genome assembly GCA_951800035.1 of Linnaemya tessellans. Lineage (NCBI taxonomy): Eukaryota > Metazoa > Arthropoda > Insecta > Diptera > Tachinidae > Linnaemya > Linnaemya tessellans. Next base: position 115,442,494 of record OX637534.1, on the reverse strand, counting down.
AACTTTTGCTTGTTTGCTGGCTGCTGTTTGCTTCGCTTTGGTGGCCGCTCAAAACACATACACCAGCAAATTCGATTCAGTAGATGTTGACAGCGTTTTGGGCAACAATCGCATTTTAACCACCTACATTAAATGCTTGATGGAAAAGGGACCTTGCACACCTGAAGGACGTGAATTGAAAAGTAAGTTTTTATTTATTTTTTTTGTTTCCTGACCTGACGCAAACTCGTTTTATAGTGAAGTCCTTGTTGGCCTGTGTTTCTGAAGAAAAGTTGTGAGGCAAACAGGGCTTTAAAATAAAAGGCAGTGACTGTGACATTTACAAAAACTTTAAAAATTGTGTGCATTGCATGTTGCCCTTTTTTTCAAGTTCTTTTATGCATCATCTGTCAATGCTTTTCACTTAATGTTAATACTTTTGCATTTCGTGCAGACATTTAGTTGAATACAAAATTTTTGTCATATTATTTTAATTTATTTCTTCTTCAATTTAAAATGCCCTACGACATGTTTTAACAAGTTTTAGTTTGTCTCCATGTTGTGTGTGCTTTCCGCTATGGTCCTTAACTAAAATTTTATTTGTTTTTATATAAAGGACTTAAGGACCTCGAAAATCAAGAATTAAGGTTTCTATAGTAATCTTTTTCCTGCAAACTGTCTAATACATAAAATTATATTTTCTTCTTAAGGCCGCGAACACATAGAATACGTCATACGTTATGTGTCGCCTTTTTAAAGTGACATGAACGTACCGACGCAGAAGGTTGCCACAATGAGTCAATATTAAATCAGTTTGTGTGCTCTTCATTTTATTAATTTAACTTAAATTTATTAATTTTATAAAATTTTTTATATATATTATTTAATTTTTCCTGAACACACAATACAACAAAATTAATCGAAACAATTTAAAAGACTTGCCGATGTCTGTCAAAGTATTCAACGTACGTCAAAAGCTAAGAGTTTTCACATTCAGTACTTCTACGCCCATTGGTTTTCGAGATATGGGAGGTATCGTTTTTTTCTCATTTTTAAAGGCTATAGTCCATCCTAATTTTTTTGTAAATTTTTTTTTTCTTGTTTATGGTTAATTATTGGATTTTCAGTTAGAATTTGGGCTAACATTAAACCAGCGCCAAATTTCATCAAAATACGCCCATTGGTTTTCGAGATATGAGAAGTATCGTTTTTTTTCTCAGTTTAAAGGCTATATAGTCCATCCTAATTTTTTGCAAAAAAATTTTTTTTTTCTTTTTTATGGTTAATTATTGGATTTTCAGTTAGAATTTGAGCTAAAATTAAACTATCGCAAATTTTATCAAAATACTCCCCTTGATTTTCGAGATATGGAAGGTATAGTTTCTTGGTTTTCGAGATATGGGAGGTATCGTTTTTTTTTCTCATTTTTAAAGGCTGTAGTCCATCCTAATATTTTTGCAAAAATTTTTTTTTCTTGTTTATGGTTAATTATTGGATTTTCAGTTAGAATTTGGGCTAACATTAAACCCGCGCCAAATTTCATCAAAATACGCCCATTGGTTCTCGAGATATGGGAGTTATCGATATATAGGAGGTACCGTTTTTCGTCTCATTTTTAAAGGCTATAGTCCATCCTAATTTTTTTTCAAAAAATTTGTTTTTCTTGTTTATGGTTAATTATTGGATTTTCAGTTAGAATTTGGGCTAACATTAAACCAGCGCCAAATTTCATCAAAATACGCCCATTGGTTCTCGAGATATGGGAGTTATCGATATATAGGAGGTACCGTTTTTCGTCTCATTTTTAAAGGCTATAGTCCATCCTAATTTTTTTGCAAAACATTTTTTTTTCTTGTTTATGGTTTATTATTGGATTTCCAGTTAGAATTTGAGCTAAAATTAAACCAGCGCAAAATTTCATCAAAATACGCCCATTGGTTTTCGAGATATGTATGTATGTCTGTGAAATTATTCAACGTACGTCAAATATTTTCACAAAATTTAGTTCATATTTTTGTTATGGGCTATTTGCTCCCTATTTAAGTCATTATTGATCATTATGGGCTCAAGGAAATCTGTTACTGTTTTATAGAGTCCACGATTTTAAAACAATTAAAGCTGTCTTGTATTTAAAAAATAAATCTTTAAATTTTTTAATTAATTAATTTAAATTTTTCTTGTAGAACTCTTACCAGATGCTTTGCAGAGCGATTGCACCAAATGTACCGCTGTCCAGAAGAAGAATTCCCAAAAAGTCATCAACTATTTGCGTTCCAACCGACCTGGTGAATGGAAATTGCTTTTGAATAAATACGATCCTACTGGCAGCTACAGAGCCAAGCATGAAAAACAAGGTTAAACAGCGCAGAGAAACAAAATTCCAAAAGTTTATTTTCAAATATAAAATTTTAGTTCTTTAACAATTTTCATATACTTTTTTGTACAACGAATAATTTTTGTAGGCAACTTGTTTTGATACGCATTAAAGAAAACACAAAAATATTTATAAATAAATGTCTACATTTGTTTTATTAAATTATAATTAACAACTTTTATTTTTAATGTCTAAGCATCTAATTAATTAACTAACTTACTGCGTTTACAACACTTTTGGAAAATATCACTTAGCGTTAACTGTTTAACTAATAAGTAGATCTTAAGGTAACTACTTAAAGCTATAATTACAAACACGCCCATCAAAATGGGCTGTAATACAGGAACTATATTAACATTAAAGTCGATTAAGAACTGAATAAGTGTTGGAAAGTCATCCAAGTCCTGAAAAAAATAGGAAAAATATTTATTTTTATATTAATGATGTTTTCTTTTCTAGAAAACATGTAACATTTTTTCACTTGTGATCCAAAAATTTGCATTTAAGCGGATTTTTAAAACAAAAATATATTTGCCTAAGCAATTGTAGATTAATTTGTAATATATTTACCATTTCGAAGTGGTATGTTGGTGCAGTTTTTCATTAAAAAGTGTAAAAAATTTTGCATTCTTTTCCAGAAAAGAAATCAACATAAATTTTATATACAAATTGATGCAAACACTTTTATCTGTGCGGGTAAATCTAAATTTTAGTTGTGTAAGGAAGTTTAAAGGTGATCAAGGTCGAAATTTTAAAGAAAAAGCTTCTTTATTTTATTTTTAGGGCATTTAAATCAAATTTACATTTTAAAGAGTCTTTTTTTACTTTTATTTTATTCGAATTCTTTTTAGTAAAATAATTCTGATCTCAATATTTAAATATTTATGAGAGCCAGAATCACCTTGTGATCAAAACTCACCTCAATTTTTTCTTATGACCTACACTACAGCTGGGTAAACATTTTATTGTTGAATTTCAAGCAATTTTAAAACACTTTTTTAAAATGTTCATACTAAGTTTTTAGAAAAATTATTAAAATTGTGCTCATTTACATAAAAATACCTTTTAAAACATATACGCTTGATTAATATTATTGGCTGATTAGTACGTTAAAAGTGTACCACAAAAAATATATGGGCCATTTTTATAGAATTTTTTTTATAACAGCCGTATAATCGTGTTGCAGCGTTCTAAGGAGCTTTACTCCGAAAATAAGACATTAGAGACATTTTGGTACTTTATTTGTTCGACAATAACACACGATCGCACAAATAACATCTTAAATACAAATAAGATTTAAAATTTATTTTGTCTCAATGAATGCAACTTTTATTGTTTGCCAGTGGGAAACTAAATTCGATTCATACCGCAAGCGATCTTTTATATATGAAAATTTAAATTACCGTGACAATTATTAAATATTCCCCTTTATTCTGTAACTATTTGTCCACGTCACGTGAAGATAATATAAAAAATAGGACACCTCTGTGCTCTCTTCAGCATTTGAAAATTTCTAAAAGACTCGTTGTCATATCGAGGCCTTAGAGAGCAGTGACAAGATATAAAAAGTTATTCACCCTCCTCATGAATAATTTTTCCCTCAAAATTTTCCCTTTTCCCTAAAATTGCAATCATGAAAAAATTCCCCGTGAATGATTTCAGGTTAATTTAAATTCCCCTTGTCGGGAATGATTTTTTACCCGCGAGTTTTTTCACTTTTCCCTTTAATTTATTTATTTAGTTTTTGCTGGGGAATAGAGTAGGAAATTTAAGTATTTTCTATTACAATTCGAATATTATTCTCTTTTATGCATTCACTGATAACTGATGGCGGAAATAATTTTTCACGTGAAATTCACGATACCATTTTTCCCTTCGAGTGGAATAAAAATTTGGTGGTGAATAGATTGCAAAATCTAAATCTTTTCTATTATAATTCGAATATTGGAGTTTACAAATTTTATTTTAGGGGCACGATCCGTTAATAAGACACAAACTGATATTTTTTGCAACAAATCAATTGTCTGCGTCTTTGTAAAACTTGTTGCTCCAATTCTAAAGATTAACTGTCTTATTCATAAAAAATATTTCTGTTTTATAAGAGGTTTATGAAACAAATTTTGTATGGAAATCTCTTTTATAAACCTTTGGTAAATCAAAAATATTTTTTATGAATAAGGCCGTAAGAATATATTTAATTTGACTATTAAATATTTTTTTAAAATATATTAAATTATTGGATAAACGTAAATTTTGTCAACACAAATTCTTTGATTTTTCATGTTGTTTTCGGCTTTTTCTTTTTTTTACATTCACTGAGAACTGATAGCGGGAATAATTTCTCACGGGAGATTCACGATAACATTTTTCCCTTCGAGTGGAATAAAAATTTCACGTGAACAGAAATTCCCCTTGTTTTTTTTAGGACAGGGGTGATTAATGGTTGTCCACAAGGAGTTGGTAAGTGTCCTATTTTTGATATTGTCTTGATGTGAAGTTGAAAATTAGTTACAGAATAAGGGGGATTAATTTTTTCGCTTAATAAAAAATTGTAGTGTTAAATATTTAAACGAATTACTTACAAATTCATACCAAAATGATGGCACAATCATATGACTGAACTTTTGCACGTCTTTATTGTAGCCCTTCATATCGGGCATGGGAATGTTTGACTGGAATCTATATTTTACTTCTAAGGGTATGCCCGTTATGGGCTCCAATATAATAAAAGCCTCATGATCGTGCTGATTTGGACTCAGACCCTCATAGTGTTGGCTATAATTGTATTCAGTGCCATAGAAATGTGGTGCGGAAAATGCCACGGGCACTTCATCTGTAAAAAGTACAGATATTTCAAGTTTTTATGGTACAAAAAAAAAATAAATATCGACGAATACTTACTGATCAAGCACTTGGATACATCGAACAATCCTTTGGGTAGTTTTATACCCAACGAGTAATCTAAACAGCTTTCTTTGTCACTTGCCTCACCGATCGTATAGCGATAACTCTTCAAGCCCATATGCTCCACAATGTAATTGTATTTCATTCTTAAAGTACGACAAGATTCGATCGCCACTATATTAAAGTCTATGCCCGGTTCGAGGAAGGGTGGAAACAGCGAGTTATCGAAAGCGTTGTCTATACGAATGGGACAGTATTCATTCGCTTTTTGTGATCGTTTCAATTGAGAACTTCTTTCGGAGAAATAAGTTCTGTTATTGATGGTGTTGACACGAAAGAAATTTTCCATGCCGTTATCGATTCCGATACTAACATTGTATTCTTCGCCCTTTTCACGCAGAGCCTAGAAAATGTTAAAAGGTGATTGATATTATTACTAAATAATTTAGTTTGATTCAAAGTTTAAGATTGATTGTTTTTTTTCTCGCATTCATAAACATGTCATTAGGCACAATTCATTAAAGTTGCATTCATTAATGATTATTATCTCATATTTTATAAGGCATTATTATTTATAGAAATTGTAAAATGCTACTCTTCAGTCAGGAATAAACAAAGAGATATAGAGAGTTCAACATAACCTCAAAAGTTGCAAATGCGTAAGATGATTGGCCACTCTACTCACATCTACTAACGATAATTTGCCTTATTATCGTTCTGGAATCGATTCGAGTGTTTGTAATAGATTAAAGTAGATTAAAGGAAAATTTTGAATTTCTCTTTAATCTGCCTTATTACCGTTCTCGAACCGATTCGAGTGTTTGTAATAGATTAAAGAAAAATCTTTAATTTTTCTTTGATTAATTACATTCTTTCGAGTCGAATCGAGAACCGTAATAAGGCCCAATATTTTTAAATAAACTGCCATATTTTCAAAAATTGTATTTGAAAATTTCTTTAAGAAATTAATTAAAAATAAAACAAGTAAGAACGTTATATTCGACCGGGTCGAATCTTAAATACCCTCCAAATATTTAGTAAATAAAAAACTCTATTTTGTAGAGGTCACTCCGGGAGGGGCCGAGGTAGAGACATCTCATCTTTGACATAAAACACTAAAAGTGTATTTTTTGTGTCATAAGTGAAAAAAATTTTTTTTTTTTGAAAGGGTCATTTAGGGGGCCAAGGGGGGGAAGGGGAGGGTAGAACAGAGGAAGATTAGAGGACATCTCAGCTTCATCATAAAAGCTTTAAAATATAATTTTTAAAAAATTTAGGTTTAAATTATACAATTTGTTAAATAATTACACTAATCTTCCATGTAATTTGTTAATTCAACACTCTCTAAAGGAGGCGGGGCCCAAAAATGGACTTTTCTGATTTTCGGGCCGCAAGTACAGAACTTTGGACCTTCTTTGACATAAAACTATATCATTTGCTTAATAAAATTACACAAAACAAAACTTAAAAATCATGCTGTTTTTTAGAGTTTGGTTTAGTTTTTTTTAGGGAATTTTTTTTCCCTCTGGACCGATTCAGCCCATTTACTAACTTGACCTGTGCTATCCTTCAATGTATATTTTTACCAAATTTCAAGGGTCTGTCTCATTTCGTTTGGACTGAATCGCGATTTCCATAGACGGATGGACGGACATGGCTATATCGTCTTAGATTTCATCACCGATCAAGAAACTATATATACTTTACGGGGTCTCAGAGGAATATTTCACTGCGTTACACACGGAATAACAAAGTGAATGTTTTTTTTGGAGGGTATAAAAATAGAAGCTCTTGCACAAATAATTTTTGGTGCAAATTTAAGCAAAACATTTAAATAACTTCCTGAACTTATAATTTTCACAAAATTAATTAAGTTAAACACGGTTTAATCACGCAAAGTGCTTCGTTTGGTTTTGTTTTCTGCCACATCTTCACTGCAAAAGCAACATTAACTATTTGATATTTATATTTTTTGCATAAAGATATTAAATTTTATGCATTTGGAGCGAGTTCAAAAAGTTTTCATGGCACTTGATTTATTTTTAATTTGATGTGCTCCATGACTTCCTGTGGCCCAGTGTGAGACGGCAAAACATATTTGAATGTAAAATAACAAGTGAAAAATGGCAATTGCGATAATTTGGTACTCACACTCGTACATACAAATTGAGTTCCCTAATAATAAATCCTACTAAATGATTAAAACTCTCATGAACTTGCATCCTGGGGTCACTCGATGTCAAACGAAATTTGTATAAAAATTTTATTGAAATTTCGTTGGATATTGAATGCGTGTAATCTGGCCTGGAAATTTGCAGAGCGATGATAAGTCGCAAGAGGCTGTATTAAGTAAATTAATTGCATTGCGCCATTTTATGGAATACTGTTCCAGTTTAAGACTCTAAAATCGCATCAGAAAAGTTTAATAACTAAACATTTTTTTTTATTGTTGCTTTTCAGTAATTTTTCGTGTTTGAAGTAATTGCGTATTCTTCATATAAAGATGGTATCGTGAGTATGTTTAGACCACGTCTTGTTTGCTGTGACTCACGCTCATGTATTGTCAAAAAATATATTAAATAAAGTATTTAAGGACTAATGATGTGTTTAATTTTTTCTATACCTTTTCCTTGTTTTCTTATTGTTGTCCAAATCTTTTCAACTTGCCTCTAATTCACACGATGATTTTAATAGCTTTGATTTGTTTTATTTATCTTTGAAAAACATTTTTGAAAAATCGATTCATTTAAAACATTTTTAAGTTATTTTTTTGCAGGATTGATTAATTTTGCCTGTAATTCCTTAATATTCATTGAAAGCGAAACATGCAAGAGAATAAATGGAGTGGAAAGAGTAATAAAATAAACAAAAATACATGGAAAACAGAAATCTCTATGTTATTTCTATTCTTTTTTCTTCTGTACTGCAGTCATCAATAGAAAAAGTCATGACTTTTACTCATGATTTAAAATCATCGTGTGAATCGGTTGTGTGTTTCAGAGTTTGCGGTTTTCAGATTGGAAACAGTCATTTCAGAGTTATTCTTTCATATTTTATTTTTTTATAGAGTAAAAATTTCTTGAGTACTTCGGTATTCTAGTGAAAATAGGCTCGATGGCCATGCGCAATTCGAGTCACTTTCACTGCAACGAGTGAAAGCCTTCGTTACTTCTCTCGTTTAAATATATTGTTTTTAATTGTGGTCTTAACTGATAGTCAAACTAAACACTTATTTCGATCGTACAGCTACATTTAAAATAAAAAGCAATTTATAATTAAAATTTTGTTTTTGTTTTAATTGTAATCGTACGAAAGAAAGGTTTCCCTTGACTTCGTGAAATAAGAAGTGAAAGTTTGCAAAACAATATTTTATACGAAACAGTGGACTATGAGTACACGACCCACTTATCTTTTTAATGCAAACGAATTTTAGTCACTCACAAAAGTTTTAGTATAACGCAAAATAAGGGTGACACACAGTGCAACACTTTAATGGCTCGTTTAACCATCTCCGGTCAGGAACTCGAATATAAATTCGCAGAAAAATTTAAAGATAATCTTAAAAATATTCAACTCAACAACAAGCCGGCGGATAAGTTTTTACAAATTTTTAAATAAATTGCAGCGGAAGAAGCTTTTTTTTTTGGAGTGATTATTTAAGCAAAAAAAAAAAAAAGATAAATAAAATATGATTTCTGAAAAGCAAAAACGAAAATAAAATCCTCAACTGATTGCTTAAAGAAAATCAATGACAATTTTAGATTCCCTGCACTCGTATTTGAAGCAACAAAACAATCCATAAATAGCAACAACAACAACAACAGCAACAACAATTGCCCTTGTAATCTTCATTTACTTACATTGAACAACACGCCGCAGTTGGCAACAATATTTGGCACATAATTCGACAGCATGTTCAATGTCGGCAACTTGAAGTCCCACAAAAAATAATTAATTGTATTTGTGAGAAACACCGATTCATTGATTGTGATGGCATTGAAGGCGTGCCTCACCAGAAACACCCAGTCATGCAGTTTTGCAGCAGCCGTCAGTAGTACCAAATTTGGCAAAGTAATTGTCTGGTTGAGAATATCGGGCGAAGAACTTGCTTCGGCGTCAAACTCAATGTTGCCGTAGCGTATCTTGCGGAAGGTTATTGAGTCGCGCGTTTGATGTATAACTTCGTTTTGGCCCTTCAACTTGTAGACAATGGGACCGACCTGTTGCAATTTGAGGCGTTTAGCTGTGCCGTTTAGAAACTCCTCGGAATTGGTGACATTAAATAGATAAACATTTAGACGGCCATACGGAGAGGAGAGCCAATTCATTTGTGAGGCCATGCCTTTGCGAAAACGTACATGCTCTTTCGCCAATTCCCATTGATAGTCGACATTAAGCGAAACAAGAAACAGTAGAGCGGCTGTGGTACCGATAATTGATAAACTTACAAGTTTGCCTAAGTGGAAAGAACACATTAAACAAACGTTAGATTTATTTATAAAACACTTATTTGGAAATAATTAAGAAACCGAAAATAAAAAACAACAAAAAACAACAAATTTGAATGCTAACACATGAAACATTTTCCTCCAGACATGATAATCCCTGTGCTGATAACAGGCACAAAATCAATTTTTGGTTTCACAAAATTTTTATTAGCGGAATATTATTGAGAACAGACTTGTTGAATTTATTTATTTATTTTTTATTTGTTTTTTGTTAAATATTTAATGCGAGCGAGGCGTTCGATTTTAACGGCCAAGATGTTATTTGTTTTAGGACGCTTAAAACACTACTAAGGTATTGGACTCAGCCAGAGGCAGATTTTAATTCAGAAAAATCAACGTCTGTGGTGCATTGAATTAAAAAACGAAACAACAATATTAAATATTTATGGAAAGCAACAACAAACATAAGTTGTTCTTATCATCCGATGTTTAGGTCTTCTTCGACGAAACGTCAAATACACTCGAAGAACACACAATACAACAAAATTAATCGTAACAATTTCTTTGGATATTTCGGACAAAATTGTTATACATATTTTTTTAAATTCAATAAAGATTTATAGGCTAATTGTCCAAAATGTAACTTTTTAAAATCAGAAAGGCGTGGTAAATATTCTAAAGGCACAAGGGAAACACAACAACATCAGTTTTTTATTATTCAACTTATACAGCAGGGCAGAACAGCTGTTTTCGAAAGCCGCAATGCTTTCATCCTCAGTACTCATGTGTATTTCTGTTTGTCACCACTTATTACGTGGCTTAGTTGAATATGATAACAGTTGCTATTTAGAAAAATTTTATCAGGATTATGATTTTTGGCTAAAACAATATCGTGATTATGCCTGAGAAATCATGTTCACCAGATTGGGCCCCTGCGATTTTTTCCCTGCAGACATCCATGAAATTATAATGCTTTGGCATGATTGAAGAGATAAGAACCGAATCGGAGTGAAACCTCATGGACATACCAAAAAGTGCATATTAGAATTTGATTCGACGATTGGAAAAGATATTGGATCAAATGCTTTATAACTAGAGATGTGTGCGTGAGTAAAATTAAGTTCACGACTACGCACGGTTGCGAAACTGATATTTTTTCCACGTACGCTCACGCACACAAGATTTAAGGTGCTCACGAACGTATTATTTTTTATCACGTACTTTCTCGCACGATGGTGACAAGTTTGCTAGATCGCACACGCTGACAGTAAAATTGTTTTTGTGTGTGAAAATATGGATCTCTATAGCACACAGATATGTGTGTATGTATACATACATATTTTCCTTAGTATTAACTTATAATTACGACTCACGCGTGACACGAAAAAATCACGACATTTGCATATCGCTAATTATAACTGGTAAATAGAAATATATTAGTTGATAAAAAAAATGCAACACTTGGGTGCTGATAATGAAAGTGTAGCGGCTTTTGAAAACATCTGTTCTGCTCTGATGTGTAAGTTCATGTTGGAATAGACTTTCTGAACTAAAAACACGTTTCGAACAATCTTAATTGAAATTATTATGGGAGTAAATGGTTCAATACGAAATAGTTACATGGAAATGCACCTTATTTTTTGAACAGACCTCGTATAACTTATATTTCGGTGTGATTGATCTGTGCAAAACTAAATTAAAAATAAAAATTTTAATTGTTTTCGTGAATAATTTAACACTTTTTCATGCAATGAAATAACCAGCACCGTTATATTGACTAACATTTTTGTTTGAGTGTATGGTGGCCAGTTTCTTACATTCTCTGCAGTTCTAAACTGTCTTATCACCAATTGAACCAACCGCCTTTAGCTCTTATCATTTCAGCTTTAGGACAAAACGCTCTGGCGTTGTTGTACAACAATAAATGTTTTATAAACGTTTGGGCTACGCATTCATCTACGGCCGGTCGGTCCGTCGGTCGGTCCGTCGGTCATTACATGTGTTTGCTATCAATGAGAGAGGGCTGATAGTATTTGAAGAGGATTTGTCGTTGGTTGGGTTACATGTACCTCTGCCATAGACTCTAGTTCTTTCCGATTCATTGTAATGCGCGATCACTTGTCAATAAATAGTTTTGTTCTGTTGTAATTTCTTTTAATTACACTTGAATTGAAATACAAATATATCATCCGAGTATTTATTGTTAATAACTGAATTATCAATTAAAATTAAGGAAAAGAAAAAAGAACAAGTGTAAAAGTGTTCCAACATCAGCTCGTCGTTTGTATGCGAACGGATAGAGATGTCTTCTTCTTCTTCTTATTTTGCTTCGTATGTATGTAGATCAAGTGAAATGAAATTAAAAAAAAAAAGTTAAATAAAAAAATCAACTCAGACATAATAAAAATAAATTATGCGTAAAAAACATTCAGTTGAGACATGCAGTGGGTGTGTAATAAATCATTCAAATGTTATCTGCCAAAACGACATTTAAACACTCTGATCTTTAGTTGATTATAGATTTTTTTTAGCCAGTGCACAATAGGCTGGGAGCTGGGTTAAATATCTGAGGCTCTTTGTAACACTTCCTTCTTGCTGGTATTTCGTTGTGCTGATTATTTTTCACGCAGAAATTTTCGTTTGGGTATTTATATTGAAACAACAATAAAAAAATCTAAAATTTGTTTTTGTTTAAACATAAAATCCCTTGATAAAATATTTTTTACTAATTTAGTTGAAAAGGGGAAAGAGGGATTTTGCAAAAATCAATTTTTTGCTTGTAATACAATTTTACCCAAAACGGAGTTATTTCTAATAAATACCTAATGAAAGGACTTTTAAAAGTAAAGAAGCTTAAATCGTATGAATTTGGACAAAAAAAAAAATGCATTTTTTAATTTTTTTGGAAAAAGGTACCTTTTTGCAAAATAATTTTTTTTGGTTGTAACACAATTGTACCCAAAACGGGGTTTTTTTTTTCTAATAAATACTCATTGAAAGGAATTTCAAAAGTGAAGAAGCTTTTGAAAAAGCTTAATCGCATGAGTTTAAAAAAAATTTTTTTTTTTTGGAAAGGGCTACCCTTTTGTAAAAATAATTTTTTTTTTGGCTGTAACATAATTTTACCATAAACGGGTTTATTTCTAATAAATATTTATTGAAAGGGGTTTCAAAAGTAAAAAAACTTTCGAAAAAGCTTAAATCGCATGAATTTAAAAATAAAATATATATATTTTTTCAATATATTTTTAGAAAGGGGTAACCCTTTGCAAAAATAAATTTCTTTGGTTGTAACACAATTTTACCCAAAACAAGTTTGTTTCCAAAAAATACTTGTGAAGAGGAGTTTCAAAAGTAAAGAAACTTTCGAAAAAGCTTAAATCGCATGAGTTAAAAAAATATATATATTTTCAATTTTGTTTGGAAAGGGGTAACCCTTTGCAAAAACAAATTTTTTCAGTTGTAACACAATTTTACCCAAAACGGGGTTATTTCCAAAAAATACTTGTTAATAGGAGTTTCAAAAGTAAAGAAACTTTCGAAAAAGCTTAAATCGCATGAATTTAAAAAATAAAATATTTATTTTTAATTTTTGTTTGGAAAGGGGTAACCCTTTGCAAAAACAAATGTTTTCAGTTGTAACACAATTTTACCCAAAACGGGTTTATTTCCAATAAATATTTATTGAAAGGAGTTTGAAAAGCGAAGAAGCTTTTGAAAAAGCTTAAATGGCATGCATTTCAACAAAATAAATTTTTTAAATTTGTTTTTGGAAAGGGGTACCCCTTTGCAAAAATCATATTATTGGCTTTAACACAATTTTACCAAAAACAGGTTTATTTCTAATAAATATTTATTGCAAGGAGTTTCAAAAGTAATAAAGCTTTTCAAAAAGCTTAAATCGCCTGCATTTCTAAAAAAAAATATATAATTTTTTTGGAAAGGGGGTACTCCAGCCCTGTCGATTTCAGTATGATTTTAAAAATCATAAGTTTCGTTATATCGGGGTATTTTGAGGTCCTAAAAAGTTATTCATTTTACAATGTTGCTATTTATGCACAGTGGGAAATTTTGAAGAAAAATATATAAAAATATTTCGGCAGTTTTTAACGAGTAGTTCGATTCGAAAAGGAAGAAACGAGTCCAGCCCACTTGGGTTCAATGTGATGTCTTTGTATTACCTGTTTAGGAAGAGAGAGAGAGAGATGAGCAAAGAACTGGGCTCACTTTGAGGTTAACAAAAATTAAAGTCAAGCTGATAGTTTTGATGTGATAAAAAAAAATTTTATGCAGGACGATTTTCCTACTCAAGAGCAAAAAAAATAGGAGATAATCTACGAAAAAATTTAAATTTCTCTTATATATATCTGAATTCTTATGTACCTGTTCCACTGTGTTGCTAATACAGAATTCTAGTCTTTTCCGATTAACTGAAATTTTTCTATTGTAGATTAAAAACTGCAGAGTTATTTAAATTTATTTCCAAAATGCCCCACTGTCTTGTGCATGCACGAGCAACTGGAAATATACGGAAGCGTGATCTGTGATAGATCATGTACGTAGACGTACATGATCGATCATGATAAACATAAAGAGCTAGATAATATGTGCATATTTATGTTTATGTGATTATGATTTTGCGATCGCCACCAGCAAGGCCGAGCCGCCGCTTTGTAGTTAATAAGGATTTTCTGGAGTGATAACATGTAAAAATCGGCATATAATCGGAACAGTTTATGCTCACACATATTTCATGATCGTTTCCGGGTAGTTTTTCTAACTGATTTGTTTTCTGTTCGTTTGCCAATTAAATTGCAACACCCTGTTTGCCAGTAATTTACACTATTTGTTTTCATTGCTCACACACTCGTACTCACATACTAGCAACTACTAAGTGGATTTCCAGCTTAAACAAATATGTACGAGTATTTGTAGAATTAGAAGTTTTATCTAACAGACTTGACAGACGCGCTGCTTATCTCAGCGATGTAACGGTTTTCGTTATTCAAATGAAATCCGATATTCATGGAAAACATAATCCGTGTGATATGAAAGATTTTATGTGTTTGTTTAAGTTTTTTTTTCGTTATTGTTTTAAAATTATTTGTTTTAATTGCATTTTTTGTTTGTTTTCTGTTGAATTTGTTTGTAATCACCATGGGGTCTTTGGAGGCGGGTTCAAATGAGTTCGCGCTTGGTAAATGCACAAAATTGATAATTATTAATTATTCAGAAGCTGCCTGACTCTGCAGTGTGATTGCTCTGTTTTAAATATCGTTTTCTTTTTTTTTTTTTTTGTTAATTTTATTTTCTTGCCTTCATCAAAAAGCCATAAAACAATTGCAAGTTGAAATTATAATAAAATTAAATTGAAATGGCTGTAGTCTAGACTTTATAAATAGATAATTTAAAATATTTTAAAGGCCCATTAAAAGGCATTAATTTATGAAAAATAAGAACACAGATTTAATAAATCTCAAATACTCGTATATGCAATTGCAACAAAATACGGATCTAATCGCCTGGGCCTGTTTTATTTTTTGCATTTAGTTTTCTTGAATAAAATTCATATACAAATCAAATTTATGGGCAATTTATTTGCGATAAAGATAGATTCGTTATGAAACGAAAACTGATAATACCAATTAAATATTAAAGATGAACTTGTTGTTGGGTTTCCCTCACCGCCAACCGACAGCCAGTTGAAATTTAAGTCAACGCTTAACACTTAAACACTGGATGTCAAGTAAATAATTCAGGAGCTTGTTTTTTTTAGAAATGGCGCAATAAAAAACAATTTGCTTTTTTTGCGGAATTTAATTAATTGTGGAAAAATTAACATTAATTATAATTAAATATTGTTTCTTGTGTAATGCAGTTAGTGGCTGTCACAACGATTTGTTTATTCCATATTTGCTTAGTTTTTATTTGTGTTTAATTATTAATAAATCAAACAAAAACTGTGTTCAATCATGTCAGTTTAGACAATCAATTGCATAGGGATTAGAAGATTAAGATGTAAACACAGGGTGGCGCACAATTAATAACTGTATCGGGAAATGTAATCATTTTCGTAATTGGCATTGCACGTCAATCATATTTTTCATTTATAAACTTGACAGACTGAGTGTAGTGGGTGATTTTTTAAGAGCTTTAGGATTTAATTTAAAACAAAAATTCATAAAATTTAGAGCAAAATATGAAATTTTTATTTTTTATTTTTTTTATCTTGGACCAGCACTCAGGGGATGTCTCCTATATATGCAATGCATTACGCCGGAACTGAAAACGAGGGGATAGTATTGGGGGGACAAATTAGGAAAGATGAGAAGATAGACAGTTGTTTTTGTAGCTATTTCAACCTTTTACTTCGCCGGCTAATTTTTGCTACAGGGCCGACGAAGGTGGGAGCTGTTACTCTGCTTTTTAGTACATGATAATGTCGGTCGCTGCCAATTATGTTCAGTGACCAGTGACTATGCCTTCATCATTGAAACAGGCTGGCAACAACTAACACAATCACGCACTAATGCTGATCAGAAGAAATCAACACAATATTTCATGACACAGCTGGGGCTCGAACTCACGACCCTCCGCTTCATAGTCTCGTGTTCTACTACTTCAGCCAACAGCACCCACAATAGAACGGTCTATATAATTTCATGTTCCAAAATGATGTTGACCCATTCGTGATTAAATTCTAGACCAAACTGAACTTGTTTAACGAAAACAGCTGACCTGATCAAAAACAGTGCTGCCAAATTGAAAGTTGCAAAAAAAATCAAGCTGCTTTGAAAATATATCACCCCTATTGTGAATAACAAGTGGAATTTTAGTTCATATGAAGTTTTTATTCCCCTCGAAGGGAAAAATGCTAACATGAATCTCCCATGAGAAATTATTCCCGCCATCACTTCTCAGTGAATGCAAAAAACTAGAAGAAGCTCAAAACAACATGAAAAATCAAAGAAATTTGTGTTGAAAAATTTACATTTATGTATGTAAAATTTTAAAAATATATAATTGTATTCTGATATTTTTAAGCTTAAGGTCTCTTTATTTTAATTTAATTTTTGATTTCAATATTTCGTCACTCCTTTGTGTGACTTCTTCAGGAAATTAATTAAGAATTGAGTGACGAAATATTAATATTAAATATTAAATTATAATATAGAGACCTTAAGCTTAAAAATATCAGAATACAATAATAATTAAGAAGAGGTCAAGAAACCAGAAGAATTTAAAAAAATATAACTAAACATTTACTAGTCAAATAATTTGGACGCATTTTGGAAACCCATCAAAACAAATTAAAAATATTATTAATCTTTAGAATTGGAGCAACAAGTTTTACGAAGAGGACGATAATTGATTTGTGGCAAAAATTTCAGTTTATGTCTTATTAATGGATCTTGCACCTAAAATAAAATTTGTAAACTCTAATATTCGAATTATAATAGAAAATACTTACATTTTCCAATCTATTCCCCACCAAATTTTTATTCCACTCGAAGGGAAAAATAGTATCGTGAATCTCACGTGAAAAATTATTTCCGCTATCAGTTCTCGGTGAATGCAAAAAAGAGAATAATATTCGAATTGTAATAGAAAATACTTAAATTTCCTACTCTATTCCCCAGCAAAAACTAAATAAATAAATTAAAGGGAAAAGTGAAAAAACCCGCGGGAAAAAAAAATCATTCACGATAAGGGGGATTTAATTTTAGCATGAAATCATTCACGGGGAATTTTTTCATGATAGCAATTTTTGGGAAAAGGGAAAAATTTCGAGGGAAAAATTGTTCATGATAGGGGTGATCATCATTCCCAATTATTTTTTTTGTAACGGGGTGTTACCTAGTGCCTTTTAGCCTGCAAGGATCGTACAGCTAAAGACTTAACTTTATAAGAAGTAAATTGAAAATATGCATCTTTTTTACTACTATTTTTTTCTTATCACAAATAAATACTTTTTATTACAAACGCTTTATTTTTGCTAATTGTACAAGAAATTTTCTTATAAATTCCTTTAAAATATTTTATTTATTCTGTAAAACAAATAAAATAACTCGTTTCAAGTTTTCTATCAATAAACCATCGATATTTATTTTTCATTTGCGCCATACTTTAAAAGTATTTATAGAAAAAAAAAATAATGATATTAAATAAATAATGAAGGGTTTTAATATTCATAAGGTGTCAAAGTCATAAAGAAATATTTAAACGATGATTCTTTCCAGTCATACAAATTGTTTTTAATTTTTATGAAATACAAAAACAAAAAAATGATTTAAAGCAATAAACTTTTATTCAATTGGCAAAAAGTGCAATATCAAAAATTATTTTTATTAGTTTTTATTTTTTATTTTGTTTATATTTTGTTTCTTTTTGTCGCAAATTTAACATTAATATATTGCAATCACATGTGGAAAAATACAGATCAGAGATGGACGCGATCATATGAACTTTGTGAATGAAACAACAGCGTGTTTGTGCATGCATGGCATTATATGGTATTAACATGTGCATGCACGAGCGTGATTGAGAAGTTGGTCTCCATCTCAGCTCTAATAAAAATGCGTCAAGTACGAGGAACATCCTTAAATTAGTCAACATATCAAGGATGGCATAAGGTTACGGAGAAAAGGGTGCATCAACTTATTCCCTAATAAATGTGAAGCTAAGACCATCAAATACATTCCAATAACGGGTCTCATTTTGCTTTGTTACACTCTGCTCGAATTCATATTCACTGTTATTTTTTTGTGAGGATCATAAAAGAGTTTTGCTGGCTCTGGCTTAAGGGCACAACAAAAGGTGCTTCGGGGATTGGAAAAAAACGCTAGCAAAGATATATTATAGTTGAGAAGGGCAATAGTTTGAAGACGTCAAAAAATAAATTGTTGAATAAATATATTCTGAGAAATATGAAAATTTAAGCTATTTTTTGAACAGTCCTCGTTTTGCTTCCGCCACACTTTAACTGTCATGTGACAATGTTTCATCACGAAATAGTCACTTTACACTTTTCACTAACCTGTTTTGTTACGTATAATATACGCTTTCTTCTGATACCGCCCTCGTATAAAATATGAATGTATATAGTGACTCAGATTCCGTGAAAGCCCAACTTGGCAGAAACACTTTACCAGATACGCGTATCAAGATATTAAATTCAACTCATTTATTTTATTATTGAACGAAATTGTTGCAATCGTTCGCCTGCACATTCAAACACACTCACGATCACATCGAGCACCTGCAAATAAGTGTCTTTTTATGTTTGGAGGTTTTATTGATTAAAAGTTTTGTTTGTTTGGCATAACAAGTGCTGCTGCCACAATTCAAATTTCAATCCCAAACTCATATTTATAATTGCATTTGTTCACTTTTGACTTGGTATTTCTCATCAATGGCATACAAACAAAAAATAGAAGCGTTCAATTTATAAAAAAAAAGACAGCCACACACATGCGCAAACGTGTCATGCATGTCGCTTGACGTTTTGTTAGGCCGGCTGGGGAAAAAGCCAACTAACTGAGAGATCTCTGTGCGTTGAAACAAGCGTGCTTAAGTTTGTTATTTTATGGAGGCTATTTGCTACGATCACAATTCCGTCGCATAGAGAAAAATTTAAGAGACAAAATGTCGTTTCACACAGACATACAAATACAAATTCGAAAAAGCCATTGAGAATAATTGATAAAAGTGGCTAAAATTTGTTCATATAGCAAAAGCTTAAATTAAGCGTTATTGAGACACTCACAGAAATAAATTGGTAAATAACATTTAGATCAAAACTACTAATTACACATCTTTAAGTGAAATACATCATACCTATTATAATATTTCGATATGCTTTGGATATCTTCTTCAGGATAACAATAGATAATAATTATTATATATTTTTTGTGGAATTTGTAACAATTTCTGAAATTACAACGAAATTTTTTCATATTTAATTATTTTGTTTTATCATTTTTGTATTTTTTTCGTACCTATTGAATAACAACAACAATACTTAAAAAAAAATTATTGTTGTTTTGTGAATATTTGACTTGTTTAATTGTAGGTTTTGAGAAATGTACTATGCCTAAATGGTAGTGTCCGGCCGAATTTTTTTCTGCCGGCCGAAGCCGAACATGAATTTTCCCATGTTCGGCAGAAACCGAATAGGAACCGATTTTCTTCTCAATTTTACTTCTTTTACATTCCCTTATTTAAAACAAAATAAAATTTAACGCATTTATAAAAACACATGTGAATGTGTGAGAATTGTGATTTTTTTTATAAATAAATAAAATTCTGTTATTTACGAAATAAATGTTAAACGTATTTTTTTGTGAGAATTGTGATTTTTTTTTATAAATAAATAACAGAATTTTTCCGAAAATAAACGAAAATAAAAGAAAAAAAATGCTAAATATAAAAGCAAAATACCTTCAGTATTTTCTTTTTTTGTTTTTAGTTTGAGTTTTTAAGAAACTCAATATATGTTAATTAAAAGTCATGAAATTTGCTCATTATTTTAATTGTAAAATAGATTGCAATTAAATAAAGAAAAAAAAAAAAGAATTTTTACGATATATATGTTAACCGTGTTGTTTTTTGTGGAACTTTAAACGATTTCTGAAATTACAACGAAATTTCTAGACATTTAAAAAAAAGTTCGGTGAAGGTTTCGTAAATTCCGAACATCATACTTTGGCCGAACCCTAATCTTCGGTCGGACACTATTAATTAGTAACTACTGAGGTCACACACACACACAAAAGCTGCTATAAACTGTAAAAATTGTTTTTTCCGTAGGCCATCTTTTGCATGGACTGTCACAATCAAGGCGAATTCATACCAGGTGGCCTTAGTTCAGAAATTGGTGATCAGCTGTTACCAAGGCAAAATTATTGAACTGTCAAAGTGTTCTTCTGGTTTTTCGTTTTTGTGTGCGGCCATTGATTTTTCCAAAGCATTTCATTTGACAGCTCAATAAATTTTACGCAGAGTTGCATAAGTGAGTTCACCTTGTATGAATTCGCCTTGGTCACAATAAAACAATTGAAGGTAGCAACCTTTCATTACGATACGTTACGTCATTGATGTATGCCGACAAACCAGCACCTCCCATTGAAGCAGTACGGCTATATTTACTGGAAACAAATAGACAAAAAATGGACTATGCCGGCAATTATAATATTAAAAAAATTAATTGGCACGGAATCATCTACCGGATGATTCCAACGAGGGTGCTGTTGGCTGAAGTGGTTAACACGAGACTATGAAGTCGAGGGTCCTAAGTTCGACTTCGCGCTCAGTCATGAATATTGTGTCGAATTCTTCTGATCAGCATAAGTGGATGATTGTGTTAGTTGTCGCCAGCCTGTTTCAGTGATGGAGGCATAGCACTGATCACTAAATATAATTGGCAGCGACTGGCACAATCATCCACTTATGATGATCAAAAGAGCAGAGGAACAGCACCCTCCTTCGTAGACCCTGTAGCAAAAACTTATTCGGCGAAATAAAACGGTTCAAATAGTAAAAAAAAATTCTCTCTCTGCTCATCTTTCTTCATCTGCCCCTTCAATAGTACCCCCTCTTTTCTAGTTCCGGCACAATGCACTGCATGTGTGGCGATCATCCCCTGAGTGCAGGTCCGAGTTTAAAAAAATACATATTTCAGTCCTGTATTTTTATTTTAAGTCCTCATGCAGCTAAAAACAACACCCTTTACATACAACCTTATCAAGGTGTGTGTGTGGGTGTGTGAGAGCCATAAGTCCCACTGTGCACTGCATTACAATAGTTAAAATTGTCAACGTGTCAAACATCCACAGACCGGTAAATTTTCAATAGTGAAAAAGAAAATTGACAACTTTTCTTTGTTTACGGTTCGTGTGTGTGTGTGTGTGTGTGTGTGTGTTAATTTATTGTGGGAATATGTCACACGTTTTGTTATGCAAATTTTTGACTAACATTTTTCGTTCAGTGTCAATGTTTCAACAGCTCTTCCCAACTTTGGTTCAATGGAATTGTTTTTGTAAAGCTTCAATAAGCACTAAGCTTTTTCTCACTGCTGCCGTAATAATTGCTGCTGGGAGTGTTGGCCCCATACTACCTGTTTAGTAGGTTTAAGCCAAGCTTAAACAAAACCAGCTATTACTCGCATGTGTGCGCGTGTGTGTGTGCGTATGTGTGTGTGTGTGTGCAGCACAACCAATAAGAGCAATAGAGCCAGTGATAGTTAGCGGCCGCAGTTGAACAAAAAAGCATACAGCCAAATTTGAGGTGCTTACAAAACGATATCAACGACGATACTTGGCTCTAAAGCAAATTTCTTGTCTTCAGTTTTTCATAGTCGTTGCTAGCGTGAATAACTGCAATTTGAAAATTTTGTAGACGAAATAGCACAAAAGATATATTTGAAAATATTTAAAAAAAAAAATATATATAAAAAAAATAAAGAAAAAAGTGCGCTCAAAACGAAAATACGAAAAGAAAAACAAAAATAGACTTAAGAGAGTGAAATTACGGGTTTTGTTTCTATTTCAAGAAAATTTCAAATATCTATTGTCGCTGCCGCCGTTGCTGTTGCTGTAAAAGAAAAAGCTGTGAAAAATTCAAATTGAAAAGAAAAATAGGCAAACAAAAAAAGAAAAATTGAAACGGAAAATTAAGCAACACCAAATTTAATAAATTGGGAGGAAATAATTGTTTTTCGAAAATACTCGTGAATAACAGAAAACAGTTTCAAGCCCAGCACAAAGTATGTGATATTGAAATTATTAAATAAAAATTACTTGTTATTACATATTTAAATTTAAACATTTTTCTGCGATCGCTCTAGTATCTGATCAACAGATATTGCAAATAGCAACCAAACCATTATCGTCATCGTCATCATCATCATCATCAGCATTATCACCAGGTTGATCTTTACCATCATCTTTTCAAATCAAATAGAAAAATACTTGTCTATGCATGCATTACACACACACACACACAGACACTTGCACACCCATGCACACACATTCTTACATTCATTATTATATACAAGCATTTATTGATTGCAAAAGGCGAATGGGAGTGAATACTTGCAGTAAGCGGACTGACTGATTGTACTAGACGAATAACCATTAACCATTTAGAGCGGCTATTTGCCAGAGACTTAAGTAATCAAATGTCAAATTCTATGGGTGTGAAATAATTTTTCCAAACCTTTTCTTCAGATGATAAAAGAATTTCGGCTTCAATGTGTTGGCTTCTCTCGATCACAATTCAGTTTAATGTTCCACTGCTGCTTACATCCGATTTGCTCTCGATATTCTTTTATAAGTGACACTAATTGCAAAGAAAGTTCAATAATATTGAGCTTGAGGACTTTTCTTTTATAAAATAATAACTTAACAAATTGTTATATATTTATTTTTCAATATTTCGTTATCTTCAGGATATTTTCTTCAGGATAACAAGTGATTATAATTGATTAGCAATAACAACACAAAATGTTCTATAATTTTAAAATTTTGTTAATGTTAATCAATTATAATCAATTGTTATTCTGAAGAAGATATCCAAAGGATATCGAAATATTTAAAAATAAATAAATAAAAAATTTTTCAAATTATTATTTTATAAAAAAAAGGCCTCATGGTAGGAACACAACTGGGACGTACAACGAATTTCGTTCAGTACGACGAATTCATTGGTAAAAATTCACTCTATAAATTCGTCGTATGAAACACAAGAACGACGAATAAATTAAAATAATGAACAAAAAAAATTTTTAATATTGTTAAAAATCTTTGTAGTCCTCTGATGTCAGATTCTTTAGACATTCAATAATTACCCCGATGGTGTCCATTTTTTTCCAGAACAAATTCCTTTTTGTAATTATTTTCTGAGAATTTTTTTGTCTGTAAATAAATTACTCTTTTCATTTAACAGCTGATGGGGTGACCATATGAAAAAGTAGGAAATAGGAAGAAATACTATATAATAAAAAGTGTTAAAAATAAATAAAAAGTCGGCCGAATGACAAATTTTTGTGAATTAGTGAATGCATTTTTAGTCTGCACAGAAAATGTTCGTGCCACATGCAACAATAAAGTATCAAACTATGTTTTTCCACAAAAAACCAGTTTGAGTATATGAAACCTGGTCACCTGATACTGTTTTGTCGGTCGCTCGCTGACGAAACAATTAGAAACAAATCTATTTCAACTTTCGCTGAGTATGACGAATTTCGACCAACACCACGATTGTGTGCATTTTCATATAAACCAAAATGTGTTTTATTTTCGGCGACGAATATTCGCGACCAAACATTCGTCGTTCGTTGCAGTTGTGTTCCTAGCATCAAGCTTAATAATGTGACTTAAATTAAAAAAATAAATTAACTGCCTATTTCTCTTTGTCGAATGAATTCTTTATTTCGTATAAATACATTTGAAACAAAAACAATTTATAAAATTTTGCTTTTGTTTTAAGTATATTTGTACGAAAGAAAGAATTCGTTCGACAATGAGAAATAGGCAGTAATTCCAAAATATTAGAAATATATAAAAGAAAGTAAAAAAAAAAAATAATAATAATAATAATTAAGATTGATTAACCCTTTTATTACCACTGTATGAAAATGCGTAAAGACATATTTAAAATTACGTCAATTTGAGGCAGCAAAATGCTTGACAGAAATTCCTGCCGAGGTATTTTCTATCACGTTCAACTTTGGCAGGATCAAATGGAATGTCCTCAACAAATTTTCCTACAGGGTGTCCGCCGGAAAGTTATACTATTTTGTTTTGCCGTCATTTTGGTAAACATTAGTCTTGACAGTTCATATTCGGCAGTCGTAAAGTAAATACGTGGCAAATTTATTATGGAAAAATATTCGTTGCCACATCGCCTGCAGCCAGGATTACACTGAAATTACGGCGAGATAAAGTTGAATGGCCGCCTGATTTGACTGCTCCGGACTTTTTTTGTGGTGATTTCAGAAAAGCAGATTGGCTTCTGCAAACAAATCAGAAACGCTTGAGCAACTCAAACAAAATATTCGTGATGGAATTAATGAAATACCGCGTGAAATATGTGAGAATGTAATGAAAAATGTGCCCAAATGGGCTCGCATTTGTGAGGCGGACATTTATCTGATATTGTCTTCCATACATAATGGCCGACATTAAATAAACCATTTATCAATATAAGATCCATTCTCTTTCATTTGAACAAAAATTAAACAAAGTAGTATACTTTTACGGCAGACACCCTGTACTTCTGTCACCATTTGTGGCATATAGTAGCCACCCCTCGGGTACTAGTTCAAGATGAAAAAGAAAAGGTGGCAAGGCCTTACCTTCAATCCACCTACTTAGTGATTCTACCGTTCCATACAAAATCAACTCGCAAATATTTAATTCAGTAGGACCCCAAATAACTGAATTGTAAAAAATTTATAGGTTAGGTTAGGTTAGGTTGAAGAGAGGGGCGTAAGCAGGGCCTATCCCAATCCGTTCAGGATTACAACTAGGCCATGCTTTTATTATCTCCTATAAAGTTACAATTATGTCAGTTAGGGCCTTTTTACATATTCATGCAATTTTATTATTATGACAATTTGAAGTCAGACAAAAGTTTTTATTTAGAGAAAATGTTGGCGGCAAAAGGGTTAACAAGGTCAATATTATGTTAATAAGTAATTTGAAATATTTAATTTAAAAAAGCATTAAATGTTAAGGCTTTTTATAATTGTAAATCAAATATGACATTGACAGGTTTTTATTTTAATTTTAAATAAGTACACGTAGTTTAAGCAAAATTATATGTAAAAGCAGTTAATTACTTTTTATTTAAAGTTGTTTAATTTTTTTCTACAAAATTGTGCAAATTTTATGCCGCTTTTTAGTTAATATAACTTGATAATTCTTCACAAAGATTTTTATGTTATATGGGCACTTAAGTTATATGAAAGCTTTCCAGGTAGCTCCACTAACTAGTCTTGACCGGTTGTTATGAAATTTAGCCCGGTTTAGTGTTCTTCCTTTGCTCATGCTCATATGGGTGTGTGTGGCTTAATATATCACATGTGACAGCTCGCTCCCTCACAGGGGAACATTTGAGAAGCTATATACGAAAATATGTTGAATTTCTTCCAGTGTAGTCGTAGTATATTTTAATTCTAATGCTTGAGCCCGCACTTTTGTGTCTTAGTTAAATGCCAAGGATACTGATAAGCAGCTAAAATATAGGAAAACAAAATAATAACTGCAAAGATGTTTAATGCAGACTTTCAATATAATTTTGTTAGACTGCTCCCGTGTGGAAACACCCATATCTTGTGCTTAACATCTTTCTTAATGTATAGAAAATCTCTTTCTAATTATAAACTATCGAGGCTTTTAGTTGGGGAAAAACTTATTACAACAGCCTGTACGACTACTAGTTAATCAATCAATCAATCGTCTTAGTTCTCTGCATAATTGCCATGTGTATCGAAGCAAGTATTCACATATTTTGCCTATTCATATAGTTTCTTGTTTTTGTTCCTCCTCTAGTCAGTTTTACCACACCATTCGGTGATTGCAAAAATTATTTCAATTCATTTTGCTGTTGTTTTTTTTTTCTTTTTTAATATTGAATTCATTACAAGAAAATAATACAGCAAAAAAAAAAGATATTTAAAAAAAGTATATCAAAAATCACATACAGGTTTTTATAAAAGTATTTTATTTTTTGGTTTTGGTTGATCGATGACAAAATGTTTGTTCGCTCGTTCGTTCAGTTTGAATGAGAAAATGAGTGGAAGTGTAAAATGTAATATTTCTTTTTGCTTTAAAAACTGCTGGCTTTTAATGCACAGTGGGCCGTTTTTAAAGCAAATAGTTACACACTAATATATCAATAGAAATAGTTTATAAAAAACTTCAATTGTTTAAAGAATATTTTTGTAATGGGGTCACATAAGGGTTGCTCTGTGGCTGATGGGTAGCATCGTTAGCCTGTCAGTGCAATGGTCGTGGTTTCGATTACCGCCGGAGTCTCTGGGTGTTTTCCGCACACAAGCAAATTGCTTTTCAGGTTGTCTTTGTTATTTAAAAAAAATAAAATAAAATATTCATAATAATAAGTGGTGACAAACACAATACACATGAGCGCTGATGATGAAAGCGTTGCGGCTTTCGAAAACAGCTATTCTGCTCTGCTGTGTAAGTTGAATAACTAAAAACTGATGTTGACTTTCCTTTGTGCCTTTGGAATATTTATCATGTCTTGCTAAATTTTAAATAAAAAGTTTTGAACAATTAGCCTATAAATCTTAATTCACTAAAATATTCATGTTTGAATAATTAAATTTTTTTAAAAACATTTCAACACTTTCTCAGTGACGTTTACAATTCACTTGTCGAAATCACGTCACCAAAATAAAATTATTAGCCAAACAAAACCAAAATATTATAATTTTCAAGCATTTTTTGTTTATATGGGCTTTTCCAAGATGTCGCACGTGACCTTCACACACATATAAATAGGAAAAAAAATAATAATAAAATAAAACGAATTTTTATTTTGACCATAAGCGTAACTTGTAGCCCTGGGCGCAAAGTTTGGTTTTCCGCAATTTTCGAATTCAAAATAATTCGGAAAAAACAATGCAACGTGTATTTTTTATACATACAAATTTATTTTGTAAAATCAATGGTTCGGTCTGATTTTCTATGAAAATGTCCTAAAACAAATTTTTTTTCTAAATTAAGCAATAAGGTTTGAGACCTTTTTTTATAGAATAATAATTTTAAAGACTTTAATTTTTTTATTTTTCAATATTTCGATATCCTGTGATATCGAATATCTTCTTCAGCATAACAATTGATAATAATTAATTAAAGATAATAAAATTTTAAAATTACAGAATATTAAATATTTTTGTTAAAATTATTGAAAATATTACTATACATATTAATGGCGTTTTCTTTTTTAGAAAATATGTAACATATTTTTCATTTTTAATCAAAAAAGTTGGAGTTAAAGGGATTTTTAAAACAATAAAATATTTGCCTAATCAATTGTAAATTAATTTGTAATAGATTCACTATTTCGTAATATCATAATATTGCAATTTTTCATTAAAAAGTATAAAAAATTTAGCATTCTTTTCTAGAAAAGAAATCATCATAAAAAAAATTTTCAAAAAATTAAACACCAAAAACTTGGAATTTTTCGACCACTTTCTTTTTATATAATTGGACTATTTTTTAGCTTCAGGTCTTTATTTTATATATAAAATTAACAAAATATTTAAAGCAAAAGTGAATAAGATTTACTTTTATATAAAATAAGGCTTAAAAATTAGTTTAAATATAATGAAACTAAGTATTTTGCAGGAACTCTTAATTTTAGGAGGAAATGCCCATATACAAAATTTAGATAGATATTTTGAAAATCATATCATACGATTTCAGCGGCTTAAATTATTTTCTAAAATCCTGATACACATTTCTCCTGTTGCTGCCCTAATTACACTTGTTATTGTAACATTTCGCCTGACATCGGCCCCATTGTGCAGAGTTTCATTGAAAAGAAAAATAAAACTTTTTCTTTTTTAACTGTTTCTTTTACAATTACTTACGAGTACATATATTGCCATTTTATTGCTGCTGCTGCTGTTGTTGTTGTTGTGGCTTTTGTTTAAACAATCACTGAATATAATTATTGTATACAAAAAACAAAAACAATAACACTTTCATGTCTTCAACAGCCAAAGAGAAAAAAAAATGATAAAAAGCAAAACAATTATCGTGTATTGTTTGGCACTTTTACTAAAGGGATGAGAAAAGAAAAATTGTTTAAAAAATAAAACAAATAAAATTTCTATTCAAGCAGTTGCACAAAAACTCCACACATGAAGTTTAAATACAACCACTTGCTAATAAAAATTTAATTTTATAACGACACTCAACATCCACAGATAGATTTTAAGAATTTCGCAGATTTTCATGTGTACATAAACATGTTTAAAGAAGAAGAAGAAGAAGAAGAGAAAAGAAGAAGAAAACGTTCACTTGTTACCTTTACGAACAGTTAAAAAAAAGAACATGAAACAATAGTGTAAACCAACACAATGATGCAAGGTTTCACTGTCACGATCTTATTGCTGCTCGTCTCTTAATTAAGTGTACGCCGTTTTTCTATTAATTTTTGTCTGGAGAGCGTACGAGTGAGAATTAATGGCAAGTGATAATTAGTTTTGTTTAAAACACATTAAATGGTAATATTTCAAGATTAGGAAAAAACACAAATTCGTGATAGACGCTGGTCTCTTGGGAGTTGGAAATAAGTGGCCGTGTGTGCTCATATAACGAGATACTGAAGATCAGTGTTTAAAAGTTAAATATTTTACTTAATAAATATAAATTTACAATGTAAATGTTCCGCATTCCGTTGGTGATTTTTTGTTTGTTTGTTTTGTTTTTTGTTGGGTGTGCGGTCATGTTTCAGTTACGCATCGTAATTGACACGCAATCTGGGTGTAGTTGCACTTGATTTTAACGGATACATTTTACGTTTGATAAGTTATTTATTATTAATTTACTTCCGAAAAACTACTTTGATTTAATAATTAATTAGTAGGTACATATATTGTTTTTTTTTCATTGAAAATGCTAATTGTAGTGGAAAGTGATGGATTCAGTCAGTTTGAAATTAACACTTTAATAATGAAATATTGAATTTAATTATTTATTAGTTGGTAATTAAGGAATTGCTTGTCCAATTGCAAAACACAGAAATTGGAGAAATTTGCATATATTTGAGATTAATGAAAACACGGTTTTGTTCGTTAGAGATGGAAAATATAGCAAAAAAATATTATCATGGCAGAGGGGTGTTGCTTCTCCCCTATTTATTTCGAAACGTGATTTTTTTTAAAGGTTCTTCATCAAATGCACATTTTAATAATAATTTTAAGTTACTTTTTTAAAAGGTCTATTTTGAAAGATACTATTTAAAAAGGTAGTGATTTTAAAATATACTGTTTTTAATAGAAAATTGTACTTTTTGTAAAGGAATTTTTCTGAAGGGACTTTTTAAAAGGTATTTTTTTTTAAATAAATGTTGTTTTAATAGAAAATGGTACATTCTTTGAAAATGATGCATAAAGGAATTTTTTTAAAAGAAATTTTGTTTTAATAGAAAATAGTACTTTTCAGAATAGGAATTTTTCTGAAGGTACTTTTTTAAATGGTATCTCTTTTAGAGAAAATTTATTTTAATAAAAAAACTGTACTTTTTGTAAAGGAATTTTTCTGAAAGTACTTTTTTAAAAGGTGCTTTTTTTAAAAGAAATTTAAAGGAAGTTTTGTTTTAATAGAAATAGTACTTTCCTGAATAGGAATTTTTCTGAAGTTACTTTCTTAAAAGGTATTTCTTTTAAAGAAATTTTATTTTAATAGAAAATGGAACTTTTTGTAAAGGAATTTTTCTGAAGGGACTTTTTTAAAAGGGATTTTTTTAAAATAATTTTGTTGTAATAGAAACTGATACATTGTTTGAAAATGATTTATAAAGGAATTTTTCTCAAGGTACTTTTTAAAAAGGTAATATTTTAAATGACACTTTTTTAAAAGGTACTTTTTTAAAAGAAATTTTGTTTTAATAGAAAATTGCACTTTTCTGAATAAGAATTTTTCTGAAGGCACTTTTTTAAAAGGTATTTCTTTTAAAGAAATTTTATTTTAATAGAAAATGGTATTTTCTTTGAAGATGCTTTGTAAAGAACTTTTTCTGAAAGTACTTTTTCAAAATGTACTTTTTAAAAGAAATTTTGGTTTAATAGAAAATGGTACTTTCTTTAAGGATGCTTTGTAAAGGAATTTTTCCGAAGGTACTATTTGAAAAGGTATTTTTTTAAAAGAATTTTTTTTAAAGGGACTTTTCTAAACATTCTTTTTTAAAGGAACTTTTTTTTCGGAAAGTGCTTTAAAAGCAATTTTTTCAATGGGACTTTTTTTGAAGATGTTTTGTAAAGGAATTTTTCTGAAGGTACTTTTTTGAAATTTATGTTTGTTTTTAAATATTTGTTTAAAAGGAACTTTTCTAAAGATACTTTTCTAAAAATACTTGTTTAGAGATATTTTTTAAATGCAATTTTTTTTATATGATGTATAATTTTTAACAAGTACTTTTTAAAAGGTACTGTTAAAAGCTACCATCTTGAAATATAATTTTTAGTTATGTCAAAACGTACTTATATAAAAGATTAGTTTTATAAAATGCACTTTTTTAGAAATTACTTTTTGTAGAACAGCTTTTATAAATGTAGCTTTTGTAACAAGTATATTTTCAACAGGTACATTTTTAAAAAGTAGTTTTTAAAGGGTACCTTTTTAACAACGTATTTGAAAATAGATTTTTAGAAGGTAGTTTTAGGAGATTTTACTGTTTTAATAATATAGTATTAGTAAAAGGAGCTCTGTGGAAACACGGATTTTGAAAAAGTACTTTTTAAGGGGAATTTTAAGAGAGTTATTAAAAGGGCTTTTCATTTCGAAAGATACTTGTGTAAAAATCATGCAAGACATCATATTGTCAGCAGTTCTTCAAATAACTTGCATTGCAGCCACTTTGTGAAGTTGCTTTTGAAAAGTCCATCCAAAAGGGTGTGTTTTTAAAGTGCACGTACTTTTAAAGTTGTTCATTTTTATTTAAACTGATGTTAATAACCATTTTTGCGAAAGATTTTTTAATATATAATCTTTTTTTACAAAAGTAAATATAAAATACATTTTAATATTTATTAGGTGTTTTTTAAGAAATAATATTTTTATATCTCACACGCTGGTAATTTCATGCAACAATTCATACGGCGAAAATCCCTAATCCCTTGAAATTAAACTCATGATTTATTTTTTTAGTGCCATTTAAAACAGTTTCCGATTAGAGTTTATAATGGTTTTAATAATTGTGCATTGATTAATAGTATTTATTTTGTAATTAATACAATAATAATTGCAGATATTAAATTCCTATTAAATGAGTAAAATAAGAGGGGGGAAAAAACACCGTCAGTGACTGACAATTAACTTGTGTGATTTTCCTGTGCTGATTGTATTTAATCAGTGGAACAAATTAAATGTTGCCAAGAATGAAATACTATTATAATTTTCAGTTTTTAGAGTTTTGTACTCGTATTTCATATTAAAGTGGGTGGGGTCGCAAAACTGTTGCACTTACTACGAAGATGGGTTTATTTGATAACAGAACATACAGAGTTACAGTATCGTTAGCGATATAACATGCAGGGCCTGCCAGGAAGAGGACGAAACACTGGAGCACTACTTGTCCTACTGTCCAGCTTTTAGCCAAGTCAGAAGGCAAACATTTAATCAGGAGATTATACGGGGGATGGAATTTCTTGGGGGCTCAAATTGGAGGGACTTAAGGAGATACATCGAAGAAACTGGGATCTTGACGTAATCGAATTAGAATGGGGACTCCTTATTATAGAGCGCACAACAGGCCCATGTGGGCTAGGTGTAATCCAGAATGGATTGGGATGGCTTATGCCCCTCTCTTCAACCTAACCCAACCTAACCTAGTTGGCCATCACTGTAGGCACATCCAAATTGCAGTGGCAGATTTGTTATATTACAGAAATATTTTTTGTTTGTTTTGATGTTTTTTATCTTTCTTTCTTTTCTATAAATAAAATGCCGATTCGGCGGTTCACAGAAATAAAATTCTTTAGCTTTTGCCGGCGACCCCAATTCCATATGGGTTAAGATCAACGGCAATAATTGAAATTTAATTATAACAATAAGAATTGTGCAATCACAGCAAATGAATATTCAACAAAAAAAAAAAACTGGAATAAATAAATCATGTGGTGCATATTTCAAAAACTGTCTCTCGATTTATGAGCGATAATCAGTAAATTGAAAAATCTTTTGATGTTTCATTGTTTGTTGTTGCAACAACAATCTAATCAATACCGGATATAGTATTTGAAAGTTGGCAAATTAATATTGTCTGAGCAAAATTCAAATTTTCGTAATTTTCTTTATAAAATTATATTTGAGAAGATCGTTTAATTAATGCCATGATAATGTGTAAGGGAAATGGGAAACGTTCGTTAATCGAACACGATCAGTATCGCTGCTAAGCGACTGACTGACTGTACACTCCATTACACGGGTGGAAAACATGATACAATTGTACTTTTTTTGGTACAATTACGACTTTGTTGGTACCGTGGTACTACCACGACTAATTTGGTACAATTTAAATATCTCAATCAAAAGCTTACACCTAGTTCATAAAAACGTTTTATGCTTGAAATTTGTTGTTAATTTCTCAGTGAATCAGTTAATAAACATAAAATATTTCTGTGAATTATACGGTTACATAATCAAAGATTTGGTGTCAACTTTTTATTACATACAGTATTCCAGTCAGCACTTCATGAAATTTTCGGATCGTTTTTTACTCCTCTGCTTGTCCTATATATTAATTTTGTCGTTTCTTTTTGAAAATGATTATTCTTTCGAGAGAAAACGGTTCTCTAGACCCGAATCTTTCAAAATAGTGTCTTATGTCTCATATTTCTGCTAAATTATGGCTCATTTAAGTAACGGACTTACAATTATTTGCTATAATTTTTCGCAACAGAAACATTTTTCATCGTTAGGCTGCCTTATATTTGATTCAAAAACAATCACGTTGAAAAAGGGTATAATAATTGATTTCCAAATACCGAAAAAGTTTTCAATCAATGTCTCGTTGCCTCAATTTTAAACTACCAGAAAATTTATTATCTTAAATTGTATGACTTTTTGCATAAAGTTTAATCAACTGATTCCTAGATTTTTATGTATATAATATTTTGTTGTTGTATACTTGTGTAGAGAAGTTTTTGAAATTCTATTTATAGAAATATAAAAAATATAAAAAATGCTACCGTCATGCTATGAAAAGTACATTTTATTTAGTTAATTGGTACAAAATCAAAATAGCCCTTTTCCATCCCTGCTCCATTAGCTTCCGTTTGTCTAGCCGCAGATCATTTTAACAAACTTTCCTTTTCGAGTGTAACTTTGATTTGATCGAGTATTAAGATCGATCATAATACTGCCTTATTTAAATTTATAATATCAGGCAATTTGGCTTTTCTTCAAAATTTCCCTTTTTTGGTAATAATTTTGCTCTTAAAGTTGCTGTTTATTGTGTTTGTAATAAAGAAAAAAAAAAGTTATTAAATTTTCGATTTATGTTGATCTTTTTAATGTGAACATTTTCTTTACAACATAATTATTATGCATGTATGCATCAAAGATTTAGGTAAATACATATGCACGTGTGGATGTGTGCATGCATTCTCGTTCATATGTGTGAGTGAGTGCTCAAGTGAGAAGTACATATTTTACATGTTGGTAATTGTTTGTGGCTAAATTTGTTGGCTGGCTTTATAATATAAATATTCGTATCCATTGGTAATCGGTTTTTTCTTGAGGAGCATTAAAATCTTTTTTTTTTTGTTTTTATTTTTGTGTTGCTTACCTTGGAATTTTAACTGCAGCAAACATTAAAATACAAAAATTAAGTTAAAAAAAATTAAAAATATAAAAAAATAAGAAGCAAAGAGTGAATAGACAAACAACGCTTTCTTTGTGTCTGTTTCTTTTCAATAAAACTTTGTGGTTTATTAGAGACAGTGGGCTACTGACAAAAGGGAATTGTTAATGGAAATACGATTAAGTTTTGCTTTATAAACGAATAATAAAGCACTTCCTAGTGGATAAATCCAAACATGCTTACATCTTGTCAAACAATATTTTTCTTTTTGGCTCGCTTACTGAAATCAGACTTTCAGTGAAAGTTTAAAGAGTTTCAAATAAAAATAAAAAAAATAAAATAAATACATAAATAAACAATTTGATTTTAAAGCAGAGTTTTTGTTGGCCAAATGTGACACTCCGTAGGTATTAGCGCTGCAAATGAGTCATTACATACAGTGGTGTCTATCATAAAAATGCCGCCAAATATTTTTTGGCTGGCGATCGCATGTGGAAAATGAAAGATTAAGGGCGAGTTTTTAATATTGAGATTAAGATTAGCATTTAAGTAAAATTAAATAAATTTTAAATGTAGTAATCCGTTTGCTGCTTTTAAATTGCAGAATTGCCATATCAGAAAAACAAACAAGTCAAAACGTTATATTCGACCGGGTCGACTCTTAAATACCCTCCAAATATTTCGTAAGTAAATTGTCTAACTTGCTGCGACAGAGTTCCTTTAAGACATCTCTGTAATCAATTTCAAATCCCTATTTTGACAGAGACATTCCGGGAAGGGCCTTGGGGGAGACGTTTCACCTCTGTAAGATCAGAGAACAACTCAGCTTTTTATAGGCTTAAGGAATACAAATTGTTCAATATTTACACTATTTTTGCATATAATAACGTACGTCAACGCCCACTAAAGGGGGCGGGCTCCAAAAATAGACTATAACATGTTTTCCACAGACGATTGCTAGATCATCTTAGAATTCATCACTAATCAAGAATTTATATACTTTACGGGATCCAATTCTTTTTGGAGGATATTAAAACTGTATTTTGTCGGGGTCTCTCTGGCAAGGGGCGTGGGGGAGACATTTCACCTTTGCCTTAAAACTCTAAAAATAAATGTTTGGGATAATTAAATGTAAAATTTATTAAATATTTTTTTTATAGGGTCATTTAGGAGGCAAAGGGGGAGGAGGGGGTAGGGCGGACTAGTACCAGGTTACGTCTCAGCTTCGTCCTTAAAGCTTAAAAATGTTATTTTTAAGGAATGGAGGCTAAAGTAAAATAATTTGTTATATTTTTACACTATATTATAATAACGCCCACTACAGGGGCGGGTCCAATAATTAATTTGTTTGATTTTGTGGCTGCACGTTCAACGTTTTGGACGTTCTTTGACATAAAAATATATCATTTACTTAAAAATTTTACAAAAAAAAGACGTTAAAAATTATGTTGCGTTTTAGAGGTTGGTTTAGTTCTTGTTAGGGGAAGTTTTTTTCCTGCGGCCCGATTCAGCCCATTTACGAACTTGACCTACGCTAGCCTTCAAGATATATTTATTCCAAATTTCAAGAGTCTGGCTCTATTCGTTTGGACTGAATTGTGATTTCCACAGACGGACGGATGGACGAACGGACATGCTCAGATCGTCTTCGATTTCCTCACTGATCAAGAATATATATACTTTATGGGGTCTCAGATGGATATTTCGATGCGTTACAAACGGAAGGACAAAGTGAATACACCCTGCAGTTTTTTTTTTTGAGGGTATAAGAAGAGAATTAGCATTTGCAGTAGTCATTTTTACAATATCGGGTGAAGACATTTTTTGCCAATCGCTAGCAGCACTGTTCAGTGACTTTCTTCTTCGTTCCATTTTAATGGATGAGTAAGATAATGAACCCTCTACGTTCGCCTTCGTACCAAATGCTGACCAGGAATGGGAAAGATTAGCACGATCATTTTGGTTTTGAAACTATTTAATGTTAAACTGTAATATTCCGCCGACTCATTTGATTGCTTCAAAGTGGCCCGACTGTTGCAAATATGTGAAATTGAGTATTACGAAATTGCTTCCAATCTAGTTTTCTAATAAAATTTTAATCATATTTAGCCATGACACGAATCTTTATAAAACAAACAAAAAAATCATTAGCTAATTCCGTTTATGATATTAAAAATGATTACAAATCGAGATATTTCCCCGCTTTTTTTTTTTTGAGGGCCCAAAATACGGAATCAATTTCGTATCCGAAAGTAATTCAATAGACAGGGCTGATTATATCCGCAGTTTGTTTGTGTACTTTTTTCCGTACTGGTACTATTTAAAAGAACATTGAATTGCCAGGGCTGATTATTTCCGCAGCTTGTTTGCGCACTTTTTTCCGTACTGGTACTATTTAAAAGAAAATTGAATTGACAGGGATGATTATTTCCGCAGTTTGTTTGCGCACTTTTTTCAGTACTGGTACTATTGAAAACAAATTTAATCATTTAATATTTATACTAAACGAAATTCGATTTATTATTTGTTTTTAAGATTAAGATTCGCTTGGAATATTCCGTCGTTGATAAATTTTGTTAATATTTATTTTTATCATTCATTCCAGTTTGATAAACCGGCTGGGAGAAATTTTCTAGAATTTCGCATTTGATTAAATATTAATTAAGAATATGAATTAATTCGGTTTTTTACATAATATTTTGTGAAAAAACAAATCAATAAATTTTGCTGTATTTAATTGAAAATAATTTAAATATTAAATATTTTTGCTAGAAATATTAGCATTTCTATAGGTTTTTGTGTGTGTGTGTAAAAATTATAAAAGATAGTTTGATTTGATGTTTTTCTAATTGGCGAAAGAGATTCGCCATTTTATGCGTTTTATAAGCCCACCGTTCTCATATGAGCAAGCACGCTTGTGCGATTGTTTGAATGTTGTGTGCTATTTATTTAGTTAATTGTGAGCTTAACTTAAAAACTTGGCGTATATTTTTGTTTTGTATCTTAATATCAAAAAGCCGAAAATGAAATATAAATTAATTTTTTGGCTGAAAACAGAATCAAACGCCTGTTAAGCGTTCACAACACTTCAATAAACGTGATACGACTGCAAATTTATATGAAACTCGATTAAAGAAAGAAATGAAAATGAAACGAAAAAATTTTTAGAGATTCGAAAAGTTGCTGCGAGTAAAAATAGACAGAAAGACTAACTGACTGTCTGACTGACTGACGGCAGACAATGAAACGTAAAATAACGAGTTACAGGCAGAAAAACTAAAACCAAAATGAGTATAATTTATGCAACTTTTACTTGTTGTTGTTTTTTTTTTTTCTAACTATTTTTCAACTTCAACTGTTATTGTTTTTTTCTATCAGCCGTAATTAAATAAAAAATAAATCGCATTTGAAAATTAGTTTCAATCAACTAATCAATATATTAAAGTATTGAATGCAAAAACCGATTTTCGAATATTTGTAACAGATCATTATTGCAAGTTGGCAATACTAGCAAACAGTGCTGCCAGATGGGCTGCAGAAGACTAACCCCATAGTGCGTACTAGTGGCAACGTGTTTAAATGACAGCAAATTGTAATTCTGGCCTCTCTGGCCACCATTTTGTTATTTAAATAAATGGAGATTTTGCGCAAGTGCATGCTGGGCTAACGGGGAATATTTCCGGCGTTTTTCCTCCAGCAACATTTTTTCGTTATAATTAACGGGTAGTATTTTTGGTTTATGAAAGAAGGGGTTAGAGTTGAGAGGTCAGATCAAAACAATATGAAAAGGTTGAGAGTTTGCTGTAGCCATTTATTCCTTATTTCGGCAGAGCGTTTTCGCTACAGGGTGTGATGCTATGCGGCCTTGCTTCTCTATCTCCTCGTCTTTCTTCATCTGTCCCCTAATCTCTAGTTCCGGAGCAGTGCACGGCATATGAGGGGTCATCCCCTGAGGGCTGGTCCGATTTTAACAAAAAAAAAAAATTATACTGTCAATGGCTGCCGATAATGATCAACGACAAGCGCTATGCCTTCCTCATTTAAAGCATCCAATGCAACCTCGATGAGATCATGATGAAGATCAGAATAATTCGATACCATATTCATGACACTCCCTCAGTTGAGCTGCTGAACAGAATTCAGCAGTGGCCAGAGAGGAAGGTGACAAGCAGGTTATCACCAATTACCACCTGCAAGGTCTCCAAAACTCTATGGCCCTCGCTAAGCAGAGTTAGGGCTAGACAGCTTCTTACTTTTGGGAAAGACTCGTTGGCATCTAGGCTCTGGTTTTCTGCAAGAACTGGACTGCCACAGGGACGCTGGCTGGCCTGGCGTGTTTTGTGAGAAGTTCTAGGTGGTTCTAAGGAACCAGTACATCGTTTTGAAAGGATTGTGTAGGGTATAGTCCTCTGGGCATCACAATGGGCCTTTAATGGCCTCCGCGTGTTTTCTCACTCACTGCGGGCAGCCCATCTAACCTAACCTAACCGTCATGACTAAGAGTGAGGGATCGAACCCACAAGACCTTCGGTTTCGTAGTCTACACACTCAAAGCGATAGGCCAATGGAAATATCGATCTTCGTTATCGATCGTCATATGACTCCCTCTCTCATTTAAGCACTT
This sequence comes from Linnaemya tessellans, assembly GCA_951800035.1. Classification (NCBI taxonomy): domain Eukaryota; kingdom Metazoa; phylum Arthropoda; class Insecta; order Diptera; family Tachinidae; genus Linnaemya; species Linnaemya tessellans. Next base: position 115,403,601 of record OX637534.1, on the reverse strand, counting down.
AAAGTGGGGAAGCACTGCTTCAAATGAGAAGTTTACATTCAAAATAAATGTTATTGAATGTAAATAAAACTTTTTAAATATTTAATAAATTTCATCAAATATTTTTCAAATGCTTTCAACAAAATTGGGTAAATGGTAATAAAATCAGTGATGCAAGCCAACAAAAGGTAAAAATTTTAATGAAAAAAACAAAAATTTCGATAAATTGAAGTCATAAAAATCAATTTTGTTGTCTAGGGCGCTGTTGTTGTGTAACTTCGCTTGGTTGAGCAGAAAATGGAAGCGAAGCGTCATCACAAAATATTAGACTGTAATATTATGAAAATGTTGCTTTAATTAGTTTTCATTGACCGTCGGTCAAGGTGCCGGAACCATAAACACAAATTTTTTTTCAATTATTAAAATCAAGATAAATATTTATATTTGAAAAGTAGTCAGATGTTTTTGCACTTGTTGTTTCCCTTGTCACAAAACAAACGTTCCTGTTGCGGCTAAGCAACTTTTCACATATATTTTTTATTTATTTATTTATTTATTATTATATTTTTTAATCTATAGTGGCAATTTAATATACGTTTAGGGAGTGATTAAGTGGATTTGTGCTTTTAGCTTTTTTCTTTCTTTTTAATGGACCCTTTTATTTAACATTCAAGTCTATTAAAATAAATAGTTTTTAGTTATTTGCTTGTACTTTCGACCCCCATTAAATAGATACAATGAAGTAGCACGAGTAATAAATAATAAGTTGTGTGTGTCACTTAATTGTTTCTAAATAATTCATAAACTGGCTGTGAGTAAGACTTGAAAAAATGTTGAAAACAAAGAGATGTTTTAAACCAAGATTATTATCAAGGCAATTTTGTATTAATTAAAATTGGTTAAATTAATTTGTTGTGTGTACGAGTATTTCATATTTTTAATGACACAACGATTAATAATTGAACCTCAAGAGCATGTAACATTGTGAGGAGAACATGACCCTTTACTCTGTTCGAGCTTGCAATGGTGGAAATTTTTTTTTTTTTTTTTTGCCCTCAAGGACACAAACAGAGGAAACAGAGAAACAACAACTAACTGAACAATAACATTTACGGAAGATGAAAAAATAAATAAATAAAGACACACACATTTAGCAAAACGCCAGTGAGCATTAGGGTGTCCGTTATTTCGAAAGTTACAGACCAACCTAAATTACGACGCAAAGTGTTGTCTGGCTGTCAAAATATCTCATGCCCATACAAAATGTATGAGACCAACCGAAATAACGCTTTGTCTCGGTTCGCACTATGAAATTTTCATTCATGAAATTTCTGAAATTCACTTTTAAAATTTCACTCGTGTCTGCACACTGAAAGTTAATTTCATGAAACTTAATATTTTTGCTTGTTTACTTTTACATAAAGAATATAAAAATAAAGTAAAATCAATTACGAATTACAATACAAAACAGAATTTCAGTGAACATGAAACTGTGTACCCGACACCATTCTTCTCTCCCCTCTCACCAACAAACTGCCACTTTCATGAAATAAAATTTCATAGTGCGAACCGAGACTTGGCAATTGGAAAATCCAATTTTGACAGCGCGTAAAGAACTGAAGTTTGTTGCAAAAGCACTCTTGTTTATTTTGTTGAAGTGTTAAGTGATGTAACTTTAGCTAGTTTTAGGTTAATTTAGCGTGTTCATCTCTATTTCTTATTTCTAATTAGAGTTTTTATTAATCAAAGTGAGCAAACGTTACTGATTATGGCTCACCATGAACGCTCTAATTTAGGTTACTCATTTCAGTGTAAAAGCTAAGCGCTAAATTACTTTGCGTTTTGCGTCATAATTTAGGTTGGACTGTTAGCATTTCTCACTTACAGCCATACCTAAATACGGACGGAAAGCGGAACGCTTTTTTCCGCTGTGCTTGAACGCTGAAATCCCATACCTAAACAAAAGCGGCAACGTTATGTCAAAAAACAACAAAAACAGGGTTGTCAAACCAACAAATTAAACAACCCTGATTATTTTAACAGCTGGACGGACGACATTTGCGATTTTGTTATTGAAATTTTGTACAAATTACAAACGTGCATACATACATATGAATGTACATAATCATATTGGAAATATTTTCTTACCTCCATTTTCTAATACGAAGTGCACAAATTTTTTCTTTTATTATATATTTCACTTTTGTAAATTTTTGGTTTATTTTCTCTGGTTACATACAATTGTTTTCTTTTGCAAATAACTTCATTGGGAAACGCTCTGTCAAAATCGGATTTTCCAATAGCAAATCGTTGCCGCCGCTTTATTTCGGTATGCTCCATACAAAATGTATGGACATGAGAACTTTTGACAGCTAAAAAACGCTTGCCGCCCGTATTTAGGTATGGCTGTTAGGCGTCGAGCCTAAAAAAGAATGGGTTTCGGGAACAAGTTCCCTGATTTCACCAGAACACATCCCATTATAGTAGCAATGAAACAACAAAACGCAACTCACCTGGCGATGATGCTCAAGAGAGTCGCACTCTCCTGTACGCAGTCGAGTAACTTCAACATGGACTTTAAAGCACCGGTCCACACATGAGAGTGTATGCCATTTCCTTATGATCTTAAAAACAATCACCCCCATCATGAATAATTTTTCCCTCGAAATTTTTTCCTTTTCCCTAAAATTGCAATCATGAAAACAATCCCCCGTGAATGATTTCATGCTAAAATTAAATTCCCCTGATCGTGAATGATATTTTTCCCGCGACTTTTTTCACTTTTCCCTTTAATTTATTCACTTAGTTGTTGGTAGGGAATAGACACAAACTTATACTTTTTGCAACAAATCAATTGACGGCGTCTTTGTAAAACTGGTTTCTCCAATTCTAAAGTTTAAGAATATTTTTAATTTTGTTTTGTCCGGTTTCCAAAATGCATTCAAATTATTTGACTATTAATTATTATTTTTTTTAATTTTTTTAAATTAATGCATAAACTTAAATTTTTCAACACAAATTCTTTGATTCTTCATGCTGTTTTCGGCTTCTTCTATTATTTTGCATTCACTGAGAGCTGATAGCGGGAATAATTTCTCACGGGATATTCACGATAACATATTTCCCTTCGAGTGGAATAAAAAGTTCATGTGAACAAAAATTCACCTTGTTATTCACGATAGAGGTGAATTAGAGAAAGACAAAACTCTGCCGAAAGGATGACATTTTTCCCACTTAATTCACATGCCGGTTTTGTGATGAGAGACTTTTTAATAAATTTCGGATTTTATTAAAAAAACCACATAAAATTTAGGGAATGTACGAACTATTTATTTGAGCCAATAAAACGATATATTTAACTCGAAAAACATCAACTTGGTGTAAAACGGTTACCCTAATGATCACAAAGTGGCAGGAAAATATTAAAATTTAGATTAAATTGTTTATCAGCGAAGATTAAAGATTTGATGTAGAGATATTTAATAAAGCTTTTAACTTTGATCAGGAAATTATATAATTGAGTCTAATAATAGATAAAACGTACTACTACTTTTTCAGCCAGTGATCGCCAAACTGCATACAGGGGAGTCAATATGATATATAATGTTGAGGTTAACATGATATAAATAATTTGATATGAATTCAATTTTTTAATGGAATTTTGGTGTAGACTGGGTTTTACAACGAATAAGCAGTGGCCTTTTATTTAATTATTTTGCAACGATCATGGAAAAATGTCACATCTATGCGGAAGAACGGGGACGGACGTGTTGTTTTTTATTTAATTTAATTTTTTTTTTACACTACAAGGACATGATTGTCGCTGAACAGGGGCACAAATTACCGCATTCGATATCGATCGAAATTTCTATACAACTTAAATAGAAATTTCGGTCGATATCGAATGCCGCAATTTTGGGCCTAGGTTTCAATAAAACAATGCAGGTCACGTTTTCTCAATTTGGCTTAATCACCAAAATAGTCCTATTTAACCATCCCAGATTACTTTAGGGTTACCAGAGGTCACCAACAAGGCCCAAACAATTGCATCCCTTAACGGGAATAATTGAGAGGATTATGTGACAGCTGCCAATTAAGGGATATCTTCAAAACAAAATTGAGCGAATAACTTTAAGCCAACAGATGCAAGTAGCCTAAGCACAAGCCTAAAACTTAATTTATATAAAAAAAAGATCTTGTTCTTGTACGCGGAAAGTTAACGATCACCAAAGAAACTCCATGGACAGCAAAGTTTGGAGATCGCTGTTTCAAATGAATACAATGAAATTTAACTTGTGCAGTTCATTTCAAAAATATATAATTTTGTGCTCGTTATTTGTTACGGTTAAACCCTTCAATGCGACTGAAGTTGTCTCAGCCATCAAGTTGATCTTGCTGAAAATGGCTTAATGCATGAAACAATTTTTTAATTGCGACTGATCGTATTGCGCTGTTGTAAATACGAGTCAATTGTATTCGATTAAATTGTAACCTTTCGTCTTGTCGTGTAAGACAACTTCCTGCTGAAGTTGAATGGTGCTGCTGAGGTCCAAAGAATGCAGTTGCAGATTTTATTCTATTTCATATATTTAATTTAATTATTTGTTGTGTAAAGAAAGTCATAATATATTAAAAGTTGTATGTAAATGTTTAATTGAACATTTCACATACACACTTTTGTGCGTTAAAATATTTAACAAACAAAAATGCTCTCAATCACGATCAGTTGCCAAAAGTTTTTATGCTTCTTCAGATGCCATCCAATATGTGCGTACGACTGACTGTCTGTCTATTTGGGTTTTATGTTAAACGAAAGTGCTTTCAGCAGTGAAATCATGCTGAATAATAGAAATTTCCATTCACAACACATTTCTTTGACAAGCACTTGAACGTTGTGCTATTTGATCGGGTTAGATATTGAAATCGGTTTCGTAATTGTTCCCTTAAATTATTGGCGTATGCAAGCAAAATTACACAATCGCCTTTAATTGGATTGCCAAACAAGATTTTTGTAATGAAATTGAAATAACAATCAACATTATTTTCACTCAATGTTTGTTATTTTACAAAATGTCTATTTGATTTGTTATTAACACAACATGCACATGGACGCAGTGGCCCCTTCATTTTTATTGGCTAAAATCGTGTGGTCACATCTCAATACGTTACTTCACTTTATTTGTGGTTTCCTAAATTGTCCAACAATTGAAACTTTCAATTTCGTTTAGTTCTCGATGTAGTTTTAAAAATATTAATTAAACTTTTTTTGTGTGTTGTAACAGAGATCTTCTTGCAATCCGCACAGTGGGGGATTTTGAAGAGAAACCGCGTAGAATCTTAAACACCCTCCAAATATTTAGTAAGTAAATTTGAAATGTTTAACTTGCTGCGACAGAGTTCCTTTCAGACACCCCTGCACACAATTTTAAATCTCTATTTTGACAGAGTCATTCGGGGAAGGGTCGGGGGGAGGGGTGACGTTTCACCTCTACAAGATCAGAGCACATCTCAGCTTCTTATAGGCTTAAGGAATAGAAATTGTTCAATATTTACACTACTTTTGCATATAATATCGTACGCCAACGCCCACTAAAGGGGGCGGGGTCCAAAAATAAACTATATCATGTTTTCCACAGACGATTGCGAAGCCATTTTAGAATTCATCTCTGATCAAGAATGTATATACTTTATGGGGTCCAATTCTTTTTGGAGGATATTAAAACTGTATTTTGTCGGGGTCCCTCTGGCAAGGACCGTGGGGTAGACATTTCACCTTTGCCATAAAACACTCAAAATTAAATTTTGTGATAATTAATTTGAAAAAAAATGTGTTTCTGCTTGCTAGGGTCATTTGGGTGGCAAACGGTGAGGAGGGGGCTGGGGGAGAGGGGGGTTGTAGGGCAGAGGAGGATCAGGTTACGTCTCAGTTTTGTCATAAAAGCTTAGAAAGGTTATTTTTAAGCAATACAATTTTTTAAATGTTTATCCTATTATTGCATATACTAACGCCCACTAAGGGGGCGGGGTCCAAAACTATTATTTTTTTATTTTATAGCTGCAAGTTCAACGCTTTGGAGCTTCTTTTACATAAAAATATATAATTTGCTTAACAAAATCACCAAAAAAAAAACTTAAAAAATGATGTTGTTTTTTAGAGGTTTGTTTAGTTCTTCTTAGGGGAACTTTTTTCCCTCTGGCCTCGATGCAGCCCATTTACGAACTTAACCTGTGCTATTCTTCAATATATATACCAATTTTCAAGGGTCTGGCTTTTGTCGTTTGGTCTGAATCCTGGTCTGCACAGACTGAAGGACAGACGCACATAGAAATTGCCCTAGATTTAACTGATCACTGATCAAGAATACATATCGTTAGCTGAAGTGCAAAAGGGAGTAACTAACAAAAATTGCAAAATCGACTTTTTAATTGATTATTATGAATGTCATGAAACTACATGCCTGAACAAAATTTTACAGTTTTGCAAGCACTTTGGCACTTTTATTAACAAAAAACAAAATGGCGTTAAATGTTAATGGTTTTCATTTTAGAAAGTTTTTTGCTTCTCCTGTAACATTTTATTTTTGCAAGTTACGCCCTTTTGCATATCAGCTAACAACATACTTTATGGGATATTTCGCTGTGTTACACCCTCCATTTATTTGGAGTTTATAAAAGTATAGAATAGATGGAATAGAAATATATTTTCCAAATGCACTAAAACATATTAATTACTCGGCTTCGAAGAAAAAGTAATTAATCTATTTATTCCAGACACAAGATAAGACATGTTCCAATCATGCATTCAACAAGTTTGGCAAACATTTTTTTGTGTAAATATTTTTTTTATTTTAACTTTACTTTTTTTTGTACAACTTTATTTATTATTATGATTTTTTGTTTTTTGTTTTTTGTTGTTAAATTATCAACATAATAAATTTAACCTTGATAACATGACACAAATTTTGGGTATTAAAAAATTTATAAAAAAGTTGATTTACGACAGGTTCACCGTATGATGAATATGCGTTTTTTTTATTATTTCTGATTATTTTTTTTTTCTTATTTAGTTTGTAAGCTTTTTTATTAAAAATTATTTCAAGCCGTAATACATTTTGTTTTAGTTTCTTTATTACTGTGGATTTTAATTGACACACGATTGTTCAGAATATTGAATTGATTTTATTATTATTTTATTTTATTGTTATTTTTTTTTTTGGTAAATTAGCCATAAAACCGATTAAGTTGACACAGTATTTTCATAGTAATAAAACTAAAAATAAAAGAAACCAAAATAAATAAATGATTACCAGTCCACCCCTATAAATTCGTGTGCGTACGAGTACTAGTTTTATAATTTTACACAAATCGGGTAGCCTACTTTGGCATCCCAAATGAGTCAAGTTGAACCATTTAAACAGTGACTTTTCCACATCTTAACTCCAAGTTTTCTTCCGCCTCACAAAACCATTTAAATATACAAAAAAATATGTAATTAATTTATTGCCAAACGACTATTATTAATCTGTCCTGCTGTGCGTGATTCTGGCCGTTTTCGAAACTTGTCAGGTTTAAAAAAGGTTTCCTTATGTGCATTAATAAAGTTATGAAAATAAAGCACTAAAATTAATATTTTATGGTGTATAATTTATTGAAAAAAAAAACACACACACACACACATACATACATTTGAAAAGGTTTTACTTTAACAAATTTAAAATAGTTCAAATATGTGGCCATATTCCCAAAAACTTGTCTCAGATTTTATTACAAAAAACGCAGTAATTAAGTCAAACTAGTAGAAGATTAATTTTTACTAATAAAAAAATAAAAATAAAGGACAACTACACAATTCAAGTAATTAAATGCAAATTAATTTATACAACAAGAAACTTATTTAAATGTTCTATATGATAAATTCAAGCCACTCTAAATCGGACATAATCCGTTCGACTAACCGGCCTGGTTTTGTTTTATTTTGTGTTATTCACACACGATCAAGCACAGACACAGAAAATAATTAACTGAACGACTGAATGCTGAATTGAATAAAATTATACAAGAATTATTAACATAAAATGTTGTCGTTGTTTATTAACAATAAAACAAAAATAATAAACCACTTAATATTAGGATGCGAACGTGTCTATAGATTTACTGATAAGATATTAAATGTTGCAAGAATTTATAACTTCAAATGCAACACTGCAGTGCAACTTATGCTGATTTTTTTTAAATGTAACATTTTATTACTGTTTTCCTAAAAAATTACAATTGGGCTCATTTTTAAAATAAAAACAAGTAAAAGTGCTATATTCGGCTGTGCCGAATCTTAAATACCCTTCACAAATGTAATTCTTCTTTCTTTCTTTCTTGCCAAAACAGAAAGTAGGTTTAATTAAAAGTAGTTTTGTTTAAGAAAAACTCGAATTTTTCAATCGTTTTGCTTATTACATGTACTACAAAACATTGCATGTACCAAAAAAAATTTAATTTTTCCAACCCTGGAAAAGAAATTTTATTTTTTTTTGTTTTTTTTTTATCAGTGCAACGCTTCTTGAGGTAGAAAGTAGTTTTATTTAAGAAAAACTGAAAATTTTTTACCATTTTGGTAAAATATTGCACTTGTCCATCCCTGGATTCGAAATTTTATTTTTTATTTTTGAATTTTTGATACCAATTTTGTTCTTCCTAAATTATAAGACAGTTTTAGTTAGCAAAAAAAAAACAACATCAGTTGCCTGTTTGATTACTTTCATGTATAAAAAAAATTCAATTTCCCATCCCTGGCAGCAAAATTTTAATTTAAAAAAATTTTTTTTTTTGGCTAATGCAAATCTTCATGACGTATAAAGTGGTTTTGTTAAAGAAAAACTTGAAATTTTTAACCATTTTAGTTACTACATGTACTACAAAATACGGAATAGGCCGAAAAAAAAAATTTTAATTTTCCATCCCTGGAAATTTTTTTTATTTATTTAGTTTTTAAGAGACCATTGAGGCTTAAATAGGTTTAATTTACAAATAAAAAAAAATTGATTTTTGGTATAAATTGTGTGTCGAGAAATAGGTGTAAGCTTCCCAGCTCTGGAACCATACTTCGGATCTTTCAATAGCACTCTATTTAAGTTCATTTCCAATCCAACGGTTCAAGAACAAAGTCTCTAGCTCTTCTGGGGGTTTGGGAAAACCCCCCAAGTACAGACGGACGGACAGGCGGACATCGCTCAATCGCCATCGCTATTCATAAGGATCCAGAATATATATACTTTATGGTGTCCCATGTGCATATCGAAGAAATTACACAGGGAATGACACTTTCACTTTTTTGTGAAAAGTATAATAATTTCTCGCAAGAGATGGCACATTCATTTGTAATAAATTCACTATTTCCAAATGCCATAATATTGCCATTTTTTTATGGAAAAGTGCAAAATATGTAGCATTTTTTTTAGAAAAGAAATCAACTTTAAGCCTCTTACCCTAAAAATAATTGTTACGACTACAGACATTTTAATGCCCTGAACTTATTTGCGCCAGTGAATTTTTATAGCCTCCAAAAAAAGAACTGGTGGGTATATTCAGTTTGTCATTCCGTGTGTAACGCAGCGCAATATCCCTCTAAGACCCCATAAAGTATATATATTCTTGATCAGTGATGAAATCTAAGACGATTTAGCCATGGCCGTTCGTCCGTCTGTGGAAATCACGATTCAGTCCAAACGAAAAGAGCAGTACTCTTGAAATTTGTTCTAAATATATCTTGAAGGATAGCACAGGTCCAGTTCGTAAATGGGCTAAATCGGGTCAGAGGGGAAGAAGTTCCCCTAACAAGAACTAAACCAACCTCTAAAAAACATTATGTTTTAAGTTTTATTTTTTGTAATTTTGTTAAGCAAATGATATATTTTTATGTCAAAGCAGGTCCCACGCATTAAACTTGGAGCCATAAAATTTCAAAAATTAATTTTTGGATCCCGCCCCCTTTAGTGGACGCTATTATATGCAAATATAGCGCAAAAATTTTACAAATTGTTTTACTTAAGCCTACATTTCTTAAAAATAAAATGTTTAAGCTTTAAGGACGAAGCTGAGACGTAACCTGGTACTACTCCGCCCTACCCCCTCCCCCCCCCTTTTGCCTCTAAATGACCCTATAAAAAAAATAGAAATTAAAAAATAAATTTTACATTTAATTATCCCAAATATTTATTTTTAGAGTTTTATGGCAAAGGTGAAATGTCTCCCCCAAGCCCCTTGCCAGAGAGACCCCGACAAAATACCGTTTTAATACCCTCCAAAAAGAATCGGACCCCGTGAAGTATATAAATTCTTGATCAGTGATGAATTCTAAGATGGTCTAGCAATCGTCTGTGGAAAACATGATATAGTATATTTTTGGACCCCGCCCTCTTTAGTGGGCGTTGGCGTACGATATTATATATGCAAAAGTAGTGCAAATATTGAACAATTTTTATTCCTTAAGCCTATAAAAAGCTGAGTTGTTCTCTGATCTTGCAGAGGTGAAACGTTTAACCCCCCGGCCCTTCCCGGAATGACTCTGTCAAAATAGAGATTTAAAATTGGGTGCAGGGGTGTCTGAAAGGAACTCTGTCGCAGCAAGTTAGACACTTTAAATTTACTTACGAAATATTTGGAGGGTATTTAAGACTCGATCCGGTCGAATATAACGTTTTTACTTGTTTCTTTGACGTTTAGTTTTTGCGACATGATTTTTTTTAACTTTCCGCTAAGGAAATTGTAAATTTTCAAAAAAAAGTTACTTATTAAAATCGAGTTTTTAACAAGATCTCGACGTTTTGAGTTCCTAGGATGTTTTCTTGAGAAGCCGTCACAATGCCTGTGTGTGTGTGTGTGAGTATATGAGGGCTTCAGTGAACAGGGCCTTAGTTGGAAACATGGCATGATATAGATTTGTCGTTACTTTCATAATTCGAATTGTAAAAATTATGACTGTAAAAATAAAATAAAATTTTTTGTTCTTTTTGATTTTGATGATAAATAAAAATTAATTACAAAATTCATGTGCTGGCAGTTGAAAACATTATCATGCGTGAAAATATTTAGAAGAAAAATATTTTCTCTTTTGCAGTTCCGTGTTATGCGTGACATTTCAGTTATTTTAAATTTCTTAAAAATCTAAAATTGATGGAATTATTTTATTCTGTCTCAATTTCTTTTATTTTACCTGTTTTCGTTTTTCTTAATATTTTTTATTATCATTTTGATCTTTATCACGGAAGAGGAGATGAAATCACCACCGCACGTTCTGGAATTTCAAGTAATAATTTTTTTTTTTGTGAATTTGTAATTTTTGTTTTTCTTTTCATTAAAAGTTAAATGAGTTTCTTTTGTACGAATAACACGAGCAGTTAGTTAGTTATGCCACCTTGAACTTTTTATTCATCCCAACGTCGATGCTGGTGGTGATGCCGATCATCATGATGATGATGATGATGATGATAATGACGATGACTATGATGTGGAATATTTTGCTATTTTATTTACACAAATTTTTTTTTAATTTTTTTTCGAAGTAATAAATTTTAAGCATTTTAAAGGGTTCGTTGCTTTTGTAAACGTTGAGATAGAATTTTACTTGAGGTTTTTGTAAAACTGCTGCGTTTAGCTAAAACAGGTTTGAAAGCAGTACGAGTACATTTTTGTGGCAACACAAGCACAACATTTTAAATTGTTTGCTTCAGTTAAAGGCCTAAAGTCCAAAAAAAAAGAAACGAGTGACCAGGTTTCTTATGTTTGTTATGCTTGATTTTGAGATTTTAATAAATTTATTTTAAGAATTAATAATTAAAGAATTATCCCCATATTCATAAAAAAATAAAATGTATATGAAATCTATTTTAAGAAAATTTTGTATGCAAAACTTTGACTAAAATACGTTTCAAACCCGTTTTAAATTTTATGAACTTTTCGCTTAAAAGTTTAGTTACATTCAGCCTTTGCCCACCAAACTCGATCGGATATTATTCCCTTGGTGGGCTGATAGGCTAAACCTTGTTTTAGTTGGATTTAAGAACAAGGTGAATTTAAATTGTTTTTCCAAAGAAATTTATTTATTCATAAATTTCTAAATTCTTCTGGTTTCTTGACCTCTTTTTAATTAATTATTGTCTTCTGATATTTTTAAGCTTAAGATCGCTTTATTTTAATTTAATTTTTAATTTCAATATTTCGTCACTCTTTTGTATGACTTCTTAATTAATTTCCTGAAGAAGTCACACAAAGGAGTGACGAAATATTGGAATTAAAAATTAAATTAAAATAAAGCAGAGCTCAGATTTACTCGATTTTACTCGCGAGTGAAAAATACTCGCGAAGAAGAGTACTCGAAGAGTGTACAAAAAGTTTACTCTCCACTCGTTTGTTTTAGGTGGGAGTAATCGCGAGTACTCCTTTTTAAAAAGTAAGAGTGGGAGTAAAAATCTTCGATATAGAGTGAGAGTTTACTCTTAAGAGTAAAATCGAATGGAAAAATAGAAACTGTTTGTCTTTGCTGACTTGTGTGTACGTGTGGTTTTTGTGTACTCTTTCAGTATTTCCATTCAGTGCGCGTGTGCGGATTAGTTGGTTTTATAAAAAAAGTTTTATTATATTTTTAAAAGTTTACTTACATATATTTTCTATATTATAATGAACAATAAAGACATAAATAATGAAACGCGAAAATATTTTCGTTATGACTTTGAAGGAAAGAGTACAATTTGTGAAATTAACAATTGTGGAAAAAAAATTAAGTGGAAAATTTTTTTTTGTATGAGAAAGACTGAAAGAGTACTCGGCAAGAGTATAATCTGCTCGATTTCGAGCGTATTTTACTCGCACTCGAGCAAAGCATAAGCGCTCTTATTCGAGTGGCATAGAAAAATAGAGTACACTCGATATTTTTTTTTTCACTCGCAATAGTACTCGCGCTCGAATTCGAGTAGAGAGTGAAACTTGCTCGAAGATTTCGGAGCTCTGAAATAAAGAGACCTTAAGCTTAAAAATATCAGAATACAATAATATTTATAAATTTCTATTTTTCCGATTTATTTGGATTTCAGAATTCAGCAATTTTTTAAACGATATGCCGCTAACTTCTACAACTTCTTTAATAGGGTTTCGACTATTTTCCTAAGGCCTTTTATCACTTTCTCAATATTTTCAAAGGTGGTTGACGTGCCGCGGCGCACAGCAACGCGTCTTTAAGAATGTGACGCCACAACTCTTTTAATAACCTTGAAGTTTTGTATGTGTATGAAATTTTATGAATATGTAATTCTCATTTTTGCAAGAAGAATTAAAGAAACTAAAAAAAAATAAATAAAGATAAACAGGAAATGGGAGGGGGGAGCATTAGAAACAGGAAACATGCTGAAATTAGCATAAATTAGGCTAAAACTGTTTTCATGACGAAACAAATCACTTATCAAATATTTCTGTATAAGACAAAAGATGACTTTTAATTGATTCCGCTGCCTGTTTGTACATTTAACACTTGAATCATGGTGCTGGAACAACACCACCAGTTATGGAGAGTATTTCCTATTTGCAGATTTAAAAAAAAATTTAAATTTAAATTTTCTATAAGTCGAACCGGCTGGCCAACACTTTTTTTTTGCAATTTGGTCATTCAAGTTGCTCAACTGAGAAATATTTTTGTGTTGTTTTTTTCTGTTTCAGTCGATTTGTGTCGTTTCATTTTTTTTAAATATTTTCATGTTTTTTTTTTGTATTTGGTAAGAAGAAAACCAGAAATTGCAATAAAAATGTTACATAGTCGCGCAACTATTATCTGCAACTCTGTAATTATACTTGTCCATACAATTGTATGGACAAGCATGTATTACATACTTGTATGTGCGCATGTGTGCATGTATGTATATGGCTGCAAGTGTACTTTACAAGCCAGTTGCTGTTGTTGTTGTTGTTGTAATATTTGTCTGCCAGTCATGCGGTTGCATGGCACAGTTCATTTTAAGTTTTGAAAAAAAAAATAAAAAATTTAGGTTGAGAACGAACCAACTCTCTCATTACGATCATTGCGCTCTCCATGCCACAACAATCAGGCGGTTAGAGGAAATGTCCCCAATATTAGATAATTTGCTTATGGGACTTATTTTTTTAAACAATTGGGCAGAGCAACAGAAATTTCTTAGAATAGCCTATTTTAATATTTTAAATCTGCCTGTTGCCTAATTCGCAATTACTGCGCATGAGCCCATGTTTGTAAATTGTATGGGCCTTATAAATAAGTATGTTTTTCGTAATACCAGAAATATTTCAAGTACAATTTTTAATAATTGTTTGTAATAAAATTTCATAAAAAAAGCTGTTAATTGTTTTCTATATAAAAATCTTAAAAATAACAATTAAAAACTGTTTATGGCCGTCGCTTTACCATTTTGCACATAAATTTTTATAATAAAAAAAAAACAATTAACTAAATGTTGTTAATTGTTGACATCAATAGGTATTAAATAATACCCTACAGAAGTATTACAGACTTGTTTAGTGATCTTTTAATTAAGTTGGAGTTTATAATGATTTTTTAATTATTATGAAAGCCATTTTATTTTTAAACATAAAACAATTCCACTGAGAAACCTGGTTACTGGCTATTCAGGTTTTGCGGAAGCAGCAGTTAGACTTTTTAAATTGTCTGAACTGGACTGGACATCTTTTTTGTAACAAACAAACAAACACACAAACAATTCCTCACTTAGATCTTTAATTTTAGATTTGTTGCGTTAAAAGCAAATTAGCTTTTCTGTACATTTAGAATTCTGGGAACAAAAAATTTAATTAGCTGAAATAAGTCTGGCCAGCACAGTGGTACAAGTGGCCTCTTAGCGATCACAATATTTATTTATTGTTTTATTATTTGAATCTCCGCCCTGCCCTCGAGATTAATAAAATTATTTTCAGCTTATAAAGAATTTTTATAATTCAATATTTTCACCTTATATATAAAATGCGAAGGACTATACACCTATACCTCACTTTGCAGCGTGGTTAGGTGCCAAAAAATCGCAACGCATATGGTAATGACGCAAAGTGAATTTTGATTTTCTATAGCAAATCAAATAAAGATCGAAAATAGGTTTCAGGGTGACGAAAATACTACTTTTTAAAAAGACAATTGAACAAAATAAACACTTAAAAAGTAAAAGTTTAATAAAATTCTATGTAGGAAGAATTTTAACGAACATTTTTATATTGCTATATTAAATTGAATTAAGATTCTATAGGCTAATTGTTCGAAATTTTTTTATTTAAATCTCAGAAAGACATGATAAATATTCCAAAGCACAAAGGAAAGTTAACATGAGTTTTTAGTTATTCAACTTACACAGCAGAGCAGAACAGCTGTTTTCGAAAGCCGCAACAATTTCATCATCAGTGCTCATGTGTATTGTGTTTGTCACCACTTATTAGGTGGCTTAGTTGAATTTGATAACAGTTCCTATTTACACAAATTTTATTGTGAAAAAGAATACGAGAACTGTATCAAGCTGATGTTAACATGCATGCATACCAAAAACAAAAAAAAAAAAAAACTAATTAAATTAAAACAAAATAAAATATTTAATTAATTTAAAAAAAAAAAAAAACCAAGTAAAAATTATTCACTCTCTGATGAGTCCAAAGTGACTGTTGTCGTAAGTCGGTTATCTTTCACCAAAAATTGGTTCAATTTTGCTGAATAGTTTCTCTTTTTCAACGTAAAATAAATTTGCTTGTAGCAATTGATATTCGTAGCCACCGCCTAGGACACTTTAAAACTCCCTCCGTCGACAGGAACGTTTTTTTTAAATACAAAGTGAAAATAAAACTGTATTAAAATTGCGTTGATTTTTAGTTAGAAAGGGAATCCCCTTGTTTTGATGGCAGATGTAAACATGTGTGGCATAGATATTGAGGAATCAGAAGCTCTTGATGTTCTTGGCATGAAAATCCAGTGTGACGTTCGCTGGACAGAACACATTTTTCATGTTTCAAAAGAAGCATTCAAGTGCCCCTCGGCTTTCTAAGGCGGTGTAAGACATACTTCAACCCATCTGATCTGCTTTTTATTTATACCACTTACATCCGACCGAAGATGGAATACAACTCTCATGTATGGGCCGGAGACTCAAAGTCTATTTTGAAGTTACTCGACCGTGTACAGGAGAGAGCGAAGAAACTCATAGGGGACGGTAGGATAGCCAACTCTATTGACTCATTTGAGCGTCGACGCAATGTTTTATCGTTACTATAACGGGTCTTATTCCACCGAAGTCAGGGATCTCTTTCCCGAAACGCGCATTTTTCTACGCTCAACACGCTCTACAGTGCGATCACACCCATATGTGGTGGATTTATCAGTGAACCGCACTACGCCTTAAAGAGAAAATGCATTCTTTTCCCGTACTGCCCGTATATGGAATAAACTCCCTGCGGAGCACTTTCCTGCCGTATATAGCATGGAAAATTCAAATCGAATGTCCATAGACACTACTCCCTTTATCCGCATGGGACACTTTTAAACTCCCTCCGTTGACAGGATCATTTTTTTTTAAATACAAAGTGAAAATAAAACTGTATTAAAATTGCGTTGATTTTCAGTTAAAAAGGGAATGCCCGAGCTTTGATGGCACGGCGCTCTTATGCAGAGACAAATGTCGTTGCCATATTTTAGAAAAATATATATGTACCTAGATGGTGGAGTCGTGGGACTCCGGATAAGAACGAAGTTCCTTATTATAAAAATATTCTGTTGGTTTGATGATTATTGTAAAATATTCTTAATATTCCGATCTTAATATAAATAATAAATAGAATTTGAACAAATTCATTTATTAATAAAATAATAAAAAATAATTTGCAGTCATGCAGATTCGAACTTAAGCCCGTTGAAAAATAAATTAAAAATATTAATTTTAAGTTCGATGCGGGGTATAACGAAAATAATTATTCGGGTATACATTTTTGATTATGATTTTTTTTTTTTATTTTTCACCGACCAACGAAAATACAGAATCAATTTTGTTCCCAAACGAAATTGAATTCTGTCACGGCACGGCTGCGTATGATTAATATTTGTTTGTATGGAATCGTATTACTCATACGTCTTAAACATTGATTTAGGCTGGATTTTCGAGATGTCAGTTAAACTAGGTTTAGCTAATCTGAAAACAAATTTGTGCCGGTCATTACCAAGTTTGTGTACATACTTTTGACAGAACAGATTAGTTTTGGTTAAAATGTTGGCATTTTATGGAATAATAAAAAAATAATACCATTTCGTCGGAAAATTCAGAGTTTCAGACTAAGTTAAACTAAGTTTAAACTTAAGCCATATCTCAAAAAGTCGCTCTTAGAAACAAAAAATCTTACCGTAACGGACGTTTTTTTCGGTTAGGGTACGTACCCCTCCGCATCGTCCCATAAGGAACTTCGTTCCAAAAGAAAATTAATAAAAAAAAATTACAGACTCGAACCCAAAACAACGCAACTTCGAAAATATAACGACGTACAGTGAAAATTAGTTACAATTCACCAGCTACGCAACTTCGAAAAAAAAACCACAGAACGAAATGACGCAAAGCGAGGTATTGGTGAAATTGTAAAAATATTAGCCCCATACTCTCATGCGAAACAAAGTTTATTGTTAATTTTATATATTTGGGTATTTGTTGTTTTACAAAAAAAATTTTAAATTTTCTTCGTACCTGATTCTTTTCCCAAATTTACAAAAAAAAAAGTTCAAAATTTATTATTGAGGGGTTTTAGCCAGTTCCTAAGCGCATTTCACTGGGTCTAATGCAGATCATCAGGGAACCTTTAACCAACATTTCTTAGAATAACTAAATATATTATTTCAAACTTCGACTCAATTGAATGAGAAGCTTAAACAAACATCAAACATTTAACAACAACTCAATAATCACTTGTTTTTATTTTAACTGCCCGCCCCCAGGGTGTGGCTCGATAATGTTTTGTAGCACTATTTCATAAAAAAATATGTCTTTGTTTCCTATATAATTATTCCACAGAACGATATCGAGTGATTTGGTGATACTGGCACTTAAAGTTTAAAACCAGTATTATGTTTATATAAAAATACTGGTTGAAAACTCTTTCCTTGTAATTCATAAAAAAAAAACATTTGATGTCTAT
This sequence comes from Linnaemya tessellans, assembly GCA_951800035.1. Lineage (NCBI taxonomy): Eukaryota > Metazoa > Arthropoda > Insecta > Diptera > Tachinidae > Linnaemya > Linnaemya tessellans. Next base: position 115,385,442 of record OX637534.1, on the reverse strand, counting down.
TAAAGCCTTGTTAAATAAGTAATTAATAGACTTGATGCATTTTTTTATGAATTAGGCCTTTAAAGTGTAATTTTTTTTCTGGCCATGAATTTTTGTTTATTTTTTTTTTTTGGTCTAAGCAAATTATTGATCTTCTACTTGCAAAATGTGCCACAGTGAGTTGTTTATCAAGATTCAGTGCTTTGAAATGAAGTCGTTTTTATTGTAAATAAATTTAAAAAAGAGAGAAATAAAATCTAATTAATTTGAAAAGTAATAAACCTGAATTCTTTTATATTTATTTAAATTTCCAAAAAAGTTAATAACTTTGCTAAAGTTAAGTTCACATCTAACAAATATTTGACGTGACCACTATTTTTTGACAAACATTTCTTTAATTTTATGTGTGCAAGCACGATAAATGAAACAATAAAAGAAAATTCTAATTGTCTATGGAATTTTTGACAAAATAGACACTTGCTAATTTAAAAATATTTTCCTAAAATAATATGCTGTAAACACTTATGCATTAAACACATTAATAACAGCAGACTACCAACTACACGATTACTAGACTTGTACCGAACTCTTTCATTAGCTCGTTTTTGACAAGAACCTTTAATCAAACCAATTAGACTTGTACCGAACTCTTTCATTAGCTCGTTTTTGGCAAGAACCTATGATCAAACCCATTTAAATTACATTGGTTTGATTAAAGGTTCTTGTCAAAAACGAGCTAATGAAAGAGTTCGGTACAACTCTAAAACCAATGTAATTTAAATGGGTTTGATCATAGGTTCTTGCCAAAAACGAGCTAATGAAAGAGTTCGGTACAAGTCTAACGATTACATAAATAGAATGCATGCATGTGTTTATATGGCAATGGTTGTTTTCACGGCTACACGACAGGTTGTAGTCCGTGCTACTTTTCCTATATAAAGACATTAGACTTGTGTCGAACTCGTTCATCTGTTCGGTTTTGACAACAACTTATGATCAAACCAATGTAATTCAAACGGGTTTGATAACAGGTTCTTGTCAAAAACGAGCGGATGAACGAGTTCGACACAAGTCTAAAACACATGTATTCCATTTACGTAGTCGTGTAGTCGGTAGTCTGCTGTCGTGAATGTGTTTAAAGCATTAGACGACAGCGGGCTACCGGCTACAACCTGGCAGAAATAGAAAACATGTGCTTATACTTATGGGAATGATAATATTCACGGCTACACGGCAGGTTGTTGTCCGTGCTACTTTTGTGATTGTCGTCAAATTATAGACGTTTTTAACAGCCAAGAAGCTGAGATTTGGCACCGTTGGACGATTTTCTGATAATTGAGCATTTGAAGGCCAACATTCGTGATCCCATTGCCGAGATACGAACGACCTCATACACTGGAAAAAGTGCTCGAAAATTGCTTCGAACAAATGGCGTACTGTGAAGCCAGCCGTGGCGGTCATATGAATGAAATAATATTCGATATCTAACCGGAACAATTGTACTGCACAGCAGCAAAATTTTAATTTAATGTTGTTTAATTGCATTTTTAAATTTAAGCTTAATAAATGTATTTAGAATAGGCGTTTTTATTATATATAAAAGTGGCATCACTCAAATCACTTTTTACAATGCCGCTGCCGTCTTGAAAACAATTAAGTAGCTGGCTACATGGCAGTATTTGTAGTCAGCAGCGTTTGTAGTCCTGTAGTTTTGTAGCTTGCTGCCGTCTAAGTGTTTAGAACTTAAAAAATAATAATCCAGATTTTATGGGTTACAGCTTTTTAGTCAAATCTGTGATAGATGTAAATTTAGCTTAAGTCCATGAGTTAATAAAATAATGTTTTTGGCCAAATACGAGGTCGGTTCAAGAAATGTGTGAATGCATTCGATTAGCGATTTTTTTTTCTTTTAGTTTACAGTTTCATTTGCTTGAGAGAATCATAAAAGTGTGAAGTGTTTTGCGTGTTCGTTGTTCGTTGTCTGCAAAAAGTGCATAACAGAACTGCTTCCAGGATTGGAAAAAATGATGAGAAAAGTGTTTTATATCTGAGGGTAATTACTTTGAAGGAGACAAAATAGAAATTAATGATTAAATAAATATATTTTTTGTGAAAAACAAAAATTCACCTTGTAAAAAATGCCTTTTCTTTTGAACCGACCTCGTATATGAAAGAAATCAGAGATAAAAATATCATTGGAAATAGAAACACATGAAATGCTATTATTCCTAAAAGATTATCTAAATAAATTGTTTCCCAGAATGTTACAAAATTACAATCACAAGAAATGCAAATTAAATAAGAGTGCGTTTGTGTGTGTAAGTGCTGGTGAATAAGCGTCTATATAGTTTTAATATATTTAATAAAACATCAGCAAAAACTGCTGGGCTTCTTACATATTTTTGAACAATTGTTTCCCCTCAAATTGATTTCTGAAAACAATAGAGAACACAATGAATGTAATAAATATTATTTAATTTATTTCTTAAAATTCACATGATTTTTTTTCTTTTCCATTTCAGTGTAGCACATTTAGAAATATTTTACCATTTTAACAAAACGTTTTGTAAAAATCCAAATAAATGTCCGGCACCTAATAAAATTTCCCAGAAAAACGATTATTTACTTTACGCAAGCGAAAAGCGTGTGTTACGGTATGAAATTAATAACATGAAAAAAAAGCAACAAAAAAAGTAAAACGGAAGACACAATTAATATTGATTTTTAATGGAACCGAATTGTTTTTGTGCCAAATTGAAAAGTTAATCAACAAACGAAATCTTTGGGAGATTAAAATTTTTATTTTTATTGGCTTCTCATGGGTTTAAATATTTACATGTGTCTCATATAAAAAAATAAAATTTATTCTCGTTATTCGGTTTTAATAATTTATGTAGATGTATTTAAATATAAAACAGTGTTGCCAACTGTTGGATATTCAAATACCCTCCAAAAAACAATTGCAGGGTATAATTCACTTTGTCATCACTTTATATCCCTCCAAGACCCCATAAAATATATATATTCTTGATCAGTAATGAAATCTAAGACGATTTAGCCATGCCAGTCCATTCGTCTGTGAAAATCACTATTCAGTCCCAACGAAAGGAGCCAGACCCTTGAAAATTGGTATAAATACATTTTGAAGGATTGCACAGGTCAAGTTCGTAAATAGGCTGAATCGGGCCATAAGGGGGAAAAGTTCCCCTAAGCAGAACTAAATCAGGCTCCAAAAAACAACATAATTTTTATGCCCTCCAAAAAAGAATTGGAGGGTATATTCACTTTGTCATTCCATTTGTAACGCAGCGAAACAAGCATCTGAGACCCCATAAAGTAAATATATTCTTTATCAGTGAAAAAATCCAAGACGATCTGAGTATGTCCGTCAGCCCATTCCGTCTGTCCACCTGTGGAAATCAGGATGCAAACCAAATGAAAAGAGCCAAACTGTTAAAATTCGTTATAAGTACATTTTGAAGGACAACACAGGTCAAGTTCGTAAATAGGCTGAATCGGGCCATAGGGGGAAAAGTTCCCCTAAGAACTACTAAACCGATCTCTAAAAAACAGCATAATTTTTTATTTTTTTTTTTAATTTTGTTATATTTTTATGTCGAAGAAAGAACAAAGCGTTAAACTTGCAGCCAGAAAAAATTTATTTTTGGACCCCTCCCCTTTTAGTGGGCGTTGAAGTAACATATTACATGGAAAACTAGTGTAAATATTTAGTAAATTGTATAATTTAAGTCTACATTTTGTAAAAATTGAATTTTAAAGCTTTTACAAAGAATATGAGATGTTCTCTGATCTGCCCTACCCCTGCCCCCACCTTTGACCCCTAAATGACCCTATCAAAAAAATTACTCTTTTTACACTTAATAACCCTAAAAGTTTGACTTTTTAATGTTTAAATTTTTTCAAAAATTTAAAAAAAAAATAACAAAAAATATTATTTTAAAATAAAATTAATTTAAATCAAAAAAAAAATATTTTTTTAAAAATTTAAAAAAAAAATAACAAAAAAATATTATTTTAAAATAAAATTAATTTAAATCAAAAAAAATATATATTTTTTCAATTTTTTTCAAAAATTAAAAAAAAATATTATTTTAAAATAAAAATGATTTAAATCATTTTTACGGAGTGACCCCGACAAAATAGAGTTTCTGTTTACTAAATATTTGCAGGGTATTTAAGGTTCGATGCGATCGAATATAACGTTCTTACTTGTTTTTAATTAAAGACTTTTCTGGTTCAATATTATTTCAAAATAGGGGAATTTTTTCCGGAATAAACAAGAGATTTTGGTTGGAAAAACTGCAGTTTTTGGATTATTAATCTCATCACTAAAATAAAATATTTATTTTATTTTATCGCCTTATATAAAAATAAGTACACGATTCAAGCACAGCAATACTTTCGAAATCATGGCATAATGCCAATATCAATATAAATTTTATAACAATTTATGGTAGGAACACAACTGGGACGTACAACGAAATTCGTTCAGTACGACGAATTCGTTGGTAAAAATTCGCTGCATAAATTCGTCGTATGAAACACAATAACGACGAATAAATTAAAATAATGAATAAAAAAAATTTTTAATTTTGTTAAAAATCTTTGCAATCCTCTGATGCCAGATTCTTTCCACATTCAATAATTACCCCGGTGGTGTCCATTTTTTTCCAGAACAAATTCCTTTTTGTAATTATTTTCAGAAAATTTTTTCTGTGAATAAATAATTATTTTCATTTAACAGCTGATGGGGTGACCATATGAAAAAGTAGGAAATAGGAAGAAAGAATATATTATAAAAAGTGTTCAAAATTAATAAAAAGTCGTCCGAATGATACATTTTTGTGAATTACTGAATGCATTTTTAGTATGCACAGAAAATGTTTGTGCCACATGCAACAATACAGTAGCAAACAAAAAACTAGTTTGAGTATATGAAACCTGGTCACCTGAGACTGTTTTGTTCGTCGTTCGCTGACGAAACAATAAGAAATAAATCTATTTCAACTTTCGCTGAGTATGACGAATTTCGACCAACACCACGATTGTGTGCATTTTCATATACAACAAAATGTGTTTTATTTTCGCCGACGAATATTGGCGACCAAAAATTCGTCGTTCGTCGTAGTTGTGTTTCTAGCATTAAATATATTTGATGTTGACTTTCCTTTGTGCCTTGGAATATTTATCATGTCTTTCTGAGATTTAAATTAAAATTTCGAACAATTAGCCTATAGAATCTTAATTCAATTTAATATAAATATATTTGTTTTTTGTGCGCTGTTAATTTATGTTTATCATCTTAAGTGTTGGGACAGCACAAACAATAACCACAATGAATATAACAAAAATGTGTAAAAAGCAATTGTTTCAATTACGCACGCGCATGAAAACTACAGCTGTTTCGGGTAATTAGCCCCGATGCGGCAACACTGATGTACTAAAAATATACAAAATCTGTGCGTGTGCTGTTAGCAAATAATTACTTATAATTGAACCCGGCTTGCAGAGTATTAATGTAAATATGCCTGTTGTTGAAAAATAGATGACGAATAAAAACAGTTTGGAAAAAAATATTATAAATAAAAAAAAAATAATTCTATTTACAATAAAACAATAGCTACTTAGGCCCTAATTTAGTAACACACTTTTGATTGGTGGAAATTATAGAAAGGCAAAAAAAAATTTTTTTTTTTTCTTCTTGTGCACAATTTGATCACCACCGAACGAACGCCGAACACACGAGTTGCTTTGGTTTTTGAAATTTTAAAAACTTCTATGAAAAACGGAAGACAAAATTCTCACTAACGCCATGTGATTTACAGCGTTAAGGCCTTAATTGATTTTTATATAATTTTTTTTTGCAAGTTCCACAGATTTCACCACATCTGGGCAACAATTCGACCGATTTTGTAAAAAAAAAAATTTCAGATAATCTTGGGTTGTAATTATTTAGACTTCCAAAGCTTTTGAGCGAAGTAAAGAAAAAGAATTTATTATGGGAAAACTAAAACTAAATTTTGATTAAGGACACACCTATTTTGTACGGGTATATTATTTCTAAGGAAAGATAAGAACACCTTGAGAAATAATTTACGAGTATAAATGCAAGTAGGTGTGCATGTATGTGTGTGTGTGTGTATAAGTTATATTCAGGGACTAGAAGTATTTTGGTAAACTGGACGTTGGCTGTGTGCTCTTTACACACACAGACCTTAAATTTCTAATCAAAACGTTCCCATAATGCGAACTTATCGCTGGAAATTAATTTGTATCGTTTGAGCAAAATTAATATGTAGAACTCGTCTTGCCCTTATCAATGAAACCAGCCAAAGCCATTGTTATTAATATGATTTTAATAAACGTATTTTTGATATTTTCCATACAACATTTCAAGTGTATTGAATTTTAATTGTTGAAATATTCAAATACTTGCCGAGTTGCGTCGTCTAAAATGTATTGAAAAATATAATTAAATGTATAGAAATATTCACATAAATATTCAGCGAACAACAAAAAAAACGTTAAAAGCAACTGAGCTTTTATTTAGTTTTTTAGAAATTGGCCTCTAAATTGGTTACAATTCAAATAACGTAATTTTATGTTTTGTGTTAAAGTTTAAAAGTATAAATTGTTTACAACAACAACAAAAACAACTAACAATGAAGTAAATAAAAAAAAGTTAATTTTCCTATGATTTGCCTTAAGTTTAAGAGTCAAACAAGCATTCGTCATCAAGTCGAAATGGCAACAAGTGATGCGTTCGTTGTACGTGGAGTGTGTGTGTGTGCATGTGCATGTGCAAATGTTTGTGAAAAGTGTGCGTTTCTTAGATGTTACGATCTTGGCTGTTTCTGTTGTTGTTGCTGTTGCTGCCGCTATTTCGTCAAGATTCGTGTGAATGTCAAATTAAAAATAGTTAATGGGAAGTGTGCGTTTACACCGGTCTCGATTTGAGCCAGAGACGTTGTCATCGTTCGCATGACTGAAGCGAATCACGCGTGATTGCTAATAATTATTTTCTGCAAACAAATGAATTAATTGTACGCGCATGCGTTTATTGCTTTAAGTTGGGGCTACTGAAATTTTAAGGAACTTAATAAAAGACAAACTGATCGCTTCTTTATTTTCGTTGTATTAAGAATTTGGTAAAAATTGTATATATTGTGTGTATCTACAGGAAAATACCTTTCACTGCATGTATGTTTTATGAATATTGATGTATGAAAAAATCGTTAGAAGCGTACCACAAAAAAATGTGTGCCACGTTTTTATTAGAAATGTACGAATGTCGTGATTTTTTCGTGTCACACGTGATTCCCTTGTAAATCATGATAATAAATTATTAAAATCTCGAGTGCCTGCGTGCCTGAGCGTGATTCAAAAATTTAGAAAGGCGCCTGATAGTGCATGATTTTGATCACGTATAATATTCACACACCCAAAAGAGAAGATAAGTTTTTTCTTTTGAATTTTTAATACTAAGGAAAATATGTATGTACATGCACACACACATACATATTTATTCCTTACAGAGACACATACTTTCACACACGAGAACAATTTTATTGTGAATGTGGGCGATTTTGAACAAATTTTTACCATCGTGTGTGAAAGTACGTGATTAAAAATAATACTGTCGTGAACGTGCGTAATCGTGATCGTCTTAAATATTGCTGTACGTAAAAGTGCTTAAAAAATTTGAGTTTCGTGATCGTGAGCTTAATTTTACTCATGCGCAGTTTTTATACAAAATTCTTTATACATATTTTGCATATATACCAAAAATTTTTTAGTAACATTTTTATATAAAATTATTTATGTTGTGCATTTCTACACAAAAATATCTTTTAAATGAAATATGATTTATAAATATTGTTGGTTGATAAGACACCTAAATGTGTACCACAAAACAATTGAAGACCCATTTTTATATAAAGTTATTTATACTGCTCTTACTAACACAAAAACATACTTTCACACACGAGAACAATTTTATTGTGAGTGCGGGCGATTTTGAAAATTTTTTTACCATCGTGCGTGAAGGTACGTGACTAAAAATAATGCTGTCGTGAACGTGCGTAATCGTGAGCGTCTTAAATATTGCCGTGCGTAAGTGTACTTGAAAAAAATTTGAGTTTCGTGATCGTGAGCTTAATTTTACTCATGCGCATATCCTTAGTTTTTATACAAAAATTATTTATACATATTTTGCGTATATTCCAAACATTTTTCCATAGCATTTTTATATCAAATCATTTATGTTGTGCGTTACTACACAAAAATATCTTTTAAATGAAATATGATTTATAAATATTGTTGGTTGATAAGACACCTAAATGTGTACCACAAAACACTTGGAAGTCCTATTTTCATATAAACTTGTTTATACTGCTCTTACTAACACAAAAACACCTATTAAACAGCGTATGTTATATCAAAATGAATACATTATTATATACAAGTATGTGTTGCACAACTTGTGTTTAAGTAATATGTAATTATGCATGCTTGAGCATGCTTTATGTAGAGCAAAATGATATTCGCTATGCCATCCCTAATACGAAACATAATATTTCATTGAACACTATTAAACTAATGACTATTTGATCATCTGCTAAAAAATTACTTGATGGATTTTTCCGTTTAATTAATTTTTAAAAACTAAATTATTTGAAAAAGTTATTGAAATGTACAAAAGAGGTTCCCCTTTAGTAGGCTGACTAATTGACAAGCACTTAAACTGCAAAAAAAAAAAAGATATTTATTTTGAATACTTGTGCGCTCAGTTGCTGTAAGATTGTAACAACTACGATTATACAATGAAGCCATTAGTGCAGAATTATTTTCCTTAACATTCTCAATATGTTGTAACGATTTCATGGAAATTGTAGGTAAATTTTTGGCGGTTTCGACGTATTTCCAGCAACAGAGAGCTGTACGTATTTTGCATGCATTTACATATTAAGCTTCTTGTTTGCCAGCCAACCAATCAACCAAAACGTTTTACCTATTTATTTATTTATTTAATTTTTTTTTTCTGTTTCACTAAAAATCATTACTGAAGACATTGTAAAAAATAATAACAACAGAAATAACAATTTGAAAATAAATATTCTTTTGTATTTGTGCTAAAACAACTTGACAATTCAGTATCTTTTCGTCACGCCATAGATCACAATTACAAACAAGTAAAAAAACAAGGTTGGAAGATGTTTTGAAATATTTTCAGAAACAAATTCAAATCATGGCTAATTGTTGGCAAATATATACATAAATTTTTTTATTTCTATATATAATTCTAAATATGAATATGTACTCTAGTGTGTGTGTGTGTGTGTGCATACTTGAGAAATACATTTATTAAGCTGTCAAATGGAATTGCTTACAATTGATGTTTACAAACTGTTGTGATTTAAGCTGTCAAAAGTTAACATGAACTTTTCTGAACTGCGACGGTCAGAGGAGGTTAAAACTCATAACAAATTAATTATTCCGTTTCCAGGGACCATTCATTCATTCGTTCATTATCTGCTTGTGAAATATTTATTATTCAACTTGTTTTAAAATCTGTAACCATATTTTTATTATTTTTTTGTTTATTTTCAGCTTGTAACCGCATGAAATTACTATGAATGGCCAAAAGCACAAACTTTGCACAAAATTATCCAGCACATATCTAAGAAAATGGTGTAAGTATCTCAGCCTTAACAATTAGCAATTAATTAAGGCACTCGTGTATATTTATTTTTTTATGCCTTCATTTATTGAGACGTCAAAATGTTTATTGAAATTGCATTATTGCAAAATTCAAATTGCCATTCAATAGCTCCAAATGATGACTTGTAATTATTTGCTAATAGTGGCTATTAATTAGTTATTAAAATGCATATTTGTTTAATTAAATTTTAGCATTGATAATATAATTCATGCAAACAAATTGCTGGAGATTTTATTTGCAAAATTGGTGAACAAAAAATAAAAACGAATCGTTGAATAAATAATATTCAATTGAAAGCAACAAACGTATTGTTGTTACTCGTACCTGTCATATTTTGTTGTTGAAATTGTTTGTCAGTTGACAGCTAAATGCGGCTTCCTTCAAGGCAAAGACTTTGAACAAAATTTCCTTAAACAGATTAAATTGCAGCCGTCAAACTGCATTCACTTTAGATAATATTTTGCAAAACGACCTTTAAAATATTTAATTATTGGCCTAATTCATAACATAAGAGTCGCTAAAATATGGCAAAGTTTGCCATAGAGCCTATTCCCGCTGGCGTTGCAGCTTTAAATGTTGTTTCATTGTACATGTTGTCATACCCTCCAAAAAGGAGTTGGTGGGTGTATTCACCCACCATTTCCATTTAGCCATGTCCGTCTGTGGAAATCACGATTCAGTCCAAATAAATAGAGCCAGACCCTTGGTACTTGGTATAAATTATTTGTAGGGTATTTAAGATTCGACCAGGTCAAATAAAGGGTGTTTTTTATGAAGTTTTTTTTTTATACGAATCACTCTGTTGTCTGACAGCTGTTTTGACAGTTTAAAGTGACGTCTCTACCCAGTAATAGCTGTGTTCCAGATGCAGCCCGAAACAGCCCGAACTCGCCCAAAGTTACCCAAATGCGTTCCAGATACTTTTGTGCAATTTTGAGAGAAAATGAGAGAGTAATTTTTTTAATTTCCTGTACAAAGTCGCCCGAACTATTTCTTTGGGTAAGTTTGGGCAAGAATTATATTATCAGCTGTTTTTTGTTTACATTTGAAAATAAAAAAGTAAAAAGAAAATTTACAAATAAAGGAAAGAAGTTGTTAATTAAAAATTGGTTAAAAGTAAAATGGAATATATTTAAAAAAAACTTGAAGTTGTTAGTACATTTGCGCATATTTGCCCCTTTGTTTAGTATACAAAAATGCTTTTTCAGATTAGTGAACAACTCATGGACACATCAAGTGAATCTGATGAAGACGACATATTACATTTACCATGATGCTAATCTTTCATTTCATGATGTTGAGCCTTATTCAGTGTATAAAACCACTAAAATAAAAATTAATTTAAAAAGTAAACAGCACTAGTTTTTCAAAATATATAATTATGGTTTTTTGCGTTCCAACAAATTTGGGTAAATTTTGCACTTTGAGAGAGTAATTTTCTTTTTACTCTCAATAACTCAAACTGGCCCGAAATTACTTGGAACATACCTATTGTTTGGCAAATCATCATGAACAGGTTAACTCCAGAACAACGCTTCCAAATCGTGGAAATTTATTTTCAAAAACAGTGTTCAATTAAAAATGTTTATCCGTTTTTTTACCGCAAAATTCTCTCCAGCGATGAGGCGCATTTTTGGTTGAATGGATATGTCAACAAGCAAAATTGCCGTATTTGGAGCAAAGATAATCCACACGCCGTTCAAGAATTACCAAAGCATCCCGATAAATGTACTGTTTGGTGCGGTCTATGGGCTGGTGGAATCATCGGTCCTTATTTCTTTAAAAATGAGGAAGGACGACGCGTTACCGTGAATGGAAATCGATACAGAATCATGATCAATGAATTTTTGGTGGCAAAACTTCAAGATATGGATGTAAACGAAATGTGGTTTCAACAGGATGGTGCCACAGGTCATACTGCGGGCGAAACAATGGAGTTATTGAAAGACCGGTGAATTGGCCTCCGCGTTCGTGTGATTTGACGCCACTCGATTATTTTTTGTGGGCATACCTGAAATCATTGGTTTACGTGGATAAACCAGCAACGATTGACGCTTTGGAAACCAGTATTCAACGTGTCATTGCTGAAATACGCCCTCAAATGCTTGAAAAGTTGGTCGAAAATTGGACCTCCAGAATGATTTTTGTGCAAAATAGTCGTGGTGGCCATATGCCCGAAATCATATTTAAATGTTAAATGACAAGAAATTATCTACCAAATAAAAAAATTTTTTTGTCCATTTGGCATGTGTTTTATTTAAATTTCAAATCAGCAAGCTCTTATAAAAACACCCTTTATAACGTTCTTACTTTTCTTTATAGTCGTTTGGTTCTTATATATGTATGCGTTACTGAAAAAGAAATAGAGACGAGTAACAAAAATTATCAAAAATTGACTTTAGCAAAGTCTGGCAGCACTGTAATACAGGGTTGATAATTTTTAATTACTCTATTACTAAGATGATCTAGAGTGATCTCTCGAGTGAGAGTCTGCCATCAGTGTCGATACACATTTGTGTCCATTTTCAGGCATTTCCATGGCTTTCCACAAGATTTCAGGTGATAACTTTTTTTGTCTTGGACCAGCACTCAAGGGATGACCCCTACAGATACGATGCATTGTGCCGGAACAAGGAAAGTTAGTTATGGAAAGAAAGGATAGAGGGAAAAGTGTTTCTGGACGTTCGTTTTGGACTTCCCCCAGTTAAAAATGGCAGGAAAATAGTCTCTGTAGGAAGTTTTGTTCCGCATACGAACCATTCAGCCAAAGAAGCAATTCCCTCTGTAATACCCTGTGGTGCAGCTTGCTGGCAACTCAACCACAAAGCAACGCGGCCTGTCTGAAAAGCGGGTAGTTCGCAAAAATAAACTGTACGCATTCCCGTAAAATATTCCCCTTAAGGGCTGCGTTTGCTGGCATAAGCCGGCGACTGCAAGTAGTCCCCAAGCAAGAGGTGTGAGATGGTTAAACAGGGCAATGTTTTTGGCAATGCCATACCGCCAAAATGATAGATTACACGACCAGAAAAAATTTCTCTCCAAAAAAATATTTGCTAGTCTTCTTCACATCACATACGGCAATCACGTATCGATTCAGCCCGCAAATGAGCACGATGCAGTTTCTTAACAGAGAATGCATATTGAAAATCAAACTCAATAATCTGCAAACGTTGTTCGCTTATAAGTCGATTCATGGCCCAATTATAGACCAAACTGAACATGTAACGTGTTACATGAAAACAGCTGACCGGCCATAAACAGTGTTGCCAAAATGGAGAGTTTGCTAAAAAAAATCACGCCTTTGTTTCAGCATCAAATTCTTTCTTTGGCTTTTTTTGTTAACAAGAATTTTTAGTTCCATTATTGATTTGATTTTTGTTAAAAGAAGCGACTGAAGGAGTTCGTCCAAGTCAAGCTCCTTGAGTCGCTCCTGTAAGTTGCAGGGCATTAGCGGTTCAGTTGCCTTGATTCCTTGCTGCATGCCTTCATTTTTTATGTATTTTATTTATTCAGCCAAAAATAAAAATGTCTAATTAAAATTCACCTGCCAGTTTCTTGTAAACTGGACTTTACATCGCTGCTCGGTTATTATTACAATTCTAATTATTTCAAATGCAATTAAATCACAGAGTGAGAAAAATATTCCAGCAACGTTTCAAATTGAATAATTACAAGACCGGATCATTTGAAATAATGTATATAATTATTGCAAAATGAGAAATAAGTACATATTGTTAATAAAATAATAAAATAGTTAATAACAAAATTGTATTTCAAAGCGTTCCGTTTTAAAATTGAAAATTGTAATATTTCGAATTAATTAAGGCCGCCAATTATAGACTTATGATAATCTCTTTCAGTGTAAAACGATGATTCATGCGAAAATGTATGACTTTAAGAAGAAAATCAATTCGCTACTAAAATAAGCCTGCCGCCGCCCCCTTCTGAAAACAGCTTTTGTGGGAACTGCTGCCGCCAGGCACTGCATGTTGTTCGGAAGCATTTAAAAGAAATACACTTTCAAAGAAATTATTATTTCCACTTATTTGTTTTTTTTTTGCTGTTCATTTAAAATAATTAAAAATAGATGTGACATTAAGTCTATAAAACTTTTTGTCCACATGTGCGTGCTTCCGCCCGTCCGTCTCTCGGCCGCCCGGCCACTTTTACAAATTGTATTCTCCAATACGAGATACACGTTCATTACAATTAATTAAACATGATTTATATGCAACTCAATGTACAGAAATCTTCAATAAAAAAATATTAAATTAAAATGAAATTAAATAAAATAAATGTGTTTACATGTTTGGGGGACCGGACCGTTGAACGCTGCAGTTTATGGAAATGAAATTGCACTTTGTATGATGGACTGGCCCAGTGCATGACAAGACGTGTCAAGTTAAGATCACTTGATAGCAAAAACTAAAGCTAAATAATGGTTGTTCGCAACGTATATTTCGCAAAGATACTTTATGTAAAATATTAACACATAATAGCCATAATTAGAGATGTGAGCGTGTCTGGCATTGTACGAGTCACGTGTGAGATCAGTTAAGACAGCAGTCTGCACCACTACAAATGCATTTGGCTTGTAACCGTGAAAACATTTAAATTCATTGTAGGCATTTTTGGCAATTTTTTCACAAAAACTTTAATTTTTGGGAATTCGTTTTTTTTGGCATTTCTTTAAATTTTTACAAAATTATTGGTGTAATTTATAAAAAATATTTCCTGTTTATTAACCGCTAATTTGGCATATTTTCATGCAAAATTTCTCAAATAATGCTTAAATAAACATAAAAGATTTTTTATAAATAAGACTGCGAACGTGTTTGATCACGCACACATATCTACTCAAAATTATTGTATTTGTCGCACATACAATCTAAAACAGTGCATTACATAAGTACGCCTTTTTTGTAATTCATAAGCAAAAGTTAAGTCTCTACTTATTTGACTGGGATGATTCAAACGTGTATCAAAGTTTAAATTAATATTTAAAATAAGAAACTATTTCGTATGTCTTAAACGAAAGCAGCAATCTTTCGTGCAGTGTCTGTGTCATTTGTCTATTTAAAGTAAATAACAAATAAAATCCTTTTTACCGGATTTTATGCCACATATTTTGAAGCAAACATTGTGGTTCCTGAAAATATGTTCCTGAAAATATGTGCAAGCGAGTACATTTGAAATGAATACAGAAATGTTTGCTGGGTAGATGTGATATATGTAACATTTGTGTCCCTTTGTTTACAATATGAAAGTTTGTTTTGAGAAATCATTTTCATAGTGAGAACCGAGACTAAAAGGAAAACAAGTAAGAAAGTTATATTTGCCTGGATCGAGTCTTAAATGCCCTGCAAATGTTTGGCAAATAAAATGTATATTTTGTTGGGGCTATTCCGGGAGGGGTCGTGGGGGAGATATCCCATCTTTGCTATAAAACACTAAAAAGTCAATTTTTGGTTTTAAGTGTTAAAATTTTTTTTTTTTTAAATAGTTAATTTTTTCAATGGGCTTAAGTTCGAATCTGCATGACTGCAAATGATTTTTTATTATTTTATTAATATATGAATTTGTTCAAATTCTATTTATTATTTATATTAAGATTGGAATATTAATATTAATATAAAAAATAATAAATAGAATTTGAACAAACTCATTTATTAATAAAATAATAAAAAATCATTTGCAGTTATTCAGATTCGAACTTAAGCCCGTTGAAAAAATTAACGATTTACATAAGAAAGTTCGACGACTAATAAAAATTCATATATAATTTAAAAAATTTTTCTTGATGGGGTAATTTAGGGGTTAATGGTGGGGGAGTGTAGGGCAGATCAGGGAACATCTCAGCTTAGTTATAAAAACTTAAAAATTTAATTTTCTAAGAATGTAGACTTAAATTATACAATTTTGTAAATATTTACACTATTTTTCCATGTAATATTTAACCTCAACGCCCACTAAAAGAGGCGAGGGCCAAAAATGAATTTTTATGGTTTTCTGGCTGCAAGTTTAAGGTTTTCAAGACCTTCTTTGATATAAAAATATATCATTTGCTTAGCAAAATTAAGAGAAAAAAAACGTTTAAAAATTATGTTGTTTTTTAGAGGTTGTGGTTTACCTCTTCTTAGGGGAAGTTTTATCCCTCTGGCCCGATTCAGCCCATTTACGAACTTAACCCATGCTATACTTCAAAATATATCTATACCAAATATCAAGGGTCGTTTGGACTAAATCGTGATTTCCACAGATTTTTGCAAAGAAATAGCAAAAAAAAAAAATAGCAAAAAAAATTTGTTTCTCACCTAAGCTTTTTTAAAAGCTCCTTTGCTTTGGAAGCTCCTTTCAAAAATATTTATTAGAAATAAGCCCGTTTTGGGTAAAATTGTGTTTCCTCCCAAATATTGATTTTTGTAAAGAGGTACCCCTTTCCAAAAAAATAGGAAAATAAAATTTGTTTCTCAAATGCAGGCGACCTAAGCTTTTTTAAAAGCTCCTTTGCTTTGGAAACTCCTTTCAAAAATATTTCTTAAAAATAAACTCGTTTTGGGTAAAATTGTGTTACCTCCCAAATACTGATTTTCCAAAAATAAATTAGCAAAAAATTTTTTTTGTTCAAATACATGCTATATAAGCTTTTTCAAAAGCTTTTTTATATTTGAAACTCATTTCAAAAACAATTTACTAAAAATAAACACGTTTTGGGTTAAATTGTGTTACCCCCAAAATAATGATTTTTGCAAAGAGGTACCCCTTTACAAAAAAATTAGCAAAAAAAAAAAATCGTGATTTCCACAGACAGACGGTCAGATCGTCTTAGATTTCATCACTGATCAAAAATATGTATGTATACTTCCTGGTTTCTTAGAGGGATATTTCGCTGCGTTACACACGCAATGACAAAGTGAATATACCCGCGAATTCTTTTTTGGAGAATATATTTATTTCTTTGCGAACTTTGAAAATTTAATATTTCCACAACAGAACTTTTCAACTGCACTGTACTGTAGTCCTAAATAGTCTTTATTTTGCCGACAATTACAAATTAACGGCACAAGATAAACAGGAATAAATTTTAATATTTTCAAACGTCAAGTTGTTAAATTGAATTTATTTAAATTACGCCACAATATTTCTTACACGAGTAAATTAATTTGTTTCCTTTATTTACGAGTGTCTTAACTACAAATTCTTTGTTTTCCATTTTCTTTGCACAATTTGCCAACAACAACAACAACACCAACAACACCCACACAGGGTTCACAATAGGAGTTTCAGTGTGTCTGCTGATCTTGGGCATACTGGTGGCCTGCCAATTTTATGCCTTAATTAATGTGATCATAAATTCCCAAGTTGCCTTGCGACCAGGCGGCCAAACATACGGCTGGTGGTCGAAACCACCGGTTGAACCCAAAATATCCGTGTACGTGTACAATGTGACAAATGCCAATGAGTTCTTAAGCAACGGCTCCAAGCCCGTGGTGGATGAGGTTGGCCCCTATGTTTATACGTAAGTGAAATTTCAAAAAAAAAATTAAATATTAATAAATTAAACTGAAAAATATGTTTATTTCTTAAATGGCAGCGAGTCTTGGGAAAAAGTGAATATCGTGCAAAACGAAAATGGCACTTTGAGCTACAATCTGAGGAAAATTTATGTCTTCCGTGAAGAGCTTTCCGCCGGTTCCGATGATGATGTTGTTATTGTGCCCAACATTCCCATGTTGAGTGCCACCTCGCAGAGTAAACATGCGGCCAGGTAATATTTTGTGTGCCCATTTGCTTCTTATTAAATTCGATTATTCGATTACTGTTTTATTTATTTTTATGCAACAGATTTCTACGTTTGGCCATGGCCAGTATTATGGACATTTTGAAAATTAAACCTTTTGTCCAGGTGTCGGTGGGCCAGCTGTTGTGGGGCTATGAAGATCCTCTTTTGAAATTGGCCAAAGACGTGGTACCCAAAGAACAAAAACTGCCTTACGAAGAGTTTGGTTTGATGTATGGCAAAAATGGTACATCTACGGTAAGTTTTAAGCTGCACTGTGGGGCAGTTCACTATTATTTTAGAATGAATGGCAAAAATCCTAGGCTGGGAATGTGTTAGCAGAGATTGTTTTATTGCTGTTGGCACACAAATTCTTTTTTTTTTCTTTCTTGTGATAAAAAAGCAATTTTTTTCATTTATGCCATAGACTTAACGATGATAAAATCTTCTTAAAAACTCAATGTCCGATAATTTACCATGCAAATGAAGCAAATTATTCAATTTGTTGTTTGTCCAAGTCAATTTGTGTTATTTGACAACAAAATTTAGCACGAAATATTTCACAAGTCGTAAGAAGGTGCTAAACACGACACACAGAAGAAGTCTTTTGCGAAATGATTTCTTTGTGCTTTTAATACATTTGAATACACAAAAACAGATTCTTGAAAATAATTGCAAAAAATAAGGCGTTAATTAAAGCAAATTAAAATTAGCAAAAAAAAAAATATGAAAACTAAAAAACCTTAATTCTTCGTTGCTGCAGGATCGCGTTACCATCTTTAGCGGCGTTGATGATATCGCGAAATTCGGCATAATTGACAAATACAATGGCCGCTCTCATCTACCTCATTGGCTGTCCGATGACTGCAATGTCCTCAATGGCACCGACGGCTCCATTTTCCCACCTCACATCACCGAAGATCGCATTTTGCGCATTTACGACAAAGACTTGTGTCGTCTGCTGCCTCTAGTCTATGAGAAAACTGTCGAAACCAAGGGCGGTGTTAAGGGCTTCCGTTTCTCGCCTCCCGCTAATGTGTTTGCCGATGTGGAAACAAATCCGGATAACATGTGCTTCTGTCCGGCCGGTCAGCCATCGTGCTCACCAAATGGCCTCTTTAATGTTTCCTTGTGTCAATACGGTGCGTGAATGTTTAAGTGATCGGCTTTCAATTGATTATTTTCATGTGTTTTTCTTTTTTTTCTTACAGATTCTCCCATTATGCTGAGTTTTCCTCACTTTTATTTGGCTGATGACAGTTTGCGTACGGCTGTTGATGGCATATCGCCACCCGTGAGAGAAAGACATCAATTGTTTATTGATGTACAACCCGTAAGTACAGAAATTATCCAAATGGAAGACCAGTGGGCAAATTATGGCATTCGATATCGATTGAAATTTGTATTAAAATTGTATAGAAATTCCGTTCGATATCGAATGCGGTAATTTGGACCCAGATTGTTAAACCATTGAAAAAAAGTTTGTTGGGTTATTATTATCCCAACAAATATTTAATTGCATTAATTAATATTTAATTGCTTAATTAATATTTGATGTTTAATTGGAAATTTTCTTCGTATTGCAGGACATGGGCACCACCCTGCGCGCACGTGCACGTGTTCAAATCAACTTGGCTGTCAGTCAAGTATTCGACATCAAACAGGTCGCCAACTTCCCCGACATCATTTTCCCCATATTGTGGTTTGAAGAAGGCATCGACAGCCTACCCGATGAAATTACTGACCTGATGAGCTTTGCCGCTACAGTACCTCCCAAAATACGTGTTATTTTGATAATTGTGTTCTTTGCTCTCGGCGCTTTGCTGCTTCTAATATCGGTATTTTGTTTGATACGCAACTCCCACAGGCAAAGTACTTTGCATTTAGAGGGTTCCAACTATTTGGCCACCGCACAAATTGATCTGCAAAAGAAACAGGCGAAGGAACAAAAACAAAAATATTAGATAAATTCTCTAAAAAATTCTCTTTCATCATGCGTTTCCTTCATATCTTTTCTCTTTCTCTCTCTCTCCCTCTCTCTGTCCAATGTAAAAATAAGTTAGGTCTCTATAATTAGCAACTGTACTTAATAATATTACTGTTACTGTAAAAAAGAGCTTTTGCAAGTCCCGGTTTACACTATGCAACTTTTGTTGCAGCCATTCTTATTTTGTGTGAGAGTGCTGAAATGGGAATATATACCATTTGTATTCCTTTCTCGCTCTTCCCCACTAAATACTCAAGAATTGCTGCAACAAAAATTGCAAGTGTAAACGGGGACTAAGAAAAACAACAAAGAAAATTATGAAAATAAGAGCAGAAAAGGTTATATGAATTACTTCTTTAGGGTTATGGAATGATCTTTAGACGAAACAAACAAAACAAACAAAAAAAAGAATTCAAACTTTGTTAAATATACTTTTAAATTAAATTAAGTGTGGGTGGCATATGTTTTATTTTTATTTTTATAAATATTTATAATAAAATAAGCTTTCTTTTGGAAGACAACCAATCGCTTTATGTATAAAATGTTCAGTTTTCATATATTCAAATTTTAGTTTTATAGCAATTTTAATTGGCCCCACATGAGCCCTTTCCCTGTATGTCCTTTTCACCCCCTGCACTATATGCATCCTTATATTTTATGTCACTTGCAAAAGAACGCCAAGTCCTTTTTACAGTTTTCTCTGTGATCCGCAACGAGCACAAAAATAATGATATTTAATTTTTTTAAATGTGAAAATATATTTTATTTACAACTGCGTCACAAATTTATTGTAAAATGCCAGATATGAATTCATTGCTAAATTTTTATTGCTTCCAACTGTTGATGTTTAATTATTTAATTATTTTTTTTTTTATTTTAGTGAATAGTTAGAGCTAGTACATAAATATGAATTGTATGTATTTTGATTGTTTCGGGACTAATATTTTATACAAATAAAAATCTACATTATTTTTTAAAAATATATTTTAAGGTTTAAGGTCAGAAGAGTCACAAAATAAATAAATAAATAAATATATTTACAACAATTTTTTATACAATACAATAACACAAATTGTAAAAAGTCGAAAGAAATATCATCATAATGAAACTGATTAAATAACTACTGATGAACAATCTTAATTTTAAGTTTAAATCTAAAGCATTATTGTAATAGTTGCAGATTTTTGTAATAGTTGCAGACATTTTTTTTAAGTAAACAAAAATATACTATACCCGTATCGAAATTATGTAAAAGAAAATTCCAAATTGTTGTTGTTTTTATTTGTAATTAGAGAACAGAATAAGAACTCAAGGCGACAAATGACGAGTCTCGAAAAATATGTCACAGTGATTAGGAAATTAATTAAATCTCGTAAATTAAAACAAAAGTCTTAATTAAACAAATTTTGGGATCTCTTCATTAAAAAGGTTTTTAATAATCACCCCTATTGTGAATAACAAATGGAATTTTTATTCCCCACGAAGGGAAAAACGGGTATCGTGAATCTCCCGTGAGAAATTATTCCCGCTATCAGTTCTCAGTGAATGTAAAAAAGAGAAGAAGCTGAAAACAACATGAAAAATCAAAGATATTTGTATTTAGAAAAATTTACATTTATGCAACAATTTAAAAAAAAAAATAAAAAAAGTATGGCTAAATATTTGGTAGTAAAATAATTTGGATACATTTTGCAAACCAAATAAAAAAATATAAAAAACATTCTTAATCTTTAGAACTGGAGCAACCAGTTTTACTAAGACGCAGGCAATTGATGTGTTGCAAAAATATCAGTTTCAGTCTTATTAAAGGATCTTGCCCTAAAATAAAATTTGTAAACTCTAATATTCGAATTATAATAGAAAATACTTACATTTTTCAAACTATTTCCCACCAAAATTTTATTCCACTCGATGGGAAAAATGGGATCGTGAATTTCACGTGAAGAATTATTTTCGCTATCAGTTCTCAGTGAATGCAAAAAAGAGAATAATATTCGAATTATAATAGAAAATACTTACATTTTCTACTCTATTCCCCAGCAGAAACTAAGTAAATAAATTAAAGGGAAAAGTGAAAAACCCGCAGGAAAAACTCATTCACGATAAGGGGAATTTAATTTTAGCATGAAATCATTCAGGGAGAATTTTTTAAATTAAAGAGAAAAGTGAAAAAACCCGCGGGAAAAACTCATTCACGTTAAGGGAAATTTAAGCTAAGCATGAAATCATACACGTAGAATTTTTTCATGATTTCATGAATTTTAGGGAAAGGGAAAAATGTTGCGGGAAAAATTATTCATGAGGGGAGTGAATATATTTTTCAACTTACGCAATGTTTAAGATTTAATTAAAACAGCTGGTGATTTTTTGGCAAATTTCTTTTTGGCAACACTGTTTATGGCCGGTCAGCTGTTTTCGTGTAACGGTTTACTGTTAAACATGCTCAGTTTGGTCTATAATTTAACCATGAATCGACTTACAAACGAACGAACGAATTATTGAATTTTATTATCGGTTACGAAAATGCATCGTGCTCATTTCTGGCAGAATTTGGTGTGAAGAGCAGCCAGCAGCATTGCAAAAACGTTTTATGTGAATTATGGGCCGGGGGCTTCACTTTTCAAAAACGATGAAGGCAGAAACGTTACTGTGAATGTAGGTGGCTGCAGTGCAATGATTACAATTTTTTTTGTTCCAAAATAGAAGAGCTGGACTTGTTTGAGAAGACGGTGAAACATGCCACACAGTAGGCGAAACAATGGCCGAATTAAAGTGCGGATTCGGTGAACACTTTATTGCACGCTTCGTTCGCTTTAACGCCTTTAGACTATCTTTTTGTGGGCATATGTTAAGACTCATATCTATAAGATCAAACCCGCAACGGCTGACGAACTGGCCGATGTTCAAATATTTATGCCTGAGATGCTGGTCGATGTGTTAGAGATATCCCAAAATGGATGCAGCATATGAACCATTTGAGGCGTGGCAACGCTTAACATTTACATGAAATCATTTTTAAACATTGAATTATATAGATTGGCAATTGTCATGCAACTTTTCTTTACATATAAAATGAAAGCATTAATTTAAAAATAAACTTAAAAACGTTTCGCCCGCTAATTTAAAACACATTGAGGCATTCGCAAAAGCTAAATGTTTATTTTACGCAGCTTTCTTCCATGAAAAGTAGCATTTTTTTGGCAACAATTATTTTCATTTTGCATGACAGTCTATAATGTAACCTTTCACAAAAGTAAAATATATACAAGTTTATAATACATCATACTAAAATGTGAAAGCATGCCAGCCGCTTGTTTGTATAGTGACTTAAGTCACTTAATAAAATATGTCAGTACTTTATTTACATTTCACGTAAGCCAGTACGTATACAGACAGGATTTATCTTGTTAGTTAAGTTGTATAACATTTACAATGATTTTCTTTATATATATCATATATGGAGTTGGCTTGTTTTTTAACTAAACGACAAACACAGTTCCGCCATGTACAAATTAGTGTCAGCCAAGGATAATAAAAAGTCGTTGTTTCTGAGTTGAATATATATTTTAAGAAATTATGTATCAATCAACCAGAAAATTTTGTAAAAAATGCTCATGTGTGATGTTTAAGACAATCGTTAATTAGCGATGACGCTGTTTGAAAGAATTTTAAAATGCGCGTTCTTATATTTTTTTTAGCTAAAAACTGAAAAAGGAAAACATTAATTTTAACTTGCATAATTATAATGACAACAGTGATCTTTCGTTAACTTTAACTATTTATAAAATCCCAAGGGTCACAGTCTTAACCCTAGAATATCATTAATATTTTTGTAAGCTATACAAAACGTAAACATAACGAAGTATGACAATCCAGGGTTAAGAGCAAGTGTTTTGGGCAATAATTTTTACACACTTTTGGGGAGTTGCATGAAATTAAAAGGCATTCATTTTGAATGATGCGTTTTAACGATAAAATTCCTGAAAAACTGCCATAAACCAAAAAAAAAAAGGAATATGTAAATAAATGTGACCTGCTCCACGAAAAAGGACCTCTGCGCCGAAAAATTTTTTTTTTACTTTTTGAGTGATTCTTATAGGAAAAAAAATGCCGCAAACCGCAAGTTTCTATGTCTTTTAGTTTTTTACAAATCACCTGTAAAGATGAACATAATTAATAAAAAAAATTAAAAATGTGATATAAACAGCAGGGGCCAAATTACCGCACTCGATATCGATCGAAATTTCCATACAATTTAAATGGAAATTTCGATCGATATCGAATGCCGTAATTTGCCCCCAGATAATATATATAATATTTTAAATTTAAAAAAACTTCAATATCAAAGGTACAAAATTATCCTTTTCGTGGAGCAGGTCACATATAAATAAAAATAGAAGTCACAATACGAATTAAGACGGCAGCAAGCTACCCACACACACGCAATGATTGCAACGTCATTCAATTGCAAATCGCCTTAACTAGAAGTGATAGAACACAAAAAAAATTCCATTCGTTTTGTGAAAAATATTTCCATATATAAAAATTTCTGCAACAAGCCCAGGCACATTTACACTTCATTCGCCTTTCGAAATGTCTGTCCTCTTGCCACATCGAAGTAAACAAGACCACGTGGTATTAATTCCACTTATTGCTCGTACATCAATTCGCTCAAAACTGGCAAATGGCTGAAATTTATGAAAAATTACTAAAATTTGTTAGCAATAATTTTTGGAACGGATTTTCTGCTTTTTTCTGAAACGATTCTAGTTAACTTTTTACAACAGTAACAGCAAATTAAAATGTGTTCACATTATCGCTGCCGAGCTGTACTCGTTATAAAGCACGTGCATTTGAAATAAACAAAATAGTTGTTAATTTACGAATATGGAAATATTTTCATGGCAACTGTCATTATTATCAAAGAGCATTCCTTCATTATCAAACACACATATTTACGTGCCCGTATTGTTGGCTCATATGTAAAATTAGCAAAATTGCAAGCACAATTTAAATAAATTGTTTTCCATTAGAAAGAAAAATTGAAAAATTTAATTTTTTTGTGGAGCTAAAAAAGTTGCTATCATGGAATTCAGAAAGAATTGTACATGTGGTTTTTCGGTTATTTCAACAAACAAACAAAATTATAATACTAAATATAATAAATAAAATGGCTACAACAAAATCTGTCTTCATCATCATGCTCCTCTTAACTGCTTCTAGAAAAATATAATAGGAAGACTAATTAAAATTAAAACGAATAGTTGTTTTTGCTTTAATAAAACCACAACTTTTTGAAGCATATTTTTTTTAACTGCTTCTAGAAAAAAAATAATAGAAAGTCTAATTAAAATTAAAACGAATAGTTGTTTTTGCTTTAATAAAATCACAACCTTTTTAAGCATATTTTTTTAAATTTCTTGAAGGACTTGTGTCTTGTTGTAATAAAACAATTTACATATGGATCAATTTTAATTTATTTTGTCGTCCCTGCAATTTCATTCAAAGTCTAAATTTTAGACTGATTATCTGCATATTTACACATACACACATACGCACACATGTGTGTTACTGACCAATAGTTGCAGATGATCGATCAATCACTGCAGTCAAGAAAGAAAAAATTAAGACATAAAATTTTCCAAAAAAAAACAACAAAAATTATTTGCTCATTTCATATCAGGCCATCAGAAGCTGTAAATCATGAATAACACTAGACATCACAATATTTGTTGCATACCTTATGGAGCTAAAATTATCAAGACTGGCTTACGATCCATTTGCAATAGCACTTATTGTTTTTGTTTATATCAAAAAGATTAATAATTATTATATTCTGATATTTTTAAGCTTAAGGTCTCTTTATATTAATTTAATTTTTAATTTCAATAAAAATAATAATTTTTTTAAAAAATTTGAACGCCTTCATGGGCATATTTTTGGCTAGCAGGGGCTCAAATTGAATTAACTCACACTTAATTTCAATTTCATTTTATTGAGACTTTTTAAAATAAAGATTATGTGAAAAACTCATAACTATAGTGTATTATTTTAATTGAAATTATAAATATTATTTATACGCATCATGCTTTAACTCAAAAATTGACGTCATATTTACAAGTCCTTCCTTTTACACCAATACCTCACTTTGCGACGTGGTTAAGCGATGAAATTTGAAACGACGATTACGATTTTCAATAGCAAATCATGTAAAGCACGAAGTTAGGTTCCAGGGTTACGAAAATGCTACTTTTTAAAATGAAAATTAAACAAATATTAAATAAAATTTTGTAATAAACATTTTGACGTACATTTATATTGCTAATTAAATTGAATTAAGATTTATAGGTTAATTGTTAACTTTCCCTTGTGCCTTTCATAATTTGTCATGTCTCTCTGAGATTTAAAGCAAATTTCGAACAATTAGCCTATAAATCTTAATTCAATTTAATAAATAAAATTTTATTACATACCAAAAACAAACAAAAAAACCAATTAAATTAAAACAAAATAAAATATTTAATTAATTAAAAAAAAAACCAAAGTAAAAATTATTCACTGTCTGATGAGTCCAAAGTGGCTGTTGTCGTAAGTCGCTTATCTTTCACAAAAAATTGGTGCAATATTTACTGAATGGATTTTTTTTCCAACGTAAAATAAATTTCCTTGCAGCAATTGATATTCGTAGCCACCGCCTGCGACACTTTAAAACTCCTTCCGCTGTCAGGCCCGTTTTTTTTATATACAAAGTGAAAATAAAACTGTATTAAAATTGCGTTGATTTTTAGTTAGAAAGGGAATCCCCTTGTTTTAATGGCAAGGCACAATTGTGTACAAACAAAAGACGTTGCCATCTTTTAGAAAAAAAAAGAAAATTAATAAAAAAAATTACAGACTCGAACCCAAAACAATGCAACTTCTAAAATCTAATGACGGACAGTGAAA
Source organism: Linnaemya tessellans (assembly GCA_951800035.1). Classification (NCBI taxonomy): domain Eukaryota; kingdom Metazoa; phylum Arthropoda; class Insecta; order Diptera; family Tachinidae; genus Linnaemya; species Linnaemya tessellans. The sequence continues at coordinate 115,359,009 of OX637534.1, read as the reverse complement.
ACTAGTACTAATTAAGCAGTGACGCAACTTCGAAAAAAAACTTGAAACGAAACGATGCAAAGCGAGGTATTGGTGTACTTGCATTATTAGATCAGTACTGATTTCGAGGCCGCTACGTCATCTCATCAGCGTTCTTTGTTCAATTTTTCCACATTCATATTTTGAAAATATTCTTAATATTCCAATCTTAGTATAAAAAATAATAAATAGAATTTGAAAAAATTCATTTATTAATAAAATAATAAAAAATCATTTGCAGTCATGCAGATTCGAACTTAAGCCCGTCGAATAAATCAACAATTTACATAAGAAAGTTCGACTAATAAAAATTCATATATAATTTAAAATATAAAAAATTTAATGGGGACGATGCTGCTGCATTTAGAACCAACTGTTTTAACACAGAAATTAGATAAGTTAGATAAGAGCAGTGAGGAAAAATAATCGTCAAGTTTTTTTTTTGTGAATCGCCACATTTTTCTATATACTTATTTATATATTTTTTTATTCTAAATTCTATTTTAAATTTTATTATAAATTTTTTAACAAGGAGCGGTAAAAGAAATATATATATATATATATATATATATATATATATATATATATATATATACATATATATATATATATATATATATATATATATATATATATATATATATGTATATATATATATATATATATATATATATATATATATATATATATGTATATATATATATATATATATATATATATATATATATATATATATATATATGTATATATATATATATATATATATATGTATATATATATATATATATATATATATATATATATATGTATATATATATATATATATATAACTTTTTAGGGACAAATTTTATTAATCCTAAAAACGTTGGAAGCTGTTTTTCAGGGCCAATTAGGCGTCTGTGGCGTTGGGATTTGTCGAAAAAATTTCGTATGGAAAATCTGTAAAATTGTATTAATATATTTGCTCAAGTACAGTTGCAAAGGTAACTTTATTTGGGAAACTCTGCCACGAAACAATGAGGAAATGCATCACACACACTCAACATTGACCGCCACATTTAAATACAATACATGTGAATAAACAACCTTGATGATCATTAATTAAAAAAAAACTAACTGTTTCTCATTTTTTTTTTGTTTTTTAATTTTTTTTTATATAAATTTTATTTCATTTTTTTTTTAAATATTTTTATTGAAATAGTTTTTTGTTGATTTTTCATTTTATTTATAATAAATTTTATGCACAATTTCTGATTAATAAGATGGGGGCGGGCTGGGGCGGAGGATTATTATGAGCGGGGACAGGAAATGTAAGATTCAATTGTTTTTAAAACTAATAAAAGAAAAAACTACATGCGTGGGTTTAAGAATATTTATCGTAATTTTTAATAATAGCAATAATATTTTTTAACTTTAATTTAATATTGTTTATGTATAATTTAATTTTTTATTTTTAATATTTTTTTTTTGCTCCTGTTTTTCTTTGCAAAGAAGACATGAATTTTTTAGGGGATTTCAATTTCAGTTGCACATACAAAATGAAGAATTTTTTTCGTTTAATTAAATTATAAATTAAAATTATTTATATATTAATGTATGTTCTTTTTTTTTCTTTTGTATAATTAATTTCTTTAGATTTAGTTAAAATAGGTATATGAATAAATGTATGTATATATGTGTGTGTTTGTGTATGTATATTTAGTAATATTTAAAACTTAAAGCTATTCATTTTTCTGTTTTGTATATTAAATATTAAAAATTTACGCATGTATATGAATACGAATATATGTATGTTTGTATGTCTGTATGTATAATAATTATATATTTTTTTATGTAACTTTTGTGGTAGCATGACGCACATTTTGCTTAAAATTAAACATTTATAAAAAAATACACACTGATATAAGATCGGGAGTCCTAGACTTAATTTAAAGTTGTTTCCATTTCATATTTCCTACAGCTAAATTTATTAACGTAAAAAAAGTATTAATATGCCACTTTGACCGATTCACACTGGCATCGAACTATCTTTGAGGATCTAAAAAGTTCACCTATACATACACGATTCTCTTTATCCCAGAGTTTGGAATAAATATTTTTCTTTATTTTATTTTTTATTTTTTTTTCAAAGAGAAAACTCCTTTTAGTTACTATCGACAAAATTCCATCACAGTTAAATTAACTCAAAATCCTGGCTTAACCAACAAACAAAAAATAGTATCACAATGTTTAAGCGGAAACGCTTAAACTTCAAACAAAACTCAGCCACTGAAAGAAAAACTGCTAAATTTGTTTTTTTGTTGTTGTTGTTTAGGTTTTAATTTAAAATAGATCTAAAGTGGCAGCATTTAAGGTACAATTTTTTTTACAAAATGTGGCTTACGAGTTTTGCTAAAATTTCCATTTGTTGGCTAAGCGGCGTTTAAAATAAATAACCAGCCTTTAACGTTAAAAAACAAATATCTTCAGCAAATAGACATTCGATACAGAGTGCAAACGCGGCAGAGACAATAACAATTTCTCTCTCAGTTTCAGTTTTGTAAAAAACTAGAATCTATAATTAAATTCTAAATGGCTACTTATAGATTGAGATGGTGGTAAATCATCGTGGGTGAAATCGAACAGAGTGCGATTTGTATCAAATGTTGTGTAGTTGAGATCACTTTGTTGATGGGCCGCGGTGATGATGGGCTCCAGGGTTACCGAGTCACAGTTGTGGTCGGTGTTGAAAATACTACTGACCGTTGCCTCGACGGAGGTGCCAGCGAAGGCCGAGTGGCCACAGAAGCCCATGTGGGGTGAATGATGGTGGTGGGACGAGTGCTGGTTGAGCATGCAGCAGTCGTCGCTGGAGGAGCAAGAGGGTATTGTCACGGTGGTGGGCATTGAGTTGGATGTGGCGGCGTTGGATATATTGTCGTCCAGATGGAATGTTGCTGAATCATCCTTGTTCATGCAGTGTCCAATGCTGTTGTGTATTTCAATGTTCATCGTTACCGTCTGCTGTGGTGGCAGTGAAAACATTTGTCTCGTGTCGTTGTGGCCTTCAGAGGCCCCGGCCCCGGCCCCTCCACCACCGCCACTGCCCCCCAGACTGTGGCGATGATGATGTTGCTGTTGGTGTTGGTGTTGTTGAAGGTTGTGTTGATGGCTGTGCGTTTGGTGGGGATGTTGCATGTCGGCGCTGTCTTTATTATTATTTTGCTGCAGTTGATTTTGGTTTGTCTTGTGGCCGTTGCCGTTGCCGTTGCTGCTGCTGCAGTTGTTATTTTTGCAATTGGCACATGAGCATGCTGCCATTGTTGTGAAACAATCTTGGTGGTGGTCCGTTGGCTGTTGGTTTGAGTCATCGTCCATTCTAAGAATATCATCACATATAAGCAGATTACTGGATGAGTTGGCAGTCGTTCGCAGATCGGCGTTGCTAAGAGTGTCGCAGTTGAAAATTGAAAACTTAAGATTGGAATACTGCTGACTGGCTGGATGTAAATTGGCATCATTGTTAACGATGCTGCCACCGCCATTATCATCTGCATCAAATGAGCCATCAATGAGATCATTAACGTAACGTTCTTGCTGGTGTTGTTGATGCTGTTGTTGCTGCTGCTGTTGTTGTTGTTGTTGCTGCTGTTGATGATGAGGAGTTGTGCTACTGTTGGCATTGCGACTGAGTTGCTGGTTAGGAGACGTATGCAGGTCCCTGGAAGGATTTATCAATGTTATCAATTGGCCCAGCTTGGGACACACATCCGCCAGGCCATCACAGTCTGTTTCCTTCAATTCCACCGAGTTTTCAAAGAAGCTGTCGGGATTCATTAGTTTGAGTACATCATCGTACTTTGCATCCGTTTCGGTTTTAAACTGTAACGTGCCAGCCGTTAGACTTGTTAAACCGGGAAGCCGGTGCTGATTGTCGTCCATGTTGGTAACATGTAGCATCACATTCTTATTGAGATCTGCATTCAGATCGTCTGAGGTGTAAAAATTGCTTGAGGTAATTGTATTGTAATCACTGCCGGCAGCTGAGGCATTCAAGTAACTGCTGCCCATATCCAAATTGTCCAGATTGTTTTGATGGTGTCCAGCATCCACCATGACATCGTCGTCTTCATAGTCCGTGCTAAGATTGAGAGATTTGGTGCTGTTGTGTCTTTGTTTCTTCGTAGGGGGCGAGGAGTTATTGCTAGAATAGTTCAGAGAAGTGCTGGTGGTTGTTGTGCTGCTGGTAGAGTTTCGCTTGGTTTTGCGTGGTGCTTTTGGGCCAGCCGCGTTTGCCGAGTTCTGTGAACGCTGCGATGCGGTAGATGAGGAAGACGAATTCAATTCGTTATTACTTTCGTTATGGGCATCAGCAGATGCACCTTTGGCCGCACCAGCAGTGGCTCTTGAAAGTTTCTTTTGTGGCCGATATTTGTAGTTGGGATACTCGATCATGTGAAGCTTTCGCAATTTCTCTGCTTCAATTATGTACGGCTGCTTTTCATCTTTGCCCAACTGTTGCCATCGGCGACCCAGCTCTTTTGAGATCTCGGCATTGTGTAAATCGGGTGTTTTTTCACAAATCTTTCTTCGCTCCATTTGACTCCACACCATAAATGCGTTCATGGGCCGTTTAATATGACCGGGTGAATGCTTCTTGGTCTGTAAAAAAAAGAGAAAATTTAGTTTTACTCAAATGTTTGCAATTGTAATTTATGTGAGTGTTATTTAGAGCTCTCCCGCACACACAACGAATTAAATTTGAAGCAGAGAAGAGAGAATATTATGGGAGAGAGTACGCTCTTGGAGGTGATCGCAAAGTTCTTTCCAAGGCGAATTCACTACTAGTAGTGAATTCGCCTTGGTTGTTTTGTACTGCGTGCATAATTCATACACGGTTGTATTTTCTCGTCCTTTGACACGAAGTGAAAGAATTTTTTAAGGAGACGTTGAAAGGCTTTATCACAGTAAAAGTGTGCTAAATGAGCTTTTGTGAGAGGACAGTGGCACAATTAGTAGAAGTGTGTTTAAAAAATAAATAATTGACGATCGCAGTCGTAATTTATGCTGTAACTTATGTTGTTGTTTAATAACATGTAATCAATTAGCTGGGACGTGTAACAGCGTCTACAAATTATTGCACATAAATAGAATATTGTAGCGACCACCAAAAACAGTGCTTGCCGCGTTCAGCTGGTTCTAATAGAATTAATTATTAAATTAATTTAAGATTCCATGGCACAAAGGAAACTCAACATCAGTTTTTAATTATTCAACTTACACTGCAGAGCAGAACAGCTGTTTTCGAAAGCCGCTACACTTTCATCATCAGTACTCATGTTTAGTTTGTTTGTCAGCACTTTTAAGTGGATAACAGTTCTTATTTATAAAAATTTTGTTGGGAAATTGCATACGAGAACTGTAACAAACTGATGGCAACACATTTTTATTTAATACCCGTGTTGCCGTTTTGATTATTTTCTGATTTCTGATTTGTTCCCTTATACCCAAGCCAAACTTTTTGGGTTTGAATTTTTTTTTTATATTTAAACACATGTGTGAACGTTTTTAATCATTAATAATTATTATTTTAAACAAAAAAGAAATTTTTATTAATTTAATAACTTCTAACACAAACAAATCATTTAAATAAATTAAAAAATAATTCTTTAAAAAATAATTGTTTTAATAAAAATATTGCAATTTGTTGCCAAGTTATTAAAATGAAAACATTTAATCAAGATAATCCTTCTACTGCATTAGGAAATGAAAAAATTCCTAGGAAAAATGCTGACTGCAAATTACTTTTTTTTTTTTTTTTGTTTTCTGCTTAACACGATTAAATTTTTGAACACTATCAGTCAATGATTTCATTTTATCAAACCGCACATTGACGTTCAAGTTGAAATTTGGCAAATAAACAGATTAAATATGTATGTACACAATTTGTGGGTAAATGTACTAAGTCGCGTATCCCACTCTCTTGTGTGTAGTACAGTTTCTATAACGATGTGCGAGTATTTGTAAGCAAATGAATAGAAAAATTAGACATTTGGCAGTGAAATTATGATTGTGTAGCAGAGTTGCTTTTTTTTACATATAAAACAAGCAAATTATTAATGTTTTATTAATAATCATTCCCCAACAACAACAACAACAACACGAAAAAAAGCTTATGATAAGATTACTAAAAGGGTCGTTGACTGTGAAAACACTTCATTGTCAAATGCAGCTACTTTCGCAAATTATTATTATTATTATTAATAAATATAATGTTAAGCAACAATAAAAAAGTAAATAAATAAAAAACATTAAGAAATAACATCAGAAAAATGCAATAAGAACAACAACAACAACAAGACGTAAATATACACGCTTATTTGCCATAAAGTTATTGTGAATACCCGCATTTGCATGTACGAATGTGTGTGCAAGTGTAAATCATTTGCATATAGAAAACCATAAAAAATAAATTGATTTAAATATTGTTTATTGGAAAAAAATCATTAAATATAAAAAACATTAAATATTTACAGTGCAAACCATATAAATGCCCGAGCATTATTTATTCCTGCCTGCCTGCATGCATACACCCATACGTAGGAGTGCGGATGCTTGTACGTGTGTGTGTGTGTACACATACACGTGTGAGTATACAAGATACTCGTATATTGTATAATATCTGCTATAACGGGTGCTTTTTTTTAGCAAATTTTCTATTTAGCAACACTGTTTTTGGCCGATCAGCTGTTTTTGTGTAACATGTGACTGTTAAACATGTTCAGTTTGGTTCTTGATTTAACCATTAAGCGACTTACAAACGAACCACGCTTGCAGATTATTGAATTTGATTATCGAAATTCATGATCGTTGTCACTATCGGCTAGTCGACAGATGGTCTCAGTTAATCTATCAAATATTATTGTTTTTTTTTTTGTTTGACCCCATAACAACCAAAGAGCACCAAATCTCGTGCTCGATGAAGAAGGTGCATCGTGTTCAGTGACGAAGCCCATTTCTTCTATTTGGTTTGAAGAGCAGCCAGAAGCATTACCAGAACTGTTTGGTATGAATTATGAGCCATTTTCTAAAGACGACGAAGCCAGGCACGTTACAGTGAATGGCCTTAGCCCTTTAGCGCCATTTTTATACCCTTAAAAAAAAAGATTTAGACGGTATATTCACTTTGTCATTCCGTGTGTAATGTAGCGAAATACGCCTCTAAGACCCCATGAAGTATATATATTCTTGATCAGTGATAACATTTAAAACGATTTAGCCATGTCCGTCCGTCCATCTATGGAAATCACGATTCAGTTCAAACGAAAAGTGCCAGATCCTTGAAATTTGATATAAATACATTTTGAAGGATCGCCCAAGGCAAGTTCGTAAATGGGCTGAATCGGGCCAGAGGGAAAAAAAGTTCCCCCAAGAAGAATTAAACCAACCCCTTAAACAACCACATAATTGTTAAAGTTTTTTCTTGTAAATTTGTTAAGCATATGAAGAAGAAGGTCCAAAGTCCAAAGAAAACTAGAAAATCAGAAAAATCCATTTTCTGACCCCGCCCCTTTGGTGGGCGTTGAAGTAACATACTACATGGCAAAATAGTGTAAATATTTAATAAATTTCATGCCTAAAGCCTAAATTAATCAAAAATTTATTTTTAAAGCTTTTATGACGAGGCTGAGATGTTTCCTGCCCTACCCCTCCCCCTCCCCTTCATTTCCCCCTATATGTACCTTTCAAAAAAAAAAAAAATTATACTTATAACTCCAAAAATTTACTTTTTAGTGTTTTATGGCAAAGGTGAGATGTCTCCCCCACGGCTCCTCCCGGAATGATCCTGACAAAATAGAGTTTTATTTACTAAACATTTGGAGGGAAATGATCTTTCGTTTTAATTTTTTTTTTACCTCCAAAATGAAAGATCAGGACCTGGCTGACATGTCAACAAGACGGTGCCACACAGTACGCGAAACAATGGCCCAATTGAGAGGCTAGTTGAGATGAACATTTTGTTTCACGTTTGGGCCGATAAATTGGGCATTTAGATCATGCGATTTAATGTCTTTACATTATTTTTAAAGGGTTTATGTTAGGACTCATATCTATAAGAAAAAGCCTGCAACGGGCACTGGAAGTCTATATTGAAGAATTTATTCCTGGGATACTGGACGATACCAAGGCGAATTCATTCCAGGTGGCCTTAGTTCAGAAATTGGTGATCAGCTGTTACCAAGGCAAAATTATTGAACTGTCAAAGTGTTCTTCTGGTTTTTCGTTTTTGTGTGCGGCCATTGTTTTTTTCCAAAGCATTTCATTTGACAGTTCAATAAATTTTACACAGAGTTGCATATGTGAGTTCACCTCGTATGAATTCGCCCTGGACGATATGTTGGAGAAAGAGAGAGAGAGAGATTATGGCTAAATCGGAGCCAGCATGAGGATCATGTGTTGAATAGGCGCGGTCAACATTAGAATATCTTTAAACATTAAATTATACACATAGATCTTTCTATCGATTCAAATAACGGTTTCATACATTTCTATAAATTTTATGTGTGTGAGTGTGTGTGTTTTTTAACCAAATCGGAAAGCTTTTAAAAAATCACCCATTATTTCAGTGTACAAATGTGAATTGGCATCTCCTCCCAAAGTAGATATAAAATTTAAACCTCTAAGAGGTAAGATTTATTTATTCATACACCTACTAAGCATGCAATCTGTAGCTCATATAGTAAGTGTGTGTGTGTGTGTGCGAGTGAGTAAATGCGTGTGTTGGTGCTTTAAAATCTTGGTTAATAAGATGCAAATCCAGTTAAAAGTATGCAGATAGAAAATGTTAATTAAATGTATCAATTATTCCACAACAATGAGCACGAACAACACTTTACTGCACTGCAATGCATTTAAATGATTTTATTAACACACACACACACACTTACACAAACACTCATACATGCCCAGTAGACCTGCTCAAGCAAAGAAGTGCCTCTGTAATATTTACAAAAATTTGTTCTACATCGCATTTTCTCATTGCACTACAGTCGATGGCAAAAAGTAATAAAAATTAAATGCTTGAAATCGAAGGACATGCATTTCCAAAAGTTTTCTTACGCTCCACTTTAAATTAATTGGCTACTTTTGCATTTTCGTTCCGCGAATTTTCCCTTAATTTGAATAGATTTATGGCGTAATCAATTGCCAAAGATGGCACGAAACCAAAATCATCATCATCAAATCGCCCCAGGGGGCCATGTGACGGGTCTACAAATTGTCTGACAGGGCAATAAATGCTACACACAACCACACTTTTATTAAAAGCTGTCAATTAACCAAATAAATTTGCAATATGATTTTTTTTCTTCCTTTATTTGTTTTTGCTTTTAGTTTTCTATTATATTCTGTTTTTCGTTTCAATTTGCTTACGTACGAATAAGAAAATGTTCTTGTGTCGCATGTTTTTTCTTTTTTCTGAGAATAACTTTTCCCTCGTCGTTCATGCAACTTATTCAATACACATGCACTGACATGCACTGACATGCATACACGTACAATAGTACATGTATTTGTATAATAGCTGTACATAACCGCACATACACACACACACACTCACATACATATGTATTATATACTTACGTATGCATTATTTATAAAGTCATATATTTTTATGGTCATTATACTTCTTCTGGTGGGTGGTTGACATAAAGAAGACACTTTTGTGTTCACACGTAAAGTGCACAGTGTACGTACGTACGAATAAATGTACGTAAGCGTACATTTACGCTTGTCTACGAACTCTAACGAAATGCACCTGTAAGGAAATTGCGTGCAAATTGAAATAAAACATTTTCCTACTGACAGTTTCACAATGGCTAAACGCCTGGCCCGACACTTAAAATCATTTGTCATCATGTCCAGGAATAAGAAAAACAATATTTAATTATTTTACTTATGAACACACCTAAACAAATAGAATGCCACAACAATCTAAATGCATTCGTTTGCAATTCGTTTGCATAGGCCGCACAGTGGGGTTAAAAGATCATTTCATGGGTAGTAAAAAATTGGGATTTTCTTATATTTTTTTCTGTCTATTTTTGCAGTTTCCTGCGCCAACATTTAAGGCGTCGCTACAAAAGCACCATCAGCCATTTGACCTTTATTTTTGTGCTGATGTTATTGTACAATTTAATGCCCTTTGAGCGACACCATTTAGTTTTCATGTAACTTGATTTTTATACCCTCCAAAAATGAATTGGAAAGTATATTCTCCCTGTCATTCCGTGTCTAAGGCAGCGAGATATCCCTCCAAGACCCCATAAAGTATTCTTGATCAGTAATGAAATCTAGGACGATGTAGCCATATCCGTCCGTCCTTCTGTGTATGGCCAGACCCCTCAAATTTAGTCTAAATACATTTTAGAGAATAACACAGGTCAAGTTCGTAAATGGGCTAAATCGGACCAGAGGGAATAAAGTTTCCCTAAGGAAAACTAAAACAACTTCTAAAAAACAACATAATTTTTAAAGGTTTTTTGTAATTTTGTTAAGCAAATATGATATATTTTTATGTCAAAGAAGTTTCAAAGCGTTGAACTTGGAGTTAGAAAATCAGAAAAATAAATTTTTGGACCCCGCCTCCTTTAGTGGGCGTAGAAGTAATATATTACGTAAAAATATAGTGTAAATATTTAACCAATTGCATTACTGAAGTCTAAACTGCTTTAAAATTAAATTTTTAAACTTTTATGACGAAGCTGAGATGTTCTCTGCCCTACCCCTCCCAACCATTTTTGCCCCCTAAATGACCGTATCAAAAGTAATTTTTTTTCTAACCCAAAAATTTCCATTTTAAGTTTTTACGACAAAGATGATATGTCTCCCTCCACGGCCCTTCCCGGAGTGACTCTGTCATAACACAATTTTATATTATTCATACAATTTAAAATGAGTTTGATATGTATTTTAATAAAAAAAATTTCATACAAAATTTTCTTAAAACAGATTTCAAATACGTTTTATTTGAAACCAAAAAAGTTTGACTTAGTTATGATGGAAAATGGAAAAAATTCAGAAAAATGGGACATGAAGAAGAATAATCAAACGGTAACACGGGTATTATAACAATAACATTTTAACATCAGGTTGATACAGTTCTCGTATCCTTTTTCACAATAAAATTTGTGCAAATAGGAACTGTTATCACATTGAACTAAGCCACCGAATAAGTGGTGACAAACACAATACACATAAGCACTGATGATGACAGGGTTGCGTCTTTCGAAAACAGCAGTTCTGCTCTGCTGTATAAGTTGAATAACAAAAACTGATGTTGACTTGCCTTTGTGCCTTGGAATATTTATTATGTCTTTCTGAGATTTATATTAAAACTTCGAACAATTAGCCTATAGAATCTTAATACGTAAATATATGGAGGGTATTTAAGATTCCACCCGGTCGAACATAATGTTTTTACTGTTTTTTATTAAGACGTGTTATATAAAGTTTTTGGCCCCACTGTGCACTGGCTGAATTAATAGAACAATAGAAGAATTTTTTAATAATATCTATCTACTTGTACACACTAGTTTATTAAACAATTTATTTTAATTTCCTTTTTAGAGAAAAATCATTGACAAATATGTATGTGTGTATGCAGGCACGTATGTAATAGACATTTAATGTGATTCACTTAATTTATTATTCTTATATGGAATTCATATAAATCACAACTTTTTCATTTCAAACGAAATTGCATGTTAACAATTTTCCTAGACACATTGTCCGTCCATTGTCACATTGATTGTTGGATCATATACTACATGGATTAAAAATTATAATTTCTATATATTAACGAATGTATGTATGTGGACATGCATGTGTATATAATTATATATTTTATCAATTTATCAGAAAAGTGATGATAGAAAACGGTTTTTCCAATGCACTGAAAATCATTCGAAAACAAGGAAAATGTGCACAAAATGTACGTACGACTATAATTCACTACAAAGAAAATAAATTAATAGCATCGCAGTGAAATAAATATGACGAATTAAAAGCATTGAAATCCGGTTGCCTTAATGCAGGCAATCAATTCATAAATCCTCTTGGGTGGCAACAAATTGCCTACTTCCACCCTCTGTGTCATCTGGCAACACTGATGCAAAATAATCTTCAAATTTAAGTGTGTTATAATTAATAATTAAGCTGAACACTGATTCTGACCCAAACCGCTAATATTTATTTATTTCATAATGATGCTGATCATTCACCTACAAATTCGTTTTAAATTTTCTTTTTTTTTTGCCCATAAAAAAGCAACAAAATATAATCTTGTTTCGGCTGAAACAAGAAACTTTCAAGAATTTTAAATAAAAACAGAATTTTGTCATTTTAACATAAATCATGAGTGTTCTTTTTCTTTTGCTTTTACTGCAAAAATTCTTAACGGTTTTGTTAAAAAGAAAACACAACAATCACAATATGATGCCGTTATTATATGAGGAGTGTTTTATAATCTCAATTTAAATTTACACAGTTACAAAATTATATAAAAAAAGAATTAAAACAAAAATAAACGTTTTTTTTAAACTTTTCAAACCTTAAATAAGGAAATATTAGGGTAATGCGATTTTTCAAGGTGCTTTGAAATTTGCAATTGAATACAAGCGATTGCCTCAAAATATTTCTTCTTATTTATCCCTATGGAAATATTTGCAGTTGAAAAATTTTAGTCTGTCTGAAATTTAAGCTTTTAAAATTTTTTATAACTTAAATTTATCAAGATCAGCTAGTGGTGTCTCGCTCTATAAGTCAGGGATCGTGGGTTCAATTCTCGGCTGTTAATTAAAAGGACATTTCAAAGTTATTTCCTTAATGACATTTAAACATAAAAAATAAAAACTGCATTAACTCGATTTATAGAAATAAGAAATAAAATTAAATAATTGCCGTTAAACAAAAGGAAACAAAATAAAAATTAGAAAAAAAAAATGGAAATTATACTCAAACAAAATTCAGTGATCTGTTCTGTACTGCATTACGAACGACTGTTGCACAATTGCATATAAAACATAAAAGAATTTTCGTATTTAGTTTTTTATTTTATATAGAATTATTCGTTGGAAGGATATCGGGTAACATCACACAATTCAACTTTTACTGCTGCGTAACGCAACTCTGCAAAGTATTGAAACAGAATGGAATGAAACATATACAATTTGTAGTCTATCTCCTTTGTTTTCACCGAGACATCAAAAGTTGAGCAGCAAAAATTTAAATGCATGAGCCGGTACTAAAGGCGAATTCACTCATGGATTCTGAAGAAATTTATTTTCCGGAGAATAATATTTCTAATGAGAGTTTTCTGGGGAACGATTCTCGCATTTCAAAAATTCAAGAAAAATCAAGAAATTTATATAAACAAAATGTATTCGTTTTAAAAAGTGGCAGCACTGATTTTACTTTTGCTGTTTTTGGGACATATATTCATTGTTCTTCATTTTAAAATACATTTCTTTATAGTTATTAATTATTTTATATAGGAAATTGTCACTCACAACCACTTTACAATTTCACAGCACCAAATGACTATGCAAATTTTAAGATGGGGTGGCAACTCAATTCAACTTTTATTTAGTTTATTGGCATCTCATTTCAAGTTTGTTCGGAATACATTTAAACTGAAACCCATTCAATCCGAGAGTTTTCCGGAAAAAATAATTTGCCTCCCTCTCTGAGAGAGACGTCAAACTTCCAAATAAAAACAATTTTGTCCGAAACAAAATTTTCTTAAAAATGCATGGGCATATCCGCCTTAAAGCATGTCCAATAAGTGTTGAAACAGAAAGGAATGAAACATATACAATTTGTAGTCTATTTCCTTAGTTCTAATAGAAAAATCAAAAGTTGAGCTGCAAAAGCAGAAGTGCTGGAACCGGTACTGTCCAAATAAAAGTGATGCCAATTTTGATTTTCAGCAATTTTTCGTTTTCAAGATGGTCCAAGCTGTTTTGGAGGCTGATTTCGGCTACGAGTGAAGCATTATTTGAATGTCGCTAATGCTCCAAAGTTGTTCGCTGATGGTTTTAATCAAGGCGAATTCATACAAGGTGGACTCATTTATGCAACTCTGTGTAAAATTTATTGAACTGTCAAATAAAATGCTTTGGAAAAAACAATGGCCGCACACAAAAACAGTTCAATTTGACAGTTCAATAATTTTGCCTTGGTTACAGCTGATCACCAATTTCTAAACTAAGGCCACCTGGTATGAATTCGCCTTGGTTTTAATTTTGACAACAGTCGCACGTGACATGTCGCACGTGACATTTTTTAACTAACATTCCATTTTTCTTCCGTCTTAATCACGCAATGCTTTTCAATCTGATCTGATGGCATAAGAAATATTTCAATATTATTTCCGTTATGTTGTGTACATTGACAATATGAAAATGCATGTGTCATAACAGCGTTTTTAGGTTAGGCTCGAGTTACCACCACTTCCTGATCAGTTGCTCTGGAGCCAAATTAACAATTTACATACAATTTGTACAAATTTCGATCGACATCGAATGCCGTAGTTTGCCCCCTGGACTAAAAAAAAATTGGAATATCATGAACTACCTCCCACTTCTGCTTGGGGTAAAAAAATAAAAATGAAATCAAGCAGCAAATGCCAATCAACAGTTGGAAGAGGCTTTTGCATTTAACAAATAAGAAGACAACAATTTCCAAGAACGAAAGAAGTTTTTTAAGCACATGATGAATTTACAACTGCATGTCATACCATAAAACATTTAAACGGCTGCTTAATGCGTTTCAGATGAGAAATTCACAAATGGCCGAATAACACAATCAAATGTAGGCGGAGCGGCCGGTTGCGGAGCTCATTAATAATACGATCCCAGCTGTAACATCATGAATGACATTTCTGGTTTGTCATTTAACAAGAAAAGTATTGTTGGATCAAACAATTACAAAAAAAAAATTAATTAAAATTATTTTTAACTTTAAGCACCGAAAATTACCATAATTTGAAGCGCTTTAAAATTTCATTCATCGGCCTTGCAGAGAAGAATCTTATTTGGCTTGATGTTGTGTAATTGGGTAAATTTGTTGGTGTTGTTGTTGTTGCTGCATAAGCAGTGCGAGGCCAAACGGGGGTTATTAAAATGGTGTAAGACTTCCTTGCGGTTTAATTTTATTGAGTTGGCCTCCTCCCAGTTTATAATTCATATAAATTTTATTATTCTTGTTGTTGTTGTTGTTGTCGTCCCTGTTGTTTTTGGGGTAATTTCGTTCATTTTTTATTTTATTTTTTATTCTTTCTTTTTTTTGGGGTTTTTGGTTTAATGATTGATGTTAACAAATTCAATTGGTTTTAGGAAGTGACGTCATTTAGCACAGACACACTTGCATATCATGAAATTTATGGCAACTCATTCAATCTCACACGCACACAAACAGAGCTGCAGTCGAATTTGTTGTTGTGGATACACACACACAAAATAACTAATGTGCGCACTCACTCACTCACACTCACACTCGCTGACTCGCACTCATATTCAATTAAATTAAGACTCGTACAAATGCAAGATGAATTAAATAAAATTAAATTGCGAAATACACAAAAGTGTCAATAACCCTAAAATGTTTGCATTTATTTTTGTTGCCTCTTAATATTGTTTCTCTTGGCTGTTTTTTTTTCTTCTTTCTTATTTTGTTATTAATTATTTCCAAAATATAGTACATAAAATTTCAAAGAAATGGGCCTTTGACGGGGAGCAAAATGGCACCGTGTGAGAAAAAGAGAGCGGAATTATAAAAAATATACAAGTTATTTGAATTAAAATACATTTTACGGAAAAAAAAATATATTATAATATACCTACATATATTAAGAAAATATATATTCTACTCGCAAGTTAAAGATCAAGATAAATAAATAATAAACACAACTAGAAACAAAATGTACAACAGCCACAAAAAACAATGTATAAGTATATTTATATAATAAAATAAAATAAAAAAACGGCAAAAATGTATGTGTTAAAAAAAAATAAATGAAAAGAAATATTATCAATAGCCTTGAAAAAGTTTAAATGCCTTAAAAGTGTATACGAAATACAAACAAACAATCACACAACACAATAACAGCAGCAGCAGCAGCAGCAACAACAAATTGTGTTTATAAAATACAGGCCGTAAAGTAAACTGAATCTACTAAACGACTTGACGGATGATGGCCAGAATGGTGAGCAATTAAATACCAACTAGGAGAAGAAGAAGAAGAAGCAGCAAACGTAGAACAAAAACAAGAGCTGCATCCGCGCAGCAAAGACACAAAAACTTGCCAGAATAATAAGAAGTCGCGCCAATAAAAATCATCAGCCAGCAAAACCGTCTTAAGGATTTCGAATTTTCGCACAACATTTAAGCGTCTCATGGTGTGTGTGTGTGTGTGAGTGCTTTAATTGACATTCCATTCACATGCTGACGAGCATTTCCAGGGCTTAAGCAAATTCTTAATATTTTTATTTATTTATTTATTTATAAATTTCTGCTTTTATTTTTGCATATTTAAATGAAGTCCAGCACAAAAGATATTTAAATCCTCTAAATGCTTTAGCGCTATCTATCATCTATTTAAATTCCATTAGTGAAAATCTTGTGCTGCCCGCTCGCTACCTGTGGCACATTAATAACTTTTGAAACATAAATATTCACACATGTTTTATTACCGCCGCTTTGCCACAGTAGATATTTCCATATTCGTTTGAAATTACCACCAGGTACTCGTTTCACATATTTTCCCATACATTTGAATGGTTTTATTACCTCATGCTTCAAGGACTTTTATTTAGTTAAAATTTTAAAGCAAATTGAAGCGGAATATTTGACAACGCGAGCAATGAACTACCTGCCAGGGATCTCAATTATATTGAAAATTACCAGCAAAACAATAAACACATTAGGGAAACAGCACATGACAACACAAATTATTAGTACTTTTTTCAAAATTTTACTTAAAATATAAACAAAATTTTGTAATTTTTTTTGTCTTAAGAAATTCTGGCGACCTTCTTTTTCCAAGAAATTATAAAATTTCGTATTAATATTTACATATTTTAAGGTATTTTTTTAAACTAAATTCTCTTAAATCAATAAAGCTTGAGTTCAGTGGTACATATCACATATTAGTTCCTGGTATACCAGCACCACAACAATGATCTAAATACAAAGAGTTGGCATCTTGCATATCTGCATGAAACTATCTTTCAAATCATATATACTTTTTTAATATCAATTAAGGATAAGATACTTAGAAGTGTACCACAAAAAAAAAATGTGTAACTTATAAGGATATTTTCATTCTGCCAGATATACAGTAAAAGGTAATCCGCTACCGTTTCAAAACGTTTAGCCCGATCGTAGTAAAATTTTTTAGGCTATTTGCGATTATATTATTGAGTTTAACTTTAGTTTGAATTCTCGTTAGACCGCAAATGTGGTCACCTTGAGTCTCCGAAAAATTCCAACTGATGGAGTTGATCAGGCAAAAAAATTTTTGTATCAAAATCTTACTACCCAAGAGCGAGAAAATGTCTATGGGTTTACGCCTAACAGTTTTACTCGCCCTGGTTTCACTATTTCGTCTGGTTTCACTGTACGCAAGTCAAATTGTAACCGGAAATGAAGAAACTTTTGATAAAAAAGATAATTATAAGATCTAGCACTAAATAGGTAAAAACGTTAAATTCGACCGCGCCGAATCTTAAATGCCCTGCAAATAGTTAGTAAATAAAAAGTCTATTTTCTCGGGGTAACTCCGGTAGGGGCCGTGGGGAAGACATCTCATCTTCACCATAAAACACTAAAAAGTAAATTTTTAGGGTTATTAAGTGTTAAAAAATAAAAAGATTTTTTTTGATAGGATCATTTAGGGGACAAAGAGGGGAGGGGAGTATAAAGCAGAGGAAGATCAGAGAATATCTCAGCTTCGTGATAAAAACTTTAAAATTTAATTTTTAAGGAATGTATTTAAGAATTTGTTAAATATTTACACCATTTCCCAATGTAATATGTTAATTCAAGACCCACTAAATAGGGCAGGGTCCAAAAGTCGATTTTTCTGATATTCTGGCAGCAAGTTTAACGTTTTGGACCTTCTTTGAAATAAAAATATATCAGTTGCTTAACAAAATTACAAAAAAAAAAATACTTAAAAAATGATGTTGTTTCTTAGAGGTTGATTTAGTTCTTCTTAGGGGAACTTTTTTCCCTCCGGCCCGATTCAGCCCATTTACGAACTTGACCTGTGCTTTCCTTCAAAATGTATTTTGTACCAAATTTCAAAGGTCTGGCTCTTTTCGTTTGGACTGAATCCTGAATTTCCACAGACGGACGGACGGACATGGCTAGATCGTGTTAGATTTCATCACTGATCAAGAATATATATACTTTATGGGGTCTTAGAGGGATATTTCGCTGCGTCACACGTGGAATGACAAAGTGAATATACCCTTTTTTTCTTTTTTGGAGGGTAATTTCAAAATTGTATTTTTGAAGGAATCAGCTCATTTCAAAATAAACCTATTGTTGTTGCAACTCACAAGACTGCAACCAGCAACATTTTATATATAAAAAAATTATCTGCATCTGGCTAAATAAGAAAAAACCCGAATATATTGAAAAATACCCATATTGGGATTTTGAAATTTCTTTGGGAATTGTTAGGGGAAACTCAGAAAAACTCGGCCTTAGAATTATTATTTACAACATTTTCTGGAAACTAGAGCAGCTAAAAATAGAACCATTTTTTTTTGCAAATACATATTTGAAGAGAGGGGCGTAGGCAGGGACTAAACCAATCCGTGCAGGATTACACTTAGGCCTCATAGGCCAGTTGTGAAGTACATATTTAGTTTAAGGACTTTCTTCTCGGATCGATCGCAAGGCTGCACGCAAACAATTTTAAGTATTTAAAAGAAGTATAAAATAAAATCTTCAACAAAACCCTGCTTTAAAACTTTTATTTATCGATATTTTCGGCTAAAAATTCTCATTTACATGGAAAATAATGCGGTTGATGTGAAGCATCAATTTATTTCTGAGATTTCCCTAATTACCTAGGAAATTGTTATGTAAAAAGCAACATCAGCGGGGATAAGGTGGCATTATTTTTCAGAAAAAAACTCGTAGGTATCAACTGTAATTTTCAAATAATTATTTTCAAAATTTATTTAATCTACTTAAACAAGGAAGTTGTTTTATAATATAATAGTCTTCTAGCAGCGGACATGCATTTTGTGTACGACATAAGCCGAGAAAGACCGACAGTCGACAGTTGATACAAAATTTATTCATGAGACAGTCTTAAGAGTTTAAAATAATATCGATTTCAGTTTCACAGGTAAAATATTCACACACATTCAAAATGAGTTTATGAAAATGATCAGACATCATTAGCAAATAAAATATCAATATCGCTCACCGACAAAACAAAATAAATGAAATAATAAAAATTCCAGACATTTATATATTAAAAAGAGACATTTTTGAACCATTTTACCTGCCACTTGCAAAATTCCTGGCAAAAATTGTGTATTACAAAATTATACACACGAACACTGAAGCATAACGTATCACAGTGTTAATACTTCACACATGCACACATACATACTCATACATAGATGCATTCATGTTTATATTGGTTTTAATTTATTACAAAAAAATGTTTATTATTAAATTTCCAACATTAGAAAGAATTGTGTGATAGTAAGTGTATTTTCAACAAAATAATAGGTATCAATCTTATGAAATTCACTTGAGTCTCATGCTCATGACTAAACACATGCACACATTAAGCAGGAACCTAAGCAATTAAACACACACATACACACAAAATCACCAATGCACACATTGACATTTTATTTTATTGTTGGTTCAGGTAGACGACTAATTTTACCCATATTTTATAAAGGATTTTCTTTCCCCATGAAAAAACCCATACAGTCGACTCCGCTTTACAGGAAATAACCAAAACCCAATTTTTAATTTTTTCAGTTATCCGATTTTTCCTCTAAAACGTAGTTCGGATTTCTGAAATTTGTTACAGTTAAGCGTACTGCTTAAAACACGGTGTGGCACAAAAAAATATATCCTAACTAATACAATCACTAACAAACAATTAGAAATCTTTACTGAGCCTAAGTGCAAGTAATGAGAAGTGCATAGGAGGCATTTTGACGGAAGAATTCACAGTGCGGCATAAAAAAAGATATCGCAACTAATACAATCACTAAAAACAATTAGAAATCTTTACTGATCCTAAGTGCAAGTATGAGAAGTGCATAGTAGGCATTTTTATGGAAAAATTCACAGTGAGGCAATTTTGAAGACGTTTATTAGTTAAATGCTTTATTACTAATTGAATTGTATATTTCGACTCCGCTTTACTGGAAATAACCAAAACCCAATTTTTTCAATTATCCGATTTTTCCTCTAAAACGTAGTTCGGATTTCTGAAATTTTTTACAATTAAGCGTACTGCTTAAAATCACGGTGTGGCACAAAAAAAAAATATCCTAACTAATACAGTCACTAACAAACAATTAGAAATCTTTACAGAGCCTAAGTGCAAGTAATGAGAAGTGCATAGTAGGCATTTTTATGGAAGAATTAACAGTGTAGCAAAAAAACAGAAATCGTAACTAATACAATCACTAACAAACAATTAGAAATCTTTACTGAGCCTAAGTGCAAGTAATGAGAAGTGCATAGTAGGCATTTTGACGGAAGAATTCACAGTGTGGCATAAAAAAAGATATCGTAACTAATACAATCACTAACAAACAATTAGAAATCTTTACTGAGCCTAAGTGCAAGTAATGAGAAGTGCATAGTAGGCATTTTAATGGAAGAATCCACAGTGAGGCAATTTTAAAAAAGTTTATTAGTTAAATGCTTTATTACGTCTACGGTTTAAAAAATTGTTCAATTGAATTGTATATTTCGACTCCGCTTTACTGGAAATAACCAAAACCCAATTTTTTCAATTATCCGATTTTTCCTCTAAAACGTAGTTCGGATTTCTGAAAATTGTTACAGTTAAACGTACTGCTAAAAATCACGTTGTGGCACAAAAAAAGATATCCTAACTAATACAATCACTAACAAACAATTAGAAATCTTTACTCAGCCTAAGTGCAAGTAATGAGAAGTGCATAGTAGGCATTTTGACGGAAGAATTCACAGTGTGGCATAAAAAAAGATATCGTAACTAATACAATCACTAACAAACAATTAGAAATCTTTACTCAGCCTAAGTGCAAGTAATGAGAAGTGCATAGTAGGCATTTTGTTGGAAGAATGCACGATGTGGCACAAAAAAAGATATCGTAACTAATACAATCACTAAAAACAATTAGAAATCTTTACTGAGCCTAAGTGCAAGTATGAGAAGTGCATAGTAGGCATTTTTATGAAAGAATCCACAGTGAGGCAATTTTGAAGAAGTTTATTAGTTAAATGCTTTATTACGTCTACGGTTTAAAAACTTGTTCAATTGAATTGTATATTTCGACTTCGCTTTACTGGAAATAACCAAAACCCAACTTTTTCAGTTATCCGATTTTTTTCTTCGGATCACTGAAATTTTTTACAGTTAAGCGTAATGCTAGATATCAGTAAAACAATACTTTTTGTATCAAATGTCTAGCCAATTGCATAGACAATATAATAGAAAAATACAATAAAAAGTACGTAAGAGCGAAAAGGACAAATACATTTTGCCATTTAATTTTTTTACGGACAAAACATGCACAATTTTTTCAGCCTTAAGTTATGCAATCGATTAAATGTCATTGTTTATTTTTTTCAGTAAAGCGAAGTAAGTTTCATACAAAACGTATGTAGTTGTGGGCTTGCTTTTGGTTTTCAGTGGTACGATATTTTCAGTAAAGCGATGTTTCGGTATAGCAAAGTGAATAAGACTAGCTGCGTCTAAAATCAGTGCGGGGATTTGTATCGCTTTCAGTAATCAAATTTTTTTTGTAGAGCGTGTTGCGCTAAAGCGGATTCGAGTGTATAGTATTTTCCATTTTATTATAAATATGTGTTTTTTTTATTCAAAAATACAAGAACTACTGGAATCGAGCAGAAAGCAATAACACACACATATACTCGTATGAATAAATGTATGTATACTATACATACGTGCATTTGTATATTAATGTCTAGAGGATTGTTTCTGGGTATTGTGTTATTCAGCAGGTAACGGTAATCAAGGTTCAAGGGTTCATTGGCACCATACAGTAATTTAGCCAAAACACACCAAGAAAATTCAGCGACAGACAAGCAACCAAGCCACTGAACTAAACAAAAATCAACCTAAAGCAAGCGAACGATCCAACGAAAAAGCCACTCATCCATACACAATTCGTCGTACTAAACGATATATTCAATCATCATCATCATCATCCTCAGCAGCAAGAACAATAACAACAGCAACAAGCTCATAATCAATGCGAGTATCATCATTTAAAATCATCCTTTAAGCTGTTACCTCAAATAGAAACACAGAAAC
Organism: Linnaemya tessellans; assembly: GCA_951800035.1. Taxonomy (NCBI): domain Eukaryota; kingdom Metazoa; phylum Arthropoda; class Insecta; order Diptera; family Tachinidae; genus Linnaemya; species Linnaemya tessellans. The sequence goes on along the minus strand of OX637534.1, from coordinate 115,336,415 downwards.
AAGAGGAACAGCACCAGCACCAGCGACGTATGTATGTCAGTCATTTTGCCAGGTCGCTCATACGCAGCAACTTCATCATGAATATCAACCAGCCAGCAGCAACCACCGCCAACAGTAACACACCATCATATCGCATTATGCACGACTCCTATACAAACAAACTAATGATATACACACCCGAATATCCATGCACACATCTTTACATACAAGTACACTGTGTGTGTGTGTGTGTGTTTGACACACACATTTGCAGCCACCATCAGATACCTAATGCCACTAACACTACGGTAAACTAAATTCAAAGAACTTCCAGACTTTCGACCCATACATTCACATACGAACATAAAACTGAAAGGCATGTACATACACTCTCATGCACACGAATACACTCCATATGTCATGCTCCAAACATGTTCATGTGCATATGCATCTGCCTCTGTGTGTGTGTGTGTGTGTCAGTCTGCACTGTGCACTAAAATATACGCAGTTATTTTTCGAGTATATTTCAACTCTAAGCAACCACTGCCACTCGTCCCTTAAAAACTTAACAACTGGAAAGCAGATTTGTTAAGGAATTTAATCGATTTTTTAGAAACTCTAACATATTTTAAGATTTAAAAATATTTATTTCGGTAGCAGGTCCCTAAACGTCTGGCATTAAGACGAGAGTGCGGATATGGCAGCTGGACCGAATCCATACTCATGTGCAAGGAATGAAGCTCCTTTCTCTATAGTTGCATGCATTAAGTAATACTAAAAAGGAAGAGAGTGCCTCGCTTAGTAAAGAAATGTGCTGGCCTTTCAGTGTGGTGTAGATCGTGGGTTGCAGTCTTAACTTAGACGTTGATCTGTCTCAATAACTGGAGTGAAGGTCTCTGTTACTATTTTCGGTTAATTAAGTTCTGACATTATTATAGCCTCCAAAAAAGAATTGCAGGGTATATTCACTTTGTTATTCCGTATGTAACGCAGCGAAATGTCCCTCTAAGACCCCATAAAGTATATCTATTCTTAATCAGTGATGAAATCTAACACGATCTGGCCATGTCCGTCTGTCAATCTATGGAAATCAGGATTCAGTCCAAACGAAAAGAGCCAGACCCTTGAAATTCTGTATAAATACATTTTGAAGAATGGCACAGGTCAAGTTCGTAAATGGGCTAAAGCGGGCCAGAGGGAAAAAACTTCCCCTAAGAAGAACTAAAGCAACCTCTAAAAGAACAACATAATTTTTTGTGTTTTTTTCGTAACTTTGTTAAGAAAATGATATATTTTTATGTCAAAGAAGGTCCAAAGTGTTGAACTTATAGCCAGAAAATCAGAAAAAAATTTTATATAGGGCCCGCCTCTTTTTGTGGGCGTTGAAGTAACATATATGTAGTTTAAATATTTAACAAATTGTGTAATTTAAGCCTAAATTCCTTAAAAATTTAATTTTAAAGATGTTCTCTGATCTGCCCTACACCTCTCCCCCCCCCCCTTTGTCCCCTCAATGACCCTATCAAAAAATATTTTTTTTTTCATTTAATAACACCAAAAATTTACTTTTTAGTGTTTTGTGGTGAAGGGGTGAGATGTTCCTCCCGCGACCCCTCCCGGAGTAACCCCGAGAAAATAGAGCTTTTATTTACTAAATATTTGAGATTCGACGCGGTCGATTATAACGCTCTTACTTGTTTTTGTAATTGTATTTGTTATATTTAATAAATAAAAATAAATAAATGGAACGGGTGGCACAAAATTAATCATCCAATTTTGATGGCCGAGTTAAATGTGATAACGGTTTTTAGTATACGAGAATTATAACATCACTAACTTGATGTTAACACACTTAAAATCGCTGTTTGGCCGTTCGATTATTTTCTTCATATCCTGTTACCGAATTATTTGTTCCTATTTGCTTTCGTGAATTTAAAACATTCGATTTTTAGCACATACTCGTATATCATATTTGGCTGATCGTTCAAGGCATCGAATTTTGTCTTGTAATCCACACATATGCAGAGCAATAAATGCAATTGATGTAAGAAATGGACTGGCATCAAGTGAAAGCATTAACAGTAAAATAAAGTACAATTTTTCAAATCGTTATATACCTAAATGCTGAATCCACATGGATTTGTCCCATTTACTTTCCACTTAACGATTTTGAAATATGATACATAATACAAAGTTAAGTAACTGCTGCCGTTAAGCCCGAATTCAATCGCCAGACATACATATTAAAAATAATTTAAAATTCAAGTCAAAATTCTCTTAAGCATCTGTCTGCAATTACAACCACAACAATCAACGACGTCGTACCCACACTTGAGGTGTGCATAGTGGCGCATGATTAAATTTATCAAAGTAAAGAGATTCCAAAATAAGAAATGAAAAACATAAAATAAATTTCAACGTAAGAAGAAACAAAACAAACAAACCAACCAACAAAAACCCAAAAAAAAAAACGCACGAAATTACGACAAAAAACATTCTACGGCCTTGCAAAGGGTCGTTAACTTTCTTGCGTACTGGCAAACGGCATCTGTATTAAATATTAAAAACATACTAGAGTTCGCAGCGAACAAAAACAGAACAGAACAGAACACAGCGGAGCAGAGCAGAGCAGAGCACAGTAGTGCGAGTTTAGTAAAAAGACTAGTAACAAGCACACAAACCCCAGACATGAACTTAGTCATGTACGAGTATTTAATATTCCCATTTTCTACTCGCATTTAGTTTGCCAGAGTGTGTGTGTGTGTGAATTTTGCAGGGCATAAAACTGTTTAATATTGTTGACAATAATAACAACAAACAACAAGGAAAAAAGTTATTTTTATTAGTGTATAAGAGAATACTTTTATGCACGTCTGTCTGGTGTGCCTTAAGTCTATGTGCATATTTCTTTGGTTCTGGTTGTGGCTGTGGATGTGGCTGTGACTGTGGCTGTGTCTGTGCTGAGTCTGTGTCTGTGCTGAGTCTGGGTCTGTGTTTGTTATTTATTTTCGCTTACAAATCGTAACGTGTCCCCACCATTTGCTCGTAGTAAGAATAAAAGTGCATGTTTTTATTGTTGCCATTGTTGTTGTTATTATCATTATTGTTGTTGTATACAGTTCCAGAAATCTAAATTAAGATGGGTTCATTCATGGTTCTGTTTGTATTCCTGACGACTATTGTTGAGGCATTAATGGGGGTTGTGCTATTGAATATTATTTGTTATTTTATGACTGACTGCTGCTGCTGTTGTAGTTGTTGTTGTTACATGCGAGTATTTTCACATGTTTTTCCTTTTTAAGAATTCTGGGGTTAAAAACACACACATTAAACTAAACAACCTTTTGTAGGATTTTGACCTTTTTTCTTGCGTACTTTCTTCCCCCCTCTTCTATTCGTAGCCAATAATAAGAATTGCCTAAATTTAATTTTGACAATTTCTTTTTTTAGTTTCGTTTTTGCTCGCTGGCAAAGGTTTTTGCATCAAGAATATATGACTTGCGAAAGCAATTGTTCCTAAATATGTGAAGCAAACAGTTTAAGTTAATTATTCAATAAAAATCCTAAGGATAGCAGGAGCTTTTTGCTAGTCATTATTTTGATAAATACGAGTAGAAAAAAAATAAATCGAAATAATTTTCAAAATCATTGTTTTATAGGGATAAAAATAAGGGGAAATCTAATTAAAAATACTGTTTCATACTCAAAACAAAAGTACACTTTCATAGTCAAAGCAAAAGTATACTTTAAGATTTAAAAACAGTATTTTGCATGGAAACACTGTTTTTAGCTCTTTTTTATGAGTATGAGAAAAAAATGAAAGCTCAAGAACTGAAATAATTTTCAAAATCATTGTCTAACACGGATAATAATAAGCGAAAATCCGATCAAAACAAAAGTACACTTTCATAGTCAAAACAAAAGTGTACTTTAAAATTTAAAAACAGTATTTTGCATGGAAACAATGGTTTTTAGCTCTTTTTTTCCGACTATGAGTATAAGAAAAAATTAAATCTCAAGAACTGAAATAATTTTCAAAACCATCGTTTTACATGGATAATAATAAGGGAAAATCTGATCAAAACAAAAGTATACTTTAAGAGTTTAAAAGCAATATTTTGCATGGAAACGACGGGGTTTAAGCTCTTGAACTACACTTTATGACTACGACAATGGGTTATTATCTTTTGTATCGGAATCAGCGTAGTTGGCTTGAAAAGCACCTCATCGAACTGCGGCTAAAAAAGTTAAATAAATAAACAATAATTTGCGACAAGTAAACACTTGAATATGAGTGTGACAGTGGAAGTGTTTTTGTTGTAGTGTAATGTCTCTGCTAGGAGTACCCAAGATCTAGGTATTGGCAATGGCATTGGCTGGCTGGCTGTCTGTTGTCAAGTAATTAATGTTAACAAAGTGAATTACCTAATTGTTAATAAAACAATAACGAAATAAGTCACTCACTCACACGGCTACAGACATCAAGTTTTATTTCTGTGCAAAAACACATGTTTAACTCGGTCTGTTTGTCTGTCTGACTTTTTCGCTTTTATTATTTGCACTCTTCATTTTTAGTTTCAATCAAATTGTGTTAATAAAAGTGCAATTATTTGTTTATTGACAACAACAACAACAACAACAGCGAAATCTTTGTAGAATATGAAACGGAAAATAAGCAACACCATCATCAACAACAACAACAACAACAACATCCATAAAACATTCACTCCAAGGTTCTGAATAATTTTTGAACAGGAGGCCAATGACTCTTGCATGCGATTTAAACCTAGGACAACGTGAAAAGTTACAATAACAACAACAGCAACAACAATACACACACACACAGAGGGAAACGCATGCATCCATTTTTTTTTTGTTTGTTTTGTTTTGGGGGTGGGACATGTTTTTTTTTTCATTTAATTTTGTCTTATTAATGTTCAACAGAATAAAATGATTTATTAGCCAGCCGTATTGAGTCAAAAATAATTGGAGATCATTAAACTCATTTTGAACGCTAAACAAGGTTCAACAAATTTTCAATGAACTGGCAACTTCTGACACTTTCATAGGAATTCTAGTGATTTTGTTTTTTTATTTTCATTTTCGGTAATAAAATGTAAAGAATTTCAAAGTTTTATTTAAAGGTTCACTAAACTTTAGCAATTAACAGGAAAGCACAATTTAAGCAAAACAAAAAAAAATATAATTTTACAAAAAAAAAAGAACTACATTCGAATTTTAGTTTGTCTGCTCAGCGGTTGCGTCATCACATGGTTAACAGCTATTTTTCTAGGAAATAATGTGGATCTGAGGAGTGCTTTGAAATATCGTTTTTAAGGAAATTATGCCCCCAAACACACTTGAAGTACCCACTATTTTTTTTCAAGAATGCGACATATAAGAACGTTATATTCGACCGCTTAGAATCTTAAATACCCTACATATATTTAATAAATAAAAACTCTTTTCTGTAGGGGTCACTGCGGGACGGGTCGTGGGGGAGACATCTCATCTTTGCCATAAAACGCTAAAAAGTAAATTTTTAGGGTTATAGAGTAAAAAAAAAACATTTTTTTAATAGGGTCATTTAGGGGGTAAATGTGAAGGGAGGGAAGGGCAAAGGAAGATCAGAGGACATCTCGACTTCGTCATAAAGGCCTTAAACTAAAATTTTTAAGGAATGTAGGCTTAACCCATTTCGTCCCAGTGTTCGATATTTCGAACAGTAAATTTCAAGCATTTTAAATTTTTTTCCCTATTTAGGAAAGACTAAGAACATATCTTTTTTAATAAATATTAAAAAAAAAATTTTAATGGAAATTTAAAAAAAATATTTTAATGACAATTTTTAAAAAAATTTTTAATGAAAATTTTTAAAAAAAATTTTAATGAAAATTTTTAATAAATATTTAAAAAAAAATTTTTAATGAAATTTAAAAAAAAATATTTAACGAAAACTTTTAAAAAAATTTTTAATAGAAATTTTTAAAAAAAATTTTAATGAAAATTTTTATAAAAATTGTTAATGGAAATTTTAAAAAAAAATTTTAATGAAAATTTTTAACAATATTTTTAATGAAAATTAAAAAAAAAATTTTAATGAAAATTTAAAAAAATTTGTTAATGAAAATTTTAAAAAAAATTTTTAATAAAAATTTTTTAAAAATTTCGGACATCTGATTCGTATCTTCTGGACCCAAATTACCATTTATCTACGAAGTTTTATAAACTGATTAGAAAAAAAATCTCTGGGACGATATGGGTTAATTTACACTATTTTTCTAAGTAATATGTAACTTCAACGCCCACTAAAGAGGGCGGGGTTCAAAAATGGATTTTTATGATTTTCTGGCTGCAAGTTCAAGGCTTTCAAGACCTGTGGCCATATTACGGCATTCGATATCGATCGAAATTTGTATATAAATTCTATTGAAATTTCGTTTCGAATCGAATGCCGTAATTTGGCCCCTTCTTTGATATAAAAATATATTATTTGGTTAACAAAATTAAAAAAAAAAACTTTAAAAATTATATTGTTTTTTAGAGGTTGATTTAGTTCTTCTTAGGGGAACTTTTTTCCCTCAGGCCCGATTTAGCCCATTTACGAACTTGGCCTTGTGCTCTCTTTCAAAATGTATTTGCAACAAATTTCAAGGGTCAATTAGAGAGATGCCGTGCATATACTAAAAAATCCTATTGAGGGATTTCGAAGAAAATTTTTGGGAATTGTGGGGATGTCAGACAAACCGATTATTGGGTAAAGCCTAATACTGCCTTAAATATTTCGCACAAAAAAACCATTTTGCACCTGCGAAAAATAAAAAGATAAAGAGAATATTGAAAAATCCCCATTTGGGGATTTTGAAATTCTTTTTTGGTATTAAGGGGAGTTCAGGTTCAAAACGTATTTCTTAAGGCTCAGTGCTTTCCTATTCTATTTTCAATCAAAAAATTTTCAGCATTTGGCGAAAAATACTGAAAAGTACCAGTTTTAGCATTTTTAACATTTTATTTGGGATTCGCTCAAAGTTCCCCGTAAAATGCTATTAATGGCGAATATATAAAATTCCAGCTTTTGTAAAAAACAACTCTCTGATAAGATAAAGTATTTAAATAATAAAAATTTAACTAAAAAAAATTTATCGCAAACAAATCTTGGACTTGTGATAAAATTACAAAATCCACAAAATCTTGTACTTAAGTCATTTAAGACGTTTATAAAATTAAATTTTATCATTGCAAAGGTTAGTTTTCAGGGACACATTTCACATTTATTGTGTAAATATTTATTATATTGTTATTATTTTGTTTGCTTGAAAATTGTTTAAAAAAAATGGCGTAATTTGTTTTGGGGACGCTGGCTATTCTTTTCGCCTTTCAAGACTAAAGGGAATTTTGGAATTGAAATCCATTGGATTTGGAATCAGCTTTCATTCTTACTAATATTTCTTATTATAAACTTAATATTCTTCTAAATTTAAAACAACTACCCCCCCTATCGTGAATAACAAGTGAAATTTTTGTTCACGTCAAATTTTTATTCCACTCGAAGGGAAAAATGTTATTGTGAATCTTCCGTTAGAAATTATTCCCGCTATCCGTTCTCAGTGAATGTAAAAAAGAGAAGAAGGTGAAAACAACATGATAAATCAAAGCAATTCGTGTTGAAAAATTTACATTTATGTAATAATTTAAAAAAAAAGGTTAAAAAATAAGTATGGCTAAATATTTAGTAGCAAAATAATTTGGAAGCATTTTGGAACCCGAACAAAACAAATTAAAAATATTCTTAATCTTTAGAATTCAAGCGACATAGAGTATTACAAAAACGCAGGCAATAGATTTGTGGCATACATTTCAGATTATGTCTTATTAACTCGCACACTAAAAATTAAGTGAATAAATTATAGGAAAAAGTGAAAAAAACGCGGGAAAAAATCATTCACGATAAGAGGTATTTAATTTTAGCATGAAATCATTCACGGTGAATTTTTTCATGATTTAGGGAAAAGGGAAAATTTTCGAGGGAAAAATTATTCATGATAGGGATGAATATCTCTCTATTGTAATCTTTATTGCATCTAGAATCTAATTTCGCAAAATCGTCACTTAAAATCCACAAGGTTCAAAATAATTTTTCTTTTTCATTTTTTATTCCATGTTTTTTTTTTATTAATTTACATCATAATAAATCAAAAAGTCGATTTGGAATTTTTTATCACTTACGACCTTGCGGAGTTTAGATGACGATATCTAAATAAATTGTAAATAAATTAATTCATATATTTTTTTTGTTGTTTAAACGAAAATAAAATTTTTTTAAACAAAAAAAAAGAATTTTCATATAAATCAAAGGAATTAGATCCTGAAGATGAACCGAGAGGTTTGAAATATATAGATCAATAAAAACAAATAAAAATAGTGTTATGAAATTTTTTTATATTTTTTTATATAAATTTCATTTATATAAAAATAGTGTTATTTACACGGGTCAAAAAGAGTCTATGTATAAAGAAGGAAGTAATTAAAAAAATTAATTTCATTTGTGCCCAAAAAATTATTATTTTTTTTTTAATTTTTCAAAACACAATGGGACTGGAAGTACGGCACACTTTTGTCACCCCATTAACAAGGCTTTACAGTAAATCTGTTTTATATCTGATCTGAGGTCGTGTAGGGATATATGTATTACTTTAACAGGATATTTCCGCTTTCACGTGTTACGCTCCATATTTAGGATATTTCAATCAATAATTTGTTAACATAATAATTTTAAATTCTAGAGCCCAGAAAAATGTTTTTTTCTTTAATTAATTTCATACACACATACATCCTCATGTGATTAACAATATTAACACTTGCATGGAACTTGCAATTGAATTAGATTTGAAACAAAACAAAAAAAATTGTAACAGATTCAATTGGAAACAGATGTTGCAACGCAGTAGCCATGCAGATGCGTTTTAATCTACAACAAATAAATATAAAATGAATGCATGAAGGCCATTCCCAACCGTCTCCTTGCAGTTAACACATCACACACCATTTAAAATAGTAGAATGAAAAACTCGAAAATAAAAAAAAGTCGACCACCATAAAAATTAAAATTCTAATAAAATGAGAGTGAGATATTTTTATTTATTTTATTTATTTTTTATTTTTTTTGTATTGTAATGAAATGCATCGAATGTAAATTATGCATTTGATTTTATTTTAATAAATTAATCATACGCAGTAGAATAATGTGGCTCTTATCAAACCAGGAAGTGATTTTTCAAATGATTATCGTTTAAATATGCCGCAATATGCAGGTTTTTCATCATCCAAAAGACAGACGACGCAGGCAGACACCTTCATTTAAAATAACTTAATAGATCACAAAACAAGACGGGCAGGCCATCGGACGGACACGCGGATATTAAGCCAAAAATGGTGCAAAGAAAATTAAATGCTATAAAGTTGTATTCATAAACGGAAAATAATTAAAAAGGGTTTTAAAAACAAATTGAATTTTTCCAAATGACATCAAAAATGTTTCTACTCAAAACCGCTAAAGCATTTGTTAACATGTGATTGAGGCAAAAGCGGCTGTTAGGTCTCCTACTATAATGTCGCACAGTGCGCCGTTCCCCTAGAGCGCATACGCAAAAATATTCTGTGATGGCTGATTTTTTTATTTTTAGGTATGTCGCATCGCACAGTGCGTCCGGCTTAGAAAGTAAAATTGCACGCCAGAATATCGCAATATTTTCTCAGCAATTCCCTCATTACACTTGTTAAATTCTTTAAAAAGTATCATACTTTAAATACAAATTGACTTCCTGGCAAATAAACTATTTCATATATCGCCACCTACAAGCCAAAGGGCCATAACACAACAAAATTATCTATATACTCGTACACGCAACAACAAATTTTTAAAATCCAGAAGGAACAATATTATAACAGAAAACTTTCATTCATATTTGCAAAATTAAAACTATTTTGAAAGAAAAAAATTATTCACCTCTATTGTGAATAACAAAAGGAATTTTTGTTCACGTGAAATTTTTATTCCACTCCCAGGGAAAAATTCTATTGTGAATCGCACGTAAGAAATTATTCCCGCTATCAGTTCTCAGTGAATGTCAAAAAAGAGAAAGTCCTGAAAACAATATGAAAAATCAAAGAAGTTTGTGTTGAAAAAATTACTTTTATGTAATCGAATTTAAAAAAATTTTAAAAAAGCATGGCTAAATATTTAATAATAAAATAATTTGGAAGCATTTTGGAAACCAAACAAAACAAATTAAATATATTCTTAATCTTTAGAACTGGAGCAACAAGTTTTACAAAAACGCAGGCAATTGATTGGTTGCAAAGTATATCAGTTTCAGTCTTATTACGATCTTGCCGCTAAAATAAAATTTTTAAACTCTAATATTTGAATTATAATAGAGAATACTTAAATTTTCTACTCTATTCCCAACCAAGAACTAAGAGAATAAATTAAAGGGAAAAGTGAAAATAACACGCGGGAAAAAATCATTCACGATAAGGGAAATTTAATTTTAGCATGAAATCATTCACAGGGAATTCTTTCATGATTGCAATTTTAGGGAAAAGGGAATATTTTCGAGGGAAAAATTATTCACGATAGGGGTGATTGTGTACAGGAAAACATGTTATTAAATCATTCACAATAATAGCCCTCTTATTTGTAAGACATTTAAAATAAATCATAGATTCCCAGAATGAAATTTCTTGGGAATATTCCATGTTCCTAATATTTTAACCAAAAACAGCTTCGATATAAAAATAACAATGTTATGTACCTATTAATAATATAAAATACCTTTTTATTTAAATATTTACCCTCGTATTCAGAAAACATTAAAATGTATTTGAAATTTAATTTAAGAAAATTTTTTATGGAAAAATTTTAATAAAATACATTGTTAATGTTCAAAAATGCTGCATTTTGAAAACTAAAACGAAAAGTTTATGTTTTAGGATTGTCTTCTTTTCAGTGTACACTTTTTGATTGATTATAATGTAAATTAACAACAACAAACAAATCACAATTATGCATAAAGTCTATTGTGAATTAAAAATTATTTTTATGACAACTACAAGAAAAAATGTAAAATATCTAATAATATATAAAATATCTAATAAAACAAAACAGAAATGGCTATATTAAAATAAAAATATATTGTATCTACTTATAAAAAGATATTTAAAATTTTGTACGGCCTTTTTCATTATAACTGACGATATGTATGACTACAAAAAAAAAATAGATTTACCAGGCTTACGTTCTAAGCCGTCAATATTTATATGGAATTTAATTAACTTTAATTCAAGATTGCTTTAATAAAAGTATATAAAATAAACCAATTAATTCCACATTTTACTCTTCCTTCCTGCCATTTTCCATTTTCAGTTAGTTACAAGCTTTAAGAATAAATTTAATTACACACTACACTCGTACTGTTTTATCTAGTGTATGCGGAAAGCCTCAACTCATGTTACCACAAATTATTTGTTAAATTTTTTAATTGTATTTAACTTCATAAAGGTCATCATTTGATGGCCAACACATTCATTTGAGGGTTAAGACCTTCATTTATCCTCTAACTATTCACATTTTACAAGCATAGATTTTCAATAAGTGAATCACAGCAATTAACTGAAAATATGTTTTTACTTTAAAGATTCAATAAAAAAAATCGAGGAATAATAATAAAAGCGGAGGAAAATGTGTAGATATTAAGAGTCGGACATAAAATATCTTTGATTCTAAATTATTTTAAAATGCCAGACTTAATTCTTCGCACTAAAATCATTAATTTTTAGTATCGAACAACAGCAACAAAACAGTTGAACTGGTGTGGCATATGCATGAATCATACGAAGCAAAAGAACAAAAATAAACAAATTAAAGTAAAAAAGAAAACGAAATGGCAAGAAATGCATTTCAAAGAGTTGCTTGCTACAATAGTTTAGACCACGACTGTAGGGGTTATTGAAAATTCACAGAGAGACAGAAATATAGACAAGACAGGGTTCTTTAATACAATATATTTTAGTATTTGTATGTGTGTGTGCCTGGGTGTGTGTGTGTGTCTATATATCTTTTTGCGTCAACTTCTCCTTCATGTTCTCTCTATTTTATAGTTTTCTTGCTACTTCTGCTTAATTTGCTTTAAATTTGCTTAAAAAGAAACTGAAAAGTTCCAAAATGAATAAAAAAGTTTTATAAATAAATAAAAAGCTTTAGCAAGTTACCATCAGCAGCAAAACTTTACTCACACAACCAGCCAGTGCATGACACACACAGTCTATATGTAAATGCCACCCAACAAACATGCAGCGAATCACAAAAAAGTGCATTGCATCCGAAAAATGAATGCATCGTATTTAAATGCAGGTTGTGCCATAGAAGAGATGTCAATCTTCATTTGAAATTTCCCATTCTAACATTAATTTATTTTCCATAATGTGAACTAAATATCTGTTCTTGGGGAACTTATTGGGAACGATTCTATATAAAAATATGTACCTACGAAAAATTTCCAAAATACGACCGCAACTTTCAGAAAATTATATTCTTCATCACCTGACTTAAACGATGGGGTAAAGAGTTAGTGGCGGATTTAGGCTTGCTGCCGCCTTTGTGGTACCGCCATTTTTAATCTTTTCCAAAAAAATATTTATTTATTCATCAATTTTTATTTTGACAGATATAATAAAGACTTTTCATGGTTCTCCTTAAGACTTTTCATGGTTCTCCTTAATCTAGGGAAAAGCAAAAAGTCAAAGGGGCCCAAATTCGAAGAATGCGATGACATGATTACGGCTGCTGTTTTTGTTTAAAATATTAGGAGTATTCCCAAGAAATTTCATTCTGGCAATCTATGATTTATTTTAAATGTCTTACAAATAAGAGAGCTATTATTGTGAATGATTTAATAACATGTTTTCCTGTACACAATCACCCCTATCGTGAATAATTTTTCCCTCGAAAATATTCCCTTTTCCCTAAAATTTCAATCATGAAAGAATTCCCTGTGAATGATTTCATGCTAAAATTAAATTCTCTTTATCGTGAATGATTTTTTTCCCGTGAGTTTTTTCACTTTTCCCTTTAATTTATTTAGTTAGTTTTTTAAGTATTTTCTATTATAATTCGAATATTATTCTCTTTTTTGCATTCACTGAGAACTGATAGCGAAAATAATCTTTCACGTGAAATTCACGATACCATTTTTCCCATCGAGTGGAATAAAATTTTGGTGGGAAATAGTTTGGAAAATGTAAGTATTTTCTATTATAATTCGAATATTGGAGTTTACAAATTTTATTTTAGGGCAAGATTCTTTAATAAGACTGAAACTGATATTTTTGCAACAAATCAATTAAATGCGTCTTTGTAAAACTTGTTGCTCCAGTTCTAAAGATTAAGAATCATTTTAATTTTTTTATTTGGTTTGCAAAATGTATCCAAATTATTTTACTACCAAATATTTAGCCATACTTTTTTTAAATTGTTGTATAAATGTAAATTTTTCTAAATACAAATTTCTTTGATTTTTCATGTTGTTTTCAGCTGCATCTCTTTTTTTTACATTCACTGAGAACTGATAGCGGGAATAATTTCTCAAGGGAGATCCACGTTAGCATTTTTCCCTTCGAGTAGAATAAATATTCCACACGAACAAAAATTCCACTTGTTATTCACGATAGAGGTGAATTTCTTCGGCGTCATTACATATTCTACTCGTAAATTGTGGAGTTTTAAAGAGTTTGCCCGACTTCACAGCGGCTGATGTCAGAAAACCAACCCCTCTAAAAGAAATAATTTGTTTACTGTGTTATTTTATCAGGATGCAAAATACGGAATAAATTCCGTTTCCTATCGCAGAAAGATTCTGTGACATGGCTGATCATTTTAAATGAAATCATATAAATAAAATCATATTATAAATAAAACATCAAAACTTAAAATGATCATTTTAGTGACTTCAATAGCCGCATTTTACCATGCAAAATAAATAACTTATTATATTAGCACAAATGTTTTTATCGTAAAATTCCTATTAAAAATGCCAACAACACATTGAAACTCAAAATAACTTTTACGCCATAACCTTGTAAGCAGCGTATAGAAAAAACTATAAAGACATAAAGTTAAATTAAAGTTTCATTAAACTCTGAAGTTTAACGAACTTCATGTGTATTTAATTATTTTAATTTGACAAAATTATTTTCGATGATTATTTTTGATCAAAATGTTTACAGTTTTAATTGTTTAAAAAATAAAATCAACAAATTGCCCAAAAATTACTATTTATGCTGGTTTGATGAAGGTGGGGGACCTGATCTGCGTATTTTTTGTTAAGCAATTTATGTACCCTCGCATACACACGAACACACACAAACACGTAAATGCTGAAGTGTTAATAAACTGAAGTGACTAAAAACGCAAATAGGATTGTGAGATTTCAATTGCTTTACAAGGTTTAAAATTCAACTATACTCGTATTGTTTTATTTATTTATATTAATTTGCTTGTTTGTTTTGTTCACAAAAAAAAACGGTGCATTAACATTTATTTAAATTTGCCTTGAATTGATTTTCAATCAAGTGACTGAGTTTAAATCCAAAGTTGGTTCATTAACTTTCATTCACAGTGGAGGCAAACAATTTTGTCTGCTGGGTAGACGCGTAACATCTAGCCAAAACATATCGAAGTGTCCAAAGTATTGTTTGTTGTTGCCATTTTACAACTCTGTGTAAGTCTGCTGTTGAACTCGTATTCGTATCTTATCGTAACTCATGGAGGAATTGTTGCAATTATACAGCTGCTGTAACTTAATTAGAAATTAAAATTTTCATTCACTGGCGCATGTTGCTCAATACAAGTCTTTTTGGGCTTTTTATTATACCCTCAAAAAAAGAAGAAAAAAAGAATTGGAGGTTATATTCACTTTGTCATTTCGTGCGTAATGCAGCGAAATATTCTTCTAACACCCCATAAAGTATATATATTCTTGATCAGTGATGAAATCTAAGACGATCTAGCCATGCCCGTTCATTCATCCGTGTGGAAATCACGTTTCAGTCCAAACGAAATGAGCCAGATCTTTAAAATTTGGTGTATATATATTTTGAAGGCTGGCACAGATCGAGTTCGCAAATGGCCTGAATCGGGCCAGAGGGAAAAAAGTTCCCCTAAGAAGTACTAAACCAACCTCTAAAAAATCAATAAAATTTTGTTAAATTTTGTTTGATATATTTTTATGTCAAAGAAGATCCAAAGCCTTGAACTTGCAGTCAGAAAATCAGACAAATCTATTTTTTGAACACCGCCCCTTTAGTGGGCGTTGAAGTAACACATTACATGGAAAAATAGTGTAAAGATTAAGCAAATTTTTTTTTTTTTATCTCGGACCAGTACTCAGGGATGTCCTCTTTATAAGCAATGCATTGCGCCGGAACTGAAAACGAGGGGATATTATTGAGGGGACAGATTAGGAAAGATGAGAAGATAGACAGTTGTTTTTGTAGCTATTTCAACCTTTTTTACTTCGTGGCTAATTTTTGCTACAGGGCCGACGAAGGAGGGTGCTGTTACTCTGGTTTTTAGTACATGATCGTGTTAGTCGCTGCCAATTATGTGACCAGTGACCAGTGACTATGCCTTCATCATCGAAACAGGCTGGCAACAACTAACACGGGCTCGAACTCTCAACCTTCCGCTTCATGGTCTCGTGTTCTACTACTTCAGCCAATAGTCTACATTCTTTAAAAATTTACTTTTAAAGCTTTAATGATGAAGCTGAGACGTGCCCTGATCTTCCTCCGCCCTGCCCTCTCTCCACCTTTGCCCCTTATGCTAGAGTTAATGTCGACGTCGTCGACGGCGTCAAATGTCAAATAAAAGTTGAATCGTATGAAATTGTATGAAAGTAGTTAACCTCAACGCCGTAAGAAATTTAGCGCCGAAAAAGTTCAATCTGTTTCAACTTTTTCGGTGTCGTTGCGGTGTTGCTCAGACAAAAATATATTTTTTAATTAAAATGAATTCGAATCTCACATTAGATGAGCAGCTTATAAATGCTGTTCGTGAAAATAAAATGCTTTACAACAAATTCTCCAAGAGCTATAAGAATATAGCTCTTAAAGGGAAGGCTTGGAAAAAATAGGGACAGCTTTGGGAATATCAGGTAAAAACATTAATAAACTACATATTTCAATTATTTATGTTTAATTTGTTTACTTTTTTTTTAAGAACATGAATGCACCACTAGGTGGAAAAGCCTCAGAGATAAGTATATGCGGGAGAACAAGTCAAAAGAGAGAGAGAGAGGTGTTAACGCCGTCGACGGCGTTTACATTAACAGCAAAATGAAATTTTACGCTGAACATCACAATTTCGGCGTTGAGACGCCGTCAACGACGTCGGCATTAACTCTAGTATTAAAAAAAAATTTTTTTTCACTTAATAACCCTAAAAATTGACTTTTTAGTGTTTTATGGCAAAGGGGAGATGTCTCCCCTACGTCCCATCCCGGAGGGATCCCTACAAAATAGAGTTTTTATTTACTAAACATTTGTAGGGTATTTAAGATTGAGATTTTCTAAGAACTAATGCTGTCTAGGAGAATTCGACACACTATTCATGACGCGGAGTTGAACTCAGGACTCTCCGCTTCATAGTCTCCTGTTCTACTACTTCAGCCAACAGCACCCAGACTTAACACATCCATATTTAAATATATTTCCAACTCTTATTGAAATTCGCATACAAATTTTCCTTTTATTCCAAATTAAACGAACGGCATCACTTTATTTTGAAATTTTAATTAAGGCAAAAGGTAAAGTCCCCCTTCTTTCTTATTTTCGGACAATGTACTGCTGTTTTGTCCCAAATAATCTGCCAAACAACTTTGACTTGTAGGTGCCATACATCACATCTATTAAAAATTTATATCAACGTTCACTTCGAGGGTGCTGTTTAATGAAGTAGTTAACACGAGACCTTGAAGCGGAGGGTGCTGAGTTCAAATCCGCTCTCAGTCATGAATATTGTGTCGACTTCTTTTGATCAGCATTAATGCCTGATTGTGTTAGTTTTTGTTGTCATTCTGTTCCAGAGATGAGGGCATAGCACTGATCACTGAACACAATTGGCAGCGACAGACACAATCATGTACAAAAGAACAGAGGAACAGCAGTCTCCTTCGCCGTCCTTGTAGCAAAAAACAAAAAATTAGACGGCGAAATTAAAAGGTTCAAATCGCTACAAAAAATGCTCTATCTTTCCCCATCTATCCGCTCAATACTGTCCCCTCCTTTCTAGTTCCGACGCAATGCATTGCAAATGTAGGGGTCATCCCCTGAGCGCTGGTTCGAGATAAAAAAAAATGGCAAACATTTTCGAAAGTTAATACGAATTCTACAACTTTGACCGCACTATCTTGTGGGTAGCAGGCACTTCAATTAAATAGAGTTGAGATCAAGGGGCACATTTGACCCGTTACTAATTAGTTGACCACGTCTGTATATAAACGTATCTACATACTACTTGTGTATGTTTGTATGTATTTTAACAAATATTTATAATATTATTTATACATATCAACATTACAGCCATATGCATGAGTGTGTATGTGTGTGTGTGTGTGTATGCAAGTGTGAGCGTGTGTAAGTGGTCGTGTGCAAGTACATGGCTGTTTACTTAAGTGTGGGGGTTTTCAATAATTGTTGTTTTTGTATATCATTCTCTTTTAATAATTTTCCGTTTGTAGTAAATGAAATAAAAAGAAACCAACAGCAACAACAAGAGGCAAAAGGGAAATAAATTGAAAAATGCCTTAAAAACCAAACTGAGCATGTTTAGTGTGTTTGTGTGTGTGTGTGTGTGTGGGGTGTGTGTGTGTGCGTAAGTGTATAAGAACGTATGCTGTTGATGGGTTATACTTACTTGAGTTGCATCTGAATACGGGGTACTTGAGTTCATATTAACACGTTCTGAGCCAAAGACAACATTTTGCAAATGCTGTTGTTGCTGTAGTTGCATTTGCAACTGTTGCTGCTGATGTTGCTGCTGTTGCAATTGTTGTTCCATTTTAATAATAAGTTGTGGCGACTTGCTGCCGCTCGTGTGCTGGTACAAATTTTGGTTAATAATATTTGAGTTGTTGTTGTTGTTGTTGTTGTTGCTGTTTGTAAAGTTTTTATTAAAATTTATGAAATTTAAATTGTTTTCGAAATTGATTTTGATTTTGTCATCAGCTTGAAGAGTTGCTTTAGTTGCCGATGTTGCACTTAGATTTGAGGTTTTTGTTGACTGCGGTGAACTTAAGTTGCTATTGCTACTGTTGCTGTTGCTGTTATGGCTACTGGGGCTGCTATTGCTGCTAGTTATGTTGCTGTTGCTGTTGCAGGTATTGCTTGTGTTACTGCTGTTACTGTTGCTGTTAATATTAAAAATATTGTGATGGCTGGTGTTGTTGTTGTTGGTAGTGGTGGTGGAGCTGGTGTTATTACGACTTTTGTTATTGTTGTGTTTGTTATATTTAGCTTTTGTTGTTCTTGCTGTTGTTGTTGTTGTGCATATGTTGCCAGCTGTATTTTTAGCATGAGTAATATTTGCAGTTTGTGCTGAAGTTTTTTTCGATTTCTTCGCTGCCACTGTAGTGGTAGTTTTTGCTTTTATTAAATGTTGTTGTTGCTGTTGTTGTTGCAGTTGCTGGTGGTGCTGTTGGTGCTGTTTAGTGTAAGAAGATATTATTAAAGCTTTTTCTTGTTGTAGTAGTAATTTTTCATATGTAGTATACGAATGTTGTGTTAATTCTTGTATGTTTTCTTCCACCACAAATTCTTCCTCTTCCCCTTGCACTTCTTCTTCTTCTTCTTCTTGCTCTTCTACTTTTAGTATTTGTTGTGGTGTTGCCTTTGTTATATCTTCTTCCTTGATGGCTATTTGGAGTTGTTGCTGTAGCAGTAGCCGCTCTTGCTCTCCTCCTATATTGTAGATATTTTCTTCGTCTTCCTCAATTATCTCTTTGAAATCCTCTTCAATTAATTCCTCGATTAAAGATTGTTCTAAATCTGTGATCATATAGGGGTTTATTGTAATTTCTTGTAGTTTTGTTGTTGTTGTTGTGGTGGTGGTTGTCGCAGTTGCTGTTGCTGATCCTGCTGATGTTATTGGTATCTCTACCAAATCTTCTTCGTCTTCTTTATAGTCATTGATTCCGAATGATTCACAAATCATGTTCAATTTCGTTTTTGTCTACCTGCTGCTTTAAATTTTATAAGAAAAAAAATATAAAATAAATGGTAGGTAACTGGGGTTCTTATAAAATTGTATCGCTGTTGCTGTTGTTGTTGGGTTTGTTGTGGTGTGTTGGGTCTCGAAGTTCAAAATTCATAATTTTCAAAATCATGTGTAGACGATGTCGTCTATGATGGCAAGCAGCACGTCGAAATGTAGTGATTTTCTTTTTAAATGTCGATTTAGCAAAAATGTATAAGTTTCGATGTGTTTGTTCGTTTGTAAAAAAAAAACGTCAACAACCGTATTAAAGTCTCCTTGGCAGTGTTGTAGAGAATTGAAAATATTATTTCAGCAAAAAATAAACTATACGTTTTTTTGTTCTTGTTGTTGCTTTTGTTGTTGTATGTAAAAACGTATGAGTAATTCATAAAAAAAGATTAGTCAGACCCAGAGGAGTTTTTTTTTCGTGTTGAATGTTTTTCCTGGTTTTATGCAGTTAATTTTTTTTTATTTTATTTTTTATTTTTTTTTTTTTAATTGTCGTTTTTGTTATTTAGCTGATATATGAGTTTTGAAGTTGCTTGTACGTACTGTGTATACATATATTTTATTATTGTATTGGTTTTTTTATATCTAGATACAAAAATGAGGTAGTTTTAAAATTTCTGTTAGATTTGAAAAAAGTTGTTTATGAAATTTCAAATCTACTGGTGTGTAGTATTTTTTTCTTTCTATTTTGCTAATTTTTTATTGTTGTTATTGCTATTAGGTGTACATAAGTGTACATGTATTGTTGTTGTTGTTGCTGCTAGCAGTTAATCTTCTAAGCTGCAGAACGTCAACTGAACTGCACTTCAAACAATTTCAAGGTGAATCTATGTTTCTATACTCGTCCATATAATTCTATTTATTTTTTTAAATTTATTATTATCATTATTATTGTTGTTGTTGTTTTGTTGTTGCTGCTGTGTTTTTTATTTTATGTTGGTATATAATGTATTTCGTATATAAACCACGTTCATACGTTCGTTATATTTTCTATAAATTTATTTGAATAGGAAACTGTTTTATTTTAACGTTTTTTTTTGTGCTGCTGTCTTTACACTCGTTCTTTATAGTTGTTGTTGTTGTTGTATTGTTTTATTTAAATTTCAAATTGAATACTTTTTAATTTGTATAAAGTCTCACGTTCTGTTTGGCTATTAAATAAATTAAATTATTAAACTCAATTATCGTTTTCTTAGGTTGAGGTTGAAAACTCAAGTTTTATTTCTGACTTGGATATGTCTTGCACACAATAGTTGGCCAATAGTAGTTGTTCTGTATTTATACCAAATTTGTTTTTAACACGTCTCTAAGCTTTTTAATTAAGTTTTCGTTTTTCTTGTGGCCAGAAGTAAAATTAAGTTTAAAATTATTTCGTAAATATCCACCAAATTTGATTTCTCAAGCAAGAATTTAATGTTGTTTTCTTTTCTAAAAAATAATGCTAAATTTTTTGCACTTTTCAATGGAAAATGGTAATATTATGGCATTTGAAAATAGTGAATTTATGGGAAATTCATCTACCATCAATTATGAAAATGTGCTTTACTTTAAAATTGTGCCTAATTGTGTTTTTTTTAGAATAAAAAGTGACAAATTGGTACATATTTTCCAGAAAAGAAATCGCCATAAGATTTTTTACAATTTTTTTTTTTTATCTAAGGAATATGTAGATAATAATTTAGGAATTTTTTAATCCTGGAATGCCATCCTTATTTTACATACACTAACATCATCCTTCGTCATTTTAACTACGGCATCCAAAATGGATACCAAAATAGATTCCTAATGTATTATAAGACACCTTTTAATTAGGGATGTAATGATACGCCGTTTTGCCGATCCGATACCGATACTCAAAAAGAAATATCGCCGATACCGATTCCGATACGGATATTAAAATTGAACTCAAGTTAAAATTAACAAATCTCAAGTAGAGGAATTATTTTATTATACAAAATTACAGTGTAAGAGATTATTAATATTTAAAATTTATATTTGAAATCATTCTGAAATTAACAAAAACAATTTTTTTTTTTTTTTTTTTAAGTGTAAGCGATTATTAACGAGTCCAAACTGAATGTCATACTGTTTATTTTCTAAAATCATCCAAATTTTCAATACAACGGTTAGTAAAAAGCGTTGAAAATTGAATTGTTTTCTCAAAACAGCTCTAAAAAAATTTAAGAAGTATAGTCGTATCGACATTAAAATATCGCCGATATCGATATATCGGTAAATCAGAAGTATCGCCGATATATCGGAATCGGTTACTTCCCTACTTTTAATGAATATATAAAGAAATTCATTTATTTAGTTTTTAATCTTTAATAAAAGCTTAACATTTCATAACCTGCCTTCAATTGGTTTTAATTTGAAAATTAAATCCTACGCCATCATTTTGACGAAGGATGGCGTTCTAGGGTTAAGGTCTCCCATGTTTCATTTTGCCAGCAATTGCAGTCACTGAACTTTTAACAAAATTCAATTTAATTTAAAACAAACTTGTTTATGACATATTCCAATGCCAGTTTGTTCAAATGAAATGGTTATTTTCTACAGAGATTTTAACTGATCTGCAAAAGAGATAAATTAATAAGTAGATGGAAAAGCATTAAATCACCAGTTGGAATGAAGATTTTTTTTAAAAACAATTTCTTTGGTCAGTGAGAAAGAGAACTTTTATGATTTTTCGTAGCAATCTACTTATTTTTGGCATTTGAAATTTTTCTTTCGGTGTATGCAGTTGCTAGTTGTTGTTTCTTTTATGTTGTTGTTGGTGTTATACGGATATACATATGTACATACATAGTCGTACATATGTTTGTATATATTACATATGATTACCAAATTATTTAATTTATACATACCACATACACACATATTTACGTATTACGTATGTACATACTATATACATTTATATGTATGTATGTCTGTATGTGTGTGTGTGCAGAAACATACCCACACTATATTATTTAATTTGTTAATGTTTAATTTCGGTTTGTATCTTTTATATAAAAGTTTTTTATTTTTTGTTTTCTGTTTTTTTGCTTTACGTCTTCTTCTTCTTCTTTTTCTGCTTTACTAGAATGTTGTAGTAGATGATTTTTTTTAATGTTGTTGTAGCAGCAGTAGTTGTTGAGGTTTTTTGTTTACTTTTGAAGTTTAAAAAATATCATTGTTTTATATGAATTCTGTTTTTTTTTTGCTTTTGTTTATCTTTGAGGTAGTTTTGTTACATTTTATTTAAAAAAAAAAAACGAAAAATTATTTCAAAATTGTAGTAGCAATTATTGTAGTTTTTAGTTAAAATTATGTAGTCTATGTGTATAATTTGTAGTTGGCAGCTGATAATAATTTTTTATTTAGTCTTATATACTTGTTTATATGTATACAGTGAAGCATATAATAATCATGTACAAATGTGTATATCTATAAAATATATAAACATGCAGGTATTTATTTTTTATTATATATCTATTTATTTGACTTGTTTTTTTTTCAAGCGATTAAGTAAACTTTTGCATTTACTTAAGTTACTGTATAAATATTTTTAAATTTTAATATTATAATTAAAACGCAATTAAAAATTTGCTTGTTTTACACTTATAAAAATTATTTATTTATTTTACACATTAGTCGTTTTCGTTTTGTTTTGCTGTTTCTTTTGATTTAAAAACTTTGAATTGAAATAAATATTCATCACATAAAAACTGCACTTTTATATACAATTTTCACATACAAGTGCATGTGTGTAGCTCAGTTTTGTGGCTTTGTATGGGTGTAGGTATTTATTTATTTTATTTTTTTGCTTGATTTTTTTCTCACAGCTGTTTCTATTAGTGTAAAGATTTTTATTTATTTATTTGTTAATATATTATTTATTTATATTGTATGTAATGTAATTTTCACTTGTTGTACATTTTTTGTTTTATACAAAAATATAAAATTTGGTTTTCTCTTTATTAAAATTTGTAATACATATAATTTTTATAAAAATATTTTAGTTGTAGTTATGGGTTTTTAATTTTTAACTTTCTAGGATACTTTAGTTAAATTTTATTATTTTTATTTTTTGTTGTTTGTATCTTGACTGTTTCAAAACTAATAAAATAATGATCAGATGTGTTGGCAGTTGACTGCAGTATACCAACCTACCAGCCAGCCAGCCAGCCAGTTGAGTTGTTGTAGGATAGAAGTGTGTATAAATTTGTTATTGTTGTACACATGTATTTGTTGCTTTTATTTATTTGATTGTGAGCAGAGCGCAGTGTATAGAGTAGAGTAAATTCAGAAAGAAAGAGCTGCACACAAACAGCAGCATTTTGTTGTTGTTAATTTGCTTTTGCTCGTTTGTTTAATTCTATTATACTGAGTAAAGTCGAGTTTGTATATTTCAACCATATGTCGCTGTTGTTGTTGTTGCTGCTGTGATTAATATTTTTATTATTATTGTTTTTTTTATTATAAAGCCTGTGGTGTAAAATGCTGTTGTATTTTGTTGATAATTTTTGTTGAGACTGAAAACTGAATTGTATTTGTACTCAGATTGTGGGCTTGTTTCCTTCAAAGAAGAAATAAAATAAAAAAATTTTATCAAAAGCAAAATAAAAACACAACACAACGCCATTCACTACAAAACACACTGTATGTGTAAATAAACAAAACAACCCAAGAGATACTAGCATGGAAATGCTCATTGTAGATGGTTGTGTGTATTCGCCTGAAGCAGTGTTGCCGTTTCAAAAAAAAACAGATGTTCAAGTGGTCAGTTGTATAGTGAACTAAATTTTTATTTTGCCTTCATACAGCAAAAAGAATTTTCCTCTTCAAATAACTACAAGATGTCGCGATTTTGTGCCCACTGTAGGTAGGTATTAAGTTGTATGTTGCATATAAATTTTTCTTAATATCTACCTGAATAATTAATTTTCTGCATGAAAATTTTTTTAAACTATTAATAATGGTTGATTTTTTTTTGAACTTTCTTTTTGGCCGGTCAGCTGTTTTCGTGTAACATGTGACTGTTAAGGGCCCCACAGACATCGTTCTTTTTGCACAGTTTTAACCGTACAGTTCAAACTGTTCGGTTAAAACTGCTAGTATGTGGACAAAAATCGACGTTCTTTTGGAACGTGCAAAAAATCTGTCGCGTCTTGATTTTAACCGTCGGTTCTCACACGTGTTAGTTGAAAACTGTTTGTGTGTGGGCCAAACAATAAAGAATGACAGCTTTTGCCAGTGTAAAATACTGAAAATGTAAAATTTTCGGATTCGCGTGTTTACAGACATTTGCATAATTTTTTGTTTGTTTTGTTTTTATTATTGCGAAGAATAAAAGAACGTATAGTGTGTGTACATGGTCGTTGTACGTGTTAACCAGTACAGTTTTACACGTTCGGTTAAAACTGTTCACAAGAACGAAGTGTGTGCCCACCTTTAAACATGCCCGGTTTGGTCTATAATACAACCATAAATCGACTTTTAAACGAACAATGATTGTAGATTATTGAATTTTATTGTCTAACTTATGCTCGGTTAAGGCAGATTCATCCATTGATTCTGAACAAATTTATTTTCCAGAGAATAATATATTTTATGAGAGTTTTTTGGGGAACGACTTACTCATTTTAAAAAGTTTTATCAAGAAAATTAAAGCCGCCGTATGTTAACAAATTCGTTTTACAAAGTGGCAGTGCAGTAGTGTTTTTTCTTTTGCTGTTTTTGTTGCGATATATGCATTATTCTTCATTTTAAAATATATTTCTTTATATTTAATAATTATTTTATACCGGAAATTTTCATTCACCACCACTTCACAACTTTACGGCACAAAATGACTATGCAAATTTTAAGATGATGCATTTCAATTCAACTTTTATTTCGTTTATTGGCATCTCATTTCAAGTTTGTTCGGAATAAATATAAAACACAACCAATTCAATCTGTCTACCTCTGACAGAGACGTCAAACTTTATATAAAACCTACCTGCAGATGTCTTCCCCTCCACTTACAATTTGAGGAGGTTCAAATCGAATATCCACAGACACTACTCCCTTTATCCTTCTTCCAAAAATCTATTTTCCTAGTTCCAGCGCAATGCACTGTATATGTAGTGGTCATCCAATGAGTGCTGGTCCTACTCCTAAAAAAAATATTTTGTCCGAAACAAAATTATCTTTAAAATGCCTGGAAAACCTGACAAAGAAAGTGCAATTTGTTCAAACAAGCAAAATTTGCTGTATTTGGTATAAATAACCATCAGTAATTCTATTGTAAATGGGCAGGAATGCTTTTGTGAATGCCGAGCTCTATTGTGTAATGACTACAATTTTTTACCCAAATCGGAAGAGAAGCACTAAGCTGACATCTTCTTTTAATAAGACAGTGCCACCTAGCACGTAAATTAAATCACTTAATTGAGAGGCTACTTCGTTAAACAGTTTATTTCATGTTTGGGACCGGTTAATTAGGCTACATCATGGGACTTAATGCCTTCAGAGAAGGGGCTTTGTTAAGGCTCATGTCGATAGGGACAAGCCCGCTTTAATATTGTATGTATTTCATATAAATTTTTATGTTTTTTATTATTGTTTCACAAATATGTTTATTATGTATAAAGAATTGCAAAAATTCTGCAACTTATGCATATGTGATATATATTTTGGATTTTATAAAATAAAATGTTTGTGGCAACACTGGCTTTTAATGCATGTAAAATCTCCCAATAGACATCTTGCATAAATAAATTAAGGGCATCTTTTCTAGATGACATAGCGGTGAGCTCTCAAAGAGTGTAAGTTTGTGCATTTATAATTCTGTATGCATAAACGATTAACCTTTTAGGTATTATACCTATTAAATTGATTAGTCAAGCCCCGAATATTCTCTCATGTGAATAATCACTACATGTATGTATATGTGTATGTGGGTATGTATGTATATTCCCAAGTCATGATTATTCAATTAATTGTCTTGATTAAGTTCGCATATTGTCCATTTCGAAATCAGCTGATATTTTTCTTTATGATATAAAACGCTATTCGAAATTTGCTAGAGTGTTCTGTGGCATTTGGCAAATACATATGTAGTACGTATAATGTGGTCATATCTTAACACCATTTTCATTTCGATATTTTAATATCAATTTGGAGTATCTTAAACTATTTTCCAATACTGTAAACAAAGATTCTCAAATACATACATATTGTCATCTCTTAACAACATCATTGTGAAGTTAAACATAAAATAAAATAAAAATTCAAAACAAAACATGCACATGAAATACCCCATAGTGAATAATCAGCAAGTGGACAAATCACATGCATCTGCCTAAGTGTGTGTAAGTGTGTACACTTGTTTATCAGATTTTATCTATGGATTTTGATCCTTTTCCATTACTAACAATATTATTATATTATCTATAAAAACAATAGCAACGAATAACACACTTCTCAGCCATAAACACGTTTAATATGAAAAATAAAACACAAAATAAAATCGTCAAATAGTCTGCCATGTTATCGGTCTATGAGTATCGCACATACAACCCGTACGGGTACTTGCAGTGCATATTGATACTATCTATTCGTATTTTAGGTGTTTTTTAATTTTTTTTTTTATATATATATTTTTATAATTTCTTATCAATGTTATTTTGCTGCTTCAAAGACTTTCAAATCGGAGAAAATTCATGGAACTTGTGTTTCATACAATATATAAATATTTTCAAGGTCGTTATAGATTCAGGTTTAGATAAAACAAGAATAATATCATTGACCTCTAGTCAAAAAGAAACAAGTTGAACAAAAGTACAATTGGGCCAATGACTCTGGAAGAAATTTAAAGTAAATTCCGTTGGCAATTTTGATACTTGGAATTATTTTGCTCGAATTATTTCGCAGAGAAAATATTTCATCAGACCCTCTAAAATTTCAAGTGTGTTTATTTACGACAACAATGATCAAGTTTAAGTAAGTTTTTTTTTTTAATTTTTAATCCATACGAATTGCTGATAAGAAATATATGTGTCGTTGGCAATTACCTTTTTTGATAAAAAATGAGATAAGAATTTATTTAAAACTATGATTTCATAATCTGTTTGCTAATTAATTAGTACACGTTTCATTTGTAATGGGTATTTTTTAAAGCACTATCGTATAAGATTTAAAACATATATACAAAAAATTTAGAAAAAATGTTACTTGTTGAGTGTGTCCAGCTTTGGCAAACTCTCTCCAACATATTGGCCGCTACCTCCCGAATAAAGTCTTCAGTATCGTCTTCCAGTGCGTCAACCGTTGTGGTGATTGTCTCTATAGACATGGGCCTTAACATGGCTCTACAATAAATAGTCGAAAGGCGTTAAATTGTCAGATCTAGTCGGCCAATTGATTGGATTATAGGCAATATAATATTTTTTGCCATAGTTAAGACTGTCATCATTTTCTTTTGTATTTTATCTATTTTCGGACATCATTTTCCAAACTTAAGTGATAATTATTTTGAAATTTCTATTAAAAATATTTTTAAATATGATCCACAGGGTTAATATAGCATTGCGAGTGAAAAAATTAACAGACAATCAGCTTTCGATGAAAGTCAAAGATTTTCAGTATTCAATCGAAGGAAATCCTTTATCCGATTCCTCTCATTTCATTCTAGAAATTTTCAATTAAAAGTAATTAAATTTATTTTTTTATACATAATTTTGGTGGAGGAATTTTTTAATAGAGTTAGAAAAAAAGTTTAGTTCAAACAGATTATCTGCTCCGCAATCTGTTAAGTGAATGCTGTACATCAACGGTGAACTTCATCGTCTTAAACTACTTATTTAATCTAGAATTTTCACAAAAGAAAATAGATTCAATTAGTAGAAAATTCATTAAACAAAACAAATAATAAATGGACTTTCAATTCGAACACAATTTTATTTATTTCATCAAATGATGAAGACTCAAATAGCTGAGGTAATATAATTTTTGTAGATGGCAGTAATGCATTTTAAAAACATCATAGAACAGCAGTAACTTTTTTTAACTTCGCGCCAAGAAAATTGAAAATTTGCAAAAATTGGAAAGTAATTGGTTTTACCCCGCTTTGCAAAAATCGAATTTTCACTAGATCTCCACGTTTTTAGTTCTTAAGAAAGAAAGCTTCGTTCCTGGGAGAGGATGTCACTATGTATGTATATATATGTGTGTGTTTTGGATATATGACAAAGAACAGTGCCGCCCTCGCTAACAATTGTCTATGGCAGATTCGTGTTGTGGCTCTTAGATTCAGATACATACTCGTATATAAAGCATTTGTTTAGGGGACACAGTTTTATCTACATACTGACTATTAGCTCTTGTGAAATTGTTATATATTTATATACATTATGTACATATATTTATTTGTATGTGTTAGTAAACGTCTATATACATACATACATAAATGTGTATCAGCTTGTGTATTTGTTTTCAATTTGATAATGCTAATCAATGTATGTTTGGCCTATTTTTGCATTTTGTTTACTATTGCAGCGTTTGAAGTGTTAAATTTAATTAATGCGTATTAATTTCGAACGAAAATATTCATAATAACAATTTCTTTGAAATGACGAAAAATTACGCTCCATTTAATAGTTGCCCAGATGTCTGATTAAAAGTTTATTTTTTCAAGAGATTTTTTTTTTCAATTTTTTTTTTGCAAACTACAATTAAGTCACTTAGATTTCTTATCTATTCAGTATAATTGAAAAAGCACATACATACATTCATAAATGTGTACATAGTATGCGCATATGTTCATACTCGTCTATAAATCAAACTGATTATAATGGAATGCTGATGCATGTGGACTACTCAAATGTATGTGTAGGTCAGTAAAAATGAATAGTTTCGAAATGAATAGGACACAGTGGAGGACACGGCAGCAGGTATATCATTTGTTACCAAAATTTCCAAGTGGGTCTAACAAAAACTACTTCGTTGCGTTTTATTTCTTTCTCTTTGCTGTATCCACAGTGCTTTTGCTAAAATGTTTTTTTTTTAATAATGAGACGTAGGAATGGATAGATGTGTGTTAGTGCGGATGTGTGTATTATGAGTAGTTGTGTACATGTTGTTTTTGTCTCTTTTCTAGTGATATCAAGTGAGCGCAAAAATACGAAATAAATTAAAATGATATAGTCGACTCCGCTTTATTGGATATAACCAAAACGCAAGTTTTTTTCAATTATCCGATTTTTTCTCTAAAACGTAGTTCGGATAACTGAAATTTGTTACAATTAAGCGTACTGCTTAAAATCACGGTGTGGCACAAAAAATTATATCGTAACTAATACAATCACTAACAAACAATTAGAAATCTTTACTGAGCCTAAGTGCAAGTATGAGAAGTGCATAGTAGGCATTTTGACGGCAGAATTTACAGTGTGGCACAAAAACAGAATATCGTAACTTATACAATCACTAAAAGCAACTAGAAATCTTTACTGAGCCGAAGTGCAAGTATGAGAATTCTTCCGTCAAAATGCCTACTATGCACTTCTCATACTTGCACTTAGGCTCAGTAAAGATTTCAAATTGTTTGTTAGTGATTGTAATAGTTACGATTTCTGTTTTTGTGCCACACTGTGAATTCTTCTGTCAAAATACCTATTGTATTTCGACTCCGCTTTACTGGAAAGAACCAAAATCCAATTTTTTCAGTTATCCGATTTTTTCTCAAAACGTAGTTCGGGTTACTGAAATTTGTTACAGTTAAGCGCACTGCTTAAAATCAGTAAAACAATACTTTTTATATCAAATGTCTAGCCACTAGCATTGACAATATAATAGAAAAATACAATAAAGAACGTAAGAGCGAAAAGGAAAAATACATTTTGTCATTTAATTTTTAACGGACAAAATATGCAAAAATTTTTCATTGTTTATGTTTGCACTATGTCATTGTTTATTTTTTCACTAAAGCGAAGTGGGCTTGCTTTTGGTTTTCAGTAATACGATATTTTCAGTAAAGCGATGTTTCGCTAAAGCGGATTCGATTTTGTACCATATTGCAGCGGTTGTTTCTTTTACTAGCATTTGACTAAAGTGAATAGATGGACGGAACTCAAGTGAAAACGTTTTTATGTTGCCAGAGTTTACCAATTTAACAACTATCAGGAGTATTCACAAAAAATAAAGTAGAACTTGATCAATACTTTAAAATAAATTTTCTGTGAAATTTTTGCGTAAAGCACACTTGAAGTACGCATTAATTTTTGTGAATACAGCAGTATAACTTTTAGAACATTTTGTATCAAAGAAGTCAATTTGAGCCGCACCGATGTGCAAACAAATTTTATCTAAAATAACGTTCGTTTGCACGTTTCCATATAAGTGATTTGTGTCAAATCATTTCATTTGCCCAATTAAGTAATTTGCAACATGATATCTCATACATTTTTCATATGTCCAAATTATCTCAAATGACTTAATTTGCTACAAATTATTTCGAAATTTGTCTGTGCAACACTGATTGGCCATCCGTGATTGGTGAGTTACAAATATGAAAAAGTTACATTTAAGTACTAATAAAATGAGGCTGATTTTATTTCTTGAATATAATTTACAAAACACTCAAGTTTGTTTTGCATTTTTATAGCTTTTCTTTTTATTTTGCCATTTCAAGTTAACATTGAACAACATTTTTGCTTTTTCTTATATTAAAAAATAACCAAACAATACTAAAGTCAAATTGATTTCGAAAATTCGATCACAAAAAAAAAACACTTCGACATAATTTCCTTCAATCAACTTAATTTGCTCAATTTTAGTGGAAACGTGCTATTAATTTAAAAAACCTGTGCTTAAGTGTACTCCAAAATTGAAGTGAAACATGTAAATGAAGTTATTGATTACGTTAGGAAACCATTATTTCGTTAAGCAGAATTTCATCTGCCCATTTCTGCCATCTAGTTTCCACGTGCCAAATATTGGATATTGTGTTCGATTTCACTATCCTCGAATTCAAATTAAGATGTGGCCCCGTTGTGTTTTTTTAATAAATAAAATATATTGTCTTAATTTTTATGGGTGAAGTATGTCCGTATGCCTGCATATCGTGGGCGGCTACATCAAATCATCAATAGACTTTAAGCGAATTCTGAAAAATTTCAAAACCCATGGAAAGTCCCATCTAGGAATTATCCTATAAAAAATTTAATACCAAAAAATTTTTACCAGCAACACTTGTTTTTTTAAAAACTCTTTTTACAACAATTTTATTTTCAAATTTGTTTGTTTAAGTAAAAAATATACATCATAACATTGACATACTTACAAGCGAAAAATTTATTTAAATAAATTAATTTTTTACAGAAAATAACAATAATTAAGTGGTAAAATACAGAAAATTTAGTCTAAGATTTTCAGTCGCTTTATCTATAAATTTCAAACAAAATTCACACTTTTTCTTTTCTTAACACTTTCAAACATCAATTCTCTATAAAGTTTATAATACAAAAAAAAATGGACACACTGATTTTGCTTTCTGTCCTGTTTCTGATTCTTAACTAAATCACATTGGAGTTCAAATAGTGTAGCGTCAACGTTTTGTTACCCTCTAAATACCAATTGACATGACATTTAAGCCGATCAATTTGATCTTAAGACGCATTTACAGCAGGAGGGAATTCTAAAATTATCCTTGAAAACAGTGCCATTGTAGTACGCAATCAGCGATCGATAGATATAACTTTGTTCGCATGTTGCCGTAAAACGATTTGGCAAACTCAATCCAGTATTTTCGCCGCATGCCGAGTAAGGCTGAACACACTCCTCGACGCGTATCCCCTGTTTATATTGTGAAGAATTTACAATATAAATCCAGTTCCAATCTCTATTCTGGGCTGATTTAGGATAGATAACTCTGACTCGACTCCGGCACAAATACTCTTCATTCGGAGCATTGCCCATGCGTTGTGTAATATTTTGCGGCAATACAAAATCCTCGCCGAAAAATGATTCCAAGTTTGGGAATTTATTTTTTATAAGATCCTCCAGATGATCCTTTTTTGGATAATTGCGCAGATGACTGCAGAACGACTTGTTCCTTTTGACCACATCTGATTCCAAGCAGTCATAAGTGCTAATTTCTTGGCTTTGTGTTCGTATATCTAGTTCCTTGGCAGGGGTGTGGGCAGTGGGGTCACTGGTTCCAGTATCTTCATTTGTCGAAGAAATTCCTTGAGGAAAATTAGTTTGAAATCCATTTTCAAAAATTTCTTTACGGTGTTTATCATTAGACTTATTTAAATTATCCTTTTCCTCTGGAGCTCTGTGAGCCTTAAACAAGCCCGTATCATTTGCTGGCGTTGGTGCGTATGGAATTGGCTGATCGCCAACCATGTCATCGTTATATGAATTTAAATCTGTTTGATTGACAAATGCAAGAGTATTATTAAATAAAAATAAGCCAGGACCAAAATTTGTTGTAAATACACTGCGTATATTTTGGTCCACAATGGGATCTTTCGTTTCCTGTTGACTTTGTTTTGTTGACTGCTGTTTATAGCGAGTGGTTTCTTTCTTTAAACCCCTTTTAGTCATGTCACGAACGTTTTGTGAGCTAGATTTTATAGAATCTATATATGGACCACGATCTCGTCTTTCTCTGTACATTCCATAAGTCGCACAAGTTATTGGATTGAAGATAGCAAATAGTAAGAGAACTGACAACAGTTTTAAAAATTGCGCCATGTCTGGAAATCTGGTTTGTTGCTGTCAAATATAGAGGATACAAGAGCAGACCTTGTTTGTTTTTCTCCCACTCTCTCGATCTCTGGACGATACCGGAGTAGTTTTAATATTTTTTGGAATTACTTGCTCAGGCCGATTTATTAACTTTTATTTTTTTGTTGAGATGTTTGTCAGTATCCTTTTCGTTCCTTGTATTACTCTTCTTTATAACCTTTGCGCACACAAATAACTTCTTTTCAGTTTGACATTGAAACTGACGTTATGGAAATTTATACATCCAATAAAAAGTTGTTTAATAATAATTGTGTATAAATTCCAAAAATTCATTAGTTTCCCACTACAGTTTAGTTTGTGCTGAAATTTATTTTTCCACCGATTTACACACTTGCGCTTGCCGCTCAAACATATACTGACAGGTGCAACATAAAACATAAATAAAAAGGGCTTCTTTAGGCGCGTGATGTCCTTTAATACGCGGAATTTTACATGTCCTCCTGCTCGTTCTTACTCATAAGAGTCTACATCAACTTTTCTCTTTCTCTCTTATTGTTGCACTCTGTAAGATCGCGCCAGAACCCTGGTTTCCATAACCGTTGCCTGACTAAAGCGGCATCAACACATATTAAACTGACTCGTTAAGCACTCATTTGTTTCAATGTGTTAGTAAAAGAAACTAACACGGCTGTGTTGAAGGGATTTCCATGAAAATCAAAATACCTGCATAAAATATATATTTACTACCGCTGCTAGTGCTCAAGCCAGTAATAAAATTATTCTAAATCAGTTGACAACTCTAGTAGTTACTGCATCGTTAGGTGAGTTTCCGCGAAGTTTTAATTTTTACATACTGAATGATTTAGAAATTAAATTTAATGCAGTTTCGATTGCATTACAATATCATAAAAGCACGAGACCCTTCAGTGGATCATCTAGAGGCTACGAATAACATACGTCTCTACGGTTTTGGTTTGTTAATTGAATTTTATATAATTTTAGGTAAATTTTTCCATATATGATACTATAAAGCTATTTCTTATATTTTTAAATTGCAATAATGTTAAAAAGAATTGCTATTAGTATAACAATTTGTTAATAACAAGCTTGTTTTGATGAAAAAAAGCGTCTGAAAATAAAAAGGTTTTTGAAAAAGTAATATGACAACACTGAGTGTATCTACAAAGTTGTGCACACACTTACATATCTGCATGTAAATACCTCATCCATAAGCATGAGGTTTTTTTTGTATGCTTTCGATTGTGTATGTGTGCTCTGTTCTCTTTTTTGAATTTGCTATAGTTATGCAGCCATAATCATTCTTATTAAAATATTCCAGTATTGCCAACTTCTTTTAGTTAATTTCCCCATTTTTAACTTAAGAATTATTTCGTTTTAAATTATATATTAATTTACATACAAAATTCATTTTTATGGATTATAATCACATAGGAATAACTTATGTAGTCGATCGCCAGCGGATCATTATTGTTAGACCCAAAAGGGGGCAGGCCATCGCATGTAAGCCCAACCTGTCAACCAATTTTCTCTTAAATTAACTTAAGATATTCACACTAATGAGTGATATTTTAAGAGCTAGTGGCACCGAGTCAAGTCCTGCTTTTGGATTTTCGGCTAAAAAAATCTAGTCATCGCACGGTTGCAATCACTGTAATGTTTCTGCCTACGTCGTCTTTGAAAAATAAATGCCACAAGCCGCATACAATTCTGGCAATTCTTCTCGCTGTTCTTCGCATCAAATACGGCAATTTTGCTTGTTAGTGTATGCATTGAATCAGAAATGGACACAACAAGTGTCCGATGCACTTTCTTAGGCAAGCAAGAATTTCAATAATAAAATTCAATAATCTGCAAGTGTTGCTCGTTCGATTCCTGGTTAAATGATAGACCAAACTGGACATGTTTAACAGTAACATGTTATACGAAAACAGCTGACAGTTTGTTTAACTTTTTAAAAATCATGAAGATTGCCCTTTAAATTATATGTTTATTATATATAGGATATGTATATAAATATGCATGTATGTATGTAACAAGCTATTTTATAATAACAATAAATAAATTCGTCTAGAATAGAGATTGTGTCACTGGTGTATTTCCCTTAAAAATAAATGAATAGATATACATATTATATCAGAAAATTATTTCATCTCGAATATATTTCATTTTCTGAAGAACTGAAAAACTTATTGAATTTCGTTTTGAATTGAAACTGAATATTGTGGCATGTCTTAATATATATATATATATATATATATATATATATATATATACATATATATACATATATGTATATCTTCGTGTCAAATTGAATCGACAAACAAGTTACATATATATTGTTCCTGTAAATTGTGTGTAACTCGTGAAATCAAGTGTGGCAACATTGTGCTGTTTTTGCTTCGAAATTGTTGTTGTAGTTGTTGTTAATGCTTTTTATGTAAACAATATTAAAACTGCTGATTACTCTTCTTGCTCTACAACCAAGTCAGCTGTTCCAGAGAGTACTTGCTAATCATATGTTTTTGAAATGCATACTAACTCAACTTGTTTTTGCTGCTTTTCGAATTAAAGAACAAGAAAAAGTGCAAGTACAGAGGAGAGTTTGTTTTGTTGCTTCCATACGAGGATTTGTATCTATTGGTTTGATTTTGAAAATACGCAAGAGGGTGAGAGCCAGAGAGAGAGAGTGTGAAAGAGAGAGTGGATTGTGGAAAGTAAACAAACCAATGACGAAGCATTAAAATTAAAGTGGAATTTAGACATGATAAAAGCATTCCATATTTATAAAAAGTAAATTTACTAAAAAAAAAATTTAATTAAATATAAATAATTAGCACTACTCTCTATGTCTTTCTGTTATTCTCTTATTTTATTTAGATAAACATTAATTTTTATGTCCTATATACCTACTTCGAAATAGCAAATACTGATAACGTTCATACCTACTTACACACTTATGTACGTAAAAATACATACATATATATGTAGGTATGTATGTTGTATTTAGTATGTAGGCAAAAATATATATATTTTTCTACACACTTCCATATACATACATATAAGTATTTTATCATAATTTTTCTTTCAAAAATCCTTCAAATGTTTTGATAAAATTTTGTAACAGTAAATGATCATGACAGAAAATATTAAATGTATTTCCGAGTTTGTGTTATTTTGTTTAGTTTTCCATCTACATACATACATATGTATGTATGTACACATGTACGTATGAGCTGTATGCCATGTATATGAGTGAATACGTGTGTATGTAAGTATGTATTAACTTATATTTGACTGTATCTACTCACTATTTGTAAATAAGTATGGAAGCATTTGTATGTGGAGAAACCAGCAAATTTATTTTGTTTATATACAACAAAACAATAACATATGTACATATATACATATGTATGGACATGTATCTATATACACATATAAACATACATATATTATACACAATTCGCTGTGTTATTATTGTTGTTCGTTTGTGCAGTGCCGTAGTCATGCTCAGGATCAGCTGATATCAGTGTTTATCAACAAGTCAATGACTTAGAAAACAATTAGGAAAAAAATAGGAATGATACCTACCCAATCAAATGACAGTGCACACATATGTTTTAATAAGTACCATCAAAATTTGATTGAACATTTTTGTACTCGTTCCTTCTTTCGCTCTTTCGTTCTGCTACGAGTATGTAAAAACGAGTGATCAGTTGGTCGAGTCATAGGTGACGTCGTTACATAATATACTACACACATACAATTTGCACATCATATGTTATTGTTAAGTGTATGTATGTATGTATGTTGAATGATCGTAACCGAAGTCAATACTGTGCACTTTCATAAGATGTTACAGTTGCACAACTCTTGAGTACCTCAACACCTAAAGCCGCATGGCCACACATCAAACTGATGCTTCAAACTTGTGTATGTGTTGGTAAAATTCAGTTTGACAGTGAAAATCCAAATTGTTTTGATATTCTTCAAACTCACATCAAACCATACGTGGGAGTTTTATTCACTAACACTATCAAAGAAAAGCAGAGTTTGAAGCGTCAGTTTGATGTGTGGCCATGCTGCTTAATGAAATAGACTTATGTTATTTAAACGTCTCTAAAGACCGTTACTGACTTGCCTACACAATCGCGCGATCTGCCACATGTGGCATGTGTGACAAAAAAGTATGGTAGTGTGCCCTAAAAACGGAACTGTGTAACAAATTTTTTGACAAGTGTGTCCGATTTAGAAATGTTTATGAAAATTTTCATAAAATGATAGTTTCCATGCGACCAGAGTAGTATTTATTGTCAACCAAGGCGAATTCATACCAGGTGGCCTTAGTCCAAAAATCGGTGATCAGCTGTTACCAACGCAAAATTATTGAACTGTCAAAGTGTCCTGGCTTTTCGTGTGCGGCCATTGTTTTTTCCAAAGCATTTCATTTGACAGTTCAATAAATTTTACACAGAGTTGCATAAATGAGTTCAACTTGTATGAATTCGCCTTGTGGTCAGCCAAATGTTTTTGCAACATTGTTGTATAATA
This sequence comes from Linnaemya tessellans, assembly GCA_951800035.1. Classification (NCBI taxonomy): domain Eukaryota; kingdom Metazoa; phylum Arthropoda; class Insecta; order Diptera; family Tachinidae; genus Linnaemya; species Linnaemya tessellans. The sequence continues at coordinate 115,298,827 of OX637534.1, read as the reverse complement.
GTATGTCATCTACGACGCCATTTTGAAGCGATTTTTTAATGTCGGTCACACTTTAGAAATATTCTCCTGTGAATGAATCGTGCGATTGTTTTAGGCTATACAGTCTCAGCCAAGGCGACTTCATACCAGGTGGCCTTAGTTCAGAAATTGGTGATCAGCTGTTACCAAGGCAAAATTATTGAACTGTTAAATTGAACTGTTTTTGTGTGCGGCCATTGTTTTTTCCAAAGCATTTTATTTGACAGTTCAATAAATTTTACCCAGAGTTGCATAAATGAGTCCACCTTGTATGAATTCGCCTTGGTCTCAGCCTTAAAACGTAAGTGTTGAGGTTGACTTTTACAAAACTGTTGAGCAGCGAACCCTTCCGATATTATTACATAATACTATTTTTCTATCGAGTTATTGAAACCAGTTTCAGCAAATATATTTTACAAGAAAAATTTCACAATTCTCTGCTGATTTTTTTATTTTCAAATAAACAAAAAACGAACGAAACGCTGGGAAATAGTATATAATAAAAAGTTCTTAGTTTTTATTTATACCTATTGAAAATAGTTTTAAAAAACGTCATAACTCAAAAAATTGAGTTTTTGAGCTAGTGATGCAGAGTTAATCCTCATGTAGCCCTTCATATTGTGTAAAAATTTTATATTAGTACCTATTTTGTTTACTCAACTTTTAAGAGAAAAATTAAAATTTTTTCCTATTAAGTAAATTGAAAAAATCAAACTCGTTTTCAGGCAAATATTTTTTAGTTATGACGTTCTTTAAGTAAATGAGCGATGTAGGTATAACCCGAAGGAAAAACAAATTTAAATAATTTAGAATACTCGATTGGTCATTACAATAGCCCAATTCACAATCCTGTGCAAATGGTCTTGCATTATAGCATTTGCAAATTGAGAGAGTATTTGAGAGCATTTTCAATGTATTTTGTTGGTGTAGAGTACAATTATTTTGCAAATGAAATGATGCACGACCATTTGCACAAGATTGTGAATAGGGCTAATAAATTTACAATAAACTAAAAAAAAAATTAAATTAATTATGGAGGAGTTTTAGGCAGTTCCCTTGGACATTTCTGTCAGCCTAATGCCGAGCATCAGGGCACCTTAACCAACATTTCTTAGAAGAGCTAAATATGTATGTATATTCAACTGTAGGGAAGTTCGAAATAATAAAAATGACTCAGAACGATTAAAATTAAAAGTTAAGTGCTAAAAAATAATTAACATATATAAAAATTTAACCATAAATTATTTTTGTTTAAACACTTGCGTCCCCATTTGTAGGGTCCGACCAGCCACAGTCATGTTTTCATGTGAATTGGTTTAGTAGTGGAGATTTGCTCAGTTTCGATACGTTTTGTTTAGTTCTGTTTCGTTTTGTTTATACCTATTTTTGTTTGCTTGTAAACATAAACAACATTTTTTTTTTTTAATATTTATTTTATCATGTGTTTGAGTTGTGTTTCTGGTTTCTGGGGTTTTAAAATAAAATAAATAAATAACCAGCAAAAGCAACAACCACACAAAACATAAATCAGGTTCAAAAGTTATCTGGTGCTTAGAACTACACTTTATGTTTGTACATAATTGTATATACTTAAGTACATAATAGTTATATATTCAAGATACTGAGCGAACAAACATGCATAAATTCAGATGTATATAGATACATATACATATTTATATATGTATGTATGTATGTGTGTATGTATATGGCTCATTTAGAAACACTTCGGCAACCATGCCAACTGATTACGACCACAAATAAAATCTGTAATGTTAGCAAATATTCTGTCATCATCATCATCAAGTGGATGGTTTTTCTTATAATTCGTCTGTCCAGTTAATTTTGGATTTTTCTCTTCTTTTACAAATTTTGGTACCAACAACAGCAACATACAAACACACATGAGTACCCACGTGCATACATCTGCATATGATTGGATGTAGGTGAGAGCACTTAATGACAGCCAAAATCTCTGTGTAAGTACTTTCTGATCAAATGCATGTGAATATTGAAACAAAATAAAAGAATAATCACACAATCTTTGCAACCATCCATCAGTCCATCCAACCAACCATCGATCGCATGCACAATAAGCCAAACGTTCAATGATATTTCCAACGTACAAGCCCATATATCTCCAATATTAATATATGCATGCATGGATGTGTGCATGTATATGTGTGTGTGTGTGTGTGTGTGCACTAATGCACAAGCATGTGTAAGCTTAACATTGGATCGGAAATTCTGTATAATAAAATCCAAATGTTTTGAATTGTCAGCTGGTTAAATGCTGTTTTGTATATAACAGATAAAAAAATAAAACAAATGTTCGCATATGTATATAATATATTACATATATGTACTCGCATGCATATACACGGCAACATTTTTTTACCGAGTTGTGTAAACTGCTCTCATTACTTTGCCAGAATACTCAACAGGTTCCTGCCTACGCTAACTGCCATACCTAAATACGGGCGGCAAGCGTTTTTTAACTGTCAAAAGTTCTCATGTCCATACATTTTGTATGGACCATACCGAAATAATGCGGCGGCAACGCTTTGCTATTGGAAAATCCGATTTTGACAGTGCGTTTCCCAATGAAGTTAGTTGCAAAAGAAAACAATTGTAACCAGAGAAAAAAAGCAAATATTTACAAAAGTGAAATAAATAATAAAAGAAAAAATTTGTACACTTCGTATTAGAAAATGGAGGTAAGAAAATATTTCCAATATGCTTATATACATACATATTTATGTATGTATGCACTTTTGTAATTTGTACAAAATTTCAATAACAAAATCACAAATGTCGTCCGTTCAGCTGTTAAAATAATCAGTGTTGTTTAATTTGTTTGTTTGACAACCCTGTTTTTATTGTTTTTTTACATGACGCTGCCGCTATTGTTTAGGTATGGCATTTCAGCGTTAACGCTCAACGGAAAAAAACGTTCCGCTTTCCGCCCGTATTTAGGTATGGGTGTTAGTATCCACTAGACGTCAAATATAGGGTCCGCAATCTAACGATTTTTTTTCAACTAGTGCTTATTTCGTGTATGGTAACACTTAGCTCATGTCTGATTTGACAGATAATTAGTTTTATCCTTCCGCTGTACGAATACGGTTGACCATCTAATGCGTTTTCTCTTCGCTAAGTGAGCCTGCGATCGACTTACAGAAGATGCCGATTTTGCCAAAAAAAAAAATCATCTTTTCAGATGAAGCTCATTTTGATCTTGGCGGGAATGTAAACAAGCAAAATTGTCGCATTTGGGGCACAGAAAACCCGCACGCATACATTGAAAGGCCGACGCACCCAAAACGAGTCACTGTTTGGTGCGGATTTTGGTCCAGAGGCATAATTGGGCCATTTTTCTTCAAAAATGAGCAAGAAGTGGCCGTTACAGTCAATGGGGATCGTTATCGGGCCATGCAGCCGTTTGAATGAAATTATTTTCCATTATTAACCGCAAGGATTGTACTTTCAAATAAAAAAAGGAATTTGAGAAAAATATTCAGTAGTTTTTTTAATAGCATTTTCAAAAAAATAAAAAATTATTTGGCGGACCCATATATCCCGACATCAAGTCGGACATGAAAAAGGTCAATGTCCATGTTGCGTCCATGTCCAGTCATCGATGCCTGGTCATATGTCTTCCATGTCTGACTTGATTTTTTTGCGTTCGTATATAATTTCAAAGGAGAGCAAAAGAGACAGAACACGAAAAGAATCAGCACGAATAAAATTAATCCACCCTATTCTGTAACTATTTGGCAACGTCACTTTAAGACAATTTAAAAAACAAGACAGTTGTGGACAACAAATGATTACTGCTGACAGCCTCTGACTCTTCTCTAAGGCATAATATATTATATAATTAAATAAATAATTTCCTGAAGAAGAATTCACACAAAGGAGTGACGAAATATTGAAATTAAAAATTAAATTAAAATAAAGATACCTTAAGCTTAAAAATATCAGAATACAGTAATAATTAAAGAGAGGTCAAGAAACCAGAAGAATTTATTAATATATTTTACATAAAAACAAAGAGACCTTAAGCTTAAAAATATTACGGTATAATATAATAAGAAACTGTTAAAAGTGTTTGGTATTGTCTTCACGTGACGTTGACAAATGGTTACAGAATAAGGGGTAATAATATATTTTATTTTTGCACAACCTCAAAATTACTACAGAAGTCTGAGCACGTTGTCGCCACATGCAATAACGTGGACATATTAATGCCATTGCTCTGCCGGTCTCATGTCCATGTCATGTTCAGGTCGATGTCTAGTGGAGACGTAGGGTTTTGCCGCCGTATCTGAGCATTCTACCAAATATTATCGAATTAATATTAGGCTGAGGACACACAAGGGCATTTTGTGAGAACGCACAAATAGTGTGTACCAGTGGCAACATTTGCCATTGACGATTACTTCGTTCTGTGGCATTGCCTTCTTAACTGTAAATTTTTAAATGATTCTGTTCTCGTTTTATGATACGAAAAATAATAAAAATATTAAAGAAAAATACCTATTTGTTTGAAGTGTCATTATATTCCTTTTAGGAACAAGAAACTGTTTTTGAAATTTCCAAAATACCCCCAAAATCTTACCAATAAAGTTTCTCTTTTCTTGTTTGAATTCCAATTAATTTTATTTTATATGTACAAAGATATCAAAATTTTTCTTTCAGTAAGAGATAGGATTTCTATATTTTCTTGCATATTTCCTGGCAAATTTTCTTTAGATGTGCTGGCACCAATCACACTTTTCAGTAGAACCTTCATTTGAGTAATTGTTGCAGAATCTGGAATATTAACACCCATACTCCTCAGTTGTGCAGCAATTTCTTCTCTAGAATTCATTTTTTCATTTAATTTGCTTCAGTTTTATTTTCCTCTCGGTCAACTTAAATCTCTTTTTTCAAATTTTGATTATTCGTTTGACCTTTAAGCAGTTAAAGCTCAATAACTTAGGTCAGTATTCCTGGAATTTCAGTTTCGTCACAGATTTAAAAAGAATGCATTGAGAGCTTTCGGATGATATATAATTTCTACAACAAATACGCTTTTGTTAAAATTTTCCACAATTTTTTATGCTCAGAGGCGGCATTTTTTATAGGAAGAATAACAAAAATTTAATCAAGGAAATATTTTACTAGGAATACACAAGTTCATGTTTAAAAATTCTTTTGAAATTCATGATTTAAATTTTTTATTAAAAATATTAAAAAAATATATATTTACATGAAAAACAATTACCCCTATCACGAATAATTTTTACCTTTTCCCTAAAATTGCAATAATGAGAAAATTCCCCGTGAATGATTTCATGCTAAAATTAAATTCCCCTTATCGTGAATGATTTTTTTCCCGCGAGTTTTTTCACTTTTCCCTTTTATGTATCACTTATGGTGTTTTCTTTTCTGACAAAAATTTTCCATTTATGTTACCATTTACTCGGGTTTATGTACCATTCTAAAAATATATGTGAAGATGTGAAAAGTTGTCGGTTTCCTTTCTAAATATGTTGCACAAATAAATGGTAAATATGTTGCATATCTCACACCTGTTTATACTTGAGGGTGAGATAATACCATTTTTTCAGCTGCGTTTAGTACTTTTTTATACAAGTGAGTATTTTGCTTATTTATTTTGCCATTTTCAATACGCCAATTACCTATATATTATTTTAAGTGCAAAGTCAATTAAATATTTTGTTCCTTTATGATATCGAAAAATGGACCCCTTTGTAAGGGTGAGTGTAACAGGAAAACAATATTACATATTCAAAAGGCACATCATTTTTTCAGAAAAGAAAACACCATTAGTTTTTGGTGGGGAATAGAGTAGAAAAAGTAAGTATTTTCCATTATAATTCGAATATTAGAGTTTATAAATTTTATTTGAAGGGCAGGATCCCTTAATAAGACACAAACTGATATAGCAAAGGAAGCTATTGCACGAGACAACTTTGGCACACTTATTGCCCGCTATCCGCTAGAATTCAGTGAAAAATGTTCGCTGGGTGCAAACAAATACCCCCACATGCTTACGTACATACGATTATGAATACATAACGTATGCATACTCGTACATACATACGCAGTGTGTATGTACGTTTGCAATCTTGTTCTTTTGTACTCGTAATTGGTAGTTTGGCCGTTTGGTCTCATTTACTTACAAATCGAAATGCATACTATAGATGGATGGACCGATGAATAATGACGAGGATGAAGACGAAGACTATTTAAACGACGTTTGTTGACGATCAGATTTGTCTTTGGGGTACATGGCCGTTTTCATGGTGCTAAATCTTTTGCTAAAAGTACTACGGGCACTTAAAAGTAGGTTGGACTTGCAGAGGCTACAAAACAAACAAAAGATTCGTTTGCGTTAATTAGATCATAAATATTTTGGTAGTAAAAATATGGTCTAAATAGCACCACACGGTTTAATGGGAAAATAAAAAAGTCGAAAATTTCCTAATTTTTGTTTTTGTTTTAGAAAGAAATGCGTTAATTGATTTTTACTTACAAAAATTTTTTCCAACGCACGGATCCGCACAATTTCCAAAGAAAGTTTTCAAAATCAGAAAGTATTTTTGCTGTGTTTTTAATTTTTCGCGGATTAGGTTAAAAAGGGCTGCCCGCAAAGGTAGCGAGAAAGCACTCGGGAGTCCATTGTGATGTCCAGAGGACTGCACCCTATACAATGCTTACAAAAAATTAAGCACTGGTTCCTGAGAGCCAGGCAGAATTCTGACAAAGTTTGCCAGGGCCCTGAGACAGTCTAGGTCCCGCAGGACACAAGAGCCTAGATGTCTAGGCCTACGCTCCAGTAAGGCCGGGCAGTCACATACTGGATGCTGTACTCACTTCTCTTCCTCGAAGCACCTCCTGCAGCGACCATCGTGGGGAAAGCCCAAATGCTCTGTAATGTGCCCGATCGTACAGTGCCCAGCTATAACTCCTACTAGGAGTGCCAGCGACTTCTTCCCAAAAGTTACTATTTGAGAAAACTGGGGGCAAATTACGGCACTCGATATCGAACGAAATTTGTATTTAAATTGTATGGAAATTTCGATCGATATCGAATGCGGTAATTTGGCCCCTGGTCTTAAACTTGTTTTTTGCGATGCACTAAAAATAAATCTATTTTGAAACTATATTCTTTTCCAAAACGCGCTGCCAAAAGAAAAAGTTGCTAGAAAATCACCCATTATCTGCATATTATTAACCTCGTGCAGCATCCGCAAATTTTTGTTTTTTAATCGTGATCGAAGCATGAATGAGAAAGCGAAGGGCCAAGGTGATATAGCGTTTCACTACTGGAAGCATGCACCGGGTTCAAAAGTAAGTCTACGATCTGGACTCTATAAATAATTTGGTCGTAATTGTTTCAGAAGAATTTCAGCTTCCTTTTGAATATCGGAACTTTACGCTTTTTGTAATTGTATACGAGAATAGCAAATTTGAATATTTTTCATTTATCATCTCTGGCGCTGATTACGGCTGATGGTTCATGATTGTTGTCGTCGTTGTGCTCTTTATGGGGCCGACGAGTGCATGAAGCGATTGTGCTGGGCACCAAGTGTGTGTATTTGTAAGCGTGTAAAAAATGTGCGATAATGTGCTGGCGTTGCCGCTGACGACTTATCGTTTCTTACAATACGAATACGCAGTTTGGCTGTAGTGCGGTGCTGTAAAAAGTAGGGTAGGGTAGGATCATGTTGACTTTAACGTCTGTTCTCTTATAATGAGTTGAAACTGGGCTCTTGTTGTTGTTTTATTAAATATATTTACAAATGATACTGAAAATATATGTTTGTAATGTGTATGTGTACGTACAGATGTAAGCATGCAGATATGTAAATATGTTTATATGTATTTATATGTATGTTGTGTGTGCATGTGTAAGTTTATACATGTGGTTTCATTACACTTAGAAAATTAATGACCTTCAATTAAGACTCTATTAGATAATGGCAGATAGAGTGTATTCGCTTTTGAGGCTTTTAATAAAAATGGGGCATGTAACAAACATACAAGAATATGAAGCAGAAAGCTAATGTCTACATACATACATACATGTATGTATGTAAACATCTGTATGTTTAAGATTTTCACAAAAGCGAAAATGTTTAAAGAAGTTCAAACAATTTGATTAAGTTCCTGGAAATGAGCGATTTTTAGCAACTTTCTTTTTGGCAACACTGTTTATGGCCGATCAGCTGTTTTCATGTAACAGGTTACTGTTAAACATGTTCAGTTTGGTCCATGGTTTAACCATGAATCGGCTTGCAAACGAACAATGCTGGCAGATTATTGAATTTGATTATCAAAATTCATGCTCGTTTTCACTATCGCCTATTCGACTGATGGTCTCAGTTAATCTATCAAATATTAGTGTTTTTTCTTTGTTTGACTACACAAAAAACGAAAAGCACCAAAAGTCATACTCGATTAAGAAGCTGCATCGTAGTCAGTCACGAAGCCCATTTCTTCGATTTGGTGTGAAGAGCAGCCAGAAGCATTGCAAGAGATGCCGATCTCGAAAAAGCCACATTTTAATTGTGGATTATGGTCAGGTGGCTTGATTTTTCACAGACGACGAGGGCAAGAACGTTATTGTGAATGGCGAGCGCTATCACAGCATGATTATATATTTTTTTCCCAAAATGGAAAAGCTGCACTTTGCTGATACGTGGTTTCAACGAAACGGTGCCTCGCAGCTAGGGTTGCCATTTCCAATTTTAGAAAAGGAGGACAAAGACTTTAAAAAAGGAGGACATTTGACTCAAAAAAAAGAGAACTTTTTTTTGCCTAAAATTCAAATATAAAAATAAAAAACTGAATAAAATATACAAAATTACTTGTTTTTAAAAAATTTATATTCATTTCAATACATGTCAATCACATTTTTTCAAATATTCATAAAGTGCTTGACAATTCATACAGTGATGCCAACGCAGTCTCTAACGCATCACATATAGCCCTTTTTTGTGCAAAAATAGTGATTTTTACTGGCTGTTTCACAATTTCAAACGAAAATTGATTCGTAAGAAATCTGTGTTATTTGTAAACTATTTTGGGCGTTTTGTTTTTAAAAATTTAGCTTGGCTACTTATGAGCGAAAATGTAGCAGTTTTGATATTTTGCAAAATGTAAAAGCAGCAAAAAGTAGGACAACAACACCAGACGCTTGTTAAAAAAGTAGGAGGACGGACCCCGATGATCTAAAAAAGAGGACGGCGTCCGGGGAAAATAGGACGGATGGCAACCCTACTCGCAGCACGCAAAACAATGGCCCAATTTGAGAGGAGAGTTCTGTAAACAGGATCATTCATGTTTGGTGCCGATAATTGGCCGCTTCGATTGTGTGATTTAACGCCTTCAAACTGCTTTTTGTGCGGCTATATTAAGGCTCATGTCTACAGGGACCAGCCCCCTATCGTTGACGCAGTGAAGAAAGTAGTGAAATCATTACCGATATATTGGAGAGAGTATGCCAAAATTGGTCACAACCTATGAACCATTTGAGGCGCGGTCAACATTTGCATGAAAACAAGGGGGTTACTCTGTCTGTAATGCACTGCGAATGAAAAACTGATCGCATTTGTATGATATTTAAATTGAAATGCGAAAGTAATTCCTTTCGCATCGCATTAGCGAGTAACCCTCCCCCACATGGTTTGTAAAATTTAAGTGGAGAAAGCGGGAAAATCTTGCCGAAATCATCCTGTCATTTCAATATCATTTTCAAAGCTGATCCGTAAAGAATGCTTCTGCAGCTGACTGACACAGTGAGCTGCACATAAGCGACGAAACTTTAGTAAATTGAAAATGAGGGCGCAGCCTATTGAATTACTTTCACTGCTTGTCCGATTGTTTATGTGTTAATCAATATTTTATTTGTTATCAAATTAAATTTAATTTGATAACGAAATGTAATAGTGCATACACACATGCATGCGTTCATATTATGAAAAGAAATATCAGACCCAAATACCAATTTTTTCTTACTGTTTAATTTTACGCCGCGATATGTAAGTGTCGTACCCCAATTGCTGCTTGCATTAAATATTATATTCACACAATAAAAAAATGCAACTTGAACGTGTGAGTGCTTATGCATAAAAATGCATTTATAAGCATGTGTATTTACATGCACATGCATGTGCATTTATTTATTTGTGATAGTGATCAGTGTTGCCAGAAAGTCATAATCGGAAATAGTTATATGAGGACTAAACAACGAAGAAACAAACCATGGCTACAGAAATAGTGGATGTGGATTTTATACATTTTGTTTACAATTGGAGAATAGTTTTAAATAAATAACGCCGTTTCTGGATTGAAAGGCCTATCGTGTTTACGTGACGATCACTAGGGTCTGGTAATTCGATCCCTTTGTGCTACTCTAGAGCAGCATGTTATCTTGGCGATTTTTGTATAGATTACAAGAGATTTCAAACGTGCCCATAGTTGGCCCCTTGTTAAAGGAGATGCGATGTTCAACTTGTAAATATTAAACAATTCAAAGAAAATTTTTATAGCCAGAAGATCAATATCTTTTAGTCCCTTGATATAATTGAAATATTTTTATGGATATAAAACGAGATTTCAGTGCTTCAAAGCAACCACAAGGTTTGAAATTAAAGGCCGACTCACCCATTGATTCTTCAGAAAATTTTGTTTTTGACCACATTTTTTTTATATGAAGTTTGACATCCCTCTCACAGAGGGAGACAACTTATTTTTTCCAGAGAACTCTCATATTGAATTAATTTAAATTTATATATATTCCGAACAAAATTGAGATGCCAATAAATTAAATAAAAGTTGAATTGAGTTGCCACCCCATGTAAAAATTTGCATAGTCATTTTGTGCTGTAAAGTGGTTTTGAGCGACAATTTCCTATATAAAATAATTAATAAATATAAAGAAATATATTTTAAAGTGAAGAACAATGAATACAGCCTCAAAAAGAAGCAAAATTAAAATCAGTGCTGCCACTTATTAAACCCAATACATTTTGTTTACATACGGCAACTCTGAGTGTATCGTTCCCCAGAAAACTCTCATTAAAAATATTATTTTCCGGTAAATAAATTTCTGCAGAATCAATGGGTGAATCCGCCTTAACCTTTTTAGAATGGTTAGCAGTCCATTGATAATATTTAGATAGAGAAAAGCTAAATTGGCAACACTAATTACAAGAGAGAAAATAACAAACTTTAATTTATTTTCAAAAACAAGCTGGCTTAATTTTTTCCTTATTATTATTTGTTTACTTTCAATACTCTGCCACTCATGTGCGTCTGTGTGGACGAGTGTGTAATTTGTAAAGTAGATCCATTTATTTTTGTATTGCAAGTCACAAAATGGGAACAAATGAACTGAACAAATGCACCAACAGCAGCAGCCAGCAGTCGCTGTGGCAGCAGCAGCACCAGCAGCAAAGAAAAATTAAATGAAGGAAGAAATAATTCAAGGCATTATTTTTATGACTCTGGGTGTCCTATTAAAAATATGCCGTTCCAAAACAAACATTCATTTCAACATACGAGCAAATTAAATTAAAACAAAAAAATATATATATTTTTAAATAAATAAATTCCCAAATAAATAAAAATAAATAAATCATGTCGTATATTAAAATTCACAAAAATTAATTGATTTCAATAGAATTTGTGGTAAATTTTTATTTAAAAAGACAGTTAATAAATGCACACATACAAACATGCAAACTTGCGTGCATACCCAGCAAACAATCGGCTTTGATGCCGAACTCTGGTAATATAATTCACTTAATATATTCTTAATATTTCTTCTATTGTTTACTGTATAGCATTCGTTGTTCTTAAAGTTCAATTGGATGGACAGGGCAAATACTATGGAAGACATGGTATTCAACTGAAGGTGTCATCATTTCTAGCGTAACCCTAAACAGTTAAGTTTATGGCACGTCTAACTGATTTTTAATGTATATTTCGTCAAATTTGGCAACACTGAAAGCATCGAATAATTATTTCTATATTTTCGGAATCGAAAAAGTAATCCAAATAACCTACAAGTGCCAAAGGCTGAGTTAAATATGGCGGCGAAGTAAGAATGTTGAAATAAAATTTTTTTCTAAATTCTCATAATCCTTCAATACACCATCCCCTGCTTTCTAGCTCCGCTGCAATGCCTTGCATATGTAGCGGTCATCCCCTGAGCGCTGGTCCGAGTTAAAAAAAAGAGAAATAATAGTCCCCAAAACATTTTTTTCGCTCAGCTACAACATGTGTCAGTGTCAAAATTGCATTTGTTCTTTGTAAAATTCCATAAACACACCACAGATATTTTGTGGTACTCTTTTAAGTGTCTTAAGATCCACTAATATTAAAGTAATATATGTGCTTTGAAAGGTATTTTTGCGTAGATATGCAGTATTTTAAACATTTCTTTCTAGCACTTAGCATTTTATATGTGTTTGCTAGAAGAGCAACAAGGAAATGTTGCTATTTCGCTTTGTGCTTGCACATGTAAACAGCACAAACAATTTTCAATCTATTAGAACCCTTTTACACACATCAGGTTTGACTCGTCAAGTCTTGATCTTTTAGGAGAGAGCGGTGAAGAGTGTGAAAAGGGGTACAGACTTGACGGTACTAGTCCGTTTTTATATTTTCTTTTGTTTTATCATCCGTAATATATTAAATGAATGTTCAGCAATGAAGAAAAACTTGACATGAAGTTTCGTGTGTGAACATAAATGCAGTTTCAAAAGAAAATTTAAGAAAAATTGATTAAGTAAACCTGATGTGTGTGAAAGGGGACTTACAGCCATCCCTAAATATGGGCGGCAAGCGTTTTTTAGCTGTCAAAAGTTCTCAGGTCCATACATTTTCTATGCAGCATGCCAAAATAACGCGGCGGCAACGCTTTGCTATTGGAAAATCCGATTTTGACAGAGCGTTTCCCAATGAAGTTAGCTGCAAAAGAAGAGAATTGTAACCAGAGAAAAAAAGCAAAAATTTACAAAAGTGAAATAAATAATAAAAGAAAAAATGTGTGCACTTCGTATTAGAAAATGCAGGTAAGAAAATATTTCCAATATGATTATATACATACATATGTATGTATGCACGTTTGTAATTTGTACAAAATTTCAATAACAAAATCACAAATGGCGTCCGTCCAGCTGTTAACATAATCAGGGTTGTTTAATTTGTTTGTTTGACAACCCTGTTTTTATTGTTTTTTTGACATAACGTTGCCGCTTTTGTTTCGGTATGGCATTTCAGCGTTCAAGCACAGCGGAAAAAAACGTTCCGCATTCCGCCCGTATTTAGGGATGGATGTTACACTTTTAAAAAATAAATTTTACTGTACTTTAATAATTTTTGGGTATTGGGAATAGTTTGCCGTCATGCCGCGGTAACTTTGGGTGATAAGAAGACCGATTTGCGTGATGTCCCATCTTCAATGTTTCATTTATCTCACTTTGGGATTTAGTAAAATTAGCTGGCACCTAAAATACAAAAATCGAACAAAAACTCAAAATCAAATTTTAAATTGATTTTTTGTCATATACGGCCATTTAGTGTTTAGGCGATTATGAAAATTTGACATTAATTTCTGAATATTTGACTAGGATTGGATGATGGTCAGGCATTTGTTCCGGTCTAGTCTAGGCATGAAAATAAATAAATAAACTTTTATATGAACTTTCATAAGTTTGTCCTGATGGTTGTTTTTGGGGGGTTAAGCTGAATATAATTTTATGTATCATCAATAAGAACGGCTGTGGTATGACTTCCAGCAAAAAAAAAAAAACAAACTAAATAACATGATTATGGTGACTGTCGCCGACAAAAAAAAAACAAAAATTTAAAACTGAAGAGTTTTTTGCACCCACACAGTCTCATGCAACACACACACACACTCAAACACTTACAGTCACTTTCCTTTAAAATCCACCAACAGCAACAACAACATATTCAGAGTCACAAACCGGGCATGAACTTTTTCGGAGACAAGCGAATGCAAGGGCAAAGGTCAACCGACATCATGTGTAGGACATTGCTATTGCCATTGAGCAGTTCCAGCCAGTACGCATGTGAAAATGTTCAGTTCATTAACAGGGGGGGAAAAAATGCGTAAGTTTTTATGTAGGTGGACTTTTATTTTTGGGCAAAATATCTAATACGTGTTACAGCAAACATATTTACACGCTGTATGTATGCTGCAGCATACCCTACACCCTCAATATGTAATTTGAGAGCAAATATAATTATACGGTCATGTACGGATGGCCAGCAAAAACTACAAATTATTTCTAATGCTTGGCAATAAACACGTGCATTGAAAAAGTATCAATTACGCAAGCAGTTGATTTAATTAGTAAATAATTAATTAGCCTTCAATCAAACGCGGCATAGGCAGCACTGGTAGCTATTCGAAGTTTTCGATTAAAAATTTCTTAGTCCGCTTGGGTAATAATAAAATTTCGTTTATTTCTTTAGAGTCCTGACTGGACGATGTGCAAAAAATTTAATTTCCATTTCTTAACAAACATTTTCAAAATTATAAAATTTGCCACCAACACAAGGAAGAGCTAAAGAATGCATATTTTGGTGTCTTTGGTTCTCGAAAGCCTGGGGCCAAATGATCGCATTCAATATCGATGGAAATTTCAATACAATTTAAATGGAAATTTCGATTGATATCAGATGGCGTAATTTGCATTTTAATAAAAATATCAGCACCATTATTTACCAACAACCACTGCATTTGAATTAAATTCTGTTTTATCTTAAAAAAAAATGTTACTAGAAGCAACTTTAAAATGAAATCAACTTTAAAATGGGAAGTTAAAATAAGCATTTATTTACTTGCTAAAAGGTCAAATCAGTTTAAGTGAAAATATTTCAAAAAATAGCGAATATCTTCCAAATGTTTTTGAAAATATGTATCTCAGTGCTTGTTATTTGTTTGAATCGGTGTGTGTTCATACCCTGTGGGAAACCGGGAGACAAGTGTCCCCAAGTCGCCATTTTTGTCTGCTAGTTTGGTGACTGTCTGGGGGCATCGTAAAGAAAGTGTCCACATTTCTATTCGTATCTTATTTTTGTTTTAATATTTAATAAGTAAAAACATTATAATCGACCGGGTCGAATCTTAAATACCCTGCAAATATTTAGTAAATAAAAACTCTATTTTGAAGGGGTGTCTCCGGGAGGGGGTGCGGGGGAGACATCTCATATTTGCCATAAAACACTAAAATGTAAATTTTTGAGGTTATTAAGTGTAAAATTTTTTTTGATAGGGTCATTTAAGGGGCAAAGATGGGGATAGGGTAGGGCAGAGCCAGATCTGAGAACATCTAAATTTGGTCATAAAAGCTTTCAAATATTATTTTAAAAGGCCTGTAATCTTAAATAATACAATTTGTTAAATATTTACACTATTTTTTCATATAATATGTTACCAAAACGCCCACTAAAGGGGGCGGGGGTCCAAAAATAAACTTTTTCCGATATTTTTGGCTGCAATTCCAATTCTTTGAATCTTTTTTGACATAAAAATATATAATTTACTTAACAAAATTACAAAAAAAAAAACTTTAAAAATTATGTTGTTTTATTAGCGGTTGGTTTAGTTCTTCTTAGGGGAACTTTTTTCCCTCTAGCCCGATTCAGCCCATTTACGAACTCGACCTGTGCTATCCTTCAAAATGTATTTATACCAAATTTCATAAGTCTGGATCTTTTCGTTTGGACTGAATGGTTATTTCCGCAGACGGACGGACGGACATGGCTAGATCATCTTAAATTTCATCACTGATCAAGAATATATACATATACTTTATATGGTCTCGGAGTTATTTCGCTGCATTACACGTGAAATGAAAAAGTGAATATGCCCTCCAATTATCTTTTGGAGGGTATAAAAAGATTACCTTTGCGAACTAGTGCCTATGAGTCTTTTAATTATTTTGATAAAACTCCATTTTTATTGCCGGCATCTATTTGAGAAAAGTATCAAAAGTGTAGACTAGAATCGTTTTGGTACCAGAGTTCGAAATAGTGTACATATTTTATCCCCTGTACACACAAGTTTACCTCAACGTCATTGAAAAGCATGACATTGAAAAACGTATGCATGCCTCACTTTATACACAAATAAATCTCGAGTATACAGGACTGTGCATCATACCTCAAGTGTATACATTGAAAACATTGAATTCACTTTATGTACGTATACACATTTGCGGAATTGATAACATTGTCTTTGCTTTGTAACTTCATAAAATTAATGTGAAACACTGAAAATATTATACATACCCACAAGTTTCAAATTAAAAAAGCATATACACCAGGTGTACACGAGTACACTCATATTTATACACAAGTAGAAGGTATACACGATGAAAGAAATACATTGTCTATGGTGTATTCAAGGTGTACATTGTATTAAAGGTGTACATTAAATTTTGTGGTACATTTCTGAAATCTTTGTTTGGTACTAGTGCAGTGAATCACTAGTACTAGTGTAGAGAATCACTAGTACTAGTGTAGTGAATCACTAGTTCTAGTGTAGTGAATCACTAGTACTAGTGTAGTGAATCACTAGTACTAGTGCAGTGAATCACTAGTACTAGTGTAGAGAATCACTAGTACTAGTGTAGTGAATCACTAGTTCTAGTGTAGTGAATCACTAGTACTAGTGTAGTGAATCACTAGTACTAGTGCAGTGAATCACTAGTACTAGTGTAGAGAATCACTAGTACTAGTGTAGTGAATCACTAGTTCTAGTGTAGTGAATCACTAGTACTAGTGTAGTGAATCACTAGTACTAGTGCAGTGAATCACTAGTACTAGTGTAGAGAATCACTAGTTCTAGTGTAGTGAATCACTAGTTCTAGTGTAGTGAATCACTAGTACCAAAGTCAGTAGTACGGGTGTGGCGACTGTGTCGATAGTGGGTCAGTATAGTTTCCTATTGACATTTCCTGCAGGGTATTTATGTATGTGCGTATGTGTGTGCACATAGATAGAATATGTTTTTTAACTGTGCACGAGTCTATTTTCTTTCTAATTTTTTTTTTTTTGTAAATATTTGCCTTCTTATTAGAGGTCTAAGCACTCGCTGAATGAGTGCAATGACAAGTGAATGTACGCTTACGTAGTTTTGTTTTTTTTAATAAAAAAAGTATATAATAAAAAAATTATATGTATATTTTCTCTTAGTATATATTTTGGCAACTTAAACACAAGAGCAGGGTCTTTAAGGAAAAGTTCATGTTGGTAGCACTGAGGCAACAGAGCAGGTAACTGATAAATATTGTATCGAAGTTGGTTTTACATATTCGTTTTTCTCTTGTACGCTTTTAATCATAAGAGATTGTGTCAATTTGCCAAAAGTACAGCCGTTTTATAGAAGTGCCCAGAGCTGCACCGTTCTTTTAATAGTCAATATTGTAACTCTTAATAAATATGGTTTGCCAGAGGAATTTAATACCTTTTCAAATAGCAGCTAAATAATAAAAAAAAATCCATTCTGCTTTGCAACTGCAGCTGGATTGAAATAACGCCAGCTTGTGCATAATTTTATTGCAAGTTTTGCGAAATAAAATATCATTTCATATGCAATTAATTTTTTCTCAAATCATTATGAACGCCGGCCGACCCGTTTTATTTGAAATGGGCTGCTCTTTTGCACACGTCTCTGCCAGAAACGGTGTTTGCTGACACTGTCAAATAATTACTTAACACAATTATAATATTTATTATTAAATATAAGGATAAAATCGCCAGTTAAAGGACCTCTTGTTGCCTACATGCGCTTGGCAACCACAAATCGATTTGTGCTCATAAAAAAATGTCATTGAATTTGAGACGGACTTGAAACTCAATTGGAATATTTATCACGAGTATTAAAACTTAATACTTGTTGCCATATGAGAATCAATTTAATGCAAGCAAATAAATAAATAAATAAATATGTTTTGATTGATAATGATTTATACATGTACACACACACACATGCACACATGTGCATGTATGAATATAATGCGTAATTTTTTAAGAGCTTTCGGATCACAAAATTTAGAAAAATTTATGATATCTTAATATGAGACGTTAGAACGATCTGTATACTTCAATATTAACAGATAATTTTATGCAAATTTTGACCCCGGCTACGCCTCAAATGGCTCATAGTCTGGGTCCAGTTTTGTCATACTCTCTTTAGCATTTCGGCCGATATCTTATGAATAAATTCTGCAGTGTTTGCTTCTAGTGCGTCAGCCATTGCAGGCTAATCCCTATAGATATGAGCCTCAACAGTGGGCCATTTTTTCTCGTGCTCTGTGGCATGTGGCGTTGCACTGTGGGATGAAAGCCCTCACAAGTGGCGAGTAATTCAAACGATTAACTTTAACTTTCACAGCCGTATTTGGTAGCATATGAAAGTGGATAAAATCCTACATCACTAACAGCAAAAATAAAAGTTCTTGGTAGTTGACTTTATTTGCAGTGTGTGTTCAAAGTTCAATCATTTTTGTTATTTTTGCGCGCATTGATTAAAAGAGAAAATGTTGATATTTCAAGTGATTTTAGTTTTTGTTAAGACTTCTATAAGTAAAAGTTTTATAATGGAACCGTCAACTTCAGGTATATGAGCATTTAAAAAATTTTTTTTTGTATAGATAAATGTTTTAGAAATATTTAAAAACAAATTAAATGTCTTCAAAAATGTGGTATTTTTGATATATTCATTGAGTTTCCACAACTTTGCGGATGAGTGCAGGAAAAAATGATTTTATGCTCTTGGAATATACGATTTTAACTAATAAATTCCAGAATACCTATTTGCGCAGTTGTGCGATTTTTTGAGTTATGCAGGTTTTAGTGAGAGAACTCCGGTTGCTAAAAATCAATGTTCAAAAAAGAACCAAACAAAACTACAAGTTATATTAAATTTGAATTAAGATTCTATAGGCTAATTGTTCGAAATTTTAATTTAAATCTCAGAAAGACATGATAAATATTCCAAGGCACAAAGGCAAGTCAACATCAGTTTTATTATTTATCATGTCTTTCTGAGATTTAAATTAAAATTTCGAACAATTAGCCTATAGAATCTTAATTCAAATTTAATATAGCAATATAAAATGTTCGTTAAAATTCTTACTACATACAAATTTAAGCTATGGCTTGAGCTATCCAATAATAAAAATTGGAAAAAACGTTCACATGTACTTAAGTATAAAAAAAAAAAAAAATTCAAACCAAAAAAGTTTGACTTAGGTATGATGGAACAAAAAATTCAGAAAAATGGGACATGAAGAAAAATAATCAAACGGTAACACGGGTATTATAACAATAACATGTTAACATCAGGTTGATACAGTTCCCGTATTCTTTTTCACAATAAAATTTGTGTAAATAGGAACTGTTATCACATTCAACTAAGCCACCTAATAAGTGGTGACAAACACAATACACATGAGTACTGATGATGAAAGGGTTGCGTCTTTCGAAAACAGCTGTTCTGCTCTGCTGTGTAAGTTGAATAAAACTGATGTTGACTTGCCTTTGTGCCTTGGAATATTTATCATGTCTTTCTGAGATTTAAATTAAAATTTCGAACAATTAGCCTATAGAATCTTAATTCAAATTTAATATAGCAATATAAAATGTTCGTTAAAATTCTTACTACATACAAAACTACAAGTTGTTTTTATTATCTTTTTTTATTAATTTTTCTAAAGACACATAAAGTATGCTCTAATTTAGAATTTAATTTACTAATTTATCGTTTTTCATTCCAAAGTTACAGCAAAAATAGTCAAATAAGACCATTTTCTCCAAAATGCAAAAAAGCCCATAAAAGGTTAAGATTTAAAAAAAAAAAAAAATTTTTAAATGCTTGTTTTTTATGTATTTATTAATACTCATCAATAAAATATAACAACATTTTCAAATTACGAGCTTTATGAATTAATCGCCACTTTCTCTACCATTCACCCCACAGTGCGACGTCTTGTTGAAAGCACATGTCCGTCAAGTCCAGTTCTTTCATTTTGGACAAAAAAAATAATAATAAAAAATGTGTAATCATCACACACGGTAGCGCTGGCCATTCACAGTAACGTTCCTGCCTTCGTCATCTTTGAAAAGATACGGTCCAGTGATGCCACCGGATATAATCCTCATCAAATAGAGAATTTTTTTGGGGATATACAACCATGTCACAGAGCTTAATAACGTTCGCTAACGGAATTGATTCCGTATTTTGGTTCCTCAAAAAACGATAAACGAAACAATTTTTCAAAATGAAATAATTTTTAATATCATGAAACTATAAACGGAAAAAACGATAAACGAAACAATTTTTCGAAATGAAATAACTTTTAATATCATGAATGGAGTCACTTAGTGAAATTAAAAAGATTTCATATTCAAAAAATTTTTTTCTGAGGAATCCGAACGATATCGGAATCTGTGCCATGACGGGTAGTCGCAATTCTTGCAATGCTTCTGTCTGCTTTTCACACCAAATATGGCAATTTTGCTTGATCACGTAGCCATTCAACCAGAAATGATAACAAAATTTTTTAAGTCGATAGACCAAACTGAACATGTTTAAGAGTAACATGTTACAAGAACACAGCTGAGCTGCCTAAAACATTGGTACTAACAAGAAAGTTGCTAAAAAATCACCCGTTACATGTACTGTACATATGCCAGTAATTTGAAAATTAATATTAATAGAGATGCCACTTTACAAAGAATGAACTCGTAAATACGGGA
Source organism: Linnaemya tessellans (assembly GCA_951800035.1). Lineage (NCBI taxonomy): Eukaryota > Metazoa > Arthropoda > Insecta > Diptera > Tachinidae > Linnaemya > Linnaemya tessellans. Next base: position 115,277,995 of record OX637534.1, on the reverse strand, counting down.
CTCTGCTGGCTCTTGATTTTAATAAATGTGACGCGCAATATAGAAAGGGACCTAAGGCTAAAAACCGGTTTTGTTCAGGAGAGCCATTTTAAAGATTTAAATACGTGTATCTTTGGTGTACCATCACTTCATAAAACGCGCATATCTCTGGGAGGGAACACTTTTGGGGCATGGGATCGGTCTTATTCGATGCTCAGATGTTGTCCACATAAAAAAAAAGTGAAAATTGATTTTTTTACCCTTTGGTCCCTTTCTCTATGCGCTGTCACAAATAGTTTAAAGTCGCAATTCACGTGATTCTAGCGTGACAGGAAAAAATAAAAAAATCTCGGGATTTGCTCATCTCCACTTAAAACTATAATACAAGACAGATGGTGGAATGCATTTTTCCCCATGATATTTTCCCCATGATATTTTCCTCAAAATGACAATCAATGAAGTGTCAAATGTGCTCTTAAAAACGGGGGGTTTCTATTTCCCCCAAAAGATGAGACATAATCCATGTTAACTTCCACATCACTTATCCCGCCAATTATGAAACCCAATGTTACTTGGCATCCCTGTGGGCAATATAATAAATATTTATTAAAAATATCTACATACATTTTTGCATGGCAAATAATTCTAAATACTTTTAAAATTGTCATACTGAAAATAAAGTGGAAAAGAAACAAAATTATAGAGCAACTAAAGTTACAATTATGCAATTCAATATGAATATTTGACATCTCGACGGCATGCAAATAATACTTATTTAATTTATTTATTTAATTATTGTCAATTTGGCCAGCATTAAACTTTTGCCGTGCATTCGTTTTTATTTCAATAAAAATTAAATTATTGGAACGTTTTATAGACGAGAATACGTGGAAGTCTTGGAATTTTAATGCTTAAACGAACGAAGTGAGTTAATAAAAAATCACGAACGTTTGTTTGTTGTTGTTGTTGTTGTTGCAATTTGTTCAAATGAGTCTCATTCTTAATTTGTAAGTTTAGTTTAATATTCTTATGCAAATGCGTCTGTGTGCCCGTCTGCCTGCCTGCCTGCCTGCATCTATTTTCATAAATTATGCAAAAGCGAACATCTCATGTCTCATAGAAACTGATTATTTGTTAGTCAAGAAAATTGGTTTCAAGTATGGATTTCATAATTAAGTGCCAAAGTACGTTACGAGTATTAATGCTGGCACACACACACACACAGTTACTCACATTTTAGATTTATTAGAATGAAAATATTTACGTGATTGTGTCGAAATATGTACGAGTACGAGTTTGTCTAAAAATTAAAAGCGCATTTTGTGCGAGTCAAGATTATTATTATTATCTGTTTACAAATGAACTCTTTATTTAAAATAATGCAACCGTAAACTACAAACTTTTTTACACGGATGAATGTTAAACGCTAAAAACCCCTTAAGATTTTCTCATCATTCTGATCTTTATCCCAGCAAACAGTTTCATTCACAATAGTTGATCATTATCAGGTTTTGGAAATTATTGAAAAATTTTACATTTTTAACATCATATTTTATAGAATGTATTTTTGAATTTTGGATAGATTAATCGTGCTTCGATTAATCGATTAACATTGTAGGGTGGTCAAAATTAAAATACATCTGTACCGTAGTTACACACTTAGTCCCGGTCCATAATATTCTTGCAGCAAGTTTTAGTTTGTGTGAGAATGCTGAAATAGGAATATATACCATTTCTATTCCTTTTTCGCTCTTCCTCACTAAATACTCAAGAATTGCTACAACAATAATTGCAAGTGTGGACGTTGACGCAAATCGCTCGAGCTAACAAACAATTCTGGGTTGTATTTGATCAAAATAGTCACTTGCACGAACGAAAATAGTGATGTTGGGAAAACTTCCATGAAAAAACTCAATATTTTTAATTTCAACATTATTTTTCCATCCCCTGAAATATTAGCAAAATGTTATATAGACCCTCATATTCATAAAAAATAAAACGTATTTGAAATCTATTTTAAGAACATTTTGTATGAAAAATTTTGATTAAAATACATTTCAAACTCATTTAAAATTTTATAAATACCGGGGAGAGTATTTTTTGTTTCAGCTAAAGGATTTTTCATAGTTTACGAGCTTAAGGATTTTTCATATATTCTTATGATCGCAGATCTTATTGGAAATCAAGTTGTTATATATAAACAAGTAGAAACGTTATATTCGACCGGGTCGCATCTTAAATACCCTCCAAAAATTTAGTAAGTGAATTTAAAATGTTTAACTTGGTGCGACAGAGTTCCTTTATATAATATCATATGTCAACACCCACTAAAGGGGGCGGGGTTCGAAAATAGACTATATCATGTTTTCCACAGACGAACGTATGGGCTTGTCTAGACCGTCCTAGACTCCATAACTAATCAAGAATATATATATTTACTTTATAGGGTACAATTCTCTTTTGAGGGTATAAAAACTGTATTTTGGCAGGGACGCTCTGGCAAGGGGCGTGGGGTAGACATTTCACCTTTGTCATAAAACTCCCAAAATAAATGCTTGTGATAATTGTATACAAAATTAAATTTTTTTTGGTAGGGTCATTTAGGGGGCAAAGGGGACGAGGGGGTAGGGCAGAAATCGGCAGTCATAAAACTCTAAAAATAAACGCTTGGGATAATTGTATACAAAATTAAAATTTATTTTTTTGGTAGGGTCATTTAGGGGGTGAAGGGGGAGCAGGGGTAGGGCAAAGTAGTACCAGGTTTCGTCTCAGCTTCGTCATTAAAGCTTAAAAATGTTATTTTTAAGGAATGTACGCTTAAGTAAAACAATTTGTTAAATTTTTATGCTATTTTTGCATATAACGCCCACTTAAGTGGGCGGGGTCCAAAAATTATTTTATATTATGGCTCCAAGTTTAAGGCGTTGGACCGTATTTGACATAAAAATATATCATTTGCTTAACAAAATAACCAAAAAATTTTAATTTAATTACGTTGTTTTTTCTAGTTTAGTTTAGTTCTTCTTAGGGGAGTTTTTTCCCCTCTTACCTGATTTAGCCCATCTCCGAACTTAACCTGCTCTAAGCTTCAAAATATATGTATATGAAATTTCAAGAGTCTAGCTCTTTTCGTTTGGACTGAATCGTGATTTCCACAGACGGACGGACATGCCCAGATCGTTTTAGATTTCATCACTGATCAAGAATATATATACTTTATGGGGTCTGAGATGGATATTTCGATGCGTTACAAACGGAATGACAAAGTAAATATACCTTCCAATTCTTTTTTGGAGGGTATTAAAATGTAAGCAGAATCTGAAAGAAAAAATGCGCTTGTATAATAACATAAACAATAGCATCTGTTTCCTATATATAACTTGGCAGCACTCAACTTAGCACAGCCAAAAAGAGGCAACAACAAGGTTGCATTTCATAAAACCTATTCAAAACCAATTCGAAAGAGGTTTTATGCACGGTTGCCACTGAGTAAACAAGATTTCTACCAAAATTTTCCGAAAATGTTACCAAAAAGTTGGCAAAATTTTTTTTTTATAAAAACAAAAATCTCTATTATTATTATAATAAACACAACAACTTTTATTAATAAAAAAACATAACATAAAACGTTTTAATTCATTTTAGAACATAAATAAATAATTCAATTCATTATACCTACGAATTCCGTATTTAATTTAAATAAATTATTTAATATTGCTGTCATTTAAAATAATCTTTTGCTGACCAAACATAATGACATTTGCATATTACGCCGTTGAACAATTTGGAGCACATTCACACAGTTGTTTTTAATGATTTTTTTTCTCAGTGTTGAGTAATGCGGAAAAATGATAAAAGAAAAGCAATAATTTGATAGTTTGTCAAGCCTTAAAAACAAAGTTACCAAGTTACCAACCCTAAAAAAAATTACCAATCTTGGTAGAATGTTACCAACTATGGCAACTGTGGTTTTATGTTGGTTTTAGCAACACCATTTTGTATGTTAAAACCAGGTTTTAACTGTTGGCTTTAACGTTAAAACCAAAATTTAATAAAATCATGTTAGTGTGAAAACACGATAAGTGGCAACTACTTCAGTCAACAGTACAGTATAAGTATGTACTTCAGTCAACTCTTCTGCCGCTCATCTGCAGGTTGCTATTTTTTATCTCGGACCATCACTCAGGGGATGAGCCCTACATATGCAGTACATTGCGCCGGAACTAGAATGATGAAGAAAGATGAGGAGATAGAAAATTTTTTGTAGCTATTTCAACCTTTTTTACTTCGCCGTCTAAGTTTTGCTACAGGACCTACGAAGGAGGGTGCTGCTGTTACCCTGCTTTTTTTTAGTACATGATCGTGTCAGTCGCTGCCAATTATGTTCAGTGACGGGGAGGCAAATTACGGCACTCGATATCGAACGAAATTTGTATTTAAATTGTATGGAAATTTCGATCGATATCGAATGCGGTAATTTGGCCCCAGTGCCCGTGTTATGGCTTCATCAGTGAAACAGGCTGACATGCAACTAACACAACCACGCACTAATGCTGATTAGAATAGACTTGGGTCCAACTAGCTCATTCGCTCAGTTTTGACAAGAACCTCTGATCAAACCCATTTAAATTACATATGTTTGATCAGAGGTTCTTGTCAAAACTGAGCGAATGAGCTAGTTGGACCCAAGTCTAGATTAGAAGAATTCAACACAATATTCACATGACTCAGCACGGCGTTGAACTCAGGATCCTCCGCTGCCAACAGCATCCACAAACAGGTTGTTGGCTGTACTAATCGATTTCGTTTGCATAAGTCGTCTGGTATCGTATGTGGTCTTTTAATTAAAAGGATTACAACTCAACTGGTTCGATCCTAGTCTACTATGATCCCTTTATTTTATTTTTTATTTTTTGGGAAACAAAATAATCCCTGTCTGTCAGTTTAGTCTTGTCCTCCACACTAGACCCTTAATAGATTTAGTTCTGTTTTTTTTATTTGTAAATTATTTACTTTCTGTACGCTTAAATGCATTTCTCACATCCATCATTAAAAGACAGAGGAACTGTTTTTTATTTTTTTTGTTTTTTTTGTTTTTATTGTTAAAAGCTATAAAATGTTTTTATTGCTGAACAACAAACCCCAATACACAATATCGATATTACAAAAGTTTCTGGGTTGCACTTAACGCTTGACTATGTCGCGGGAACTGTTTCTTAAACGATAAAAAACAAAACCGAATTAATGAGTCATTTTTGAATAGAAGAAAATGTTGCTCATAAATTGTGCAGCGATAATTTTAAAAGCGCAACTGTAAATTAGATTAAACAAATAAAATGATATGCAGAAATATGTACATGACGGCTTACATATTTACAAAAGTATGTACATACACACATGCAAACATACATACATACAAATGTGTGTGTGTGTGTGTATGTATTTATTATGATGTGACTTGAAAACGACGATCTTCAAGTCTTTTAAACAATTTTCAAATGGAAAAATATTTTAACACAAAGAGTTAAAATATTATTTACACTCGCATGCATGCATGAGTAATTATGGGCAAATTAGAGCCCAGTAAATTAGCGTCGTATGCAAAACCCAGATATCAAAGGTACGCCTGAGTATCAGCGATATTTAATTTAATATTTTTTATTTTTCATTTTTATTATTATTGTCTAAACTCGGTGTGACTGAACTGCACTCACTTATGTGCATTTGGCGTTATCAGTTAGAGGATACACACACACACACACACCCTGAGTGTGTATCAGTGGGTCACACGTGTTTATTCTAATATACAGACCTGCAGATGTACTCTGTACGCAGCACTTCTCCACGTACGTGCTTTCAAGCAAAATACCCGTAATTCGATGTATTTTTTGGTGCCCAAATGAAAGTTCGTAATTAATATTTATTGAATTGCGTTTAATTTATACTCATACGAGTACGTACAGTAACTGGCCAGTGTGTGTGTGTGTGTGTGTGTTGTTTGATGATTCTATTCCAGTTTCGATGGATAATAAACGAATTGCAATTGATGAGCAGCTGTAGAATATTGAGAAAAAGTCACAAATCCATTTAGTTATCAGGCATTAAGAACGTGTTTAAATGGAAACTACTTCCTACGTGTTACGTGAATACGAGTTGACACTCGTGATAAGCACAAATCCAAAATTTGAGTCAAAGTTTTTTGTAAAACAATTTCGCCAGTAAAACTTTTTGTAAATACATACACAAACACACATACATACCTATGTATTTCTTTTCATACTTACATGCTAGTGTGTAGAGGGTGATGTTTCAAGAGCTTTTCGATTTGATTACAATATAAAAAAAATGGAAAATGGTTGACCTTAAAGGCCATCCCCGCAATTTTAACCACTAAAAATGGTATAATTTTAAAACTGCTTTAGCTTTCGAACGGATCAGGCGATTCCCATGTGCTAAGAAGTGATTGATTTAATTCTTCGATACTTCTAAAAGGTATCGAGAACACTAATTGTGATCACATATAAAATTTCGGAGAGTTCTGAAAAATCCATCTTTTTCGAATTTTTCGTTTACGAAATCTCACGAACCCATTAACCGATTTTGACCCGGTTGATAGCACTCGACGTGGTTTTTGATTGTCTAGAGCGGATTAGTGCTTGAAATCGGTAGGAGGAGCCGTTTAAAAGTTATTTTAGAAAAAATAGTTTTGAAAAATAAAATTTTTATATATTTTGATATTTCTCGAAATCTACTATTTCGAACCGGTTACAATTCACAGGAAATCAATGTATGAAAGAAGCCGTTGAAACGCGAATTCGAATACTAATTAAACCGATAGATAATTTTATATATTTTTTTTAACAACATTTTTCGTTCACGAAATCTCACGAACCCATTAACCGGTTGTGACCCGTTTAATAGCACTCGATTTCAGATTGTCTAGAGCTGATTAGTGTTTGGAATCGACAGGAGGAGCCTTTCAAAAGTTATTCTAAAAAAAGAACTTTTGATAAAAAAATTTCCCATTTTTTTTGATATTTCCGAAAATATACCTGCCCGAACTGGTTCCAGTTCATAGTTTGAAGGAGTTCACTTTAATAGGATTGGGTTCAGCCGTTCAAAAGTTGTAAGCGGTTCACATACTTACTCACACACACGCACACACATATACATACAGAAATAGTTTCCCAGGAACTCTAAACGTCGAAATCTGGTGAAAACCCGATTTTTTAAAAAGGGGTGGGTAAAATCAGTAACTTCCCACTTTTTTGAATATTTTCTATTTATCGCTGGGAAGCTTTTTATAGGAGATCATTATTAGACGGACAAGAAGTAGATAAAATGCAGGCTTGAACTCTTTTCAGTAAAAGCTCGTGTAGTGCCATCTCTGAGGGAGATCGTTATAATTCGAGGGAAGTGATCACCAAAACTACAAGAGCACTACGATTTGACACTAAGGCATCATGCCACAGCCTGTTAAATACTTGGAAGAACCAAAACTTTTCTTTCGAAAACATGAAAAATGGAGTGAATATCGTTTTTCTAGAAAAAAATGCTGCAAAATCACATGCAGTGTGAGCCCAGCGAAATCTGTACTGATGATCACTAAGTAATTTATGCTGCCATGAATGTGGCATCGAATTGTTCTTCTAACCTGCAACAGCGTATGGTTGTGTTAGCTGCTGTCGACCTGGTTCAATGACGAAGGCATAGCACTGATCGTTGAACATTAGCGATAGTGCTTGACACTAAAGAGTGCATTGAAACACTCCACGTTGTCGGTGCTGGTGCAAAAATGCGTGGCGGAGTAACGAATAAAATGGCCACAATAAATTCTATATCTTGTAAACATTATCCCATCGCTTCATATTTCCCGCACAAGGCATTGGCCGGGTAGGGTTCACACCCTGAGTGCTAGTTCAAGTGTAAGAAAAAGGCTGTGATCAATAATATGTGACACAAAAGTCATGGAGAATAACTGCCAATCGAATTGAACAAAAAATCATGACTGTTTACATTTGAATAAAAATTTTATATCATTTTTTAAATTATAAATATAATAAGAAAAAAATATAAATATATAGATAATTAATTAATCTAGTTAATGCTTTTTAATCACTTCTGGTTGTTACATGAATATTTTAAAGAAAATCTAAAACAAGCTCCATTCGACGATTCCATGTTGGAAATTAGAAAAAAATACATATAAACTGGTTAAAATATTAAATTGATTTAAATTCACAACTGCCTGTATTAGGAAAAATATTAAAACACTTGCCTACACTTAAGAAAATAATTTGAAATGAAACAAAATCATATGAAGGAAAAATATCATGTGAAGGAAAAAAATTGTATGAAGGAAAAAAATTGCATGAAGGACAAAAATCATATGAAGGAAAAAAAACCAGTGAGAGAAAAAAATTATATGAAGGAAAATATTATATGAAGGAAAAATATCAAATGAAAGAAAAAAGTTATATGAAGGGAAAAACTCATGTGAAGGCAAAAAATCGAAACAATGAAAACAATTGTATGAAAGAAAAAATCAAATGAAGAAAAAAAATCATGTGAAGGAAAAAAATTATATGAAGGAAGAAAATCATGTGAAGGAAAAAATATCATATGAAGGGCAAAAATCAAATGAAGGAATAAAATTATATGAAGAAAAAAAATTAAAATGAAGGGAAAAAATCAAATGAAGGAAAAAATCAAATGAAGGAAAAAAATCATGTGAAGGCAAAAAATCAAATCAAGGAAAAAAATTGTATGAAGGGGAAAAATTATATGAAAGAAAAAAATCAAATGATGGAAAAAATCATATGAAAGAAAAAAATCAAATGATGGAAAAAATCATATGAAAGAAAAAATCAAATGAAGCAAAAAAGTCATATGAAGGAAAAATATCATATGAAGGAAAAAAATCAAATGAAGGAAAAAATTTATATGAAGGGAAAAACTCATGTGAAGGCAAAAAATCAAAACAAGGAAAACAATTGTATGAAGGAAAAAAATCATATAAAGGAAAGAATCAAATGAAGGAAAAAATCATGTGAAGGAAAGAAATTATATGAAGGAAAAAAATCATGCGAAGGAAAAAATATCATATGAAGGACAAAAATCAAATGAAGGAAAAATATTATATGAAGGAAAAAAATTATGTGAAGGCAAAAAATCAAATCAAGGAAAAATATTATATGAAGAAAAAAATCACATGAAGAAAAAAAATCAAATGAAGGAAAAAAATTTTATGAAAGAAAAAAATCATATGAAGGAAAATTATCAAATGAAGGAAAAAAAATCATGTGAAGGAAAAATATCAAATTAAGGAAAAAAGTTATATAAAGGAAAAAAGTCATATGAAGGAAAAGAATCATTTGAAGGAAAAAAATCAAATGAAGGAAAAATATTATATGAAGGAAAAAAATCACATGAAGGAAAAAATCAAATGAAGGAAAATAATTGTATGAAGGAAAAAAATCAAATGAAGGAAAAAAATTGTATGAAGGAAAAAAATCAAATGAAGGCAAAAAATCATATGAAGGAAAAAAATCATATGAAAAAAGTCATATGAAGAAAGATGTCGTTCAGACGGATTTAAATAAACTCAAGTGCTGACTTGAGGATATTTATGACTTTTTTTAATTAATTTAATATAATTTTATCAGTGTAGTGTCAGCATTGATTTATACTCTGTTCTACGCTTTTTTTTCTAAATTTATATGCTGAAAGTATATAAAAGTCAAACACAACTTTAACGAATTGACAAGAAAAAGTCAAGAAATTATTGAGGAAACGTCGACAAAAATGCAATGAAATAACTTGTCTTATTTACATTAATAAATAATTTTACATTATTTACTTGTGCTACTGTCCAGCTTTTAGTCAAATCAGGAGACAAACATTTAATTAGGATATTATACATACTTATGTTGAGAAGTGCGTCTGTAGGTTTCTGGCATAACAAACTGCAATCGTTTGAATTCGTCTCCTTTCCAATACAAACCACGGGCCACTTCCTTAACTAATTGTTGTAAATAGTTAATTCGTAATAGCCGCCTTCGTCTACAATTGAATGCCGTTTTGTCGACAAGACAAAAAAAAGAAGGAAAAAAGCTCATGCTTAATTACAAACATGTGTGTAGAAAATTCTCAACACTTAATTCTTTATAAATAATGTTTAAGATTAATGGAATATTTCTAACTGTAATAATGCTTTTATGTATTTTATCTTACAGATGCAGCGTGCATGTGCGGGTAGATGTGTCTTTATTTATGAAAGTGCAAGCGCATGCATTCACATTTATTGTATCCAATTTAATAAAATTTTTGCGTAGCAGCTATTTTATACACAATTTTTTATTTTCATTTTATTTTTTTCTTCCAACATTGTTTTTGCCACAAATAATTATTCGTTAATTTTGTAGTTTGTGAAATGAAATGCATGTTGTCGCTGTCGTCGTTGTCGCTGAATTAGCCATATTAAGTAAAGACAAGTAAATGATTAGTTGCGATGATTAAAATGTTGTCAACTCTCGTGCACACGCTGAATATGAAACATGCAAATATTAGAAGGGCTTCATAATTGGAAATATATTTCTTTTTGTGTTAATTTTTTTTAAATATTAAAAAATGTTTAAATAATTATTTTTTGTGATTTTGAGCGGCGCTTGTCTTTAAGAGCTCGAAGTTTAATAACAAATATATGGACATAGGCTGTTTATACAATAATACAGCTCTTTAGAACGTTTTTTTATTTATTCAAACAGAACTATTTCTCTTCACTGGTCATTGCAGTTAATATTTTAATGATCGTTAATATTTTAATGATCCTTTTTTAACAAAAATTATTGTATTTTAAAATTCTATGCATCACCTTTTTTTAATTATTTTTACAACTTCAGAAAACCTCAATAATTTTTGTTGCCGATCCCATGTAAAACAAAAACAAAACTTTTGAATTTGTAATTGTGCGACTGAACGACATTTTTATCCCCTTTATAGATTATTAAATGTCTATTGGCGTATTCATAAATAGCCATTTTAGACTTGTAAAGTATTTCAAGTATTTAAATTAAAGCCACTTGTTATTGTCTTATAAAAATTTATAATCAACAATTTTGGTAATTAATACACCTTAAGTTTTTAATGGAAGAGACGGCGAGCTTCAAGCCGGAGCAGACGCGAGCATGCCAACGCCGCCAGTAACCGAATAGCAGGTACAGCAGTGTTTCCTAATAATAACCAATGGCACACAAGCCGATGGAATGAAGCACGTGAGAATGAATGCAATAATAATAATAAAATGAAATAAAATATTTAAAAAAAAAATATTTTATTTCGATAAATCAAATGAAGGAAAAAAATTATATGAAGGAAAAAAATCAAATGAAGAAAAAAAATCAAATGAAGGAAAAAATTGTATGAAGGAAAAAAATCATATGAAGGAAAAAAAAATCATGTGAAGGCAAAAAATCAAACGCAGGAAAAAAATCAAATGAAGGAAAAAATCCTATGAAGGAAAAAAATCAAATGAAGGAAAAAAATCATGTGAAGGAAAAAAATTATATGAAGGGAAAAAGTCATGTGAAGACGAAAAATCAAATGAAGGAAAAAAATTATATGAAGGAAAAGAATCAAATGAAGGAAAAAAATTATATGAAGGAAAAAAATCAAATGAAGAAAAAAATCAAATGAAGGAAAAAATTGTATGAAGGCAAAAAATCATATGAAGGAAAAAAATCAAATGAAGGAAAAAAATTATATGAAGGAAAAAAATCAAATGAAGAAAAAAATCAAATGAAGGAAAAAATTGTATGAAGGCAAAAAATCATATGAAGGAAAAAAATCAAATGAAGGAAAAAAATTATATGAAGGAAAAAAATCAAATGAAGAAAAAAATCAAATGAAGGAAAAAATTGTATGAAGGCAAAAAATCATATGAAGGAAAAAAATCAAATGAAGGAAAAAAATTATATGAAGGAAAAAAATCAAATGAAGAAAAAAAATCAAATGAAGGAAAAAATTGTATGAAGGCAAAAAATCATATGAAGGAAAAAAATCAAATGAAGGAAAAAAATTATATGAAGGAAAAAAATCAAATGAAGGAAAGAAATTATATGAAGGAAAAAAATCATGTGAAGGCAAAAAGTCAAATCAAGGAAAAATATTATATGAAGGAAAAAAATCATGTGAAGGCAAAAAATCAAATGAAGGAAAAAAAATCATGTGAAGAAAAAAAATTATATGAAGGGAAAAAGTCATGTGAAGACGAAAAATCAAATGAAGGAAAAAAATTATATGAAGGAAAACAATCAAATGAAGAAAATGAAGGAAAAAATTGTATGAAGGAAAAAAATCAAATGAAAGAAAAAAAAATCATGTGAAGAAAAAAATTATATGAAAGAAATAAATCATGTGAAGGCAAAAAATCAAATCAAGGAAAAAAATTATATGAAGGAAAATAATTAAATAAAGAAAAAAATCAAATGAAGCAAAAAAATCATGTGAAGGAAAAAAATTATATGAAAGAAAAAAATCATGTGAAGGCTAAAAATCAAATGAAGGAAAAAAATCATATGAAAAAAAAAATCATATAAAGTGAGATGTCGTTCAGACGGATTTAAATAAATTCAGGTGCTGGCTTGAGGATATTGATGACTTTTTATATTTAATTTAGTATAATTGTATCAGCATTTAATCAATGCTGAGATTTATACGCTGTAATACGCTATGTTTTTTTTCGAAATTTATATGCTGAAAGTATATAAAAGTCAACAACACAAAAGTCTAATTGATTTCAAAAATTCGAACACAAAATTACTTAAAACGTAATGGAAACACTGTCTTCAAATCAACTTAATTTGCTCATAGTGGAAACGTAATATAAGTTTTGCACAGCCAGACTTGATTAATTTGCATGTGCGATGGTCGTATTAGTTGTATTCCAATATATTACATGCCGTTTAATTATAGCCGCCACTGTATCTATTTAAGCAAATGTCTGACTGTGCTCCCTGTTTGGTATAGACTTGATTTACTCGTATTTTAATGTGTCAGACGTCGGAGTGTCATATCGTTTATTCCATAATAAAACATTTCAAATGGACGGTGTTTTTTTTCTAATGACATTCAGTATTTTATTACATGTTTACAGTTACAATAACACTTATAAGTAGTTTGTAGTAGAATTACATTTTATGTAGTTGTAGAATTATTTTATTTTATTTATTTTATTTTTTTGAAATAGTTACAGTTGCAGAGAGGCTTACATACGTTTATTTTAGGTTTTAAAATTTTTAAAATATTTCTATACAAATTCAAATTGTTTCTATGGCAGCCGTCAAAGTGTTTGGAAGATTGTTGCGGGAAGACATCTCGTATTGTCTGATGGAGAACAAAAAGTTAATGGCAGACTTTCTACCGGTAGAGTCGGAAACGTGATATTTATCGCCAACAATCTTCCCAATACCTTAAGGGCTGACGATTTTAGCTTATTTTCTAATGCTGCTTCAGTGGTCAGGTCCATTTTTGTTGATTTGTCCCACCATCAAGACGTAGTCCTTTTTGAGTTTTCTTTTTCGCCATCTAAATCCCTATAATTTTATGTCTTTTTGTATCTTAAATATTTATTTATATGTATATGTGTGTGTATATGTATTTGTATGTATGTATGTATATGATTTTGCTGATATATTTTTAATGTTAAATAAATTTTTTTATATAATTTTGTTGCACTTGTCCCTAATGGTGTGATGTTTGTAACAAATGTGTTGTTGTACAAATTAAAATAAATAAAGCTTTTTTTTCTTGTGTTTTCAGTTTCATTTCCTGTTTTTGTTTTATTACATATTTAGTTCTGTTTGTTTGTTGGTGTGTTTGCCGTTTTGGATATTTTTACAAAGTGCTTGCTGCGACATCTGGAATATTGTTGAGATCGACATCGGGATTACTCCAACGGAACGCTGGCGGCCCTTGACTAAAGCAATATTTCATATTCAAGGGTTCAGAGTTCTCCACGTAGTACATCAAATAGAAATTGCACATTTCATCTCTGTTTGTGGCACTGAAATAAAGAAAGTAAATGGAAAAATTAATGCGGCCCAGATTCTACAACGATCGAAAGTTCAATGCATTTTAAATACAAACTTCAATTGATTAAGAATAAATTCTAAAAAAGTTTTTTTTTGTTAAATCTGCATAATTAAATGTTTAAGGCAATTAAATCATTTTCAACGAAATTGTGCACAGATGAATAAGTGGAACATGTCTCATATGTAATATATATATCGGAGCTGTATTTTTTTTTTTGGAACACAGAGATCGTTTTCCGACCTTTTTGAAAAAAATAAAACATGAAAAACAGTTGACCCTAAAAAACCATAGAAAACGGCTGGCCATAAGACACTAAAAAGTCAAAAAGTATAAAAAATTTTTTTATAGGGCCATTTAGGGGGTAAATGAGGGGGGAGGGTAGAGGCAGAGGAAGATCAGCGAACATCTCAGCTTCATCATAAAAGCTTGAAAATTTAATTTTTAAAGCATGTACGCCTAAATTATACAATTTGTTAAATATTTACACTATTTTTCCATGTAATATGTTACTTCAACGCCCACTAAAGGGGGAGTGGTTCAAAAATGAATTTTTCTGATTTTCTGTTTACAAGGTCAACGCGTTGGACCTTCTTGGACATAAAAATATATTATTTGCTTAACAAAATTACAAAAAAAAAACTGAAAAAATGATGTTCTTTTTTAGAAGTTGTGGTTTAGTTCTTCTTAGGGGAACTTTTTCCCCTCCGGCCCGATTCAGCCCATTTACGATCTCGACCTGTGCTTTCCTTCAAAATATATTTATACCAAATTCCAAAAGTGTGGCTATTTTCGTTTGGACTGAATCCTGAATTTCCATAGATGGACGAAAGGACACGGCTAGATCGTCTTAGATTTCATCACGGATCAAGAATATATATACTTTATGGGGTCTTAGAGGGATATTTCGCTGCGTTACACACGGAATGACAAGGTGAATAGACCCTCCAATTTATTTTTGGAGGCTATAAAAATAATATATTTGATAACCAATTGCAATTCATAAAGAAATAATGATTGACGAATTTAATTGCACGTCTCGCTTTAAAACGCAAGCACACTGCAAAATTTAAGAAAAATGAATTTTTAAAAGAAACTAAAATCAAGGCTACTTTTGAAACTAACCAAAAAAAAAAAAACGATAAATGTATATGTGTGTATGCATAAATACCGACTCACCCAGTTTCGGTTACTCGTTGCCGATGACTCTCCATTGTACACCGAGCCGCAACTTTATCACCCTTGACTATAGGTTCTGAATTTTCCACGGGATAGAACATTTGCGGAGTTAATGGATCCCGTTTGCCCAACAAAGTCCAATGATGCATGCCATGATCATCGCTGCGCACCTTATAGCCGGAAACCACTTTGCCCAGACTGTGGGTGTGGGTGCGATATGCAAATGGATAGACAGTTTTATTTTCATTTATCTCACAAGATGTTTCCATATATTCCGTTTTCATGGGCGGTATGACGCCGGCGGTACCCATTAACAAGACTCCTGCTAATTTGTTCAGGCTGCAAACGGAATGTAAAAAAAAACAATATCACAAGATAAACGATTAAATGGCGTATGAAAACTTACGGTTTTTCTGTGTATCTGATAAAAACGCCAGAGTCATCAGTGCTGCCATCTAAATGGAAGAAACAGCAGGTTATTATGTGAAATAAAAATTATTTTATCATGCATTTTTTTTTCTATCTATATTTTAAATTTTAATTCAGAATTTTAAGCCAAGTTTCGTATTTTTACATTCAGAAAGACTTGGATTTAATATCTTTAGTGGATAGTTCTTAATTGGATTTAAAAGTACAAAATTTATTTCATTTCAAGAGCTTAAAAAATAATTATTGTAAAATTCGACCACCTAAAAATCCTTACTTAAAATAAGTTTTTATTGTATATGACATTCTGTGTCCTGTTGCATCAGACAATATAAAAATTAGTGAACTTTTAAACGTTTATATTAGTGTAGATGTACTTTGCATTTTTTATGATGACTTGCACTTTTCATAATGGCTAACCTTTTTGTAAAAAAATTTTTTTCTTGTTTATGGTTAAATATTGGATTTTCAGTTAGAATTTGAAATAACATTAAACCAGCAAAAAATTTCATCAAAATACGCCCATTGGTTCTCGAGATATGGGAGTTATCGATATATATGGGAGGTATCGATTTTTTGTCATTTTTAAAGGCTATAGTCCATCCTAATTTTTTTGCAAAAAATTTTTTTTTCTTGTTTATGGTTAATTATTGGATTTTCAGTTAGAATTTGAAATAACATTAAACCAGCAAAAAATTTCATCAAAATACGCCCATTGGTTCTCGAGATATGGGAGTTATCGATATATATGGGAGGTATCGATTTTTTCTCATTTTTAAAGGCTATAGTCCATCCTAATTTTTTTGCAAAAAATTTTTTTTTCTTTTTTATCGTTAATTATTGGATTTTCAGTTAGAATTTGAAATAACATTAAACCAGCAAAAAATTTCATCAAAATACGCCCATTGGTTCTCGAGATATGGGAGTTATCGATATATATGGGAGGTATCGATTTTTTCTCATTTTTAAAGGCTATAGTCCATCCTAATTTTTTTGCAAAAAATTTTTTTTTCTTTTTTATCGTTAATTATTGGATTTTCAGTTAGAATTTGAAATAACATTAAACCAGCAAAAAATTTTATCAAAATACGCCCATTGGTTCTCGAGATATGGGAGTTATCGATATATATGGGAGGTATCGATTTTTTCTCATTTTTAAAGGCTATAGTCCATCCTAATTTTTTTGCAAAAAATTTTTTTTTCTTTTTTATCGTTAATTATTGGATTTTCAGTTAGAATTTGAAATAACATTAAACCAGCAAAAAATTTCATCAAAATACGCCCATTGGTTCTCGAGATATGGGAGTTATCGATATATATGGGAGGTATCGATTTTTTCTCGTTTTTAAAGGCTATAGTCCATCCTAATTTTTTTGCAAAAAAATTTTTTTTCTTGTTTATGGTTAATTATTGGATTTTCAGTTAGAATTTGAAATAACATTAAACCAGCAAAAAAATTCATCAAAATACGCCCATTGGTTCTCGAGATATGGGAGTTATCGATATATATGGGAGGTATCGATTTTTTCTCGTTTTTAAAGGCTATAGTCCATCCTAATTTTTTTGCAAAAAAATTTTTTTTCTTGTTTATGGTTAATTATTGGATTTTCAGTTAGAATTTGAAATAACATTAAACCAGCAAAAAATTTCATCAAAATACGCCCATTGGTTCTCGAGATATGGGAGTTATCGATATATATGGGATGTATCGATTTTTTCTCATTTTTAATTCCTAATTTTTTTGCAAAAAATTTTTTTTTCTTGTTTATGGTTAATTATTGGATTTTCAGTTAGAATTTGAAATAACATTAAACCAGCAAAAAATTTCATCAAAATACGCCCATTGGTTCTCGAGATATGGGAGTTATCGATATATATGGGATGTATCGATTTTTTCTCATTTTTAAAGGCTATAGTCCATCCTAATTTTTTTGCAAAAATTTTTTTTTTCTTGTTTATGGTTAATTATTGGATTTTCAGTTAGAATTTGAAATAACATTAAACCAGCAAAAAATTTCATCAAAATACGCCCATTGGTTCTCGAGATATGGGAGTTATCGATATATATGGGATGTATCGATTTTTTCTCATTTTTAAAGGCTATAGTCCATCCTAATTTTTTTGCAAAAAATTTTTTTTTCTTGTTTATGGTTAATTATTGGATTTTCAGTTAGAATTTGAAATAACATTAAACCAGCAAAAAATTTCATCAAAATACGCCCATTGGTTCTCGAGATATGGGAGTTATCGATATATATGGGAGGTATCGATTTTTTCTCATTTTTAAAGGCTATAGTCCATCCTAATTTTTTTGCAAAAAATTTTTTTTTCTTGTTTATGGTTAATTATTGGATTTTCAGTTAGAATTTGAAATAACATTAAACCAGCAAAAAATTTCATCAAAATACGCCCATTGGTTCTCGAGATATGGGAGTTATCGATATATATGGGATGTATCGATTTTTTCTCATTTTTAAAGGCTATAGTCCATCCTAATTTTTTTGCAAAAAATTTTTTTTTTCTTGTTTATGGTTAATTATTGGATTTTCAGTTAGAATTTGAAATAACATTAAACCAGCAAAAAATTTCATCAAAATACGCCCATTGGTTCTCGAGATATGGGAGTTATCGATATATATGGGATGTATCGATTTTTTCTCATTTTTAAAGGCTATAGTCCATCCTAATTTTTTTGCAAAAAATTTTTTTTTTCTTGTTTATGGTTAATTATTGGATTTTCAGTTAGAATTTGAAATAACATTAAACCAGCAAAAAATTTCATCAAAATACGCCCATTGGTTCTCGAGATATGGGAGTTATCGATATATATGGGATGTATCGATTTTTTCTCATTTTTAAAGGCTATAGTCCATCCTAATTTTTTTGCAAAAAATTTTTTTTTTCTTGTTTATGGTTAATTATTGGATTTTCAGTTAGAATTTGAAATAACATTAAACCAGCAAAAAATTTCATCAAAATACGCCCATTGGTTTTCGAGATATGAGAGTTATCGATATATATGGGAGGTATCGATTTTTTCTCATTTTTAAAGGCTATAGTCCATCCTAATTTTTTTGCAAAAAATTTTTTTTTCTTGTTTATGGTTAATTATTGGATTTTCAGTTAGAATTTGAAATAACATTAAACCAGCAAAAAATTTCATCAAAATACGCCCATTGGTTCTCGAGATATGGGAGTTATCGATATATATGGGATGTATCGATTTTTTCTCATTTTTAAAGGCTATAATCCATCCTAATTTTTTTGCAAAAAATTTTTTTTTCTTGTTTATGGTTAATTATTGGATTTTCAGTTAGAATTTGAAATAACATTAAACCAGCAAAAAATTTCATCAAAATACGCCCATTGGTTCTCGAGATATGGGAGTTATCGATATATATGGGATGTATCGATTTTTTCTCATTTTTAAAGGCTATAGTCCATCCTAATTTTTTTGCAAAAATTTTTTTTTTCTTGTTTATGGTTAATTATTGGATTTTCAGTTAGAATTTGAAATAACATTAAACCAGCAAAAAATTTCATCAAAATACGCCCATTGGTTCTCGAGATATGGAAGTTATCGATATATATGGGAGGTATCGATTTTTTCTCATTTTTAAAGGCTATAGTCCATCCTAATTTTTTTGCAAAAAATTTTTTTTTCTTGTTTATGGTTAATTATTGGATTTTCAGTTAGAATTTGAAATAACATTAAACCAGCAAAAAATTTCATCAAAATACGCCCATTGGTTCTCGAGATATGGGAGTTATCGATATATATGGGATGTATCGATTTTTTCTCATTTTTAAAGGCTATAGTCCATCCTAATTTTTTTGCAAAAATTTTTTTTTTCTTGTTTATGGTTAATTATTGGATTTTCAGTTAGAATTTGAAATAACATTAAACCAGCAAAAAATTTCATCAAAATACGCCCATTGGTTCTCGAGATATGGAAGTTATCGATATATATGGGAGGTATCGATTTTTTCTCATTTTTAAAGGCTATAGTCCATCCTAATTTTTTTGCAAAAAATTTTTTTTTCTTGTTTATGGTTAATTATTGGATTTTCAGTTAGAATTTGAAATAACATTAAACCAGCAAAAAATTTCATCAAAATACGCCCATTGGTTCTCGAGATATGGGAGTTATCGATATATATGGGAGGTATCGATTTTTTCTCATTTTTAAAGGCTATAGTCCATCCTAATTTTTTTGCAAAAAATTTTTTTTTCTTGTTTATGGTTAATTATTGGATTTTCAGTTAGAATTTGAAATAACATTAAACCAGCAAAAAATTTCATCAAAATACGCCCATTGGTTCTCGAGATATGGGAGTTATCGATATATATGGGATGTATCGATTTTTTCTCATTTTTAAAGGCTATAGTCCATCCTAATTTTTTTGCAAAAATTTTTTTTTTCTTGTTTATGGTTAATTATTGGATTTTCAGTTAGAATTTGAAATAACATTAAACCAGCAAAAAATTTCATCAAAATACGCCCATTGGTTCTCGAGATATGGAAGTTATCGATATATATGGGAGGTATCGATTTTTTCTCATTTTTAAAGGCTATAGTCCATCCTAATTTTTTTGCAAAAAATTTTTTTTTCTTGTTTATGGTTAATTATTGGATTTTCAGTTAGAATTTGAAATAACATTAAACCAGCAAAAAATTTCATCAAAATACGCCCATTGGTTCTCGAGATATGGGAGTTATCGATATATATGGGAGGTATCGATTTTTTCTCATTTTTAAAGGCTATAGTCCATCCTAATTTTTTTGCAAAAAATTTTTTTTTCTTGTTTATGGTTAATTATTGGATTTTCAGTTAGAATTTGAAATAACATTAAACCAGCAAAAAATTTCATCAAAATACGCCCATTGGTTCTCGAGATATGGGAGTTATCGATATATATGGGATGTATCGATTTTTTCTCATTTTTAAAGGCTATAGTCCATCCTAATTTTTTTGCAAAAATTTTTTTTTTCTTGTTTATGGTTAATTATTGGATTTTCAGTTAGAATTTGAAATAACATTAAACCAGCAAAAAATTTCATCAAAATACGCCCATTGGTTCTCGAGATATGGAAGTTATCGATATATATGGGAGGTATCGATTTTTTCTCATTTTTAAAGGCTATAGTCCATCCTAATTTTTTTGCAAAAAATTTTTTTTTCTTGTTTATGGTTAATTATTGGATTTTCAGTTAGAATTTGAAATAACATTAAACCAGCAAAAAATTTCATCAAAATACGCCCATTGGTTCTCGAGATATGGGAGTTATCGATATATATGGGAGGTATCGATTTTTTCTCATTTTTAAAGGCTATAGTCCATCCTAATTTTTTTGCAAAAAATTTTTTTTTCTTGTTTATGGTTAATTATTGGATTTTCAGTTAGAATTTGAAATAACATTAAACCAGCAAAAAATTTCATCAAAATACGCCCATTGGTTCTCGAGATATGGGAGTTATCGATATATATGGGATGTATCGATTTTTTCTCATTTTTAAAGGCTATAGTCCATCCTAATTTTTTTGCAAAAATTTTTTTTTTCTTGTTTATGGTTAATTATTGGATTTTCAGTTAGAATTTGAAATAACATTAAACCAGCAAAAAATTTCATCAAAATACGCCCATTGGTTCTCGAGATATGGAAGTTATCGATATATATGGGAGGTATCGATTTTTTCTCATTTTTAAAGGCTATAGTCCATCCTAATTTTTTTGCAAAAAATTTTTTTTTCTTGTTTATGGTTAATTATTGGATTTTCAGTTAGAATTTGAAATAACATTAAACCAGCAAAAAATTTCATCAAAATACGCCCATTGGTTCTCGAGATATGGGAGTTATCGATATATATGGGAGGTATCGATTTTTTCTCATTTTTAAAGGCTATAGTCCATCCTAATTTTTTTGCAAAAAATTTTTTTTTCTTGTTTATGGTTAATTATTGGATTTTCAGTTAGAATTTGAAATAACATTAAACCAGCAAAAAATTTCATCAAAATACGCCCATTGGTTCTCGAGATATGGGAGTTATCGATATATATGGGATGTATCGATTTTTTCTCATTTTTAAAGGCTATAGTCCATCCTAATTTTTTTTGCAAAAAATTTTTTTTCTTGCTTATGGTTAATTATTGGATTTTCAGTTAGAATTTGAAATAACATTAAACCAGCAAAAAATTTCATGAAAATACACCCATTGGTTCTCGAGATATGGGAGTTATCGATATATATGGGAGGTATCGATTTTTTCTCATTTTTAAAGGCTATAGTCCATCCTAATTTTTTTGCAAAAAATTTTTTTTCTTGTTTATGGTTAATTATTGGATTTTCAGTTAGAATTTGAAATAACATTAAACCAGCAAAAAATTTCATCAAAATACGCCCATTGGTTCTCGAGATATGGGAGTTATCGATATATATGGGAGGTATCGATTTTTTCTCATTTTTAAAGGCTATAGTCCATCCTAATTTTTTTGCAAAAAAAATTTTTTTCTTGTTTATGGTTAATTATTGGATTTTCAGTTAGAATTTGAAATAACATTAAACCAGCAAAAAATTTCATCAAAATACGCCCATTGGTTCTCGAGATATGGGACTTATCGATATATATGGGAGGTATCGATTTTTTCTCATTTTTAAAGGCTATAGTCCATCCTAACTTTCTTGCAAAAAAATTTTTTTTCTTGTTTATGGTTAATTATTGGATTTTCAGTTAGAATTTGAAATAACATTAAACCAGCAAAAAATTTAATCAAAATACGCCCATTGGTTCTCGAGATATGGGAGTTATCGATATATATGGGAGGTATCGATTTTTTCTCATTTTTAAAGGCTATAGTCCATCCTAATTTTTATGCAAAAAAAATTTTTTTCTTGTTTATGGTTAATTATTGGATTTTCAGTTAGAATTTGAAATAACATTAAACCAGCAAAAAATTTCATCAAAATACGCCCATTGGTTCTCGAGATATGGGACTTATCGATAAATATGGGAGGTATCGATTTTTTCTCATTTTTAAAGGCTATAGTCCATCCTAACTTTCTTGCAAAAAAATTTTTTTTCTTGTTTATGGTTAATTATTGGATTTTCAGTTAGAATTTGAAATAACATTAAACCAGCAAAAAATTTAATCAAAATACGCCCATTGGTTCTCGAGATATGGGAGTTATCGATATATATGGGAGGTATCGATTTTTTCTCATTTTTAAAGGCTAGAATTTGAAATAACATTAAACCAGCAAAAAATTTCATCAAAATACGCCCATTGGTTCTCGAGATATGGGAGTTATCGATATATATGGGAGGTATCGATTTTTTCTCATTTTTAAAGGCTATAGTCCATCCTAATTTTTTTGCAAAAAATTTTTTTTTCTTGTTTATGGTTAATTATTGGATTTTCAGTTAGAATTTGAAAAATCATTAAACCAGCAAAAAATTTCATCAAAATACGCCCATTGGTTCTCGAGATATGGGAGTTATCGATATATATGGGAGGTATCGATTTTTTCTCATTTTTAAAGGCTAGAATTTGAAATAACATTAAACCAGCAAAAAATTTCATCAAAATACGCCCATTGGTTCTCGAGATATGGGAGTTATCGATATATATGGGAGGTATCGATTTTTTCTCATTTTTAAAGGCTATAGTCCATCCTAATTTTTTTGGAAAAAATTTTTTTTTCTTGTTTATGGTTAATTATTGGATTTTCAGTTAGAATTTGAAATAACATTAAACCAGCAAAAAATTTCATCAAAATACGCCCATTGGTTCTCGAGATATTGGACTTATCGATATATATGGGAGGTATCGATTTTTTCTCATTTTTAAAGGCTATAGTCCATCCTAATTTTTTTGCAAAAAATTTTTTTTTCTTGTTTATGGTTAATTATTGGATTTTCAGTTAGAATTTGAAATAACATTAAACCAGCAAAAAAATTCATCAAAATACGCCCATTGGTTCTCGAGATATGGGAGTTATCGATATATATGGGAGGTATCGATTTTTTCTCATTTTTAAAGGCTATAGTCCATCCTAATTTTTTTGCAAAAAATTTTTTTTCTTGTTTATGGTTAATTATTGGATTTTCAGTTAGAATTTGAAATAACATTAAACCAGCAAAAAATTTCATCAAAATACGCCCATTGGTTCTCGAGATATGGGAGTTATCGATATATATGGGAGGTATCGATTTTTTCTCACTATAGTCCATCCTAATTTTTTTGCAAAAATTTTTTTTTCTTGTTTATGGTTAATTATTGGATTTTCAGTTAGAATTGGAAATAACATTAAACCAGCAAAAAAATTCATCAAAATACGCCCATTGGTTCTCGAGATATGGGAGTTATCGATATATATGGGAGGTATCGATTTTTTCTCATTTTTAAAGGCTAGAATTTGAAATAACATTAAACCGGCAAAAAATTTCATCAAAATACGCCCATTGGTTCTCGAGATATGGGAGTTATCGATATATATGGGAGGTATCGATTTTTTCTCACTATAGTCCATCCAAATTTTTTTGCAAAAAATTTTTTTTTCTTGTTTATGGTTAATTATTGGATTTTCAGTTAGAATTTGAAATAACATTAAACCAGCAAAAAATTTCATGAAAATACACCCATTGGTTCTCGAGATATGGGAGTTATCGATATATATGGGAGGTATCGATTTTTTCTCATTTTTAGTCCATCCTAATTTTTTTGCAAAAAATTTTTTTTTCTTGTTTATGGTTAATTATTGGATTTTCAGTTAGAATTTGATATAACATATCTCGAGATATGGGAGTTATCGATATATATGGGAGGTATAGATTTTTTCTCATTTTTAAAGGCTATAGTCCTTCCTAATTTTTTTGCAAAAAAATTTTTTTTCTTGTTTATGGTTAATTATTGGATTTTCAGTTAGAATTTGAAATAACATTAAACCAGCAAAAAATTTCATCAAAATACGCCCATTGGTTCTCGAGATATGGGAGTTATCGATATATATATGTGAGGTATCGATTTTTTCTCATTTTTAAAGGCTATCCTAATTTTTTTGCAAAAAAATTTTTTTTCTTGTTTATAGTTACTTATTGGATTTTCAGTTAGAATTTGAAATAACATTAAACCAGCAAAAAATTTCATCAAAATACGCCCATTGGTTCTCGAGATATGGGAGTTATCGATATATATGGGAGGTATCGCTTTTTTCTCATTTTTAAAGGCTATAGTACATCCTAATTTTTATGCGAAAAAATTTTTTTTCTTGTTTATGGTTAATTATTGGATTTTCAGTTAGAATTTGATATAACATATCTCGAGATATGGGAGTTATCGATATATATGGGAGGTATCGATTTTTTCTCATTTTTAAAGGCTATAGTCCATCTTAATTTTTTTGCAAAAAAATTTTTTTTCTTGTTTATAGTTACTTATTGGATTTTCAGTTAGAATTTGAAATAACATTAAACCAGCAAAAAATTTCATCAAAATACGCCCATTGGTTCTCGAGATATGGGAGTTATCGATATATATGGGAGGTATCGCTTTTTTCTCATTTTTAGATCATACAGCACACAATTAAAAAAATATGGAAAACGGTTGACCTTAAAGGTCATCCCTGCAACTTCCGGTAATTTTAGCCGCTAAAACTGGTATTATTTTAATTTTAAAACGTGTTAAACGGTAATTGATGTAGTTCTTCGGTACCTACAAAATACAAAATCGAGAACACCAACTGATCACATATACAATTTCGGAGTGTTTTGAAAAATTCACATTTTTCGAATTTTTTGTTCACGAAAGCGTAAACGGATTTTGATTCGGTTGGTAGCACTCGACGTAGTTTTTGATTGTGAAGAGCTGGGCGCAAAGTACGGCATTCGAAGTCGGTCGAAATTTCAATACAATTTAAATACAAATTTCGTTCGATATCGAATGAGGTGATTTGGCCCCTGATCAACTTTTGGAATTGAAAAGTCTAAAGTTATTGTAAAAAATCACTTTTGAAAACAAATCAGTGTTTTGATATTTTCGAAAATGTACCGCTCCGAGCCGGTTTCAATTCCCAGTAAATCTAAGTTTGAAGGAACCCTTTGACAAGTGACATGTTTGGTTGGATCCAGCTCAACCGTTCAAAATTTATAAGCAGACACACATACAGACATAGTGACGGCTTCTCAGAAGTAGTCAGGAAAGCTTCCCAGGAACTCAAAATATCGAGATCTAATGAAAGTCAATTTTTTCAAAACGCGCTAAAAGCAAAAACTTTGCACTTTTTTGAACATTTTCAATTTTGTTAGCGGGAAATGAAAAAGTTAATCGCAGTTAGTGGCAATAATATGATATAAATGGAAAAGTAGCCAAAAAATAATATCAGTTTAGGCAAACAAATAAATAAATTATTATTAGTGATATTTAAAAGACATAAAATTAACCGGCTGTCGATCAAAAATATTAAATTAAAATAAATTTCTTGTTTATTCACAATTTAAGTGAATGATTTATCAAAAAGTGCAATAATTAAAAAAAGAACTTTAACGAAATAAATTCCTGTTGTTAATATGAATTTTTGTTGCATCATGAAGTACTCGTATGTTGTACTCCTGAAGTACCCGCTGATACATTTTCGTGAAACACTTGACCTTGAAAACCCTTTTACCGAAACATAATAATATATACACATATACAAATAAATACACAAGCAGTTAGTTGGATTTGACAGGTAAATATGTAAATGCATGACGACAACTTTAGTGTGTGCGAAATGTGTGTTTGATATGCGCCTGTTACAGTGGGAGGGAAATCAATGCAACAAAGAAGCGGTTTAACAATATTGATGCACAGTATGCGGCTTTAGGGCAACCTGAAGTGGCAGTGTTAGCTTTTGGCAGCTTTTAAATTTAGAAATAAATAAAATTCCGTTTTCCAGATGTTTTTGCTTTCCATGTTTTTAATATAATTTCGAAGCATGACTTTGGTGGACTTTTAACATGGCAACACTGATGAATTAAATACTCGTACTTAAATTATTTTCAGTTCCTTTTATTCAAACTCTTAAAGTTCAATTTAATGTCAGCTTTTTTATTGCGTGACAATTAATTCGTAATATTTTGTATTTTGCTTATAACTCTGCAGTTTTCTTAGTATAATTAAAAGCACAGTGCGTGCCAAATGTTGTCGTGTCTTAAATTATTTAATTATACATATTATTTTATACAAACTGAACTTGTTTAATTAATAACTGTCATCTGCCTTTATCACAATGACTTGCACTTTTTATAATGACTTGCACTTTTTATAAATGATTTCCACTTGTTATGATGACTTGCATATTTTAACATGACTTGCACTTTTTATGATGACTTACACTTTTTATGATGACTTGCACTTTTTATGATGACTTGCACTTTTTACAATGACTTGCACTTTTCACAATGACTTGCACTTTCTACAATGACTTGCACTTTTCATAACGACTTGCACTCTTCATAATGACTTGCACTTTTCTTAATGCCTTGCACTTTTCTTAATGCCTTGCACTTTTTATAAATGATTTCCACTTTTTATGATAACACGCACTTTTTAAAATGACTTGCACTTTTTATAAATGATTTCCACTTTTTATGATAACTTGCAATTTTTATAAGGACTTGCACTTTTTATAATGACTTGCACTTTTCACTATGACTTGCACTTTTTACAATGACTTGCACTTTTCACAATGACTTGCACTTTTTATAATGACTTGCACTTTTCATAACGACTTGCACTTTTTATAATGACTTGCACTTTTCTTAATGACTAGCATTTTTTATAATGACTGTCCCTTTGCAAAAAATTTTTTCTTCTTGTTTATGTTTAATTATTGGATTTTCAGTTAGAATTTGAAATAACATTAAACCAGCAAAAAATTTCATCAAAATACGGCCAATGGTTCTCGAGATATGCGAGTTATCGATATATATGGAAGGTATTGTTTTTTTTCTTATTTTTAAAGGCTATAGTCCATCCTATTTTTTTTTGCAAAAATTTTTTTTTTCTTGTTTATGGTTAATTATTGGATTTTCAGTTAGAATTTGAAATAACATTAAACCAGCAAAAAATTTCATCAAAATGCGGCCATTGGTTCCCGAGATATGGGAGTTATCGATATACATATATGGTAGGTATAGATTTTTTCTCATTTTTAAAGGCTATAGTCCATCCTAATTTTTTTGCAAAAAAATTTTTTTTCTTGTTTATGGTTAATTATTGGATTTTCAGTTAGAATTTGAAATAACATTAAACCAGCAAAAAATTTCATCAAAATACGCCCATTGGTTCTCGAGATATGGAAGTTATCGATATATATGGGAGGTATCGATTTTTTCTCATTTTTAAAGGCTATAGTCCATCCTATTTTTTTTGCAAAAATTTTTTTTTCTTGTTTATGGTTAATTATTGGATTTTCAGTTAGAATTTGAAATAACATTAAACCAGCAAAAAATTTCATCAAAATGCGGCCATTGGTTCCCGAGATATGGGAGTTATCGATATATATGGTAGGTATAGATTTTTTCTCATTTTTAAAGGCTATAGTCCATCCTAATTTTTTTGCAAAAAAATTTTTTTTCTTGTTTATGGTTAATTATTGGATTTTCAGTTAGAATTTGAAATAACATTAAACCAGCAAAAAATTTCATCAAAATACGCCAATTGGTTCTCGAGATATGGAAGTTATCGATATACATATATGGGAGTATCGTTTTTTTTCTCATTTTTAAAGTCCATCCTAATTTTTTGTTAAAAAATGTATTTTCTTGTTTTTCATAATGATGACTTTCACTTTTCATAATAATCTGCACTTTTTATAATGACTTGCACTTTTTACAATGACTTGCACTTTCCACAATAACTTACACTTTTTATAAAGACTTGCGCTTTTCACAGTGACTTGCACTTGTTATAATGACTTGCACTTTTTATAATAAAAAAAATGTGCGCTTTTGTATTTATTGTGGTTTAGCTTAAGCCATTTCAGGTAAATATTTTTGAAATATAAATTTTTGAGAACATATAAAAAAATAATATAAGCGATATGAAATTCGGAAAAAGCTTTTTACCTTCAAACTTCTTAATGCTGGCATAATGAACTTGTAATACGATATATTTAATGGGAGAATCGATGCCAACTTTAAATCCCACTCCCTCAGGCAATTCCAATTTAGGTGCATCTCTTGCCCAAGCATAGAGAATCTGTAAAAATTATAGAATTTTAAATAAATTGTTTGGATATTTTTAATAGATTTACTCGCAGCATACTTGAGAGTGGGAGTGTAAACCACAAGGACTGGCGTTGTCCTCTTCAGTCTCTTTTGCCATTTCGCCACAATTCCTGTTAAGAACAAATCAATTTTAAAATTTATTATTTTACAAATCTGGAAGATTTTCAAAATGGAACAGAAATGGGTCATGAAGAAAATAATAAAATGGTAACACTGGATTCTAACTTGTGCCAACATCGGGTTAGTTTTCATATAATTCTCGTATATTATTTTCTTAAAAAGAAAAATGTTATTTTGTAAAGCACTTTGCGCTAGTGAAATTCATAGGGAAGCACAACAAAAATTTAGAAATTCTTCTGGTTTCTTGACCTCTTTTTAATTATTATTATACTCTAATATTTTTAAGCTTAAGGTCTCTTTATTTTTATGTAAAATATATTAATTTTCATTGTATTCTGATATTTTTAAGCTTAAGGTCTCTTTATTTTAGTTTAATTTTTAATTTCAATATTTCGTCACTCCTTTGTGTGACTTCTTCAGGAAATTAATTATTTTTTTGTTTTTATTTTTATTTAATAAAATAATTAATTTCCTGAAGAAGTCACACAAAGGAGTGACGAAATATTGAAATTAAAAATTAAACTAAAATAAAGAGACCTTAAGCTTAAAAATATCAGAATACAATGAAAATTAATATATTTTACATAAAAATAAAGAGACCTTAAGCTTAAAAATATTAGAGTATAATAATAATTAAAAAGAGGTCAAGAAACCAGAAGAATTTATATTAATTTTCAATATTTCGTCACTCCTTTGTGTGACTTCTTCAGGAAAATAATTAATTTGTGCGACTTCTTCAGGAAAATAATTAATTTCCGGAAGAACACAAAGGAGTGACGAAATATTGAAAATTAACATGTTTTACTTAAAAATAAAGAGACCTTAAGCCTAAAAATATTAGAGCATAATTTCAAAATTTAGAAAAAATAAAAAAATAAAAATATTTTTTACGCAAAAAAAAGAAAGAGAACAAAATTTTTTAGGAATTTTTAGCTTTCAGTATTAGTGTTTGAGAATTACATAAGAAAAACATAGTATGTAATTCTCAATTGGATTTTGAAGATTGTGTATAAGCTAAAAGGTTTTGAAAAAACTTTAAAACCTATTGAAAATTTATTGTTACAACTAATAAAGTGCAGAGAATAAAGGAAGTAAATGTTTTCAAAACATTTCGGTTCTATTGCTCATATAAAAGATTCATTTAAGGTTAGAGAATTTTTGGCACTCAGACAATGTCGGAACCATAAAAAGAGCAACTAATGAAAAAATTTATCACATTGACTTATTGAAATCACATTTGCCAAATTAGCGACATATTGTATCCAAACATTATTTCTTAACTAAAATTCATTTACAACTCACCACATTCTTTTCTTTGACCCCGGCTCACCGCACCCATACAAGAGCATATGATGGGCGGTGTTCATAGTAGCGTTGGGCTCATAACCAACTGTTAATTAAAAAGAAAACAATTTGAGAATTTTTAAAATAGTAATTGATCTTGCTATCTCTCTTACCAATGTAATAATTTTTTGTTGCATCCACCTTGATCGGCGTACAAAGATATAATTCCGGCTGAAAGAAAAACATATATAGAAGAAATTAAATTTGATCAAATAATATTTAATACAAAAATCAATTTTGAATGTTGCAATGAATTATTTCAATATGAAATTTTTGCACTTTCTATCGAAACTGTTAATCAGGGTTTTTAAATCATATAAAAGCAGGGACCGTATATGTTTTATTTCAACAATTACATTTTATTCACTATTTCCTCAGTTTTCTTTTAGAAAATAATTAATTCATTTTCATAATTTTATTTATTTCCTAGAAAATAAAAGCAATTTCTTGATTTTTATTTATTCCTCACAAAATAAAAGTTATTTCTTGATTTCTATTTATTTCTCGGAAAATAAGTTATTTTATTAAAGAATTGCAGGGTATATTCACTTTGTCATTCCGTGTGTAACGCAGCGAAATGTCCCTCTAAGACGCCATAAAGTATATATATTCTTGATCAGTAATGAAATCAAACACGATCTAACTGTGTCCCTTCCGTCCGTCCGTCCTTCTGTGGAAATCACTATTCAGTCCAAAGGAAAACAACCAGACCCTTAAAATTTGGTATAAATACATTTTGAAGGATAGCACAGGTCAAACTCGTAAATGGGCTGAATAGGGTCAGAGACAAAAACAAGTGCCCCTGAGAAGTACTAAAGCAACCTCTAAAAAATAACATATTTTTTATAATTTTGTTAAGCAAATGATATAGTTATACGCCAAAGAAGGCCCAGAGCGTTGAACTTGGAGTCATAAAATAAAAAGAATAAATTTTTGGACCCCGACACCTTTAGTGCGAGTTGAAGTTATATATTATATGGAAAAATAGTGTAAATATTTAAAAAATTATATTCCTTAAGCCTAAATTCCCTAAAAAGAAAATTTTAAAGCTTTTATGACGAACCTGAGATGTGCACTGATGTTTTTCCGCCCTCCCCTCCCTTCATCTTTGCCCCTTAAATGCCAGTATAAACAATTTTTTTTTTCACTTCATAACCCCCAAAATTGTATTTTTAGTGTTTTATGGCAAAAGTGAGATGTCTCCCCCAACGCCTCCTCTAGGAGTGACCCTGACAAAATAGAGCTTTTATTAACTAAATATTTGGATAGTATTTAAGATTCGACCATGTCGAATATAACATTCTTACCTATTTTTTTATTTTTAACTTTTTTTTCCATCCTAATTTTTTTGCAACAAAATTTTTTTTTTCTTTATGGTTAATTATTGGATTTTCAGTTAGAATTTGAAATAACATTAAACCAGCAAAAAATTTCATCAAAATACGCCCATTGGTTCTCGAGATATGGGAGTTATCGATATATATGGGAGGTATCGATTTTTTCTCATTTTTAAAGGCTATAGTCCATCCTAATTTTTTTGAAAAAAAATTTTTTTTCTTGTTTATGGTCAATTATTGGATTTTCAGTTAGAATTTGAAATAACATTAAACCAGCAAAAAATTTCATCAAAATACGCCCATTGGTTCTCGAGATATGGGAGTTATCGATATATATGGGAGGTATCGTTTTTTTTCTCATTTTTAAAGGCTATAGTCCATCCTAATTTTTTTGCAATAAATTTTTTTTTCTTGTTTATGGTTAATTATTGGATTTTCAGTTAGAATTTGAAATAACATTAAACCAGCGCAAAATTTCATCAAAATACGCCCATTGGTTCTCGAGATATGGGAGTTATCGATATACTTATATGGGAGGTATCGATTTTTTTCTCATTTTTAAAGACTATAGTCCATCCTAATTTTTTTGCAAAAAATTTTTTTTCTTGTTTATGGTTAATTATTGGATTTCCCTAAAAAGAAAATTTTAAAGCTTTTATGACGAAGCTGAGATGTGCTCTGATGTTCTTCCTCCCTTCATCTTTGCCCCTTAAATGCCAGTATAAAAAATTTTTTTTTCACTTCATAACCTACAAAATTGTATTTTTAGTGTTTTATGACAAAAGTGAGATGTCTCCCCCAACCCCTCCTCTAGGAGTGACCCTGACAAAATAGAGCTTTTATTAACTAAATATTTGGATAGTATTTAAGATTCGACCAGGTCGAATATAACATTCTTACTTATTTTTTTTTTATTTTTAACTTATTTTTTAATCTTGCTTTTTTTTAAATTTTGATTAATTTCTTAAATATCTAATGGGCTGTTGAAAATAACACCGCATTTCATTCACAACTAAATACACATTTTAACTAAATTTGCTTTTGGTGCAACAAAACTCGTGCATGCATGCATGCAGTTGAGAAGTACTGCACACATTTTTACATACATCCATGTAATTGTAAATTTTTACTTTCATGCCACTGTGCGATTAGCGTTTGCTGCTACATGCATACAGAAGAAGTAGGTGTGTTTGTGTTTGTTAAAAAAAATAATAAGATTAAGTCTAATCTCTACAAGGTCAAGTCCTCCTTTACAACATATTACAATAATTATTGTATGTGTGTATTTCCAATGATAATTGTAAAATATTTCAAAGTGCCTGGCAATAAAGCAAGTTCTCCAGCGGCAGGTACACACATTTTACAGGTAGAAGTTAGCCGCGAGTACATCTGCCTACGTGCGGGCTTGAAGATAACCAGCAGTTTCTACAAGTGGGAGTTTTTGTTTTTTTGCCCTCATTATTAAATTATTTAAACAAGTGCAGGCAGAGTTTATTTGTTTAAGAAAAATTATTTAGGAAACATGACACCGATTAAAAATGACACCTGTTAAAATATTAACGCATCGCGACACAAAACACCCACTGGGCACATACACACACACACACATCTAATAATACGAGTACCACGTTTGCAAAAAAAAAAATCACTTATATTGAAATATTAAACTTACTGTTCTTGGTCGGACGTGTGGCATTAAGAAGGGAAATCTTCCAACTTCGTGATTTTGTAGTGCGTGCAACTGGGCATTGTAGATACTGTTGAAGTCGTCGTCGTGTGTGATTCCATATGTTAGTTTTAGCCAAAAAATAAGTACAAACGCTAACACTTGTAGCCTCTTTAAAGCCATCCCTGAGTAAACCTTTAACATGTTGCCTATGGTTTATTGATTAAAACACTTTCTTGTTAATTTTTTTTTTGTATATGATTTTTATATGTATATTACGGATATGTTTAGAGTTTATGGCAACTAAAACAATAACAAATAGCAAAGGGAATTTTTGATGTTGCGGCGGCGGTGGTTTTTATTTATGTACTCGTATTGTATGTTAATAAGTTGCTTTGGCTTAAAAAACGTATTTATTGGTCTTGTTGTGTGTGCGCCAAATATGATAATGACGAAGTACACAGCTCTGGGAACAAACAGAGAATGACATCTTTCGAAAGAGCGAACAACATGAGATGTGAAACAGACTTGTTTATGAGTTTACAGATGGGAAGAAATAACAGATGTGGTGGATGATGTTAACAGTGAAATGTACAACGGGACCAACAACAGCAGCTGCTTAACAGCAGATTCTTATTAGCAGGTGGGCTGCAGAATTTTTTATTTAGCCGTTTCCGTGGTGGAGATTTTAATTTAAATCTGTCGGTTGCCTGACTGACACTCTTAGCAAATATCTTAACATTTTATTTGTTTGTTTGTTTACTTTAATTTATTATTTATTAAATAAATATACAACTTCGTTTTCTTTTATATAAATTTATGTTGAATTTTCTATAAATATTAAAAATAAAATGATGTAATTAACAACCAAATTTTGTTGAAACTTTTAAAAAATTGTCCATATTTTCTATACAATTTTAACATTTTAGCAAATGTGTGTAAATCGTTTGGTAATATGAATTTAAAATATATAAATTACTTTTACTCGTTTTAAGTTTACAATGAGAGATTTTTAGCAAATGTTGCGGTGTTTGTCGAAAATGATAACGGTGGTGTTGCTGACTATTATTAGATAATGCATGTTTTTTTTTTTTTAATTTTAGTAGGTGGTAAACAGTTCCTCTTGTATGCTGTTAGATCTTAACAGCTGAGAGGGAGTTGGGCCGCCTTCAAAGTTGATTTTTGGAGTAGCTTTGGCAGACTTTTGGTTGTGGTAATCATCGGAGAATTCCTAAAAAATAAATGTATATTTTTAGTAAACCCGCTTTGTTTATTTTAAAATAATTTCCAGGATTACCTTAAGACGATTGCCTAAGAAGTGGGCTCTTTCACGTTTCTTCACCATGTAATCGGAAGCCATAAGCCATCTGTGTTCTTGACAGTCTTCAGTGTATGGGCGTTTTCTATATAAGAGAAATGTTAATAAGAATCATCTCCAAATAATAAATATTTTACTTTATATATTAAAAATTTTTTTAAATTTTCTTGATGTGGAAAAATATTGCACATATTTAATAAAAAACTTTGTCTAAATTTAAATTTCCTACTTACTGGGGATGACGCTTGAACAGGAACATTATAAATCGTGTGCCTTCGGGTGTCACTTCCTTATAGAGGTTTTCAAATCTGTATCGTACGTAGGCAATATTTTGTTTAGTTTCATATTCGTCGGCACCACGGAAGGGACTTACGCCCGACAGTAACAAATAGGTTAAAACACCTAACGACCAAATGTCCGACTGTGGAAATACTGGCTCCTCCATTACCATTTCGGGTGCCTGGAAATCTAACAGGCCGCACGGTCTCACTTGTACACCCAATTTGTTAACCTTTTTGGTGCAACCGAAATCTATTAATTTGACTTGTATTGATCGCACAGAAGCCATTACAACGTTATCGGGTTGTATGTTCAAATGGCAAAAGCCGCGCCAGTGCAAATATTGCAGAGCATCCAAAAGTTGTACGATAACTGTGGCAACCATTTGCTCGGTGTATTGATGACGGCTGCTGAAATAGGTTAGAACATCAGCTCCTTGCAATTTCTCCATTATGAAAATGGCAATGGGCACATTGAGGGGCTTGTAGGCGGCAAACAAAGCAGGAATACGTTCGTGTCTTAATGTCTTGAAGTTATCAAATTCGGCAACAATATCCTCTTCATTCTCTTCGCTCACTTCAAAGATTTTACCCACCACAACGGCATCAGATGATTTTTGTATGCCCTTGACAATAGTACTGAACTCACCACGAGCGATTTCGGAGATGAAACTGTACTTTTCATTGACCGAATGATCAGTCACCCAATTGGGAGGTTCACGCTCGCAGTGGTAGTCAGTGTGTACACGTTCTTCTTCGGGGAAAACTTCATGACCGTTTTCGGTGAGTTGTTGCAAATGTTTCATGGCCTTGGTGATATGAATCTTGGGAGCATCTGAGCCACTTGTGGCTCCCGTAATAGGAATACCCATATCACTCCAGCCAATACGATTTCTTGAAGCTAATCTAAATTGGTATTGAGTATTGGACTGGAGATCGTGCACCAAATAAAATTCATGATCGATATTGTCGGCAATGTTAATCCAGGCTTCTCCATTGAGGCGTTTGTATTCCAGGCTGTAGCACAATACTGTAGTGTGGCCATCATCGCGTGGTTGTTTCCAACGCAACAAGATTTCGCTGCCACTTGTAGCCGATATTTCGGGAGAGTCAGGGGCATCGGGTAGGGTGGCTATAACCACACGGCATCTGGCTATGGTTTGACCCACCTTGTTGCGTGCCACAGCTTTGTACACACCCACATCGAATTGCATGGCGGGCTCGAAACGTAAAATTGAACGGCCGTCTTCGTCGGTGTGGAATTTAATGCGATTACCTTCCGCGAGCACCATATCGTTCTTAAACCATTGAACACCAGGCTTGGGATCACCAACAGCAAAGCAATGCACATGGGCTGGATGGCCTTCAGTTATTGCCAAGTCCTGAGGCTTTTCCCTAAAGAAAGGAGGATAGCCGTCACGTCTGCATTCGATCATAGCTTCCGCTTCGGTGTATTCGTCTAAGCGGGGACCCAATTCGGTGCGCAGTCTACGTATAGTGTAAGAGTCCTGGGCCGTGTATGTGCTAATACGACTGCGTGTACGTTCATCATCAATTTCTTCATCCATAATGTCGGTAAAACGACGTCGCTCGCGAATAATGGGCAACGACCAATCTAGGCTTTCGTTTATGCCAAAAGATGGCGATCTTCTGTGGGCCACCTTGAGGTATTCACGCAAACGCACAGGGAAATTAACATCGCGCAGTTGCAGCAAATAGGTATCAGGGCCATATTGATAGCTATAAAGAGGAAAAGGCACAAAATTTAAATTTCATGATAAATTCAGAATGAGTACTTACTGGCTTTCGGACTGTATGATGCCCAATTCATAGTCTGGATGCAAATACTTCGAATAAGTTTCAACTCTCTTACTGCGAATTCGGGGCTCAGGCATGGGCTCTGGTGTTGCCTCGGGAGTATAAACTAAGCCAGGCGGATAAACCATCTTCGAGGGGTGAGTCCAACAACCACTCAAACGTCTTCGTCTAAAGTAGTGCTTGCAGGACGCATTGGCGTACCAGTCTCTAAAGTCGTTGTAATAGTTTCTCAAACGATCGGTACTGATGCGATATTCGTCTTCGGACATACGCCTGTCCAACATGAAGAACCACGGATGTCTCAGAGCTGTCTTCACATCCATACGCTCTTCAGGACTGTAGATTAGCAGGCGTCTTATGAAATCGCGGCCTTCATCGGAGATGTGAGTCCATATCGTATCGCTAAAGTCCCAATGACCCTCTTTGATTCTTAGCAGAGTTTCGCGATCATTAGCACCACGGAATGGATTGTAACCGGAAAGTAGAACGTAAGTAATAACACCCACAGTCCACATATCGTGGGAAAAGCTAACACCTTCCTTGTTCACCACTTCGGGCGATACGTACTCAGGCATGCCATAGTCCAGAGTTGTCAGTGTATGAGTATGAATGCGACGTGTTAAGCCGAAGTCAGAAATTTTCAAGAAATCACCGCCCACAACAGAAATCAGAAGGTCTTTGATCTGAAAAATTATACCA
Organism: Linnaemya tessellans; assembly: GCA_951800035.1. Classification (NCBI taxonomy): domain Eukaryota; kingdom Metazoa; phylum Arthropoda; class Insecta; order Diptera; family Tachinidae; genus Linnaemya; species Linnaemya tessellans. Next base: position 115,240,474 of record OX637534.1, on the reverse strand, counting down.
AATTGAGTTTATTTCCTTAAAGTAGTTCGTAAATGCAAAAGTCACCGTTAAGCCCATGTGCCCTAAGCCAGATTCGTGCATGTGCTCCAGGCCCCACAAGGTTTGTCTGATGTAACAAGCAATATCACGTTCCCGATAGTAGTCCCTCCTCAATAAATTGTCTCTCACCAATTCACCGCCAGCTGCCAATTCCAATATCAAGGTCACATTGCGCTCAGTTTCGTAGGCGTCATGCAGACGTATTAGGTTGCGGTGGTTCATGATGTTCATCATTTCCATTTCATTGAGCATAAATGGTCTGATCTCTGGCCTGCCATACATGATTTTTCCAGCATAACTGTCACCAGAGCACCGTTCCACTGCATGATATGTAATGCCCTGAGTACCACGGCCCAGCTCATCGCCAAAGTCATATTTATCTTCGAAGCGGAACTGCTTGGTACGCACGTAGGGATGTCTGCCGTAGGTCTTGTAAATGTATTGGTCTTCGTTATCCTCAATGTGCACCATAACGGAGGAGCTAACCGATCCGGCCACATTGCGAGCGCTGATAGAATAGAGGCCAGCGTCTTTAATGATGCTGTCACTAAGTGACAAAATGTAAACGTTGGGCTCAATATAGCGCATCTTGATGCGTGTGGTATCGGCCAAAGGTTGCCAGTCTTTATACCAGCGTATCTCTGGCGCGGGTACCCCCACAACATGGGCCTCAATACGACCATTTTTGCGGGCCATGATAAACGTTTCGTCAGGCCTTCTGGTAAAGCGTGGATATTCAGCGATTTCCAAACGAACACGTTGCCTTGCTTCGCCATGTTCATTCGTGGCAACGGCTTCGTACCAGCCAACGTCACGATCTAACATTCTTTAAAACAAAACCACGATTAATTGAGGCTATTGAAACTTTTAAGAACATCAAAATATCTCACTTGTTAACGAAGAGCGTGGCTTGGCCGTTACGAGTGTAACTGAAATCAAATCTGCCGCCAGGTTCCACCAGCATGTCATCAAAGAAATAGGTCATCTTGGGTTTGGGATAGCCATACACGAACCACATTAGCTCGGTATTGTGGCCCTTAACGCCGTACGAGACATCCTTTTCACGTCGCAAGAATCTGTAATTGGGAAAACACTTGTATCGCTTCGACAAATGGGCTTGCAAGCAAAAACTTACTGAGGGGCCTGAGCCATGCCATCGTGTGGAGGACATTCGATGTCAAAGTCCTTGGGGAAGTAAGGCGATGTTTCTGGCCTGAAATCTACACCAGGAGCCAAGTAGGTATAAGTCTTTGGTGGTTCAGGAACCAATTTGGATCTGATCGAAGCAGAAAAATATTATTAATTCCGTTCATATTATGAAACGAATGGGCCTTACCGGTAGGTTTGTATATACGGACTAGGATCGCTTACACCAAATTTATTGTCCACCCGAACTCTAAATCTGTAATCTCTGAACGGTTCCAGATCTTTGACGTTGCATGAGCAGTTGCGAATACCAGTACGAATGGTACGCCATTCGCCTTCCGGCAGATCCATCATTTCAACTTGATATGTAACGGGATAGCGAGGCATTGAAGGTACCGAAGGCTTCCAGCCTAAATGTAAATTGCGATCAGTCATCTTCAAAATATAAGGAGGTTCGGAGAGCGGATTTGGAGCGCCGCTGTGCTTGTATTTCTTGTAATCGCTATATTGATCTCCCAAGGGCGCCTGGCCGGGGCTGTCGATCGCTATAAAATTAAATAGACAAGGCGTGAAATGTTTTTAAATTTTCTTGCAAAAAACGCTTACTATCGAACAACAACTCCGCTTCGCACTGATCATCGCCATGAGGGTTGAAAATGCGGCAAGTGTAACGACCCACATCAGTTTCGTCAGCATCCTTGATGGACAAGCGCATTAGGCCGTTAGCTTCCGTTTCCATGTGTATTTTATCGGTGGGAAAGAGCTTCAGGCCATTCTTGAACCACTCTACCTCGGGCTTCGGGTAACCAGTGGCCATGGCTGTGAATTTGGCGGCCATGCCGGCATAAATATCGCAATCACCAATTTTTTTAAGGAATACTGGCGGCTCCGAGCGAACATGTTTTTTGCTAATGAAAATTTATTTTTGAATTTCAGTTAAGCGCCATTTAACTATTTCACTTACATTTCATTGACAACATCCAAGCGTCCCTGAGTGATGTCCTTGCCCTCCCTGTTGGTGGCAATGCACTTGTAAGTGCCTTTGTCTCTGTCTTCGCAGTCCCGTACCGTTAAAGTGTGATGATCACCATCATTTTTCACGTAATACTTGTCACCATCATGAATGGGCTTGTCGTTAAAGTACCACTGCAAATCGGGATAGGGCACACCAGAAACCGCCACGGAAATCTTTGCATCTCCGCCATAAACTTGCTGTTGATCGGTGATCTTTTGAGTGAAATTGGGCTTCTTGTAGATTTTGCTGACATTGACGTTACATTTGGAGGTGTCTTCGCCCAAGGGATTGGCGAGCAAGCAAGAGTAGTTGCCCGAGTCGGAAGTCTCGGCCGGATTGATAATCAAGCCGACATGCTTGCCATCGCAAGTCATTAAAGTGCGTTCGTCTGGAGTAATCGGTACACCATCCTTGTTCCAAATGGTCTCGGGCATGGGGTTACCCACAAACGGAGCCGACAATACCAATTGCTGGCCTTCATCTGCGCTAACATCACGCAGCGACGACACAAAGCTGGGAGCTTCTTCGGCTGCATTTTCATCTGTTACGGGGGCCACATACAGTTTGGCTTTGGAAGCTGCAGTGCCCTTGTCGTTAGTAGCTATAACTTCGTACAATCCCGAGTCTGCAGGTGTGGGTTTTTCAATTATCAAACTGTATGTATTGTCGGGGTTTTGCAATATGGCGCAGTGTTTGTTCTGCGGCAACATTTCTTGGCCATTGTGGAACCACTTGACCGTAGGCAAAGGATTGCCGACAATCTTCACATCCATTTTAACGGGGAAGCCTTCAATGCTCTTGGCATCCTTTAATTCAGCAACAAACTCTGGGCTGGTTTCCTTAGGAACCACCTGAATTTTAGCCACGGACTTGACTTCACCACCAGGATTGCTGATCACACATTTATAAATGCCAGAATCTTGCGGTGTGCAGCAGTCGATGCTGTAAATGATAAAATGTAAGAAATAAAACTTGCAGGCATCACTCAATCGAAGGAAGGAAGCTTACGCAATGCCAATTTGGCCGTTGGGATTGTTTTTGAAATTAATAGCTTCGCTGGGCCTGAGTAGCACTTCGTCCTTAAACCATTTTATTTCCGGAGCTGGGAAGCCATTTACAACCGCTTCCAATTTCAAAGGTTCGCCCACAGTAATCTGTTGATCGCCAAAAGGTTTGACGAACTTGGGTTCCAAAGGCTTAGCTATGGCAAGGAGAGTTACCTTAGAAAAAAATGCTGTGCAAAAAAATCTCAAAAAACTACTAACGATTGACAGCCACGGCGCACAAGGCCACCTTCTTGCCATGTTCATTTGTCACCGCCAATTTGTAAGCGCCAGAGTCATTTGGCTCACATTCCTCGATCTCCAGTTGTATGAGACCCTGCGGCGTGGTAGTGATTTTAATGCTAAAAGTAAAAACTTCTTTAGTCTTGATTCTCAAGGCCTCTCCAAAAGCTTACTGTTCACTTGGTTTGACTTCCTCGTTGTCCTTGTACCACTGCACCACAGGCAAAGGACTGCCATCTACAACACACTGAAGAGTAAGAGGTTTAGTTTCCGTCACCTCTTGCGTGGGCTCCAAATTCTTAACGAATGTGGGAGCCACAGCCATCATGGTGAGTTTGAAAGGAGCTTCAGTTCGGCCAATTTCGTTGACACCCACTGCTGCGTACTGAATGCAAAAGAAAGAGCTTTTAGTTTCCAAAGAATTTGAACATTTTATTTGACGCTACCTTGGCGATGTCGTGCAACCGGAAATGTAAAATTTCCAGCTCACTGGCGATTTGGTCATTGTCCACAACTTTGCTCGAAATGCGATATAACTTTTCGCCAGTTGTCTTATCGGTGGCATTAATATCGATGGGCTTGCCATCTTTGAGCCACTCAACCGAGGGCTGGGGCACACCATGAACCAAAACTTTAGTTAAAGCGGGCGCATAATCATGTATCTCTTGGTCTTCGGGCGGAGTTATGAATGTTGGCTTCTCGACTGCAGGCAAGAGAGAATTATTTCTATTCTATTAGATACTCCTTTTATAAATGATACATACCATGAACATTGAGCTTGAATTCTTGGCTGGTAGTGCCTTCATTATTGACCGCCGTCAAAGTGTAACTGCCACCATCGGAAGGTCCTACGGTCTGGAATACGAGTCGGTATTTCTCAGCATCAACATCGGCAATAACTTCGCAATTCTCATTGTTGCACAAATTTTCATTGCCACGACTCCAGGTGACTTTAGGTTTGGGATTAGCCTCGATCACTACGTCATAGCACACCGTTTGGCCGGGCAAACAATCTTGATTTTTAAGGCCTATTATTTCGGGCTTAGACAAAATGTCAGCATTGCAGACGATATGAGCTTTGCCAAATTTATTTTCAATTTGTAACTCATAACGGCCATTATCGGCGTGCTCAGCTGAAGAGGAAATGAAAACAAACAAAAAAACAATGTCAGTGTTTCAGTTTAAATAAAACATGTGGAGGAGTTACTCACTTTTATCAATATTCAAAGTGCAGGCGTACTCTACTAAACCGTTTTCCAAATCTTTTTTCACCACACTCAACTTGACATGATCGTTGCTGGCGATCGGCTTGCCATCCTTAAGCCACACGATTTTGGGCTCTGGATCAGCCGTGAAGACAACGGGCAAGTTCAAAGGCTTGCCCTTGTGGGTACTGATGTCAGCCAATCCCTTCTTTATAATTGGCTGGCGATACTCAGCAATGCCTTTGCAGGGAAAAAAATCATTATATTACATTTGCATTCACACGTGGTTGTTTGAAATATCTTACCTGACAACGATAACACACCCTGGTGAGTCTTTTCGCCACATTTATTTTTGATCACCACTTTATAGGTGCCGGCATCCTCCAGTTTTAAGTACTTCTTTTCCAAGCGGTATTTTTGCTAAAGCGAGAAGAATCAAATTAATGAAACTAGAAAATCTCAATTGCAATAAAACATATGAGCAGATTTCAGAAATAGTGCAACAACCAAACGTCCGACTGGGAGACGATTTTTTTTTAATTTCCTGCTAAGAAAATTGAAAGTGTTCAAAAGAGTGAGAAGTTACTGGTTTTACGCCGTTTTGAAAAAATTAAGTTTTCACCAGATCTCGACGTTTCGAGTTCCTAGGAAACTTTCCCGACTATTTTTGAGAAGCCGTCACTGTGTCTGTATGTGTGTGAGTAAGTAAGTGACCCTCTTATAACTTTTGAACGGCTGAACCGACTCCAGCTAAACTAGTTGCGTTTCAAAGGGTTTCTTCAAACTGTCCAGTTTGGTCCAGTAAATTTTCGGAAATTTAAAAAATAGCCAGAGAAAATAATTTTTAAAAGTGTTTTTTTAGAATAACTTTTAAACGGTTTTTGCGATCAATTCCAAAAACTAATCAGGGGGCAAATTACGGCACTCGTTATCGATCGAAATTCGTATTTAAAATGTACTGAAATTACGATCGATATCGAATGCGGTAATTTGGCTCCAGCTCTTGACAATCAAAAACTACAATCAAAATCGGTTCCAGCGTCCGTGAGATATGGTGAACGAAAAATTCAAAAAAAGTGAATTTTACAAAACTCTACGAAATCATATGTGATCAATTAGTGTTCTCGACTCATAGGTATCGAGGCACCACTTCAACCACCGCTTACCATGCGGGAATCGGTTGATCCATTCGAAATGGCAGTTTTGAAATTAAAATAATATCATTTTTAGCGGTTAAAATTAGCGGGAAGTTGCAGGGGTGGCCTTTGAGGTCAACCCTTTTCCATATTTTTTTTTCTCTGAATCCTCTTCAATTACAATAGAGGGCATATTTTGGAAACATTGATATCAGGTATAAAATGTCAGATGCATACATTGTAACGTGCGTCATTGAAAGTAAGGTTATGTTTCACATCACAATATGTTTTTTAAATGGTCTCTAGTATGAAATCAATTTCATATACAGCTTTTGAGCAAATAAAAATATTAAAACTCAATAATACCAAGCAAACAAAACTTGGGGTACTAATTTCTGTAGCGTGCGTCACGATTCTAACTTCTCCGAAAATTGCACTAAAAATTTTTGCAACTACTATTTTGTTTAGCGAAATGCGGTAAAAAATGTGAAATGACACTTCCGATTTGTGTAGCGTACGTCACACAAGTTTGCAAAGTACTGTTTCCCAATAAATGCCTGACAAAACGTTATATTTTCTCTAATCAAAACTACACATAGATTCCACTCTCAATATGTACTTGAAAATATTTTTAAAAAGTTTTTTATAAATAAATATATACGTGACACTACGTAAACCTGCGATCGATAACTTACTCCTTCCACAATAATGGCGGTGTTTTCATCTGGCTTAATTTCTTTGCCATCCTTATACCATATGGCTTCCGGTTGTGGAATGCCGTGGGCAATTACTTCATATTTCAAGGGCACCGATTCGAAACTGTGCTTCTCAAAGATATCAACGTGATCGATTTCAGGTTTAGCTGTGAATAAAAAATATAGTATAACAATCACATGGTAATGCTAATTTTTTTCTCTGGACTTACTTAAAATATTAACTTGGCATTTCGAAACCGATTCTCCGACCAAATTTTTCGCTCTCACTTCGTAGGTGCCGGTATCTTCGGGTTTGCACAAATTCAAAGTCATGCTGTACTCTTCGTAACGTTTTGAGTTGTGAATGATTTTCAATCGGGCATCTGCTGAACATTCCTGGTTGTTCTTAAACCATTTAACAGTGGCTTCCGGCTCCGCATATATCTCTGTGTCCAAGGTCAATGTATTGCCTTCTTCCAATTCAATATCCTTCAATATTTTCTTGATTTTAGGTTTGCCTGGTAAAAAGAATAAAACACTTTTCACTAAAGTATAAAGTTTGAATTGAATATGTATTTTACAAGACTATGGAATTCAATTTTAATTGCTTTTTAAACGAAATAACTTAATTTTTCCCTGCAAATTAAAATTAAAAAATATCCTGCAAAAGTTCCTGCTCGATTGATTGTTTAAAATATAAGAGAGGAAAGTAATAGTTTATGAAAAACATTTTTTACTCAAGTGGTGAAGTTTCACGAATTGAATCCGACATTTTTTCTATGCGCTTTGACGTTAGAATTTGCCTGGGAATCAGTTTTATTTTATTGGAGATTTTTCTTAAGGCGGATTCACTCATGCATTCTTAAGAAAATTTTGTTTAGGACAAAATATTTTTTATATAAAATTTTACGTTTCTCTCAGAGAGGGAGACAAATTATTTTTTCCGGAGAACTCTCAGATTGAATTGGTTTCATTTTATATTTATTCCAAACAAACTTGAAATGAGATGCCAATAAAATAAAAGTTGATAGAGTTGCCCCATCTTAAAATTTCCATATTCATTTTGTGCTGTGACGTCATGAAGTGGTTGTGAGTGACAATTTGCTATATAAAATATATAATAAATATAAAGAAATACATTTTAAAGTGAAGAACAATGAATATATCTCGAAAACAAAAATAATATCAGTGCTGCCACTTTTTAAAACGAATACTTTTTGTTTACATAAGGCAGCTTTGATTTTCTTGATAACATTTTTGAAATGAGTGAATCGCTCTGCAGCGATTTACAAATATTATTCGCCGGAAAATAAATTTCTTAAATTATGTATGAATTTATATTTTATTAGTCGAACTTTTCTTACGTGCAGGATGTAAATTTTTGAACGGGCTCAAGTTCAAATCTGCTAAACTGCATATAATTTTTTTTATAAATAAATTTCTTCAGAATCAATGGGTGAATTTGCCTTTATACTCTCACTTTTTGGCACTCATTCTCCCAACAATGCTGCCATACTTTAATTTAATTCTGTGTGGTTTGCAAAAAGTAACGTAAAGGCGGAAGTCTCATACAATAAACGCGTTTTTAAACTCAAGTTGCATGCAAAGCGTTTTTCTCTTTTCTTAATACAAAGAGAGAGAATAACGTAATAGAACCTCCACGAAACACGCGTACGCCACATACAATTACACTGATTGTACTTTTTTGGAAGACTGTTATCACGGGTCAAAAGTGAAAATTGTTATGGACTTAAGCCATGTTAAGCATAAAGAAAATTGAAAAACCGAAGAGAGATATTTTAAGTTTCCGACGTCGATTTACATATGGGGCTTTCCTTATGTGACAGCGCTTTGCTTAAACTTACAAACTTATGCAATTAAAGCATTAAAACGAAAAATATTAAAATTTTTGATGAAATTGCGGCGCAAATACTATGAAAATTTCGAAACCTTAAAATTAAATAATTTTAAATTACAAATTTGAATTAAACCTCTTTCCCCGGTTCATTCAAGATCTTAGTGATCACAAAATATCCTAGTGATATTTAATAATATATTAGTTTAAAAAATATACAAGTTTCATGACGAAACTGTACTTTAATACAGAGCGAAATTTTCATGTATTTGTGATATTTATTTTCATGTATTTGCTACCCTAAATCCCATAGGTGGTAGTAAAAAATTAAACTATCTAGCAATAGGAAGTTATTGAATTTTAATGGAGCCGATATTTCGCTAGGATTGCAAATTGAAACTTCACTCATCACATATGTGGTATACGCACTCTCTGTAAATCTTAATAAAAAATGAAAAGCACTTACATTGAACGGTAACAACACACTCATTTTGTATTTTGCCATAATCGTTCATGACTACGGCACTGTAAGTGCCCTGCATGGCAACTGACACTTCCGTCATGATCAACTTATAGTCATGACCTTCTTCCTGGCGTCTGAACTCTTTGCGCTTCTCGTCGATTTCGATGCCGTCAATGAACCACTTGACACTGGGTTTGGGATAAGCATCAATGCTAATATTTAGCATGACATTCGTGTCACCTTCGGTGACTGTAATATTTTTCAAGTTGCTGGTAATCTCTGGGGTACATTTGATAAGCAAATTGGTTTTGCTGGTGGCGGAACCGTGTTCGTTTTCCGCTTTCACCGAATATTCGCCAGCATCAACTCTGGTAACGCCGGTAATCTTGAGTGTATAGGCATTGCCATCGCTGGACACCGAGTATTTTGTGTTCTTAATGCTGATCTCTTTGCCCTCCTGGTACCAAGTCAGTTTGGCTTCGGGGAATGCATCAACTCGGCACGTCATAATCACCGTTTCCTTCTCGCCGTGCACATACTCCTCTTCGAGTTGTTTAACAAACACCGGCTTCGAGTGGACTGTGCAATTCCAGTATTCCGATGTCTGGCTGAGGTCATTTGTGGCCCTCAGTGAGAAATTTCCAGATTGAGAGAGTTTTATGTCCACAATTTCAATGACAATCTTTTCAGTGCTCTTGCCAATCGCGATTTCAGAGATTTTGATGTTCTTCTCACAAGTGATGTCTTTGTTATTATTTGTCAAGTTCAAAATCGGTTTGGGGTTGCCTTCCACTTCGACCTCAATCTTTACAGTTTCGCCCACATGACAAGTGATATCTTTGACCTTTTTGATTTTGGGTGGAGCCTTTACCACCAAATTAATTTCGGTTTTATCTTCACCCAACTCGTTCATGGCATGAATTGTGTAAATGCCCGCATCATCGGTGGTGGCATTTTTGATTAACAGAGACAGCGATTCGTCATCTTCATACAAGAACTTGTGTCGATCGTCAACCTGAACAACCTCACCCTCGTGTTGGACCTGTACAGCCGGCTTGGGGAAGCCTTTACACTGCATTTCCAAAATGGCCGTGCCACCGACATGAGTGTTGGCCTCACGATGCTCAATGACCAAGGTCGGCTTCTCCGGCTCACGATTTAGAGTTTGTATGGCTCCCTGCACAGACAATTCGGCACTGCATGAAATGCTGCCGGTTGTAGTTTGTGCAACGCACGTATAAATGCCAGCATCTTCGGGCTTTACATGCTGGAAGACTAGAGCCAGCGAATCTTCATCTTCACCAAACAGTACCTTGAAACGTTCTTCGGGATCGAAGGGCGCTCCGTTACGTTTCCACTGAAACTCTGCCTTTTCTCCCGGCTGCAAAATCTGGCCAGCCAATGAACCAAACGGATTCTTGTCTTCGACTGTTGTGACGGTAGCCTCGCAACAGGCCTCGCCGTACTTGTTGGTGGCCCTGCACTGATAAATGCCGGCATCATCTTTAGTTACCTCATTGATTACTAGTTCGTAGTAGCCCAAGTAATCTTTTTCATTTACAATATGGCGTCTGGGATCTGATTCTAAAATTTCCTGATTGTCCTTGAAGCTGCAAAGAAAATGATGAACAAGATTCTGCATGAATTGTTACGTAATTGAAATAGTTTTCATTCAGGCTGGAGTGGAGTGGGACAACAAAAAAAAGTTACTAAAGGCAGATCGTGGAAGCGTACAATTCTAATTTCAAAAACTAACGATATTTTTCCGTAAAGAGACTTGACACGGTCAAAACCCTTGATGTAGAGCTCGCGTCTTGCGTCAATGGCATACAATTGATTTTTCATTAGGTGTCGGCGATGTCACGCACACTAAGCAATTTTCACTTACGCTATAAACATGTTTGTCAAACATTTCGATCGTGTACGGAGCCCTTAACATATGCAAGTTAATACGCGGTACATTAAAATGGCCTATGGAAACCGCAAATGATCAAGATTCGACCAAGTCCTGTCATCAATAGTCGGCCATATGGCTGGCCATCCATCTCCGCCATGATGTTCTCTTTCATATAACATTTCCGAGAAGATTAAAAACTGCAGAATACAAAAAGTTCGATGTGATCTTTATTGCACAACCACAAATACAACTGATCCTTCGTCCTCAGAATCACTTCACATTCCACTCAAAGCCCAGCAAAGATGAGCGTTTCAATCCTGTGCCTCCCTCGTTTCTGTTTCTAATCTGAGAGTTTCGCGCACTGAAAAATTATTGTCGTTCACTAAAACACAGGCTAAGTCAGAATGCATTCTTTTATTTTAATAATGAAATGGATCGCCCTGTAAAAAAAAAGCCAGATCGGCTAAATCCGCCTAAGAAACCCCTGGCACTGATTTCATGTGTGAAAAAGGTATTAAATATATTTGAAATGTTAACTAGCCGACACTTACAATTCTACTTTGGGTTTTGGGTCGCCCATAATTTTAATTAAGAACCGGAACATGGTGCTCTCCAGCATTTCGGCATCTTTAAGGCTGACCAAGAATATGGGGGCGACATTGGTTTTACTTTCATCGTGATCGGCGGCTAAGCTCAACAAAAAGACAACAAAAAAATAAATAAGTTTGATTAAACTTTTAATTAAAAATACGCTGGCTTACATTGTCCCACGGCCAGTTGGGCAGTACAGGTGGTGACTTCAGCACCGGTAGTGGCTTTTGCCGTATAAGCGCCAGTATCACGTTCACTGCAATTTTTAATATCCAGTCGATAGGAACTCATTGCGGCTTCAGTTTGGGTGATGCGATCGGCTAATACGTCATCCAAGGGCTTGTTGTCTTTTAACCAAATAACCAAACCGGGTTTCTCCTTGTATTGTATTTCAAAATGAGCAGGTTCGCCGGCTGGAAATGTTCATGAAACAAGTCACTCGTTATTAACGATCACAAGGAATGGGAGAAAAATTCAAAATTTTCTTCTTATAAATAATTAATTTATTTTGAGCATAAAATAGAGAGTTTTCATTCACATACTAAGAAATAGTTTTCAAACCACTTACGTTGCACCTGCGCACATCTTAACATTTTGGTAACGATAGGCTTATCTATCGATTTATGCGCACGGCCCTCCATTAGGGATGTGGTAGAGCGTGCTCCAAGAGTTCTAACGGATGCTATTGATTGACGGGAATAGGGACGATCTTCTAATTGGCTGTCAGGACGTAGTAGTGTACTAGTGCTGCCAACTAAAACATTTCTATGTGGTTTAAGTGCATCTACTTCAGCAATACTATCATACGAGGTGCCTCTCGAGAAATCGCGTGCTCTACTGCCTACAGATTTCCCAAGGGCAGCCAAGTATTTTCACACATTTGGGTAATCGCAATGTTCAGCAATTCAGCGTCAGCAAAAGGCAAATTTAAAGGCGTTTTTTTTTTGTTGTTGCAAACATGCCATGACAAAGTATTTTTTTTTTTGGTGGAGTGCATGATAATTATAATGATGGTTGGTTGGTGGTGGTGGTTGTGATTTAGAATGTGCCAGTAAATGTGTATGTGTATGGTGGGTGTTGAAGAGAGGGGAAATAATAAGAAAAAAAGCTCATGGTTAGATTAAAATTATAATAAATAAATCAATTAAATACAAATAATACAACAGAGAAACAAACATACAGGCGCTTACCAAAACAAAAACAAAAATAATAATAATAATTTTGCATAAAATAAATTTTCTCTCTGCACCAAAACGACGCATACACAAGGGTTAGGGACGAAAGGAAAAAGGCACACTGCTACAGGGCTCTACAATACGATAGGACCACAAGACACAAATGAATCTTTGCAAGATCAAAGAACAACTATTTAGCAAACATTTTCTGTTGGCAGCATCACGAGGAGGAGAGACTTGATTTTGGAAGACATGGAACCACATCGACAACAACAAGACGTGGAACATTTTGAAACATTAACAATTTCTTTCTTACTGTCGTAACGCCTTCTGGAAGTCACCGACAAATGATCCTCGGTACGCAGTACACTACGCTCCCTCACTTCCGAGTGTAGATCACCATACAACGATTCCGAGTAGTCATCTTCAACGTCACTGCGGGACGGCTCTTCAACGATTTCGTAAATGGGTCTCTTCTGCTTAATGGGCGGAGTGAAAATGTGCAAAAAGTCGCGCGCCTCTGCTTTCTTAACGGTATCCACTGCATACTTTGTGGAGTCTTTCGATTTCAAAACCGTCGACTTAATGGATCGTATCTTCTTTTTGGCCGTGCGTAAGGAAGTATCAAGGCTGTCCGTTTCATAGATGCCCTCGAGGAAGTTTTGGGATTTCAGTTCCAGGGCCTCGTTGCGCACCACAACGCGTGGTATCAGAGTTATGGGTGGGGGAGGTGAAGGGGGTGGTGCTTTCACTATCAGAATTTCAATAGATGTTTCGTATGAAATGCGCGGCAGTGGTTGGAAAAAGCCAGGCATGCGCACAGAGTGGGGAGGCATTGGCGGTTGGGGTGGTTCATTGCCATCCCCAAAGCCGCCACCACGACCCATCTGTATGGTGTAAAGGCGTTCGTTCCATTGCGTAAGCGAAGCATTATCAGAGATATTAAAGACATTTCGTTGGCCACCAGAACCGCCGGGATTTTGTTCGCCCCCGGCTGTTTGTCTGAGAGATTCCTGGTAGCCCGCAATGTCTGTAAGGAGTATGGGTTTGTGTTTTCTGGGCACAATATCTTGTGTAACTGTGATTTGGGGAACTGGCAGGGGCTCAGGCGTTAAAGCGGCGTGGGATGCTTCTATGAATGATCTTTCGGCTGGTGTGAAATTCTTACCAAGACTTTCGTCGATTTCTTCAACTGGACAAGAGGGCGGTAGGACTTCGGTCTCGGTCGTTACAATATTTGCGAGTTCTGTTATTTCTCGTCCTTGTTGCTCCTGGAAGCTAGACTCCGTATGCTGTTCTTTTAATTCCTCAGTAATTGTAATTGGTTTTGGTTGCTGTTGCTCAGTTATTGATGCAGCCGTTGGTTGAATGGTTTTAGGCTGTTCTGACAAATTTGGAGTTTCTCTCTTGGGTTTCGCAGGCTCTTTGGGAGGTTCTTGTTTCTTCGCTGCAGAAGATTCCTTTGGAGGATCTATAGCAGGTTTGGGTGACTCTTTTAACTGATCTCTTCTAGGCTCGGTGATGGGTTTCGGTATGGGATCCTGGTTCTTTTCCACGATCTTCACCGAACTTTCTGCAGTTTTTTGTGTAACACTTTCTCTCAGCTCCGTTCCTTGGACTTTTTGTGTGACCGAGTCTTTGTTTGTAATCTCAGTTTTCGACTCTTGAGTGTAATTTACATTTGCTGATCTTTGCGCCTGGACAATGTTATCGTTCCGGAGCACAACCCGCTGTTGCTCTTCAATCGATTGTGTATGTGTTGATATCTTTTGCTCATGCCCCTCCGATCTTTGGGATATTTTGGCTAACGTTTCTGTTCTCTGTTGAACTTCCGCGTGATGAGTCGCTTCTTTGCTGGATACAGATGATCTTTGTACCGTCTGATATTTTTCTAGTTTTGTTTTATTGTAGCGTTCTATGGACTCCTGCTCCAAACGCAATAGTTCCTGATATTCAGCCTGATAGCGTTCTTTTTCTTCTTTAGTCAAATAATAGTCCTTGGCCACATCTGAGGCCTTTACACTAGCATCGGGATTGTAGGCCTCTGCCTTTTGCGGTAAATTCAAGATGGTTTCTTGTAGGACTTGTGAAGAGTCTATGCGTAAATCGTCGGCCTTGTGCTCCTGTAAAGTAACTTCTTTATCTTGGTGAGTGCATATTTCCGTGTACCATTTCCTTAGCGAGTCCTTGTGATCAACATGTGGCTTTAGACATATTGGCAAGTGCTGGGAATCCTTAGCGTTCGGCTTGGCCGTGAATTTGATCAAACCGTTGGCCGTGTCCTCCTCTACCAAACTGTCCGGTATTTTGATGATCTCTTGCAGTACAAATATCGAACGCTTCTCACTTACTTTGCGTACTTTGCAAATAAGCAGGCGTGACTTGAAGAGAAACAAATAACGTTCGTGCGACTTTCCCTCTTTATCGATCACCGTCCACCATTCGTGCAATAGAAGTCTTCCGATTTTATTAATATTACCTCTGTAACCCTCAATGCTATTTAGAAATGTGTTATCGTAGGCTCGGCTAGGAACGCTAAGCATTAACTCTAAAGCCTTTTGGATATCTTTAATGTTTTCTTTTAAGCTCAGTGAGAATTTAAGCAAATCCTGTGAAATAAAACAAAGTTTTCTTTGACGATTTTTTTCGTGTGTTTTTCTGAAAGTTTTCTCGTTTTTGTGTTTTTGTGGTTAAAGTTTTTATTAGAATTTGATAGCAAAAATCAAAAAACAAAAGCCATCAATCGTATGTGAGTGTGAATGATGAAAGATTGTCTTCTCTATCAAGAAGATGGAAGTTGTGTGTGCAGTTGGTGGGAGGAGTAGGATGTTGTTGAAATTAATCGAGTGGCGAATCGAGTCAAAATAAAATATATTCTGGGATAAAAAAACAAAAAAATCAGAAACGTATTAAGTGTTTTAAGCTTTAAGCGTTTTAGCTACTCATTCAATGTGTGCGTGTGTGTGTGCATGTTGAAGTTTAAATTTACGAAATGTTTTCAATCACAAAAAATATATTGAAGTTTGTAGTTGTGACTTTAGAGAGATAGAGAGAGAGAGAGATGGAGAGGCTAGGAATGAAGGAATCATTTTTTCTTTGGACCAGGATGTGTGATTTATATTTTCATCTGGGACCATATTTCACAAAAATTTTTAACTTAAGTGTATGAGTATTGGACCGTTGTACCAAGTACGAGTATGTTTGTTGTTTGTATTGATTTAAAGATTCCACTAAAGCAGCTGGGAAAGCGCTCACCGGCAGGCTCAATTAAAGGAATTGCAAAAAAAAATCTTAAAGTTTTGGTGTTCAGAAGAACAGACTTTTAAGAACCTCTTGCACCATTTCTTGGCATGATAGAGCATGTCAGCCAGTGTTGCCGTTTTAATAAAAAAAAATCTACTTTTTCCTTTTCAGAGTGGATGTGTAATTTTTCATGGAAAAAATATTGTTGTTTTATAATTAACCAATAAACATAAAATAATATTCATAAAAATTATTTTACAAATTAAAATTTCATAAGGAGAAAATTGTGAATAGTCGCATATTGTGTAAAAAAATAAATTATATTTTCAAATACAAGAAAGTCCCGTTAAAAATTATTTAAATTTAGCCTTTCCAGATAAAATTAAAACTGTTTTAATAATATTAATATATTCTAAAAATTTTGAAAAGGCGAGGAAAATACTACAATATTTTTTTTTTTTTTTTTAAGACGGATTCACTCATTGATTCGGTAGAAATTTATTTTCCGGAGAGACATATTTTTAATGAGAGTTTTCTGGGGAACGATTCACTTATTTAAAAAATTTTATCAAAAAAATCAAAGCTGCCGTATGTAAAAAAAATTTATTCGTTTTAAAAGTGGGCTATATATTGATTTTTCTTCTAAAATATATTTTTTTATATTTATTAATTATTTTATATACGAAATTGTCACTCACAATCATTTCACAACTTCACAGTACAAAATGACTATGTAAATTTTAAGATGGAACAACTCAATTCAATTTTTATTTAGTTTATTGGCATCTCGTTTCAAGTTTGTTCGGAATAAATATATATAAAATGAAACCAATTGAACCTGAGAGTTCCCCGTGAAAAATAATTTGTCTCCCTCTCTGAGAGAGACATGATATTTTATATAAAAAAAGTTTGTCCGAAATAAAATTTTCTTAAGAATGCATGGCCGAATCCGCCTTTACTTTAAAACATTATTTTCCTTGCAGACATTTTTAATTAATATTTTGGTTACTTTTCTTCTTATTTCTTTATGTTTTTTTTATGATTTTGGCTATCAAAATTTTTTTATTGTGGCAACACTGAGAGATTCTTTTGTGCCAGCACTTATTACGGTATAATATGTATTTTTTGTGGCAACACTGATGCCTGGATATCACAGAAAGTTAAAGAATTCAAGCGCTATTAATTTATTTTTTTACGCTCTAATTTATTTGTTTTTTTGTGTGTTGTAACACTGATACCACAAATTATTAGAATAGTTTTATTACGGCATAATTTCGTTTTTTTTGTCGCTGTGGCAACACTGATGCCTGGAGATCACAGAAAGTTAAAGAATTCACGTGCTATTAATTTATTTTTATTACGTTACAATATTTTTGTTTTTCATTTTTTAACATGAAAAGTGAATGAATTCACAAGTTATTAAAATATTTTTATTTCGGTTTAATTTCGTTTTTTTTTGCTGGTGTGGCAGCACTGGTGCCTGGATATCACAGCAAGTTAAAGAATTCACGTGCTATTAATTTATTTTTATTACGTTATAATTTTTTAGTTTTTCATTTTTTAACATGAAAAGTGAAGGAATTCACAAGTTATTAAAATATTTTTATTTCG
Source organism: Linnaemya tessellans (assembly GCA_951800035.1). Lineage (NCBI taxonomy): Eukaryota > Metazoa > Arthropoda > Insecta > Diptera > Tachinidae > Linnaemya > Linnaemya tessellans. Next base: position 115,223,117 of record OX637534.1, on the reverse strand, counting down.
GTTTAATTTCGGTTTTTTTTGCTGGTGTGGCAACGCTGATGCCTGGATATAACAGAAAGTTAAAGAATTCACGCTTTATTAATTTATTTTTATTGTCCGATAACTTCCTTTGAACAAGATAAGAAGATAAATGTTTTTGAGATTTCAGGATAAGTTATAATTTGCAAAAAAAAAAAATTGTTTTTGTTCCCCTAATTGTGCCGCTTGAGGTAAAATTTTTTAGTATTTTTCAAAATAAAAGTGTTTCATTCCACAATGCAGATGGACAGGATCGTGAAGAAACTTTTTATGGAATCCACAAAAAGCGCATTAATTGCATAAAAAGTTTCTGGTTCAATCAATCGGCTGGATTGTGGAAATTTATTCCTTTACTGCTTTAGTGGAGAACTTGTAGTAGACATTTTGTAATTGTTATAAATAAATAAATCAATAATACAATATCTATGGATAAAAATTCTTTTTAAATAAATCACAATAATATTTTAAACAAACCTTCAATAAAAGTTGATAATCGTTTATTCGTTGAATGGGTAGTTTCAGATGTTCGCTCAAAGTTTTTTCGTCGTTATATCTATTCGAAATTTCCTGAAAAGAATATATTTTTCCACATGAAATTTTTATAAAATGTTGTTATTTAGAAAAAAAAAAATAAAACATACACACATGCACTCGCATAAAATAAACTTATTTTTAATTAAATTCCTTAAAACAGATGTATGAATATTGAGGGATGAATTGAAAAATAGAGGAAAATTTTATGACGTTTTTAAATGCCCCAATAGCGCCCACATATTCAGCAGGATGACATGTTTTTATATTTTAATAAACCATTTGTTATAAATATCAACACCCACAATTTGCAAAAATAAAATGATCTTATCACGATAATCGCCCATGTAAAATTTGCTAAAAATACATTAATTAAACTATGACTCAACATCGATCGCATTTACTTCCTTTCAGTTCTATGAGATATTTTGTTAAAATTTCTATTTTTAACCCACGAACCATTCAGCATGTTTTCAAAGATGCTATGAAATTGATTATAATTAATTACAAGTCATTCCACTCATTATACCCATTTACATATTAGAAATTTAAATTTGCACATACAAACATACACACCTATTTAATAATTTGCTTAAAACGTCAATTGAGGCAGGTCTTGTAATACATATTTTGTAATAATGCTAGAGATCTTGGCAGCGAATCGCTTTTCGCCACTTAAAAGTTAAAAGAATTATTTCAAAACAAGCAAAAACAAATGTTTAGCCATTAATAAACTTAAATACATTGTAGCCTTCCTTGCTTTTGTCATCAGTGATCGAGAACAACATGAACGTCATTGTAAAATTTGGAAAACAATCCATTTTAAAATGTTTAGAAATTTTTCAACGAGGTAGGCAACACTGTTATTACAGCTGCCGCGAACAGTCGAAATACTACTTCCCTTTAAAGGATTTTAAATAAAACGGTGCTTAATTAAAAAATTATGCTTGAAATCAGGGTTACGAACCCATTGTAATGGACTCTGATGAAAAACCTTCAGTAGACATCCTGGAAAAATGTTTTTTATATATCAATTTGCCATATTATTTTTTGTGGTACACTTTTAGATTTCTTACGATCCACAAATGTTGATAAATTATACAGGGCTTAAAAGACAATTTTTTGTAGATATGCACAGTATGAATATTTTTTTTTTTAAATTCTTATGCCCAGTTTTTAACTTCAAAATTAAGTACAATTTAAATGTCCCACATTGTAGATTTAAATTCAATTTAAGTTTTTCATACTACCATGTGTTTTTCATAGTTTGTTTACATTTAACAACCTGAAAATTGGTAAAGCAGCTCTTCATTGAAACAAAACGTCGGTAAGAAGGTAGTTTTATTGTATCATTTGCAGTATTTTTCTTACCATTTATTTGTGCTACCATACTTTTATCACAATTAAATACCAAAATTAATTTTAGACTGAAAAACTGAAAGTGTATTTAAACGCAACTTAAGTTTATGCAAAAAATTAACTAATTTTGTACTTAAATAAGAAGTCAAAAACTGTGGGTTAGACGTAAAAATTTTGTAAGAAAGTTTTAAATTTATCTTAAAAGCCACACAAGGTTCGGAAGTCATGGTAAATTTTTTATGGACTGGTAGAAGGAGAACAAGGCAAAATATAAAAACCGAAAGACTAGTCCGGTGGTGGCCACGACCTCTAATCTCTTTATTTGTTCCACTGTGTTCGAATGGACTATTTGCCCGACTACCACGCCTTGATTAGAAATGGTTACTGGTACAAAAAATTTATACAACTATTACAGAGTTGTACTGCAACTTTCTAATTCACAAGCGTCAGATATGATTGATATACGATACCATTTGCAAAATTCCATATCACCTCCTTTCACAATTAATTGCATCAGTAGGATTCTGGTCGAAGTGAAAATGAAAGGGAACTTCCGATAAGTAAATTAATTTTATGTCACCCTGTAAACTTCGGTAGATGGATTCGATCCAAATTCTTACTGTCAAGTACATGTTTGTGTCACTCAAAATTTTTAAATTGCTATAACTTTAAATCAAGCACTCACGGCATCGCTCATACTGTAAACATTCTGGTCAAGTATTATAATCTTGCTCGGGTAAATTAATGTTAGGAACACAACTGCGACGAACAACGAATTTTTGGTCGCGAATATTCGTCGCCGAAAATAAAACACATTTTGGTGTATATGAAAATGCACACAATTGTGGCGTTGGTCGAAATTCGTCATACTCAGCAAAAGTTGAAATAGATTTATTTCTAATTGTTTCGTCAGCGAACGACGAACAGAACAGTATCAGGTGACCAGGTTTCATATACTCAAACTGGTTTTTTGTGGAAAAACATGGTTTGCTACTGCATTGTTGCATGTGGCACGAACATTTTCTGTGCAGACTAAAAATGCATTCACTAATTCACAAAAATTTATCAATCGGACGACTTTTGATTAGTTTTGAACACTTTTTATAATATATTCTTTCTTCCTAATTCCTACTTTTTCATATGGTCACCCCATCAGCTGTTAAATGAAAAGAGTAATTTATTTACAGACAAAAAAAATTTTCAGAAAATAATTACAAAAAGGAATTTGTTTTCGAAAAAACGGACACCACCGGGGTGATTATTGAATGTCTACACACTCTGCCATCAGAGGATTACAAAGATTTAAAAAAAATTTGCAATTTTTGTTGTTCATTATTTTAATTTATTCGTCGTTATTGTGTTTCATAAGAGGAATTTATAGAGCGAATTTTTACCAACGAATTCGTCGTACGTCCCAGTTGTGTTCCTACCATAAGACCACAAAATTACTAATTGTCTTAATTTACTGCTTAAATAAAATAATATTAGTGAACTTCACTGTTGGCAGCATATGGTATTGCAAAAGTGCAAATTGTAAATTAATTTTAACTTCTTATTGTCAAACAAATAACACAAGGCGCCCGGTTAGCAATTGCTAATGAAAATTTGACAACTTGAAGGTATTTCACAACAAAATTAGTGAAATTAATTGCGTACGTTTGGAACTATTTGGAATAGTTCCAAGAAATACATACGATTAGTGGCCGGAACATTGGAATTGCAAACGGTGACAATATAAATCGCACCAGACAGACATTGTGAATGAATTTTAAATACAAAGTGTTCTATTATTTGGGAAGAATTTAGTTTGTTTCAATGTTAGAACAAGTAAAATAACGTAAATTCGGGTTAGATAACATCAATATATGTAAGGGCATATCGTTAGTGTCATCTTAAAGGGCCTTAACTTAATATATTCCGAAAACAAAATATTTAAAGATTGTAACACGTTTCACAAAAATACACCTGTCTACGAAAATTTTGTGGAAAATTATCAAAACAATTGATAAATAAAGAAAGTTTCTGTTATATTTTCAACTTTACCCCGAGGAACTAGATTTTTGTCATTTAGGGCCTTTTCTGCACCACCACCGGTCTAATCTTGCTGTCTTTTTGTTTTTCCTTTTATTCGTTACATAAGATAAGCACTTGTACTCTTTCTATCAGTCAATAAAAACAATTTACAGAGACTTCCGAACCCTGTGTGGCTTTTAAGCTAAATTTAAAACTTTCTTACAACATTTTCAAGTCTAGGAATTTAAAGAAAAAAATTTATGCTGTGCATATCTACACAAAATTACCTTTTAAATCATGTACAATTAATTAAAATTAGAGCATTATAAGAAACCTAAAAATGTACCACAAAAATAATGTGGCAAATTTATATATAAAATACTCTCTTCCAGGAAGTCTACTGAAGATCCTTCATCACAGTCCAATTCAATAGGTTTGTGGACTTGATTTAATATATGATTTTTTTTTTATGAAGCACCGTTTCATTTAAAAACCTTCAAAGGGAAATAATATTTCGACTGTTCGCGGCTGCTGTAATAACAGCGTTGCCTACCTCGTTGAAAATTTTCTAAACTTTTAAAAATATATTGTTTTCCAAATTTTACGATGACGTTCATGTTGTTTTCGATCACTGATGACAAAAGCAAGGCAGGCTACAATGTATTTAAATTTATTAAGTAGTATTTCAGCTTGGGAAAATCGACTGTTCGCTGCAGCTGTAATATCAGTGTTGCCCTCCTCGTTGAAAAATGTTGTAAACATTCTAAAATGGACTGTTTTCCAAATTTGCGATGACGTTGTAATTAAATTTATTAATCGGTGTATGACCCCAAGTTGATTTAAATTCGATATAAAATAAATAGAGCTTTACAATACAATTAACACTAAGATTTATTTCGTACAACGCATTAGAAATAAATTTTTAAAGACATTTATTTCAAATACTTTTCAATTAAAATTCAAAATATATATACTTATTGCGGTTTAAGCATATCTACTCGTATAAGGCTGCATATAATTAGAATTTTGGTGTAGAAGTCAATAAAATGCAACAAAATAAAATGCATTAAATATTTTGGGAAAACGAATCAGTGTGATTACAATTTAAAATAAAAATATTTAGTGTAAATATTATTTAAATTGTTGAGTTTAATTAACACACATAACAATTGAAATAGATTTTTTTGTTTTTTTTTTTTTTGTTGAAAAACATTAAACCAAATTTCGTTTGCTGTCAAGACTTGCCAAATTTCTTAGCAATTAATCGAAAACAATAAAAAGTTCATTTATAATCTAAACATTTAATAAATTTTCCAGTTGAGCAGAATATTTAGAAAAATCTAAATTTGCAATAAATAAGTGTTAGACGAATTTTCAATATCTTGCTGCTGCTGTTGCTGTCTGTCTGTCTGTCTACTCGGTACATTTGCCCAAATGAACCTCCACTGGCCTTCATTAGATAATAAAATATTTTAATAAAAATATCTAAAAATATTTAGACAAACAAACAACAATTTCAAAAAAAAAATCATTTCTTATACACAAATACATAAATGTTCAAATATTTTGTGTGTGCGAGTGTGTGTGTGTGTTGCTAAAAGAAGAAACAAATTAAATCATTTTGTTTTCGTCAATTTAGCAGTTAACGGTGCAGCAGAGCTGCCAGATTAAGACAACAGAGTATAAAAAAAAAAACATTTTTCAAATAACTTTGATGAAATCCGAAAATGTAATAATTTAAATTATTAAGTTGTTATTTTAATTTGTAATTAATGTTGAAATAAAAAAAATAGAATTGGCAAACAAAATATAAAAAAATAACTGAAAAGCATAAACTATATCGAGTAAATATTTATGAAAATAAATGTGCCGTCGTAGGTGCCACATTTATATATACGATATATACGATAAACGATTATATATGATGTGACATAGTGACATTAATTTTTGCTGGCGCTTTTATTTATTGCCATTTCTAATCGAAAAACAAACTGCAATATCTATACAGTCAACATACACGTATTCTGATGCAAATAACACACTTCGCTCCTTTATTGCAACATAGTCATATCTCAAAAAATTAAAAATGTTACTTATTTAAACGTAAGTGTTCTCTCATACTATCGGCTTATATAAAGCAAAAATTCAGTATTATAACTCAAGCCGAAACGAAGTTATGGCAAAATATATTTTGTGGTCTCGTATCTGTTAAGTGTACATTTTAAAAACTTCAATCGCATTTTTCTCAGTTTGAACTTTTTTTTTAGATATGACTACGAGTACGTTGCAATAAAGGAGCGAACATTTTATATTTTCTGAGTTAAGTATTTAGCCTTGTTTCCTTATCACGCGTGATATGAATTGTTATTTTAATAAATTTTTACTATTTATTTTCTATGAAATGTGTGTTTTTGTATAAATTCCGCACTGTCGTTTAATGCTTTCCGTGCATAATTACACAAAAATATTGGCATTTAAAATTTTTTTTATATTTTTTATTTTATTTTTTTTTTTTTCGAAAAATATTCAGTTGTACTCAGTTTTGAAGCCAAATTTCCTTTTAAAAGGCATAATGGTAATTTTTCTTTGAAAAACCCAATAAATGTTGCACTTTTTTTAGAACAGAAAACGATATAATTTGTTTTTGATCAAGTAATAAATTTTTTTGCAAAACTTAAAAAAAAGAAGTAAATGGTTTTATCCATTAACAGATCTGGCAAAAAAAGTGCGAGTATATGCACACTCATACATACATGTGTAGGAATGTAAAAAAATTTTTGGAGCCGTAAAAATTATTTAATGTTTTTTGAAACTGAAAGTCCCTCCATGACTATTTTTCAGAGTTACCATTGAAGCATGTAGAAACAAAAACATATATAAATTGTAGACCTTCTCCTTCTATATTAGAAAAAATTTCAGTGTGTGATCTCGATTCTATGTTAGAAAAATTCGGAATTTTCAAGCTCAGTTGTATGCGGTATACCCAAAATTATAAAATACAATTAAAGGCGTTCGTTTTCTTTTCTAGAAAATAGGTACCATTTATTCACTTAATTTTTAAGTTTTGAATTTTAAAGTAATTTGCACTATTTTCAAAATATGTAAAAAATGTAGCATCTAGAAAGGAAAACTAAATAAATGGGAAACAAAAAAAAAAGCAATTTATATTCTCGAAAAAAATTTATTTTATTTGTTACACAAAAAACAGGCTTAACCAGTACTGACAACTTAACAATTAAGAAAAGCGCTATATTAAAAAAAGACTTAAATTGCTGCAAAAGCACTTATTTAACTTTTTAAACAAATTTAAAATTTTAAATCTTTATTCAGTTTATTCACCGTGGATTTAGTTTAGTACCCCCTCACCCCACTTACAGATGTGCACATATTTTTAAAGAACGGACGGAAAGTACTTTCATCAGAAAAAAGCAAAAAAATTTGATTAGTGGCGATACTGCAAATTGAATATTCATCACGGAAAGCTTTACTAGCAAAACTAAAACTTTGTTTACCAATCACTACATCTCCATATGATCAAAGCGAACGAGCAAATAAAAGTTTTCGATGCTAAGCAGACTTATTTTACTCATAATATAAATGATTATTAATTATTCATAAGGTCTAATTCATAAAAATGTATTTTATGTTTATAAACGCAGCGAAATATTCCTCTAATATCCCATAATTTATGTCATTATTGATCCCTGATGAAATCTAAGACGATCTGGGCATGATCGTCTGTCTGTCCGCCTGTGGAAATCACGATTCAGTCCAAACGACCCTTAAAATTTGGTACAATACATTTTGAAGGATAGTACAGGTCAAGTTCATAAATGGTTTGAACCGGGCCAGAGGGAAAAAAGTTTCCACAACAACAACTAAACCAACCTATAAAAAACAATATAATTTTTTAAGTTTTTTTTTGTTAAGAAAATTATAAATTTTTATCTCAAAGATGATCCAAAGCATTTAACTTGCAACCAGAAAATCAGAAAAATATATTTTTGGACCCCGCCTCCTTTAGTGGGCGTTTAAGTAGCATATTACATGGAAAAATATAAAAATATTGTAAATAATTAAAAATATGGATGATTTCAGACAACATTCCTTAAAAATTAATTAAAATCTGAGATCTTCTCTGATCTTACTATGACCTACCCCACCTTCGTGCCTATCAAAAAACATTTTTTTCTTACTCTCAATAACACCAAAAAATTTACTTTTTACTGTTTTATGGCAAAGGTGAGATGTCAAGGAGTTCGTCTAACCGTAAACGACAAGAACACGACACTCATACATGTGCTGCGTTTTTTGAATTGCGTCCCCGATCTTCCAGATCGTATTATAAAACATATAATGGCCGTTTCGGCCATGTCACATGTTCCGATTCCGCAAGGAAACGGAATTGATTTGTGTAGATTCCTCAGAAAATAAAGAAGGAAACAATTTTTCAGAATGAAATCTTTCTAGCTGATTTGATGCAGAAAAATCATTCCGTTTAGCGTTTTCTGGAAAACCAAAATACCGAATCAATAGAATTCAGTCTTCGTACTAGCTGCCGGATTTATAAAAAAAGAATAGTTCAGATATGAACTGTAGTTTTTAATAAAATTTCTCTAACATTTTTTCTCAAAATATTCTTCAAATACAAAGTAATTTTTTATGAATTCGGTAGTAAATATGTATGTATGCGCAATTTTGTAAAAAATCTAAAACTTTTTTTTAACGGTATGTACCAGCACTCAGGAGATGACCCCTACAAATGCAATGCACTGCGTCGGAACTTAAAAGGAGGGGAGAGTATTGATTCGACTTTAAAAACCACAAACGGCAACTGGAATTTGATTTAGAAAAGCTCTAGCCCCAAAATATGAGATTCATTGAAAGAAATGCAAGATTTAGACTGCAAAAAAAATCCACCTCCTCCCTCTGCCCCCCTTCCTTTTTTCTTAAAAATGTGGCATCAATATACAATGTTGTACTTTATTTTTTTTTATATCTCAACGTCTTGGCCTAGAATAATCGTCTTGAATTATTGTGGGCGTTTCAGAAAACATTTGGCAAATAGAATCAGACAATATTTCAAACAAAAATAACGAAAAGAAAATATATATGAATAAAATTAAAAAATCTATAGAATATTTAAATGATATAGAAAAAAAATAAATAAATATTTTTTGAAATATGGCCACAGTCAATACTGCACAGAAATACTCCAAAAAAATGTTAAGAAAAGTGAATTTGCTTCAGCAAAGTCCAGCAAAGAAAGCTTTTACTGTACACGGCAAAAGCATATCAAGATATTATGCAAAATTTTCCATTTTCTCAAATCTTTTTACAAAATTCCACTCAATTAACACTTTTCAGGCACTTTTCCTTTCAAAAAAAAAGAATTCATTTCATATCAATTTAATTCGATATTTTCAAATATTTTAAATGAATTTATTTTTATCCTTTGATCGACTGACTGTAGTTTGACTGCATAATGCTTTTCTAATACGAGTATTTTAATGATTTTGAGATGAATTGGCATTATTCAATTTTTGTTAAGCTTTCACTCACTTTTTTTCAAAAAAAAAAATTTTTTTTTGGCTACTCTGCGTGTGTGTATTCTCTACTTTTTGCACAATTTTTTTCTTTTCAATATTTAATTGAAATTTCAATCTATTTCGTATTGATATTTTTTTATTTTTATTTTAATTAAACATAAATTACATGCATTTTCAAAGCAATATCTGATTTTTTTCACACTAAACCACACACACACTCACACAAACTCGGGCGTATATGTAAAAAATATTGGAAATAATTTCACACAACATGCAAACGTACGTACATATACTATAGGCTGATATCTTGTTCAGATATACATTTATATTATTCTTTAACTTTTTTTATTATATTTTTTTTTGCAGAATCCGTGGCAGAGAAGATTTATGAGAAAAAAAAGAAAATTATCCAACAAATTCGTTATTGAAGTAGACGATGTTTCAGCGCGACACGTACACTCGAATGTCTTAAGAGTGACTAAAATGCTCTGCTAAAACTTTGAAAAAAAGCTTCTTGAATATTTATATTTCTATTTTTCTTAAATTTTCAATTTTTGGTGGAAATCTAAATATAAATATTATGTGACTTTAGCTCTATTTCAAATAATTGTTAAAGAAAAGAAAGAAGAAAAAAAAACAGCCGCAAAATGAACCAACACAATGTGATATACAATTTGTTTTATTACTCTTTGCTTTTTGATTTGTAAAGATATTTAATTTTGTAATTAAATTGAATTTTACTTATAAACATTAAATTTCATTTGTTGTGCTAAACTCTATATAGAAACCATATTTAAATTCTTGGCAGGTTTAACTTTAATTAAATTCCTTCATAGTTTTAAATAATATCGTTGTCATTATTGACAACCAGTGTTGCTAACGAATTTTTGTTTTACGGAGTAATATTTTAAATTCAAAGCCATATACTGACTCTAAGAAACAAAAAGAAAACCTAAATGTTTCAAAAAGTTTTTATTGGAACGAAGTTCCTTATGGGACGATGCGTAGGGGTACCCTAACCGGGAAAAAACGTCCGTAACGTAAAATTGTTTGTTTCTAATATGATGTTCAGACATACGCCTTAATTGAGTTTATCGCAATTAACAGCATTATTGATCTCAATTACCCATACAAAATTTTAATTAGCTAATTGATCAATTAACGCTAAATTGTCTGTAAAATTGAGCAAGGTCTAAAATGCAGCACTGTAAAAGTTTGTTTAGTGAGCACAATAATGCCTACTGAACAAACTTTATGAAATTTGACAACTCATATGTAAACAAATTCACAGAAAAAAATGGCGAGTCAAGTTGAGGGTGAGTTTTTAAAATAATTTTTTTAATTAACAATTTATTTCGTACAACAACAGGTCCAAAGGCAAAAAGAAAGGGCATTTTATGGAACGACGCCAGTGAAGCAGCAATGTAAACAACACCTTTTGTCATCTGCTGTCAAACGCTAATTGAGTTAGCTGTATTGAGTATGTGTGAACACTTTTCAATTAACTTACTATGGACTCAATTAAAAATACATGTCTGAACACCATAGAAATCAACATTTAAAACGTTTGAGTAATACGATTCGATACAAACAAATATTAATCATACGCAGCCGTGCCGTGACAAAATTCAATTTCGTTTGGGAACAAAATTGATTCTGTGTTTTCGTTGGTCGGGGAAAAAAAAAGAAAAAATCATAAAAAAATGTATACCCGAATAATTATTTTCTTTATACCTCTAATAGAACTTAAAATTAATATTTTTATAATAAGGAACTTCGTTCCTATCCGGTGTCCCACGACTCCAGACATCTATATATTTTTCATGTTTTAGCGACTTTAAGCAAGACTTTAAGGGGTACTACAACGTGGGCCAAAAGAAATCATCCGATGACTCCTCCAGTGTGAACAGCGCACCATGCAGTCACTTTGAGCGGCTGTAATGGCTCCGCGTGTATCACTCGTGGATTTACGGTGACCCAAAAGCGATAGTTTTGCTTGTTCACGTCCCACGCTGAGGTGGAAATGAGCCTCATTGTTCATTATGATTTTCGTCGAAAAATCGTTCACTTCGTCCTCAAGATTGAAGGGAGGGGAGTGTATCGCTCCACTTGTATTCTATAGAGTCCGCAATCTAATGTTTTTTTTTTTCAACTAGTGCTTATTTCGTGAATGGTAACACTTAGCTCATGTCTGATTTGACAGATAATTTGTTTTATCCTTCCGCTGAACGAATATGGTTGACCATCTAATGCGTTTTCGCTTCGCCAAGTGGGCCTGCGATCGACTTACAGAAGATGCAGATTTTGCCAAAAAAAAATCATCTTTCCAGATGAAGCTCATTTTGATCTTGGCGGGAATGTAAACAAGCAAAATTGCCGCATTTGGGACACAGAAAACCCGCACGCATACATTAAAAAGCCGACGAACCCGAAACGAGTCACTGTTTGGTGCGGGGCCAGAGGCATAATTGGGCCATTTTTCTTCGAAAATGAGCAAGAAGTGGCCGTTACAGTCAATGGCGATCGTTATCGGGCCATGTAGCCACTTGAATGAAATTATTTTCCATTATTAACCGCAAGGATTGTACTTTCAAATAAAAAAAAGAAATTTAAGAAAATATTCAGTAGTATTTTTATAGCATTTTCCAAAAAAAAAGTTATTTGGCGGACCCTATACATCTGTTTAGTTCACAAATGTCAAAACAGATTTGACATTGGCCGGCATTTGCAAAAAATAAGAGCATCTTCCAATAGGGTGATTTCTTTTGGCCCACCTTGTACAACGGCTGGAAAAAATACGGAACAAGTTACAGAATGCAAACATTTTCCGAGGTGTGTTCAAGGCCACTTCAAATATTTATTTGTTCATTAATTTCTATTTGGCTCCCTCCAAAGTGTCCTCCTGTCACACCAGTGACAGCGTTTTTTCCAATCCTCGAAGCACTTTTGATATGCATTTTTCGTTATATCCTTGATCTCATTCAACGATTTGGTGTTAATCTCCACAGACGCCATCCTCTCATAGTTCTCTCTTCAATATTGGTGAGGCTAAATCTGGTGAATAACATGGCTGAGTTCTGATTCCGTGTTGTTTTTAGCAAAAAAAAAAATTTTTTCCTGGGTCAAAAAGCCTAAATTTTTGGTCAAACTTCGATGTTCGAAATTACAAAAAAAAATTAAAAAAATTGCATGGCAGTGATAACCGAGATGTTCAGCAACAGTTCATCGCTAGTTCTATTTCTCTTAAGATTTTGTTATGATTCTAAGCAAATTCATTTCTAAAAACAATATTTTCGAAAAATCGAAATAATTTCGAAATATTAAATCGGTTTGAGTTTCGAGGTTATAAAGCTTATAAGACTTAAGGTACTAGATAAATACAGGGTGTCTTCTGCTTTACTTCTTTTATCAGTTAATTGCTTATTTAATTATTAAAATTATTAAAATAATTTGTTTAATTAGTAAGTAATTATTAGGGTTTAATTATTAAAATTAAAATTTTCTGTTTCTTTTTTTCGATTACTGATAAGAACAGTTTTCATTGGCATATAGCAAATTGCAATGTTACAACAGATCATGACGATCGATGGTGGTCACTCACTGCAAATTGGGTTGACCGCAGTGAAAATAATAATAATTTTATTTGTCTATAATTAAAGTAAAATAAAAAAGAAATTATGAAACTTTTTTTTGCCAAAAGCAACAAAAAGCTTTAGCGATTATAAAAACGGTTTTTATACATCGAGGGGAAATAAAAGCTTTTCAAAATATGTACATCATGCACATTCATGAACATTAAAAAAAAATTAAATAAAACACACGCACTAACACCAACCCGAGCAGTTCGAGAAAATATGCGGCAAAAAAAAAATTTATTAAATATTTTATTATTTCTAATACTTTCTATTTTCAAATATAGATCTTGGGATTAAAAATAAAATTACTTGTAAAATAAAACGCCAAGAAAAAAAAACAAAACAAAACTAGTTCATCTGAAGTGATCTATAGTAAATTTGGCCGTGATCTGACTGACACACACATACACACCAACAATATTTATTGTAAACATCGGCAACATAACAATTTGTTTATTTGTTTTACAAACAACTTCATAAATATAGTATAATAAATTATTTAAATCCACAACACGCATCACTCACGCTCACACTCACTATTCAATTTAAAATCGAAAATATCCACTTAATAACAACAAAAACAACAACAAAATATTCAATATCATCTAGATAATTCTGGCAGTTAACACCCTCGTCAACAACAATTTTCACATTGGAAAAATTCTCCAAAGAAGTTTTTTTTTTATATTTATGGTCGTTGTTCAAGGTCATTTCCATCCATTTCAAGCTGCAAGAGGGAAAATTAAAGTTGTGGGCAGGCAGGAAACAAGAACACGGTGACATACAATTTTATGTGTCTAAAATGAACTTGAACTTGTTTCTGAGAAAAACACACAACTCACACACGTATGCACACACACGGGCACACACACGTGTACGTGCATACATGCATGCACATAAAGCGGGAAAAATTAAATTATTATCATTTTTATTAGTTTTCTTTAGGCGACATAAAAAAAAAGATCGCAAACTCAGGTGGTTGAGGATCAAAACAAATGAATGAAAACCAAAATTCTATTTTTATAGGACAAAAAAAAAAACAAACAAAAACAAAAAGAAATTGCTTGTAAGCATGTAAGTGTGCCGCCATATTTTTACTAAATTAGAATGAAATTCATAAATTACAATTTCTTCTGTTTAATAAAATAAAAACAGCACACTGAATGTATTTACAAATTTTACAATTGATTTGAGTTTAAGCGGCACAATTTTCGAATTTGTAATTCGAAATTTTATTATTTAGGCTGTTTTGGAGGTTATGGTCTTGGGATTAAAAATCCTTTTTAAAAAATTTTCAACGTATTTCAAATATGGATTGGGACCTAGAATAAGATTATTACTGCTATTGTAGTGACTTGGAACAGTATTAAAAGTATTAATTTTTCTAATAAAGTGTGTAAAAAAAACAAACAACATCTAATATATGTATATATATATATATATATATATATATATATATATATATATATATATATATGATATCTATATATTTGTGGTACACTTTTAAGAATTGAATTGTCGACTAATATTTATGAATTATATAGTACATGAATTAAAAGGTATTTTTATGTAGACATACACAATAGAAATATTTGTTTACCAAACTCTTGGAATAAAAGTGGTAAAGAGTAGTTTATCCTTTCGTTGAGAAGTAACAACAAAATCTTTCTATTCTTTTATACTTTCAAACGAAAAGAGCCAGTCTCTTGAAATATGGTATAGATATATTTTGAAGGATAGCACAGGTCAAGTTCGTAAATGGGTTCAATCGGCCCAGAGGGGAAAATATTCCCCTAAGAAGAACTAAACCAACCTCTACGAAACCACATAATTTTTAAAGTTTTTTTTTTGTGTAATTTTGTTAAGCAAATGATACATTTTTACACAAAATTTTTCAATTTTATTTGTGCTTTACCCAAATTTCAGCTATTTTCTATGCGCATTTCACTGCGGATATATTTTTATGTCAAAGAAGTTCCAAAGCGTTGAACTTACAGCCAGAAAATCAGACAAATCCATTTTTGGACCCCTCCCTTTTTATTGGGCGTTGAAGTAGCATATTACATGGAAAAATAATGTAAAATTTTAAGAAATTGTATAATTTAAGCTTACATTTCTTAAAAATTTAATTCTAAAGGTTTATGACGAAGCAGAGATGTACTGTGATCTGCCTCTGATCTGACAACAAAAGAAATGTAAAATGTGCACCCAGCATAAAGTGAGGAATTGCACATGTGGATACATATTTGAAATGTTTGTTTGTCATTTGGTGCTGTCATTTAGAAATTTACAGTTTGGAAGGAACATTGAAACATATAAAAAAAATCACAGGTTGCCACATGTATACACAAATATACAGGTTGCCACATGTATATTTGTGCCTGCGATGGCACAAAATACCACAGGGTGTTCTCAGCTTAAGTACAATAACAATTTCGACCACCGCTCGATCTTAGTTGAGTATAAATTCCAGAAGATCATGGGGGTCATTAGTTTCTTGCAAGTTTTTGATTATAATTTCATACTTATTGCTAAAAGTAAATTACTCGCACTTATAAAGTGTAGTTATGGTCATAACCCGTGATTGGACTGCCCGACTTACCTGAAAGAATGTAAACGCTTCTCTATTCGATGCTAAATATTCTTGTGCTAAAGGTTCGGTTTTGCAATATTTAACGTGCATGTCAAAATCTCTTTCCAAACGCAGAAAGGTTTTGACCACCATATTCGGTTTATCCGCATAGTACTTGACGCCATCAATGAAAACCCTTAAACGCATAAAATTAAAAGATGTATTATTATTATTATTATTACGTAATAAAGCCATTCGTATACTCACATATTATGGAATTCAGCAATTTGTTGAAAATTTCCAAAAATTACATCTTTACTATCGCGTACATGGCGTGGCGCTGTAGCAGCATCAACAGCTTTAATGTAACGATCAACAACATTTTGCAAATCACGATTGAACTCCTCCTCGGTTTCGATAAGTTCCCGTATAATGGCCCTGTTTTGATTAAATATTTTATTAGTTTTCATATCATATTTTGTTTTTTTTAATAATTTGTTTACTTTTTCTGAAAATCGGCACTTTCCCTATCGTTGCCATTCAGCATGGCTGATAGCCCAGCATCTAAAATATTTTTCGGCACCCATCCCTCTTTTGCATTGTCACCGAACACTCGTACTAACCATTTCACAGTGGCATCTGCATCTGCTGCACCTCTTTAAAGAAATCAGAAGAACAAAATTAATTATCTGTAACACAAGGGTATTATTTAATTATATTATTTTTAGGAACGAGTGATAAGATTTATTGATCTTGCAAACTGCTTTGAAGAATTTTATGAGATTACAAAATAGTTTTTATGAAATAAGCTGCTTGACTTAATTTCATTTGATATATTGTGTATGGCAAATTTTTAAGCAGCTTTAAGGATCTAAATTATTGTAAATACTTGTTCCAGTGTTTTTATTTAATTTTTACTTACTTCAAGTTGCCATTGGTTTCTGTGGTTTTCAACACTTCAACGATATCGCCGCGTGCAAGAGTGACAGAGTCCGTGGATTCCGCCTTGAAATCTTGATTTACAACTAAAATATCAAATGCCTGTAAAATGTAAATAAATCAAATTAAAATTTTCCTATTTAAAGAAAATATCAAATCCATCATGCATCACGTAAATTTTTTCATAAAATATCAAAAAGATATTTTTCACTCTGCTTTGAGACACAAATCAAAGACATTTATTTACTAAACGTTCAATTAAAATTTTACATCAAATTGATATGGCCTTGACTGAAAAAAGTTAAATATTAATTTAAAACATAAATAAATCTTTCATAATTTAAGGTTAAACTTGTTTTATTTTGTTTTAAGTTCACGCCTTAAATATTTACCGTTATATAGAAAAATATGATATTTTGTTTGAAAAAGAACAGAGAGTGAAAGGAGTGCAAGAAAATAATAATAAGAAGAAGAATAAACAAGATGCAACAATTGATACCACGAGATAGCGAAATGTGCTCCGTAGAGACCAAATAAATAAGAGAAAGTGTGAAAGTAGTAAATCAGCTGTCAACGTTTGGTTGATGTGATAATTAAAAGTGACCAAAAGTGCTGAAATGCAATAAAATATTCACAAAGCAAGAAATATACTAGAAAAACTGAAATAATTTTTATAAAAATATAAAAAATACATTGAATTTGGGATATTAACGCTGCAGTTGTGTTATTTCACGACTCACTTCCATTCTTATTTAATGCACTTGCTGCTGTTGAGTTTCTTGTTGGCCCGCCTCTCTCTCTTTCACTCTCTCTCTCTCTCTCTCTATGACAGTGCAAAATTGTAAAAACACATTTCTTAAATATCTTTTTAGAATTAATTTTATTCCTCACTGTGTCATTGGTTCATAAAGTAAAATTTACGTTAAATTTAATCTCATCAAATTAAAAACAAAAAAAATTTAATTCGGGTATGCACATGCATGCACCCAAATGCACTAAATGCTTGCACTTATGCATGTATGTATATGTGTGTGTCAACTTGCATACATATTTTAACTTTATTACAAAAATAAAATGCAAGCAAATGCGTTCGAAATAAGTACACTCATAAAAATTATAGCAAAACGTAACTTATTTAAAGGATTGAAAACTAAATTACGATTACGTTTTTAAAAAATAGTTTATACCTATAACATTTCCAAATAAAACTGACTTCGGAACGAAAACTTAAATACTTTATAGAAATACAAGGCAGGATAATTAGACGTGCACAAATCCACGGGCACGAATGCACTGTGGGAGATTATAAAAAAAAAACTTTCTGCAGTTTCTAAACACCTAATCCGATTATAATAAAATATCATAGAACGGCCGGAGTCAAAAGATCCGAACTCGGGTTACCTCGAGGCTAAGCAAAATTCAAGCCCTTAGTAGCAAGAGCTGCCAGTTTTTTTCTGGCTTAACACCATGACTGACTATCTTACACAATCGCGCGATCTGCCATATATGACAGTGTGCTAAAAAAGTATGGTAGTGTGGTCTAAAAAGGGAACTGTGTAACAAGTTTTTTGACAAGTGTGTCCGATTTGGAAAAGTTCATAAAATGATAGTTTCTATGCGATCAGGGTAGTATTTATTGTCAGCCAGATGTTTTTGCATCATTGATGTATAATAGTGTTACCTACGACGCCATTTTGAAGCGATTTTTTAATGTCGGTCAGACTTTAGGAATATTTTCGCGTGAATGAATCGTGCGATTGAGTAGGATAGTCAGTCACTATTAAACTACTATTTTAATATTTTAACTGTCTTAGCCCACTGTTTTTCTAATAGAAAAATCAAATCTTATCTGAATAGCTAAGACACCCTACTTTTGTAAATTAAAAACAAAATTCTTTCTTGGTATCACTTCTGAAGATTCCATAAATTAAAAAATGATCAATTCACAAATCTTATTGTAACTTTTAGGGCGAGTTTTTAGGATTGAGGTTAGGTTAGGGCTAGTTTTCAGTTTTTAAGTGTATTAGTTAGCTACTTTTCGAGAGCTTAAGCGGCCAATGCTGGTGGTTTAAACTTTACGAAGTTTGTCAGCATTCTCAGTGTGCACTCAAGCACACTTTTTTATCGTTCAACCTATTTGAAGAGATACTCTATTTCTAAAATTGCCAGATCTTTTTATTAAAAAATATTTTTATACTTACATTGAAATGAACTTTGAGCCAAATTAGTCTGCTTTTACACACATCAGTTTTTCTTGAAGCAGTTCTCTACAGTTCTCTTTTAAAACTGCCCGTTTGTTTACACACAGACAGTCTGTGTTCAATTTCTAATGTCAAAACTTAATATGACGCCATTAATGAGAATAAAATAACAAAAGAGAATTGAAGTAACTTTCCGGTACAATTAAGTATGTACCCCTCTTCTTGCTTCTTTGCTCTCTCTCCCATAAACTCAGACTTGCTTCAAGAAAAACTGATGTGTGTAAAAGCAGACTTACAATATCTGTAATCATTTGTTTTTCTTCAAAGCAGAGCTGCTTTGACTAAAATTTGACATATGTTGCCATTTTTTCTTTTTATTACGCAGTATGGCAATTTTATGAGGTTTAAGCTTCCACTTAAAAGCAGCAAACTGGATTAGTACTCAAAGATTAGTTAATTGTGGTTAGCGCCTAAGGTTAATGTCAATCCTAAAAACTCGCCCTTAAAACGTCTACTAAATTCAAATAATTTATTTGGAATATTCTTAAAATTAAAAAAATAATTTGCCGGCTGCAGAATTGAGCTTAAAGCATACATACGAGGGAAATTAGTATAAGCAGTTTAACTGGACACTTAACCCTCTGCGACTGACGTGACTTTGTTGTTGCAAATCTACTGACGTGCTAGTACATTAGTCACTATTTTGTCGGCTTATATTTTCCAAGTTTCGTTTTGTAAACCTAGCGAAATTATTTTATGGCATAAAATTCTATTTATTCATTTTTGTTTTTAGAATGAAGTTACATTAGAGAATTTTTTTAATCGTTATATATATAATAGCGGAACAAAACTATATTTTATGTTTATTGGTGTCTGTTAGACTACCACGTCAGTCACAGAGGATTAAACAAACACATACTGCTTATTTCACAATGAAATAGGCAGATACTAAATTTGGAATATTTTTATATAAATTCTTAAAATTAAAAAAAAAATAACTTGCAAGTTGCAGCATAATACAGATTCTCAGCTAAATAATTTATAAATTTTATCAATGAACATACGAGAGGAATTGGTATAAGCAGTTTAACTAGACACTTAAAAAAGTAAAATTCTTCTTATATAAATATTTAATTAAAATACTGTGAGAGGGGCATGGGACATAAATGTTGCTGGTAATTTCTACAGAAACTGGAAATTACCAGCAAAAGTAATTGTACAACACACAATTCTTAAAATGGCCTGTGAATTGGCAAATTGTTTTGTCTTATTAACCCTTGCAACACCACTCATACATTACATTGACTTTTTTTCTACACTAGTTGTTTAAAGATGTGTACTTTCGTAGATGTTATCAAAAAACTGTTATGAAAATGCCACAGATTGGCATTTTGAAATTCCTGCGAAAGTCTTACATTCCCTGTCTCTCATGGAATCCAAAGTGTACACATTTTATGGCATTTATTGGAGGTCATTTGCAATTACAAATAAAATTGCCTAAATTATCTACGTTCAACACTTATTTTCAATAAAGTGGCATAAATGCAGCCCTATATTATGCGATGATTTTTTGTTCAAATTAAATTTGTTTTAACTCCGAAACTTGTGTTCTTTTGTTAGTACAACATAAGCAACGCTTATTAAAAGTTTAACACTTATGACACATTTTTTAGAAAAGAAAACACCATTTCACACTCATTTTAATAAACTCTCCTGATTTGTTTTTTTTTTTTTTTTTTTGTTCAAATATTCCAGAATGATTTCTTTTTCAAATATTATTTATGTTTTTTTGACTGCTTTGACACTTGTTTCCGACAGTTTTGTAGACATTTTGGTAAATTATCCATTGGCTTTTTTTTAATTTACAAAATAAACAAAAATTTTTCGAGCGAGAAATGGACTGGAACATTAAAGTTTTATTTCCATGACACGTACGTACTATACATCTAGGTTTTATATATCGGACAGTGATTTTATTCATATATAGAACTTAACAGTGGGTTGGAGGGAGTGTAGTCTGCGTTCACTTTCACAAATCTGATTTGGAATATAATTTGCACTTGCATTATCCTAGATCTACAATTTTTCACATCTATTTTATTTGAATTAAATTCAATTCCACTAGTTTTTTATAATTTTTTTGCTCCATTTTTTCTATAAACTTTTCTAGTTTATTCATTTCATTTAGATTTGCTAAGAAACCAAAGTAATATTCTCAGTGTACAAAGAGTGTATTGCATTGAAAATATTGCATTTGTTTCTATGCTGTTTTCACTAACAAATAGTTGTAATTTTTTTTTTTTGCTTCGAAAACTTTTGCATGAACTTTTCTATTTCAGTAATTTATTCTGAGCAAATTCGTTTTCAGAACTTTTATTTTATTGGAAAATTATATTCAACATTTTTTAAAATCAAAGATTTTACTGTGAAACTCACCGTTTCCATAATATTATTTTATATTTTAGCGATTTATAATTTGAGTTGTAATTAATTTTGGACAATTTATTCCATTCACATTTTAGTTGAGCTAAATATTTTTCTTTAATAATTCACTGAAATTACAAAAGACTATATGAGCAAAATACATATAAACTTGAAAAAATATATATATTATTTCCGTAAATAATTGCTTTTCGTAAAGGATCAAATAGTTATATTTTTGCTAAAAACGGTTATTTTGTAATAAAATTTGCACAATTTTTATTTTAACAATTATGTAACTTTATTTATAAAGGAAATCAAATTTGTTTTCCCTTAATTAATTCCAACAAGTTTTTTTTTATTACGAAAAAAAAATCATATTTTTCTGTTTGTTTTTATCTTGTAGGCGAACTTGTAGCAGAATTATTACAAATTTGAAAATATTTTTCTTTAATATTTTTCATACGACGACGAAGAATGAATTATGTTTCAACGACAACCCGATCAACGTACTAATGGGACCACCAACCGATCGATGTATACGAAATCTTCAGCGATTTTTAAATGTAAGTGAATAAAATTAATTGTGTGCCAGTCGATCACTCTTTCGTTCAATTCACTGATTGATATTTTATCACAATTGTTGTACTTGTTCCGAGTTTATTATTATTTCTCGATGACTTTTTTTTGTTTTATTTCAAAATTTTCAAAAATAAATACCGTCAATTGTTGGCCACTCTAAATCAACCAACGACATGAACGAGGCACAATCCGTGTTACAATAAACAACAGAGTGCTTGTTGAGCAAAGTCGGTCGATTTTTACAAAACAAAAAATTAAAATTAAAATCATCTTTGTTGTACTTGTATTCGTGATTTTTTTTTTTTATTTATTTATTTTTAGCTGAATATATAATGTGGTTGTTCTTTTTTCTATTTCCTTTTATATCTGAAATTTGTAATTTTTTATTATATTTTTTTTGTAATGTACACACACATACTACAACATGTGCGAGACCATTCCATTGTACATATTCGGTCCAGATCTACAAGAGAATGCACCCGAACAATACTATAAAAATTATTTTATATAATTTAAATATTTTGAAGCCAATGGCGAACAATATCTACATTTGTTTGATTTTTAATTAACCATCGTCGGGGTCAGTTATACCAAAAAAATTTCCCTAACACTAACAAAAATGCCCGTTATATCCAACTTCATAAGTTTATGTTAATTGATGAAAATTAAAATTCAATTCGTGTTAACAAAAATTTTGGTATGAAAAAAATTTTTTAGCAATCCATCAATTCATCACTGAGGATTTTTATTCCAAACCCTTGCTATTTGGAATTGTCAAATGACACTTCAAGGACGAGAACAATTCTTAAAGGCACAACCTGTCCTGCCCTGTTCGTATTACACGGAATTAGTTTCATCTGGTTTTTTGCATTCATTTTCATCGATTAAATTTAAAATCTTGTATATAAACAGCGGTCACATTTTTTTGTGGTACACTTTTAAATATTTTATCGTCCGCCAATATAATAAAATCATATATTATTGAAAAGGTATTTTCATGTATATATGCACAAAATTCATTGTATGAAAATAATACATAAGCGTTTCAAGTTTTCTTGAAAAATAAAAAAAAAATTTTTGTACTTGCAAAAAGTTTTAAAATTGCCTAGACCACTTTTTTTTATTATCTATTAGAAAGAGAATACAAACGTTTTGTTGTTGTCTTAAAATAGATTGTGTGTGTTGCAATTAAAGGAATATATTGAAGATGGAATGCATGATTCTTTTAGAGGTCTGTTGCACAAATAATTTTTTTCTCAATTGAAATACCTACATATATCATTATGTTGGTCTGTTGTTTTGAATTTTTGACAAGCTTCTAACTTATTTTTATTCTCTAGTAGTCGCATGTTTCTCTCAGTTTATGTCTATGCAGAATGTCTGTCTGTTCGTCCGCCTGTCTGAGATTGTTTGATATATTTTTGAAAATAATCCCTATAAATAATAATAACATGATGCCGAGGAAGCATCCAACAAACTAATTCATCTTCAAATTAACAACAAAATATGTCCACTTTTTTTTCTAGTTATTGCAACATTTTTTAATTTTTCATACAAATTATATCGTGCATAGATGCACAAATACTTGGCACGTAACTCCGTAAACATATTGGTCCCGATTCGGGCAGAATTTCGCCCATGTTTCTGAATAAATTGCCAAATATGTATCCGATCGCACCGAGAACAGTAGGAGGGGTTGAAAAAAAATCAGAAAACTTTTGCAATATACTTTTAAGGATATTTTCACCATCTAATTTGACTCTCTATCAGAGTTTGAGATTTTTTCTAACAAATTTATTCGCTGGGTAAAGTTTGTTTCTAAGGATATGATCGCCATGTTGCCAGGGTCTGTAAATATAAACAAACCCTAAAATACTCTCAAAGAGGACAAAAAACCATATTTCTAAGAAACATCAATTTATTAATTCAACTTAGGCAGTAGAGTTTTCAGAAGCCGCCATACTTCCATCATCAGTACCCATGTGCACAGAAAATATATCCTATACAGTCATAAGAATTATATATAGAATTTTCGCCATGGAGAACTATTGACATATTATATTATTTGACATTTTGTCACGTGGTTCACAAGGATCGACATATATCGAAATTTCAATACAATTTAAATTAAAATTTTGATCGCAACCGAAGTCCGTAATTTTCCCAAAAAACTTGACCAAGAAACATTTTTTGTGTATGACCGGCATAAGACACGATCAAAGACTTTAAATGGTTTTAGAAAACTAAGCTGGCAACGCTGGATGCCAAAATGTATGTGTGTCATTTTCGGATCTTTATAACATGAAAACATCATGCACAGATGATTTCAAATTAAAAATGTTAAATCTTTTAATAAATTGTATTTTGATAATGTTTATTTAATCATTTTTTTTTCTGTGCAAGTTGTGTTTATTTTTAATGAATTTATGTTTGTATGTATTTACATACTATATTTTCTATATATAATTATTTTTATTCTTAATGCCCTTGTCTTTCAGCGGAAATCTTTTAAGCGATCGAAAATTAATTCAATTTTAAAATGTTTGGTGGCACCGTGGAAATATTATTAAATTCTTATAGCGCATCTTTAACGGGTGGTTTTTAAAGAAGGATTAGGGTGTTGGGACTACATTCCTTAAACATATAATATTAAAACTTTTATGACGAAGCTGAGATATGCTTTGATCTTTCTCTGCCTCCACTTTTGCCCCCTAAATGATCAAATCAAAAATTTTTTGTTTTCGCTTCATAATACCAAAAATTTAATTTTTAGTATTTTATGGCAAAGGAGATGTTCCCCCACCGGCCACTCCCGGAGTGACCTCCACAAAATAGAGTTTTTATTTATTGTACTAAACATTTGGAGGGTATTTAAGATTCGATGTTTTTCATAAATACGTTATTATTAATTTTATTTAATTTAATTTTTTTATTGATACAGGCAAATGCCAAAAAGTAAATTTTATAGAATATAAATATTTGTGGACTCGATTTCAAAATAAAAATTTAACCCGTTTTATCAAAAGGAATAAAAAATAAAGCAAATACCATCTTAAGAATGATCCTTGATTAATCACCCGTTTTCTAACTTGAAAATTTTTGTTGCCAAAAGTTTGAAAAAAATGACGATAATGACAGCGAATGAGGTAGTGAAATTCATTAGTGAAAAATTGTAAACAAAAATAGTTTTTAATTTAGTCACATCGTGAATCGGCATATGAAAACGAAGATCAACAGACACAACACTCATTTCGAATACACCTGTGAGAGTACAAAAACAAACAAACAAACAAATAAATACTACGGCACCAACGACAACAAAAACATTTCATAAATAAATTCTTGTTCATTGAAGGTAAAGAGGGATGCTTGTTTCACTAAAAACGTGGACATTTTTCAAAAGCAGGGAGGAATTAAAGATTTTCTATAATTATGATTTGACAAGATACTCATGTACATGTCGCCACATGTTTTTAAAAAAGCTCTAAAAGTTGCATTGAAAATTCAGAGCAGAAGTAAAGAAATATAAAAACTTTCCCAAAAATAAAAATATTTCAATTTAAAACTTACCTGCAGGAGTGTAAAATTTGTTAGTAACACGTATTTTCCCATAGTGCATCAAAGCCAATGAAAAGGTCGATTTTGAATTATGTTGTTAGGGGTTTTTTGAAAACATATGACGATATGTAATTTCAGATGCCTGTAAAGCGTCTTAACACCAGTGCAACGCGTGCAAATTGTTGCAATTTTTAATCAAAATAATTCTTGTATTCGTCAAACTCATCGCACACTTCTTCCATTTTATGGCGTACAAATAATCGTCTTTCACAGCGGCTAATTCGAAGAACAATAGATCGTTTTCGAACCACATTTACTGTTACTGATCATGTGCATCCCGTGAGACGCCGCACAGCGCGCACTGAAGAAGCTGTAGCTGCTGTACAGCAAAACTTTGAAGATGATCCTAAGCAATCAATTCATCGCCGTTCTAAGCAACAGGGATTGTGTCCTTCCACTTTATGAAAGATTTTTTAATTTTTCTTGAAAATTGGTGTTCCAGATTGTTCCTTCTCAGTGCCAGCCGGGGCGACCACATGGTAGAAAACACAATGGAACACCTTTTTTATTTTTAACTCCGTGCCTATTCACCTGTGCCTCGTTCGTTTCTATAGCTTTTCACAACCAACAAAATTAATAATTATGATTGTCATACTATTTATTGTAGGGTGATCCATAGAATAATATATTTAGCGTTATATAAATGCACTACAAATACAAAAAATTAAAAAATATATTCCGACTTATCCTGTGTTCCAGAGAAAGACAACAGTTTTTTTCTATGCGAGAAGTTCTCACTTTAGTTACCGAAACGATGTACTGGATTTAAATTGTAAATACTTAAGTATGAATGTATATCAAAACTAATCATTTTCTATAAAAAGTGGAATATATAAAATGAGAATTCAGGCAATCAAATTTGAATGAAGTCCCTTAGGCCGCAGCAAACTGTTTTGTGTGTGTCCTCTACAGGCGATTTTCCCCAACTTGTCCGATTGTTTACAACTATTTCAGTTGTCCAACTAGTAAATTAAATTGAATAGCGTTACGGCCACAGAATATACACTAGTCTATGGTTAAGACAACTGAAGAGAGTTATCATACTTGCTTTAAATTGTCTCAACAATTGCGTTGCTATTAAAGTAAGTTGCTATTAAAGTTAAGTTGCTGTCGATACCCATATATCATAACCAAGTGACTCATTGTTTTTATTCATATTCTATTCCAATAGGAGTGAAAACTTTATGAATTGATCTATTTGGCAGGAAAAGAAAAAAATTTATATCTAGTTTTTTTTTCTTAAACACTATGAGAGAAATGATCGGCAAAAGATTTCCTTATACTCTTAACTGATCTACACTAGGCACCAGTATTATTTCTTATTATTGTATTACGTTTAGTTGACCTTTTGCAAATATTTCGTAGGTTACCATAAGAAATGGATCTTCATCATATTTGGAGTTTGAAAAAGAAATGTTAATATTGAAATATAAATTAAGTGGCTGTCGATCGACACAAAAAGCAGTTATAACAAAAACTAATTCTAACATTTTCTTTTATATTTTTTTGTTCGACAAAACCATAGTTTTCATTAAATCCGAGCACATTTTGGAAATTTGGAGAAATGGTTTCATGTTTTAGAATTGAACTTTTGCCACAGATCGTTAGTTAATAGATCAAAAGAATTGTTTAATTATCGCAAAAATATGTTATATAAAATATATGTATGTATGTGAGTATTGGTGAAATATAACAATGAATGAACATATTTCGAATTATGAAGACAAATTAATATTTATAACAATTCTATAATGATTATGTTTTACTTTCTTATTCAGTATCGATTACAGAGCAGCCATTAATAATGATGCCATTATAACAACTAGTTTTATTTATTTCATTTAATTTGATTTTATTTAAACTTTTTGTTGTATACATACATTAGATGTACGAGTACATAAGAACCGACTACTAACCTTAAAGAAGAAAAAGCTAAAATTACAAATATTTTATGTGGAATTTTCGTTTGTTTGTTTGTTTGTATAGTAATTATGTATATACACATGTGTTACATGTACATTTGAATATGCTGACACCTAAATCAGATTTAAATTTATTTAAATATGTATATGTATCTTTGTAAATGCACAAATAATATGTACTAATTTGGAGACTTAATTACGTTCGATTTTATATTTTATCATTATTTTATTTATGTATGTATGAGTGCGTATTTTAAAAAACAATTAACCCATGTGTAATTTGCTTAGACATACATACATGTTTTTTTTTCTTCAAAATTTATTTCTGTTTGAAATATGTATATAGTGTATCTAGTATGTTTTTGTTTTAAAAACCTTTTTTTCAAATTTCATTATACATTTACAAGAATAATTTTTTAAGTTCTAGAGTTTGTTTTATATAAGAGGATAATTTCTTTTCACCTTCCATTAGTAGTAGAAGTACATTCATTTGATATTTTTCTTGTAACTAAAGTTTTATAATAAAATTATAAATTCTAGTTTTTTAACTTAAAGTTGAAAAAAAAATAAAAATCTTTTATTCACTTCTTGTGAAATCTGACTGGCAGTAAGAGAAAAAAAATATCAAAAATAATGTATTAAATAAATAGTTTACTCAAAAACACCCTTAATCAAGATTGCAATCGTTGTTTGCGTTGGCGCACAAATATTTGATCAATATTAGCAAAGACATCACTAGATTTTCTAGCAGCGTCAACGCTAAAATGTAATCCTCTCAAGGCATAGTAGTCAACCAAAGGCTTAGTTTGTTTATGATATGATTCCAAACGTTTCTTTAGAGCTTCTGCGTTATCATCACTACGTCTAATCAGAGGTTCGCCTGTCAACTAAAAGGAGAAGCAAACAACAAATGTAATTGAATATCGGCCTATTTTATCATAAAACTAAACCTACATCATCCTTCATTGCTACCCTGGGTGGAGCAAACTCTTCATGATAAGAACGACCACTGCTGGGATGTATTAAACGGCCGGTAATGCGACGTACTAACAAGCTATCGTCAATGGCGAATTCAATAACAGCATCCAATTCAGACTTTCTCTTGGCCAACAGTTCATCCAGCTATAAAAGAAGTTATTTATAAATAAAAATGTTGTGTAAAATGTTTGCTTTCTTGCAGTGTTTACCTTCTCTGCTTGTACCACTGTACGTGGGAAACCATCCAATAGGAAACCATTTTTACATTCAGGTTTATCTAAATTCTTATCAATCATATTGACCACCAATTCATCGGATACTAATTTTCCTTCATCCATGACTTTTTTCAGAGTGGCTCCCAATTGTGAACCAGAGCTGATTTCTGCTCGTAACATATCACCAGTGGACAAATGGCAAACACAGTATTTCTCCTTTAACAGGGGAGCCTGTAAGAAAACATATTAAATTATTAGCAATAAGATTTTTTTGGTTTTATGTTTCATAGCGAAATTTTCTTTCCCCGTTCTCATTTCGAAAACTGGGGCGCATATTAGGACATTGGATGTCGATGAAAAATTGTATTTCAATTTCGACCGATTTTGAATGTTATAATTTTAATCTATGTATATAGACAAATTTATCAAATTCTAGCCTCATACTAAATAATACAACTTACATCAAATTATCGAATATTCTATTAGTTAATATGGCAACCTTTTCTTATTATTAAATTATTTAATAATTTGTAATTATTTTCTAATGCTGTATATGTATAAAAAATAAAGGAATCTTTCTTAATAGTTTAAATATATCTTTAATAATTTAAAATGCTATTAAATTTTCATAGCAGTAGAATTGCAGATATTTCCATGTGCTTTTTTATATTTTAATTATTATAGGTACCCAAGTATATAAAATTCAATTATGAATTCCATAAAAGTACGAAACCCCGGGTACTTCACTCAAGACTTTCGAAGTGTTCCGAATTCTATAAATAATGGTATTGCTATTAAATTAATGTCAATGAAAGGCAACTATTTGAGGTAAATTACTTTCCATGAACCAAATCATCATTTGGAAAAAGGGGACGGTATAAAAATTTGGCGAACTGATTTTTAGGGAATCGAAGCCACTATCACGTGAAAAATGTATTAAAGATTTAAAAATTTGTATCTTATCAATAATAAAACGCGGCAAAATACCCATTAGCACGACCTTGAGTTGACCGAAAAACAACATAAAGTAGCACAATTTACGTACACACATGTATACATATATATGCATATATGTACATATGTCTGTACATAAATATACCTAAGCAAATGCTCTACTTATAGACAGCTATTGGATCAACTAGAGTTTTGTTATTAGCAAAATCTAACCAAGTAAGTTTTTTCATTAAGCAATTTTATGAAGCAAAAGAAATCAATTGATTTTCTGCTTTCCCTTTTCTTAACTGCATGAACATTATGTAATTATGTGCTAGTTTTTTGCTTCAATTGCTACTTAAGCCAGCTATTCCGATGCCTTGACAGTTGTCATGTCCGGCACTCTGTCAAGAAAGTGTGCTCTACCGTTTCGTATACTAGATTCATGGTATGCATGACTGAGAGAACTTACTTGAGTTCCTTTGCCGGAACCAGGTGGACCCAATAGTATAGCATTAATGCCAATTTCTGGTTCATAGCGTGATCTTGGAACTGGTTGTGCTGCGTTCGGTGCCATTTTATTTCCTCTGTTTTAACAGAAACTTGCTGTTCGGTTAGCGAAGAAGTCTGAAGAGTTTAATGAAAACTAAACTGACAGCCCCAAAAAAAAACAATAAACACTCATTAACTAGTGTTGCTGTAAATGATAGGGAACGAAACGAAAAATATAATGTGACGTGGTTATTAGTCGAACATTAACAGAAACTTTGTTGTGCACTCTGTGGGGAATTTAGTGGATTATTATGTAAATGTTAACGCAAATGCAACCATGGGTAATTTAAATTTATTTAGCGGTATCTCGTAGGTGATTAAACAATTCGTTTATTGTATTCATTAGGAAGAATTAAACAAAAGCAATCGTTATCATAAAGTTTTATAGAAAAATACTTTATTCATTTGAGAATTGCATACGAAAAAGTACAGTAGTGCTAGTAATTTTTAGAAACACAACAAACAAACTTTATTTGGTATAAGCCTATTTAGTTTTTTACCTCTATATACATTTATGTCGATTTCTTTTCTGGAAAATATGTAACATTTTGTCACTTTTTATTCTAAAAAAAAACCACAATTAGGAGCAATTTTAAAATAAAACACATCTTCATAAGAGATAGTAGAACAATTTGCAATAAATTCACTATTTTCAAAAGCCATAATGTTGCCATTTAGAAAAGCATTTTTTTTACAAAAGAAATCAACATTAGTCTATAGTATAACCTGTGGTATACAGTTTGTATGAATCGTTTTGTTGTTAAAAAAGGAATCCTTTTTTGTGTGTTAATTCTTATATAGAGTAACAGCACCCTTCTTCGTCGGCCCTGTAACAAAAATAAGTCGGCGAAGTAAAAAGTTAAAAAAAGCTAAAAAAAACATTGTTTTTATCTTCTCATTACTAAGATTTCCTCCTTTCTAGTTCCGGCGCAATGCACTGCATATGTAAAGGTCATCCCTGAGTGCTAGTCTTACAATTATAACAATGGGCTCATGAAACTGTAATGCGTTTGGATAGTATTTATATTAATTCGAATTTGTCAAAATCGTTAGTTAAACTTTTCTTAATTTATTTACTTACTTTTAGCATTCCAGCATTTGGGTTCGTACAAAATCGTAGAACAATCTATCGAAAGTTAGTAATTGCTTGAAAATTTTAATTCAAAACATATATTTTGTTTTATTTTTTACTTAAACAAAAAAATGTTTAATTATCAATTAGTTTTAAAACATTGCAATAAAAATTTCAACTATAATGGCCAATTATTATATTCTTGTTGTTAAAATGGTATTTTGTATAGTGAATTAAAAATTACATGTGTTTAAATTTTGAATAAGAAATTTTGTATTAATTACTACCATTTTTAATTTTTAATAAAATTGTGTATTTTCATTAGCTGGTAATCACATACTACACAATAACAGGGCGTAAAGTTGTCGTTGTCTGGAATTACAAGAAATAAAAGAAAGATATTAATTGTATTAAAAATGTTTAAATTTTTTAAGAAATTACCGTTTTTGTTTCAGATGAGACAACGTTATCTACTGTTTTCTCTTCTTCAATGTTGTGCTGTAAGGCTTCGATATAAGAATTTTGACATTCTTTACAAATGTTCTTGAATGATAATTCCATTTTTTGACTGGCCATAGATAACATGGAAATCTAAACGAACATTACATTTAATAAATCTTTAAATAAATAGAATAATCAAGACTTACATCTTTTTCTATTCTTGGTATATCGCTACCAAGATTAATGACCTTTTGTTTATATTCTGGCCATGAATTTTCTAACGATGTTACGTGTGATGTTATATTGGCACTGCGATCAAATAGCTCATCCAATTTGGTCTAAAGATAATTTTGAAAATAATTTATTATTTAAAGTTGTAAGTAAATTGTTTGAATTAATAACTAATTACCTTATGTTTAACTAGTTCTTCTTGCATTATAATTGACTTTTGTGTTAAAGTATCATTGATGTAACTGGTATTGGACTCAAGTTTATCAATTTTTGTCTGTAAGTCATTTCTCAATGACTTTATTTCTTCTGTGTAATTGATAGGTAAAGCCATGTTCTTTAAGCCATCACTAAAGTTTGACTAAAAAATTATACGAAAATGAAGCAATTATTTCAGGCAAATTGAGTTTTCATTCAAGTTCGATTAAATGACGTGTTAGCATTAATCAATTAGTTAATTTCATTAACAATTCTATATAGGATTAATTTATCATTGTCAAAGTAATCATAATTAATAAAACAGAACCAGTTTTTTATTAATAAATACTATAAAAAATAATAAACATAATAAGCCAAAATGGTCCTTATTATGTATATCGTACTCGCAGACGAAATAAAACGACTTGAATGTTAAAATTTAAAAAATAAATAACTTATTTGAAGTACCTTTAAATTTTCGAAAACCTGCTGCAAGTCCGTTTGTTTTTCTTTGACCAAATTGTAATGCTCCTTCATACTTTCAACATCCGTCGCAACAGCTTCGATTTTCGCACCAAAATCGGCCACAATTTTCTCTTCTTTTTCATAAGTTTTCTGTGATTCCTGGGACGAACGATATTCACTAAAATTTTTCCACAACTCTTGCAATGACTGCTGCAGTTCGGTAATTTTTAATGACATCGATGTTTGGTTTTTTATTAAACTTTTCGAAGTTTCATGCCAGACCTGCAGAGTATCGGGCAAAATTTGACTAGCGGCAGAAACTGAAAGTACATAGTAGATTTATATGTACATATATAACAAATAAAAGTTAATTTTATATATTTTTACTTACCTTGTTCAACTTTTTGTCTATATTCGTAAATCTGTTGTTGCAAATTAAAGTTTAACCAATAGGTGAATCCCACAAAAACGGACAGTGTAATAACAAATAATAATATGCCATACAAACGAAATATCAACTGCTTATTGTGGCCACAGTGATGATGAGGTTGTTTTATTTTAGGCTGCTCTTCGAAGGAACAAAGACAAGGTTTGCTTAAAAAAAAGTCACCAAATTAACAGCAATTGATGTAGCACTTACCCAATTGTAATCTTCTTGGTCGTCTGTCGAGGCATTATTTAAAAGTTTATCTTGAGAATAGACAGTTCCACGATTATTGTTGCAGCGTCTTAGGGCTCCGCCACCGCCGCAGCCTACACCCCCACCGCTACTGCCATTGCTACCATTTTTATTGTGACTTTGTGATAAAAGAGCATCTAAATCACGACGCTTTTTCATTTTTTTAATGCCATAACGTAGAGGCACTGTTACATGATGACTAGAATCCATTCTAAACTAATTTTATTTGTTAATTTTATTTTACAAAAACAAACTAAAACTAAAAGATAAAGGACCCAAATTTCAATCGGTCTAAATCTTCCGCTTTTCGCCTCTCCCAATTCTCGCGTCTTATTATTTTATGTGCTTTTTTTGCTATTTGCTATTTATCCGCCTTTAAGTGATGTAAAGTTATTTTTAACAAAAACATTTTTATTGATTTCCCAACCCTTGTTCTTTCTTTTTTTGTTTTTTTTTTCTTTTATTGTTCCTTGGGTTTGTTTGGTCTCTGTCTGTCGAATGTTTTGGAACGTTTGACTCTCGTACAATAGAAAATTTTACTGAACTAAACTAAACTCGACTCAAATTTACTCAACCCTTAATGGCACATTTCAACTATCGACATTTCTTCACAGTATTTTCAAGATTTTGCGCACTACCATTTCGCCCATTCGCTCTGTTGTCTATTCATTCAGCTATTTTCAGTTTTAGTTTGTTTGGTTTACAACACACTGGCGAGCTTGAGTTTCTTTCTTTTTTTACTCACAGTTTGTTTCAAATTTTCGATGTGTATGTGTATTTATGTACATAATAATCGTCATTGAATTCAATTTTATTTCCACAACAATAGCAAAATGTGCAAAACTTATTTATTTCGCCATTAACTCTCCTTGCCTGAGTACAAAAGCAACAAAAAATGTCAAACCAATTGCAATAAATGTATCGGAACTACACACATACACACACACAGTACATACCCGTGCATACAGTTATTGTAACGTACTAATGGCTACAATTATATTTCGTACAACAAATATTCATTCTCTCCATTGTAGAATACAAATATGTATGTATGTATGTATTTAGTATGTCGTTACGTCGGGCTCCACGACACAAGCACCCATTATTATTAGCGTTTACAAATGTATGGACATGCGAATTACTAAAGACGTCATACTATATTAAAACAACATTGATAACATAGAAGATATTTATATACTACCCATACACACACACTCGTACATACATACATTTCAAAGCAAATAATAACTGAGCAACTTTTAAGGGACAACGGGTTATTGGGGGTATTAATTCATAATCTTTTACACGAGTAAATACGTATGTGTGTGTGTGAGTGTATGTTTACTTAACTGTTAAACTTCATGTTTTTAAAATAAATATGTTTACGCGCGCATTGTTATATATGTAGATATTATTCTATTATTAATTATTTACATATAAATCATGCATAATTCAACTGCGCGATATTGGAAAAATACTGTGGATTGTAGGGAGGGCCTGCAAACATTATTTTTTATTTTTTCAAAACGAAATGATTAAATCAATAGTTTTTGATTTCCCCATAAGAGTATTTTATTTCGAATTTTTGTAAATGAAATTAAAATTTTCGTTTGGGAAAGCAATAACAAATTTGAGTTTTTTATTGTTATATCATTATAAACTCCCAGACGAAAACTTTTTTTATGTACAAAAACACACAATAATTCCCCTTATTCTCTAACTGCTTTCAACATCACGTCAAGTCAATATCAAAAAAAAAAAAAAGGACAGGCCCGTACTCACTGTCTTCAGCAATTAAACATTTTTAACAGACTCCTGCTATACTACAGGCCATAGAAAATAGGTACAGCCTGTCAGAAGTAGTTAATTGTTGTTCACAAGGAGTAGATAGACACTCTATTTTTGCTATTGACTTGAAGTGATGTTGACAAGCAGTTACAGAATAAGAGGAAATATTGTTGAGTAAGATAATACTCAAATTTTCATTTATTTTTATTTATATTGCCTATTTCACGATATCGAAAGATTTATTTTGTTCATATTTCACTTAAAGCAAAAGGAATTTTAAAAAATTTGTTATTGTTTTAAATGTAATTTTATAAAATAAAAAGCTCTCTATAGTCTTTTTAAATCCTCCAAAAGAGAATTGAAGGGTATATTCACTTCGTCATTCCATGTATAACGCAGTGAAATATCCCTCTGAGACCCCATAAAGTATATATATTCTTGATCAGTGATGACATCTAAAACAATCTAGGCATGTCCGCCTATCTGTACGTCCGTCCGTCTGAGGAAATCACGATTCAGTCCAAACGAAGACAGCCAGAACCTTGAAATTTGCTATAAATTACTTTTTTTAAATGGACTGAATCGGACCAGAGGGAAAAAGAGTTCCCCTAAGAAGAATTAAACTAAGTTTTAAAAAACAATATAATTTTTAAATTTTTTTTTTGTGTAACTTTGTTAAGCAAATGAGGTATTTTTATTTCAAAGAAGGTCGAAAGCGTTTAACTTGCAGCCAGAAAATCAGAAAAATCCGTTTTTGGACCCCGCCCCTCTTTAGTGCGCGTTGAAGTTGCATATTACATGGAAAAATAGTGTAAATATTTAACAAATTAAATAATTTAAGCCTACATTCCTTAAAATTAAATTTTAAAACGTGCTGCTCTGCTGTGTAAGTTGAATAAAACTGATCTTGACTTTCCTTTGAGCCTTGGAATATTTATCATGTCTTTCTGAGATTTAAAAACAAATCGAACAATTAGCCTATGAATCTTAATTCAATTTAATATAAATTTTAAAACTTTTGTGAAGAAGCTGAGATGTGCACGGATCTGCTTTACCCTCCCCCCTCCTCCATTGCTGCCTAAATGATCCTATCAAAAAAAATTGTTTTTTACTCTTGATAACTCCAATAATATACTTTTAATGTTTTATGGCAAAACTGAGATATCTCCCCCACGGCCGCACCCGGAGTGACCCCTAAAAAATAGAGTTTTTATTTACTAAATATTTGTATGGTATTTAAGATTTGTCCCGGTCGAGTATTACGTTCTTACTTGTTTTTAACTCGGACCAGCACTCAGGGGAATGACTCCCATAGTGCATTGCGCCGGTACTAGAAAGGAGGGGATAGTATTGAGAGGACACATGAAAAAAGATGAGAAGATAGAAAAATTTTTTGTAGTTCTTTCAATCCTTTACTTTGCCGGCTAAGTTTTTGCTACAGGTCTTACGAAGGAGGGTGCTGTTCCCCTGCTCTTTAGTACACGACAGCGACAATCGCAATCAGTAATTGTTCAGTGACCAGTGCTAAGCCTTGGTCAGTGCCACAGGCCGACAACAACTAACATAACCATGCGCTAATGATGATCAGAAGAATTCGACACAATATTCATGACTGAAGGCGGAGTCGAAATCAGGAACTTCCGCCTCATACTTCACCCAACAGTACTGTGAAATAGGCAATTAATTAAAATTTAAATTTTTTTTTAACAATATCCCTAATTCTATACCAGACACATCAAATGCCACAAGAAACGTTCTACGAAATTATAAATCGAATCTGACTTCTCAAAGTATAAGTACTCTAACTCACATAAAAAATTTACTATTTCGAAAAATGTTTAATTTGTGGGAATAGTTTGGTTTACAGACATCGATGTTATATTTAGTACTAAACTGGATTTGCGCTGTTTATATACAAATTTTATGCCTGGAATATTTTTTGCAAAAATTTTAATAAATTATAAATAATTTTCAATACATCTTACTTTTCAATTTAATATTACTTCGCATATAAAAACTTGAACTGCTACATTATAATACCGTTTCCGAAAATAGTATATGTTTGCTTAAACTAGTTCCACCAACGTATTTAAAATAATAAAAGTTTTTTTTATAGAATTCATAGGTTTATATGAAAAAGCGTATGATTTATTGTTGATTTGTATGTGTAAGCTGTTTATTCATTAAATTCATTAACACTTGCTTATGCGATCAATAATGTTAAAGGAAAACAACAATACAAAAAAAAACACATATTAAAAACGTTCTACGCTGATACATATTGAAGTGAATTTACTGCAGTCGCTTATTATTATTTAAATGAGTTAGTACTCTTATGTAAGAATTTAAATTGAAATGTGTGACAAACCATTTTGATAGTTTTCTTAAATAATTTCTTAGAAACTGTTTCTCTTAGTGTTCTTGCGCGTTAATACTTTATCACGTTATTAACAATAAAAGATTTCTATTTGTATGATAACAAGTGGTAGACTTCATGCTCACTTACCCCAAGGCATTTCTATATGTGTGTATTTGATATTCACATTGACACGGTAACAGACGATCCCTAATAACTGTGTTTATCTAACAGATATAGTTGGCCAATAAACAGTTGGGTGGTATTTGATATTCTTACTTTCAGTTTCGGTTTGTTTTGGAATTTCACAGTGTCAACTCAGTAATTTATTACTTAATTTTTTTTTCCTCATATAAAACTTAACTTGATTAGAAAACTTGGTAATGAAATTATTTAGCTAATTGATAAACACCTCCCGAGTATATTAGCTTGTGATCACGTACTTTACGCTGCAGAAAATCTTTTAGATCATCTTGCGTAAATTCAATGCCCAGGCCATTTGAAGCAAATAATTTTAACATTTGATGTATTCGTTCTATGGGCAAGGAGTCAAGATTCGTCAGCATGCCCACAATATACGACCAAAATACCTGGAAATTTTAAAGTTTTACTTTTCATTTATTGTTACAATTTAATTGCCACTTACTTGCAATTCTTCTTCTCTTTGATCGCTGGCACTAGCCATAGCAGATTCATTATCTTCATCTTCTGCTATAATTTCATTAATAGGTAATTTCTCCAACTGGGACTTTGGTAAGTCTTCCTCAATTAATTTAAAAACACCGGGTTGACTTTCAACTAAGATGCCATGAGATTGCCAAAAAGCTACACGTCTTCTCAGTACAGACGGTGGAATTTTAACCAGCGAACTTAGATCTTCTAATGACCATTCATCTTTAATTAATTTCAAATTTAAAATGAAAACAAATTTATAATTCACTATTAATAAATATTCTGTGCAAAAATATTAATTGCCGGTTTATAGACCATTAAAAATAAATTAATAGATAAGCATAAGTATTGCTGTATACATACTTTTAGTTTGAAAATGATATATTATAACAGCTTGTGTTGGTGCTACAGTCATATCTATTACTCTATCTCCCAACTCAATAGAAATGTTAACTTTTCCAGTAACTGTACGCCAATTTAAAGTTCGATTGCCCTTGTACTCCTCATAAGATTTAGTGTATTTTTGAAATTCATTAGCTATTTCCTCGGGCAGTTCAACGCTTTCTTTATTAAATGAAGGCCAAAATTGTGCAGATATAATTAAAGATGAAATATCGAATTGTTTGTCTAAATTAAACAAAAAAAATATATTCTTTGAAAAGTTGTAGTCAAAAGAATTCATCATAATAATTAATATTTGCATGCATACATATTTTACATATATATTTCGAATAACTATGTAACATACTCACTTTCAATATATTTGTAATCACTGTGAATTTGTGTATTAATGCGTTTCGAGTCGGCAATATCCTTTAGCATAACCTCACAGTTGTGCAATAAAGGTTCGCCGAACCTTAGCTTGAGCAACTCTAAATTTCGAATCTCTTTTTCGGAATTAAATTCCAGCTGAGTCAATAAACGATCAGCTAACAAATTGCGATATTCACTCATAAACAGTTCCTTACTGCCATAGATATCAACCACCATTGAAATAATGTCCGACGAACGGGAACTTTTTACAGCTCGTACTTGTGTATTTGCTGTATCAAGACCGAAGGGATCGGGCTGCCAATTTTCCCAATTGTTAAGCTCTTCATTAGCATTGGTGCCAGCAGCTTCTGGAACAGTGTCCCCTTTGGCCAATTCTTCCGATAGATCAGTAGGACCTTCTTCCGTCAAACTAGTCACTACACATCTAACGGTATCTGTACGTTTTCTTAAGTACTCTTTAATAGGTGCTGTGACAGTCTCCAATATGACGCCAGTATTGTCCAAATAACGTATGGCCTTAATTGCCGCTACATAACCAGTTAAAATGTCCATTGTATTGACACCGGGATGCAAAATGCGTGCCTCTAAAGAAGTCTTTAAAGTTGAAATAATTTGGCGTCGTAAATTTATTTTTTCCATGCAAATCTTAAGATCTTCGATTGCAGGTATCGAGTCCGGAAAGTCTTAGAAAGGAAATATGTTAATGGTTTTTTTTTTTTTTTTTTTGTAACATTGACCACCCTTGCGGACCTCAAGCTCAATTACATGTATTATAATTTTCGATTTCATGAGAAATATTGCGATTAGAAAAAATTATTTTAAATACTATTATTTTTCTATTTTATATTTAGTATCGCCTCCACAATTTTTTTACAATAATAAATAGTAAATACTGGAAAAGCAACACCACATAATTTATTTAAGATATTGTCCCTTTTTAATTCTCAGTTGGTTCTTGGAATTTCGTGCATAGGATAAAAGGTTCTGTAATTTTTTGGAATTACATGGAAGTCTACTGATGGTTTGGAGTTACAAAGATTTGATAATATGTAAATATACAAAAACAAAATTAAAATCGAATTACATATACCAAGCGTACATATATATTTCTAATATACCATCGTTATACAATGAATTTGAAACAAAAACAAATTAATTAAGGAGTTGCCCGAATGTTGTAAAACTTTTTTATATGAATGATTATGTTACTTATGTATCATAAGTATTGGAAAATATGCAGTTCATTGGAAACAATTAGTCATGTCAATAAATTTAAATACAATTGAAATATTTATATCTAAAATGCAATTGAGATCCCCAAGGCAGAGACATTAACTTACCTATAATAATACTAAAAAATTGATCAATAATACTAAGAGCAAAATTCTCATAAACATAAAATGACAATTTGACCTTCAAACTTTGTACCACATCATTACTTTTGTTACCAGCTTCAGAATCTATCTCCATTATGTCATCGTTAGGATTTGAATGAAATATTTGTGTTAACCATTTTATGACAACGTCATCGAGCCACTTGAAGGAGACAAGAATTGTAACCTTAAAATATTTGCCATTTATTTTTAATTCTTTACCGTTAATAGAATTTTCAAATGAGATCTGTCAAAGACACCAACACATGTGTTTTTGATATGCTCTTTTATTCTAATTTGCACCAAAAATGTCATAGATTGTCCAGCAAGACGATCTAATAACTCCAAATCTAACAATTTTTGGTTGACTTCATTTATGGTTTGAAGAAGTGTCAGACACTGACATCTTTCTAATATCTGATTGCAGCCCTTACAGCATAACCCGCTTTCATCCAAGTCTTCAGTGTCTAAGCATAGAATATATACGGTTTAGTAAAGATAATTTCATTATAATTAATGAAGTGTTTAAAAACATTTTGAACAATAACTGTCTGTTCAACCATGTCTCGACATTACCTTGAACTCCACTTGTACTTTGATGTAAATTAAAGAAAACTCGGAAGGATACGCTATAGAAAGAAAACACCACATTATTAAAATGTGTCGGCAGTTGAGCCAGCAACGATGCACGCAAGATCTCATTTAACTTTTCTATTGACTTTTTATGATCCAACTTTCGCACCGCATCTAGTTTCTCTAGACCTGTTTTAATAAATTGATAAAATGCATCCAAAGTTTTTACGGCATTCACAAAATTTGTAAATAATTTATACTGCAGTTTAACATCATCTGAAGATTCTCCATCGCGGTAGAACTTTGCAATGGTCTGATTATGATTGAGGCAAGACCAAAATTTTAAAGTTAATTTGCTGCGCACAAAAGTACCAATTTCCATCCATAAGATTTTATATATATAATCCAACGTCGATACATCTTCAAGAGCCAAGTCAGTGGAGTCCAACTATAATATTTAAAAAAAAAAAAAAAAAAAAAAACTATAATATTTATATTATATACTTGTTCAAATGTAAACTCTTTAACTACGTTAGCTTAATACATATAGAACAAAATTCTTGGAGTGATATAAATTTAATATATTCGAGAATTCCAGAAAACGCTTTTCTGTTTTGCTCGGAATTTTTTTTTTATTATTTTTCAACATAACGCTTAGTTTGTTGTGTGGTCAAGTATGTGTATATGGCTGCATTTCATTAGTTCTTACAACAAATCGCCAATAGGCTTTAACCAAATTCTACTGATGATTTGGTGTAAGAACCAATCAAATGCAGTGATATAGACATACTTGACCACACAACAATCAAAGCATTATGTTTAATAAATTAACTGAGCCAATACCGCACATAAATTGCAATGAAAAATTAATACTTGTATTTAATCCAAGAATTAATTCTTAGAATAGTGCATATTTTTTTATATGGAGTGGTTATGTATTTCAATGCGAGAACATAACTAATATATTATATCAAGTCACTTACACATTCCTTGAGTATGGGGCAAGTCTCACTAAAATCTGACCATACAATTTCCATTTTTTTTTATTAATAATTTAAATATTATTCTTATATTTATATTAAAATTTAATGCTAGAGTTAATAATAAAACTACTTGATACCGGCTGTAAAAATGTAAACAAACTAAATATCTCAAAACACAGGCTGCTTCAAAAGAATGTAGTTCACAGGGTAACGTAGCGTTGCTTAAAAGCCTTATGTCTCAACGTAATTCCAAACAATATTACTAAATGTGCCTTGATATAAATATTGTACATTTTACTATATATATATATATATATATATATATATATATATATATATATATATATATATATATATATATTGTATAATTTATTTGATGTAGTATATATATGTATATTTGCCACTGAATACCGTATGTAGTCTGAAGTATTAAACGAATCCTGTGACGACAGTGGCGTATGTAGTCTGAAACGAACCTTGTGGCTACAGTTGCTCTCGACAAAAAAAGAAATGATATAGTTTTATTTCAGCGCCTTTTATAATTTTGTTTATTAATTTTTATATATTCTTAGTTAATAACTTAAAATTAAATACATAAATTTAAATAAAATGTGTAGGAAGTAATTCTTTAAAATAAATTGTATGTATGTACATATGTATATTAAAAATTCAAGTTTTATATTTTGCAAGATATGATCCATCCAATTTTAGACGATATTAAATTTTTGAAAAATTTAGTTAAATCATTCTAATAACAAAGTACCCAAAAGGCAACAAAGATAAAATAGAGAATAACAAAGAAAATTATATTAAAAATAATGTTTATTTCCCATTTTGCAAAATCGTCTCTTTTTGCGTTTCTTTTTTTGGTGTAGTTTTTTGGATTCATTATTAGCCGAGTCGTTTTCCAATTGCGTTATATCGACAGAAACCTGTTTTTGGCCGTCATCACTGTTATAGAGATGGGCAAATCGTTTTTCATATATCTTTTGACGATGTCCTTTTTGTAATATGGGATTTAACATTAAGGCCGTTCGTTGTATTCTCAATTTAAACCGTTCTCGATCTCGTGCATACATTTCCCACTCACCTTTGCGAGCGGCTCTGTATGCATAGTTCCAAGTATGCATATTATGTACTGTGGGAGTCGTATTAAAACGTACCTGAGAATAAAAGCAGTTTATTTCAATTTAGGTCTTACAATACTTAGTAATAGAATTTCAATAACTAAAAACCGATATGTTAGTTAAGCATTAATGTTTTATGTACCTTTTTCTTTCTATCACAGTTTAATTTTGGTGCAGGTTCAATTGGACAGTCATATGAAAAATCGACTACATCATTGTCATCATCATCATAATAATCACATTCATCATCATCATCGGTCTCATCGTCTTCGTCTTCGTCGTCATCATCACTATCATCTCTGTAAGTAAAGTCTACAAAGCTGTCATCATTGCGTTCTTTAGTTGCGACACCAAACAATCCAGCCATGGCTAAAATATTATCACACAAGTCGGATATTTGATGATTAATAGAACCGTTTAATGTGGTGCACATCCTATATAACTTAGCATCCTGGCCGATATTCAATGAGGATGCCTCTGCTATACTCGCGAAGCAAGATGCGGCATCAAAATTTGGAGATGGGTTTCTTAAATCCATTGAGGAGGAGCAAATTGTTTCAGTGAAGCATGCAATATTTTGGCTTTGGCACAATCCGTTTGTCAACTTTGCCTTTGTTGAAGATT
Source organism: Linnaemya tessellans (assembly GCA_951800035.1). Classification (NCBI taxonomy): domain Eukaryota; kingdom Metazoa; phylum Arthropoda; class Insecta; order Diptera; family Tachinidae; genus Linnaemya; species Linnaemya tessellans. Next base: position 115,179,726 of record OX637534.1, on the reverse strand, counting down.
TCTTTCCAACCGGTTCTTCACCCAAATCTACAGAAATTCTGCAAAACGAGGGTTTCGAATATATAATGCTGTTCACTACCACAGACTCCATAGGAGGCTTAGCTAATGGCTTTTTATTTACACCTGTTGCAGCAACCGCCGCCGTTATTGTTGACATTTTGGAATTGGTTGTTTCTTCTAAAGATGATTGATCGTGTATTTTGGAAAATAAATTTAATGATAAGTTTCTATCTATGCTTTTACGGAGGCAGGTATTGAGCTGTCTTTGTTGTTGTGGTGTCTCCCGGCAATTGCAAATCATATGTACAATATTATATGATGCCAATTCAGTAACGAATGATTTCTAAAAGGTTCTTCACTTTGTCTTTTTGTATTGTTTTTCAATAAAGCGCGTTGTGAACTCAATTTATTTTGTGCACTTTTGTATTTTTGTAACCAGGATACGTTTTTGGGATTAATTACGTTGCTTCCAGTTTGATTTAACAATGAGTTATAATTTGCATGCAAACTTTCATATTGTTGTACGCTTGGTTCTTCCTTTAACTCTTTTGTTGTAGTTTTCACAATTTTGTCTTGAATAAAATCATCAACGACAGCAGCAGTTATAATTTGTTTATTTGTTGTTCTTGTTTTAATAGTCCCACATACTGGTAGCGGGATGTTATGGTAGCGGAATTGCTCCATGTTGTTCATACCTTTTGCATTGAATTGTACATCGTAATTATTAACAAATAACATTGGTTTGGGAAAGAAACGTTTAAAACAGAAATACTCTGGCGATATCCTGATTAATAACGCAAATATTTTACCAAGACACTTTTCGTTATTAGAAAATATTATGATGAAAGCAACAGTCTAACAATTGCAATATTGTTGTTGTTTTTCCTTTTCCTTGTTTGTTATCAAAATAATATACTTTTCTTTTGTAAAATGTCAAAAACACAAATACTGGAAATATTTCTGTTATGATTATTTATAATACAATAACAGACTATGAGAGTATAATATATTTTCGTATCGTTGAATGTGTACAGAGGTTATTTATTGCTTTTCTTTCTTTACTGCTTTTCAAGTATCTGGTTGTCTAATGTCGACGTGATCTTTGTATGCAGGTATTTTGCCCAATTCTTTACAAATTATGAACGTAAACTATTCAAGGACACTAATCGCATTTATAACATTTGTTACCTTTTATAACTTTTTCGTATGTTTCACTTTTTTGTACAGTCTATTTGTCGATTTATTTATTCTTCAAAGCATCGATGATTAATATTTCATGGAATATAATTTTTATACGTACTTTATGGTTCACTTTTTTTGTAGAATAAATTTTTGTCATGAGTGTTGTTTAAATAATCAGTAGCTGTGAAAATAATCATTCAGGGTTGTATTTTGGAAAAGTTTTTGACTACATGCAAACAAACACATAGAACAAAGAAAAAATTAATTGTTGCTGACACACTCTGTGTGGTTTACAAGCAAAGGGATGAATTCAGGGATTTTAAATGTAGTGCTATTGTTGCATCAGCTGATTCCACTTTGCTGGAGATGCCAGCTGATATACACATTTGGTTTGACAAATACGCATTTTCCGTTTCCATATACATGACTTATACAAGCGCAAAGTGTTCGCTTTTAATTTCTTTTTAATGGATGGACTTACCGGCTTGGGGTACTTACTATGCTCACCACTGAAAGATATAAGGAATATAATTTAGGACACATATGCATTGAATACATGAAAGTTACACACCCAGAAACAAGTCGAAAAAATTGTTGTGCTATAAGCAACTAATTTACACATTATATAATACCATTAACTTGAAATTTTTTTAAATTGATTTAAGTACGTTTGAAATGCAACCCTGTTTCGGCTGTATTAAATTAAGGGCTGCCAACCTATAGATCGTTAACTGCTGATAGTACATTAATGAACCAGACATTCTTCCGTTTCCGCTACTTTTTCTTTGGGAAACCGCTTAATTTTTATATTAAGCGAAATGATTTGCTAGCACAGTTCTCCTGAGGCATCTTCCGTGGTTAACTACGCTGCAACTTCTTATGTGAAATCATAAGTCGCATACAGTCAGTCACAGTAACACATACAGTTTTTTGATGAAGTATTATAAAAGGTTTCATACAGCATTTAAGGAGGTGTTGTTAAGCCCTGATTGTATATTGATAGGAAAGTGCGGTTAATTGCTTAGGAGATATCCGATTAGATTTATATTTAAATCTTATTTAGAAAAACAATATTGAATATAATTGTGCAGTTTAAACGGTTTCTCTGGTTGTATTAATATTTAAGAAGATATAGCCAAATTTGGAGCATGGCCACGAGACTACACAAAATAAATAAATACGTAACTAAACAAAATAAATAAATAGCCAACAATTAATTATATGTATTTTTATATCATATACACATACGTTTTTATTTTTATAGTTATTTAATTAAAGGTTTTACTTTAGAAGTCATGTAACTTAAAGCAATTATAGTCAATATAATTTTGCGGTTGCTTTTATGTCATATTGCTAATAAAAATCACAAACACAGAATTCTATCAATTGTTTTTAGAAGAGTTCGTTCCTACATAAAATGTATTCACAATCTTGTACTAAATAATGTTGTAGCGCTGGCATATACAGAAGATTTACAAAATTAATAAATGTTTTATTAAAAACAATCACAAAATACAAAATATGCACATGACAAATCTTAAACAATAGTTTGATATCTTTTACAGAGCATAGCATATATAGCAGACACAACATTAGTACACTTTTGTGAATACACATTTTACAGTGCATAATTAATTATTCATACGACTATTTTTATTCTACAGCATAAAACATTTTAAGTGTTAAATCATTAGGTTGTTTTGTTTGTGGCGTCATGATAAAATCGCAATTTCTCAATTATAAAAATACAAATTTGTTATACTTAAAATCACACTTATTACAAATGAAATGAGCAGATTTGTAAGCAAACTGTTAATTTATCGAATTTTTGATAGTACGCGTAAATAGGAAATATCCATCTGGTGTGTATTATAAGTTGATGGATTAATTTCTTTTTCTAAACATTTACTTGTTAGTTCTATTGATTTTGTGCTGTTTGATAAATGAACATTTAGGAACTGTTAAACAAATATTAAAGACATCGTACATACATATTTAATTTAATATTTTTATTTTAACGCATTTAGACGTAGGAATTTATTCGTTTTAATCTGGTATTAATTTCTTGCTCTCGTTATTTGGTATGAATTGATATTAAATTTTTCGATTATGTGTTTTTCTTTTTCTTTTTTTAATTACATATTTATTTTATTATATAATGCAATTTATGTCTTGTATTTCCTTAAAAGCATTGCCCAGAAATCGGGATATTTCGTTTGTAAAAATGTGGTTAACTTTTGAGCATTCTGCGCCTGCTGTGGTGAGCAATTGCGACAATTGCGTACTATTACCTCGGGTAGGGCAGCTAAAATAAAAGAATAAAAAATGTATGTAAATAAATTCTTCTGGTTTTTTTACCTCTTTTTAATTATTATTATACTCTAGTATTTTTAAGCTTAAGGTCTCCTTATTTTTATTTAAAATATATTATTTTTCTATATCTCGTCACTGCTTTGTGTGAGTTCTTCAGGAAATTTGTTTTGAAAAAATTTTTTTGTTTATAAAACAATATATTTCACTATTTTATAGGCTAATTGTTCGTAATTTTTTTGTTTAAAAAAAACAATTAAACTTGTCAAATTTTATTTATATTTAGTTTTTGCGATTTAGTTCTCTTTTAATATTTTTTATGTTATAAAAATGTAGGTATGAATAATATTTTAGCCGTTTTTAGTCGTGAATCATATATAAGTAACGGCGGCAAACATATACTATCGCCGTCTAGCCTAAAGATTTTTAGCCGTTCGACTCAGATCTCTAGAGCTATTTTATGACAAAACAAAAACATACGTGAAAGAGTGCTATTATTTTATGACTTTTTTGTATGCAGCACAACAACAACTCTTTTAAAGTGGTCTAAAATATCATGCCCTTATGCAAATATGTGAATACCCCAAGTATAAATGTTCGTCAAAAAATATTTACATACAAAATATTTTACATTGATAACCCTAAAAATTGAGTTTTGAGTATTTTATGGCAAAGGTGAGACGTTTCTTTATGAATACGTTAAATATTATTTTGTTTTAAATAAATAATTTAAAACAAGTAAAATTGACAAAGAGATCAGTTTCTGTTCATCCGTTTGTTTATGAGAAAAACTTATAATCAAAGCCAGATTGAAAATAGGTTCTTGTCTAAAACGAGCGGATGAACGAGTTTGACGCAAGTCTATTCTATTCGGGTTCGGGCAAACCTTGCAAAATTGACAGATATTCAGGTTAGGGTTCACGCTCGATCTTTCATCCCTGGTGTACCGGAACTTTGAAAGATTGTGTAGCTTGTAGTCCTGTGGGCATCAGAATGGACGTTTGCGGGCAGTTGATCGATACCAGGCCACTATAATTTAAACATTGAAGGGAAAAATATTTCAAGAAAATTCCCGAGAAAGAAGAAAAAGCAGGGAAATGACAGCACTAGACTTTTGATTGTTATATACACACATACATACATACATATACTATGTATGCGTATATGTGATTGTATGTATTTGTTTTTGATTCTAGCACGAAATCTATAATTGATATTTATTCATTGTTGCAGCTAATCGTGTATTAGGAAGGTAAAGGTTAATGTGGGCGTGGCAATCGCTAAAATCCCTTTCAAAATGTGCAACTAACATGTTTGACTTGTATATTTTTTTTAATATGTTATAACTAAATATGTATTTATTTATAATAAATAGAAATTTCCCAAACGTTAATGAAAATTTGACGTAAAATAAAAATATATAAATGACTGGCCGAATTAGTCAAGTGTGAAATATATTCTTGCTTTGAATTCATGGGCATCGTGTACGGATATCCATCCATCCGTCTATTATTTACTCATTGGCTTAATATTGACAAGTTTGTAAACTTTTTCAACATATTAGACACGCAACTTTTGTATGACGTCAATTTTATTTTGATTTTAACACATACGTCGCATGTAACAAAAAAAACAATAATAATAATAAATAAATAAATGTAAATATAAAATTTATATATAAACATATTTGTGTATACACATGCAAGTTTAATTAAAAATCCGGCTGAGAAATTTTACAGTTTTAATTTCATATCAACAAAATTTTGTTTAAATAACAACTGCTATCATATTCAACTAAACCAACTAATAAGTGGTGACAAAAACACAATACACATGAGCACTGATGATGAAAGCGTTGCGGCTTTCGAAAACCTTTGTTCTGCTCTGCTGTGTAATTTGAATAACTAAAAACTGATGTTGACTTTAATTTGTGTCTTGGAATATTTATCATGACTTTCTGAATTTAAAACAAAAAATTTCCAACAATCTTCTTCTTCTTCTTATATATATAAAAATAAGTTGTCCTATGTTCGTGATTTTATAACTCGAGAACTACTCAACCGATCTTAAAACGACTACATGCGTTGCAAAGGTCTACTTTCACTAATGGTTTATAAAAAAAACAAAGAAAAATTTCTACGAATATGCGTTATAGCTCGCGTGAGTTTTCCCTATATAAAATATATATATTTTTTTATGAGATTTACATTTTGCCGGTATAAGGCTCTGCTTGATCGCGTCATTTGACTTATTTAATTTCTGTGTGTTTATTCATTGTCATTTAAGTTTACAGTGCGAGAATTGACATTTTTTAATTATTGATTTATAATCTTTCAGTTAAAATTAAAATCTTTTGCATAAAAAAAAAATAAATTCAAAAATTATTCAACAACGCCGCGACAGAGACGTTCACAAATTGGCCGACGAACACGCCACAGCAGTCAAATACGTTTAAATAGATCTAATCAGGATGAAGAAGAGCGATTAGGAAGTACTGAATTAGCAAGTCAACGAATGGCACGATCAAGATCAAATCCAGAGAAGAACGTATTGAAGGTGTGAGAGTTAAAAACAGAAGAGATCGCAAACGTAACACTGAACGCTCAAAACAGGCAACAGCGGAGTCAGGAAAATGTCTATTCTTTCTAGAAAATTTAATTTTTAATACAACGAAGTAAACGTATGTTATTGAATTGTCTAGCAATGCGGGCAGAGTTACTCTAGTTAGCCTATAAATCTTAATTTAATTTAAAATTTTTTTTTTGTGGAGGGCGTATTCCGGGTATTGATTACGTTTTCGAGGCTTGAGAGCTTTAAACCATCTTGTTATTCTGGAAAATTTTTAAATTTTATCAGCTGGCTCTGTATTGCTTCGTAATTTTATAATAATTAAAAAGTGCTGCATCCATTTAATTTTTCAATGAAATTTTTAAATGTTATTCGTAATGATTCTTTTTTAAACTTAAAAAAAAAAATTCCAAGTTGATTATTGAGGGATTTTTGCTAGTTTCTATGCGCAAGTCACTGGATTAATGCAGATCATGCATGTGCTTCTCGTTAATCAAATCCGCAAGCCTTTAAAAAATCACCCACTATTAGGTAACTGTTAAACAGTCCTACAGAATATGGGTGCCGCTGATATAATTTTTAATAACAGAGCCGCTTTAAAATAAATTTTAAACAAAAGTTGTTTTAACACATAATTTGTTTATGAATACAACACTAAATATTTTTCCTTTATTTAAAATAATTTTTTTATATTAGTGGCATACTAATCGCCGAGATGTATCAGCAAATACAAATGCAAATTACATGCGTTGCAACTAGAGATGTGCGCGTGAGTAAAATTAAGCTCACGATTTAGGAAACGCAATTTTTTTACACACGCTCTTGCACGACAAGATCTTAGGCGCGCACGATCATGCATGCTCATAAACACATACATTTTTAATCACACTTTTCACTTTTTTTTTTTTATTTTGGACCAGCACTCAGGGGATAACCCCTATATATGCAATGCATGCGCCGGAACTGAAAACGAGGGGAGAGATTAGGAAAGATGAGAAGATAGACAGTTTTTTTTTTAACTATTTCAAGCTTTTACTTCGCCGGCTAAGTTTTGCTACAGGGTGCAACGAAGGTGGGTGCTGTTACTCTGCTTTTAGTACATGATAGTGTCAGTCGCTGCCAATTATGTTCAGTGACCAGTGACTATGCCTTCATCATTGAAACAGACTGGCAACAACTAACATAACCATGAACTAATGCTGATCAGAAGAATTCAACACAATATTTTATGACCCAGCGCGGGCTCGAACTCAGGACCCTCCGCTTCATAGTCTCGTGTTCTACTACTTTAGCCAACAGCAATCACACGTTGGCAACTATTTTGCCAAATCACGTATGATCACAGTAGTTTAGCCTATATTATAAAATCTTATATGTAATTCAATTTATTTATTTATTTGATGTATATGAAGATGAAACCCCCACCCCCTCCTCATGAAATTTAACATCTGGGTCCTAAATTCTTTAATCACGCACGCTAACATTATTTTTAATAATTTGTAATCAGGATTCATGTGACTCAAGAGGGAATCATCGCGTGACACGAACAACTCACGACATTTGCACATCTGCAGTAGCAACCAAGAATTGTTCATTCAACTGCTATTGAAGCACTCATTAACGATCATGGAAACAAAATGCAAAAACGGAAAAATTTTTCCGTTTTAGTGGAATGAATAGTTGCATCGAAAATTTCCATTTCAATAAAGATTTAACAAGAAGTACGACAAATTAAATTAAAAAACTTGTTCTGGTTTAAATGAATAATATTTAATACGACTTTTGATTAATTGAATGCGTAAAAGAGTTGATGCTTGTAGTATAGTCGCTTATATGGCCAAATAGCGTAACTGCAATTTTACAAATATATCAGAAAGAGTATTTTTTGTTGTTTTCTTAATCTTATTTAATCCTTCATTTTCTGTAGAATTTTAATTTTATCTTTTTTTAAACATCAATACGATAATTAAAAAAAATATATAACATCGTTCAGGATTTTGTTTAATTTGAAAAATGGAATAACTTTCGAATTTTGTGCAAATAGATACGTGAGCGTAAGTAGAGTTCCCTTCTGTAGGGATATTAAAAATTTCATAATTTTAATTTTAAGAAAAGTCAGTTAAGTCACTTGGCCAACTAAGTGAAGATATAAAGCATGCATTTACATGCATATGCATGTGCGTATGCACTATCCTACACACACATCCACGTGCAAGCAGCTGTATTTTGAATGACCTTTATGAGATCTTGCAGAATAACTGGGTTATGAACACAAAAGAAAAATATATACTCTTAGTACATTTTCAACTCAACACACACACACACACGCAGTTTAATTTAATTTTGAATAGTTTTCTGGTTTTATCAAATACTTACACACATACACATGTACACATATCTGCACAATGCAAAAGTATTGTAAATTTTGAATTTTCCATCTAAAAATTTACCTTTCAATTGCCGTCCTAAGGGGTCGCAGGGACTCTTTTCGAGAACGCACATCATTTGACGGCTAACAAGGACCTGATTGTTCAGCATTTTGTTTATATTCTTTTCATCACAGTTGGCCACCACAGCAGCAAAGATTAAATAAATCATAAAGGACTTTACCATCCGTGAAATAATTGCTTTCATATTGTTATCCTTTAATTTTTTGCTTCCTGCCTTGACTGGCAACTGTTCAACGAATTCCTGTCTGTATTCTGTGTTGTTTGTGTTGGTGACTAATTACTAAATAAGTGTTTTCCTGTTGTTGTTGTTGTTCTTTTGTAGCTGAAAATCACAAAGAAAGAGAAAAAAACAAAAACAAATGTAAAAATTTTGATAAAAAAGATAAAAAAACATCAATTATTATGTTTTGCTTTAATTTAATTACGCTTACGGAATTTTTAATAAATTTTATCAGTTTCCTACGACGAATGACTGTCACACGTACTTATTCGTCCGCTTTTTATCTTAAAAATCCGTCTTTACGATTTTGCAAATTTAAAAATTAAATGCGAACTTTTCCACTCTCGATGTTGGAGTAATTGCCATACGACGCTACCCAGCAAACAAGCGAGTTTATTCTTAAAAGGAATATGAAAATGACAGCAATTTCTCCTCAAAGTCGAGGTATTTATTTGCCCTCAACTCCTTGGCATTCACAAGCCTATAGCCATTTCCACACTCCAACCATTTTACATGAAGCAACAGTTTTTGACGAAAAAGAGCCTATCGCATAAAAATACCCACAAGGCGTTGCCATTATAGCGGTTAATTCACATAATTAAGTCTCAAGTATAATTACGAAAAACTCGGTTACAGAGCAATCCTGAGACCTGAGGGCAAATTACCACATTCGACATTGATCGAAATTTCAATAAAATTTAAATGGAAATTTCGATCGATATCGAGTGCCGTAATTTGCCCCCAGGGGGCAAATAAATAACATAAATATAAGTAAATTAAAAATTTATAAAATATGCATTTTTAAATGTAAAAATTTTACAAAAATCAATTGATATCTTATGGTGATTTCTTTCCTGAAAAAAATTTAACATTTTATTACCGCTTTCCCAAAAAACTACAAAGGGGGGCATTTTTAAAATAAAAATAATCTTTCGCAAGAGATGCTACATTCATTTGTAATAAATTCACTATTTCCAAATGCCATAATGTTGCCATTTTTTATTGAAAAGTGCAAAATATGTAGCATTCTTTTTCAGAAAAGAAATCAACATTAAATATGACATTGAGTAAAGGAAGTGTATTAGCAGTTTTGCTCTAGTTGTGTAATATGCCCTTTTTAAAGCCAGTCATCATGACTCACACCTATTTTCACCAGTCGTAGTACAGGTACTTTCAAGGCAATTAATACAAATTTATGGAAAAAAGACAAAAAAAAAACGCAACTCTAAAAAATAGATAATTGCCCAATCAATTAAATTTTTATGAAAATGTTCAAGACCGTCAGTTAAAAATACTTGTAAAATCTTTCAAAACTTTTTCAGTTTCAGCAAAACCATGTGATATTTAATCAGACTCAAGAGATTGATTTTCTATCCTTCCATGCCAATTTTGATACCCAAATAAACCGCTTTTGGCAATCTGGCATCCTCAGTGTTGTATTTTCCATTTTACTTGTTATTTTCAAAAATAATAAAAAATTTTAAATAAAATTTGTTGAGAAATTTAAAAAGTTCCTGCAATTGGAACTTCAATTTCAATCTCACATCTCTGTGTGGATATGCAAGATATTGAATATATTGTTTGAGATGAATGAACGTATAATCTCGTGTGTGCTGGGTATTTGCAAAATTAAACATGCGCATCACGCATCCTTTATGTGTGTATACTCTTTTTAAATCAAACCCAAGAAACATAAATTAAACGTTTCGTTCGTATATTCTCATGTCATTGTGCACTTATATTCTGGTTGGAGTATTTATTAATTCTAAATTTGTTTCGTTGCAGTAAAAATAACTTTTAAGAAGTTAAAATTATTTCTAAGGGTCCTTGGTATCGATCAGATTTTAGAACGAAACTCCATTTAATTCCATTAATTGTTATACGATTATGAATTAGTTTCGTCACCTGAAGCGACAACACGTAAAATTGAAAAAGCGACAGTGCGACAAAGCAGCAGCACAACAAAGCGACACCGTGACAATGCGAGAAAGCAACATCGCGACAAAACGGCAGCGCGAAAAAGCAACAGCGCAACAAAGCAGTAGTACAACAAAGCGACTGGACGGCAAAGCGGCAGCGCGACAGTGCTAGAAAGCGACAGCGCGACAAAGCCATGGCACCACAAAGCGAGCTCATCCATAGTACTCTTCACACGCGTGGTTTCAACATTATGGGGCAACTGCACACAGAGCCAAAACCTGGTCAGTCGCTTTGGGGCCATCCCATTTTACACCGCGGTCGCCCGATCTAACCCCCATGGATTTTGCTTAATGGGGCTACCTCAAAGAGAGGGTTTATAATGACAATCCCCAAGCTCTTGTGGTCTTAAAGGATAATGTTCGTCAAGAAATCAGCTCAATTGAATCAAGTTTACAGCAGCGTGTGGCGCAGAACACAAGGCTGCGTTTTGAACTGTGTATTCAACTCGACGGAAGACATCTGGATGACATACTCCTTAAAAAATAAAATTTCCATTTTATCGTTCAATGCTCTTAATAAAACTTTGTGTCAATTATTACATTTTTTATATAAATCTACTACCAGACACCCTGTAGATGGGGCTTTTTGTTTCAAAAATATAACAAACCAAAAGGTGGTAGCCGAAGTAGTTTTTTCAGTTTAAAAAATAATTTATTTTCCGCAGAAATGAATTGGTTGAACTCTTCTTACTCATATTTTAAAATTTTGTGGTATTTGCAAATATATTTTCCATTTCAATAAGTTTTTTGCTACTCCTGTAAAATTTTTAAAATTTTGGAGATAGGACATTTTACATTTTCTACATACTGCACATTAGCAAAGTCTGGTCCAAGGAAAACTACTTGATTAAGCCAACAATGGAAATAGGAAGAAATATTGGCTCTGTCCAGAGGTATACTTCCCCACAAATACGGTAGTCGTCATTCTATTTGTTTTCGAATTTCAAATTGTGTATAGGAAATTAAACACAAACTAATTGCATTTCCACCAAAATATTTAGCAATTATTGTTGTTTTAATTAACCTTATTGAATAAATAAATGACTTATTACAATTATAGCAGCAAACAAACTTAAATAATTGCACACCGGCCGCTACATACGACGAGTGAGCTGGAGTGTGTGAGCATTCATTCGTACGTGTAGCATTAATAAGGAATTATTTAATTCATTTTATTTGTTATTGTATCTAGTTAATAAACTTTAATTGCCTGCAAAAGGCCATAAAGGTATAACTTTAAGAATTGACGTCATAATTAATAGAATTACTATTTAAATTGCAGCTAAAATAGAATCAATTAAATTTCAGGCAAGAATTCGCAAATGGGAGTTAGGCTTCAGGCTTAAAGTATTTATTAATTATTTCGAGTTCAATATCAACAAAGAAAAATATCATTGTATAAATTTTCCATTAATAAATATGTAAGTATTCATGCACATACCCATACACATGCACGTAGTTGTATATATTTTTTAATTTGAAATGCTTGGACGCTCATTAGGGTCAATTAATTAAACAAAATATTATATTAATACTATTTTGTTGTTGTCGATTTTATGCATGAGTTTTCTTCGAATTTTTTTCATTTGTTAATAACATTAAGCAATAATAATTATAAAAACACACACTCATACACATACAATCTTCTATACAAATTCTTCCATTTAGAAATTCAATACAAAAGATCTTGGTAAATCCTTAATTGTCTGTTAATGTGCAGTTGAATCGGATGCAAACTTGTAAATTGGTTTATCTAGAATTTCAATATCTATTTGTTTTATATTCATTCATTCATTGATTTTTGTAACCGCATACAAATTGTTTAAGCACTCGAAACTAATGGAAAATGCATCGTTGTTGCTTTTTACTTGCATTGTTTAACGTGATATTGCTAAATAAATGAATTAAAAACAAAAACAAATCGTTTCTATTGATTTTCTATTGAAACTATTCTTTACAAGCATTCACACTTACATACATACATACATACATACATACATACATACATACATACATATTTATGTAAGTAAGTATTTATGTACTTGCATAGAGAGATATGGAGGTGTGCATGTGGATCTCTCATTTGCTCAAACAACGTGCTAACTCACAAAATTAGATTCCTGATTCATTTCTTCTTTTTTTCAATTGCACTTCTTTTTTTTAAATCAAGAAGTGTTTCTATTTATCATTTTTTCTACCGATTCGTTAAAAAGTTCCAGTAAAAATAGCTTTTTGTGATATTTGCCTGTAATGTTTATATTTTATGTTGGCTTTGTTTGGTGAGTCCTGTGTGACGAACGCTACATTTGTATTCCATCCGTATGGAAAATTTTGTTTAGTGGGATTTAAGCCCACTAGTTAAGTGCCATAGAGCTGTGTGACGCGCGATACAAAAACGCAAGTTGAAAATGTGTTGTCATAAGTTTTAGCTTGTAAAAACCAGTATTTTTCGTGACGCACGCTATCAGCAAAATTTCAATCTTAAGTCTATTTTAATAAATTTGAAGAGAACCGATTAAATAAATTTATATTAACACTAGTTAAATGCCATAAATTTGTGTGACGCACGATACAAAAATCGCAAATTAAAAATGCGATAAAACCAAGCTTATATTTCATAATGCACGCTACAAACCCTGGATCTGACCTATCAACAAAATTTCAATCTTAATATATTTTTTATAAATTTGAAGAGAATCGGTTAAATAAATTTATATTAACACTAGTTAAATGTCATAAAGTTGAGTGACGCACGATACAAAAAACACCCTTATTTTCCCTTATTTTTCGTGACGCACGCTATCAACAAAATTTCAATTTTAATAATTTTTTTATAAATTTGAAGAGAACCCATTAAATAAAATTGTATTAACACTTGCATAAAATTAAGAAACATGGGGTGGAGCAGCTTTTTGTAAACTTTTATAAACTTTTTTGTTTCAATATAAATAAAATTCCATATCTTGCAGTATATTTTTGTTTATGGTTATTAATTGGATTTTCAATTAGAATTTGAGCTAACATTAAGTCAGCGCAAAATTTCATCAAAATACGCCCATTTGTTCCATCCTAATTTTTTTGCGAAAAAATTTTTTTTCTTGTTTATGGTCAATTATTGGATTTTCAGTTAGAATTTGAAATAACATTAAACCAGCGCAAAATTTCATCAAAATGCGCCCATTGGTTCTCGAGATATGGGCGTTATCGATATATATAGGAGGTATCGTTTTTTTCTCATTTTTAAAGGCTATAGTCCATCCTAATTTTTTTTGGAAAAAATTTTTTTTCTTCTTTATGGTTAATTATTGGATTTTCAGTTAGAATTTGAAATAACATTAAACCAGCGCAAAATTTCATCAAAATGCGCCCATTGGTTCTCGAGATATGGGCGTTATCGATATATATAGGAGGTATCGTTTTTTTCTCATTTTTAAAGGCTATAGTCCATCCTAATTTTTTTTGGAAAAAATTTTTTTTCTTCTTTATGGTTAATTATTGGATTTTCAGTTAGAATTTGAAATAACATTAAACCAGCGCAAAATTTCATCAAAATGCGCCCATTGGTTCTCGAGATATGGGCGTTATCGATATATATAGGAGGTATCGTTTTTTTCTCATTTTTAAAGGCTATAGTCCATCCTAATATATTTGGAAAACATTTTTTTTTCTTCTTTATGGTTAATTATTGGATTTTCAGTTGGAATTTGAAATAACATTAAACCAGCAACAAATTTCATCAAAATACGCCCATTGGTTCTCGAGATATGGGAGTTATCGATATATATGGGAGGTATCGATTTTTTTTCATTTTTAAAGGCTATAGTCCATCCTAATTTTTTTGCAAAAAAATTTTTTTTCTTCTTTATGGTTAATTATTGGATTTTCAGTTAGAATTTGAAATAACATTAAACCAGCAAAAAATTTCATCAAAATACGCCCATTGGTTCTCGAGATATGGGAGTTATCGATATATATATATAGGAGGTGTCGTTTTTTTTCTCATTTTTAAAGGCTATAGTCCATCCTAATTTTTTGCAAAAAAATTTTTTTTCTTCTTTATGGTTAATTATTGGATTTTCAGTTAGAATTTGAAATAACATTAAACCAGCAAAAAATTTCATCAAAATACACCCATTGGTTCTCGAGATATGAAAGGTATCGTTTTTTTCTCATTTTTAAAGGCTATAGTCCATCCTAATTTTTTTCCAAAAATTTTTTTTTCTTCTTTATGGTTAATTATTGGATTTTCAATTAGAATTTGAAATAACATTAAACCAGCAAAAAATTTCATCAAAATACGCCCATTGGTTTTCGAGATACAAATTATTTTCTGTAATTTAAAAACTTTCTTGTTGGTGGACGGTTTTTAGACGTCGCTATGTGTTGTTTCAATCTAAAAAATAAACTAATTTTCTTCAATACTTTTTGGCCTGTTCGTCAAAAAGCCCATAACCTTTGTCGGGAATCAAGACCATCATCCTTTAAGCTTTTATGTATTTGAAATAAAATTTCCATATAAATCTTCTAAGTTTTAAATTACATATATAAACTTTATCTATTATTTATTTTTTACACAAATTACACTTTAACACAAATGATCATTATGGGCACACACGAGTCGATACATTCATATAATATTTTGTTTCTTGAGAAATGAAAAAATTAAAAAAAAATATCTGTGACCTGTAATTTTAGATATTATTATCGTTATTAGTGTGTACTAGCAATTATATAACAATAAAAACACCTTCATTAGGGACACACAATTTGATTAGAAATTCAAATTTTTTGGAATGCAGATAATTAATATAAATCTTGTTTTTCTTATGCCAAATGTTTTTCTAATAATATTTTTTGCTGTGAGCAATGCGAAAATTAAGATTATATTAACTTCGAGTTTATATTAACATATGACACGAAAACAGCTGACCTGCCAAAGCAAAACAGTGTTGCCAAAAAGAAAACTCTAAAGGCTCAGCATTTATTCATAAAAATTATGAGAGGCTCATAAGTGTGTAATAGAGCAAATTTCATATGAAATTTTGTTTTATTACGATGTTATTAGACTCTCATAATTTTTATGAATAGGGGGGTAAAGCTCTGCAAAGAGTTAAACGAAGCATATAAAATGTACCCTGCTAATGATTTATTGGCTTATAAAACTAAAAGTACCTTTTCGTTTGCCACATTTATACGATTCAAATATAATTATTAGTTTTTTTTCTTTTGTATTTAAATATGAAAGGTCCAAAGTTAACTCAACTTTAATAAGCCAGCACCGGATAGAGTACGAGTATTTGCATTTAAAAATTAGTTGAGGTTGAATTATAGATGAGAAATAGATTTGTACTTGGATGTGGAAAATAAGCATTTGAAAACTAATAGATAAATACTAATGATTCACACAGTAGTTTTCATTTTTAGTTAATTACTTATTATCTATTGAGCAAATGATTTAAATATATTTTAAGAATAAATTTTTTTTACTGATTATTTTACTCAATTCGTTATGGCTTTTTCAATCGCCTGATTGTTAATGGCATGCCAACGCATAAATTTCATATTAAAAACATTGAATTGTTTTTATGCAAATATATATCGTTTCATAAATTTACTCAGCAGGTAGGTCTCTTATTTTGATAGTTAATTCAATGCAAATCATTTACCAACTTTTAAATACGTAATTTGTTTTTTTAGAAAAATTCTAGGTATTATTTATAAATTATTTACGTTTCCGTTTAAACAACATCACAGACTCCATAAGCAGGGAAAATAAATATGTATTTAGCCAGGGGAAAAAGTATTTTCGTAATTATGTTGGGCCGAAACAGCAACGAAAATATTGATGATCACAATGTTTTGGGGGTTTTGATGTCTTTTCAGACAGATAAGTTCTATTTTTAATGAATTTATAAAAAAAGGCATAAAAAGTCTTACATTGTTTATTTTCTACGAAAAAGTGTAACATTTTGTGCACTTTTTAAAGAAAAATGGCACTATTATGCTATTGGGAATTAGTGGATTTATTAGAAATTAATCTATCCTTCTTACGCATATTAATTTTTGTTTTAAAAGTTTGTCTAACTATAACTTTTTAAAAAATAAGTGAAAAAATGTTGCATATTTTCCAGAAAAGAAAACGCCATTAAACAAAAAATACAATAACAGTGTCGGTTGGAATTTCAACCTGCGGAGGAAAATAATATAAGTAATGCAATGGAAAGAACAATGAATGAAATTTGTTTCCCCACAATTCCTAAAAAAAATTTGAAAATCCCAAAATAGGGTATTTTCAGAATTTTCGCGGTATATTTTTTATATCTTTTTATATAAAAGCACATGGGGTCTTAAGGTTAGCGAAAACTTTCTATAAGTATTTGTGATCCTGACAGCATAATTTGAATATTCCGCTGTAGCCCGAGTTTATCTTATTTGTTTGTGGCTTATATAGTGACAACTTCTTGCAAAATAAATAATTAATAAATTAGCTGGAAAATATTTTGGCGCAAATTCAAAAATCATTTGCCCAAAGCAGGCAGGCAGGCATTGATTTCGTTTCTTCTTCAAATAAATCTTTTGTTTGGTTGTGTCTTTTTATCTTTTTTTTGTATTTCTGTTTACAAATTAGTCAATCAGGCAAGCCTTCACCCCAAATGTGTTTAACAGCTAATTTATTTATTACAACAGCCAGCCATACAATATTTTTGTCTTTAATGTCAATATTAATGCTAAATATTACAATTTTGTATTACATTTTTAAATAAAATAAACGTGTGCAGTGAAATAAATTTGTGCGTACACATTTGTTTCTTTGCTGCTAATTTGAAAATAATTTTTTGATTACATTTTAATTGAGTGTATAAATTTATAATAAACAAAAATTCGTACATGCAAAAGGTGTTTATGTAAAAATTATAACGAAAATAAATTAAGAATAAAAAAAATCAACCAGCCGGACTTGTTGTTAACTACGAGATATATTCAGTTACCAATAATCGAGGCAAGTCCATGAGTTGGTTAGTTAGTCAGTCAGTGAGTGAGAACGAGTAAATTAAAGTCTACATGAGTACATGAATTTATTTCTGTGTGTGTGTGTGTGTGAGCAAAAGCTGTTCACTTAAAATTTGGTATTCATACTGATCTTCAGTCTTTCCCTACACCTTAAGCGATTTGTTATCAATATTTGATATTTAATAATTCTAGTTATTCATGTCCTAAAATTAGTTTTTAGTAGCTGTAGCCTTTACCCACGAATAACTTTACGGACGATGTTATTTTTAGGTTATTTTAGGTGACAAGTCATTTTATGACAGATAGTCAGGCTTGCGGATTATATGAAAAAAATGGCCTATTAATGTTAGTTGAAAAATTTTTTGATGTGTAAACATCTATACGCTAGGGTGCAAAAATCTTTTTCTTTTTTTGTGTAATCATACGGACAACAATAAGTACAGAGACACTTAACAGTTGCATAGAAATACACTCAACACCATCTAGTGTGCAATAGTAGCTACTAATGTTCACTAATTGTCGCACATTATATTATTGTAGGCAAATAAAAACATATAAATAAAATGAATACAAAAACATTAAATATTAATAACTTTTAAAAAGATTTTTTGCGCTTTTAATAAGAAATTTACTAAAACAAAGCAAAATAAGAAAAACAAAATACTAAACTTATCAAACTAAAAGTCTTCTTCGTCTTCGAGATTGTCATTCATTCGGACAACAGAAGTACAGAGAAACTTAGCAGCTGCATAGCGCTGTACAGTTCGAAAACCATTGCTGTAAACTAACTACATGCATTACATTTCAATAAACAGCTGATTAATAGATTTTTCATTACTAGATCGGACTCACATTGCTTTTTTTTTAATGAAATTTTTATATTGAATAATTATTTTTATATTAAATATTATTTATTAAATTGCTATATCCAATAATTATTCGTTGCTGACGAATTAGTTGTGTTTACTATATAATTGTTCGTTACCTGATACTTCTTATTTGACATCTTTTTTGAAATGTACAAGCAAAGTTTACTTTGCAGAGTCCCGAGTTTTTGATGGAGCAAAAGCAAGCAAGTAAGAACGTTATATTCGACCGGGTCGAATCTTAAATACCCTACAAATATTTAGTAAATAAAAACTCTATTTTGTAGGGTTTCACTCCAGTAGGGGCCATGGGGGAGACATTTCACCTTTACCATAAAAAAGTAAATTTGTGGAATTATTAAGTGTAAAAAGTCAAGGTCAATTAGGGAATAAAAGTAGGGGGTGGGGAGTGTAGGGCAGAGGAGCATCAGAGAACATCTCAGCTTCGTCATAAAAACTTTAAAATTTAAATTAAAGGAATGTAGGTTTAAATTATACAATTTGTTAAATATTTTCACTAGTTTTCCTTGTAATATGTTACGCCCACTAAAGGGGACGAGGTTCAAAAATGAATTTTTCTGATTTTCTGGCTGCAAGTTCAACGCTTTGGACCTTCTTTGACATAAAAATATATCATTTGCTTAACAAAATTACAAAAAAATTTTAAAAATTATGTTGTTTTTTAGAGGTTGGTTTATTTGTTCTTAGGGGAACTTTTTTCGATCTGGCCCAACTCAGCCCATTTACGAGCTTGAGCTGTGCTATTCTTCAAAATATATTTATACCAAATTTCAAGTGTCTGGTTCTTTGCGTTTGAACTGAATCGTGACTTCCACAGACGTCTTAGATAATCAGATATATATATATATATATATATATATATATATATATATATATATATATATATATATATATACTTTATGGGATCTTAGAGGAATGACTAGTGCATATAGCCTCCAATTCTTCTTTGGAGGGTATGAAATGAATGGTAGTGAGTGCATAAAGGGTGAGTTTTTAGCGAAATTCTGTTTTTGGCAACTCCGCTGATTTCTTATAACATGTTACTGTCAAACATGATCAGTTTGGTCTACAATGTAATTTAATTTCGTGCAATTTAATGCCTTTAGAAAATTAATTTTTTTTTTGAAGGGCAAACCCGTAACGTTTGACGCACTGGCAGCCAATATTGAAGAATATATTGGTGAGATTCCAGCCGATATGTTAGAGGCAGTATGCCAAAACTGGACCCAGCACTGCATGAAGCATTTGGGGCGTACCTGCGGTCAACATTTACACGAAATCATCTTTAAATATTGAGTTACATATACACATATGGATCGTTCTATCGACTTAAATAAAGATATCATACATTTCTCTAAATTTTATATTTTTTTTCAAATCTAAAATATCTTAAAAAATCACCCATTACTTTGATGTACTCGCAAGGTTGCTTTGCACTTTATTCATGCCGCATCTAGCAAAATCCTAGACCGATTTTTCTAGTTCAAGGCAATATTTTGAAAATGGCAGCCTTGTGCAGCCCCCGTATGATTTTATTAAACAAACATATTCGAATACGTGTATTTACAAAGTCAAAAGGCAAAAGCAAGGAGAATTCATATAAGGAGAACTCGACGACTGTTCTCCCGATTTTTTACTACTTTGTGCTGCTTTAACTTTTAGCAAGTTTGTCCGTCAAAACTTTTTTTTTTTATATACTTCCAAACGTTTTTGACATTTCAATTTGCAGGGAATTCGCCCATGAATTCACCTGGTATGTATTAATTCGCCTGGGGCAAAAGCTTAGCGTGTCCAGATTTTAAGCGAACATCTTTTTAGATACATGGATTTGAGTCACTGGGTCGTAAAGATCACAATTGGCTGGATAAATAAACAAACTAAAATCAAATTTACACAAACTACGTAACGCAACACTTTGCTGTTGCTGTTGTTTTTGTACTCGTATTATTATTATTTTTCCATACTACAATGACGTTTTACAAGCTCACTCACACCTCTTAACACTGCTCCAAGCTAACTACGCTAAGCCAAATTGTGAGCCAAACTGAGCCAAGCTTAAAGTCAGTTTAGTTGAAGTGTAAGGCCAGCTCAATAATATAAAAGGTTCAGTGGATTCACTACTAAAGTCAGTCGTTTGTCAACAGCTTTTAACTAAACACATCTTGTCTTGGTTTAAAATCAAACAAACTAGTAAGTGATATTTTCCTTAACGAGTTAACAAAAATTAAATTAAACAGAAACATGTATTGATTTTAAAAAAATATATATTGTGTAAACAAAAAATAGTATGTGAAAGAGTGAATAGCTCCTTAGGAAAATAAAAGAAGACAAATTTCCATATCCACGAAAAAAAAAAAATAAACGCGTTCCGTTTTACTGTATTGGTGCTACCCCAATACCAACTCGCTCGTTTTAGTTTGACGGTTTATTGATTTAAAGATTTTGCAATCAACAATTTATTTACACAATTTATCATAACGAGTGATTATTGTTTTATTTTTTGTTGTTTTTGTAGACCAAAAAATGAAACTAGCCATTGTTGTTGTCGCTTTCATGGCCATCGCCGCCGTAACTGCCGAAGATGGCTACACCACTAAATTCGATAACGTCGATGTCGATGAGATTTTAAGATCGGATCGTTTATTTACCAACTACTACAAGTGTTTAATCGATGAGGGCAAATGTACTCCCGATGGCCGCGAATTGAAGAAAACTTTGCCCGATGCCCTCAAAACCGAATGCAAAAAGTGCAATGAGAAACAACGTCAAAACGCCGATAAAGTAATTCGCTACATTATCGATAACAAGCCAGAGGAATGGAAAGTTTTGCAACAGAAATACGACCCCGAAAATGTTTACTACAAAAAATACAAGGGTGAGGCTGAGGCCCGCGGCATCAAAATCTAAATTGAGCAATTGTGATGAAAACAACACACTAAAATAACTTCTTTTAAAGTCAAATTTGTCTGTCCTTAATACTCAAAAGAAACGGAACAAGTTTTCGAAAAGAAAAAAACAAAAACTCTCGAAAAGTTCCCCAAAAAAAATAAACAAAAAAACTTGTTATTCGGAAGACTTTAAAATGAAATCCTGTATATAAAACTATTTTTTTAAACATGTCTTTTATACCTATTAACTTTTTATTTTGATATTTTTATTACATGTATGTAGTTGTGCTTTATTATGATCCCATTGCAAAATTATACTTTTTGTTAAAATCAAAAGGACGCATATTTTAGTTTTTAGACAAGAATACGTTTAATAAAAATTCATTGGTTGTTACAAAAAATAATTTAAAAAAAAGTTACTTTTGTGTATTTTATTCGACCTTATTTTTCACTAAACTTATTAATTTTTATTATTCTTCAGGCTCTAGGTCTAAGAAAAATTTTGAATTGTTTACAATTCACCCTCTTGCAAAGTGGACGACTTTACTCAAAATTTTTCCTGAAGAAGAACATTTTTCCTGATTTGAAATAATATATACAAATACATACGAAAATAAAACAAAAATAGTTTATTTTCAATTCTTAGACCTAGAACCTGAAGAATATTAAAAATTGAGAAGTTTATTTAAAAAAAATAATTGCAAACCCTGGTTTAATATGGGGAATCGCTCTGCGATCATTTTGCTTTACAGGCCACTGATACCGTCGCAACATATGGGATGTTTTTCAGAATTCAGCAGCAGCACATTGTTGCGTGTATTAAAACCGCTACAACACGCAAGGATTGTAATATATATTACACATATACCGTTCAATTAGTACCGCTATTCAATTGACTAAATAATTATATGTTTGGCTGATGAGAAAAAATCCTAATCATTTTTGATATACTTTGTATACGTTGTATATATAAAGTGAGATGGGATATTTCTTTCAATTATCAAAAGCGCTTAATAAACGGTCCGCCATCTAACGTTTTTTTTTTTTCAACTAGTGCTTATTTCGTGAATGGTAACTCTTAGCTCATGTCTGATTTGACAGATAATTAGTTTTATCCTTCCGCTGAACGAATATGGTTGTGTATACGTTTGAACAACGCTTCGCTAAGTGGGCCTGCGATCGACTTACAGAAGATGCCGATTTTGCCAAAAAATTTCATCTTTTCAGATGAAGCTCAAATTGGACCGATCGTGTAGGCTACTGCATGGCCAGCCGAGGCAGCCATTTGAATGAAATTATTTTCCATTATTAACCGGAAGGATTATACTTTCAAATAAAAAAAGAAATTTGAGAAAATATTCAGTAGTTTTTTTATAGCATTTAAAAAAAATTTATTTGGCGGACCCTGTAGATGCGGACACAATTTGCTAGACGGCCAGTGTTGTGAAGCGTGTTTTTTTAGAGTGTCACAACACCACAGCAACGCGTGCAAATTGTTGAAATTTTTAATCAAAATAATTGTTCTATTCGTCAAACTCATCGTGCACATCTTCCATTGCGCACATAATCGTACTGCATGGCGTACATAATCGTCCTTCAGAGCGCCTAATTCTTTTTTTATCTTTTACCAGCACTCAGGGGATTACCCCTACATATACAGTGCATTGCGCCGGAACTAGGAAGGAGGGGTTAGTACTAAGGGGACAGATGCAGAAAGATGAGAAGAAGGAGAATTTTTTGTAGCTATTTCAAACTTTTTACATGGTCGGATAGTTTTTGCTACAGGACCGACGAAGGAGGGTGCTGCTACTCTGCTTTTTTAGTACATGATAGTGTGAGTCGCTGCCAATTATGTTCAGTGACCAGTGCTATGCCTTCATCATTGAAACAGGCTGGCAACAACTAACACAACCACGCACTAATGCTGATCAGAAGAATTCAATACAATATTTCATGACCCGGCGCGGGGTTGAACTCAGGACCCTCCGCTTCATAGTCTCGTGTTCTATTACTTCAGCCAACAGCACCCACAGAATTCGAATATCGTTTTCGGATCACATTTACTGTTACTGACCATGTGCATCTCGTGAGCGGCCGAATAGTGAGCACTGAAGAATCTGTAGCCTCTGTTTAGGAAAGCACTGAAGATGATCCTAGTCAAGCAATTCGTTGCCGTTCTCAGGGTTCTTCCACTTAATGAAAGATTGATTTTTTCAAAACACTACAAAATTATATATGTGATCAGTTAGTGTTCTCGATTCCTTTATAGGTATGGATCACCGCTTGCCACATGGGAATCGGCTGATCCGTTCGAAAGTTATAGCAGTTTTAAAATGAAAATAATAATGAAATAATTTGCAGTCATGCAGATTCGAACTTAAGCCCGTTGAAAAAATTAACAATTTACATAAGAAAGTTCGACTAATAAAAAATTCATACATAATTGAAAATAATAAAATTTTTAGCGTTTAAAATTAGCGAAAAGTTGCAGGGATGGTCAACCGTTTTCCATATTTTTTATATAACAACCTTTGGTACCACTGTGCAGCATATTTACAAAATATGCCCATAGTTGTGTTTGGGAATAAATTTCACGCACACTCATTAAATCTTATACGTATGTGATATGTTTTAAATTATTCACAATAGTTGTATATTATGAATAATTTTAATACAAATAATTCGCTTTAGCAGGAAAATTTACCAAAATTGTTTAGAATATTTCATAAAACTGGATATTTATATGTATATAAATATATATTTTTTTTCTAAAAAATTACCTTTATTTTATGCTTTTCTTCTAGCATCAAGTAAGTATTAAAATGCGGGGGGGAATATTAAAAATACGAGTAACAAAAAAATACAAAATTTGTATAAAAATTTCATTACAATAAAAATTTGTAATAATAGTAATCATCTAATCGGCATGATAATGCAGATTCTTGTTTCTACTTAAAGCTGACTGATATACGGCATTTATAAATGCATACAGGCATACAAACATGTGTATTTGCATGTTTGGGTGTATGTACATATAAAACTATGTGTGTGTGTGTATATGCAGTCATACTACAGCTTATTCGCACATGCATACATGTGATGTATAAGTTTGTATATTATGTGTGTGTGTGTGTGTAAGTATGTTTTCTGTTTGTATGTACATATGTATGTATGTATGTATATGTGTGATAGTATGATATTCCTCTTTAAATGCTTAAAATTCTATGGAGTTGAGTTGGTTGCAATATTTGATGCTTGTGTTGTTGTTGTTGCTGATGCTGTTACTGTTACTGTTATTTGTTGTTGTATTGTTTTAAAATTTCCTGTGGAATATTTTTGCACAAATCACGATTGCATTTGCGACAAGCTGACCGATGACAAATGTATTCTCTGCAAGGCAGTTATTTCAGCATTTAAAAATTTTTCATCTTGCAGCAGATATTCCTCACGCTTGCGAGCCAAATAATAAAAACCGGCCACAATTAAGCCAAACGTTACCAAACACATCAACAGTGTGCCATATTTGAGCGTATATTGTATAAGATTGAGACCAAATGTACTGTCATACAAAGTGTCTATGACTTCGTCGGTAAAGTCTCCAGAAGTGATTTCAATCCAAATCAAGGGTAAAATCATGCCATGCTCGAGACGTTTTAATTTATCTGCAAGCAAAATAATTTATAAAGTAGTTTAAAATCATCTACTATTTACAGATATGGAAATCAAATTTATATACAATAAAATATTAAACATAAATACTCGTATGTTAAAAAAAAATACACTCGTACAAATTAAAGTCGTGTTTTTTTTTTGGTTTAGTGGCTGTAAGTGTGTGAACTACTTGCTGTTGGTAAACTTGTTGCTGTTTTCAAATGTTTATCAAATATTCAGATCACACAATGGCAGCAAAAAAATAAATTTACATTTTCTTGTTATTAAATGGAAATATACTAAAAAAATATATTTATTTATTTACTTATTAATGTACAGCTTACAAATTTGTGTTTAGCAGCAAATAAAAAAAAATATATTAATAATAACAAAAAATAGACTGAATCAAACGAGATAATCGACTTAAATTAACACAACGAAACACACCATGAACGTTACGAAAAGTCGTTTTATTTTTATTTTTGGAAGTTTATAAATTTTATGTAATTAAAATTGAGACTTCATTTTTAAAAATAGCACGGTTCATCACTTTTAATTAAATATTCTAAATGTTTATCTATTTGTTTGAGTTTTAGTTATTGTTATTATTATTAGAATTATTATATTTAATTAAGCTGGCTTATTTGTATTATTTAACAAATTTTATTAAGTGGATTCACGCAAAGTAGCATAACCCACTTGAGATTCAATTAGTCTGGCCACATCAATAACACCTTAACCTAAAAGTTACAATAATTTTGTCTAGTGCAATCGCATACAAATTTAACCACAAAAGCTGGAAGAGACTAAGAAAGGCGGTTGCAGTATAAGTTACTGCTGCAGACGAAATATTAAAGCATCCAGCACGTTTAACAAAAAAAAATTAAAAGTGGGGATGCCATATCGGCCAGGGTTATATTTTTTACACCCTCCAAAAAAGAATTGCAGGGTATATTCACTTTGTCATTCCGTATGCAACGCAGTGAAATATCCCTCTGAGACCCCACAAAGCATATATCTATGGCTTAATATAAAAAAAGGCCTAACTCGATTTTTTGTTACTTTTTAAGAGAAGGCAAAAACTTAGTAGAATTCGTAAAATTTCTGACACAAGAAAAATGTTGATGCAATTATTCAAAAAAAAGATGCTTGTTTTATTAAAAAGCTACAACTATTTTTTTTATCATAAACTTTACGGATTTTATTAAGTTTCTTCCTTCTACTGTAAAGTAACAAAAAATCGAGTTAGGCCTTTTTTATATCAAGCCATCGATATATTCTTGATCAGTGAAGAAATCTAAGACGATCTGGCCATGCCCATCTGGGGAAGTCACGATTCAGTCCAAATGAAAACAGCCAGACCCTTGAAATTTGGCATAAATATATCTTAAAAAATAGCACAGGTCAAGTTCGTAAATGGTCTGAATCGGGCCAGAGGGAAAAAGGTCCCTTAAGAAGAACTAAACCAGGCTACAAAAAACAACATGATTTTTAATTTATTTTTTTTTGTAATTTGGTTAAGCAAATGATATATTTTTATGGTCTAAGGCGTTGAAGTTGCAGTCAGAAAATCAGATAAATCCATTTTTGGCCCCCACCCGAATTTAGGGGGCTTTGAAGTTGCATATTACATGGAAAAATAATGTAAATAATTAAAAAATTATATTCCTTAAGCCTATATTCCCTAAAAAATTTAATTTTAAAACTTTTATCACAAAGCTGAGATGTTCTCTGATTTTCCTCTGCCCTATCCTCCCTCCACCTTTGCCTTCAAATGACCCTATCCAAAAAAAAATTGTTTTTTTACACTTAATAATTCCCAAAATTGATTTTTTAGTGTTTTAGGGCAAAGGTGAGATGTCTCCCCCAAGGCCCCTCCCCTAATGACCCCGAAAAAATAGATTTTCTATTAACTAAATATTTGGAATACTCTCCAAAGATTCGATACGGTCAAATAAAACGTTGTTATTTGTTTAGTATCCGTTAGAACAAGAATAACCAGGTTTGTGCGTGTTTAGGCAGAACATAATTGCTCTCAATCTCTGGTTTTAGTTTTCTTTTTAAATGCAATATTTTCTGGAATAACTTCCAGCCTTTTGACGATTGCTCGGATTTTTGGTTTAATTTTGGGATATAATTTGTTTTGGCCATTAAAACTATTTCTCAGGGTCTTCCCCTAATCTTTTACAAACTTTGTTCATGTAACTTTTTTTTAATTTTTAAATGAATTTCATTTCAATCTCGTCTGCAGTGATTATTTGTTATTCCGCTTGAATTACTCAAAATAAAATTATATCAATAAAATGTATTTAAAACGCGATTTAAAAGAAAGTTTTAAAGGTGGTACAAGACATTTCTCAAAAAAAATATATATGTATATTAATAATTAATGGTTTTATGAAAAAACCAAAAAATAATAATTAAAAAAAATATATTAATAATTAATGATAAAAAAACTTCGAGTTTTATGAAAAACCAAGAAACCAATAATAATAATTTTTTAATGATTTTTTTTCTTTACAGCATTTTTTAATTATGCAACTGCTGCTAATGAGAGAAATTATTATTATGAAATTAGCAGTTGAACTTTAAAATATTTTCAATTCAGTAAAGTAAACTTTTGCTTTTGCGAATATTATCTAAACGAACTGAAGGGGTTATTTAATCAGAAAAATATTGCAATAAATATGCAAATTGTTTATTTAATTATAAAGTTTCATACAAATGGCTGTTAATGGCTGCTCAAACAAGTGATTCATAAATATTTAGATGATCAATTTATATTTAACAAAATATCACAAATAAAAATAAAAAAAAAACTTCAGACAGTTTTAGCTCAGTAGAGCTTTTTTGTACTTTTGCTTGTTTGCCACAACAGGGGAGAAACAGTTTAGCTTTTAAAACCCATTAAATCTGTGGAGTTTTTTTCGAAAAGGCTTAAGAAAATGTTTTAGTTTTACTAGGCATAATGAATTAAACACATTCGCGACAGCAGGCTACTGACTACACAACTACATAAATAGAATACTTGTGTTTAAATCGGAACGATTATTTTCACGTCTACACGGCAGTTTGTTGTCCGTGCTACTTTTCCCATATAAACACATGTATTCTATTTCTGTAGTCGTGTAGCCGGTAGCCTGCTATCGTGAATGTGTTTAATGCATAAGAGACGTCTTTTGAGTTTTCAAACTGTTTGCAAGCTCCTTAATTCGTGAGTGAGTGACTGCTCAACAATATAAAATTAATGTATTAAACACATTGACGACAGCAGGCTACCGACTACAAACTGTCAGAAATAGAATACAAGTGTTTATATAGGAATGATTATTTTTGATTGTAGTCAAATTAAACTAATTTCTATTTTCAAAGGCGACAATAAATAAATTAGTGCTGCCAACACAGTGAAACATCTTAAATAAATAAGCGTTTAAAAATATTTTCAAACTGGTTAAGAAATGAAAATTGTTAAAAATAAAAAAATGTAATAGCTCTTTCAAGAATAAAAATTATTTTGTAATTTTTATTTAATTTTTTTTTTCGTTGTCTCTCGGCTTTTTTTTTTAATTTTATTTATTTATTTTTAATTTTTTTTTTTTTAATAACTCCTAGAATATAGGCCCCATATAAACGATATGGGTATCATTTTAAAGTACTCCAAAATGTCTTTCTATTGTTAGACATATTTTTTCAAATTTATTCACATATTGGAAGAATTATTAAATTTTGAAATTTTGTATCTGACTTTTCTAGTAAAAATTCCATTATTTTGAATACTCTAATATTGTATATATTTGATAGCCGTTATCGATAAAAGACGTTAGTTAGGTGAAGTTAGGTGAGTGAATTAACTCATAAACTGATTTTCATAGTGCCATAACAAAAAAAAGGACATCAAAATGTATTAATTACAAATGCAAAAACAATAAAGATCTATGTATAAACAAATAAAGTCCTTTTATTATTAATTTTGTTTCGGTCTATAAATAGATTTAGAATAAGCGCTTTTTTATATATGAAAGTGGCACCACTGAAATGAGATGTTGACAATGTAGCTGTTGTCTCAAAAACAATTAAGTAGCTGACTACGAGGCGACGATTGTAGCCAATGGCTTTTGTAGTCGTGTGTTTGTGTAGCCTGCTGTCTCGAATGTGTTTAATGCATAATTTTATATAGAAAACAAAACAACAAAAATATTTAACATTCCATAATTTTCAAAAATATTGTTATTGTTAATCAATTATAAACAATTGTTATCCTGCAGAAGATATCCACAGAATATTGAAAAATAAATAAATAAATAAAAGTTTTGTAAAGTTATTTCCCCTTATTCTGTAACTATTTGCTAACCTCACGTCAAGACAATATCAAAAATAGAACACTTGTCTACGCATTTCCTTCTGCAAACGAGAATTTCTAATAGACTTTTGTTAAATCCAAGGCCCTAGAGAGTTTTTATGTGCTGTCAGAAGTAATTAATTGTTAGCCAAAAAGATTATGTGAGTGTCCTAGTTTTGATGTTGTCTTGACGTGACGTTGACAAATAGTTACAGAATAAGGGGCATTATTTTATTTAAAAAAAGCCTCAAGCTCAATATTATTATTTAAATTCAGAAAGATTTATTCGTTTTAGCCTTCTCTTGAATTATTTGAAAACTATTTTGAAAACTAATTGGTAAAAAACTTCGCTGAAATTAATTTTAATGTGTGTTTTATACAAACTCACCTTTTACAAGTTGTCCCTTGTGGAAGCCCAGATTTATTTGTATTCTAGATGCTCCGCTTATGGGAAATCCAAATCTGGGATGTACATCAGCATATGTCTGATGTAGCTCCTGCTTTGGCTCAATGCCTTCAAACATCTCGTAAACTTTGGGGTCACCCGAAAAGAAATGTGGAAATGAGGGATAAATTGGTGCATCATCGTAACAGCGTGTGGCATTTATAACGCCACTAGGCATACAGCGTTGCGTATTGCGACAATAACATGCATTATTTGGATTTTCTTCAGGATTGGAGAATACATTCAGTGGGGTGCGGTAGCGCAAAGCATCAATATTATTGAAAATGGTTACTTCTTTTTCGAATTGTAGCGGAATTTTGCGGCACAAGACCTGCAGGAAGACATTCAGGGGTTCACGTGTCTCCACTATGTGTGGTGGAAACATGGAAGGATCGGAGCCATCAACTCGATTGCATTCATCGTCAGTCCAAAAGTCCAGATAGGGTTTGCCATTAAATTGTGTAATTATGCTAAATTTACTTATGTCATCTTCGCCGGTATTGATCTGCAAAGAGTCCACGCTGGTGCCATTGCGCTGAAAAAAGAAGTTAATATCTTTTTAAAATTATTTGCCATCCTTTAAAATCGAAAAGACTGTAACTAAACAAAATAATTCGGAATAGAATTTATGCAAAAATACATACATCATCATCAATCAAAGAATCTCTATTGAATTGTTTGTCATTTACGGTCTTTTGAAGTTTAGCTGACGATATACAAAATTCACCCATGCATTCTGAAGAAAATTTTTTTTCGCACAAATTTTTCTTTTATATTAATTGTGTAAATCCCTTTGCGTTAGTGAAATTTAAATGAACGAATTTTATTTTTCATACAGATTTTGAAAATGTTGAAAGGAAGAATTCACGGTGTGGCACAAAAACAGAAATCGTAACTAATACAATCACTAACAAACAATTAGATATCTTTACTGAGCCTAAGTGCTAGTATGGGAAGTGAATAGTAGGCATTTTGACGGAAGAATTCACAGTATGGCAAAAAAACAGAAATCATAACTAATACAATCACTGACTAAAAATTAGAAATCTTTACTGAGCCTAAGTGCAAGTATGAGAAGTGCATAGTAGGCATTTTGACGGCAGAATTCACGGTATGGCACATAAAAAGATATTGTAACTAATACAATCACTAATACACAATTAGAAATCTTTACTTAGCCTAAGTAGCAAGTATGAGAAGTGCATAGTAGGCATTTTGTTGGAAGAATTCACAGTGTGGCACAAAAACAGAAATCGTAACTAATACAATCACTAACAAACAATTAGAAATATTTACTGAACCTAAGTGCAAGTATGAGAAGTGCATAGTAGGCATTTTGACGGAAGAATTTACAGTGAGGCAATTTTGAAGAAGTTTATTAGTTAAATGCTTTATATATTAATGCTACGGACTTGCACTATATCACTGCAAAGGTAATTACGTCTACGGTTTAAAAACTTGTTCAATTGTATATTTCGACTCCGCTTTACTGGAAATAACCAAACCCCAATTTTTTCAGTTATCCGATTTTTTCTCAAAACGTAGTTCGGATTATTGAAATTTGTTACAGTTAAGCGCACTGCTTAAAATCAATAAACCAATACTTTTTATATCGAATGTCTAGCCACTTGCATTGATAATATAATAGAAAAATACAATAAAGTACGTAAGAGCGAAAAGGACAAATACATTTTGCCATTTAATTTTTTAACGGACAAAACATGCAGAATTTTTCCAGCCTTAAGTTATGCAATCGATTCGATGTCATTGTTTATTTTTTTCACTAAAGCGAAGTAAGTTTCATACAAAACGTAGTTGTGGGCTTGCTTTTGGTTTTCAGTAATACGATATTTTCAGTAAAGCGATGTTTCGCTAAAGCGAAGTGAATAAGACTAGCTGCGTTTAAAATCAGCGCGGGCATTTGTATCGTTTTCAGTAAGCCGATTTTTTTCAGTAAAGCGTGCTGCGCTAAAGCGGATTCGACTGTATACACAAGGCGAATTCGCCATTAATATACATGTCTGTTGTAACAACAGATATGCTAACCATCCCTGTGAATTACATTTCTTGTTTTATAATTATTAACATTTGCATTGCATTTCAACCTCAAATAAATTTTAATTTTTTTTTTTCAAATAAAACAGTGCATTTGGTTATTTTTGCACAAATTTGGTAACATTTTAAAATATTTTGGTTAGAATATTTTTTTTTTAAGTGGCAGCACTTGTTACAGGGTAACAACGATTAAAGAATGAGTATGAATAATTTTGCTGTCATTCTGATATTGCGTATACGCTCCAGATCGCTATAAAGATTATAAACATACTGTGACTGTGCGATAATTTACTTACATTCATTAACAAGCCAAATTTGGAATTGGCCCCACTGGAAAATAAATTCTTCAAGGATAAAATTCTGTCGGTATAACCCCAAAGAAAATCTTTGGCCACAAGTTTCTTAAACGGCTGTTCACCGGTATTTTTGACTGCATTGAAAGTAATTGTTTTTTTGAAAAAATTTGTGATTTTGTCCACTGTCAAAGCGGCTGCCAAAAATGGAACATTTGGCACTATGACATAAATGTCTTCGCCATGGGATGATTTTTCAGGCAGAAATTCATAGCTACGATGATCCTAATGAGAAAGTCAAATTGATATAAAAAAGAAATGGAAATTAAGAGAGAAAATTTAAAGAAACTATTTACTTACACGGAATGTAACGGTATAATTATCATTAAAGACCACATTCACTTTTGTCGTGTGCTCTTTGTAGGTGAATGGGCCAATATCAACAACTTTTATCTTGTCGGCTGTATAATCCAAATAATCCTGTATATTCGTATAATTAAATACGTGCACTTTGAGAAGTGTGTCGTATTTGGGATTTGGATTCATCCAGGATTTAGTTGTTTCGGAATTACTTGCTAAAATAAGATTCTATAAAATGATTCTTTTTATATGATTTTTTTTTTCAATCAGAATTTTTAATTTTAAGCGTGCTGATGGGAAATTAACATGCACGCATACGAGTAATTTATGTACATACCTCTAGCATTGTGTTGTTGTAATACTCTGTAAACCACATGACAAAAAATCCCGTTAAACTTATAATGAACAGCAAAAAAACAACTCCCAGAACTATAAAATTAAAGAAATACGTAAATAAGTATATAAAAAAACTCCTAATCAAAATCTACTGTTTTATATCAAAGTTAAACATTTTATTGCTTATTCATTAAGATATGTACGCCGAAGTTTATTTGAAGGTGCTTTCAGAGCATGACTATTCCTGCCTTATTCATATGATGTATTTTTTTTTAATTTAAACAAATTATCAACTGTTTAAAGTTAGTAGATTCAATTCTAACAAATTCGCACTCTGGACTAACTTCTTTTTCCAAATCAGACAGCAAAACGAAACTTTTCTCCTTTCTACCTATTTTACACATACTCAAGCATAAGTGTGTGTATGTATGTCTGTATAGAAGACTTAGTTGAAAAAGAATCCTAAATCTTTAAAAATTATAATTACATATTAATAAATTAAACAAATAGTAATTGGCATGCATGTTGTTACCATAAAATTCTCTCACGTTTCATTCAATGTCAATTATGTGTATGTATGTATGTATGTGTTTACATGTATCGTAGGGTATCAATCATGTTTGTTTTTGTTTTTATTTATTTGAAACATTTAAAAAGCCCCCAAATGTATACGCTACATACATACATGCATGCACACACACGCACACACACGCACACAAACTCACATACACACATACATATTACACACTTTTCTTGTTGCTATTTTTAATCATCCGAATATTATTTATGTTTGATTTGAGATTGAGGAAATGCATGTGAATGTTCACAGACAACGTGAATTATCGGAGTATCATTTTGTTATCATAAAATTTTTATCACGTTTTAAAGATTTCATTGTGTGGTTGTATTGTGGTTCCTTTGGTTTTTACTTTTGTTTACATAAATGAAAAAAAAAAAATGCATCTGCATACTCGTACATACATGAGTACTTGTGAACATACTAACTCACAAATGTCTATACGGTATCCCACCAAACAATTTTGTTCGTCTTTAAGTAACAAAAAATAATTTACGTAATTATTTAAGCCATATCGAACCATAACCGCAAAAAAAGGCTTAATCGACATGCCCTTCGAAAATCGTTTTTTGATTTTTACGATAAGCGACTATTTACAATAAATGCCGTTACGGAAATACAGTAAAAGAAATTTTAGCTTAACTGCATTTTTCCTTTAAATTTTACTTTACCTCCTGTATAATTTACTTTTTGTCGCTTAAACTTTTTGGGCGGCCATGGGACGATATGTATACCCAAGGATATACAAGCTATCCACAGGAAAGTATGTATATAAATCGAACTGTCACCCAAAAGACGAAGAAACAAGAAAAGTAGCATACGCCTTTATTTGTAAACAAATTCGCCATATTGCTTATTTAAGGTTTGTGTAAATGTTTGTAAAATAAACAACATTTGAAAGCTCGTATCATAATAAAAAATATTATGATTATTTCTATTTTCGGACTATTCAGCTGCACGAGTCATATGTTAGATAGTATGTGTACAATTTTTGCTTTTAAGTGTCCAACCATAGTGAAATAAACATAAGGCGGCAATTTGTAAAAGCAACATCTCATGTCAGAGCTTTTGTCAGTTGAAAATAACACGCACTCTAAATGCAATTTTGTCCTATAGCATTGCTGCCAGATTTGATATTTGAAAAAAATATGAAATCAAATTCACATATTTGCTGGGATAATTCCATGACTAATGAATTCGTTTAAATTTTGCACATGAGTATGATTATGAGTACTTACGTATTAATGTTCCCATTTCTTTTGTACGTTGTTCTTTTTCACCAATTATCTCATAAACTAATTCGAATAGACTTTGTGTCTTTTTACTTTCGCTGCGATTGTATTTAATAACAGTTGCCCTTTCGCCATTGCAAATCTCTGCCTGTTTTGCATTATTTTGTTTTTCATTGTTGTAATGATTATCTTTTTCTTGTTGTTTCTGTATTTGTTCATTGTCAGCTTTTTTGTTGCTGTATTCATCATTTGTTGTTGTTGTTTTTAACGGCATCTCTGATTCTGTTTTATCACAGTTGAGTTTTTGTTCTTCCTGACCTAAAGCCATGTCTTAGAGGATGGTTTCACAACTTTACACTCTGCAACAAAATTATGCAAGAAATTTATAATTGAATTTAAAATAAACAGGCTGTAATACATGAGCCCAGTACCGGAAATGAAGGAAATGGCAATAAAATTAAAATATACGGCAAGTCTGTGCGACAAAAGCGCGTTGCAGAAATGGTAATCCATTTTAGGAATACATACACATGTCCGTTACATGTAGTCAGTACTGCCAACTTGTAGAACTGAAATTGGTTTTATATTTTGTATTACCATGTTGCCATATCATTGTTGTTTGAAATTATTTCATTCCTTTTTTAATAGAGTGTTTTCATTTAAATTAAATTGTTGCAAACGAGTAATTCAAAAATACATAACTGCTGTACGTTAGCAAAAGTATGGGAAATTTCATATAATAAATGAATGCTTCTAAACACACAAACGAAGCACATGATGGTCACAAATCTTTGAAATATATAAAAATATTCTTTACACAATTAAAGATATCTGAATCGGTAACATAAAAATATTGTTTGCTCCATACTCATGCATTTGCAAATGTAAGCTATTAATTGAGCAAATGAAAGTGAAGTTGACAAGAAATGTCAGTGCGGTCAAAGACCTTCTAAAAATATTAAAGTGATTAACAAAAGTTAGTATATGTTACGAAGAATTTCTATTAAAAATCGATGCAAAAGATAAACCTTAATTTAAAAAATCGGACTAAATTTTATGAAAGTTCTGTATATGAAATCAGTATAAGTTTTTCAAATTTCCATCAGTGTTTCAAAGCTTTTCTTTTATAATTTTTACAGGATTTACGGAAACGGAAGCTAGAGAATATTCTACAAACAGTGACACCACATTTAGCAGAAACAATAGCACCACTGCTGCTATAGTCAGAAAGAAGAGTCGTGTAAACGTTGCGGCAACTGTTGAAACAACAGAATCACCTTGAAAGTCATAGTGCGTTTAAGTTATCAAAGATAAGGAAATATGTAACGATTTTTAGTATATTTTTATGGACATTTAACTGATAAACTAAATAAATAAGGTTATTTTTATTTTTGAACAATTTTAAAAGACTTATAGAAAATAAACAAGGTTAAATGCCATAATGTTTATGTTGACTTATAATAATATTGAGTCATATCGTCAATTTGAAATTCTTACATGTAATAACGCTGTAGTTTTTATGCACCTAAAAATCTAAAATATATATACGTAATAAAGTTTACAATATGATGTGTGTCGGTTGGAATAGAAAATGTCTTTTTACTCTGAGTTGTATAAACAATTCTTGCCAATTTGGTGACTCTGAAACATTTTAATTTACCAAATTGAACTCAGTACCAGCCTTAACGAGAAGAAAAACATACAAAATTAACACAAAAGCTACTTACGCTTCTACATTTAAATACAGAATTAGGTAAAAAGGTTTGCGCATGTGTAAATGCAATCTGCCTATAAAGTAACAAATGCTTTTTTGTTTATGGAAAGATTTTGTTGGTTTTAATTGATAAATGCTTTTTAACATTCAAAGCACCTAATAACCCTAATATATATGTACATAATTATATATATATACGTATATATATATATATATATATATATATATATATATATCTATATATATATATATATATATATATATATATATATATATATATACATTGTACATGTACTTCATATCTAATTTTAAATCAACACTAAAATTGTTCATAGTTATTTCAAATGTATGTAGCAAGCCCATTGAATAAAAATTTTGTTTTTCTTTTTTTTTATTTAATTTTAAAAGATGGAAGATAATTGTGTACTTAATATATATATATATATATATATATATATATATATATATATATATATATATATATATATATATATAAAAAATATTTAAAGTGAAATAAGAGAAGAGATTTACTTTCATATTTTTTTCCTGCGCATTCTATATAAAAACAAATGGGGAGTTAAGAATACCAGAGGTGAAATTCTGACACATCAATGCCAATACAAGTATTTTTTACTTTTATTTTATTATTATTATTTTTTTTATAAGTTAGATCTTTTTAAATACAAACAAGGTATAATTAAACCTTCAATCCGATATTCCATGATCGAGAGACTAACGATCAGACTAAAGATTTTCTCTTAAAATTTACGGAAAAATAATTTCAAAGGCAATAAAAAATACGAAAGTGGAAATGAATAAATTTATTAGTTTTAATGACATTTAAAAAAAAAAAAGCTGAGCCGAATAAAAAAATTTACTACAACAGTAGGCACAGGAAAATACCAAGTTGGCATCACTGGTTGTAATCATTCGTTGTATTTGTGTTTAGAAGCTGTTGTATTATTGTTATCACTTTGCTTCACTTAAAATATTGCTGATTTTTAATGCCTAGCATTTTGCTGATAAGGAAACGCTAAAATATTTGTAGCAGAATCAATTCGAATGCAAAAACAAAAGAAATTTATAGTTCAATGACATTTTTCTTTTTTGCGATTAATGGAGCTTAAAAATCACCTCTAGTGTAAATATAATTACATTACAAATTGTATTTAATAAAATAATTACAACTTGTTACAAAATAAGATTTACAGACAAGAAAATGTGTTAAAATCAATAGCATAAGCCCTCAAAAATATATTTCATTTTCAAAAAACCCAAGTGTGGGCCAACATTTAGAACAAACTATTTCGAGATAACGATTTTAACATAAATATTAAAATCATCAGCACAAATGGACAATTTAATCAAATTATTTGATATTTAGAACGATTGAAATTTTAGATTGCAGAGCTTTAAATAGTTTCTATATGGTATACACTGTGAGAAAATATTGCAAACAAGGTACACGCATAGCTGATCATGCTTAATCGAGAGCGCGTCCAGAAAAGTAAACTCTTATTACAAAAAAATAAAATTCACATACAAATCACAGTTCTTCTTAATAGTTCCCGTCATCAAGGTTCTCTAAGTTTATTATTACCTGATATTAAATTTTATGATGGGAAAAAATCCTTTGCAAGGAATTCATTCATAGAAATAAACAATGACAATCCCCCTTATTCTATAACTATTTGGCAATGTCACGTCAAGACAATTTCAAAAATAGGACAATTACATTGCGGTTGTGGGCAACAAATAACTATGGCTTAAAATATTATAAGAAACTGTTAAAAGTAATTGAATGCCGAGAAAATAGATTATGCAGATGTCTTAGTTTTGGTATTATCTTGATGTGACGTTGACAACTGGTTACAGAATAAGGGGGATTGTCATTGTTTACTTCTATGAATGAATTTTGTGCAAAGAATTTTTTATAGTTAATTATTTTAAAGACCCAGTGATTTCTTACTAACTAAATGCTGAGAATAAACAACAATTGTGTTTAATACAAAAAAAATTAACTTGTTTTTGTTTTATACAGGGTGTCCGCCGGGAAGGTATACTACCTTGTTTAATTTTTGATTAAATGAAAGGGGATGGATCTTATATTGATAAATGTTTTATTTAATGTCGGCAAATATATATGGAGTACAATATCAGATAAATGTTAACCTCACAAATGCGATCCCTTTTGAGCACATTTTCATTCTCACACATTTCACGCGGTATTTCACTAATTTCATCACAAATATTTCGTTTCTGGTTTGTTTGCATAAACCTGGCTTTTCAGATATCCCCACAAAAAGAAGTCCGGAGCAATCGAATCAGGCGAACGTGGAGGCCAATCAACATCACCGTTTCGACGGGGTCGTTCAACTGAAAACAGCACAGGCGTGAGCCACAGTATTGAAGCAGATCCAAATTCCTCGTCTTTTTCACCATTTGAGGTTATCCAAAACCACCACATGGTGAATTTTGCATAAGGATTTGGGTTTGAAGCCAGCGTGATAGCGGTAGACATATGCCAGATATCATTTTTCTTTCATAATTGCCGAACTTTTCACTTCGTAATACAACAAAAATTTTAATCATCTAAATTTTTTATTTATTTATTTTTTTTATTCATGTAAAACTTAATTTTCAATACAAAAAATAACTAATTTTTAAAATCACAGTCACTGTTGAAAATAAAGCTATTACAATTGTGTGGAAGTTTTTCATAATAGCTTCTCTTCCCAACACCCATGATGAACCCCATTTAAATTACATTCGTTTGATCAGAGGTTCTTCTCAAAACGCGCGGATGTACGAGTTCGACACAAGTCTACAAACTACTCGCATGATAGTAAATTTATATTTTATTACTTCTGAGAGCAGATATATTGAAATCTAATATTTTATTATATAACGACACAAATTACTTTACAAAATGTTTGATTTATTATAAAATGCAAGTACTTGTTTGTAACAGGCGCTATCCGCCAACTTTCTTGCGCCTTGTCATTGATTTGTGGAACACCCTGTATACATATGCATGTGTTATACTTATTATTAAATAATTAGCAACTAAAATTTTTCGAACAATTTCACTAAAACAATTACAAAGTTGAAATTTAACCCTTAAGATATTCATTCGAGTATCGCAGTAAAAATTTTAATAACTTCTTGAAATTTATTAGCACACATAAGTTTCATTATTAGTTCCAGGAACGTCTTTTTAGATGAGAAATTTTCACACACTTTCAATATGTTTTCATTTAAAAACCAAAACTTGTATATTATTGAATCTTGTAAATCAAAATAAAAATTTCTTGTAAATCAAATTAGAAATATATTTTTTGCTCGCAACAGCAGGCAATTATAAGGATCAGGTAATTGATTTGCTTAAGTTAAAATAATTTCTTTTTTTATTTTTATAGCTACATAATTTTAAATACATATTATTTTTTTACTCTATATAAAATTTTCAATTACTTTTAAGAATATATTGCTTTCGTATTTATTATTCACTGAATTTTAATCCGTGTGTGAGCGTGAGTATGTTAGCGCGTTAGTTATTTGTGATTATGTTATTATTTTGTTGTTTTCTTAATTTTCCATAGAGTTCTTTTAAAACATTTTGCATTGATAGTAAAAGAGGTACGAGCTCTGCGATAAGGTAACGGCGACTGACTGACAACTTAATAATTTTTACCATATCGGCTCTACCCAAGCAATGGGTGAAATATGGAAATAAAATATAATAATTCTAAAGATCACAACAATAATCACACAAAAATAATATTTATTAAAACATACATGAACGAAAAAAGTAATAAAATAAAAAAAAAATTAAACAAAACAATGTGTACGATGATGAAAAATACTCTTCTACTAGAAAATATTCACATGCATACAAACACACACACACATGCATTCATATTTACACTTCAACTTACAAGTACATAATAAATATATAATATAATATGTTATTTGTTTCAGAAATTACTGGGATGCCTTTATTTGTCTTTACAAACAACAAAAGCCTTATCTACACTGTTAGAAATGATCGTACCAGTGCCAGCAAATAAATGCACAATATGAAAGAAAGAAGAGAATATGGAGAAACAATTTGCTTTGCATTGGAGAAACCTAGTTTTTTTTTTAAACAACTGCTGGAACCATGCCCATAATAATCCAATATAAGGCATAAGATAATGAAAAAGGATATATATTTCTTTACGTCCAAAAAAGACTTTGTCGCTCCGTGTGTAACGCAGCGAAATATCCCTCTGAGACTTCATAAAGTATATATATTCTTGATCAGTGATGAAATCTAAAACGATCTAGCCATGTCCGTCCGTCTGTGGAAATCACGATTCAGTCCAACCGAAAAGAGCCAGACCCTTGAGATGTGGTATAAATATCTTTTGGAGGATAGAACAAGTCAAGTTTGTAAATGGGCTGAATAGGGCCAGAGGCAAAAAAGTTCCCCGAAGATGAACTAAACCAACCTCTAAAAAAAAACAACATAATTTTTAAAGTTTTTTTTGTGTAATTTTGTTAAGCAAATGATAGATTTTTATATCAATGAAGGTCTAAAGCACTGAACTTGCAGCCAGAAAATCAGAAAAGTCCATTTTTAGACACCGCCGTCATTAGTGGGCGTTGAAGTTACATAAAAAAGTAATGTACATATATAACAAATTGTATAATTTCAGCCTACATTCCTTAAAATTAAATTTTAAAGCTTCTATGACGAAGCTGAGATGTTCCCTGACCTTCCTTTGCCCTAACCTGCTCTAACCTTTGCCCCCTAAATGACCCTATCAAAAAAAAAATTTTTTTTACCCTTAATAACCCCAAACATTGACTTTTTGGTGTTTTATGCCAAAGGTTAGATGTCTCCCCCACGGCCCCTCCCGGAGTGACCCCTACAAAATATAGTTTTTATGTACTAAATATTTGGAGGGTATTTAAGATCCAAATATAACGTTCTTACTTGTTCTCTTGCCGCTTAGTGCCAGTCAGATTAAGAAATAAATTGCTTGTTGAAATAATACTAGATCAATTGAAATACATTCATTTCCATTTAATGGCTTCTCATATAAAATTTCAGAACTCGATCCAGCTGCTACACCCTGGGAGCCAGTTACGTCATCTGCCTTATTATAGGTTTTCATCCCTGTAGTACAAGTAATATTTTTCTATTTTTACCCTTTTTATTCGAAACACTAAGTAACATATGGGCATTTCCAGAAAAAGGTCAACCACGACAGCAATATTAAAAACCGCGAAAAAAAATTTTTTTTCAAATTTAATTAGAGAACTGTCTAAATTTTTATAATTTATTAACTTAAAAATATATTTCCATATTTATTTTGAGTAAATTTGTTTGCAAGATGTATGTTTTCTTACACTTTGCGTCTCTTTTTGTAATTTTTTCCTTTTGTTATTACTGACTCTTAAGTATCATAACGATTGCACTCTTTTTATACACTTATTGTATCAACAACAAATAGTTTAAAAAAAAGTTGCAGAGATCTAGTAAAGCACGAATAACGGTTAAATTTCTTTAAAAATGAAAATTCCGGAATTATCTTGATATTTTATTATATTTAGTTTCTTTTACTTGAAATATGTATATTTTTTATTTATTTCAAATATGTAATAAAAAGAAAACACTAAAAAATAATTTTTGGAAATTATGTCCCGTTTGCAATAGTTATAAATTTTTTTTTTTAATAATAAAAGCTATTGGAAAGGAATAACTTTATGAAGCAAGCTTTATTATTCTATTATATTTAAAAAAAATTTGCTCCTAAAAAATACGACTAAATTCGCTAATTTTTCAATTATTCCACATGCTGCCAAAAATGACTTCCATTTCTTGTCCCGTTTGCAATGCTATGTTTTTTTAAATTATTTTGAAAATGTAAGAGTTGTACAATTTGCATTTTGCACTCAAAAATAGTGCTACTGAAATGCAATTAAACCGTTATAAAGAGCTTAAAAAATTGTTATGTTTTCCTATTTTTTTTTTAACTTGAATGCGTACGAATGTCCCATTCGCAATCTTGGAAATGCCCATATTGAAATAAGAGTTTTTGAAAATTGATATATTCTCAGTGTACTCATTGGGTTTTGTACTTGTACTCTATATTTACAGTTCATTACTTGATGTGAGTTGGTTTTGGAGTTTAAAATGTTTATTCAGCAATTTTTGTTTAATAATTCTTTAATTTCATTTTAATCGTGTTCTTTGTGGCTTTTTATGGCCACAATATAAGAATAAGTAAGTTGATACACTGGCAGATTATCACTCTTTCGCGCTGTTTTAGTGCCATAGTATTTGAACTTTATGGTTGGTTTTTGCATAATCCCATTTTATTAATTACTAATTTTCGTTTAGATATTTCAATTGCTGTAAAGATCTCTCTTAAATTTAACTCTTGCAAGTTATTGAACTTTTCCCTTTTTTGATGTGTTGTTGGTGTCGTGTTGCTGTCACTGTTGTCCGAAGAACGAAGAAGATCTTTGCTCAAATCTCCATCTCTCATTATCATTGTGATTGTTGTTGTTGTGTTGTGTTCTGAGGGATTTTTGTTATCAGTTATCAGCAGCGCCTCTATTTATTACAATTATTAACAATATTAAGTTGACTTGGGTGCTTGAGTAATTATTTTTCGCTGATTTTTTCCGTTTCTTTGCTTGCGTATGCATGTTTGTAGAATAAACATATACATGCATGCTCCCATACACATGTATGCTTTTACATACAACATGTTTCATTTGGGTATGTACATACATAAGTTTTTCAATAATATTGTAACAAAATACATATGTATGCACATATATCTATGTACAGTGGAGGCTCGAAATAGTTAAGTCATAGAAAAGTTAAGTATATGGAAAAGTTAAGCAGCTTTTATTTACCACACGTGATGCTAAAAAGTTAAGTGCTTCTCAACTTTTTAGAGACAATTTTTTTTATTTTTTTTTCTGTTTCTAAGATCATTTTAACTTCTTATATTTCAATCCTCAATTCATATTTATAAATACAGTGAGAAATACATGCGCAACAAAAATAAAATAAGTGCTTATAGCAGTTACCGTTATAATTTTTG
Organism: Linnaemya tessellans; assembly: GCA_951800035.1. Lineage (NCBI taxonomy): Eukaryota > Metazoa > Arthropoda > Insecta > Diptera > Tachinidae > Linnaemya > Linnaemya tessellans. The sequence continues at coordinate 115,136,123 of OX637534.1, read as the reverse complement.
CAAATTTTATACACAATCTTTAACTGTTATTGACGACACTTGCACCTGATTGTATTCTCTCATGTGATGAGACTATTACGTGGAATGTCGATAACCTTGATGAGAATGAAACGGACACAGGCACAGATCAAGAGGATGACAATGTGACCGAAGCTCCAGAGTTCGTATCATATAATGATGCAATATGCGCAGTAAATACTCTGATCAAATGGAATGAGTACAATGTCAAGTCCTCCGACAAACATATTTCACAGCTTCTCGAACTACGATCCGATATCATAAAATGGCATTCAAATAAAAAGCTCCATCAAAATAAAGCTACTGATTACTTTACCGCAACAAATAACAAATAATCGAAATGTGTAGTAATATATGCATATCTACTGTTTTTCATATTAAAAAAATTAAGTATATATGTACATATAAATATGTATATATGTATAATCCTAATTTTAAAATAAATAAACAATGAGTAAATATATAGTACATATAACCATATGCAGTTTTCATACTACGGAAAAGTTAAGATTTCGGAAAAGTTTATCACCCCAAAAACAAACTACTTAACTTTTTCGAGCCTCCACTGTACATGTGTACATAGAATCATATTCATTTCATTAAATCAGTAGAAAAACACTTAATCTTTTTCCTTTTTTTTACTTGATTTCACTTGAAACAGATATTCTTGTACATGTTTATGAATATTAGCACGAACTCAGAGTGATGATAGCCTTTTGTGAACTCGTTGGCTACTTATCAAATGGAATATTGTACATAAGTATGTACACACTCTATGTATGTATGTATTTATGTATGTACATACATGCCAGAGTTGTCGATTCACATGAGTTAAAAATGATTCGAATTGATTATTTTTGTTCTAGAAATTTTAAATTATTTTTTAAATATTCGAACGAATAATGAAAAAAGATTTGTATAGGTGCGAACTCAATTCAATGCAATTCATTTATTTAATATAATATGTACAGAAATGTATAGTGTCCGCAATCTAACGTTTTTTTTTCAACTAGTGCTTATGTCGTGAATGGTAACACTTAGCTCATGTCTGATTTGACAGATAATTAGTTTTATCCTTCCGCTGAACGAATATGGTTGACCATCCAATGCGTTTTCGCTTCGCTAAGTGGACCTGCGATCGACTTATAGAAGATGTCGATTTTGCCAAAAAAAAATAATCTTTTCAAATGAAGCCCATTTTGATCTTGGCGGGTATGTAAACAAGCAAAATTGTCGCATTTGGGGCACAGAAAACCCGCACGCATACATTGAAAAGCCGACGCACCCAAAACGAGTCACTGTTTGGTGCGGATTTTGGTCCAGAAGCATAATTGGGCGGGCCATTTTTCTTCGAACATGAGCAAGAAGTGACCGTTACAGTCAATGGCGATCGTTATCGGGCCATGCAGCCATTTGAATGAAATTATTTTCCATTATTAACCGCAAGGATTGTACTTTCAAATAAAAAAAGAAATTTGAGAAAATATTCAGTAGTTTTTTTTATAGCATTTTCAAAAAGAAAAGTTATTTGGCGGACCTTATATAATATTTATTTTAGTAATGTAGAGAGTTTAGATGTAAATTGATTTTTTCTACTCAAATATAATACTTTTTTGATTAAATTAATTAGAAACTATTAACAGTTGAGATCTAGAGGAACATTTTTATAAAAACTCTAAGAAAATAAAAAAAAAGTTTACAAGATAAAATGAACTTAAAAATACAAAAAACTAGTCTAAAGATGCTATCATGATGTTACTGATACTCTGATATTGTGATAATTGACATCATTGGTCGAAATTTAGTTTTAGCCGTTGTATCTTCACGTCCACCATTTCAATATTGTTGATATTATGCAATCTTCTATATAGGGGCGAATAATTTTATAACATAACGATGAAAATAGTGTCTTGCTTTAATTTTTAATTAACAAAACTTTAAAACAGTTTCATATACAAAATATGCTTATGTCATGGAAAAATTTCAAACCAGTACGAACGTTATAAACGACCGGATCAAATCTTAAATACCCTCCAAATATTTAGTAAATAAAAATGATATTGTATAGGGGTCACTCGGGGAGGGGCCGTGGGGGAGACATCTTGACCTTTGCCATAATACACTAAAAAGTCAATTTGTGATGTTACTAATTAAAAAAATATTTTTTTTTTGATATCGTCATTTAAGGAGCAAAAGTGGGTGGAAAATTACCTTCACCTCTTAATCACGATCAGGAATGAGAAATGCTATTCTCAAAATTTACTGGACTGCTTAAAAATTTTTCTTTTTCAACCCTAATTTCATTAAAAAAAATATAAAGAGTTAAATATTTATTTTTATTTTATATATAGAAGATGTTAAAGTCTAACAAACTTAACACATTTCACAGCAAGAACCAAGAGGTTCATTATGGAAAAAGTTTCACTTGTTCTCGGAATTAACTCTGAATAACTTTTTTATGGCACGTTTTCGTTACATATGATGATAAAGTTGGGTAAACATTTACCAAAGGAAAATGTATTTCGTTAGAGGAAATATTAACAAAAATTATATAAATATTTACCAGCACACCAATATGCATACATACATACTCATATACATACATACAATTTGCGCAAAAGTTTAATATATGTATGTATAAACTGTTCCAAACGTGTAGGTATGTACATACATACATACATATATACGTACTTATGTATACATAATCATGATGAAATGAACACTTGTAGATACATACATATATGTATGGGTAAGCATATACCGCATATGTACATATGTACATATGTACCCATGAGCATATAACAGAAAATAAAATTTATGAAAAATTAGTTGCTATTCAAGAAAAAGTTTGTGTCTAAAGTTCAAATCGAAATTCATATGTAGATACACGTATACGTATGGATGTATTTACATACATACACGCATACATACATATGTACATAAATACATACATATGTATGTACATACAATGTCATACGTATGTAATTAGCTTCACATCTAAATGCTAATACACTTTAAAACGAGTGTTTTTTAATAAAATTGAGTCATAAACGGCAATTTTTATATGACATTCAAATGTGAGTTTTTGCTCACACTTGACAGAAACAATTTCTTTGAAAAAAATATTTCAAATTGTCGAAAAATTGTATGTATGAATTGTAGTAAGTCATATAGCTATTACTACACCGGAAGTTGTACGCAATGGATATTTTAATTTCCTATACTAAAACCACACACTAATATTAAGCACCAACATCCTGAGCGATTTCGTAAGAAACTCAAATTTATTTTTAAAATAACATCCCAAACGAAATAATTAATTTCCTGAAGAAGTCACACAAAGGAGTGACGAAATATTGAAATTAGGAATAAAATTAAAATAAAGAGAACTTAAGCTTAAAAATATCAAAATATAATAATAATTAAAAAGAGGTCAAGAAACCAGAAGAATTTAAGAAGTTTCTTACTTTGTTTCAAAAAAAACCGACTTGTTAAATAAACTGACTCCCTATTAAAAGCTTCTCACTGTTAAACTTAGCATTATGTAACTCTGCAAACTCATTTCCCATGTACAATTAACATTAAAATGTTGCAAACGTCATGTTAAGATTTGTATAACTGTAAAGAGTTTACTGTTATTGATTTTATGGTTATTCATTTCATTTCATTCCTCCATTAAAGACCATGTTGCTAAATTTGTATTTTTTAGGCCAATTAGTTGTTTTCCAATTGATTTAGTTAGAACGAAAAACAAAAAAGAAGTAAATAGGTGTTATTTTTTAAATTCAGCACGAATAAACATAACATGGCCGAAATGTCTCCAGGAGATAAATTATTAAGTGGTGCTACACGCAAACTAGGCCATCTTAAGATGGCGAAAGTGATGTTTTTAATCATATCAGCAATTGTTTGCATTATCATCTTTTATGCAAACACCAGTGTAATAGGAAGGCGGTCACTGTTTGGCCTATTTCTTAGCAATCGCAATGCAGCAGATACAGTTGTGCTTGATGCTTCGCTCGATGGTGCATTAATAGGAAGTCCTGGGGGGAAATCAACTGTGCCGCACGGACTGCAAAATGAAGAATTTAAAGCTGATTTTGAAAATACACTTGGGTATAGATCTCAAGACAGTATCTTGACGACAACTAGGAAACGATCTCGGAAGTCTTTAGTTATAAAGACTTTACTTGTGAAGCCGCCCTCAACCCGAAATACAGCGGTGCAAATATTCAATTTAAGCTCAACAGTACTCGGATCAGGTATCGGTGCCATAACTTCCACCTCAGACTACAACATCTTTGTTATATACACAAAGGAGAACTATCAGCTGCATGTCAAATTTGAGTTATTTATTAAAAGTCTGTTAAAATTTGCCAATTCTGGAGTTTTGTTGCACCTACACGTACTCACGGATGAAACAAGTGGCCATTCTGTTGATCAAATTTTAGAAAGTGAAGTTCGTCGTTATAGACGTTCTATAATTTATAGTTTGTATAATATGCGTTTGTGTGCCGAGGAGGTGGTAGATATTGTCAGTACTATGACACCCTACTTTAGCTCCACACCCAAATCATACTATAGTGATTCGTTATTCTTCCTTTCGTTGGGACTGCATCGCATTGCCGACGAAAATATGGAACGTGCAATATTGCTGGATTGTGACATAGTCTTCCGCACCGATGTGCGTCTCTTGTTCAGTGAATTTGATAAATTTTCTCCCGACCATCTGTATGGCTTGGCGCCGGAATTAACTCCCGTCTATCGTCACATTCTCTACAGATATCGGGCAAATTTCCCCAACACGGACTTTGGTAGTCCCTTCTACATTTCAACAAGTGAAATGCATAATATGGTATCCGAAGAGTCGCAACATACTCAGCATAAAATAAGAAAAACGGAAAGGCATAGTCTAAGGCATGGCTTTCCCGGACTCAATTCGGGCGTGGTATTGCTGCATCTTAAACGTATACGTAAATCACAAGTGTACCATCAGCAACTTCAGGATGTTGAAGTCCGGAAGCTTACCTCAAAATATATGTTCAAAGGACATTTGGGGGATCAGGACTTTTTCACATTGCTGGGCTACGAATTTCCGAATCTCATCTATCGCCTTGATTGTGTTTGGAATCGTCAGTTGTGTACATGGTGGAAAGACCACGGCTACAGTGATGTTTTTGATAAATACTTCACTTGCAAAGGCCGCATTAAAATGTATCACGGCAATTGCAATGCACGTGTACCCGAATGATTCTGTTGCCTACGCAATCTGATAACATGTGTTCATTTACTCACTCACAGACATGCTCGAATACGCTACGAATCGTAATCATCATCACATCTACATATATGCAGACAATGATTGTATCAACAATAATTTAGCCTTTAGACGGTAGTTAGGTTAATAGCAATATTTATCAAAAAAAATACTTTGAGAATTTATTAAAAATTATAAATCTAAATTAAAATCAGTAATTAGCATATAATTAGATTTTTTGTGATATTGCTCGTATATTATATTATGTAATACATATATTTGAAATATACAATTAAAAAGAAATCATAATAAGTCTACTCATACTAATATCAACTCTTCAAAATTATATTAGAAATTAGATATTTGAAAGAATATTTGGAATATAGCCCTTTGTCTCTAACTTGTATGGTTAGAGTACATAAAATGTTATGTACAATAAAAGTAGATTATAATATACATACGTACATATGTGCACAAGTATGTGCAGTAATATATAGATCGCAAAAATAAAGAATTTGGAATTCATTAAATAATATAAATTTTCGTGTTTAAATTTCTCCTTTCACAGTAACAATATGTATTTATTTATATATTTAATAAATACTTTGCAAAGTACATTTGCAAAATATCGGCACAGATGCCGACGACAACTAGGCCATTGGCAGCGATGTTATCCGTTATATATTCACATAAGAAGTAGCAACCTAATTATTTGCCGATAAGAAGTAGCAACGTAATTATTTGCGGTGTTTCTCAGAAGAACCGTGAATCTACACATATATCTGGAGCGCAGGAATTAACCAGTGCCAGTAAAAAGCAAAACTCTTGAAGAGCAAATGATTAGTGATCTGACCGCACTTAAAAAATAGTTGCCAACACGGACCTGCTTTGCGACTCGATATGTAATAATACATATATTCCTCAAAAATCTATTAAAACATTTATCAACAATTTAGATGCATATCAATTACTAGTATAGTTAGAAACAATTTTATGAATATAATGAATAACTCTGACCCATTAGAATATTTTAGGAATCCTAACATTCCGTAAGATTATTCCGTAATTTGAATCGAAAAACTTTTCCTTCGAACTGTTTAAACTTTAAAACTTTTCCTTCAACTTCTTTAAATATTTCATTGTGGTCCTAAGATCGCAAATTACCATTCAATTTGATTCTAAAACAAAATTTTTAAAATTCTTTGTAGAATTAGAAACCGAATTTTAGCCTAATTCTAGTTCGAATTAAAGGATAATTTTAAAGAGATCTGCGCTGACTACAAACAACACAAAACGGTGCTGGAAACACGAACATTGAATGATAAATATTAAAAAAGACGCCGTAAACAGCTGATTCGATCATTTGTGATATATCGTAATATACTGTTATAAACTTATCTCTGAATGAAAAGCATTAATACTTATTTTTTATTTATTTTACGTACAAACTCTTAACATTTGCCAGCATTCTCTTACTGCTTGTTTTTGTATATAAAACAAAATTTTTCACGTGGGTATTTATATTGAAAAAACAATAAAGACCTCAATATTTCTTTTTATATAAAATCCCAAACGATTATTTTTATTTTATTTACAGGCCCTCAATTTCAACTTGCACACTGATTGAGTTTTCACTGTTCTCTCTATTAATTTTATTTACTGTTTTCAAAGTACATATATATTTTTTCCAAAATATAATTCTAATTAAAGCATTTATTTAATAAATGTACTAGATTTTATTATCATTTATTTTTTTTTGTTTTTTTGTTTTAAGAAATGTTACTACTAAATAAATGTCGTTAAATAGTTTATTTTAATATGTGTGTATAAACACGCTAAGAGAAGAACATAAATTTTAACCGCTTAATGTATAAAACATAAATCAAAAACATTAATCAATTGAAAAATAATATATATTTCCAATCTAATTGTTTCTGAGTTTTTGTTTCTCACTTATTCCATACTATTATTAATGATTTTTGTTAATATATATTATATTTATTATTAAAATAGTAACATCTTATTACTAATAAATAAAATAAATATTTATGTATATGTGTATGTATATATATGTATATATATATATATATATATATATATATATATATATATATATATATATGTATATATACATATATATATATATATATATATATATATATATATATATATATGTATATAAACATATATACTTTATATACATATATATATATATATATATATATATATATATATATATATATGTATATATACATATATAGATATATATATATATATATATATATATATATGTGTGTATATATATGTATATATATATATATGTGTGTATATATGTATATATATATATATATATATATATATATATATATATATATCTACATATTTATATATAAGTATGTATGTCTGCGTATAAATATACATATATGTATATACATATATAAAGCTTTGAGAGAGAAATAAACATATTACATGTAATACAACTCAAACTCAATACATCAGTAGATATTCAAGTACGTACATAAATAAATTTGCTGTTGGTCACGATTCTCTAGGTGTTTCTTCCTCATCTCAGGGTCTTAACAGTGCAATTTCATATCATGATCAATGTAAAGTTCGATATGCCATTTCGAGTTGGCGTTCATCAATATGAAACATTTCCAATGTGTAAACACTTTAGTACCACCACTACCAGTCAGCAGTGCCGACAATATGCACAACACAATCAAATTTAGAAAACAAAAGAATCATAATAACGGAAATATAAATAAACAATTTCATTACAAGGCAAATAGAAAATCATCTGTTGAATACTGCCATTGCGATCACCTTTACTGACTAACTTGATCTGTTTCCGAAAAAATTGACCGATTAAAAACGAAAATTGAAAACTGTTCTAGATTAATTTGTATTTTAGTTTAAGATTTTTAGTACATCTCTTAATTCATTATTTATAACACTTTTGAAACGCATTAGATAAACGAATTTTCTAAAACAAAAAGGGTTTACGCACTTCATTATCAAGTCAACAACAGTTTATTTCAACTAAACTAATGTTAATAATTTTATTTTTGTTAATAGTTTTACTCGGCGTCTTTCAACAAACTTAATGTTTACGAGTGCTTTAGCTTTATTTTATGTAATTTCAAAATTAAATTAATATCAATCTATTTAATTTTATATTTTTTTGTATGGTTTTTTCTACCACTCTTTCTGGAGAACTTAAAATAATTATGAATGACATGATTTTACGAATGGAGAAAATGAGAGTTAAGAGAAAGTTAACAACAAAAAATTTAAGAAAAACAAGTACATTCATGTGTACACATGTGGTGTTTAAACCGTATATAAGTTTATGTGGTGTCTGTGTGATAACTATACTATTCATAAATTTATTTATTTATCTAGTGCGGCAATGTGATCTGGTGGTTCACTTCTTAAAAATCGTTGCCACATGCGCAAGAACAGCTTTTCCAAACCTTTGGCATATTGTGAACAATCAAACAGAGGACTGTCGGCGCGTGCTTTCCACACTTTGGCACGCAATGTCTTTAGGTATTCACGATCTGTGCCCAAGCGTATGGAGATTTCTTGGTATTCTTGGCGGGTACTAGCTATTAATTCTGGGCATCCCAAAGTCGCCAGTTGTGAAGCAGCAACTCTGAAATTAGATGTAACAGTTGGTGTTGAGTTTATGCTTGTGCATTTAATATAAGTTCTTTAAACGAAGCTCCTAGTGAATTGATTCAAGAAATTTAAGCAAATATCAAAGCTAAAACAAGAACTCTACAATCACTTGTCATTTTTTATTATCTTAATTTCATTCTACACAGGCCTGGTTTTTTTCAACTCTGATTGCAGTTCCAAGGAATAAAGAGCAACAATAATTTACTGGAATACTTTTCAAAGAAAACAACATTTTATGAATTAGTCACAAAATAACTTTTGAGCGAAAGCTTCTGGGAGATACAGTTTTAAATATGTGACGAACTGGAAAGCTCAATATTATTTATTGCAAGTAACTGTTTCAGTCACAGTAGTGACCAAAGACGTGTTCGTCACAGACATTGTTTAAATCGCTCATTCTGAATACCTGGAGGTGCTTTTGAGTATAATTTTTTACCTTGATGCTAAAGTTTCTCCTGGTAGTGTAACAACTGGTGTGCCAGTCCATAAGACATCCATTGATGTGGTATGACCATTACATAAAGGAGTATCGAGGCACACATCAGCTAATTGTCCACGACGTACATGCTCCTCTTTGCAAGCAACATTTGAAAAAATTACACGTTCTGGATCAACTCCTAAGATAAACGGAATTAAACAATATTATGTTGGAAGTTTTTAATATAAGAAAACCAAAATTACCCATTTCTTCTACAGTTTTTTTAATATTTTGTTCTCCCACCGCTGGGAATCTCAAAAGCCACAGCACCGATTTAGGTACAGCCTTTAGGATATTCATCCAGGTCTGCAGAGTCAAAGGATCAACTTTATACAATTGATTGAAATTGCAATAGACAATAGCATCATCGGGTAGATGATATTGCCTTCTAGTAGTGATGACTATACTTTGTGGAACTTCTTCGCCGGTGGCGGCCTTATTGTTCGTCTGCGTTGTGGCCAAACCGTTTTGTAAGACCACTCCGTTCAATGAGGTCTGCACCTGTCCACTAGCAATCATTGACACAATTTGCGTGGTGTTAGGAAGTTCAGCAACTTTATGTGTAATTTCCACTTGCTTGTTGGCGTTGATTACTTCCCGTATTTCTTTAACACCTGTATTTTCCACCAACGGTGACAAATCTGTGGCATTAATGACCGCCACATTGTCCGATACGGTTGACTGTGTTTTATCAGCCACCAGAATACGTTCCTTAAGATGGGGGAACATCTGCTTGTGGTCTCCTATGAAATATGTGTACGGCATGTATGCCAATTTCTCACTGTATTGATGTGCCAGCTCCATTGGACTAGTTACTGAATCTGTTATTATATAATCCATAAATGAAGCACCGCTTGTTCCGGGATATCCCAACCACATGACTTGTATGGGAGCCGGCCGTAAGGCGAAAATTTCATTGCGTGCTCCCTTAGTGTAACCATTCATATTTACCAATATGTGTATACCATCATTGTAGATCCGATCAGCAGCCTTTCCATTGCAAGGCATGGTCGATAAATCGATAAAGTGTTCTGCTTCTTGCGATATTTTAAAGCGGAACGTTGTACCATCATCGGGACTTAGAGAATAGCAGAAAATCTCCACTACACCACGATCGTGCAGTCCCGGTATGGATTGCATCAAATGTGAGGTGGGATGGTTGCCAAAGTCAGAGCTGACATAGCCAATTCTTATGCGTTCTCCATTTGGCACTTCGCGAGTGAACTTGTATGGAGGTTTATGCAAAACTAATATCTTCTCTATACACAAGTTGGCATGTCGAGCCGCAATTGCTTTGCGAAAATCATGCGACAACGGATACAACATCGAATGGTGAGGATGTACTGATGGTAGACGATTCTTTTCCAACTGTTCGGCTACAATGCTTACTAATTTCTTCATACGAGCTTCGTAGTCTGTCCAATCACAAACTATTTGCAAGCAATGTGCTAAATTGCAATAGGCATCGGGAAAATCTGGTTTTAACTTTAATGCAGTGCGATACGATTGTATAGCTTCGGGAATGTTGCCTGAATCCTTGTGTATGCTAGCTAGATTGCTGTGAGCATCAGCGAATGCTGGATTGATTTGAATTGCTCTAGAGTAACACTGTAAAGCTCCTGCTACGTCCTGCAATTCTTTAAGTGTATTACCCATATTGGAATAGGCGTCAGCAAATGTTGGATTGATTCTTATAGCTTCCTTGTAATGCATGAGAGCTTCTTTTAGCTTGCCTTGTTGTTGTAGAACCGAGGCTAAATTTGAATGAGCTGCCGCAAAGTCAGGAAAAACTTCCAAAGCCTTCAGATATAAACGTGTAGCTTCTTCAATAAAGCCCTGCTCTCTTTTAATATTAGCTAAATTGTTCAAAGAGTCAGCATGGTTAGGGCACAAACGCAAGGCCGTATTATAGCATTCTTCAGCCTCTTTGACCTTTAAGAAATTAAAAAAGAGAAAATAATATATTATTGATTGCCCGCCCACAACGACAAAATATTAATCGCAAACAAATAATCGATTAATTGATTGATTCTGTTATTAATTTGTTTAAATTTATATAATTATAATTAATTTAATTATAAAATAATAAATAAAATAATTAATATCCTGAAGAAGTCACACAAAGAAGTGACGAAATATTGAAATTAAAAATTAAACTAAAATAAAGAGACCTTAAGCTTAAAAATATCAGAATACAATAATTAATTTAATTATAATTTTATAAATTTAATTCCTTCGTTGGCCATTTACTACTGATTATAATTATAAAAAATGTACTAACTACCTGTCCTTTCTCTTTAAGAGCATTAGCTAAATTACAGTAAGCATCAGGGAAGTTCGGCTGCAATTCAATGGCCCTTCGATAGGTGTCAATGGCCAAATCAATTAAGCCCTGCTCATAGTAAACACAGGCCAGATTACCATGCACAACAGCATTATTAGGGGACAAATTTAATGCTCTCAAATAAGCTGCTACAGCTCTGTTTAAAATGAAAATTCAAAACAAGATTTGATTAAAAGTATGATTCGTTGCAACGTCTATGAATGCATATACCTATCAAATATGCGGGCTTCTTTCAAGACATTGCCCAAATTAATATAAGCGTCTAGAAAGTTGGGATCCAAAGTAACTGCTTTTTCAAAATGGTGTATTGCCAGCCATATTTCACCCTGAGCATTGAAAACACAACCCAAGTTACTCCATGCAACTGCAAAACTGGGACAAGTTTCAATGGCTTTCAAATAGCATGCCTGAAAATTACAAAAACAAATTATATACGTGTATAATATATGTTTTTAATGGGTACACACATACCTTTGCCTCTTCAAGACGACCCAAGGCCTTTAGCAGATTCCCTAAGTCACTGCGTACACAGTACAAATCCTAGTTTTCACAATGAAAGTTAAATAAATATGGAAAAAGAGTTATTATTGTTGTGCAAACATACCGGATTGTACTGCAAAGCTGTTATATAAGCCTGTACAGCGGCTTCCATTTCTCTTGCGGCCACTAAAGCGGCGGCTAAGTTAATATAGCCATCTATGAAATCTGGCTTCAAACGTACAGCACGACGATAATTTTCTAAAGCTTCTTGCAATTGTCCACGTTCCTTAAAAACATTACCCAAGTTACTGTAAATAATTAATTTTCCATATGAATTTTATAACTTCAAATCCACTCCAGCTTATTATGCTCAAAGCTGTAAATTATTTTACTTACCTATAGGCTTCGGCTAATAAAGGGTTTTGTTTTATTGCCAGCGTTGAAAACTGTGCCGATTTTTCCAAACGTCGGCATTGAAAATGTATGGAAGATAATAGCAATAGCACTCCCGTATTAGTGCTATCTTGTCGCCACAATTGCATACAATGTTTTTCTGCATTTTCATAGTCTACGGCTTGATATTCCCGATGGGCTAGTTCTAACAGACCTTTTAAATACAGATGTCATATAATGTAATTTATTTAAGATATAGCCTCAGTTAATTTATTAAACAATGCAGATGTTATATAATTATATTCAAGTTCAAAAAATTAAATCAGTTTTTAATTTTTTCGATTACAGTTTTTCCTTTCTCTTTTTTTTTTAAGTGGGTACATCCATTTCGAACACAATTTCACAATATCAGCTACATACTTAGTTTGTTTTTTTAGTATCAAAATAGTTAGAAATGTTTGGATCAGAAATCAAATTTTATTTAAAATTGGTATTCGGTGCCCAAAGTAATTGAAATGTTGACAGTGTACTATGCCACTAGTTTGAAAACTGTATACAAAATTCTCAAAGAGGAATTGCGAATGACAACGCTCACGCTTTACGAACCATAACAGCAACGACCAATGAAAATATAGAGGAAGTGAAGAAATGGTTATGGATATTTGTTAGAGAAGTTGCGGAGGATGCCGTCATATTAGTTGTCTTATGATATGCCATTTATTTTTCTGAAGTCTTGGACATGAAGCCTGCGCATGTGAGAGTTCCAAAACTTACCAAAAAGTGCATATCACAACTACTTCGAGGATTGAAAAAATTTATAATTTAAGGTTTTAGGACACTACTTTGGGGGGGTCAAATAAAAAATGAATAATGTAGGTATACATTTACTTATTCAATTAATAATATAATAATTCTCTTTATACCAATACAGGGGCCAAATTACCGCATTCGATATCCGGCGCAATTTCCATAGAATTTAAATACAAATTTCGATCGATATCGAATGCCGTAATTTGCCCCAGTATTTTTCGTGTTACTACGCAGTATTCACTTATCGGCATAAATATTTATTTATTTATTCCATTATAGTAATACAAAGCTTTGAAGGCCAAAAATATAATAGTATTACACAGTAATATATAACCTGAGTTCTTAAACATAGATTTACAAAATTTACAAACGATTAAACAATATCATCTAATCAATATATGTATGTATGTACCTATACTTATACAGCTATGAAATTGCAATCACAGAAACTTAATTGGCTCCCCAGCCGCAAGAACATAAAAAACCAAAATATATAAAAATAATAAGAGTAATAAAAGTAATAGTAATGATGCTAAATGATTTCACTTATGTAAATGCGCTCTCATGTAAAAAATAAATTATTTTTTTTTATTTATAATTTTTTTGATTTATGTATGCCCTATAATTGAATCGTTAATTTGAAAAATATGTTTTTAATTTATTATAAAAAAAATACCTATAACAATGCATTAATAAAACGAACGCAAATGATTCAAAACACTAAAATGCGCACTTAAAGATAATATTTTGTATTAGAAATAAGCATTATCGCCCAAAAGTCGAATTCTGGCTATCCAAAATATGCACTTAAGCAAAATACAGGTAGGTTCGCAATTTTTTCTACCAAAGTTTGGCCATTTTACACAATACATTGTATTTCGTACAGATATGCAAAAATGCAGCTAAGTAAACGAAAAAATACTGTAATAAAAATGCTCTCCGGAACGAATTTCCTTTTTGATCGTAACTCGCAAATTCGCCTATGTTTTTATTTCCTTATAAATAAATACATATGTAGGTACATACATACATACACACATGCATATGCATAAAGTAGGACCACAATAGAAAAGAAAGAGTAAAATTTTCTTTACATTATAACAAGGTTCTTTGGCTCTTTTGCAAATATTTCAAGGGTAATTTTCTACACACAAATCATTGTTTGTGAGTAGGCGAAAGCGGCAAGGGGAAAGTACAATACACGCAATTTATCTACACATGAATGCCCACTCACGCTTACATATACATACATACATCTCAGCACACACATTCGCATATGCATATGAACGGCTGTGTATAGGGATGTGCCACGTTCAATACTAGGATATGCACGAGTTAGTGCGGTATACACATGATCTTTTTCTTTTCCGTGCAATAGAGCAGACCCAATATTCATATGCAAGCAAAGTAAATACACATTCATACTCGCACAAAAACACAACAATACGAAACAACAATTGAAACGAGGGTGATAAAATTTTCTTAAAATTTAACAGAATGTAGGATGATGACAGCAAGTCTGCGCAATTGTTGCAATTTCTATAACGTCCTTTTAACAATAAATTACATATATACGTATGTACATACATACACATGCATATTCTAGATTCTATTAAATTTTGCATGCACTTGTGCAGTTTGCATTTTTACCAAATGTAGATAGTAAGTGTAAGTATGTATTTATGTCTTTACGTACATACGCACGTACCTAGTATTTATGCATGTATACCTAGACGTAGGTCAGATACGTTATGTCGGTTTTAGATACCTACAATCTCATCTATGATGCGTATATTTACATCAGCGTTGCCACTGAAAACATTTTGTAAGGCCAGACTTGTCTATAAACTTTACCACATCACCTAAAACCAACCTATTATTGTAAATAAAACGTATGCACAAGCACCAACTTTTACAATTGCGGCGGTTCATATAAACGTGACAAGGAGAAACATCAACAAAATTTCATATATCCTTCGTGTTACCCGTTTTTTGTATAAGCAAGTAGGTACCTATTTAATTTATTTACATAGTTTTGACATCTAGTTTTGTTTTCTTTTCTTTCTTAGCGACCTGTGTTCCGTACTTCGAATAATTAATATATGTATGTACGTAGATAATTAGTTTTAGACCAATTCCAAACAAATAAGTAATACCAATCCGACAAAAAATCAGAGTCAGAAAAGAGCAACAATGGCAATGCTGATGTACATACACATTCATATCTTCATAAGCACCAACTTATTTACATACACATACGGGTATCTGTCAACCATATGGGCAAAATCATATCAGTAGTGGATTGCGATTTTGTAATGATTACGATGAACAGAAGGAAATGTGTTGGAAGGTGAAACGTGATTCTAACATCAAAATAAAATAAATAGTAACTATAAACATGTGAATTTTTATTATGGAATAGGTACCTACCATATACATATGTATGTATATATGTAAATACATACATATTCACTTATTTACTGTTAATTCGTTTTTATTGTGATGCTTGTTCAACAAACATTGATTACCATCGCAAAGAGTATAGAATATAAAACGAGCAACAGTAGCACAGCGCATAGGCCATTTCGGAAAATTTACACACACACCCATATACATACATATTCCAATGCACATAACGCATACGTTTATCATTATTGCCATGCCAACATAAATTGTTACAAAATTGGGAAATTAAAACGTTATGACAACTAAATTATATTCAGATAAAGGAATTATTTTAAAGTTTATTCAAGCGTTTCTTTCTCGCAACATGTGTTTATATAACTTTTTGCGTCTCTCCTAGTAGGAGACAAAGAAATATAGAAAGGTTTATACCTATAATACCCGCCAGAAATTCGCTATGCAAGAGAATCACTTCGTTGGTAGTTATTTCAATTTAATTTAATTTTTATATGGATAAAAGAGTTTATGTGCTTCGCTCGTTATGGAGACTCTTATTAATTAAAATCGCATGGAATGCTGCTATACCATGTCATTGACACCAATTCAACCATTCCGCCATTCCGTATGCTTTTAAAAATATTTGTCTTTCATATATAACGCGAAGTTTTAATTTGGATTTTTTTTTGAATCTGTTTTATATTCCTTCTAATTAATAAAAGTTGTGTGGTATTAACAATAGTTTCTTTATATTTTATTTTGCACGATAATTGGTATTGAGGTTTAATAGTTTCGCCCCAGGACTCAAAACTTTATAATCAATTTATATATGATACTTTAAGTAAACAAATATACATACATACCTATATTAATTCAATCTCTTTTATTACGTTATTTAAACATGGGATTACGACATATATTTTGAAACAAAAATATGCTGTTTTGCATTTATATTATGTTGTAATGAGCCAATACCACGTTTAATATATTTAGCTTTTTAACGCAACGTGTTTGCAGTTTGTGGAGAATTGTATAATACAATTAAGGCAAAATATAACTTGGCAGCCCTTAACTATTCAAACACCACAGCAGTGGAAACATACGTACACATACGCATACTCTAATCAAGCGCGTAATAACTTGCAATACATATACATAGCATATGTATGGATGTGTTTATTTATATAAACTACTTATACTCTTCTAAAGAAATAAGGAAGGAGACAGGTAACCCTAACACTATTTTCGTGTCAGCATACACAAAAAAAAACAACAACAGCAAAACACACCACCTTCTTAAACACAAGCAAAATACTTGAAAATTTTCCATTAGCATCACCCATATAAAAAGTGTACCAAAAAAAGTAAGTAGAATTGAGACAAGCAAATATTAATCATATAATTAAAAACACTTACCAACAGATGATAAATTTTGTGTGTCATTGATCTTGCCCACTGTATTGCCTTGATTTTGTACCAATTGTGTCTGCTGTTGTTGCTGCTGTTGGTGCGGCAATATCAATTGTTGTGTTTGTGTTACGGCCTGTTGTTGCAGTTGCTGCGTGTTTGAATTGGGTGATTGTTGTTGATTCTGCATTTTTGCCTGTTAATTAGATACATACATGAATTTAAATCTTTCACAAACAGAATTATGTACATGTTAAAAATTTTACAATATATACATATGTATGCACTTAATATTAAATTTAAAACATCACCATCGACACATTATACATTTACAAATGAATGCGCTTCTCACTCTCTTGGAAAGATTATGTACAGTAGCAGCAAGTATAAAAAATAAACAAATATAGCAAAAAATAATAATATACCAAGTTGACTTGGTCTCCTCCAATTAATATGTGTGCAAGAGACACATACAGAGTCAATTTACACAAACCAATAAATACACAACACCACCAACATAAAGAAAAAAATTGATTTAATTACACAAATCGTAATCTCCACACAGCTAGCCGAACGAAGAAATGCGATTGATGTTTCTTATAAAAATAAGCTGTATTGAATTTTCCTTTCTTCAGAATTATTTGATATTCGCATATATATTTAATTATTTTATTTCAAATCCGACTATATTCACTAATTATTCTTTTTGTTTACGTTATGAAGCTTGTAAATTGACATATTAAAAATAGCTCTTATAATAGCTGTATCACCTTTTTCCACTTTTTTCACTGTGAGCAGAATTAAAAATATTCCATTATCTGATTTATTTCTTTATTGACAGATGTTACGGTGTTGCCAGACCAAAAAGTAATGAACACCATGAACAAATTGTCAGTAACCATACCGTCAGTGCTGTCAATAGGAGTCAAAGTATTAAGTGCCGAATAACCACACAAGCCTTGAAAGGAGTATTAGTCTGCTTGTACAAATGATTGCGGGAAAATAACAAGTTTTGTACATAAAGAGTCCAACAGACAACGTTCTTTTTGCACAGTTTTGACCGTACGGTTCAAACTGTATGGTCAAAACTGTTAGTGTATGGCAAAAACTGACGTTCTTTTGGAACGTGCAAAAAATCTGTCGCGTCTTGATTTTAACCGTCGGTTCTCACACGTGTTAGTTCACCAGCTAACTATTGAACTAGCTCATGATACCGACTACTTATAAGTTTGACATGTACCCATATTGACATTTGTTTTACAACTCTAGTAAGGCGCATTCATGTCAAAAAAATACAAACGTATTTATAAACAAGCATCTTTTATTTAAAAAGTTATCGAATAGGTTAATAAAATGGAGACGGTTTTACCACATACCCGCATACGGACGATTATGAAGAGTTCCCTGGACACTGGCAACATTACAAATGAAGTTCTATATTTAATGACCAAGTCCACCGTAAGAATGAAAAACTTTGAGCCTGTTTTGATTTTATACCGACCTTTTTTTAGGAAATGTTTATTAAGCATTTTAGCACGGAATCCTACATTAATGGCAAAAAACCAAACATATTAAAGTACGAACATTTGGCCGACTTTGTGCAGAGTGAAGACAATTTAGAATTTCTGCTGCAAATAGTGCCACAAAAGATAAAAGTCAAGGACTTTAAAGCCTTAATAGAACAAGACGACTCCAGCGACTCCTCTTCGGAAAGCGACTAAGAATATGAATAGATTTTCACACGTAAAGAATTATCCCTATTCACAATGTAAGAAACAAATAAAATAAACCGTACAAAAAAAACATGTTTTTTGGAATATTGTATGTGGGATATACATACATATGTATATAGTATGTATATATTCATAGGCATTTTATGGAAACATAAAAATCCTTTTGATTTCTTTTCTGTTTTTGTTATGTATACATATGCATTTATTATTTGCTTATTGATACGTTCCAAATTTGGAAACGGTCTTAAGATAAGCTTCGTGTAATTTCTGCACAAAATCTTCGTCATTTTGAATTAAATAGTTAAATGCCTGTATTAGTTGGAACTTATTTAGAGGCTCCTGCTTGGGCGTTTTTGAAGGAATTTTTAATGGCTCTATCGAGGCTGATGCTGGCTTATCGAACATTGTGGGAGGCATAAGCGCCGGTTTATTGCCCGCATCACCACAACCTCCACCAGTAGTCATTGCCAAATTCGACTGTGGCAGACTCTGTTGCAAATTAAGATTGGAAAAAATTTTACTTAATGAAATTTGTTCCCCCGGCAAATGTCCAGATGTACATGTAGCAGCTGTTAACGCTTTGGCAAAGCCAAAATCAGGTCCCCGGGTTATAACGGGCTTTATGTCCGATGAACCGTTGCCTGTCTTAGGCACAGGTTTATTTAACATAGAATTAGATGATTCCAATGTGGAGCTTTCCAATAGAGAACAAGATAAACGATTCGTAACATTTTCTGATTGGTTGCTGTATAGAGAACTGTTGCCCTCATCAACGGTTGGACCGATTCCTCCGCTAAGAGAAAGAAGCGCGTTAGGTGCAATATCGCGTTGCTGTTTTTCCAGTTGTTCCACCGACAGTGTATTTGGCAAAATACGTGGCGTATATTTTGAAACCTCTGCTTTTGGCTTCGCCGATTCGAAAAATTTCAAGACATTTCCCGAAGCTATATTTTGAGCTGGCGTATGCTGAGTCATATGAGCGCTATTAACGTTATTTGGAGTTGTGGAATTTTTATTGTTTTGTTGAAGCTGATTGCTGTTATTAAATTCTTGCTGAGCATTCGACAACATTTTAAATATATTGACATTGTTATTCTCTTTAGCTTCAATCACTTGCGTAGAGTTGTCTGCTGTTATTACAGATTCGCCGGGGCTTCCAGCTGTTTGCACTAGCTCACTAACCAATTTACTTATACGATCACATTCTAAACTATTATAAAACCAAAATCCTCTAATGCGTGACCTTTCGTTGCGATAGAGCAAAAATGGTGCCTGAGCCTGCAATTCCAAGTGGCTTGTAATCGGTTCCACAAACGAAGTGGTGTTTAAGCGATTGTTTATAAAAATACTGTGAAATGGTTGGGCATTACGACTGTATATAAAGAAGGCTCCCTCAACATCGGTCTTTTCCCATTCATTTTGATCTGAGTTGAAAATGTAGAAAGCTACATGTGATGATGTATCCACAATGTCCTTGGCATAAGGATCAACCTTATTAATGGCAGCTAAATTCATGCGTGTTTTACTTGTATCTGCCATTATTTTGATGTTCTTCAGAAAGTCAACAATTAAGATTATGATCTTATAAGAGAGATTAGTTTTAAAAACTATTTCAGATTATTTTGAATTGAAATAAGATTTTTTCTCCTTCTAATTTAATAAAATTAGCAATGTTGCAAAATTACAAAACAGTAATTGTAAAATGTATTAGAACAGAGCTGTTATGTTACAGGGTGTATGCAACACACATTAATCATTATCGGCGAATACAGCAAAACTATTTCTAGCATGAGAGAACTATTCCACCTAGCAGCCGCAAATTTGAATAGTGATTTCTAAGGTTACTTATTCATTTATTTACAGACTATAAATAATAATAATTCATCACAGCAAGTAAAATATATGTAAGGAAAGCTGCAGTAGTCTCTCCGCATACATATTTATATGTTATTTAGAAGAGGTAAGCATTTCGTAATACGTTTACAACGTATTAAATATGTTCACACAGTATTTAATAGTTAAACTCCTATTATACAAATTAAGAGGACAACGGATATACAACAGTTATTTATTTCTATAAAAATTTTTTCAATATTTTTTTGGTCTTGGCGTTTCTTGTACTAATCTACCTCTCTAACCCCTAAACAACAAACTTCATCAATTTTATGCTTGTAAATAGGGTCTTAACGATGGCACAAAATTTTCTTTTGACGTTTAATATTTTAGCTGACTGTATGTGTTTCATTCCACTATCACCCGGTGCTACTATTTTATTGTTTACGTTTAATAACCCACGGAAAAGTGCAAAGATATCTACAATTTTATGAATCCATCAATTTACATCTTTATTTAAAAAAAATTTTGAAATGGACCGCAATAAGCCATCCTCATCTTCGCAGAGGACATCGAAAAAAGTATCTTCACATGCAGGCAGTGAATTTTTCGCACTAGGATCGAAAGGCTATAGGGATGACTCCAAATCAAAAATTGTGCCCATTAGCAAAACAACTAGTGGATCTTCAGTGGACAGGAAAAGAGAAGCGTCTGGAGCAGCAACATCAATAATGGCTGCCAAAAAGGCAAAGCTATCAGCAACAGCCCGAGTAACTGCAGACGCAACAAATACTGCACCTTGTAGTGAATTGTGGGAACAAATGGCAACAGATTGCGATTCGATTGATATTGTGGAGACAGTGACTGCCGCTGCCGAACAGCATGATACCGAAACTCTGGTTAGAGTCATATGTGGATGTATCAAGAATCTTATATCTTCATATGCTAAATCGAAACCAGATACGGTTGCCATGCTAGGTATATTATATCTAGCCAAGTTGCATCCCGATTATTTTGCTAACGATATAATAACATCGGGTTTGCTGCACATTTTACGCAGAGATTTCAATGTAAAAATTAGACAGACTTCTTACTCGCACGTTTTAGCTTGTAATCTTCTTGCGCGAGCCTATAGCGATAAACAACAATGGCCGGAGATTTTTATCCGTATTTATATAGAAGATGCAATCAATGATCGCTTCTGGTCTGATAATATCTTATGTGCCCCTTTTATTGAAAATGTGGCGGCTGCTTTTAAAACACGGACTCCGCAACTCAACTACTTACAACCGGAATCGGTTGCGGGAACGAGTGGATCCGGTACGCCAACCACTACGGCTCCCATTCAATCTGCGCAACAACCTGCTGTTCCCATAAATATTGATGATGATTCATGCGACAATTCAGAAGCCAGTGGTTCAGCCAAACCAAGCGACTTCAAGCAGGGCTGTGATTCGTATTGCGAAGTTAAGGATCGTTATATGGAGTCTGAACGCATTGTGGAAAAATATGTGACGGACGCTATAAAGGAACAGTTAAATAAACGACAACAGCAAGAATGCTATACTAGAAACTTTTTAAAATTTCTCTGCAAAACATCGGGCCTAGTTGAAGTGCGGCATATGTGCATATCGCGCTTAGAGCTGTGGATCCATAATGGCAAATTGGTGAAATTTGCTCAAGAACTGTTGTCGTATGTTTGTTTCAATGTAAGAGCAAACTATTTTAAAGATCATGAAGTTCTGGCAATATTGGTGAAGATGAGATTGAAAACGAAACCACTGATAAATTTTTATATGTCGTGCATTAAGGAAATGATACGTCTAGAGCCCGGAATTTTGAATGTTATTTTGAAGCTAGTGGTACAAAATGAATTGTCAAATACAAGAAACCCAAACAATATGGGAATGTTAGGTGAGTACGATTTTTATAGTGTCTTTTAGCTTAACGGTATAAACATACGATAGTAATGTTCCAAGAACTCCACTTTTTTATCTAAGTTGCGTTTGTACGTATGTATGAATGTATATTCATGCATCAGGACAACAAACTTTTTTATACGATTTCGAATAGGTTTCTCGTTTTCAAAAAATAAAAATGATTCTATTGATCAGATATGATATTTTAATTTTAGTTATAATTAATTTTTTTATGCCTGAGATCTTTTTATTTAATTTTTATTTTATAAATGACAACAATGTGTTAAATAAAAAAACTTAATAAAATTTTTATTTTATTTTAATTTTTTTTAAATCAATATTAGAATATAAATTTTTTTAGTCGAAAGTCTTGGGCATTTTGAAGTTAATATTAGCGGGAAGTTTGCTAGGTTATTGTTCTAATTTTTTTACAATATCCAAATAACGCCGATTGTTCTTTGTAGCTACCATGTTTCAAGCCGCTCCTGATGATTCAGCAAAACATTTGGCAGAAATTTACAAGGAGTTCCTTTTGCAACGTGATGACTGTTTGCGCACTCTACGAGTTTTTCTGCGAGAATTGGTACGCATGCTACGCAACGACATCAATTTGGTGGTGTTTTGTAAAGTCTTCCTAAATGGTCGCCCCGAATTGAACAAACAAATTGAAAGTTCTGAATTTCGAGATCGCATATTTCATTCCATGGTCGATTTAACTTGTCTTAGCATGCTATTGTCTGTATCGCCCCAAGTGCGTGAAGCCAGCATATCGTTAAGAGTAACGAAGGATAATACAACCAATAATGCTATTCTATTAAAGTTCTATAATCAAATGTGTCAAATACAATTGGATTGTGTATCATGGATGTATGAAATTGTGCCGTCGCTTTTTAAATTGCAGTCTGGCGAATTTTTTCAAGGTTTACACAAAATACTTCTACTCGAAAATCCTGAACAGTACTCTCGTTATGATCAATGGCCCTCTGAACCGGAACGAACAACTTTACTGCGTTTAGTGTCGGAAACGCCAATACACGAAGACACCCTTTTGCGTATAATTTTAATCGGAATAACAAAAGAAATACCTTTTACAATACCCGATACCTTCGATATTATAATATCTTTAATAAAACGAGCCTCAACCATGCGCATCACCAATTGCCCGGTAGTGCAGGCGAATAAATTCGATATTATTGATTTCCTTTTTAGCATGGCCGAATACCATCATCCCGAAAACATTAATTTACCGCTTGACTATGAACCACCTAAATTGGCGATTACAGTGTTGTATTGGAAAGCCTGGTTAATCATGCTAATGATTTCAGCCCATAATCCATCCACTTTCGGAGCATTCTGCTGGAATCATTATCCCACTATGAAAATGCTAATGGAAATGTGCATAACAAATCAATTTAATGAAAGTACCATGAGTAAGGAGGAATTACAGGTGAGTTTTTAGATGGATTGATTCAACACTTTAAAACGAATTAAGTACACTAAGCATTTTTTTTACTGGCTAAGAGAACGGGATCTTAAACAAGTTGTGACTAATAAAAAGATGCAAGATATAAATTTCATGAATTGGTCCTAAACAAATTTGTTAGCAATTTGCACAATTCTATATTTTCCTGGGAAAGCCACACAAAACAGTGCTGAAATATTGGGTAAAAACCAAACACGTTTCTTATATAAAACAATCATAGACTCAAATAATTCATTTCGATATTTTTTATAGAATCACTGGTTTTAAAACCTTAAAGTATGCTTTAGTGTTTAAAATTGTTGTATTTGGTGACTATTAAGTGTCTATATATTTTATTGACTCTTGCAATAAATAAAGGAATTTTATTAATAAATTGGTTGAGGCATCGGAGCTTCATGACGTTAAATTTAAATTGCTTCATTTAAAAATCAATAGTATATTAAATTGGAAGGTAGAATGTTACATGAAGTTCTAATGGCCACACTGATAGTCATAAACAAAAACCAGTGTTTCCATGCAAAATACTGGGTTTAAACTCTTACCCCCCATATTTATAAAAAATAAAACGTATTTGAAATCATATTCATAAAAAAATAAAACGTATTTGAAATCATATTCATAAAAAAATAAAACGTATTTGAAATCTGTTTTAAGAAATTTTTTTATGAAAATTTTGTATTAAAATACATTTCAAACTCATTTTAAATTTTATGATGAATAGCGGGGTTAAAATATACCTTTTTTCTTTTTGTTTCTAATTTATATATCTATTAATTTTTTATATATGTATATATGTACTACTTATGTAAATAATAAGTAAATGCAAGTATTAAACAGGCTTTTAATAATTCATTTTGCAGATAGTGCCCTTGGAACGTGATCATATTGTAGAATTTGAATCGTATTTAGCAGCTCAAACTTCGCAAGCAGTAATAACCGAAGAAAATGCCATTTTGACATCACAACTTATGCTAATGGATCCAATGGGCGTGGCACGGCGAGTACCAAACGGCGTGTTGGAGCAGCTGCGTACTTTAAACAAATCTCTAAAAATTGGTCACTTGCTGTGTCGCAGCCGCAAACCGGATTTATTGCTCGATATTATCCAGAGACAAGGCACCACACAATCCATGCCATGGCTTTCGGATCTTGTGCAAAATAGTGACGGTGACTTTAATCATTTGCCTGTACAATGTCTGTGTGAGTTTCTACTTTTCAATGCGAATATTATTAATGAGGAAAATAGCCGTGATGCTGAGCTGGTTAACTTTTTGCGCAACGTCATAATGGATCCGACATATAGTAAGCAGACCGTATGCGAAATTTTAGACTACATATTTAGACGCTTGTGTTCAACTGTAAAACAGACACGCTTATCGGCCTTGCGAGGCCTGAAAATTATATTCAAATGTTCCGAGCTGAGCCCAAACGAGTGGCTTTTAAGCGCCATACCGCAAATACCACACTTTAATGATGTCCGAATTTTTATAATACCACAGCTGAGGTCGGCTTGCCAGGTCGAAAACTCTCCAGACCTTGTCATGGCTTATATACAGTATATAGCGGCAAATACGTTAGATGATTCGGTAACCGATATGTTAGATCATGTAATTGATATGGCGCAATTGATTGTTGAACGCAGCACCATGTTTCAGCACATTATTCCCTTGGCGGAGGGAACAATGCCCACAATAACAAATGATGAGCTGGCTAAACTGGACGAGGAGAATCGTTTGCAGACCTTGAAATGCTTATTTGTAATGTTTAACAACTACATCATCAAGTTGGGCGACCATCATGAAACATATCAATGGACCGAGTATCCTGATCTACTGATGGTACAATTTAATGATGGCATTCAATTGCCTCTACACTTAAATATAATTCATGCTTTTATAATTCTGCTCACGCATTCGAGCAACCAAATGCCAGAATCTATTCCCATTTTGGATTATTGGTTCCCGTTGGGAGGCAATGTCCCCATAGCATACATACCAAATATGCCGCATGAACCGGTGCAGTTATTGCCGGATTGGCTAAAATTAAAAATGATTCGTTCATCTGTAGATCGACTGATTGAGGCCGCCATAAGGGAATTGACACCGGACCAGATTGTGTTGTTTGTGCAGAACTTTGGCACTCCAATCAATTCCATGTCCAAGTTGTTGGCTTTGTTAGATCATGCTGTTATCGAACAATTTGATACAGTCAAAAATGCTATCTTAAATAAGGCATACTTGGCTCAGCTGATAGAAATTCAGCAGGTGAGAGGAGCAAAAAATGGTCACTTTACCGTACAAGCTTTGGGATTGTATTCGCATTCGCAAACAGTGGCTGATAATCCCAAGATTAAAAATGATGTATTAGAATGCATAAACTTGGAAGAACTGACGCCGAATCCCGTTCATGTAACCACACCTTCCAAGTGGATGAAATCTGCTGTTAATAACAAAGAAGCAGAAGATATTATATTCAAGGTCTCAAAATGCCCCAACAGAAACCAGTTTAATGAACATGATTTCCGGATTTTGCTGCATCAACTTTTAAGTAAGGAAGCCTCCCATTTGCATCATTGCTTTCTTAAGACTTCAAGCCAAGGACACATGGAGAATCTACTAATTAATATACTGGAACCGAAACAAATTTTGATGTTAACCAGATCCATAATCAAACTGAATCCGCATGCAATCGATGAAAATTCAAAGTTCTTCAAATATTGTCTTTCAAATAGAAATCAAGACAGTGCAAAGGCTGGCTTGTACACTACCTGCATGCAAAATCTTATTGCAAGCGGTCAAAAACAAATTGTGAAGCCAAGGCTTCAACATGTACCCTCACGCGCGACGCTACAACAAATGTTAATACAATTTAGAAATCGTATGAAATCCTCCTCTGTTAACACACACACTTTGTATAGCGATGGAATGCTGGTGGATCTGCTGTCGGACAATGATCCCGAACTTTGCTGTGTTTACAACAAACAAGATTTGCCATTTTTGTTCTCAAAATCGTCTGGAGACTTCCGTTTCTATTTATTGTCCTGGATTTGTCATGAAACCAATTGGGATACAATTATTTCTACTCTTGAGTATTTACTGCTGTGCAAAGATCAAGACCTTGATTATTCTGCCGTTTTAAATTTTGTTCAAGCCCTCATAAACAATCCGAAATTGTGGCAAGGTCGAGATCGTTGCGTTTTAAAGACGGATGCTACCGAAAATATGTTTTCGCTTACAGAAAAAGAGCTGAAAATGTTTACAGAGTTTATTTTAAGAGAGGGAGAATCCGAGTTGAAGAACTCCGCATCACAGTACGGATTTATTTTATGTTGCCGTATCAATCTTTTGTTCCGTGTCTGCAGAAAGACGACTTCCAATATGATCAAGTTTATTGAGTATGTTTTCGAATGCGATTGTTCGCAGAAATTGCGCTTGAAAGTTTTAAGGCAAATGTATTTAATGTATCCGTCCATTAAGTTCATACGCAGTCATCAATTGGATTCATATACCGATAAACTACAAAATCTTAATGGTTGCCAAGCAGATAAAGTGTCCAACAATTTAATCACTTGTCTTGGAAATTTGTTCACAAAAAAAGATTTTGAAACATTTTCAAGCGATACAGAGTTGCTAATACGTAAGATGGCCGCCTCGCATCCAGCACTGTTCCTCCGGCAAATGGGAGTATTATCTTCACTTATACAGGGACGCGGTCAGCTAAGTTTACGCGTCATAAGAGATGAATATCATATGCATCGTTTTATACAGATATTGAGAACTCTGGAATTACTGCAGCCGCTTTGTTTTGATGATATCTACAAGGAGGACTTTCAATCGGCTTTGGAATGTTATTTCACATTTTTTAAACAGTACAACAACGTCAAGGAGTCTTATCACATTTTGCTTAAACTAATCGAATTACTGCAGGGTTATATTAACTCAAACCCATCTACAGCCCTGGTTTTTCTAGAGCAATATGTTGATGTCCTCATGGACTTGGCGAATCGCTATAATTCTCTACAATCTCTTCATCAATTGGTTCAGGGCATAACTCTGCTGCAACAAAAATCTTCCAATTCGTCAATGAATAATGTGGAAACTAAACAAGATTTTGACTTTGAAGACACTTCGTCACAAGAAAATCGAAACGCCCAATCATCCACAACCATTGAGACAGACTCATCGGATTCCATATCCAGTTATCAACTTTCTAACTTGGATATAAATAGTCGTGGAGCAGTGACATTTGCTATATCAGGTTCCTTAAATAAGTCCTCGTCTATATCGCCGCACTTTGCTAATCTCATTAAGATCATTAAACATTCTAGCGCCGAGGATACTATCTTGGGACCGCTGCAGGAGATTGAAAGTTTCACCTCGAAACGTTTCAATTTTCTGAGCGAATTGTTTGATCGGCTTTTAGAGTTAATCTTTTCACCGAGTGCACAAATACGATCAAACGCGTTTATTTTGCTAATTCGCCATTTGAAGCATAATCCCGGTAGATCGGATGTCAATCGATGCGCTTTAAATGCCTACATACAGTGTCTAAGAGATGATAACTCTTCGGTGGCAGCCACGGCTATTGATAATTTGTCTGAGATGACCTTATTGTTGCAAGAACATGCAATCGAAATATTGGCTGTATCATTTTCATTGGGCATTAAATCCCGACTAAATACAAATTCACAAATCAAACGGGTATTGCAGACGATAATGCTTCAACATGGTTATTAGAAATATGACAATGAATTGAAAATCGATATATAATTTTATATATAGAAAAACGTAATGACCTTTTTGAACTATAGTTCTTAAGCTTAAAAAGAATTAAAGAACATTTAATTATTTTACATATATATAAAATAACAAATACATGTAAAGACCTTTTACCTAATAAAGCATTCTGGAAAATTATTTCACCAACCATTTGGGTAGATACCTTGCATTATTTTCTTCTGTTAGTTGCTTCTTAGGTTATTCGTACATTATAGAACAATCACTGCCAGTACTGATCAGTGTCCATTGCTTTAACAACAACAATTAACAACCGTGCACCAATGCAGATCAAACAAACGAATGGTCTAGGTGGCTTTTCTGAAAAAAAGTACATAAAGGTTATTTTTAACATTTATTCGATCCACTTTTATCGTTTTTGCTACAAGTTGATGATGATGAGGTTGTGTTAGAGCTGGTTCCGCTTGTTGGTGTTGGATTTTGTGCTGGTTCTCCCATATCCAAATGTTTAAGCAGACGATACAAAGCTACTGCTTCTTTAATACGATTGAAAACCACACAGAATGTTTCAATTTCAATAAATAATTCCTTAAAATTAGGAAACCATAATAGATTAATTTTGAATATTAATTAGAGTTGCTACAAGTGGCTAATTACCTTGACATTAATAATTTTATTTCTTATAAGAGATTGCAGGAAGACGCATACCAATCTTACCAGACGGGATTGCATATATTTGTCCTTGACATTTTCACACGATGAGATGCAATTGCTAATGTACAAATGGATGAATTCCGTCGGTAAATTAACGGAGGTAGTCAATCTTATAGAGTAAAAAAAATTCTTTTTAATAAACTGCTGTAAAGGAATTTATATATAAATTCATACCGGTTAACTACTTCCATGGAATGCAACGTTATATCCATATTAACCAAAACATGAAAATATTCCGTGATCTCGGGAGAGTCCATTAATTTAACTAATATTTCAAATGAAATCATTGGATTATTTTCAACCAAACGCGGCAACTATAAATAAAAAAGCCGATGGTTATAATCTTCATAGACAGTTGGAAAATAATTAATTTACCTTGTCAGGCGTTAAGCGTATTTGATACACAAAAAATGGGTTTTTTACCAGTTCATTGAGCAGTAACTTTTGATCTTGTAAATTTAATGGTTGTGTAAACGCCATTTCCATTAGTTCCCGGGCATTGGTGCTGATACGATTACTTTTGTCATACTCAATTTTAACATTGAAAGATTCGGTGAAATCCAGCCATATAAGCTCAGACTCGAAATCCATTAAAGGCGGCGCAATTGAAAAAAATTCGGGCGCGGGATAGCTATTCGAAGCCATTATTTCATTATAAATTTATTGGTTTATATTTAATATATACAAACTTCCTCAGCATTTCTAATGATGGCTACAATATTTAAAAAAAAACTTGTGCAGAGCATAACCATCAAGGCGCATTGAATACGCTTTGAGCTGCAAAATTGATTAAACAGCTGTTTTGTTTGCACAGGGTGTTTCAATAATAAAAACAGAAATACAGTTGCCAGACTATAATTATAACTTGGGCGTTGCATTTTGAAAACACTGTTCAGTTATATCTCTGCATTTGATTCTTTTAACATACAAGCCTGTCACAAATTCCGATCGGAATGATTTCAATTTCCTAGTTACATTTCGATCGTTTTTGATTTAACTGCATGAGATACCGAACGATTTGTCAATTCCGGATATATAAGGGACATCCCTTTATTTACTTGAAATACGGCAGCACTATAACTACCAAAACAAAAAACATATGAATTAAAAAGAATAATGTAAAAACCTTTAAAATTTGCAAATTTAAATAAATTAACAGATAAATAATGTAAATTTAAACGTGAATTTATTACTTAAACAATATATTTGTTAATATAAAGTGGTTTTAGTTTATTTTAGAGAGATAATTTTTCAAAAAAAATTCAATTCCACTTGCCAAAACAAAAGTGATTTCATTCCAAAATTTTTTTCGGTTTTTGGTTTCTGGAGACACTAGATACGGAATGAATTCCACTTTCGATCGGAATTGGTTCTTCTGACAAGGCTTTTGATAGCCTTGGTTTAGATCACTGAAACAAAATATTTTCACTCTATGGAGACCCATAACCCGTGATTTCTACAAAGTGATTTTTTTCTAAATTTGTGATATTTTTAAATTTCGTTTTCCTTGTAAACCCCCGAAATTGGATAACAATCTTATAAACCATTTGCTTACTTGAAATACAGAAAGAGCACACATTTCAAGTAAGAACTCACAAGTTTTATTTATTTTACTAAATTTGTTTTAAATTTTCTTTTTATATTTTTATTTACTATAACATTTTGTTTTATTATCTTTTTACATAAAATTAAGTTAAAATAGTTTTAATTGCATTTTCTTTTCATTTATTATTTTTTTTTCTTGTTTATTAATACCTAAAAGTACTACTTGAATATTAATTGATTCAAAAAGTTGCCTAAGTTTCAAATATTACAAAATTGTTGTTATCATCTTTTTGTTTTTTTGTTTTATGTATTTTGTTTGTTGTTTAATATCTTTTGCTTTTCACTTTTTGTTTGTTGGGTGGTGTTTTTTTCAAATATTTTTTTTTGTAATCTTTGTTTTCTCTGCTTAAGAGTAAATAGTTATCACTTCACGCCCACCTCCTCGCACCATTAGAACCTTTTCTAGACCTTCTGTGAGAACTTCCAAAAACTCCATATCTAAGCAGAAAAATATAATAGAGTAAAGTGGTATGTATGTATGTATATATTTGATTGTGATAAAGAACTTTAAACTTACAATTGCTTTCACGTGCTGCATTAATATCCTTGGGTGGACCAGGTAAATTCATTATAACCAATTGGGCATCTTGTGATTTATTTACAATAACTTCATTAAGTTTAACAGCCGTATGCATTCGACGCACATTCATTTCATTTCTAGATAACAAAAGTTTCATTACAATGAGATTAAGTACTTGTATTTACATTAAAAAGGGCACACTATGAAATTTTTGTTGCAGCATTCTTACTTTGTTTTCTAGTGTTCAAATAGAAATATGTTTACATATAACATTTCGGTCTTACTCATCATAAACTCAAGAATTGCAGCAACAAAAATTTGCAAGTTTGTACGGGAACTAACTACAAAAATTATGCATAATAAAAAGCAAAAATATTGCAATTTTTTTTAGATGTGGAAACCGTTTTCGAGAATGTTTCATTCCATGCATATGCATGTTCATATTAAGTTCGAAAATATAATTCAAAATTAAAAAAATTAATAAAAATTATGTATAGAAATATATTGATTTTACAAAAACACTTGGAGCTGGTGTATTATGTTATTTAAAATTGATAAAAAATACTTCTATAATTGTGAAATATTTAAAATTAATTCGAACCCACACTCATGCATAACTATTCTCACAATTCCATCTCTAAGTTTAACTATGGAAAATTATTAAGACTTACGGTTTTTTCTCTACATATTCATCATTGCTGCCATCGCCATCTTCATCGTCGTCGTCTTTGTTCTTTTCCCTGTTATCATCGTTGACCTCATAGGCCTTGCCAATGTTGTTGTCATCATCTTTAGACTCCTACAAACATTTATCCCAGATCAGAACAATAAAAGGGAAATGAAAAGAAACATTGGATGGTTTTTGAAGGTTAGTAATGTTAGGAAATTATCTATTGTTAATTTGAGTAGAACTGACATTTTCGTGTTTTTCTTCTACTGTGGGATCTGCAAATCGGACTTTGGATGATGTTTTCATACTTTCATGATGATGATCGATTATTGTTTGTACCTATAAAATTAAACAAAAATCATAATAATAAACTTTAAAAAAATAATATAATAATGTTTTTTTCTTCTTCAAATAACTGAAACAAAAACAAATAATTTAGAAACAAAACAAAAAAATATCTATAAAAACTATAAAACTCATAAACAAATTATGAAGCAACTAGAAACCATAGATTTGAGTTATGTTTAATTTTATAACACATTAGGTAAATACTAAAATAAAAATTGAAATTATAAGTAAAATATAGTATATCATTGATCTCATGTAGAAAGGCCCTAATTCACATAATTGTAACTTGGCAGGAGAAGCTAAAACATAACAGAAACTGTAATTATCAATTAAAATTTTGTGAAGAGTTGTATTTTTGTGAAATATATTGGAATAATTAAAAAAAATAAAATTGGGAAAAAATGCGAGTTAGGGCCTTTCTAAATGAGCCCAAAGAAATATAGGCATATGATGGTAATTAGTCGATTTTGAAAGGGTCGTTCTGAGACGGCGCGAGAAGTGGTCAAATACAGCTCAGAAAAAATAAAATAAAATATAATTAGAAGATCGAATTTTTAAAACATCAGAAAACGGAAATCGCCATGTCGCACAGTGGGAGGTTTTTGAAATAATTCTGCTGTTTCTAAAATTTTATACAGTATTTTAGTATATGTTTCTGAGTAAGAGTTTTGCCCTGGATTTTACATGTATGAAGTGTTCACCTCGAGATTACCAAAATATTAAGCTACTATGCCAAGCTAGTAGCTTTGATGTCACAAAAAAAGTTTATCGCAGACAGATTTTCCCATATAAAATAAAAAAAATAGCTATAAGGAAAAAAATAAATGAGATTTTTTTGTAAGATAATTGAAATTTCAAAAGAAATTTTTCAAAATCCCAAAATTAAATTTTTTTCAGTACTTTTTCTTTATTTTCTTTTTTTGAAGTTTTTTTTACAATCGAACTAGCCCCTTACAAACTACAAAATTATTTCCACGCTATTTTCCAAATTATCCCACTGTGCAAGTTCTATCATATACCTAATTTTTATGCATCACAAAGTAATTGTTTTAAAAATAAAATGAAAAAAGTTATCAAAAAATATGTCTTTGTAATAAGTATTATTAAACACTTACATAACGTACACAGTTGTTTCGTTTTAAATAAAAAAATGTTTTTTAAATCATTTTGCACTATTTAGACAATTATAAACTAATAACAACAAAATGCAAGGCTGCCAACCAAAACGAATAACGGACTCGATAAAGGTATGAGAATTTCCCCTTTTTTTATAAGTATTTACCGACATTACGTCAACCCAACAACAATTACTCATTTAATTTGGTGCTAAGTTATGCCGAAAATATGGATAAATTAAGGGAGACACATGGGTGCTAAAAGTAACTCTTAGTAATGGATCCATTTCACGTTAACATACAGTTGGTAAATTTTATCTTGTTGATCGCAAGGAGTTGAAAATTAATAATTCTCTTGTTCAATTTTAACTTATAATTATAACTTCGCAGACCGAACAGCCTAACACTGAAATACATACGAACACTGGCGACAGAGTCTTGCTCTTTGCTCTGGTAACGTTTTATTGTTACAGTACCGACGAAGGAGGCTGCTGAAACTGTCCAGGGACAAGTGCCACCATGTCTTCGTAATTGAAGCTGGCCGACAACACTTAATAAAACTAGGCTATAATGCTGATCAGAAAAATTTTATGGCATATTCATGGGTGAGTGCGAGACTCGAACGCGGGACATTTCGCTTCTTAGTCTACATGTTAAGACATATTCTTTCTTACTAAAATGTTACGAATTTTAGCTTAATTCTTTGGATTAATATCTTTGCTTTAAGCAATATTTTATAAATATCCGTACTTTCGGTTGCCAACCTTTTAAAAATCATAAATTCTCTTATTGCAAAATAAAATAATTAATATCATGCTTTTCTTTAAAAAAAATTATTAATTTTTTTGCACAATAAGTGATTAAAAATAATTTAATGCAGGATGTGATAATTTCAATAAACATACCATTTCTGTTTAAAGAAGGAAGGAACCCTTTTCAAGTTGTTGAGAGTCGGTTTGTGATTTTATTAAGTTTTCGTTTTTTTTGTAACAAATGCCCTGCCGGAATAAAAAATTATACCGTATATTTTTGTAAAATTTTTTTTTATTTAAATTATGCGAGGCCCTTTTCCGAAATAAATTGTTGCTCTCTAAATTTCTTCTATCTCTTTAGTAACGTTACAAAATTTAACACCGACTTCTTTCTTTTCATTTAAGTTATTCGAAGTTAAACTACAAAAAAAATTAATGATTGATTGGTGCACTCCAAAGTAAATTTTTGACACAATGTCTGGAAAAACCAACGATTTGTGCTGAAAAACTTTAAAGTTGATATAAAATACAACACGGTTTCAATTGTGGTATTTTTATGTACGAAAGAATTTAAGTTTCGCCAAAAAAAGGCCGTAATCAGTTATTTAAAAATGGGGGGCAATATTTAGGAATCTCCCGTGGCCTAGAAATTAGAGATGTTTTTAATAAGAAATTTCTTGGTACAAGGATACTCTTCTTTTTCTTACTGGTATTTGTTCATAAAAGAAAATTTAATATAAACAAAAGAAAAATAACAAACTAAAGTCAAGCAAAAAAAAAAAACAAGTAAAAACGTTATATTCGACCAGGTCGAATCATAAATACCCTCCAGACATTTAGTAAATAAAATTTCTGTTTTGTCGGGGTCATAGCGGGAGGGGCCGGTGGGGGAGATAACTCACCTGTGCCATAAAGCACTAAAAAGTCAATTTTTGGGGTTATTAAGTATACAAAAAATGTTTTTTTTATGGGATCATTTAGGGACAAAGGTGGGGGAGGGGAGGGCAGACACCTCAGCTTTGTCATAAAAGCTTTAAAATTAAATTTTTAGGGTTTGTAGGCTTAAATTATACAATTTGTTATATATGTTCAGTATTTTTTCATGTAATATGTTACTTTAACGCCCACTAAAGGGGGCGGGGTTCAAAAAATGTTCGCTTTGCACCTTCTTTGACATAAATACTACACATATTTATATCATTTGTTTAACAATATTACAAAAAAAACTTAAAAAATGATGTTGTTTTTTAGAGGTTGTTTTAGTTCTTCTTAGGGGAACTTTTTTCCCTCTGGCCCGATTTAGCCCGCCCATTTACGAACTTGACCTGTGCTATCCTTCAAAATGTATTTATGTCAAATTTCAAGGGTCTGCCTCTTTTCATTTAGACTGAATCCTGATAATCACAGATGGAGGGAAGCAAATGGCTAGATCGTCTTAGATTTCATCACTGATCGAGAATATATATACTCTGTGGGAGGCTTAGAGGGATACTTTGCTGCGTTCATAAAATAGCTGTGGTTCCTAATGCCGTTGGTCCTGTTTTGCAGTAGGAATCGGTTTTCCCCAAAGAACTATTTAGTTTATTTTATAAAATTAATTTACAATTGACTGCTAAAGTATTAAAATTATCACACCCTGAATTCCTTACAGTGGTACGAATCATATGATCATATGATATTGACTTATAGAAATGTGAAATAAAGTACAATAGACTGGAATGAATCGAATGCAGGTTACATTGCAGGTGTGTGTGTGTGGTGGGTGGGTGCGAGCATGAAGACACTTTAGCGATTTTTCTGAAAGTTGAAAATTAAAATGACATGGTGACATCGTAAAATGGTTAGATGAAAACATGATTTGAAATCCATGAAAAATTGACTTGGCAAGATGTAGAAGAGAATATGTGGGGTTGCATACAATCAGCGCACTGTGGGGCATAATAGATATAAAATAACTCTTTTTCAATTCTATATTGTATATTGATTATAAAAATTGTTTTTTTTTCCTTGAATGTATTTATACATATGCAATGCAATTTCAAAGTAAATAAAAGTAATTTTACTTCCAAGTCGATATTTTCCTGATGTACAGCCATAAAAGTGATAAGTTTAAAATAAATTTATTAAATTGCTTGGTGTTAGATTCATGATAAAGTCAATGGAAAAAATTTTCAAAATATGTCAAAATTATTTAAAATAAATTAATAACTAAATTAAGCATAGAAATTTAAATTTTTTTATTATTTTTCCTGGTTGCATATCTTGGATTTTGATAAACCCCTATATTTTTACTTCGGGAACATGTGTAGTTTTCTGGTCCAATCTAATGCATCATTTCTGTTTTATTTATAAGCAGAGTTTAATTCTTTAAATTGTTTGAAATTGGAGGGCACAGTGTATATTCCCAAGACAATATTTTTTATCTAAGAAAATATTCGACTACAGTTTTATTACTATTTACTTTGGAAGAGTTTCCATTGTAAAGTATGATTATAAAAAAGTGGTAATTATTTGTAGCTGATTTTCATTAATCACCACTTTCCATACGTATTAGCCCAGTGTGCAGCGTTCACAAGTGAATGTATGTTGTATATGCAATGAACGAATGGAAATGAACGATAGGAACAACATCCATCCATCATGTACTAGAACATGAATTCTAAAATACAAACATTTAATTATTTAACAATAGAACAATAAAAAGTTTAAACGATAGAAAATAGAGAAGATATTGTAAAGAATATTTTTTTTAGTTTTGTTGTTATTTTTACCAAAGGTATTTTGTCCTCCCCAGCTGTTGATTTCTTGTCCACTAAATTCTGTGTTTGTTTTTTGTTTTTTTTTGTTTTTCATTTGTAAATTTTTAAAGTTTAATTTCGCAAAGAAATATAAGTTGTGTTAAAATATTTAGATATACTTATAAACAAATATTTGTACAAATAGAAAATATATATGTATATAACAAATGTAAGTAAACAAACTGACTTAAATATTTATATATGTAACAAAAAAAAAACAAAAAAAAAAAGAAAACGCACGAAATTAAAAAAATAATCTCATTTGATTCCAATAATTTCAACAAAATATTCCAAAAAAAAATTTTTTTGTTTTAATATTATCTTACAAAATGAATGAGGACATTAGTAAGTGCATACTTTAAAATGGCAAGTGACTGATTGAGCGAGTGGTGAGTGAGTGACTGAATATGTAGTATGTAGTAATTGACTTTGTTAAATGCAGCACTGTTAGTAAGTAAATTGTTTGTGGGGTGTCACAGTTTGAAAATGTTGGAAAAAAGAATCGTTTCACAATCCCTTTTTCACTTTCTCTAATGATAAATCGTTTTAAAACAAGTTATTAACAATAAAAGAAAAATAATTGAATAGTTGTACATACGACTTTGGTTTTTTCAATGCGATTTAATCTCAATTCACGCAACATTTGATTCCTTTGCTCCATCATTAATGTCCTTTCGTAGGTGTAAGCGGAGATGTCACTGTTCATCTGAAATCGCGTTAGAGCCAGTTTTTTTTTAGGATTTTGCAATTAAACAACTAAGATTTGTGCATCATACATACCATTTCAACAACTTCGACTTCGGCCTCAATGCGCAAATGATACAGGAATGTTTTGAGATCCTTTTTCATTTGTATTGAATTGTCCTCCATTTGGGCCACAGTGAAGATTCTCAATTTGCAATTACGCCAAGTGCGATGTTGTTTCAGCAAGAATGGCAACAGCATTAGCAGGCCACCATCATGGACAATCCACCAGATGTCAATATTACCGCCAATCTTAAATTCAGGCTGGGTTACGAAAATAATCTCAAATCTTTTCATTGTAAAACGTCAATTACCTTGTGATTGGATTCTGGGAAAAAGTTAATGCCCTTGGGCACCAGCAATGCCATGTGGCAGGCAGCAACTGTGCGTACGGTTTGTATAAAGATTTTCCAGCTTTGCTTGCCCTCCTGACGCCAACTATAAGGCCAGCCAATGATCACCGTATTGGGTTTCATGCCACCCAAGCCAATCGTCTGTATACTAAAATTTATCGACAATAAAAATTGCACCAACCAACCAAATGAGAATTATAGCAAAGTACATATCGTCATATGTATGAAAAAAAAACCCCTAATATGCCACAGCATTTAAAGTGTATTCACATACTATTTTTAATTGTATATACTTACCCCGATATTCATAAAATTTAAAATGAGTTTGAAATGTATTTTATGCTAGGAACACAATTGCGACGAACGACGAATTTTTGGCCGCGAATATTTATCGCCAAAAAAAAAACACATTGGTGTACATGAAAATGCACACAATCATGGCGTTGGTCGAAGTTCGTCATACTCAGCGAAAATTGAAATATATTTAATTCTAATTGTTTCGTCAACGAACCAGGTTTCATATACTCAAACTGGTTTTTTTTGTGGAAAAACATAGTCCACTACTGTATTGTTGCATGTTTATTAATTTTGAACACTTTTTATAATATAGTTTTTCTTTCTATTTCTCACTTTTTCATATGGTCACCCCATCAGCTGTTAAATGAATTTAATAATTTATTCAGTCGCAAAGCAGCTCTGAGTCAGTCAACATCAAGCCTCGTTGGCACCACTGCCATCTTATATATTGGACGGAAACCCTGGCTTTTTGGTCTTGCACCACTGCCATCTTATATAGAATGCAAAAAAAAAAATTAATAATTTATTTACAGACAAAAGATTTTTCAGAAAATAATTACAAAAAGGAATTTGTTCTGAAAAAAATGGACAACACTGGGGTAATTATTGAGTGCCTAAACAATCTGGCTGGCATCAGAGGATTACAATGATTTAAAAAACAAATATTAAAATTTTATTTGCTTATTATTTTAATTTATTCGTCGTTATTGTGTTTCATACGACGAATTTATAGAGCGAATTTTTACCAACGAATTCGTCGCACTAAGCGAAATTCGTCGTTTGTCCCAGTTGTGTTTCTAGCATTAATCAAATTTTTTCATACAAAATTTTCTTAAAACAGATTTTAAATACGTTTTATTTTTTTTATGAATATGGGGGTTAAACTGCAAAAAGTTTAAAAAATTCGCCTTAATTTTTCATATTAGGGAGTTTTTTTCTCCCGTAAAACTCTGGGTTTTGGCAACATATGACGTACATATACATATATATATAATTAAAACTTACACTGAGCTTAAGCCCTCACCGATCTCCTTGGCCACCATAACATCACAAAAACCTTTTACTCTCTCATCATCCATGTACTTGCGCAACGACTGTTTGGCCTCTATGGCACGATTGCCGATTTTGGTATGATCTCCCTGTATGACTGATACACAAATAGTCAAGCCCTTGCCGGCTTTAAGCTGCGTAGCAAATGCAAAGATTTTGCGATATTTTGGCATGAAATTATCATTTAATTTCGACAGCACCAAGATCTGAGGACGCCAGTTTTTGGTGTGTGGTGGACCCTCCTCTAAACGCAACAAAGAATATCTGGCTGCTGTAAGAGCCATACCTCTTATACCATCACCCCATTCTTTTTCGGCTCTGAAATTTTGATTTCAATTAATTTTTAAGTCACATAAAAAATATTAAATAAAGTCCACTTACCCACGGTATTCGATATACTTGTATATCACGACCGCCATACCCATGGCAATTAAGGCAAAGTACCAAGATGTCATAAACATAACGGAGATACATAAAGTAAGGCCAATAAGTGACAGAGACCAGTGATAAAATTTAAAGCGTGGCCTCCAGTTGGGTGTTCTCAATAAAGTCTGTACGGCACAGGCCAAATTAACAAATCCGTAACACATAAGGAAAAACATGGACAACAAGGGTGCCAGCAAATCAACGTTACC
The DNA here is from genome assembly GCA_951800035.1 of Linnaemya tessellans. Taxonomy (NCBI): domain Eukaryota; kingdom Metazoa; phylum Arthropoda; class Insecta; order Diptera; family Tachinidae; genus Linnaemya; species Linnaemya tessellans. The sequence goes on along the minus strand of OX637534.1, from coordinate 115,095,547 downwards.
TTTAATTGGTTAAATTAGAATTTTTCTCAATACACTGTAGCATAATATTAAGATGACATTATCATAAGAGTTGTATGCTGCATACAACATACAACTTGTGCAAATCTTTCAAACATACCCAACAATATGCCACACTGGCAAATGAGTATCGTCAAAAGTAAAGCTCTAGTGGGTTCACCACGCTTAGATGATTTGGCGAAGGGGGCCAGGAATGGTATAATTTCATCTCTGGCTATGGCTTGTAAAAGGCGTGGTGCGCCGGTTAAACTCTGCAAACCAGCGCCGAGTGTTGACAAGAAAGATCCGATTAGAATGACCCATTGATTAGGCCATGCCATGTTGGCTACAACTAATTTTCCGCCAATGGATTGACCGAACCTAAAAGGAAAATTAATATAAAAGGTTGCAATAAAGTGTTTAAATTTCCGCCCAAACCACTTCCACAAATATCCTAATATGTAGTAAAAATTACTCTTGAACAACACATTTTAAAAAGGTTTTGCTTTGTATCTAATGTTGATTTCTTTTCTAAAAAAATGCTACATATTTTGCACTTTTCAATAAAAAATGGCAATATTACGGCATTCAGAAATACTGAATTTATTACCAATGAATGCACCATCCGTTGCGAAAAATTATTTTTATTTTAAAAATGCGTCCAATTGTAGTTTTTTAGTAAAACAGTGATAAAATTTTACATTTTTTTCAGAAAAGAAATCACCATAAATTTTCACACGATAAGAAATAAAAACAAGCAAGAACAGCTCGAATCTTAAATACCCTTCAAATATTAAGTGAATAAAAAAATCTATTTTGTAGGGGTCACTCCGGGATCGGCCATGGGGGAGACATCTCACCTTTGCCATAAAACACTAACAAGTCTATTTTTGGTGTGATTAAGTGAAAAATTTTTTTTTTTGATAGGGTCATTTAGCGTCCATGGGGGGAGGGGGATTAGTAGTTAGTGGTTACGCTTTTTCGGGCAAATAATTGATAAGAGTGACCGTAGCTTTAGATACATACGATTATAATCTTCTATTGGCAAAAAACATTCGACTATTAAAATCTTATGGATATAGATTTTTTTTTTAATTTTATTCTTTCTTATCAATTTTTAAGGAACCTGCTGAACTCATTTTCTTGCAACTGGTCCAAAGAAAATTCAATGAGATTCTTTGCATAGAATGATTTTTAAGAATTGTTTTCTTAGCGTTATAACGTATTAACTGCCTGGCCCACGATGTCACTCGATATCGTTCTATCGAGTAAATACATTTAAAACAAAAACAAATTTCAAAATTTTGTTTTTGTTTTAAATGTATTTACTCGATAGAACGATATCGAGTGACATCGTGGGCCAGGCAGTAAATGTTACACACATTCTTGGAGTGAACGCTAGATTACACTGCTCAGCAGCAAAATCCTCTTTTAAATAAAAGTATGTGGACTATATGGATTTCGATGAGCTAAACTCAAATCCGTTTTCGATTTTTTTCCATCAGGTCGGGATTTTTTTTTATAGGCGTGGCAAGTTTTTTCCCCTAAATTAGTCTGGTACGGAGACATATTTCAACCTAACTCGAGAACGAGTCGTCCGATTTTCAAAACTAAAACACTAGAAGATAAAGAAAATATAGATGAAAAAATAGCGGAAGTTTGTATCAGTGAAAAGGAATTAGAAAATATCACATTTGAAGGGATTTTGTGTAACAAAATTCTATTTATTTTAGTTGAATATAATTTTTCTCTATCTCTTATCGTTTTGGAATTATTCAAAAATTAATGGAGAAAAAAAATTTTTTTTTTGTGCAAAATTTTGTAATTTTTTTTAGTTTAAAAATTTAATTAAAAAAAAAGATAAAGCAAATATTCAACATTTTGCACATTTTTCTGAGAGCCACATATCTTAAACATAAAATAAGCTATAAACCATAAAAATCGGTTAAAAATTGGGGATTTGATTGCCAATTCACATAGTTTTATTTAAAGGAGAGACAAAAAAAAATGATTTTTTTTTGCTGAACAGTGTTATCTATATGTACCCAGGCATGATCACATGCCAGATAACTAACACGTGTATTTGCGTTAATTTAGACAAGGCTATAAAAAACGAATAAATCTATTCTTTTTTAATACAATTAAATAAATTCGTGACTTGAGAATAAACGAAATAAAACTTGCTAAAAACGCTTTAAATAAAAATTATTAAAAAATAATAATATTAACTGCAGATTCATTATAAGTCCATCGCTAAAACACTAATTAACCCCAATGCTATAAAATGGCGGTAGAAACTTATTTAATTGTTGTTAATTAAAATCACAACTAATTTCATTTTTTTTATTTTGTTTTTGTTGTAGAGTGTATAACTTACTTGTCTCTAAGCAATAGATTGTCAACGGTGCCGGCAAATAGTAACACACATGATAGATAAACGGTACTTGTGGTTAGAATAGCGCAAATAGTGCCAATTGGTATGCTCTTTTGGGCATCTGCCAAGTCACCTGATCTATTTGAACCGGCCATAATACCTGCGAAGTGAGAGATAAAAAAAAGAATATGAAAGCAAAACATTCAATTAATTAGTGTGATTAGTGTAGCAACAAAAACAATTAAATCTACTCCTACAAACAGTCAACAGTCAATTGTTTAAAGTCTTCAAATGAAGCAAAAACAATAAAACAAAATAAATACTGTAAAGGATTAACAAACAACTGACCTGTCACGGAGGGGAAAAAGATGCCAATGAGTAGAGTGAATGATGTGGTAATATCAGCCATGACTTGGTTGTATGTTGAGGGGGCTGTATTGTCAATATCTTCAGGATTTTTGCCATATGAAATAAACTGGCCCAACTGCGAATCAAATCAATATTACATATATAATTAATGATACTTTAGCGCTCTCATATATAATTTTTATGCAGCATTCGTAGTTACCTCTAAGAAGGAGGGCATCAAATTCTCATAGAACACACCGCTGGCCAAACCTCTAATGCCTTTAACTTTTGATACATTATGAGCTGCAAGGGAACATTTTTATATATATGTATATTTTTTTTAATTTGAGAACTTTTCAAGATAACACACGGTCTCTCCCTCCCCCATTAACTTACTTGAAAAATAATCATCACATTTGCCATCTGGACAATAGAGATCCGTTAAGAAAGGATCATCTTTGGTGCAATTATCGATGGGTATGTCCTTTAATAAACGTTTGCCAAGGACGCACATGCTGTATTTGTAGACAAGCAGAAATATATATGTTAGGAATTATATAAAAGTGTTTGACATACGACTGGGCTATAAGAATATTTTTTTTAGTATGAAACCTTTAACTTTATGTAATTTTCTCCGTGTTTAGATTTTAGTAAAATTAAAGTTAAATCATCAGTCTGATTTTTACTTACTAAAGTTTTTCATTGCCATTAATATTGTCGAATATACCGACATAAACGGCTATTATTGAGAATATGACACAAGCCAAGGCGACGGCAGCAAATTTATTTACGAATTTAACACCCAGGAAGACTATTAAACCTGTTAAGTGGAAGCAAAAATATTACATTATAAACGTATGCATTAATTTTTTCAATTTCATCTTATACAACAAATTATTTTGTGTTAAATTAAAAGTTTAGCACCCACCCATGAACACCAGTAGTATGGTACCGTATACCCTAAAATTATTGTACATTGCTTCAGCGTCCTTGGTGAAATCGCCAAATATTGAAGCCCAAGGTGCCATATACGTCTTTAATAAAAACAATTATCATTTTAACAAACATGTCGCAATTATTGTTGTAAATACATATAAATTAAATGAAATTAAACATACCAAAACAATTTCAACTGCACCAACAATGTACATGGCCGCAGCTAAAGTTGTGCCGGTGTAAAACAGCATGCCTACCGCCCCGCCAAATTCAGGACCAAGTGATCTATGCGACAAGTAATAACAATATATTATTATATAAGGTTGCATAATTAGTTCAATTTGATGCACAGTCACCTTGAAATCATAAAGTAACTGCCTCCCGCCGGTACCACTCCATTCGTGGCAATGGCAGACATTGAAATTGCTGTTAACATGGTCTATTAGGATAAGAGGGAGGTATGTTAGTGTTGCTACACTGAAAACAGTTTCGGCAATATTGTATAACAGCAAACAAAAAACAAAACTTCCGCGATTACTTTTTTTCCTAGGCGTGATAGTTCTACGTCATTTCACTCAGTTTAAAATTAAATTAAATATTTCAAGTCTTGTGTTATTTAATAATTACTAAATGTTTGATTATTAAATCAACTGTATCAAAGTATTAATAGTTATCAGTTCATATGTTCATACAAATTTACGACCACCCTTGACCACTTAATAGGACCATTTCCTATATTATTCCTCGCATCTCAAAATATCGCTATGCCAAATTTCATTTAAATCTGTTCAGCAGTTTGAGCGTAAAAAGGTAACAGACAGAGTTACTTTCATATTTATTATATTAGTAAGGAATCATAAAAAGTGCAAGTCATTATCAAAAGTGCAAGTCATTATGAACAGTGCAAGTCATCATAAAAAGTGCAAGTCATTATAAAAAGTGCAAGTTATTATGAAAAGTGCAAGTCATTATAAAAAATGCAAGTAACCATAAAAAGTCCAAGTCATCACAAAAAGTGCAAGTCATTATAAAAATTGCAAGTCATCATAAAAATTACAAGTCATTACAAAAAGTGCAAGTCATCATAAAAAGTCGTTATGAAAAGTGCAAGTCATTATAAAAAGTGCAAGTCATTATAAAAAGTGCAAGTCATCATAAAAAGTGCAAGTCGTTATAAAAAGTGCAAGTCATTATAAAAAGTGCAAGTTATAGTAAAATGTGCAAGTCATTATGAAAAGTGCAAGTCATCATAAAAAGTGCAAGTCATCATAAAAAGTGCAAGATATCATAAAAAGTGAAAAAGTGCAAGTCATTATAAAAAGCGCAACTAATCATAAAATGTGCAAGTCATCATAAAAAGTGCAAGTCATTATAAAAAGTGCAAGTCATCATAAAAAGTGCAAGTCATTATAAAAAGTGCAAGTCATTATAAAAAGTGCAAGTTATAATAAAATGTGCAAGTCATTATGAAAAGTGCAAGTCATCATAAAAAGTGCAAGTCATTATAAAAAGTGCAAGTCATTATAAAAAGTGCAAGTTATAATAAAATGTGCAAGTCATTATGAAAAGTGCAAGTCATCATAAAAAGTGCAAGTCATCGTAAAAAGTGCAAGTCATCATAAAAAGTGCAAGTTATCATAAAAAGTGCAAGTCATCACAAAAAGTGCAAGTCATCACAAAAAGTCCAAGTCATCACAAAAAGTGCAAGTCATCATAAAAAGTGCAAGTCATTATAAAAAGTGCAAGTCATTATAAAAAGTGCAAGTTACAATAAAATGTGCACGTCATTATGAAAAGTGCAAGTCATCATAAAAAGTGCAAGTCATCATAAAAAGTGCAAGTTATCGTAAAAAGTGCAAGTCATTATAAAAAGTGCAAGTCATTATAAAAAGTGCAAGTCATCATAAAAAGTGCAAGTCATCACAAAAAATCCAAGTCATCACAAAAAGTGCAAGTCATCATAAATCTTATGTTTTAAGAATGTCAGTGATTCAAAAAGTATACTTAAGCGCTTTTTATGTACTGCCACAGATTAAATAATTGAACACTTCACAAAAAAGAAACAACAACTTTAAAATACAATAATTCCATAAGCCTAAGTGGCAACTTGCCAGTTGATTTTTTTATATTTATTTGGTTATCAATTTATCGAACCCAATTTAACAAGAAGAAAACTCTTAGTTTCATGTTTTATTTTGTGTGTGTGTGTGTATGTAAATCGCTCAACGCAATCAATCTAAATAAATCCATCCATTTAAATCTGCGTTCCTTCATCTTGATCTTTATTCATTTACATATTTAAAAATCAACTCATGCAAATCTTATTTAACCCGAAATAAGATAAACACCCCAGCAAGAGCAAAAAGGATTTTAATTAAATCTACATGATTTTGCTTTTTGCTTTCGTTTCACTTGAATTTTGTTTTTGTTTGCCTGTTTGTTTTTTTCTCGTATTATGTTTTTTTTTGTTGTATTTTTATGTTTTTTTTAGAGTAATTACCACACAACAACATGTTAGAACAATAAGAAAACCACAAATAGCACCAGCAGTACCAACAACCCATGTTAAACGAATGAATAGAATCACACCAAAAATATTCTGAATACAGGGCAAGAATACACCAATCAGTGTACCTGGAAGAAAGAAATAAAATTACAGAAGAAAAAAAAATAATAATTAATATTCAGTTTAAGCTGGTTACAAAAAATTCCTTGGCAAATAATCAAAATCATCATGAAAAGTGAAAAGTTTAAAATTTGATGTAAAAGTGTGTTTGACGGTTGACTCACCCATACGCGCCGAGGGCGCTGGCGCTTTAGCATCCGGATCAGTTGCTGCAGGTATAGTGTTTTCATAATTGGCCAGTGATGATATAAATTGCGATATATGCGGCCTTGTTTCTGCATCTTCATCGTATAAATATAAACCTGGTTCTTTATTTGATTTTTCGTTGTTTTCATCTGCGGTTTGACCATCACATTTTTCTGCAACGATTAAAATTTTTTGTTTTCACTTTATACTTTTTGTGCCTAAGATCTTTCATTTTATCTTAAACTATAAATTTTCTTATTTTCATATTTGCAATATTTAAAAAGACGGCCCAGAACATTTAAATATAGGAAACAAACGTATTTGAAATCTGTTTTAAGAAAATTTTGTATGAAAAAATTTGACTAAAATACATTTCAAACTCATTTTAAATTTTTTGAATACCGGGGATAGTGCTCACACATATTAAATTTACCAGATCAGTTAAATTTTATTTTATTTATTTATTTATTTATTTTTTATCTTGGACCAGGACTCAGGAGATGACCCCTATATATGCAATGCATTGCGCCGAAACTGAAAACGAGGGGATAGTATTGAGGGGACAGATTAGGAAAGATGAGAAGATAGACAGTTGTTTTTGTAGCTATTTCAACCTTTTACTTCGCCGGTTAATTTTTGCTACAGGGCCGACGAAGGTGGGTGCAGTTACTCTGCTTTTAGTACATGATAGTATCAGTCGCTGCCAATTATGTTCAGTGACCAGTGACTATGCCTTCATCATTGAAACATGATGTTTTTTATTAATAAAAGTTGTTGTTTTTATTATAATAAAAATAAAGATTTTTGTTTTTATAAAAAAATGTTGGCAACTTTTTGGTAACATTTTCGGAAAATTTTGGTAAAAAATTTTTTTACTCAGTGGCACTCGTGACTCACGAGTGCCACCATATTCTATCATGGGTGACTGTCAGCAGTGCCACCATACCCTATCACTAGTGCCATACATTTTTATATATAGTAATAACATTAGAGTGAGTAGCTCGGATATATGTATGTGTTTTATGGGCGATAAAATTCATAGGTTAGAGAGGAATGCAAAATCACACGTACACAAAGGTTTCTATCATTTTTCTCACATTGGCCTTAATAAAGTGATAGAAACTTTGTTCTACGTGCTGATAGAAACGTATTCACTAGTGACAGGCCAGATTACCGGTCAGATGACCGACACTGTTCTTGTAGGGTCATGTTAAATTATAGACCAAACTGGACATGTTTGTGCCGAAAACAGTGTTGCCAATAAGAAAGTTGTTAGAAAAATCAGACTTTACATACATATGGAATTATTTTAATTGTAACAAGTGATCGAGATTTTACCATGACGAGATCGTAGTACACACAATAGCAGTGAGAGTAGGGGAGGGACATAATATTTTCATTGCTGCTAAGTGAATACTATGGAGCCATGGAAAGGTGATGTTTTAAACATGACTTCTGTCTATTTTTCATTTACAAAAAAAAAACATCAATCTTTATATATTCTTGAATTAATCCATCAAAAGTGTATGCATTTGAACAGCATCTCTCCTTGATTTCACTATTAAAATGATATATTCGCAGTTTTCATAATTACGATAACTTTTTCCTTTCATACGAGCTCTTTTCAATATTTCTTTCATTAAGCCTCATGCCATTTTTTTTTTTTTTGCTTTTTTGCTGCACAGGGCTTAAAGCTGTACGTTAAATAAAGCATTTTCATTCCGGCTATGTCATAGTCATTTAAAAACTTTTATGCAAACAATATGACAAAAAAAAAAAAAAGGAAAAATGTTAGCTCTAAAAATTCATACACACAGATTTCAAATGCTACGGGTTGGAATAAAAATGTTCAACTAGTATTTTCTGCTTGCTTGCGTGCTTTTCTTTTCAATTTTCCATTCACAGATAAGAGATAATTTGCAAGTACAGGTACGTACGGAGATGCAGATTTTGTTATACTCATATTTATAATTTAATTATGATTCAAAGAATTAAAATGTTACCAGCGAAAAACCTCGAAATCAAGATGAAACGAAAAATCGTTATTTTTATTTTATTTCATTTTCATTTTTTTTTGCTTCTTATCATTATGTGTCATAAATCATGGCAAGAGCTTAAAAGTGGAGAGCTTCAACGTTGATTTAAAAATATAATAATTAAATTAAAAAAAAAAATCAAGTGCAGTAATAAAAATGTGTTACGAGGATGTACTTATTTATGCATGGCATCCATCCATTGGCTGTGGCAAATCTAATACATATATTTTTGTTTGTGTATTTTAGGCCAATTTCTAACCCACACACACACACACAAACTGTTGAGCAGCTGGCATATTGACATAAATAGAAAATAATTTGCTATAGACTGGTGGCTGTTAAAAGTTTAATTTGGTTCGAGTCTCCCTTTGAAGAATCAGTGGGGTAATTTTTTAATATTTTAGCTAAAATCATATTTCATTACAAAACAGTAATTTAAGTAATTTTTAAATTGAATTAGGATTTATAGGCTAATTGTTCGAAATTTGTTTTTAAATCTCAGAGAGGCATGATAAATATTCCAAAGCACAAAGGAAAGTTAACATCAGTTTTTAGTTATTCAACTTACACAGCAGAGCAGCTGTTTTCGAAAGCCGCAACACTTTCATCATCAGTGCTCATGTGTATTGTGTTTGTCACCCATTATTAGGTGGCTTAGTTGAATATGATAGCAGTTCTTATTTAAACAAATTTTATTAGAAAATTGAATACGAGAACTGTATCAACCTGATGTTAACACATTATTGTTTTAATACCCGTGTTACCGTTTGATTATTTTCTTCATGTTCCATTTTTCTGAATTTTTTGTTCCATCGTACGTAAACCAAACTTTTTTGGTTTGAATTTTATACTCAAATACATGTGAACGTTTTCCAATTTTTATTTGAAAAACGATACTAATTTTTAAATCGAGAATATTTAATATGTTACAAATGTTAGTGAAAATTTGCTATTAAACTTAATACTGGTATAGGTTTATCTACATTAAAAAAGATTTCTTGATTAATTATGACTTAAATTTAAAAAAAATACATCATGATCAATAAAAATATGGATTTTTGGAGTTTAGGTGACGAAGCTTATCTTATGATGTATTTAATGTGATTTGTTATCAAATGTCTAAAATTATATGTTTGTCTTGTAAGAAAAACATAAAATCAAATTAGCTTTTTTCTAGATAAAATTCAGGTGATTTACAAAATCCTTGAGTACGTTAAAACCGATTATATTTTACGACTACATGAATTGATGTACAGTCGACTCCGCTTTACTGGAAATAATTAAAACCCAATTTTTTCAATTATCCGATTTTTTCTCTAAAACGTAGTTCGGATTACTGAAATTCGTTACAGTTATGCGTACTGCTTAAAATCACGGTGTGGCACAAACAAAAATATCCTAACTAATACAGTCACTAACAAACAACTAGAAATCTTTACTGAGCCTAAGTGCAAGTTATGAGAAGTGCATAGTAGGCATTTTGACGGAAGAATTCACAGTGTGGCACAAAAACAGAAATCGTAACTAATACAATCACTGACTAAAAATTAGAAATCTTTACTGAGCCTAAGTGCAGGTAATGAGAAGTGCATAGTAGGCATTTTGTTGTAAGAGTTCATGGTGTGGCACAAAAACAGAAATCGTAACTAATACAATCACTAATAAACAATTAGAAATCTTTACTGAGCCTAAGTGCAAGTTATGAGAAGTGCATAGTAGGCATTTTGTTGTTGCACTGTGTGGCACAAAAAAAGGTATCGTAACTAATACAATCACTAACAAACAATTAGAAATTTTTACTGAGCCTAAGTGCAGGTAATGAGAAGTGCATAGTAGGCATTTTGTTGGAAGAATTCACAGTGTGGCACAAAAACAGAAATCGTAACTAATACAATCACTAACAAACAATTAGAAATCTTTACTTAGCCTAAGTGCAAGTATGAGAAGTGCATAGTAGGCATTTTGATGAAAGAATCCACAGTGAGGCAATTTTGAAGAAGTTTATTAGTTAAATGCTTTATATATTAATGCTACGGACTTGTAATATATCACTGCAAAGCTGATTACGTCTACGGTTTAAAAACTTGTTCAATTGAATTGTATATTTCGACTCCGCTTTACTGGAAATAACCAAACCCAAATTTTTTCAGTTATCCAATTTTTTATCAAAACGTAGTTCGGATTACTGAAATTTGTTACAGTTAAGCGTACTGCTTGAAATCAGTGAAACAATACCTTTTATATCAAATGTCTAGCCACTTCCATTGACAATATAATAGCAAATACAATAAAGTACATAAGAGCGAAAAGGACAAATACATTTTGCCATTTAATTTTTTAACGGACAAAACATGCACAATTTTTTCAGCCTTAAGTTATGCCATCGATTTGATGTCATTGTTTATGTTTTCACTAAAGCGAAGTAAGTTTCATACAAAACGTAGTTGTGGGCTTGATTTTGGTTTGCAGTAATACAATATTTTCAGTAAAGCGATGTTTCGCTAAAGCGAAGTGAATAAGACCAGCTGCGTTTAAAATCAGTGCGAGGATTTGTATCGCTTTCAATAATCCATTATTTTTCAGTAAAGCGATGTTTCGCTAAAGCGAAGTGAATAAGACTAGTTGCGTTTCAAATCAGTGCGGGGATTTGTATCGCTTTCAGTAATCCAATATTTTTCAATAAAGCGTGTTGCGCTAAAGCGGATTCGACTGTACACGCAATAGCATAAAATATTTACTGCCTGTATTTGTAAGTAAACCATAAAAAAATCGTTCGGATGTTTGTTCTGTAATCAAAAACAGTTTTGAGTTTTTTTTTATTGTTTCAATATTCATATAAATTTTCAAAAGGAATTTTTTATTTTATTTACAAAAACAGGCAGCTAATATATTAAGAAAAAAATTTTATTTTGGAGCTTCTCAAAAATGTCTTTAAAGCCTATTGATGATTCGGTAATAGCGTCTATGATAAGCAGACTTATTTAGTAATTGTGTTTATTTTTTAATTTCATTTCCAGGAACTGAAAGTTCGCCGGTTCTTTCTATTGAAATATGACACTCATGACTATAAAAATAATAATGATAAAAGTTTATGCCAGTTAAGACTTGAAAATTTTATAAAAATATATTGATAATTCGTCAATATCGAATTAATTCCAAAAGAGTTTTTAATCAACTGTGGTGTCATTTTAATGTGACCCATCATTTCTTGCTCAAGTGTAGCACTTGGCGTATACGTTATATGAAATATAGCAAATTCTATTTATAACACTTATACGTAGTGGTGCCGAGTATTACAATTTTACTACTTTAATAATTAACACCTGTATCGAGCAATCGAGTTACGACTAGTGTATTCTTCTTAAAAAGAATTACTGCCTGTTTTTGTAAAGAGAATAAAAATTTTCGTTTGGATATTTAAATTGAAACAGAAACAAAATTTTGAGCTTTTTTATTGTTGTTGTGCAATATAAATACCAAAACGAAAATTTGTATTCGTTTAACAAAAACCGACAGTTAATTTCGCAATTACATACTTTAAATAATAGTTTTCTGGTTATTCTTGGCCTTTCGATATTAGTTTTGGTAATAAGTTTGTGGTCTTTTCATACATAATATTTTCAATATTTTCGATATTTTGCCACGCTCTTGAGTTTTGAAAAAAAATAGAGGGGACAGAAAATACTTTTCATTGAAAATATTTTACATAAAAAGAATATGTTATTAACAAATTATTATTAAAATTATATAATAGTGAATAAAATCTACATACGAGTATATGTCATATATCAGAAATAAACACTTGCTTTTAACTTAAAAGCAATGAATACAAATGAGTACACAAATAAATTATATAAGAAAACGTGGCATTAAATTTAACAAGCGCGATTGATGAAAAATCTGCTGATTAGAAATTGAAGATAATTTCTACAGCCGGATTAATAACAATTAAATTCACAATCCACTTGTAATGCCAGACTATAATCCAGCCTAAACGATTGCTGAAATTGGCAAAAAAATAAAAACTGAAATATAAACGAAAATATTATGGAGATTTAAATTTAATTTAATCTCTAGTCCCCCCTATAAAACTGGCTCTTAATAAACCAAACGGTTGCCTTGTGTACGAGTGGTTTTCATTCTGCATTTCTCACACATTCGTCACTACATACAGAAATGCCTCTATACTCTTGCATTTATGCATGTATCTACATTCGTATGCATCTATGGATGTGTTTTATACTTTTACACACACACACACATACACACAAACAAAAAAATACCAAAACGCAAACATTTTTTATGCAAACAGCTCAAAAGACCTGTGACCTGTAATGTTAACAAAAAACTATAAAAAAAATATTAAAAAAAAAGAAATTTAACAATAGTGTTTGTGTATCTGCAGTATTTGTTTGTGTGCATTTCAAGTATGTAGTTGTATGTGTGTGTGTGTGCGTACTATGTAAGCATATGCATAAAAACATGCATGCATATGTAAATATACTCGTACATTAATCATATAAAAAATAAATATGGTTGCATACACCCTTCCACCCACCTCCATGGACCACCTCCATGCACAGTCACACAGCGATGGGACATTAAATCGTGTTGGAGCTTTAACACAATTCCATGTGAATATGCAGAAGAAAGCACACACGTACATACATAAATTTTGAATGTATGTATGTATGTGTTTTGTATGTTTGTATATGTAAGCAAAAAATAAATAAAATAACCAAGATCATAAACAAAATATAAATGCATAAACTCTATTGTGTATAAATAATCGTGGAAAAAAATAAAACATAAATAAGATGCCATTCGTGTCTTGTTCGTACACATTTTCAATCTTGAGAATAAAATAAAAGAAATAAATGTTTCACAAATAAAAATCCTGTATACGGATGTGTGCTTGCATGAGAGTGCACACACACACACACATACACACACACATTTAATGTGTATCCATACACATTGAAATTACATATTGTATCCATATCTGCACATTATCTACATTTACAATGTGCAAAATGAAAATAGTTTGTTCTGTACACTTTTTAGGTCTCTGCTTTTGAATTTAAAATTCTGCCTCAAAATATCTAAAAAGGAAATCGTTTTGTAGGAAAATCGTTGTTATACTACTGGCACACAACTATATACATATATTTTTAAACCTAGGTCATATCGTACATAAAAAAATTCTATAGATACACACAAACGAACAGAGTCATACATCCATCTGCATGTCTACTTGTCTATGTGGTATTTCAATATTTGAATACCCAACAAACATGACAAATCCAACAGATAACACCCTGCGACAAAGGAGAAACAACCTCCAACAAATCATACAATTTTATTTATTTATTTATTTTTTTTTTTTGAAGTGGAACCAGCATTCAGGGAATGACCCCTACATTGCACCGGAACTTGTAAATATTGTCGGGTAAAAAAAAATCTGGTTTTGAAATTCCCGAAATAGTTTTGTGTACTGATAGCTCAATAGCTTCAGTGAATACTATTAGAATTTCAGTATCTTAAAAAATTTTGACATAATGTCTAATTTACAAAATATTTTAATATTATTCCTGCTGATTCTTTTCCCAAATTTACAAAAAAAGTTCAAAATTGATTATTGAAGGGTTTTAGCTAGTTCCTATGCGCATTTCACTGGGGCTAATGCAGATCATCAGGGAACCTTTACCCAACAATGTAATTAAAATATTTTGTGAAGAACAACAAATACCCCAATATATAAAATTAACGTCTAATTTATTTCAGAAACTTTGAGAAATATCTATTTCTCCAGCAAACCCATTTTACTGAAAATTGTTTTCATTTTTTGATTCGGAGAAGTTTTTACGCAGTTTTTGTACATTTTATAATGACTTGCACTTTTTATGATGACTTCCACTTAATGACTTGCATTTTTTATAATGACTTGCACTTTTTATAATGACATGCACTGACTTTATGAATTGCACTTTTTATGATGGCCTGCATTTTTTATGACTTGCACTTTTTATAATGACTTGCACTTTTTATGATGGCCTGGACTTTTTATGACTTGCACTTTTTATAATGACTTGCACTTTTTATGATGACTTGCACTTTTTATGATGACTCGTACTTTTTATGATGATTTGCACTTTTTATGAGGACTTGCACTTTTTACAATGATTTGCACTTTTTATAATGACTTGCAATTTTCATAATGACTTGCATTTTTTATAAACATTTTTTTTCTTGTTATTTATTGAATTTTCAGTTATAATTTCAGCTAACATTAAACCAGCGCAAAATTTCATTAAAATACGCCCATTGGTTTTCGAGAAATGGGAGGCATTGTTTCAGTTTTGAAGGCCACTGAACATCAACTAAAAAGCAGAGTGACACCAGTGCTCTCCTTCGTCGGCCATGTAGCAAAAAAAATTAGCCGGCGAAGTAAAAAAGGTTCAAATTGCTACAAAAAAAGTTCTCTATCCTCTCATCTGTCCCCTCAATACTATCCCCTCCTTTTCAGTTCCGGCGCAATTCATTGCATATGTAGGAGTAATCCTCTGAGCGCTGGTTCCGCTCCCACAAAAAAAAATATTTACTGTCAAAGAAAAATAATGAATGAAAATTGGCTAATTTAAAATATTTCTACTCAACTTTTTTAACTAAGAAAACAGAAAACTTTCAAAAAAAGAGGACATTTTGAAAAAATTGAGTTTTCGTCAGATCTCGATTATTCCTAAGAAACCGTTATTATGTCTCTCTCTCTCTCTCTCTCTCTCTCTCTCTCTCTCTCTGTCTACCTGGGTGTGTGTGTGTAAGTATGTAAACCGTTTATTGCTTTTGACCGGCTCAACAGAACTGAACAAAACTAGTCACGTTTCGAAGGCTTCCTTCAAATTTCAATTTTTTCTTGTGAACTGGAAACGTTTCGGATAGGCACATAAAAAAAACTGCAAAAAATTAACTTTTCAAAAGTTGTGTTTTTAGAATAAGTTTTAAACGGCTTTGCTGATCGATTGCAAAAACTAAGCAGCTCAGCTCACGCAGGGCGTTACGAGCTGGGTTAAAATCGTTTCACGCGTTCGTGAGATATCATGAATAAAAAAATTGGAAAAAGTGAATTTTTCAAAACACTCCAAAATTATATATTTTTTTAAATACTAATTACTGTTCTCGATTCTACTAGGTCAGAATTCCTTTAAGACATTTCTGTGTGCAATTTTAAAACTCTATACACGATCACTCCGGAAAGAGCCGTAGGGGGAGACATCTCAGCTTTGTCGTAAAATTAAGGGTAATTAAGTGTAGAAAAAAAAAATTTTTTTTTGATAGAGTCCTTTATCAGAGAACATCTTACCTTGGTCGTAAAACCTTGATAAATATAATTTTTAAGGAACGTAGGCATATAACATATAATATCTTACGGTATGCAAAAATTGTGTAAATATTGAACAATTTTTATTAAGTAAGCCTATAAAAAGCTGAGATGTTCTCTGATCTTGCAGAGGTGAAACGTCTACCCCACCGGCCCTTCCCGGAATGACTCTGTCAAAATAGAGATTTACAATTGAGTACAGAAATGACTTAAAGGAACTCTGTCCCATCAAATTAAACATTTTAAATTTACTTACTAAACATTAGGAGGGCATTTAAGATTCGACCTGGTCGAATATAACGTTTCTACTTGTTATTACTTGAAATAAATAGCCTTTGATTAAGACAATATTTCAAAAAAACAAATTCCATTAAATAAAATGTGCGGCTTTTGAAAAATTAGTTTCCAGTTACCAAGAATAAGTAAGTATTTCACTGAGTGGATGGCCTTATAATTACAACAACAAGCGAGTACATAACAAATTGTTGTAGCCTTCTTGTTATATTTATTGTATTTGACAGATTGGTTTCGAACCCATATCGATGTCAACTTGAGAATTTTAAATTAATGCATTAAAAATGACTGCAAATAAAATGAGTGGAAAAAACACGACGATTAATTTTTTCCTTGTGGCAAATATTAATCATAAGTAAGAAATATTAACGGTGCTTATAAAAAAAAGCTTCTTGACCTAGATTGGAAAATTGAAAGAAGAAGAAGAAGATGAAAAAAGCAAAACGGCTGAATTTTTCCCACTTTAATTTTACTCAGATGCGGTGAGTAACGGATGATTAACACAAATAAGCACCCAAAAGAAACAGAGGAGGACTTGTTTTCACAGTTTCTTCTTTTGAATTTCCTGTTCTTTTTTTCTGTTTTTTTTTGTTTTCCTACCCATCAATGTAAAGTAGATTATCAAAAAAAAAAAAAAAAAAAAAGGTACAAAATATTGCACACTACCAAGGATTTGGCCCAAATCAAGAAATAGAGAGAAATATTTCAACGACTGTAACAGAAACAAGGCAAGGGAATTAGTTTTCTTTTTTCTTTCTTTCTATTTTTTTTGTTAAAAGTTGTAAACAAAATACTTCAATTTTCGATGGCTTTATTCCAAAAGGGTTGCCTGAGTGTGTGTGTGTCTGTGTGTGTGGGTGTGGTTGTATGTGTCTATGTCAATTGCTAGCCTCTACATTGGCCGGATGCATTTGATTTATAATCGTAACTGCAGTCAGTTGCCATTGTCCTTGTTCGTACTGACAGTAAATTTTTTTTTATTGTACCAGGTTCGATATGCCATGATTGGTTTTATTTCACTTAACAATTGTGTTGCAATTTAACGCGAGTTTATTTTTTTGGGTGGGGAGTGGCGCGTGGAGGGTGAGGAAAATGTGAACAATTTGCCCCAAATCAGTAATAATAATGTAATTGTTATAGACACAGATTAAGTGAATTAAAACTACCGAAATGTTTGCGTGTGTATGAGTTTGTATATTTAATAGGAATTGCTTTATTGACATATTTTATGTCACTTTATTTTTTATTTATTTAATTTTTTGTGTTCTTAATACAGGCAGGCAGGCAGGCATTAAAAATCATTATCTTGTTATATTTATAGCGTAAAAGCAGCTTTATTTTTTATGTAGTATAAAATAAAAGATGACAAACAAATTAATATATTATATATATTTACATATTAATACACACATTTTCGTAAATATTTGCATAATGTGAATAAATAAACACATTTAAGGATTCTAAGAATTTATTTGTTTTCTGCTGTTGTTACGTATGTGTGTGTGTGTGCGTGTATGTGTACATGCTGAAAGATGTATTTACATATCGAAATATGTAAATAATTTAATACTAAAAATACATATATTTATGTTCACAAATAAATTCTTTTGACATTTTCATAAATAGTGGCCAAAAGGGTTGAATAGCAGGCAAATGAATATTTTGAAAACACTTTTTTTATTTCTACTTATTCTGTAACATTTTGCCAACGTCACGTCCAGACAATATCAAAACTAAGACATCTGCATATAATTTTTCTTCGTATTTAAATTCTTTTAACAGACTCTTGTTATTTTATAGGCCTTAGGGAATAGTAAGAGGCTGTCAGCAGTAATCACAACCAGAATGCAACTGCACTATTTTCAATATTGTCTTGACGTGACGTCGACAAATAGTTACGGAATAAGGGGGATTATTTTTTTTTTGTAACTGAATTTATTTACTTCCTAATATCTGTCTGATCATTGTTTAGAAATTTAGCTTAGCTAATCCACAAATCTGCTCTTGTAGAGAGGAAATAATCTTTAAATATTGTCAACAAAAATAGTTTATCAAATATTAAAATCACTTTCAATTAATTTTGTAATTGAATCAGTGACATGCGATCAAAACTAAAATTCTGTGGCAGCAAGTTTGACCTTTATATTAAAAAATAAAAATAAAAAAAAAAATCTATTTGAAAACTATTTTAAGAAAATTTTTTATGAAACATTTTTAATAAAATACTTTTCAAATTCATTTTAAATTTTATGAATGTGGGAGAGAGTATTTAAATATTTGCACAAAAACATAAATATGAAAAAAAATTCGCATTAAGGGATATTCGAATGGGAGATAATTTTTCATTCAGATATTCTTGTGCGCGTTTTGTTTCCCCAAAAGTTCGTATAAAAAATATTATATATTGACTTTTGCTCTCTAAAACCTTTTTGAGTATATAAAGAGGCAAAAAGGAGTGCATTAGAAACTATGCGATTGCAAATATCTATAAATTTTTGCTTTGCAAAGCAGCATTTTTTGATGTCACGTGCGACATTCAAAAAGCATATTATTAGTGCGTCAAAAGTAAGACAATTTAAGAAAGTTGCACAACCAAATGCTACGTTAGAGGTGTGGTTGATCATCGATTGAATAAAAAATCAAACATATTTGATCTTCGTTCACCTAAATTGTACAACAATTCTCAACGTATAGGGCCCGCATAATGAAAGGGTGGGTCATAGAGGATACACGTTTTCATTTGAATTTAAAAAAACATGAGTTTTTTAAGATAGTTGGGATTTTTTATGGGATTGTGAAGAAGACATGTATTTTTTTAAGGCCTTTACTGATCGATTCCATCGATTATCATGAATCAGCTATTGAGATTCAAAAACCACTTCGATCGCCGCTAAGGGGATAAAAATCTGTTAATGCGTTCGTAAGATGTCGTGAACGAAAAAAAGGAATTTTTTTAAATTTGTGTTCTAAATTGTTTTGTGGGACCCCAAAAACTATGTATACCAATCACGGCTTATCACATGGGAATTGGGTGATTCATTCAAATATTATAGTAAATATATAAATAAATATACAAATATTATAGTAAATATGTATATAGTAAATATATAAATAAATTTTATAAATTTAATATTAATAAAAATTATTAAAATTTGAACATAAAAATACATTTTATTATTTAGATTTTTATAACTTCGAAAATAATATTTTATTTGCTTCAAAGAAAACTTAAGGCGGATTCATCTCCATGCATTCTAAAGAAAATTATTTTCCGGAGAACAATATTTTTAATGAGAGTTTACCGCGGAACGATTCACGCATTTCAAAAAAATGTTTCAAAAAAATCAAAGCTGCCGTATGCAAATTAAATGTATTCGTTTTAAAAAGTGACAGAACTGATTTTACTTTTGCTTTTTCTGAGCGATTAATTTTTCTTCATTTTAAAATATATTTCTTTATTATTATAAATCATTTTATATAGGAAATCGCCACTCAGAATAACTACACACCTTCACAGCACAAAATCACTATGCAAATTTTAAGATGGGGGGCAACTCAATTCAAGTTTTATTTAGTTTATTAACATCTCATTTCAATTTTATTCAGAACAAATATAAAATGAAACCAATTCACTCCGAGAGTTTTCCGGAAATAATAATAATTTGTCTCCCTCTCTGAGAGAGACGTCAAACTTCATATAAAAAAAAAAACTTTTTCCGAAACAAAATTTTCTTCAGAATACATGAGGGAATCCATCTTTAAAATTGTTCGGTATAATTTATAACCAAATTGGACACGTCGTTCTGAAGTTGTAATAAAATCAATGGAGAAAAGAATTTCAATTAAAATTTTATTAAAATAATATACTAAATTTCACCTGTTTTTATCACTAGCACAATATTAGAAAAACTGCAATGACTGTTATATGTGATAAAATAATCATTTTGATTGAACGAAATTGAATGATGGATGTCGATTTTGTAGTTTTAGCTGATTTGATTGTTTTATTTGGACTTAAACTCGGTTTGATTGTATCGTACGATTTACAGAAGACTTATTCGGGTGGTACAGTGAATCTTCGATATAACGAATTCCAAGGGGATCCGAAAATACTTCGTTATAGCCATTGCTTCGCTATAAATGTACAGTCGAATCCGCTTTAGCGCAACACGCTTTACTGAAAAAAATCAGATTACTGAAAGCGATACAAATCCCCGCACTAATTTTAAACGCAACTAGTCTTATTCACTTCGCTTTAGCGAAACATCGCTTTACTGAAAATATCGTATTACTGAAAACCAAAAGTAGGCCCACAACTACGTTTTGTATGAAACTTACTTCGCTTTAGTGAAAAAATAAACAATGACATCAAATCGATGGCATAACTTAAGGCTGAAAAAATTGTGCATGTTTTGTCCGTTAAAAAATTAGATGGCAATCTTAATATAAATAATAAATAGAATTTGAACAAATTCATTTATTAATAAAATAATAAAAAATCATTTGCAGTCATGCAGATTCGAACTTAAGCCCGTTGGAAAAATTAACAAATGGCAAAATGTATTTGTCCTTTTCGCTCTTACGTACTTTATTTTATTTTTCTATTATATTGTCAATGCAAGTGGCAGAAAATTTTCGAGGAATTCGTGAAAAATTTCAACAACAAAATGTGCACATACGCGTGTGTATGTTTTACTGATCTTAAGCAGTACGCTTAACTGTAACAATTTTCAGTAATCCGAACTACGGTTTAGAGAAAAATCGGATAACTGAAAAATGGGTTTTGGTTATTTCCAGTAAAGCGGAGTCGACTGTAATCAGCAAAGCCTTGATATAATGAAATTTGAGGAAATACGAGAAAAATTCGTTATAACTATAGTTTTGCACACACATTAAGAAATTCGTTCTTTTGATAACGAGACTTTACAATTTTGCTATAATTTTATTCTTACTTCGTTGTATAGAAGTTTTTGTACGAGTACTTCGTTGTATAGAGGCTTTACAAATTGGCTTGTAAATACATTTAGACTTCGCTGTTTTTATAACGGGACTTTGTCATTTATGATTTATTCTGATTTCGTTATATTGCATTTGAAGAAATTTTTCGCTATATAGAGGCGTTTTTGCTCAGAATTTGTTCGTTATAGCTGTAGTGTACTTTTGTATGAAAAACTTTGCAGTTAAGAGGTTTTCTCAAGGGACTCAATAAAACATACGTTATATTAAGTTTTTCTTTATAACGAAGTTCATTATATCGAAGTTTTACTGTATTCGTTTTGGTATCTCGCAAATTCAAATCGATCGATTTCCATTATCACATACCAGAAATAATCTCTTTCAAAAAACATTCTTATTATTTCTGATTTCACAGATGAAGACCCCGAACAGGCGCCTGCCTTTTCTTCTTTATACTTTTAAAATCTTTATATTACACTAACTTACATATCGATGGCTTAATATAAAAAAGGCGTAACTCGATTTTTCTTACTCTACAGAAGAAGAAAAAAACTTAATAAAATCCGTAAAATTTATGACACAAAAAAAAATTTTTATGTCTTTTTAATAAAATGTGTTGCATCTCTTTATTAAAAATTGCATGAAAACTTTTCTTGTGTGAGAAATTTTACGGATTTTATCAGGTCTCTGTCTTCTACTCCAAAGTAATACAAACTCGAGTTACGCCTTTTTTATATTAAGCCAACGATATGTGTTTTTAAAATTATGTTAGAACTGATTCCGATGAAACTTAAAACACATGCCATGAACTTCTTGAGTTATATTGTAAATTGTAAAACGAGAGGTGTGTCTTTGCTTCGATAATTTTGCAGGGCTCCCTAGTGAAATTGCGGAGCAGCCAAAATTGAACTGAGTGATTAGATTTGTTTGAAAATCTGTGTTGTATGGCCACAAAATGAATTGCGACGATGGGCATATATAGAAAAGTGTGCTCTGTATTAATTATCGAATTTATCACTTATTGCTATCGTAAGAGTATCGTTTCGAATGAGATAAATGGGCTGATGATGTATTACCCTGCTACATGCTGCATGCTACGTGTGTACTTAACACAAGCGCTTATTATAATAATTTTATCATTAGCCAAAGCAGAGTAAGCAAAAGTGGTCTTTTGTTGGTGTTTAGTGTTGCTGTTGCTGTTGTGTGTGTGTGTGTGTGTTGTTGTTGCTGGTTTTGTTTTTGTTTAGCTTGTCGAAGTATTTAAAAGATAAAATCAATGATGGGCATGATGAATTAATTTAAATTGATTTTAGTTGATGTTGTTGCCTGCTTGCTATTGTTGTTGGTTTTTTGTGTTTTTGAATTCAGATAAAGCGCACACAAACAAACGCTTGATTGGTTTATTGAGTGAGAGGGAAAGGAAAAAGGAAATGGAAATCTATCTCTTAGTTGTGTATTTGTTGTATGTGTGTGTGTATGTGTGTGTGTGTGTTAGTGTCTGTGTGTTAGTGTATTTGTGTGCTAAAAAGCCAATGTAGGTTAGAGTGCCGTTGGAGATGGATTTCTTGTTGTGTTTTTTTATTTCGTTTTTTCTATTCATTTATGAACATATTGAGTGAGTGTTTGTTTTATTTGATGAATGCAATTTTGTTTTTCATTTCTGTTTTTCTGTTTTTTTTGTTTTTGTTTTTCTTATTTAAAATACTTACCACTTTGATTAGATTCAATGTTAGTTTCATTTACTTTATTTTCCATATCGGAAGCTTCATCCCCTAAACTGTTGTCTGTCATTTTGGATGCCAGACGTGTTCCACTCACTCGCCGTCAAAATATAATATAGATATTATCTATTATTAAATTCCTGTAGCTAAAGCCTCTTTAAGTGCTGTTGTTTTTTATTTGTATTTTTATTTTGTTGCTGTTTTTGTTTCTTTTTTTTTTTTGTTTTTTGCTCACAATCTTTTCTTTTCCTTTTCCTCAAACAACACGTTTTTCTACATAACTTGAGCTTTAAATTTAACTATTTTTCTTTGCGAAAAGCCACTAAATAATACACAAACAAATGTTCATTCTTTGGATGTGTATGTGTTTGTGTGTGTATGTGCGCGCATGAGAGCGTTAGTGAGGGAGATAACGGGGAAAATAAAGAAGAGATATAACATAATTTTCATTTGATTTAGTAAAAGTTGTATGTGTACGAGCACTACATGCCTTCATACGCATACAATTTGTACGAATTTCTTTCATGATCTAGTGCTGGAATTTTTTTAAATTCTGGTTTTTTTTTAACTTAAATTTAAATGGGTAATTTTTGCCAGTTCAATTATCTGTTTAGCCATCGTTTGCAAGTGGGCTTCTTCTTGGGGCGAGCAGAAGGTACATACCCTTTGAAGTCTGCATGCTTTTTTTTCTTCATTCGAGTACAACAAAAATTTTGTTTGAGTCTCTAAATATTTTTTGATTCCTTTTACGAAATTAAGAATAACAATTTTATTTTATTTTTTTTTTTTTGTGCAAGAATTTCGTAACGAATTTTTGTTTTATCACCGACTAAATTTAAAGAATTGCTTATGTAATTTTTATTTTATGTTTTAATTTTTATTGTTTAACATAAATAAATGCAATTTTCCATTAATTATGTTTTTCTGCAAAAAGAAAAATAAATGTTTTGGGTAAAACTTAAAATCTACTCTATATGTAATTGTCGCTTGTGGTTAAAAGAAACGTTTTCGTATGATTATTTAGTTAAATTTGTGGTTTTCCATTTTTATTTTTTTTTAAGTATTCTATAATTATTAATTTAAATTTTTTTTCTTTCGAGTAGCTAAAGAAAATTGGCGTTCAAGTTTGTTTTATGGAGATAAAACTTTGTGCTACTTTGTGAAAATTCCAACTAAACTGAACTGATTTTTCCCAAAAAGTGAAAAGTGTATAAGCTGCTGCTGCTGCTGTAAAAAGTATTGAGAAGGTCCAAGACTCGAAATGGTCCTGCGTATTAAGGACCATTAAGAAAATATGGAGCGTAAATTATACAGCAGCATCTCATAAACATCCTTGACAAATTCATCTGTATGTAGAGTCTGAAAAAGGTAAAGCTTTCGAGCTTGTTTTTTGTGTGTGCCTGTAGAAGAATAGAGTTGCCAACGAGCAGAAAAATAAAAGTCTGTAGTGGCAAGAGAAGTTGATAGACCTAGTAATTCCTTGTTATTAATATTACACACAGAAGCAGGTGGAGTAGGATTTTCATAGCTTTACAATCTAAATAGTGAAGGTGGCTAAATGTTTGGATACCCTCCATGCGAAACAAATTGTTAACTGCCGAAAGAGTTATTTCTTTTGTGAAACCAAAAAAAAAGAATTCCATAAAATGTTTTTGTTTCAAATTTCAAACAATAATTCCCCTTATTCTTTAACTATTTGTCAAAGTCAAGTCAAGACAATCATCCCTATCGTGAATAACAAGGGGAATTTATGTTCACATGAAATTTTTATTCCACACTCGAAGGGAAAAATGCTATCGTGAATCTCCCGTGAGAAATTATTCCCGCTATCAGTTCTCAGTGAATGCAAAAAAAGAGAAGAAGCCGAAAACAACATGAAAAGACAAAGAATTTGTGTTGAAAAATTTAAGCTTATGCAATAATTAAAAAAAAAAAAATTTAAAAAGTATGGCTAAATATTTACCCCGGTATTCATAAAACTTAAAATGAGTTTGAAATGTATTTTAATCAAATTTTTTCATACAAAATTTTGTTAAAAACGATTTCAAATATGTTTAATTTTTTTATGAGTATGGAGGCCAGTAGTCAAATAATTTGGATACATTTTGAAAACCAGACAAAACAAATTAAAAATATTCTTAATCTTTAGAATTGGAGCAACAAGTTTTACCAAGAAGCAGGCAATTGATTTGTTGCAAAAAATATAAGTTTGTGTCTTATTAACGGGTCTAGCCACTAAAATAAAATTTGCAAACTCTAATATTCGAATTATAATAGAAAATACTTACATTTTCTACTCTATTCCCCACCAAAAACTACGTGAATAAATTAAAGGGAAAAGTGAAAAAAGTCCGGGGGAAAAAAAACATTCACGATTAGGGAAATTTAATTTTAGCGTGAAATCATTCACGGGGAATTTTTTCATGATTGCAATTTTAGGGAAAAGGGAAAAATTTCGAGGGAAAATTTATTCATGATAGGGGTGAATATCAAAAATAGGACTCCTACATACTCCTTGTGAGCAGCAATTGACTACTTCTGACAGTCTGTGTCTACTCCCTATGGCGTCTAATACAGCAAGAGCTTATTAGAAATTGATAATTGTTGAAGAGCATGAGTCCAGAAGTGTTGTAATTTTGATATTGTCTTGACGTGACGTTGACAAGAAGTTACAGAATAAGGGGGAATATAATATACGAGTATGTACAACAAGTAAAAATGGGTCGAATCTTAAATACCCTCCAAATATTCAGTAAGTAAATTTAAAATGTTTAACCCGCTAAGGGACAGAGTTCCTTTAAGACATCTCTGTATTTTATTTTGAGAGAGTCATTCCGGGAAGGGTCGGCGTTTCACCACTGCAAGATCAGAAAACATTTCAGCTTCTTATAGGCTTAAGGAATAAAAATTGTTGAATATTTACACTATTTTTGCACATAATATCGTACGTCAATGCCCACTTAAGTGGGCGGGGTTCTAAAATAGATAAAATCATGTTTTCCACAGACGAACGTGTGGGCATTGCCAGACCGTCTTAGACTTCATTACTGATCAAGAATATATATATATATATATATATATATATACTTTATGGGGTCCAATTCTCTTTGGAGGGTATTAAAACTGTATTTTGGCGGGGTCGTTCTGGCAAGGGCTGTGGGGGAGACATTTCTTTCACCTTTGTCGTAAAACTCTAAAAATAAATGATTGGCATAATTATATACAAAATTTAAAAAAAAAATTTTTTAGGAAGGCAAAGGGGGAGGAGTGGGTAGGGCAGAGTAGTACCAGGTTACGTCTCAGCTTCGTCATTAAAGCTTAAAAATGTTATTTTTAAGGAATGTAGGCTTAAGTAAAACAATTTGTTAAATTTTTACACTATTTTTGCATATAACAACGCCCACTAAAGGGGGCGGGGTTAAAAAAAAAAAATTTTATTATTTATTTTATGGCTCCAAGTTTAACGCGTTGGACCTTCTTTGACATAAAAATATGTCATTTGCATAACAAAATCACAAAAAAAAAATTTTAAATGATGTTGTTTTTTAAAGGTTAAAGGGCGCGGTGTCCAAATTTTTTTTTTATTTTATGGCTCCAAGTTCAACGCTTTGGACCATCTTTGACATGAAAATATATCATTTGCTTAACAAAATTACAAAAAAAAAACTTTAAAAATGTTTTTTTAGAGGTTGGTTTAGTTCTTCTTAGGGGAACTTTTTTCCATCTTGCCCGATTTAACCCATTTCGGAACTTGACCCGTGCTATCTTTCAAAATATATTTATACCAAATTTCAAGAGTCTAGCTCTTTTCGTTTGGACTGAATCGTGATTTCCACAGACGGACGGACGGATATGCTCAGATCGTCTTAGATTTCATCACTGATCAAGAATATATATACTTTATGGGGTCTCAGATGGATATGTCGCTACGTTACAAACAGAATGACAAAGTGAATATACCCTCCATATTTTTTGGAGGGTAAAAAAACATACACATAAACGTTTAAAATTTAATTTTAAAAAAAAAAAATGTAATTGGCCGAATTAAAAAGTTAATTGAAAAAAAGTTCGGCAATAAATATTTCTTTAATTGAATCAAATCCCGCAAAAATTTTTCCTGTGAATGTATTTATAAAAAAAAACTCCTTCACACATTGTGAAATAGGCGTTAATTTTCGAATATCTGCAGAACAACAAAAGCGAGAATCACCAAATTTGATGAGAGTAACTCTTAAGACAAATCGCCAGTTCCCATAAAATCGTGGACAAATTAATTTATTATTTATTTATTAATTTAAAACGCATAGCAAGACTTGATTGAGCCAGGAACCGAAAAAAGGTCCTTACACACACACTCGCAAACATGTATGTATATGTACATATTTTTTTAATAAAGTTTCTAAAGCTTTATAATTTGCCTTTTAAAAATCCAGACCGATCAATATATGGAAACCGCGGCAGCTCTACACTCATCTCACCGCTCTTCAGTTTAAACTTTTTTTTTTGCTTTGAACAATATTTCAACAAAAATCTAGGGTTTTTGTGTAGCGTTAAAAGCTTTTTTATTTTGGTACACTACAAAAAAGCTTAACCACTCCTTAGTATGGAATTATGTAAGTTACTTTATGTTGACCAATGCCTCTTTATCAAGCATCCCAGATTTTCCAGCTAAATGAGATGATGCTGAAAGGAAAGCCCAAATAAACACCAATTTTTTGTTTGGCTAAAAGGCACTGCTGAGAGGGAGAACCAAAAAAAAAAAAAACCCAAAAATGTTTGAATACATAAAAGCACACACATACACTCACATTCGTACATGATACTCTTTGGAAATATGGGCAAATTTTGTATGTGTGTGTTAGTCAGAGTGTTTGCTAAGCCGTCCTAATAAAGGCTCGAAAACGAAAAACAACATCCCAAACAAATTCTAAAATGAGTTAGTCAAACAGTCGGGCATCCAGCAGCCAGCCATCAAAGCAACCAACCAGCCAGTCAGCCAACCAGGCAGCCAGTGAGTTATTAAGTTAAGCGAACACACAGCCAAAATGAAAACGAAAACGAAAACAAGTGGAAAGAGGTTTGTGTTTAAAAGGAAAAAAAGAAATAAAAAAAATGGTACCTAAAAGAAATCCGAGCAGTAGGTCAGTATCACATACGCAGCATTTGGTATCTCGCAGTACAGCATAATCTGTATGTACTCATCTCTTGCAAATGCTACAATTTCATATCGTATAAATTTGTTTAGATTATATAAGTCAAAAAGAAAAGAAAAAAAAACGAGCAAAACGCGACTAAGAAATAGTATTTTGGGCACGAAGAACACACACAAGATTACAAACATGAGCTTATGCATCGGCACACAAAATGAGTGTGAGCAGTTAAACCAGAATATATCTTTAACACTCACAGCATTTTTAAGCAGATTTAATAGCTTTTTATGCATATAAAATTAAGCGTAAAATGGTCACAGGTGTTTTTAGTGAAAAATTCAAAACTTTTATATTCACAAATATTTTTCTGCAAGGACAAAAGGCTACATAAATTAATTATTTTAATTTTGAAGAAGAAAATATCCCCATACTTCTACAGCCAACAAAACAAAATAAATATTTCTTAATAATTCCTTATTTTTTTTTAAGTGGGATCGGCACCCAGGTGATGACCCCTATTCATGTCATGCATTGTGCCGGAATTATGAAAAGGACGCGAGAGAGTTGAGAGGAGAAAGCTGAGAAGAGAGAGAGAGAGAGAGAGAGAATTTGTTGAAGCCAATTTATTTTATTTTTTGCCGGGCGAACTTCAATTCTTAAAGGGGCCTAGACACGGTCAAAATGCTTGCTGTCATTTTCATGTATGTGTGCTTGCTGGCTTGAAGCACTCAGGCGGTAATTTGGGCTCTGTATTTTGGCGGGGTCGCTCTGGCAAGGGCTGTGGGGGAGACATTTCACCTTTGTCATAAAACTCTAAAAGTAAATGTTGAGATAATTATATACAAAATAAAATTTTTTATTTTATAGGGTAATTTTCGGGGAAAAGGGGGTAGGGCAGAAACAGGCAGTCATAAAACTCTAAAAATAAATGTTTGGGATAATTAAATACAAAATAAAATTTTATATATTTTTTCATAGGGTCATTTACGTGGCAAAGGGGGAAAGGGGGTAGGGCAGAAACAGGCAGTCATAAAATTATAAAAATAAATAAAAATATAAAAATTTAAATAAATTTCATTTAAAAATACATACTTTTTAAAGTTTTTTGTGATTCCGTTAAGCAAACGATAAATTTTTATGTCACACAAGGTCTAAAGCGTTGGACTTGGAGCCAGAAAATTAGAAACATCAATTATTTTATTTTAATTTATATTGAGCTTGAGGCTTATTTTTATAAAAACTATTTATTTATTTTATATTTATTTCAATATTTCGATATCCTCTGGATATCTTCTTCAGGATAAAATTATTTATAATAATTTAACAATAACAAAATTCTTTATAAATTATATAAACTTAAATATTTTTGTTGTTTTTTGTTTTTATATAAAAAATTTGAAAATGAATGAAAAATTTTTTCATACATATTAAAAAACATTTCAAAATTGAAACTTTTTTCTTTCCTGTCTACATTATGAAAATTTAAATTTAAAAAATGAGGAAATGAATATAATAATTAATAAAATTTGAACACATTCTAGTTTTAGTAGACAGGAAAGAAAAAAGTTTCAATTTTGAAATGTTTTTTAATATGTATGAAAAAATTTTTCATTCATTTTAAAATTTTTTATATAAAAACAAAAAACAACAAAAATCTTTAAGTTTATATAATTTATAAAAAATTTTGTTATTGTTAAATTATTATAAATAATTTTATCCTGAAGAAGATATCCAGAGGATATCGAAATATTGAAATAAATATAAAATAAATAGTTTTTATAAAAATAAGCCTCAAGCTCAATATAAATTAAAATAAAATAAAATAATCAAAGGCTAAAAAAATAGAACAATATAGAAACATCATTTTTTTTGTATCCCGCCCCCTTTAGTGGGCGTTGAAATAACATATTATATGCAAAAAAATATTTAATAAATTGTATTACTCAAGCCTACATTCCTTAAAAATAAAATTTTTTAACTTTTATTACGAAGTTGAGATGTTCTCTGATCTTCCTCTGCCCTAAACTCTGCCATATCCCCTTTACCACTAAAATACTTTATAAAAAAAATTTTTTTTTTAATTTCATTACCCCAAAAATTTACTTTTTATTGCCTTATGGCAAAGGTGAGATGTTTTCTCCACGTCCCTTACCGGAGTGACCGACCCTGTCAAAATAGAGTTCTCAAATTGAGCACAGAAATGTCTTAAAGGAACTCTGGCCCAACAGGTTAAACATTTTTAATTTATTTACTTAAAATTTGGATTATTTGATTGCTGATTCTTCGACCTTTTTAGATTTTTAATTATCTATTATTTTGTTATCAAGATTTAGATCACTTTTTTCTAAAAGAAATTATCGGATAATAATAAATTTCAATTTCTTTTGAAAAAAAAATTGACCTAAAGCTTGATAAAAAAAATAGATAATTAAATATTTGTAGGGTATTTAAGATACGAGCCGATCGAACATAACGTTTTCCTGCAAAATGCGTTAATAAAATTTTTCCGCAAATACTTTCAAACGAACACCGAATGCTTAAAATAAAATGCGGTCTTGGGTAGTCAATACATCTATTACTTTAGAAGGGAACAACATACCGTGCGATTAATTGAAATCATGCAAAAAATAATGTAGCCCAACCGCATACGAGTGAGTAATAAAAACAATTCAATTTGCTTGATTATGTTTCTGACAAAAGACTATTCATGCTTTTGACAAAAACAACCTTCGCCTCTATTTATAAACGACACTAAAACGCAGAAGGAAAATGAGACTTTAGAAAATGATAATTTTAAATAATTTAAAGAACGAAATGAATTTGTTTATTTTGGCAAAAACTCTTACCATGACACGAGCATTTAATTGAAATTGAGGATAATGAAAATAAATAATAAATATGTAATACAATTCATACAACTGAATCATGTAACGAGGAAAATAAAAATTTTATTTTTGCAATTCGCCAACTAATTTTAGAGTTACATGTTGTGGAAATACAACATATAACTCTAATGCTAGAGTTAATGTCGACGCCGTTGACGGCGTTTCAACGCCGAGAAAGTTGAAATAGATTGAACTTTTACGGCGTTGCAACGCGTTGAGATTAACTGCTCCCATACAATTTCATACGATTCAACTTTTTTTTGACATTTGACGCCGTCGACGACGTCGACATAATATTAGCGGCACATGAGTAAAATGTTTATATGGAACAACTACTACAGGACATCAGCATAGCATACGATTTGTACAATAGGTCGTGAGTAGTGCTTTTCTTCTTTTTATGGCAGTGATGTCAAATACGATTGTGTTGGTGAGATCACTCTTATTTCTTACATTCCCAGCGGGAGAAATGTGCGGTTGCGAGGCCTAACTAATGGCCTTTTCTATAGAGTATCCTTTTATATACCAATAATATCTTCTAATTTTATAAGTTGTAAAAAAGGGTTTCGAAAATTGCCAATTGCTCAGATGTTTAATTTTAAAATATTTCTCCATTTTTAAGCTGAACATTTGGTTGGAAACAATTTTTACAAAAAGTCTTACTTATGAATTAATTTAAAAGCTACTTTAAGAAATTTTCGAAAAGATGTACCTATATACAGTGGCTCCAACTTATTTCAAACCTCTTATATACATATATTGTATATATATTTATATAAATATATTATTTCTGTTTAGAGGCCTCAAAGCAGGACTTGCGATACTTCCCGCTGAACGAGAGTGTTTCTCAGTAAACAATTATATTTTACTCTCTCAAAATATAAGAGCGTAAGCGTACATGTGAGTTTTGTTTCCACAATTGCAGCGTTGTCAACTCAGTGCTTTTAGCACTGTCTTTAGTGCTTTTTAAAATTTATTACGCGAAAAATTTTGGCTTCAGTGCTTTTTGGTTTTTAGTGCTTTTTTTGGTGCTTTTTTTTCATTCGGTGGCACCAGACAATAAAAAATTTTGCTATTAAACTTTTATCCTTACCATATTCCAATGCTGAAGTAGAACGAGGTTTTAGCTCAATGAATCTTTTAAAAAGGAAAATTAGAACCGAATGTCGCTGCATTCGGTTAATGCACTTTTACAAATCAAAAACGGACTTAAAAGGGAAAGTTCTTGTTGCGAAACGTACGAAATTCCAGATGAGGTCAATATTCATATTAATACAAAAATGGTTTATAAAACGTTGGAATATGAAATCAAAATCGTATTATGGGCAGATGACCGTGATGAGGAATTCACGGACTTTGATATTGACCTTTAACAAATACAAATTGAAATTCATTCGTTATTATATGAATATATTTTGTTAAAAAACAATTAAATAAAATCATATTTTAAATAAAAGGCAATTAAAATAAAAAAATATTTATATATAGTGCTTTTTTTCAAAAATTACGCGTTTTTTGTCCGACTTTAGTGCTTTTCAAAATTTCAAAGTTGGCAACGCTGCACAATTGTGTATGACGCTGACATCACTGTTTTATGGCCTCAAATTTATGAAATTGTTGCTGGTATTTTTCCTAAGGCACTTGTATCAAGTTTTAAAAATTTTTGCCCAGACACTCGATAAAACACAGATTCCGATTCAGTTCGGAAATGTAAATGATTCCGTATTTTGATTTCTCAGAAAACACAGAAGAAAAAATGTATGCAAGTATTTTTATCGAACATTCGTTTCCTAAATTAAATTCAATTAAGATTTATAGGCCAATTGTTCGAATAATTGCCCTCAATTCTGAAAGACATGCTAAATATTATGAGGCACAAAAGGAAAGTCAACATCAGGTGCCAAATTACGGCATTCGATTCGAAACGAAATTTCAATACAATTTATATACAAATTTCGATCGACATCGAATGCCCTAGCCCCAGTTTTTAATTATTCAACTTATACAGCAGAGCAGAACAGATGTTTTCGGAAGCCGCTACACTTTCATCGTCCGTATTTTCTCGAGAAAAATGTTTTTGACAGTAAATTTTTTATTTTTATTTTTTTGCAATTGCGTTTATTTGGAATTTCATGTGAACTTACCATTATCGCTTAAATCATTTAATAGTTTGCCCGTACATGATTCCTCTAGAAGATAATCGGGAGCTGCTTCATTTTCTTCAGTCTTTGTTACTTTAAATCTATCCGGCATTGTTTTGTGTTAAGGGTTGCAACCTAAAGAAATCTAAAGTTTTTGAAAGAGAAAAAAAATAAAGAAATCATTAAGAAAAGTAACACCGAATTCGGCAAAAGTCGTTGCAAATATAATTATTATATATTTGAAAGAAACACTATACGAAAATCGAAATGAATATAAAAATAAAAATAAAGAACAGAGAAACTGAAAAATATTCGGGCAACGTGTGCACGAAAAATTTCGTGCCAAATTACGAAATATTTTGCACCAAAAAAAAACTTTTGTAAAATATACAACGAAATGTTTTTAACCCTAGAACGTCATCCTTCGTCAAAATGTCGACGGAAGAAAGGTTATGAAATGTTAAGTTTTTATTAAAGATTAAAAAATAAATAAATAAATGCATTTCTTTAAATATTCATTAAAAAGTGTCATAAGAAATCTATTTTGGTATCCATTTTTGCTCACAAAGTGTTTTATAGTCTCTTGAAGTAGGCCGTAGTCAAAATGACGAAGGATGACGTTAGTGTATGTAAAATAATGATAACGTTCCAGGGATAATTAAATTGTTTTTTCGTTTGTTTGTTTTATGTTTCTGTCCAGAAAAATGTAACAATTAAACCAAGACGAATTCATACAAGGTGAACTCATTTATGCAACTCTGTGTAAAATTTATTGAACTGTCAAATAAAATGCTTTGGAAAAAACAATGGCCGCACACAAAAACAGTTCAATTTGACAGTTCAATAATTTTGCCTTGGTAACAGCTGATCACCAATTTCTGAACTAAGGCCACCTGGTATGAATTCGTCTTGAATTAAACGAAAAGACAGCAAATATTTTTGAGACAGAAGCAGAGTTCTATTTATTCACATTAAGATCGCAACATCAGCCTGTAAGTCAGTTTTTTTTCAGAAATGTGTACAAGAGACTGCACTTTATCCTTTTATTACGGCACATATTCAACTTCACCTTTTGTGGTAGTTGTTGTGTGGAGAAAGGTGAAAAAAATTCTCAGCCACAAACCGGAAGGGTGTGGCCAGCTTCAGACACAGTGATCATGAATTACCGAATTCCAAATTAAAAACTTTTTTAAGCCCCACTGTAGCATTTCTAGCTTTTGAGCACACACTTGTACGCCAAATTACAAGATTTTTATAGAAATTTTATTACTTTTACTTTATCTCATCCGCTTCTGTCAAGTTTTTAATATCATGTTAAATACAGGCGACAGCTCTAAATTTTGTTAACAACATTGTATGTATAATTTTGTCAATCTAGATCACATATGTAGATATATGTATGTATATCTGTCCTTAAATGAATTGGATTCACAAATAAATGGAACGACAACAAAATGTCGAATAACAATTTTTTTGGGGTTTAATTTAAAACTGATAATAATTTCGCCTTTTGCAAAAAGTTTTTTATTTTTTATCCTAAAAAGTTCGCAACCATTAATGAATTTTCTATGTTCTATACACACACACGCGCACAAACACATACACACATACTATACAGCTGCACACCGGAATAATGAACCGAAATTAAAGCGTGTTTGGTTTTTAGAGTGTCACAACACCACAACAACGCGTGCTAATTGGTTAAATTTTAAATCAAAATAATTGTTCTATTCGTCAAACTCATCGGGCTCTTCTTCCATTTTATGGCGTACACATAATCGTTCTTCAGAGCGGCTTATTCGAAGAACAATAGATCGTTTTCGAACCACATTCACTGTTACTGACCATGTGCATCCCCTGAGACGTCGAATATTGAGCACTGAAGAAGCTGTAGCTGCTGTACAGGAAAGAATTGAAAATGATCCTAAACAATCAATTCATCGCCGTTCTCAACAACTGGGATTGTGTCCTTCCACTTTATGGTGGCCACATGACAGAAATCGTATTTAAACATTAATTTCATAAAATTTTGTTTCCCATAAAGCCCATTTCATGGATATTAAAAATATATTTCCTTATTTTATTATGATTTAAATTTGCGTTAGTTAAACTTTGAAAAACACCCTGTATGAATTTCTATTATGGTTTAAACAGAAATGCTACTACCGATTTTATGTAATTGAGATAATTTGTAATAAATTATCATAAATCATAAATATTTATAAAATATTTTATTATAAATATTTATAAATTATTATAAATCATTCTTTTTGGATTTCAATTAATTACGAATTAGCTAAATTTTGAATTAATTCTTTTCACAAAAAAAAAAAAAGAATTGAATGAAATTTGAAACAATACATTTGAATTTAACAAACATGAATTGCAATTCATTTCCAATTCAAATGAATTGGGCAAAATGAATTGCAATTCATTTTTAATTCAAATGAATTGATAAAATGAATTGAAATTCATTTCCAATTCTTTTGAATTAGTTTTGAATTAATTCAAATGAGTTAGAAAAATGAATTGAAATTCTTTTCCAATTCATTTGAATTAATTCAAATGAAATCGAAACATGAATTTGTTATTAATTTCTAATTTACTTGAATTGAATTCATTTCCAATTCATTTGAATTAATAATAATAAGTTGGTGTTTGGAGTTTGGTTCTTTAAGTACTACTTATTTAGCTTTTGACATACAATACAAATTTAATATTTAAAAGAATTGGAAATGAATTGCAATTCATTTCTTCTATTCAATTCAATTCAAATGAATTGGAAATGAATTGCAATTCATTTTGCCCAATTCATTTGAATTGGAAATGAATTGCAATTCATTTTGCCCAATTCATTTGAATTGCAAATTAATTGCAATTCATGTTTGTTAAATTCAAATGAATTGATTCAAATTTCATTCAATTCGTTTTTTGTCGAAAAGAATTAATTCAAAATTTTACCAATTCAGTGCATGAATGATTCGCGAATTAATTCACAAATGAATGATTCGTTTACAACTCTGGTAATAATGCTGTAAGTGTTACAGCGTTCTTTCATTCGAGTAACACAGTGCGACAAAATTAATTTTTTTTGTAGTCCCTCATTGTTGAGCACAACAAGAAAAGCAGGATAATTTTATTTTCCACTTAGACCATAAATGCATTATTTTTATTTTATAGGGTTATTTCCAATATCATCACGCATTTTTTATAAAATACTTTATTTTTCACTTCACAAATTAAAAAAAAAATATGGAAAACGTTTGGCCCTAATTGCCATCCCTGCAACTTCCCGCTAATTTTAACCACTAAAAACGGTATTATTTTAATTTTGAAACCTTCAATTTTTGAATCTTCGATACCTATAAAAGAAACAAGAGCACTAATTAATCACGAACGTGGGAACCAACTTTAATCCGATCAGCGGCGCTCGACGTGCTTTTTGATTGTCAAGAGCTGGGGCCAAATTACCGCATTCGATATCGATCGAAATTTCGATACATTTTATATACGAATTTCACTCGATATCGAGTGCGGTGATTTGCCCCCTGAGTAGTTTTTGGAATCGATCGAAAAGGCCATTTAAAAATTATTATAAAAAAAACAATTTTCGAAAAATTACGTTAATTTTTTTTTTTTAATTTTGATATGTATTGTCCCGAACCGGTTCCAATTCACAGGAAATCGAGGTTTGAAAGAAGTTTGGTTGGATTCGGTACAGCCGTTCCAAAGTTATAAGAGGGCCACATACTTACACACACGCACACACACATATAGACATAGTGACTGCTTCTCAAGTGTAGCCAGGAAAGCTTCCTAAGAACTTAAAACGTCGAGATCTGGTGGAAATTCAATATCTTTTCAAAACGGATTAAAACCAGTAACTTTCTACTTTTTTGATAATTTTCAATTTTAGAAAAAAACAGTTTTTGTCTCTTAGACCCCTTTTACACACATCAGGTTTGACACGTCGTCAAGTCTTGATCTTTTAGGAGAGAGCGGTGAAGAGCGTGAAAAGGATGTAACAGACTTGACGGCACTAGTCAGTTTTTATATTTTCTTTTGTTTTATCATCCGTAATATTTATATGAAATGAATGTTCAGCAATGAAGAAAAACTTGCCATAACGTTTCGTGTGTGAACGTAAATGCAGGTTCAAAAGAAAATTGAAGAAAAACTGATCAAGTATACCTGATGTGTGTGAAAAGGGTCTTATGGATTATTATTTATTGTTCTTGCATGATCTTTCAAAGTTCCTTAAGTCTACTACGATCTTTAGCCGATACTTGAACCTTCTAAGGTTGTCAGTTGTTGTGAACTGACTTGATTTCCTTCATTGAACTTCCTCTCGCTATGACGTTAAGCATGATAAAAAGAAATCAGCTTCATGATGTTTTTATTTTACTTGTAAACATTATAATTTGGTTATAAATTGTAAACAATAAAAACATTTTTAGTCAAAACAAATATAGTGCTTCAGTGGAAGCCTATAAATTTTTTAATTAAATCAACTATATCTTGTTTCCACTTTATTTTTATACAGACTAGTAGATAAAATTATCAGATTCTTATTATTCTATACACAGACTTTGACTAGAAGAGGAATTTACAGTTGCCGTGTAACTTGAAATTAATTTCGTTTGCAACAAGGACTAGCAACAGTTCGTTTTAATCATGTGCCACTGTTAAATGTCAAATTTATTTTTATCCCTACATTTTTACAATTTCGTAACGAATAAATTGAAAATCAATTCAGCCTTGTAACTGCTCTGTTTATCATTCTATTAGTCTAGTCATTGAAACTTTTTTCTTCTATCATATTACATATTTTTTATACTCGTGCAAAAATGATGTATGTATGTGTGTGTGTGTGTGTATGTATGTATGCACGAGTGTATTGAATAATAATTGTGTGTATAAATGTATTAAAGTAAGAAATAGTGTAATAAATAAAATGCCTAAAGATTGTTCATAAAAGACTGGCACAACAGAACAGATCAGAACAAAACAGAATGGAACAGATTTTTTTTTGCCAAGGCAATGATTTTTGCTTTCTTTTAAACTGTCGACAAGGAAAGACTATTTATTGTCAAGTTACTTTTTGTTTGTTTACACATGCTTACATACATACATACATATGTACATATGTATGTATACAACATACATACATACATACGCATGCATTTAATATGACACACATGCTGTATTTAAATATGCACTTGCATCCTTTTTATTCAGTGAATTTCGGGCTTGTGTCAATACCGCTCTGTATGAATTATTTATCAATCGCATCATAAAACGCTTGACGTTTGGGAAATGCTATTGGAGTCTGTTCCCAGCAAAAAAAAAACTTGAAAATTAACAACAAAAAAAATTTTTTTTTTATGTTTAATAGAATTCGAAGTGGCTCCCACTATTTAAACTGGTGTAAAAACTAATAACTTGTAATGAATAAAATAAGTGCGGGTGACCAATTCTAAGCCTTTGTCACTGAACACAGGCCAACAACAACTAACACAAACGTGCATTGATCAGAAGAATCCGACACTAGTATATTGATCACTAAGCGCGGAGTCAGCACTTTCGGTTTCATAGTCTAGTGTTATATCAATTATTTTTTATCAATTATTTTTTATTTGATTTTACTTGTTACTGTCGTCTGTCCAGAATCCACAAATTACCCTTAAATGTGACAGAATGCAAATCAAAATCACATACGTTTTATTTATAACATACTTTAATCAAACGAGGACGAGACACTGGAGCACTACTTGTGCTACTGTCCAGCTTTTAGCCAAGTCTGAAGACAAACATTTAATCAGGAGATTATACAGGAGATGGAATTCCTTAGGGGCTCTAATTGGAAAGACAAGGAAGTACATTGAAGAAACTAGGTTCTTGACGTAATCAAACTCAGAGGTTTCCATGGTATCGGTGGAGGCTCCCTACAGTGGAATGGGAACTCCTTATTATAAAGCGTACAACAGGCCTATGAGGCCTAAGTGTAATCCAGCACGGATTGGGATGCTTATGCCCCTCTTCTTCAACCTTACCTAATCAAATTTATTTTCAAATTTCAGGCGTTGCAAGAAAATCTCATGCCATAGTTTTTTTATCAACTTTCCACTAAGGAAATTGAAAATTTTGAAAAATGTGGGTAATTACT
This sequence comes from Linnaemya tessellans, assembly GCA_951800035.1. Classification (NCBI taxonomy): domain Eukaryota; kingdom Metazoa; phylum Arthropoda; class Insecta; order Diptera; family Tachinidae; genus Linnaemya; species Linnaemya tessellans. Next base: position 115,056,353 of record OX637534.1, on the reverse strand, counting down.
GGTTTTACTCTATTTCGAAAAAAAATTAGTTTTCACCCAGATCTCGACTTTTTGAGAGTTCCTAGGAAGCTTTCCTGACTGCTGCCGAGAAGCCGTCACTATATCAGTATGTGAGTGTGTGTGTGTTTCCCTAAGCATTTGAGCCGAATCCAAGTCGTGTTTCAAGGGATTCCTTTAAACTTAGATTTCCCGTAAATTGGATTCAATTCAGATCGGTATATTTTCGGCAAATGTCAAAAAAAAAACTGGATAATTTTTTTTCAAAAGTGTTTTTTTTAGAATAACTTTTAAACGACAGCTCCTCCGATCGATTCCAAAAACTAATCAGCTCTTCACAATCAAAAACCACGTGGAGGGCTAACAATCGGTTTACCCGTTCGTGAGATATCGTGCATGGAAAATTTTGCAAAAGGTGAATTTTTCAATAATAATAATAAGTTTGACTTAGGTATGATGGAACAAAAAATTCAGAAAAATGGGACATGAAGAAAAATAATCAAACGGTAACACGGGTATTATAACAATAACATGTTAACATCAGCTTGATACAATTCTCGCATTCTTTTTCACAATAAAGTTTGTGTAAATAGGAACTGTTATCAAATTCAACTAAGCCACCTAATAAGTGGTGACAAACACAATACACATGAGCACTGATGATGAAAGGGTTGCGTCTTTCGAAAACAGCTGTTCTGCCCTACTGTGTAAGTTGAATAAAACTGATGTTGACTTTCCTTTGTGCCTTGGAATATTTATCATGTCTTTCTGAGATTTAAAAACAAATTTCGAACAATTAGCCTATGAATCTTAATTCAATTTAATATAATAATAGTATTCCTTTTTTGAGTAATACGATGCATTTAATCTGCCTTTTACATTTTTTCTATGTTCTTTTCTGAAATATGTGTATTATTTTAAAACAATAATGGTATTAATTTGTGCACGTATTTGTGTAGATTTGTTTAATTCGGGTGAGCATTTAAAAATGTAAAATTTTTTGTTTAGAAAAGAAAATGCCATAACGAACACAACAGCCAGTGATTGACACTGTCGTGCGCTAAAGAGTAGAGGAACAGCACCCTGCTTCGTCGGTCCTGCAGCAAAAAATTATTCGGCGAAGTAAAAGGTTGAAAAAGGCTACAAAAATCCCTCTATCTTCATCTGTCCTCTCAATACTATCTCCCCCTTTCTAGTTCCGGCGCAACGCACTGCATATGTGGGAGTCATCCTCTCAGTACTCTTCCGAATTACAACAAGTAAAAACGTCTTCTTAAATACCCTCCAAATATTTAGTAAGTAAATTTAAAATGTTTAATTTGGTGGCACAGAGTTCCTTTGTATAATATCGTACATCAACGCCCACTAAAGGGGCGGGATTCAAAAATAGACAATATCATGTTTTCCACAGACGAACGTATGGGCATTGATAGACCGTCTTAGACTTCATCACTGATCAAGAATATATATACTTTATGGGGTCCAATTCTCTTTGGAGGGTATTAAAACTGTATTTTGGCGGGGGTCGCTCGGGCAAGGGCTGTGGGGAAGACATTTCACCTTTGTCATAAAACTCAAAAATAAATGTTTGGGATAATTATATACAAAATTTAAAAAAAAAAAAAATTTTTAAGGGGCAAAGGGGTAGAAGGGGTAGGGCAGAGTAGTACCAGTTTACGTCTCAGCTTCATCATTAAAGCTTGAAAGTGTTATTTTTAAAGAATGTAGGCTTAAGTAAAACAATTTGTTAAATTTTTACACTATTTTTGCATATAATAACGCCCACTAAAGGGGGCGGGGTCCAAAAATTTGTTTGATTTTATGGTTCCAAGTTTAACGCGTTGGACCTTCTTTGACATAAAAATATATCATTTGCTTAATAAAATTACAAAAAAAAAAACTTTAAAAATTATGTTATTTCTAAACCAACCTCTAGGTTTAGTTCTTCTTAGGGCAACTTTTTTCCCCTCTGGGCCGACTCAGCCCATTTCCGAACTTAACCTGTGCTATCTTTCAAAATATATTTATACCAAATTTCAAGAGTCTAGCTGTTTTCGTTTGGACTGAATCGTGACTTCCACAGACGGACGGACGGACATGCTCAGATCGTCTTAGATTTCATCAATATACGAGTACCCCCAATTCTTTTTTTGGAGGATATAAAAAGAAAGTTTCCAAGTGTTGGTTTTTACATTTTATTTTTATAACTATTTCTGTTTACCAGTATTTTTGAATTTTTAATATTATTTTAATAACAACTTTTCCAGCTTGAGTTCTTTGTTATAAAAATTTTTTATGTAATTTTATGTGTTAAGTATTTTGCCTCTTTTTTCAAAAACGTACTTACTATTGTTTTTGAAAAAAAAATATTTACCATTTTTTCACATTTTCCTAAAGAAGCTGGCCATAGGCGTGCCGACATATTGAACATGTAAAATTACAAACAATGTTTTGTATAAAAAAGGCCTCAGGTCTAAAAAGTGATTATTAAAAAAAAATAAATTATAAGAGAATTTTTAACCCAAAAATGTTGCACAGTTTTGATTTAAAATCATTTCATTTAAGAACTTCTCTTCAAATACATATTTGTTTCAATACAATAAATTCCTTTCAAATTACATACTTGTTATTAATCGTCTTCAAGTTTGTTATTGAATTTCATGGTGGATTGATAAAAACTGATTTTTCCATTAAAAAAAGGAAAAAAAAATGGAGACACACGCATACGTTTTTGTAGGTTAATAATAAATGTGTTCCCATAATGCAGACTTGCAGAATATAAAAGCCTTAATATGCACACAATTGTAGAAAGACATTGTTCGAGGGCGGTAGCGAAAGTTGTTTATTGGCATTTTTCATTTTTGCTGTACATCTCTACAGTGGGTCGTTGCGCTTTTAGTAAAATAAATTTTGTAATAACAAATTTCATTACAAAATTTGGATTAAAAAAAGGTACTTTTTTATCTTGGACCAGCACGCAGGGGGACAGGGGATTCCTGTGTATGCAATGCATTGCGCCGGAACTGAAAACGAGGGGACAGATTAGGAAAGATGAGAAGATGGACAGATTTTTTGTAGCTATTTCAACCTTTTACTTCGCCGGCTAATTTTTGCTACAGGGCCGGCGAAGGTGGGTGCAGTTACTCTGCTTTTAGTACATGATAGTGTCAGTCGCTGCCAATTATGTTCAGTGATCAGTGACTATGCCTTCATCATTGAAACAGGCTGGCAACAACTAACACAACCTAATGCTGATAAGAAGAATTCAACACAATATTTCATGACTCAGCGCGGGCTCGAACTCAGGACCCTCCGCTTTATAGTCTCGTGTTCTACTAATTCAGCCAACAGCACCCACTTGTTTTTTTATAAAATGCAATACTTGACTTGGTTTGTTTGGCTTAAGATCAGACGTAGGCATTGTGGGTGAGCGCACTTCACATGTATATAAATTCGCTCTTGAGAGTCACACGTATTTGCAGTTACTCACAAATCACAAAAATTGTGATTCACAATTCAGTCTATCACAAGCTTCCAACCAAGACGGTTGTTTGGGTGCTTGTTGAAAAATGTTATTTAAGGGTTAGGAGAATGCTCGTTTGTTTGCAAAATTTCTCTCACACTTACAAACTCAAAATGTGGATGTGTTTGTGTCTATGTCTGCTTAAAATACAATTTTTTTTGAAGAGTAGGGACAGCGCTCAATGCACTGCCCTACTATTGAGGGGACAGATGAGGAAAGATGAGAACATAGAGAATTTTTTTTAGCAATTTGTACCTTTCTACTTCGCCGGCTAATTTTCTTGCTGCAAGGCAGACGAAGGGGAGAGAGGAAAATATAAAAATATTTATTACTTTTATTTTATTTATTTTATATATAAAAATTGTGCAGTTTAATTTTTAAGATAATCAATGCTGTTTTATTTGACTGCCTTACAAAGAAAATTTATTGAAACAAATTCTCTTCAAAGCACATTTTCAGACAGGCCTCGTATGTGGTGTGGCCTAAGTATAGCTGGGTGTTTTAATGCACAATACTGCAAGAAGAATTGTTGAATGTAATTGACATGTTCTTGTGTATTAATTTTAGTTTTATATCATGTCATATTTAATACACACTTACATTCTTTCAAATACTCGCGTGCACATACACACCCATAAACATCTACAGGCACAGTGTAATTCGTCAGCAGATGTGTGTATAACTGCACTTGCATATGCATACAACTATATTTTCTTTGTTTTTCTTTATTTTTTCCACATTTTCTTGTTCTATATAATCATGCATTTAAAAAAAAAATAACAGAAGAAAAATAAAAACATACGCAAACACACACACACACGAGTGGAGGGATGTGTGTCCTTAAGAAATATTTGCATGAATGAGTGAGTGCATTACTTTATGTTCTTTTGGGAAAATGGTGTGTATGCATGTGTGTCTGTGTGTGTGTGCATGTGGTATTATAAATACATGCATGTGAATAACGATGACACTCTTTTTGTCTGCTTAATATTTGAGTCAATAGACGATAAAGAGTGATGTGTTATTGTATTTGTGTTGTTAGCGACTAAGACTTCTTTAAGGCTTCTAACGAGTGTTAACCCTTTCAATGGCAAACATTTATAAAATATTTATTAATGTCACTCTACTGCAGGGCTGGAAAGCACAGTATTTTTCCGCCCTTGGGTGCACTCTTCATTCTTCGGTGCATTTTCGTATTAAATGGGGTTTAAAAGGTAAAATGGAATGATTGCAATAGACGTATTGGGCAGAGCTGAACGCTTGAAAGTACCTTCTACTCTATATGTACGAGTAAGTATTTAAAGCATTAAATATGAATGAGATTAAAGGATGTCTGTGTACAATGAAATCAATAATTATTAATACAAATAAATAATTAATTATAAAATATATTAAACAATGAAGAAACTGTTTTTATATATTTAAGGCCGAATTCATAAAAAATATTTCATGCTTATAACATCGTTATTTGACATATTTCTATGGGATAATTGTCAAATAAGACGGTTATAAGCATGAAATATTTTTTATGAATTAGGCCTTTACAATATATGCCCAGCGATTTAAAAAAAAATTATTTTTTTAAAACATTTCTGTAACTCAGTTTTTGCTCAAGAAAATTTAAAAAATATTTTACTTGCATTTAAAGACAAATTTATGCGGAATAATTCCAAATAACCCATAAACATGTTTATATCAGTTTTTAAAATTTAATTTTTGAATTTTAAATAATCACCCCTATCATGAATAAATTTTCCCTCGAAATTTTTCCCTAAAATTGCAATCATGAAAAAAATTCCCCGTGAATGATTTCACGCTAAAATCGTGAATGTTTTTTTCACTTTTCCCTTTAATTTATTCACGTAGTTTTTGGTGGGGAATAGAGTAGAAAATGTAAGTATTTTCTATTATAATTCGAATATTAGAGTTTGCAAACTTATATTTTTTGCAACAAATCAATTGCCTGCGTCTTTGTAAAACTTGTTGCTCCAATTGTAAAGATTAAGAATATTTTTAATTTGTTATGTCTAGTTTTCAAAATGTATCCAAATTATTGGACTACTGGCCTCCATATTCATAAAAAATTAAACATATTTGAAATCTGTTTTAAGAAAATTTTTTATGAAAAAATTTTATTAAAATACATTTCAAACTCGTTTGAAATTTTATGAATACCGGGGTATTCATAAAATTTAGTCATACATTTTTTAAAATTTTTTAAATTATTGCTTAAACTTAAATTTTTCAACACAAATTCTTTGATTTTTCATGTTGTTTTCGACTTCTTCTCCTTTTTTTGCATTCACTGAGAACTGATAGCGGGAATAATTTCTCACGGGAGATTCACGATAGCATTTTTCCTTTAGAGTAGAATACAAATTTCATGTGAACAAAAATTCCCCTTGTTGTTCACGACAGGGGTGAATATTTACATTAATAAAATTAATTAAACAGAACATCCTAAAAGGAGAAAAATACGAGAATGTTGCCAAAGCAATTACAGTTTGATAACTGCTTCACTTTCGCTGTAGGTTGGCAGCACTGAGACCCTTAGAAAACTTACGGAGCTATTCATAAAAAACAAATATGTTTCTTAAAACTTATTTAGTAAATTTTTAAATCTTATTTAGGAAATTCGTGAAATCGGCATAGAATACTTTCTGGGCAAGAACTCTTCTGAATTCTTAAGTTTGGATATGACTGGAAGGAGGCTTATTTGCCCAACTCTTTATTTTAAATTGGATTTGTGAAACAAGCACAACTTTTTCATATATCCAAAGGAATAAACAATAATATAATTTTTTTTTTCTTAAAAATAAACACAAAAATGTCGTGTTCTTTAGTAGAACGGTAGCCAACTTTCGGCATCCGCCCACTACCACCGATGCCTATAAGGGCGAATTCACTTTTCTACAGTGTGCGGGGCTTAAGCATGCTTTCGAATGATTACAAAAGTTAATTGTTTAACGGGAAATAATTTATCTGAAAGTGATTTGAGGCACTCTACAAAAACCTATAATAACTTTAAAATTAAAAAAGGAAAAATTCTTGAGGTAAAAATTATTCATGACAGGGCTGAATAGATTTTTCAATTGATTATGATTTTCTTTTTGAATTTTTTGTTACTTACAGTCTTTTGGATTTTAGGGGACGATATGTACTTGCACACACATACATGCGCAGCTTTTAAATAAAGAGCATCATCACACAAGCCAAATATGTATTTATTTAGGGATATGAAACAAGATTTTTTTTTATATTTATTAATGCAAACTAAAAAGCTGAGAGTAAATTAAAATATGGTAAGATTAATAGCTTGAATTGATAGAGAACAAATTTTTAATTATAACAAGAAAATCTTAAATGAAAAATCTCAAATTGCTACCAATTCGACTTCACTGCAGACAATCAATCTCACTTTTCATATTAATGAATATTAATTTTCATATTAAAACATTATAAATTCTCAAAAGAAAAGAAGACTGGAGAATAGAACAATAATTTTAAAACAATAGTTATAAACAGATATATAAAAATACATTATAATAACGTTTAAAATATAAAAATACATTTTAATAACTTTCAAATATTTCAGACATGAATTCTGGGTATAAACGATTAGTACGAGTGCCTATTTAACTTAAAGCTGAATACCCAGAATTAGACTAAACAAATTTGCTCAAAATGTCTCTTCATGTGGAAAATCTTTTATATTAAATATTTACGGATGAAATAAATAAAAATTTCCATTAACTCTTTTATAAGATGCCTTCATTTAATTTGTTCACAAACTTGACTTACTTTCAAAGGAGATTATTTCAGGTATTAAAGTTGTTCACCTATTATTATTATTGATAATTTCCAAAGAAAACGGGTAATTGTTTTATAATAAAAATAGAAAGTGATGTTGTTGTTTACCATCATCTTAAGCAATAGGAATATTATATTTAAAAAATTCAAATATCATTTGATAAATATGACAGTCCAGGAGTGGCCAAACCCGACTAGCATTAGACTGTCATGGCGCTCCTCAATCTAAACAGAACGTAATTGATTACCAGACACTGAATAATAAAATGTTCAATTCTTAATGTCTTTTATGGCCTCATAAAACTTTTATATTCTTTAACATTTTTGATGTCGCCAATGATAAAGAAAATTTAGGTACTTTTATCTAATCAAGATATTTACATAAAAAAAAATACCCGATAAGCAAAGTAAATAATAACGGAATTTTAAAAAAATTCAGTTCTAAAAAACAAAACAATTCATTCTTAAACTTAATGTTTGAATAAATTTAAATGAGTAGATCTTTAAGCGAAGAGCAGGCAAAATATTCAGATTTATTATTTTAAAAATTTTATTATTGTTAGGGCTTTATCTTAGATTCCTATCCCGGAAAACTCCTAGAAAATCACCAATTTTCATTGTTTACCCGGTAATTGCACAAGGGAATTCTAGGCATTAAATTCGCCTATTGGTATCATTCTAAGTGACGCATTTAAAACAACAAAACGCTTAATAAAAATATAGAAGTTAATTGAAGCCAGTGAAAATATTTAAACTTTAGTCAACGCCATCATAAGAATGGCGAATGGTTTAGTTAACGCCGTCTTAAGAATGGCTACTAACAACAACAAACCCTGTAGTCAGATAAGTAAAAAATCCTTTGTTGTCAGCAAATTACACAACAGAAGTGGTGACTTGGAGACACTTCAGGGCAGGTATCGATAACGAAATTTTTTTTTATGAAATTATTTTTAATATGTCTTATCACAGTCATAATTTAATTTAATTTACTTTGAATCTTAGGGCCGAGACACATAGAGTCCGTCATATTTTATACGTCGCCTTTTTCAATTGCTTTCTTATGTGAGTTGTCACATTCAGTGCTTCTGCGTCAACGAAAAATACAAAAGTCGGCCAACTTTTACAGGCCGAGACACATAGAATCCGTCATACGTCACAGTACGTCGCCTTTTTAACTGACGACAAATTTCAAATACATGCTTTCTTCACTTCTGCGTCAACGCAAACTACGAAAATTGGCTAACTTTTAAAGGCCGATACACATAGAATCCGTTCGTACGTCACAGTACGTTGCCTTTTTCAACTGACAACAGAGTTGGAAAACATGCTTTCTTATGTGAGCTGTCACATTCAGTACTTCTGCGTCAACGCAAAGTACGCAAGTTGGTCACCTCTCAACGTTTGACGTACGTTGAATACTTTGACAGACATCAGTAAGTTTTTCAAATTGTTTTGATTAATTTTTTTTGTATTGTGTGCTCAGGAAAAATTAAATAATATATGAAAAATATCTATTAACTCTATTAATTTCTATTATTTTGGTAATTTATTTTATTATTTATTAAGCTCGAAGCCGTTTTTTTTATATAAATTTATTTCAGTTTTCTGTTATTATTCAACATTCTGTCAACAATTTGTTAACATCATCAGGAATAAGTGATAGGAAATAATTTTATATATAAAAAAACGTCCTCGAACTTAATATTTGATACAATAAAATATATAAAAAATTGTGTAAAATAAATAAATTTAAATTAAATAAAATGAAAAACAAACAACTGATTTAATATCCGTCAACAAACTACTCATAGTGCCAAACTTATCCGTCGCTACGTTCATGTCAGTTAAAAAGGGCGTGGAATAACGTATGTCGCATTCTATGTGTGTCGGCTTTTGTTGTTGCTCGCGAATGCTAAAGCTTTTTATGTCCTTTTTTACTTACAAACTATTTTGTTCGTTAAACATTTTTACAATAAACCAAAATTTAAAATATTATTAATAATTTTATTTCCACGTAATTTCATTAACAATCAATGAAGCCCAGAAAAGAAAAACCTTTTGTAAATATGGCATTACTTTCTTTAATTCCCAGGAACTCCAGGAATCCCATAAACATGTATTAATCCCACTTGACCGTTAAACAAAAATGTGCACGGGAAACAACAAACCGTAAATAAAAGGACAACAATTTGTGACTACAAATCATATATTTACAGTCGACTCCGCTTTATTGGAAATAACCAAAACCCAATTTTTTCAGTTATCCGATTTTTTCTCTAAAAAGTAGTTCGGATTACTGAAATTTGTTACAGTTAAGCGTACTGCTTAAAATAACGGTGTGGCACAAAAAAAGATATCGTAACCAATACAGTCGCTAACAAACAATTAGATATCTTTACTGAGCCTAAGTGCAAGTTATGAGAAGTGCATAGTAGGCATTTTGACGGAAGAATTCACAGTGTGGCACAAAAGCAGAAATCGTAACTAATACAATCACTAACAAACAATTAGAAATCTTTACTTAGCTTAAGTGCAAGTTATGAGAAGTGCATAGTAGGCATTTTGTTGAAAGAATTCACAGTGTGGCACAAAAACAGTAATCGTAACTAATACAATCACTAATAAACATTTAGAAATCTTTACTTAGCCTAAGTGCAAGTATGAGAAGTGCATAGTAGGCATTTTGATGGAAGAATCCACAGTGAGGCAATTTTGAAGAAGTTTATTAGTTAAATGCTTTATATATTAATGCTACGGACTTGTAATATATCACTGCGAAGATAATTACGTCTACGGTTTAAAAACTTGTTCAATTGAATTGTATATTTCGACTCCGCTTTACTGGAAATAACCAAAACCAAATGTTTTTTCAGTTATCTGATTTTTTCTCAAACGTTGTTCGGATTACTGAAATTTGTTACAGTTAAGCGCACTGCTTAAAATCAGTAAAACAATACTTTTTGCATTGACAATATAATAGAAAAATACAATAAAGTTCGTAAGAGCGAAAAGGACATTTTGCCATTTAATTTTTAACGGACAAAACATGCACAATTTTTTCAGCCTTAAGTTATGCCATCGATTCGATGTCATTGTTTATTTTTTCACTAAAGCGAAGTAAGTTACATACAAAACGTAGTTGTGTGCTTGCTTTTGGTTTTCAGTAATACAATATTTTCAGTAAAGCGAAGTTTCGCTAAAGCGAAGTGAATTAGACTAGCTGCGTTTCAAATCAGTGCGGGGATTCGTATAGCTTTCAGTAATCCGATTTTTTTCAGTAAAGCGTGTTGCGCTAAAGCGGATTCGACTGTATTAAAATTTAGTTTAGGCACTATTCATCGCAAACAAACGCCAATACAACACACAAGTACATGCATTGAAATGTATGTATATGTATATGTGTATGCATGTTTTTAATGGATAAATGTACATATGTATTTGTGTACACCATTAAAACTACATATTTTTAACAGCACATTTCATAAATTGACTTTTTATTATAAACACACTCAATATCGGAAAACTTTAGAAACAACTGCACGCTGATTTTGAGCAAAAAAGAAACAAGCAAAAGCAAAAATTGTTTTTTATTATTATTTTTATTTTTTATTTTTTTCCGCTCTATTTTTATTTGTATTTGCAAATATTACATATTTACATCTTGCAAACAAACACAAAAAGATCACTGAACTCAAGTTTAATAAGAATATTTATTTAATGCAGCTTTTTTATATTTTTTTTTTTATTTTATTCTTGTCTTTACATTTACGAAAAGCCCTTAAAACACCACAGAGATACTCGTGTGTAGATAAAGAAGCGAATTTGCTGGACACTTAATCGTTTCAATTGCTCCCTCAGGAATGCATGACAAAAAAAAATATAAAACATTTTACCTCAATTTCCATTATCTAGCAAAGAAAAGGCATTATTATGCCACCACATTCAGATGTACATATAAAAGGCATTGTGTGACACGCATTGTTCGTTCGCCAGCTCCAACAATTTCATAGAAAATCAAAAAGTAATTGTTTGTTGCTCGCTATTGTTTGTTCTGCAGCGTCACAAGTTACACAACCACACAAATATTGCATGCCTGCAAACGGGTGTTATGGAGCAGCTGGTGGGGGGCCGGGGTACAGGAATGGACGTGTGGCTCAAGCAAGCGAAGTAGAAGAGAAAGAAAAATTAAATCGTTAACAAGTGGTAGAGCGTACAACATGCATCAAGACCTCCTCTACTCCAAACAACCGACTGTGCAAGAACAACTCGGAACCCAACCAAACTGAATATGATATCAATACAAATTGTTAATATCTTTTATCATATTTAATTAAATTGTTTTTATCTTCTTCTCCATACCCTACACACACACATTGAAAGTTTGTCACTGGATTTGTATTTTCTAACTGCCTGTTTTTGTAAATAAAATAAAATGAAATTTTCACCTGGGAATTTATATTGAAACAAGAATAGAAAAAAAACGCAAATTTGTTTTTCTTTTCAAATATAACCGTTCCAAACTAAAATTTGTATTTTGAAGTTTAACATTGTAAAGGGTCCGCCATCCAACGTTTTTTTTTTTCAACTAGTGCTTATTTCGTGAATGGTAACACTTAGCTCATGTCTGATTTGACAGATAATTAGTTTTATCCTTCCGCTGAACGAATATGGTTGTGTATACGCTTGAACAACGCTGGGAAATATTGTGACATTACTTTGAAAATCATGGTAATGTTGCAGAATGTGTGCAAAAATTGCGTACGGATTTTGGAAGAAGAGAACCATCGTCAGCTCCGTATGTTCGTTATCTTGTGAAAAAAGTGAAAGAAACTGGCATTCTCATCGATAAACCAAACCGTGAAAAGCCAAAAACAGTGCGTACACCCGAGAATATTGCGTGAAGCGCCATCAACATCAATTCACCGTCGTTCTCAACAATTGAACATTTCGGAGACATCATTGAGACGAATTTTGCATAAAGTCCTTGGTATGACGCCACACAAAGTCCAGCCGAAGCAGCCATTTGAATGAAATTATTTTCCATTATTAACCGGAAGGATTGTACTTTCAAATAAAACAAGTAAAAACGTTATATTCGACCGGGTCGAATCTTAAATACCCTCCAAATATTTAGTAAGTGAATTTGAAATGTTTAACTTGGTGGGACAGAGTTCCTTTATATAATATCGTACGTCAACGCCCACTAAAGGGGGCGGGGTTCAAAAATATGCAATATCATGTTTTCCACAGACGAACGTATGGGCATTGCTAGACCGTCTTAGACTTCATCACAATTCTCTTTGGAGGCTATAAAAACTGTATTTTGGCGGGGTCGCTCTGGCAAGGGCTGTGGGGGAAACATTTCACCTTGGTCATTAAACTCTAACCCCGGTATTCATAAAAAATAAAACCTATTTGAAATCTGTTTTATGAAAATTTTGTATGAAAAAATTTGATTAAAATACATTTCAAACTCATTTTAAATTTTATGAATACCGGCGTAAAAATAAATGCTTGGGATAATTATATACAAAATTAAAATTTATTTTTTTTTTATAGGGTCATTTAGCGGGCAAAGGGGGAGGAGGGGGTAGGGCAGCAACAGGCAGTCATAAAACTCTAAAGATAAATGCTTGGGATGATTATATACAAAATTTAAAAAAAAAAAAAAATTTTGGTAGGGTCATTTAGGGGGCAAAGGAAGGGGGGGGGGGGGGGGTAGGGCAGAAATCGGCAGTCATAAAACTCTAAAGATAAATGCTTGGGATGATTATATACAAAATTTAAAAAAAAAATTGTTTTTGGTAGGGTCATTTAGGGGGCAAGGGAAGAGGTGGGGGGGGGGGAGGTAGGGCAGAAATCGGCAGTCATAAAACTCTAAAGATAAATGCTTGGGATGATTATAAACAAAATTTTAAAAAAAAAATTTTTTTTGGTAGGGTCATTTAGGGGGCGAAAGGGCAGAGTAGTACCAGGTTTCATCTCAGCTTCGTCATTAAAGCTTAAAAGTGTTATTTTTAAGGAATGTAGGCTTAAGTAAAACAATTTGTAAAATTTTTATGCTATTTTTGCCTATAATAACGCCCACTGAAGTGGGCGGGGTCAACAAATATTTTTATTTTATTTAATGGCTCCAAGTTTAAGATTTTGGACCATATTTGACATAAAAATATATCATTTGCTTAACAAAATAACCAAAAAACTTTAAAAATTATGTTGTTTTTTCTGGGTTGGTTTAGTTCTTCTTAGGGGAACATTTTTCCCTCTTGCCCGATTTAGCCCATCTTCGAACTAAACCTGCTCTAAGTTTTAAAATATATTTATGCCAAATTTCAAGAGTCTAGCTCTTTTCGTTTGGACTGAATCGTGATTTCCACAGACGGACGGACGGACGGACATGCTCAGTTCGTCTTAGATTTCATCACTGATCAAGAATATATATACTTTATGGGGTCTGAGATGGATATTTCGATGCGTTACAAACGGAATGACAAAGTGAATATACCCTCCAAATTCTTTTTTGGAGGGTATAAAAAGAAATTTGAGAAAATATTGTTTTTTATAGCATTTTAAAAAAAAATTTATTTGGCGGACCCTGTATATAAAATTATTAAATAGTCGCCCTTATTCTATAACTACTTGTCAATGTCACGTCAAGACAATACAAAAAATAAGACGCTTACTTACTTCTTCTGGACAACAATTAATAATACAGCAATAAGCTTTTACAAAATTTTATTTGCTAAAGAAAATCATTACAGACGTCTTCTATTTTGATATTGTCTTGACGTGACGTTGGCAAATAGTTGTAGAATAAAGAGTAATATTACACAAAACATGCTTCCTTCGAATCGATTAGGAATCTTTAGTGTGAGCGACGATGCTACGAGGATATATCGCTCCTTTATTGCAACATAGTCATATCTCAAAAAATCAAAATTTTTAGTTATTTAAAAATATTGTTCTTTCATACAATCAAAACTTTCCTGTAGGGTGTATAAAATTCGGCCCATTCGATTGCATGTTATTTTGTCTGGTTGTTTTTTTTTTGCGCTAGTATTTTATTTGTACGTCCAAGCATTTGTAGTACAACGCAGTTATTGCTACTTATTAACCACTATTCGGTGTACGTTTAACTGATAAGAGTCCATAACTGGCATGCCGTAAGCGGTAGAACCACAATTCATTTTGCACCGATATACAGCACATGTGGTTGTGTGTGTGTGTGTATATATATTTTACTTGGGGTATTACGTACCCACTTAACCTGGGGATCGAAAGAAAATTCTTCAACACGGGGCAAATTACGGCACTCGATATCGAACGAAACTTTTATTTAAATTGTATGGAAATTTCGATCGATATCGAATGCGGTAATTTAGCCCCAGGTGTTTACTATGTATGAATTTTTATTAGTCGAACTTTCTTATTTAAATTGTCATTTTTTTCAACGGGCTTCAATTCAAATCTGCAAGACTGCAAATTAATTTTTATTATTTTATTAATAAATGAATTTGTTCAAATTCTATTTATTAGAATACGATTCGTAAAATTTTTATCTCTGCAAAATCGATAAATTCTCTATAATTTTTACAATTTATTATGTGAACGTTTAATTAGAACGCGCCACGCATGCTCGTTTCTAGTCTGTCGTTAGCCGGAAGGTATTGTGTTCGCTATGACACAAAAAACCTGTTGTGAACTTATAATTTCCATGGCAGTAGTAAAATATACTTCATATATTTCATTTACATTAACATTTCTTTTAATATCCATAAAGTATATATATATCCTTGATCAGTGTTGCATTCTAAGACGATCTGGCCTTGTCCGTTCGTTCGTCTACGGAAATCACGACTCCGTCCAAACTAAAAGAACCAGACCCTTGAAATTTGGTATAAATATATTTTGAAGAATAGCACGGGTCAAGCTCGTAAATGGGCTGAATCGATCCACAGGGAAAAAAGTTCCCCTAAGAAGTACTAAACCAACCTCTAAAAAACAACATAATTTTTATTTTTTCTTTCTAATTTTGTTAAGCAAATGATATATTTGTATGGCCAATAAGGTTCAAAGCGTTTAAGTTGAAGCCATAAAATAAAAATAAATTAAATTGAATTAAGATTCATAGGCTAATTGTTCGAAATTTGTTTTTAAATCTCAGAAAGACATGATAAATATTCCAAAGCACAAAGGAAAGTCAACATCAGATTATCAGGTTGATACAGTTCTCGTATTCAATTTCCTAATAAAATTTGTTTAAATAAGAACTGCTATCATATTCAACTAAGCCACCTAATAAGTGGTGACAAACACAATACACATGAGCACTGATGATGAAAGTGTTGCGGCTTTCGAAAACAGCTGTTCTGCTCTGCTGTGTAAGTTGAATAAAACTGATGTTGACTTTCCTTTGTGCTTTGGAATATTTATCATGTCTTTCTGAGATTTAAAAACAAATTTCGAACAATTAGCTTATGAATCTTAATTCACTTTGATATAGCAATATAAATGTTCGTGAAAATACTTACTACATAAAAATAAATTAATTTTTGGGCCCCGCACCCTTTAGTGGGCGTTAAAGTAACATATTACATGGAAAAATAGTGTAAATATTTACCAGATTTTATTACTTAAGCCTGCATTAAATTTGTAAGCTTTTATGACGAAGCTGAGATGTTCTCCGATCTTCCTCTACCCTACCTTCCCCACACCTTTGCCCCCTAAAATGACCTTATAAAAAAAAAATATTTTTTACACTTAATAACCCCGAGAATTAAAGTTTTACTACTTTATGGCAAAGGTGAGATGACTACCTCACGGCTCATACCGCGTGACCCCTACAAAATACAGTTTTTATTTACTAACCCCTTTATTCATAAAAATTATGAGAGTCTAATAACAGCGTAATAAAACAAAATTTGATATGAAATTTGCCCTATTACACTCTTATAAGACTCTCATAATTTTTATGAATAAGGGGTTAAATAGAGGGTATTTAAGATTCGACCTGGGGACAAATTACGACATTTGATATCGATCGAAAATTTCCATTTAAATCGTATTGAGATTTCGACCGATATCGAATGCGGTAATTATAACTTTTTTTCAATTAAATTTTTTCGAAATGTTCATTCAGGATACCTCGCGAAGGATATATTTTTATCTTGTACCAGCACTCAGGGGATGACCCTTACATAAGTACTGCATTGTGGCGGAACTAGAAAGGAGGGGATAGTATTGAGAGGGCATGCGAAGAAAGATGAGAAGATAGAGAATATTTTGCAGCTATTTCAACTTTTTACTTCACCGGCTAATTTTTTGGTACAGAACCGATGAAGGAGCTATTCCTCTTTAGTACAATACAGAGTCAATTAACACAATTAACACAACCTTGCCTTAATGCTGATCCTAAGATTTCGACACTATATTCATGAGTGATCGCGGAGTCGAACTCGCGATCCTTCGCTTCGTAGTCTAGTGTTAACTACTTCAGCCAACAGCACCCTTTAAAACATTTATCATTTGAAGAGATCACGATTATTCGAAACTTGTCCCCAGACAATATCTTAAAAGCAAGTCTTGGTCAAGTGGTTATGCAAACATAATTATGTGAGTGAGTGTGTGTGTGTGAGTGTACATTATTGCTCACACAAAATTTTTAAATAAATCAGGATTAATTTGCGTAATTATATTTACTTATGTAACTATGTAAGTATGTGGGTCGGTTTGAAGACAAATATATGTTGAGGTGAATGTTCGATCGAGTCACAATGCTACACATACTTACACATGTACATACATACCCTGCAGGAAATGTCAATAGTAATATTATACTGATTATCTATTGACGATGTCACCAGAACTACTGACAAATTATAACCCAACTAATGCTATCTACTTTTGACATTTAACACAGGCTTGTCCTACGAAATCTGCAAGTATACTGCGTCAATACTGACTAGGTAGTTCTTATGGGACCATATGGCGAAAATGTCAATAGTAAGATTGTAGTGACTTACTATTGACGATATCACCGAGGTCAATAACAACAGTTGCCGTCGGCTACCCACCAATTTTGAGCCCATCAGCTTGATGATTTGTTTTAACCGTCAACAATTTTCTCTACCTATCAAAAACAAAAGCAAAAAAAAAATCAATTTGTTGACAGTGTCACCAAAAAGACACCATAATTGTTGACAAAAATATTGACATGGATACACTTAACCCCACTTTTCCTTCAGGGTACTTATGTACGAGTATGTACATATACATACATATATTAAAATACATATTTGTATGTTTGCATGTATTTTATAAGAGTTTCACACGCAATGGTTATGTTTAGACTTGGGTCCAACTAGCTCATTCGCTCAGTTTTGACAAGAACCTCTGATCAAACCCATTTAAATTACATAGGTTTGATTAAAGGTTCTTGTCAAAACTGAGCGAATGAGCTAGTTGGACCCAAGTCTAGTTATGTTAGTATATTAGGGACACTTTTAATTTCTTTGTAAAGTCCTTTTGAGATGTGACAAAAATTAACAAACTGCCAAAAACGCTGGTATTCTAAACGCAAAAACAACAAAAAGTTGTTCAAATGATTTCTGGAATACAATAGACAGCAAAATCAGACTACTCGTCAAGCATTTGGAACTTTATTTGACAAGGGCAATCATTGTGCAACTCCCATTTTAAACATAATGACGATTGCTGGTCAAGTAAATCGTTCTTTAGGCATTTCCATCCCCGTAGAAGATCAGTTTATCATTTTATTTTATAAATAAAGGAAACAATAAAAAAAATATATCTCTCAACTCCATCACGAATAACAATTCCTTTGGAGTAGTACTTTTTTTAACTTCCCCCTAAGAAAACTGAAAATTTCCAAAAAAAAGTGAGAAGTTACTGGTTTTGCCCCGTTTTGAAAAAAATCGAGTTTTCACCAGATCTCGATGTTTTGAGTTCCCAGGAAGCTTTCTCGACTACTGAGAAGCCGTTACTATTTCTGTCTGTATGTATGTGTCAATGTGTGTGCGTGTGTTTGTGCAAGTATGTGACCCGATTATAACTTTTGAATGATTCACCCGGATCCGACCAAATTGGTAGCGTTTCAAAGGCTTCCTGTGAATTGGAACCGGGTCGGACCGATATATTTTTGGAAATATCGAACAAACTGGAAAAAATTATTTTTCCAAGTGCTTTTTTTTTAGAATATCTTTTAAACGGCTGATCCGACTGATTCCAAAAATGCGGGTCATATACTTACACACACACCACACATACATACGCACATACATATGTACATACAGACATAGTGAGGGCTTCTCAGGAATAATAAGATTCCTCCTAGGAACTCAAAACCTCGAGACCTAGGGGTCAAACTACGGCATTCGATATCGATCGAAATTTCCATTTAAATTGTATGGAAATTTCGATCGATATCGAGTGCGGTAATTTGGCCCCTGGTGAAAGCTGGAATTTGTCAGTTCGAGGTAAAACCAATCACTTCTCACTTTTTTGAAAGTTTTCAATTTTCTTAACGGAAAATTAAAAAACTTGTATTCAAATATATTATAAAAAAATACTATCGTATCCATCAAAGGTATTTTGGTGATTTAAAATCGCCAATTTAGGCCAAATTAAATCAAAATGACTCATGGATTCAAACTATTTCTAATTACGCAGAGGACCGAACTCCAGCAGACTTTTCTCAGTTGAATTCATACAAGATGGTAAGATGCTCTTATTTTTGCAAATGGCGGTCAATGTCAAATCTATTTTGACATTTATGAACTAGGCAGATGTAGAATAAAAAAAAGCTATTATACGAATAAAATAAACTTTTTACGTAAACAAGAAAAAAAAGGAGAACAACACATGGAGCGATACACTCCCCATCCTCAATATCGAGGACGAAGTGGACGATTTTTCAACCAAAATCATAATGAGTGATGAGACTCATTTCCACCTCAGCGTGGTACATGAACAAGCAAAACTATCGCTTCTGGGGCACCGAAGATCCACAAGTGATGCACGAGGAGCCATTTCACCCGTTCAAAGTGACTGCATGTTCACGCTTTTTTTGGCCCACCTTGTATTTATTCTAGGGAGCTGGGAAACAGTTCAAATTATCGACAGACCAAAATTAACGAGTCTTAGATGATCAAGAGTCTCGGCTGAATCACTAAAAACATCGAAAAGGCATTTCTAAGTATAACTTAAAAACTTTTTGCAACGGCATCATTTTAGTAGCATGAAAATTCAAGTAGTTTTTTGGTAAACAGTCACGTTAGGTCCTTACGAGACACTTGATATTCTAAATACTGATGGCAGTGTTGCACACGTCGGGAGTTTTTCATTTAAGATTCTTTATTACAGACTCGTACTATGTTATTTCTTTCATGATTTCTTTCGATGCTTTATGTAGATTGCATACGTTCTGTGTTTTGATTAATATCAATTAATGGAAATTGTTGAACAAACAATGGAAAGAGATGCATGCACATACATACATACATACACTTGTATGTAAGTACGTACGTTTGTAGGTTAAAAACAATGAAAACACTAGCGGAGTTCAGCAACATTTTCGTGTATTCCGTTTGGGGGTTTCTTAAAAAACAGCTAAAATTTTCAGTTTGCGCTTGAACTTTTACAGTGTCATTTATGCGATATAAACTGAACTCCGCTGTTGTTTTATAAAAATGTATTCAATGTTATGAAATATCGCTGAATAGAACATATTGTTTAGCGTTTTATCTAAAGCATAGCAAATAAATACTAGTGCATTTTAAATCAAAAACACACCCAAAAGATTTAAATGAAATCAAATTGCTTTTCACTGAAATCACTTGTGTAAATACGAGTTGGTATGAGTATGATTTTTATAGGTCTTACTTGTTACAACCAAATAAAACTGAAAACTCCAACAGTCAACAATTTTCAAATTGCCTATTACGAGCAGAATACACTTCGCTTCCTTTTTTTCCCTCTTGGGGTAGTCGTTGTTTTTTTATTTCTTTTTCTCTATGTCTGTCTGACTTACAAGTGTTTGTAATGCTTTAATTTCGGCACTGGTTTTCCTTTTCTACGAGCATTTACTTAATATAATATTTTATTTCTATTATTTTGTTTTCAAGATACATTTATATACTAGCACATATGTAAATATGTACATACATACATGTACATATGTATGTATCTTGTTTATTTTGTATTTTTATTTGGCGTTTTTTAAGTTAATATTTTTTTAAACATATATTTCTTTTCTGTTTTTTTTTTCATAAACAAAAAGACGACTTTTCAAACGAACGTCTATGCGAAAACTAATGTTTTGAAAAGCGCATGAGTAATAACTACGAATGAATTTTCTACTGTATACATTGAATACAATCAGTATTGATGACGTTATTCAGCATTTAGATTTAGGTCTAAATGGTTAGCCAAATAAAATATTTTATTACTACAATAATTACAACAAACATAAGGAAAGAAGACAGCCGTAGTAATACAGAACGATGAACAAGAAATAAAATAATTATAAAAATACAAGAACAAAATTCCCTCAATTGCAGGCTATGAAAATCCAAAGTCAAATAACCATCCAACCAACCACAATCAGTTGGGACATGAAGTCTGGCAAACAGACGGACTCCTCTACATATAGACTCACTCCTCTTGGCAGCAACAACAAGAAACTCTGTTGGGTCATATAAATTGATCGTTCGAAAAATAAAAATATAAAAAAATATACGAGTGTTTATATTAAAAATCCATCATAATGATCAGCAGGCATCCACACTATACGCTGAAAAAATAAAAATAAATAACCAGACGACAGATATATGAGAACGTGTGTGTGTGTGTGTGTATGTCCACACAAATATTCCTTAAGTTTGTGTCTTTTTATCTACACACAGCCAACAACAATAATGACCTTCAAAATGGTAAAGAAAGCACACAATTTTCTCCCAAATTCATTGACCGCCAAATACATAAACACATACATACATATGTACATGACCGAATACATAAATACATATACATACATATTTTTGGAAGTGTCTTTCCAATGCATACATACATACATATTGGTATGTATGTACATATATATGTTTATTTGTGTGTCTAACACAAAATATATTTTGCACTGCCCAAACAAGCATATGGCGTCCAGTAAAATATGGCCCGCTCACACGAATATACAGAACTTTGCAGGAGTGCATGTATGCATGCATCCACTGTTACCCTATTCGAAAATTATTGTAGTAAATACGACATGTGCCACCGTTCGTAAAATTTTAACGGCGACTGCAAATCATCACAAATTGAAACATATTCAAACTCCGATCCGGCAGATAACCAAGGAAAATTTCCCAAATCGATCTATGCATGAGAAATTGGGCGATCTTGCTGATCATGCCAAATCGGCAAAACGGGAAATTACATGATCAAGAAATGTTTCGCAATATCCCGCCCTGTACTGTATTGCCAATGGCGTCCTAAAAAAAAAATAAATCATAAAAAATAAAAACAAAGTACAACTACTCCTTCCGCGAGCACTCAGCACAACATGATCGTGTTGAGCTGCTGTAAAGCCTCTCCGCGCATCACACGGCGAGTTTCATGTTACTGATTGAATTTACAAATTTTTATTAACTTATGATGTTTTTCATACCCGCGAGCTGATGTTACAACAATGTTACCATACTTACTGATATTGTAGGATTAACGATGTTGCCATTAATACATATTTTTAAAAGTTTGTTTAAAAACTATTTAGTGGACCGTAAAACTAGGATTTGTTATAAGGATTTTTGTATGAAAATATCAACAAAAACGAATAAGTTCGTTACAGACGAATAACGAATAAGTTCGTTACAGAATTCGTTATAGCCGAGTTCGCCAGAAGCGAACGTAACGTAATTCTTTACGTCGAAATATACATTGTGGCTGCATATTACCTGGCCAAATATAAAATTGTCAAACCGTGTTTTGGGTATATAATTCCAAACTATATTTTTAGTAATAATACATGCATATGTACATAGAAATGTATGTACACTGAAGGAAATTTTTGGGGAAAATGTCCCTAAGTTACCATTTTGTGTCTGTTTGACAACATTGTCAAGAAAACGTCTACATTTTCATATTTGCCATGATGAGAAACATAATTTGTGGCGGCGATATATGTATGACTGAAATAAATTAGGAGTTTATTTTTGTTTTATTATAAAAAAAAAAGCTTACGAATTAGTGCCTTTTAGTCTTTTAATTTTTTTAAATAAAACTCCAAAAGTTAACAAACTACGCATTTTCATTGCCGATATTTCACAAAAGTGTTAAAAGTGTATACTCGAATTACTAAAGTGTACCAGTGAATCACTAGTGCCAATGCCAGTAGTGGATTTTCAACGACACGCACATATTAAATATCTAAAGTGAAGAGCATTGTCTGGAGTATTACAAGTCACCACTAATGGAGACTGTGTCAACAGTAAGTCAGTATAGTTTCACTATTAACATTTCCTACAGGGTATTTATGTATGTGACACCTCGGTGTGTTACTAAATTTGAAAAAGGCAATTGTTAAAATAGTGAATAATGAAATCGGGTTAATCCCAAATCACATTTTCCACATTTACTACGGAATATTTTAATTTTCATTTGCATAAACACGCATACTTTACTTACCTGATAATCTCGCAGTTTGTCTCGCAACAAAACGAATCGTTAACGTGTCTAGTTGTGTGTAACAATTACAAGGTAATAACAATAAATTATGATCCTTAA
This sequence comes from Linnaemya tessellans, assembly GCA_951800035.1. NCBI lineage: Eukaryota > Metazoa > Arthropoda > Insecta > Diptera > Tachinidae > Linnaemya > Linnaemya tessellans. The sequence continues at coordinate 115,033,228 of OX637534.1, read as the reverse complement.
GTTGAATACATAAATAAATTTGTTAATAACTATGATAAGGAATTTTGTTTATTTTACGTTTCGATTTGTATGCAAAATTTAACCCATGTCTGTCGGGTTCATGCGGACAGGGTAATTTTATTTATTTTTTTTTATTAATTTCAAATTTGAATAAAATGCACTTTTAGACACCACCCATCGTTTCTTTGAAAAGAATTTCGGTATTTATTAAATTCGGTTCTCGTCACCGACTAAAAATGCACAATTGCAACACTTTCTTGCTTGATCTTTTTTTTGTGAGAAATTAACCACAACAACAACAACATTTAAATCTTTGGAGAATTGCACACACAGTCTAGAGTATTTTTATTAAGTTGTTTTATCACTCAATATTTTGTTTTTTTTTTTAATTGTAGGTACATACACATAATTTTTATTAAAAAAAATTCTTTAACCAATTAATGGGATATTTACACAATATTAATTTTTGTTCACTGAAATTAATTGATATGCGGCAACAACAATTTAAGTTTGTTTCTATTGTTTTTGCTTTATTATTTGGATGTTTTAATTTCTATTTTATTTATTCTCTCGTTGTTGCTGTTTTTTTTTATTTTTATTATGCTTGAGTATCAAAATGTGTTTGGCAGTGCGTTCTTTTCAATTGTGTCTTCAATTAAATTGTTACACAGAGTTTATTCATTAAAATTAATAAAACTGTTGGTACAACTTTCAATTTCTCGATAAAAACCAATTCGTATGATGAAGAAAATGTACTTCAAGTCCAACAAAATAATTATTATTATTATTAATGTTTTACAAAACAACAAATAAACGCTCCACATACACTCTCACTTATACTAGACTTGCCCGCTTGTTGGCTTTTTATCTAAAGCACACAATAAAACAAACTACCCGACAATGACGACGAAAACGACAGCGACGGCACGACAACAAAACTAAAATACGGTGGCAGTGGAAATAACAGAACTGCTTGTTCTTTATTCAATTTATACATGTATGTATGTATGCATGTGTATATTCGTCGATATGTATTTCTTGATTTTGGAATTTTTAAATTCTGCACATGGTAGAAGTGTCGAATAGCAAGAAATATAACGGTGGCAGAGTTGCCGCTTCGTCCGGATCGGGTCCAGGAATATTGTATGTAATTACATACATACTCATGTATGTACATACGTACCTAAAACTTATCTACGTTGGCTTCCAGGTAACTCAAATTCCTGTTCAATTGGTAATTTCTGCTGGTTCTTCACAGTGCTTATAAGTAGGTAGGTAACAGTCCATTGTGAAATATTGCAGCCACTATGGAACTCATGGCTTATTTTTGCAACGTTTATAATACTGGTGGATCATATAAAAATATTTTCATAATGCTAAAATAATAATAAATAGGTACATAAGATCTAAAAGAAATTTTTAAATAAATGCCGTAATAATTTAAAATATATTATAATCAGCCTGATTGTGTAAGGCATTGGCGTATACGGCAAAGGCGTTTCTTGTACAAGCTATCCAGATACATACACACATACATATGCATGTATTTTTGTGCATTTCTAGCAAGCAGTGCATATATAGGTATAAAACATGAGCACAAATTGCTTTACGGCAACTCTGCTTGACGAATTTAAGAAAAAGAAGCAACGAACTCCCCATATATCCATTATCCCCATCAGGTATGGAAAAATTACAGCAGTAACATATTAATGCACATGTGAATGAATCTGCTTTCATATATGTATGTAGGTATGTATGTATAACATCATATCTAACTTAAATAGGTACATAAGATAAATTAAGGTATGCCTGGTATTATAATTCAGCGGAACGTGAAGTACCTACCTATTATGTCAGTTTTCTACTGCGGCAGTAGCTAGATTATGATCGTCACTAGCTTAAAACTCGATTGAAGCAAAAATGTTTATAGTTACATGCAGTACAAAGTTTTTAATTTTGATAACACTAAATAGGTATGTATGTACATATATGCTAAAAGTCATATATGTACATACCTATATACATACATATACATATATACACATGTATAGAATCGATAAGGACATGTACATACATTTCGCTAGTTTAAAGCATATTTATTTATACACAGACATATTTTTATTATATATATTTATGCATAAATTACATATGTAAATAAATTAGTACATATAGAAATGTGTATGTAAGTATATGTACGTACCTACCCATATATTAATGCATGTATGTATATGTAGATATGTAATCAACATTTCATAGAAAATGATTTGCTGTAATATTTTGTTGCATATTATTTAAACAGCATATCCACCTCTGATGCCATTTAACTCGGACTCCTTGTGGCTTTGCACAATGGGGAAATTTGTGATATGCTTAAACAAAATATCGTAAACATTTTATCCAATTCATCATCTCTGTTAGAAAACTAAACCCTTCTTCAAACATGTTTGGGAATAAGAAACAAATAGAAACAAGTCTTTTCGGGTACGAATATGTTTTCTTTTTTGTGTGTGTTTCTTTGTACCTACATACATACATATATACTACATACTACTTTTGTAATTTAATTTGGGATAGGTATTATGAATTAAAAAACAAGCGAAAAGGAATAACAAGAAAAAACTTATGGGCGAAATATTTTAAAGTCCAGTTAAAGCTCAGTACTTCAACTACATCACATATGTATGTATATAATAGATGTATGTATAGTAATAGATGTATATAAATAAGTATGTATATGTATGTGCGCATGGATGTAAGCAAATACCTACATATGTACATAAGATATTAATGCGAAGGAATAGCGGAATGACTGATAAAAAGAAATGTGCAAACGACTGAAGGAAAAATAAGAACACGAGTATAAATAAAGCTCCCTTTGAATTTCTGGTATCATGATATGGGTGTACATGTACAGACATGCATTCATACATACATATGTAGTATGTACATATTTGTGGATAATTACAATCAAGTCTTCATGAAATAGTTATTTGTTTTGTTTAACTACATGGTGGAATAAAAACTTTTAGAAATGTACACAGTAGATACATATAATAATTATTACTCTTGAAATAACCAAGACCTTCCAAGGTTACGCGTTATTTCTTATTAAATATGCCTGAACAAGTTTATTTACTTCTAACGTTGCACAGTTAAAATGATTACACTATAAAAATATGCTTAGTTGAAATTGTAAATAAATAAATATGTAATACCTATAATTTTTAAGAAACTTATAATACTGCCTGCAGTTATAATAACTTATTGCTCTCGATCAGTAGTGCAAGATTTACAATATGTATACATATGTACCTATGTATGTACTAGGAATACTATTCGGGATTGATTTTGGAAATTCCGATATCGGATTAACGCAGTAGCATACATATGTACATACATACATACATACATATGTACATATCTACAACTTTCTTTGAAATGTATTCATATTTTTATTTTTAAATACCTAATCCATTAGGTACGAACGAGCTAATAAATAACTTCCTTTAAAAATGTTCGAGTGTACAAAATGAAATATTTTCAATATTGGCTGTCAGTAATTGTACATCAGCATATATTATTTAACTTTTGTAGAGACGTGGCTCGCCATCGTAATTTTTCGTGATTGGGTAAGTTTTTTCTTTACATTGATCGTGCATAAACAAATAAGACAAACCCGCGCCAATTTGCTAGCCCTGGGTGCTTATTTCTAAAATACAAAAAAGTTAGTTATTTAAATTTAAAAAATTCCCCATATTCTGTAACGTTTCGTCAAGACAATATCAAAATTAGGAGAGCTGCGTACCCATTTTTTTAATACCTAGGAAATTGCATTCAATTACATACATGTAATTGTAATTGGTTGTTTTCAATTACAATTGCTTGTAATTCGGTATTTTTCTAGCGCAATTACTTTTAAACACAATTGTTTTTTATTTTTATTTTTAATTACAGCGGAAATTTTCAATTGCAATTAGAAAAAAATTGGTAATTGCGTAAGAAATCAATTACAAAATGTAATCATTAATGCACGTGTCAGATTTTTATTCCATAGAGGAAACAAATCTGCGATCATGATCATCTGGTTTTTGTATTTTGGGTTATTGGTTGATTTTAAATGATCTCCATAATATTAGTATATCAAAAATTTATGTTACCCTAAATGAGTCCCAAAGGAATTTGTCCAATAGCTTAAAATATTTCTTTTTAGGAATTAGATCTTTAAGGTTCATTAATTATTCTGATTTGGTCTCTAATAATTTAGAATTTTTTTCCTTTCTCGGGCAATTTGTGTTATCCACAAAATTCTGAAGAACTGTTTATAAACTTTTTTTATTCAATTGGAAATTTCAATAATACGTATGTATGTGCATAGCTACATATTCGAATAGTTTTTTTGTCTTATTAATTTGTTAAGCTCCGTTCACATCTATCAAATATTTGACGAAATAGCATAAGCAATAATTTCTAGTTAATGTTTTTTAATTTTAGACAAATATTTTTAAAATGAGCATGTGTATATTTGATATGAAATGCAATACACAATTAGTATTGTCTTTTGTCGTTTCATTTGTCGAGCATACACGAGAAGTATTAAAAAAACGTTTATCAAAAAATAGTGGTTACGCTTATTTCGTAAAATATTTAATAGATGTTAACGTAGCTTTAGTGTAAATTTAGCTTTCATCTTTCAAGCAGAAGATCGTGCACGAAATTCGCATGATGAAGAATGAAAAAATGTTGCTCACGATCCCATGTCTATCTAGGCCCCACACACACATACACCAATATGCATATGTTGTGTGTATGTATGCGTAAGAAGTAAATTGATTAGGAACAATTGTTATAATTATTTATGTATATAAAGTTTAAGTTTCACTTGCTGGAAACGTACATACATATATTAAAAACGTATTGTGATGGTATTTAATAAAAGAGTTTTTTATAATTTTAAACAACTTACCAATATACTGCAGTCAATTGAGCTTGAAAACATTCTAATACATATACATACATACATATGTATGTATGTACAATGTGCATGTGTATATATTATTGCTTTTAGTTATTGATAAAAATATTTATAAAGGGATTTATTTATTTCAGAATACAATGAATATGTATTATAACGTCAAATTTAAAAAATAAACTTAAAATATTTATCGTATGTATGGGTGTGTGTGTGTATATGGAAAAAGGAATACAATTTGGTTTTATTTTGCTTCTTTAATTTAATATTAAATAATTTAAAAAAGCTAGAGGTTTGAATAAAAACGTTTCTTTTCTAACTACATGTAACCAATTCCAGCCTGAATATTTTTCAAAATTTTCAAATTTTAATTTTCTGCTTGTTCTTCCACTTTTGATTTTATTTAATTGAGCCTTTGAGTTTAATATTAATTTAACTAGTATATTTTTACTTATTAACCTAAAAATTAAAAGTAATCTAAAAATATAAAGATAAATTAATTTAGATTCTGCATCGAATAAATTTTACATCAATTTACTAACCACTTTTGGGTGCTCCATACTTGAAGTTGTTGCTGTCTTTTCCGACGTAAAAATTGACATCGGGCGTATCTTTTTGGGCACCATCACGTACGAATGATTTGTTATTGGTCTTAAATTGAAGACCCACACTAATAGAAATACACAAACAATTAAATTTGTGTAAATAAATTTAGATAACAAGAACAAATTTAGATAACACACACACACAGGCACACTCGGCCAGTCAACTTACATTCTTATTGAATTCATATCACTCGTACTGCGTTCTTTATCCATTGATTTGACACGTAAATATTTATGTTTTACATCAACACCAGACGTAAACTCCTAAAAGAACAAAATCGTAAACATTTAAATGATATAAAATCGCTGCAACTCACATCTCTCATAACATAAGTGATCTCCAGGTTACTGACAAAACTGTCGAAAAATTCGGGATACAAATGCAAAACATCTAGCAGATCATCCCGATGTATTTTATGTAAATCACAATAAGTCAAGGCACGTACATTTGCATTCGATTTGCCGATATTCGGATATATGCAAGGATTCTCGCCAAATATATCGTCTTTACCTAGAGGAATATGTTTTATACATGCACACATAAAATACGCAAGTTTTATTTTAAAATAAAATTTTATAAATAAGCAAATTCGTAGCATCTGCATTGATTAATTTCTTCGAACGACTTACCCAATATAACAATGGTTGTGTTCTCTCGTTGAATCTCAATTGATCCTCTGGCTATGAAAAACAACGAAGTCAAAACATCACCTTTGTGTACCAACACATCTCCGGGAGGTGCATGCGTTGTCTTAAATTTCAAGGACAATGCTCTAGGATTCAAAGAAAGGAACTGAAATCTACATTTCATAATCAATATGTAAAAAGTGTACCTTAAACAGCCGGGACTAGCACCGGAAAAGGCTGGACAATTTTGTAATAATTTACGATTCAAATGTAAACAAATATCAGCCTGTAGGCATTCGGGGAAACCTTTTAAAACCGAATTCATATCAATGCCATTGGTGTAGGTCCAGGCGTGTTGGAAATACTCCTCTAGACGTTGTCTCAATGGATTCGGTATCTAAGGAAGTCATTTGATTTTATTAACACCAGCAACAGGAAGAAAACGAAAATATACAACAGTGCTGGTTACGTGACGTGAAGATTGAGCGAAAGCACTGAATCAGTCTCTCTCTTTATGCTCGCTTTAAAAATGTTGGCAGTTGACATTAAAATAAATTCATGTCACGTAACCAACACTATTATAGGATATCAACAGATTTACAGCGAAACTTGATTATAACGTTACTTCTATTATGGAGGGAAGTTGTTTGTTTTTTTCTTTATTTGAACGTTATAGCCAGGATTTAACTGTTTTGATTTTGTAATACCTGATGAAATCTTATAAACTCTCGCACTCTTAACATTTGTGTATGATAGCGGGCTGTACCCGAATACAATCGTTGTATAATGGCCGAAACATTACCGAAAATACTAGCATACATTAAAGCTGAAATTAGTATATTCAATAAATGCTGATACAAGGAAGTATTTGTAAACGGTTACAAAAGTTACTTGATAAATAAAGTTAACTTACATCCCACCAACATAACACATATTGTAAAAATTTTCTCTGCATCTGTATTTGGAGCCACATTACCGAATCCCACCGACGTTAAGGATGTAAATGTAAAATATAGCGCGGTTATATACCGGGACTGTAAAATGTAAAAATGATTTTTTTTTATCGTTTAGCAAACTGCCACTCCCCCCTCTCACACCTTATTTAATTGTCTTTTATTTTTTATTTTTTTTTTGTTTTTTTTCGTTTACCTTGATAGAAGGACCACCGGTTTTATTTTCGAAATAGGGTTCATCAATATCATTTCCCAAAGTATGTAACCAGCCTATATTTTTTGATAACATTATACGTTCAGCATTGCCAATAGCATACCTAAAAGAGGAAATTAATTACAACAACCAAGTACGAATAGAGACAGACTTTACTCGGTTAACCGGTTCTAACGAAAACAATTACAACATTGTTTTGCATGTCTTGTATTATTGTTTTGTCTATTAAAGCCACACAACAGGTAATTTATTGTTTTCTAATGCCTTAAGAAGCGTTTCATTCATTTTGAGCATTCCAAAAACAACGCAACGCAAACATTCAAAAGTAACAGTTTTAATTAAAATAATTTATTATATTTATGTATATGCATATGGTATGTATGTAGTATGTATGTATGTATGTATATGTATACCAAGGAATATCTTTAAGCGGCTCCAAATATTGCATCGCATTCGCGTTTAAAACTGAAAACTCCTTTTCCATGTATAATCATTTTAGATTTTTTTTAAACGGAAGTGTCTTTAAAAAAAATCTAAACACTGATTTTGGAATATTATTGAAAATCTTCACCTTATATGTGTTCCAAAGTGGACAATGTAGTTGGAAATTTTTCTATTCCATAATATTTTTTTTTCCGTCAACTACTAAATTTCATAGACACCTGAATAGCTTTTATTTATTACTAGTAATTTAATTGTATTGTGGGAAATCATTGACCTTTTATCACAAAGAAATCTTAAGCTCAACTTAGCCTTGACTTAACCACAAACGGTAATGCCGTTCCCTGCAATGATGGGTAAGACTGTATTCAATTACATGTAATTAGTGTTGCCAGAAGTAGGGGAAAATCGTTACATGTAGGTATTTTTGATACTAAAATAGAAGCGTAAGGAAAATCGGACAGATTTTTTATATTCTCCAAAATGTGGAGATTTTTTCGTCATGTCGCATTGTTTATGAAATAAATGCAAACATTTTTTTTTTGGTAATATTTTCTTTTTCCAATAATAAAAAATGTTCGCACCAATAAGTGAAACAAATTGAAGCACACAAGTTAAGTTCAATTGGTAAAGCGGCCCACCCACTTGCAATATAACTATGCGATTTTTCGTATTGTACAATCATATCGCCCATGTGTATGTCATATTCAAAGGTGGCACAATATATTGGCAGAAATCAGAAGACTTGTGATTTTTATTGTACAAACCAAAAGAAGTGCAATATACTGTGAAATGTGTTGGCAACATTGTACAATATTTGTTTTTGTTTTGCTTATAGGTTATGTTTACTTTTTATTGTAAGAGAGTTGTGCCATATTTTATTTGAAACTAGTATTGCGCCACTTATTGAATAATAGAGGCCAGAATGGAAATAATATGGCAAATAACATATATAATAATATTGTATAATGGATGGGCCGCTTAACAATATCATTTCTGCAAAACTGTGGAAAAGACTGCATTAATTTCGAATGCACTGATAGTTATTTTAGAAAATTCAATTCAAAAGAACCTTATTAAATGCATCTTTCCGAAGCAAAAATTCGTAAAAGGAAAATCTTTAATGTCAATTTCTCAGATCGTGAACCACATTAGTTTGAAATATTTAATTAATGCTTAACAGTAGATTTTTCAACATTCAAATTCTAATAACAAAAATACATGGCAAAGAATTAACAAGCGAATAAATTTGATGCAAGAAAAATCTCAAATAAATTCATGTTAAAATTACGAATAACACACTGCAAGAAAAACATTTATAAATACAGCAACAAATAATATATTAAATGCAAAATTTCACCTCAAAAAGTTGTTACTGCCAGATTCTTAAACTTATGTTTGTTTATGAGTTAAAAAATATATACGAGTATGCATATAATAATTATTATCGTGATTTTCCGAAAAATTTGTGTAATACTGAGAATCATCCACAAATTAAATGTGATGAGAATAAGGGTAAAAATTATTAGTGGCCAGCCAGAAAATTATGGGACCGGATGTAAAACGGTAATAGTGCGCTCCAGAATACTCAAAAACGCAATAAAAATGTCGGACATATTCATGATTTCAAACAACTGATAAGTTGTCATAAACAAATAACTCGGCACTATTTGCATGTATATCTTCCAGAAGTTGGCGGAAAAAGCTCGATAGAAAAAATCGAGTTAAATTTGAGAATAATTTAATAAACACAATAGGTCAGTTTCTTTACTTGTTTTCTAATGTGAGAGTAATTTGTAATTTCTCCCAATAAGAGCAAGAAATTTGACGGGCCACTTAACAAACCCTAAATGCATTTGGATTTGTGTCTGATTGGGTATCTGGAACACGTTTTTTTTTTAACTTTTTATATTATGAAATTTATATGTATGTACATGCATACAAATAAGCTTATACGTAAACAACAATAATTGATCTGATTAAAGTTAATTAATTAAGCAGTTTTTAAATGTTGTTTAATACAACAAACACTACATTTGTTGTTATTTTGTTTATTTCTCAAACAGCTGATTACTTAGGTTAGGTTGAAAACAGGGTCACTCAAATTGTCACAATTAAGTAATTGCCCAAACCAGGCGGAAGAAAAAGTACGTTGTTTTTCGAAAACGTTTTCCTTTAAAATTTAGGGTAAAGAAACAGGACCTTATATGTGTATGTAAGTGTATATATAGTAACGAACATAATTTTATAAAAAGGTGGTAACAAAAAAATTCCCTTATTAAAACCCTCGTATAAATTTCATTTATAGATTATGACAGTAACAAAAGTTTATAGGGATGCAAATAAATAATTAACAATAAATATGAACAAAACCACTTTACCATATACAAGCCAACCAGTGGGCAATTAGAACAAAAGTAGCCATTAGTAAAACCAATACTGCAGCACCATATTCGGAATATCGATCGATCTTACGCGCAACTCTTACCAGACGCAACAGACGAGCTGTTTTCAGTAAACCGATCAATGTTGTAGTCTAGGAGACGAATATAAAATATTTAAGATTAATTTATTATAATAAAAATTATTGTAAAAGAAAATCTTTTCATTTCAATATTTCAGAACTATTTTTTTCCTAAGCTAAGAATTTAAGAATATTATATATGTAACTAAATTGTATGTTTGTATTACATATTAACGTTTATAAAATAGAAGCTCATCCCAGCATTCATGTACTTCTGTAACATTCTATGTACCATACTAACTATATTTATATATTTATATGTATATGTATGCTATATGTATCTATATTTAACCTAGTGTTTGCTCAATACAAATTTTGTTTTCAAATTTTTCCAAAAAAAAAATAAGAAAAACAATTTTTTTTAATTTTCTCTTAGGCAAAAAGTGTGTAGAAAAATAACTGAAAATATTTAAAAAGCATCTAAACACTGAAACGAAAGAAAAAAAAAATCATACAAAAATAACGTTTTTCAGATAATATGAAAAAATTATTCAACTAAATACACATACATGAAATTAAAAGGATTTCGTAATAAAAAACGACACTAAATCTTTTCATGACACAGACACAAGTCGTTCAAAAAATGAAATGTTATTTCGCAATTATTGGAAAATTTTTAATGTTGCATGTATATTTCAAAACATATTCCCATCCATATTCTGTTCTAAATATTATATTTTGTGAGTTTCAAAATATACGAACCGAATTGCCAATGATTGAATATTTATATAATCATCCTTATTACATATTGTGAATGTTTGTTTGACAAGCAAGACCTGCAAAATGTACATATAAAAATTCATAAAAAGCGCCAATCTCTACGCACAATACAATTTCAATATTTGTTCTCCTACTAACCAACCAATTCAATTTTGTTTTTATTTTTATTTTTTTTTTGGTTATTTACTTGGTTAATAATTTTGCCAGAAAACTTAAGGAAGAATAGCCTGTTTATATGATCCGATAATTAATATTAATTTATAGTATTCAATAATTAATAAAAGATTTTATGTTTTGCAATTGTACCCAATTGTTACGGAAATTTGACAAGAATTCGTTCAACTTCGAAAGTATATGTATGTATGTGTGTATGCTTTGGCATACAGCACAGATGCGGATACAGATACAGTACACTTACAGATATGAACAAAAAAATACAAAAGAAAATACTGCAATAATAAACAAAAATTAAATGTCGTTAAAACGTGCACCTGTTTTCGATTTCCTACAATTTGATTTCACTTGATTGATTGATATTTTTCTAAAGGAACATGTACCAGGGAGTATATCATGTAAATCATATTTTAAAATTGCACCATAAAACCCAAACAGAATTCATTAGTCATTAACGATTTTATTTATTAATTTTTATTTTATGGGTTTTATTAAATTATTATCAGAAACGAGTAGCAGGTTTAATAAAAAAAAATTTCACTAAATGTTTACTTCAGTTCGAAATAGTTTTTGAGTTTACAAAAGTCATATATTTTTGTATGAACCTCAATTTAAAAGTCTTGTTTTCTTACTATGCCCCTATTTGTTTACATTCGTGGAAAAATTGCAACAACAAAAAACAAACAACGTTATAAAGTGCGCAAAAAGAAATATACAATTCATATGAAACATACTCCAATATTGCAAACCCAATTCATACGATGATTTAAAATCAATTTTTATTTTTAATTTATTTTTATTTTAATTTATTTTTAATTTTACTGATGATTTGGTAAAGCAGCAATGAATTGCTTCACCATCAACAAATAAATTTAATTTTTAAAAGTTGCTTCCACAAACTTTACGATGATTTTTCTCCACGTTTTCAAGTTTGATTTTATAAATTTTTTGTATTTTAATATTTTTTTTATAAAAAATCAAAAATTCAAACATACTTTAGTATTGAAATAAAAAATAAATTGAAGCAACATAGCAAAAATGGAAATGTATGTGCAAATTTTGAAAAAATTACTAGAACAGAAAATGTGATTTCAAAAATCTTATTTTAAAAACATGGAAAAATCATTGTGTGAATTGGGTGGCATATTGCAATGTTGAATTGATTATACAAATTGAAATTTAATAAAGGCCTCAAAAACATTTGAAAATAAAGCTTATCTTATTACGCCACACGATGTCAATTGATATTAAGAATTAAAAAAATAGCATTGAAGTTTCTATCAAAATCGGATGATACATGACATATAAGGAATTGGAAAAATTTCAAGGTATTAAAATTTAAATTAACGCGCACAGTGTTCACGGCAGGATCTGTCAGGAATATGAAAGAGTTTCTGGGTGTCTTTAAATAATTTGCTTGTTTGAAACAAATTTTACTAAAAGTGTACATGTTACGAGCAAATCACTAAAAAAATTATTTTCTATTTTAAAATTAGTTGTCAACACTTGATTTCATAAAATTTTTGTCCAATGACTTGCATTTTTAACAAGAAGTATCAGTTTTTTCTCAATTAATTGACTCATATTTATGTATGTAGGGGGAAAACGGAAATAAGATCGAAATTTCAATACAATTTAAATGGAAATTTCGATCAATATCGGATGCCATAATTTGTCCCAGATTGATTTTTCAATTCACCACATTAGAAGTGCCGATTGAGACTAACGCCGGCATTTACTCTACACTTAAATGACTTCTGGTTGTTATCCACTTCCGTTCTCTAGCATCTGACTCTACAACCAAAAAGTTTCGGGCGATGGTAGCCAGTATAATAGTAGCCACAGGTGGGCAACTCACACATTTCATCCAAATAGTACCCGAAGTTTCTATTTCCTGTAATCAATTAATTTGCCCAGGCTAAGGTTTTTCGATTATACCTGAGAACTTGTGTGTGTCTGTTCAGCATATGGACTCCTTGAGCACCATACGAGCCAACCTACAATTTATTTGAAATTGAATCACCGTCGAATAATAGCTCTAATCGTATTACACTCCAGTGCGATCCTAGGTTCCGGTCTGCAAAACGTCACAAACTGTTTACCCACCGCGATGAGAATTTTCTTATATTTACTGTAATTATAAAGTATTCCGTCCCAGCCATATGAGCTGAGCAAAGAAATACCTGCCTCGAAATTTGAGATTAGAGCATAAATGAGTCTTGGTATTGCCTAAGATGTATGATGACTCAGTCTAAGATTGAAGAGTTATCAGAAGTCAAATGCTAGAAATTGTTTTCTCTTTTCTTTTCCCTCCTCCTGTCTTGGATACGACTTTTAATTTTGTAATGAGACAGCGTACACAGTGATGCGACGCCACTTCCTCTTTTGTATTGTTTTTTATGAAATACAATCTTGTCTTTGCTGTACTAAATTCAGTGCTACCAACTTAGAGAATAAAAATAGCTGAGAACCAGACCGGAATTCCACAATTTCAGAATTTTTTCTTTGCAAATATGAAGAAATATTTTTAATATTTCACAATTTGATTTGATTAAGATTGAATATTCATTTACAAAATATAAACAAAATTCTAGTTCTTAGTTTTTTATACAAACAAAAAAACTTGTGGTACACTTTGTCTGATAAGTGTTTTAATAAGTAGAACAATTTGCATACTTCTAATCGTTATATATTTTATATTGATCAAATTTATTAGACAAAGTGTGTGTTAAGATCTCAATTAATTAAACTTGTAATGTGATCGCAAAATATGCTGCTTGTGGTTTTTAATGTTCAAACCGGGTTTTAACTTTCTGCATAAAATCAGTGATTATTTTTTACACAATTTTGCTAAATTGCTGAAAAAAGTTTATGTAGATAAATTTAGGAAGATAAGTAAATATACAAGTAGACAAAGTTATAAGAAAAAAATTAAAAACAATTTAAAAAAAGCCTAATAGATTAAAGCCATTCAAAATATATAGAAAAAAAACTTGTTGGAAAATTATTAAATGCTAGAGGCTTAATACGAAAATAAAAGGAGATTTAAATAAAATATTAATTGCTGAAATACGATTGTAGTTATTAATACGCATGTATGTATCTGTCCATATCTGTAATTTTTGCAACTTGTTACCGTTTGGAATTAGAAAGAAGCATTGCGTGTATTTCATGAAATGAAAAGATAACAATTGTATTTGTTAATTATAGTACAAGTGCTTAAATTTGTATTAGGCTTCGAATAAATTTTAAAAAAGTGCAATATTTATGGCAAAATTGTATTAGAAGTAGAGTATTAGCAGTGGTAGTAGTTGCTCTTGCTGTTGTATTTACAGGCCATACAAAATCCGGTCAGATTTGCTAATACTTACAAAATTGTTAATTTTCAAATCAAGTACATTTTCTAATCAAGAGAAAACAAAAACATATAGTAGGTAAACTTATGTATGTATGTAACTGAATTTGAGCAAAGAGATTTATTTTTTTTTAACTATCGCCTAGTGCCCTCGATAGATTATACAGATAGATACTTATTCAGTTATTTATTAATAGAATATTTATATTCTTGCAAAGTAGTAGTAAAAATTATTGAAAACTTTAAAGAAAAAAAAAACCAAAATAAATCGTGTATGTAGTGAAATATTAGTTTTTTTAAGTAGAAACTGGCTTTTAATACCTCTTCATTATCCAAGCCAAGCTGTAAAATATTTTTGTTAAAATAAAATTCTGAATTATAACAAAGTTTTTTTTTTCTTTTTGTAATAACATTTATTAAAAATATATACTTTTTGTTGTTTGTCAAATAATAAATAAACTCAAGTTAGTGGTGGAGGTGGTTGGATGGGGATGTTGTGTATAAGAAAACAAATGCAGTGTTTTTTTTTTCTTTTCAAAAAAATTAATATCATAATTAATGGAGCTTTTGCCAATTAAATAAAACATACATGATTGGTTTTTCGATTTTATAAATTGTATGAATAGAACATATTTTGAAATGTTGCAAAAGTGTTAAACATTGTTCGGTAATGGAATATATGTACGTTAAATAAGAAATTGAATAAACACAAACTAGCTCGTTAACTAAAGAATCATATGTAATCTGGTTTTTGAAAAGTGAAACTCTACCACAAAAAAGTAAGTGAAGTAAGTATTTATATTACGAGTATGTATACCAAAAACGAGTAAAATCGGAAATTTACTACCAGGCCTAACGTAAATGTTAATATTATATGTATGTATTATAATTTTATATATGAAAAAAAAAAAAATACATGAAAAACATACATGCAAGAGGCCGTTATTTTGAAAACGTCTGCACAACAAATTGTAAACCGATCTTTTTGTTAATTATTTCAATATTGGGAAATTTTGTGTCGCACACTGTTTTCTATCCGTAAGCAATTAATTTTATAATTACTTTGATTTTTTTAAATGTAATTTACAGAAAGTAAACAAATTCGAAACTCTATTGAACATTTCGTCAAATTTCGGGTTTATGAATAGGAGCCCTATTTCTTATTAAATGCTCGACTCTAATATAAATTATTTCATTTCCCTTTGTGGCATCACACTACGCCATCTTTAATGGATAGAAAACAATGCAGATCAATATACACATATATGAACAGTTCCTGGCCAAATTAATATGTAGACGCATTCAGATTTTACACAAAAGATTCTTCACAAACTATTTGAATACTATTCAATAGCATGATGTACCTACAATATAATTTTATCGCCACTTGCTCTCTTCTAGTGGCCTTCAAGATAATTTCAGTTGACAAGGCAATTTCGAGAAACGTAATCCCTGTGTTAAATCTACCTGCATACATGCTAATCTGTTAAGGATTCGTTATTTTTGCTATAGTCATTTCTTCTAATGAATTTTTGTATGTAGGTATTTATTTATCCCCTCACAAAATCTACGTTGCGTCTTATTATCAGGCCAGGGACTGCAGGATTTGAAAAGAACATATTTATATTTCAATTTTAACAATTTTGCATATACATAAACAAATATTAGAATATGTAATTTAAATTTTAAGAAATAATATTAAACCAACTATTGTAAAACAAAACCGAAGTAAAATTAACAAACATAAATAAAATTCTACTGAACGAACGAACATAAGGAAAACAAACGTTAAACAGAAATGAAACATCAAACTAACAAACACACACATACAAATGAAATTTTAACTTTTTTTACACTTGGCTTTAAACACATTGATTGTTATTCTAAGTGTATTTTTAAAGGAGAGATTTTTCAAGTTTTAATTTTTAATGCCAGCAACCTTCTTTCTACATACTTTATTATTTATAATTCTGTCGCCATATTTTTCATAATTATCAAACCGTTTAAAAATTAGTTTAGAATAGAACTAAAACACAAACATAAACAGGAAAAGAGAAGGAGGGATAAAAAAATAGAGCTTCAAATTTTATACTGCCAGAAAAAGTAGACAAGTTTTACAATAGTAAGGCTCAATATGAAATACATAAAATGATGTTATATTAATTTTAATTTTGTTATTATGTAATTTATATATATATTAATTATTATGCACGTCATGAAAAGGCTTAGAGTCGTTTAAAGCCAATAAAATATGTTTTTAATTAAAGAAAAAGCAAGTAACTTACGTAGGCTTGACAGTGTCCGATTTTCCTTGTTTTTTTTTTCATTTTAATAATCTCAAAACTAAAAAAAATGCAATAATCGGACAAGAAAGAACAATTTTTAGTAAAACTAAAGAGAAGACCAACTGAAAAAAAAACTTACTGTGGAAAGTTCTAATTACAGAGTCAATACGATAATCACTCTAACTTCATATTTGCATATCCTATATGTAATTAAATAAGTTTAAATAAATTTCTCCTAAATCTTTGCCTTGAGTTCTTCCAAATAAAGTATAGAAATATTTTTTTAATATGTCAATATATTTCAAAATGCTATTTTTAAGACCCTATTTATAACCAACCTAAATATTTAAAATCTTTTTTTTTTAATTTTGAGGTTAAAATTTTCTCTAGTTTTGTTTACATGGAAAACTGAAACAGAGGCTGTCAAACTGTACACACTCTTAAGCACTGCCTCCAAACCGTTCAAGGTTTTTATTAACACACTTACACATGTGTACACATACGTAGAAATAGAATCGTGGGCATTAAAATTTTTCAGTTCTAAAAACTGTATCAAAATAATTAAAAATCATAATGGAAATTCCCAAATGTAAGTATCGAAGCAGAATCGCGATAATTCATTATCCTAAAGTCTCCATTTCGTCTATTCAAAACCTTTCCGTTTGAGGAAAGAGTTCATATCAGAACTCGACCGTTGCCATTCTTTTGTCCTAAGTTCAATTTATTATAATTAGTCCTAGATATAATAATGCTATACAAAAATTTATTTATTAAATTTTTTATAAAATACTATTAATATCCTCTTAAAAATCACTCTGTGATTAAGCAAAAAACATTCAGGGATGCTATAATCGGAAAAATTTGCATAATTAGAAAAGAAGTGTTACTTTTAAAATTACCCTTATTTTTCAGAAGTTTACATACAGACATAAAAAATGCAAAATATTACTAGGAAAAGAAAACTCTATCAGTTTTTATACACTTGAATATTTCAAGATATTTACAATTAAAAAAATAATAAACCAAAAAGACACTCTTTTTGGAGATACGGTCCAGCTAATTGTCCTGGTAGTCCTCATAAAAAGGAGTAAGTAAAACAAGTAGTTCATCTTCATATAAAGTAAGTCGCTTTTTTTTATTGCCGCAATTACTGATCTCTCAGAATAATACTTGTATGCTATTAAATTCTCTCTAACCTGTGTTGATGTTATATGTAAACATTTAACTTTTCGTTAAGAAATTGTAAAAAAATGACGTCTAGTACAGCTCAATCACTTACAACAATTCTTTGGGAGTATATTTCCCTCTTCCCATTCCTGCTAGTATGAGTATATATTCCTCATGATTGGAGAGAGCTTTTCTAAAGTAACGGATTTTTCGTGTGAAAGAAATTCCTAGAGAATATTAGTTGTCTATTGAGCTACTCATTTTTTCTAAGATTGGAAATGTTATTTAAAAGGGATTAAATACTGGTTTTCCATATATCTTTCTAATCATATTTATTTAAAAAATTTTCTTCGTTAAACTACAATTTGTTGCTAATCACGTTTGGGGGGGAAAAAAGCGTTTACTTGGCGTTAGATTTTTGCTATTTAATTCCTAAAACTAACAGTATTTTAGGTGAAGGGACTCTTATGATAAAATTTCAATTAATTCACTGCAAAAATAAATTAAATATTCTTTTTATATATGTTTTCAGGAATTATTAAGTGACTTAATATGTAATTGTAAACAGCATTTTAATAAAAGTAACAAATAATATTTGGCTAATGATGAACTAGGAAATAATAGGAACTAGAAATATATACTAAAACCATATTAAATATAAAAATAAAAATTACTATGCTCTTGTTTGGTTAAATTTTGTACTAAAAACAAAATGAACAAAACAAAAAAAAAACAAACAGGAAAAACAATAATTACTCGTATAATAAGGAAAACTTGGCAAACTTACCTCGTCCGTATCACTGCCTACCAAAAGTAAATCAAATGGTATGGCCGCAACTAAATCGATTAGGAACCAACCACTTAAATAGTGGACTGCAATGCGGCCCGGATGCGAGACGACTTCATCTTGCCCATTAACAAAAGTAGTACGGAAATTTATTAAAATATCAACAACAAATGTGACATCAACTACAAAAATGGAAAGGTAACAATTTTACGAAACTTTTTATCCAGAATAGGTAGCTTTCTTTTCATACATATTATATGCAGATAAATTGTGAGAAGAAACATATGCAAGTACAAGCAAGTAAAATCATGATTTTTATAATAATTTAAGCTTTAAATAAGTTATTAGATCATGTTTATACATGCTTGTACTTAGTGTCTTAATTAGTATTCGTAATATATATGTAAGTAAATACTTAAGTTTGTTAGTCTGAAGTGGAAGACTTCTTCGGAAATGTAAGTATTATAGTGGCATTTTTATTTCATCTCTATTATACGTTCTTACCTCGATGTACAGCTTTTGTATAATGAGCGCGTTCAAGCCGCTTTAATTGTCAAATGAAATTGCAACCTTTTTACACCACAGCAATGATGTAAAGAGTACATTACAGTTAAAAACGTACATACATATGTATGTATGTATATATACTTACGTCCGCCTGTTTACACGTACTTGCAATGTATGGTGGCATTTTCATTTCACAATCAATGACGTGGTTATTTTTAAAAAAATATTTTGAATTAGGTATCAGAGACCCCATAAAGTATATGGATTTTAAGGATAGGAAGAATAGGCAAAACTAGGTCTTTTGTTCATGTTTGTTTAAGCTGACATTAGTCTTGCCCTGGGAGCTCGAACCAGTATTAAGAATAACACTGTATACGATTATAATTGACATAAGCTTGGCGATATGAGCCGCACCCAATTTGGTTTATGTTATTGCCTTATGTTTATATTGGCATCAGAATATATCTAGAAGTATAGCAAGACTAACTGAAGCTTAAGAAAACATACGAACATGTGTACATATGTATGTGTATGTAAACGAATTACTTATTACGTAAATTTGCACAAAATTCCTGATCGTTTTGATGGAAATGAAATTTTGAAATCGCTTTAAATTTTGTACTTTTTCTTTTTTCTATTTTTGCGTTGGAGCTAAAATATTTTTCCAACATGGACACATACGCATGTACATGCCATAGCTTTCAAATAAATCTCATATTTTTATAGAATTTGCAATATTCCTCAAATCCTTATTCATCTAAAAAATTTCGAGTTACTACATAGAATTTTTAATATAGAATTTCTATGCGAAATTTGCAAAATAAATTACTGGCAAGATTTCAATAATTCTCCTAGAGTTGAAAATTAGATCTTATGATTTAAAAAAAAAACACATTTTGAAAATAATTCAGCAAGTCGTAAGCACAAACGAACTTAAGATGTTTTTGAATTTCCATATGCAAGCACGCTTAAACATGCACTCGCTAACCCGTTAATTAGAAATTAACTAAGCGTGGCATCGTACCCCTCAATCGTGTAATTTATAATTGACATTTAACTGGAAAATCCTTTTGCATTTCTAAGAATTTTTTTTTTACAAATCGGATATGTACACAGAAGGATGAAATAGTTTTCTACAATCAAAACGTTCGGATTTCAAAAGACGTTCGTTGGCATTACTTGAAGAACTATTTTTAGTAATATTAATTTGTATCGCAAATCATTATCTAATTGGTAATTCAGTTT
This sequence comes from Linnaemya tessellans, assembly GCA_951800035.1. NCBI lineage: Eukaryota > Metazoa > Arthropoda > Insecta > Diptera > Tachinidae > Linnaemya > Linnaemya tessellans. Next base: position 115,012,655 of record OX637534.1, on the reverse strand, counting down.
CAGTGATTTTGTTTTTGCTCTTTGTTCCAATTACCTATAAGATCCACAATAACTATAGGATCACTGTTTATATACTTATTGGTACGTCTCTGATAATCTTGTTCACCCAATAAAAATGCAGCTACATATGGTGTAAATATTGCCGTATACATAACCAGAATCAAAATGATCCAATCCCAGACTGCCTTGAATGGCGAATAATGTAAAATAGTCCAACGATGAGTTTTTGCAGTCATATTTTTTTGCTCGGGTAAGACATTTGCTCCCAGGGATAATACCTTAGAAAATAGAAAATTCATTACATTACAAAAAAAATTATTGACACGTAGTCGCAGTTAAAAAAATACACACGCTCCAACGATAGATATGTAAGTATGAACATAAATAAAAATTATTTTGTAAAAATAAAAGAAAACAATACAAGCAAACTTACCGTTTCCACAGGATCTGGAAATTTAATTTCAATTTTCGGACTTAGTAAAGCCTCTTTATCTAATGTATCCTCTCCATGTTCGCTAACATGTTTTGACGAAAGTTTGCGTCCAAAAATTTGTGAAGAAAACTTGTAGCGACTGTTGCTGTTATTGTTCAGATTTTTACGTTTTTCCTCTGGAGTTGTTTGACAGCTGCTCTGGGCTATAGATTTTGTGAAACCGTGATCTTTGCTGGCGTATGGTGCATCTGTTTTATGTAATTTTCGACTTTTTTCACTGGCGTTATCGGAACCGGTCTGTATTAGAACCGCTTTATGGCGTTGTTTTTCACATTTATCACAGGATATGCCCAGGCCAACAGCAGCGGCAGTATCATTTGTCGTCTTTATGCTTTTCATGGTACAATTTTCCAATGGCGTCAAATGTGTCTGCATTAGCGAAGTAGCAGCTTGTGGCGCTTGGGTTGTCACCGGATGCCGCGGCACCCGTTGCTGCAATTTTTGTTGCTCTAGTTCATAATGTTGTCTATTATGTTGCTGTTTACGTTTATGCTGTATGGCTTCGTAAGTATTTGAACCGTATTTTTTACCCTGCTTTAGATTCTCATGAAGGCAGTTTTTTATATTTTCTAGACAATTTTGTGAAATTTCCCTTTTTGCACACTTCCGATACATAAACTCGTCCTCATCGTCTTCGATATTTGAACGCACTATCTTATGATACATTCGAAAATTATTCGGAGTCTTTTGAGAATTGTTACGTAGGAAATATTTTCCATTTTCATCTTTGTACGACAAGAGGTTGGAATTCATTAAAATATCGGAAACAAAAATACTTTTCTTATTCATTTTGTTCGCTGTGCACATCAAGGAAAAGAGTTCACGTTCCACAAATTTTTGCAGCTTGGTAGAGGTTAATATCTGATGAGCAAACTTCTTTTTACGTGTTTCAAGGAGAGGTGTCTGCTTGTTCTTAGATACGTAAATTTCGCATTGACGTAGAATTTCGTCCAATTTACGTATCTCATTTAGTTCTATGCAAGATTTTTGTGACATAATTGTTCTACTATTTTACAATGCATCTAAGAAAAACGACGATACATTTTAAAAAGGCCATGAAAATTTTTAATACAAAATTATGTCAGCCTAAAAGTATGCCTTTTTTTAATATGCTCTAATAACTGTGAAATACATATATCATTTAATGATTAATACTTACTTAAACTTCTAACAATCAACCAATTATTTCAGAAATTTTATTAAGTTTTCAATTCCAATTTATTTTTTTAACTCTTATGCAAAAGATTTCTTTCTTATAAAATTGTATGTGCTTTACAGTGCTACCAAGCTTGCAGAAAAATTCATAACAAAAATCAATAAAGACCAAAGTTGCCATTAGGATGATAATGTGGTACTGAAGGACCAAGTATAAGTAAATTACTGATAAACATCACGGTAATTTTTCAAACTTACAAAATATGTATTAAAAACCAAATTTCTAATAGTTATGATTCCGGTTTTTACATTTGATTTATTAATTTCAAGTTTGATTATTACTCTACGTAATGCTATAATTTTAATTACAGATTGCACGAACGATTTTATGAATTTATTTGAGATTTACGTATGGAAAAGCATGGTAGGCCTTGCAATTTTTAAAAACTATACATGCTTTATTTTATATATATCTATTTTATTTCTCAACCATTCATAGCAAAAACAATTCGTTGCGTTTTTTTAATGTCTTATGTAATTCTCAAATTGTTTTTGAAAGTCCGTGAATTAGCTGCGGATTTATTTTTGTGGACGTACGATATAGTGTAAGATCCAATAAAATGCAGGAATATAGATACACTTAACCCGCAAAAATAAAATACATGCTTCAAGCGCATAGCAGAAAATATAACCGCTTATAAAAAAATGCAATTTTATTTTATAACAATCTATTTCTTTTAAGTTTCTTAAATACAATTTATTCAATATCCATTTTTGACACATTTCCACCAGATTGAAGCTTTTGTCTACTGTTAACTTCCAATGTTGTGTCGGATTCACGACCGTCTCTTCTAAATGTAATATCATCCCCCGAAAGTGTTGTTGTAGAACCCAAATTTTGTGAAGATACTGTTTTATACACACTTAAAGCTTGTGTTACTAGAGAAGATATATCGCCAGCATTTGAAGGAAGAATTAGAGTGTTGTTGGTTTTTGCTAAATGCTTAAAAGCAGAAATGTATTGTTCAGCTAAAGTTAAAGAAGCCGCATTTTTACCGTTCTGGAATAAAAATATGTTTTTGGTCACATATATGCGTATATCTCTAAAGCTATTTTTAATTGAGAAAGCAAAATATACCAAATCTTCTAATGATTTCGCCAACGTGATTAATCCCCGAGCTCTAGCATCAGCTACAGCCAACATGGCAGCCGCTTCTCCACTAGCTTTATTTATTTGTTCTTGACGATCAGCCTCTAAAAGACAATACCATATATAAGTTAAAATCTGATATTATCGCAATAAAAAGTTTCTAAGTCCACCTGACGCCAATATTCGGGATTTGCGTTTGCCCTCAGCAATATTAATATCAGCTTCTCTTTGACCTTCTGACTCTAAAATTGCGGCTCTCTTTCTTCTTTCAGCTTCGACTTGCATTTGCATTGCTTCATGCACCCTAGAAGGCAACTACTGACGCACATATTTATTTCAATCTATGCATTTCCATTTTAATATTTACCCTAATATCCCGAATTTCGTAACGCAAACATGCAATACCCCAAGCTTCACTAGCCTTATTAATGGAATCCACAATGCTTACGTTAAGAGATTCTCTCTCACGAAAAATTTTGTCCAAGGACATTTTACCCAATTCCGAACGCATTGTCGTCTGTGCCAATTGCGTTATGGCAAATTCAGGATCTTCAACACCGTATGAAGCTAAATTGTCCAATTTTCGCAATAGTTTAATCTGTTCAATAATCCGAATCTTTTAGGACACTTACCACGGTAAGGATCTATTATGCGCAAATATAAAACCCCGTCTATACTCAATGTAACATTATCCGAAGTTATGGCGCTCTGCTTTGGGACATCAATTGCAATTTCCTTCAGACTTTGGACATATTTAATTTTATCCATAATGGGAAGCAAGACGTTTAAACCCGGCTCCAAAATTCTATGAAACCGACCCATTCGCTCCACAATCCATGCCTAAAATATAATATGCTGGTTTAATCAGTTTTCAAATGAATTTTCTATATTTTAAATTTGAAAACAAAAGTCTTTCTAATGGAAAGTATAATATTACGGTATATACGCTACCTCTTGTTGCGGAACAAACATAATGACGGTATTCATGGGTGTTGAGGTTTTAGTTCTGCATTGACTGATAAGAGCATTGTGCCGGCAACTGTTTAAAATTTTCTAAATAAAAAGTAAAATAATTTTTTTTTGGTAATGACTTGATTTATTTTAACTTTTATCTTACTCTGGATAATAGTCTTCCTGAATTGGATAACATTTTGGACAGATATATGAAATTTTTGCAGAATAACCTTTAGCCAAAAAATATTAAACTTCCTCTTTTTCCGCGACATTCACTTGGAAGTAGTAGCCAATTGATATAAAAATTAACACCCATAACCTCCAAATACATGACAGCAATTATGACTTTTCTCTGATATATTAGAATAAATATAACACATGAGTCAAGGCGAATTCACTTCTAGATAAACTCATTTTGATTTTATATAAAACTGCAGAATTTTGTAGTGTAAAACGTTTCCAATTGTCAAATGTAGTTGAGCAAGCTACATTTATATATAAATGATATGAAAATAACACGAATTTTGTGTGTAATTTGGTTGAAAAAAGAAAATGCCCGATTACGCGCTTGTCTCTAGCCTTAACGCACTAATTGGTTGTCTTGGCTATTATCGAATTTTTGTTGCTCTAGGATTTTTAACAATTCTATTATATTATTGTTCATATATTCCATATATCAATAATAACGCATTGTGTGTGGAATTCTAATATAAAGTGATATACAAAACTACAGCGTAAAAGATAATCAGTATTCAAAATTAACACCACTGATACTTATATACATATTGGGAAAACCGATATATCCCAGGTATATACCCGGTGACTCCCCAGTTATATATTTTGTAGATTTTTGTAAGTACACCGTAGAGCATTATATCTAATTCTGGCAGCGCTCTTTGAAGTATTTTTTCATAGCCATGGTGAAATAAATACATTTATTTCACCATGATAATAACAACACAGTTTTTGTTATTGTTGTGTTTTGTATTATTGTTGACACTTGAAGTAACAACCATAGGTATTCTGTGGTAACGTATTCTGTGGTAACAACAACGCAATTTATGTTTTTGGGATAAGTTAAATGTTAATAAATTTAAATAAATTACATCGCATAAAATTTATTTTTTTAAACAAAAGGTAAGGTTTTGTCGCAGGTGCATAACTATTTACATGGATTAAAGCCATAATTTACAAATTCAAGGTTAGTAGCCATGAAACGCACGGCCTCAACTAGTAAACTACAAAAAACTAGTACTTCGTCGAAGAAATCCAAAAATTCTGGGGGAATATCGTCCAGCACAAGTGAAACAAATGAAAAGCATTTTATAGAATCTCTACAAGAAAAACGTTTAAAATGTTCTGAAAACATTGCAAAATTTAATTTCAAGAAGAAACGTGTACGCATTTTAAGTTCTGCAAAAGAAGTGCGGGAAGATTGTCAGGGGCCAGTTGTTTATTGGATGTCAAGGGATATGCGCGTTCAAGATAACTGGGCATTTTTGTATGCACAACGTTTGGCGTTTAAGTTAGACTTGCCTTTGGTGGTTATCTTCTGTTTGGTACCAAAGTTTCTTAATACCACTTTAAGACACTACAAGTTCATGTTAAGTGGTCTAGAAGAAGTAGCAACCGAATGTAGCAATTTAAATATAACGTTTCAATTGCTGAAAGGCTTACCTCAAAATTGCATACCAGATTTTGTTACAGCACATGACTGTGCAGCACTGGTATGTGATTTTAATCCATTACGAGTAATTATGCAATGGGTTGAAGACGTAAAGGGAAAGCTAACAAAAGCAGTTCCTTTTATACAAGCAGATGCTCATAATGTAGTGCCAGTATGGATTGCTTCGGAGAAGCAAGAATATGGCGCCCGCACGATACGAAATAAAATAAACTCAAAGTTGCCTGAATTTTTAACCGAATTTCCTCCATTGGTTAAACATAAAATTAATATGAAAACTAAGTTGCCTAAAGTAGAATGGAGCAAAGCTTATAGTTTCTTAGAATGTGATACTTCAGTGGACGAAGTTCCTAACATAAAGCCAGGTTATAACGCTGCATGTAACGAGTTAAAAAATTTCTGTACGAAGCGTTTGAAACTATTTAGCGATAGTCGCAATGATCCTACAAAAAATGCGTTATCAGGTCTATCTCCTTGGTTTCATTTTGGCCAAATTTCAGTACAGCGCTGTATATTGGAAGTAAGAGAATACAAATCGAAATTTAAAGAATCAGTAGATGCATTTTGTGAGGAAGCGATTATACGGCGAGAGTTGGCCGACAATTTTTGCTATTATAACAACCATTACGACAGTCTTAAAGGTCTGCATGATTGGGCAGCAAAAACACTTAATGATCATCGCAAAGATAAACGTAATCCTTGTTATACATTCGAAGAGTTTGAACAATCCCGTACACATGATGATTTGTGGAATTCAGCTCAGATTCAACTTGTAAAAGAAGGTAAAATGCACGGATTTTTACGTATGTATTGGGCGAAAAAGATCTTGGAATGGACCGAATCCCCAGAGCAGGCATTAGAATATGCCTTATTGCTTAACGATAAGTACAGCTTAGACGGAAGTGACCCCAATGGATACGTAGGCAAGTTTACTTCTTAATATAAAAAAAACGTAATATATTTGATATGAAATAAATAAAAATTTTAGGTTGCATGTGGTCGATTGGAGGCATCCATGACCAGGGTTGGGCAGAACGTCCTGTCTTCGGAAAAATTCGTTATATGAACTACCAAGGTTGCAAACGGAAATTTGATGTAAATGCTTTTGTAGCTCGTTATGGAGGCAAAGTCCATACAAAAGTTTGAAGGAGAATGACATTTTTTTTTCAGTATTATATGTATATATTTTGTACAAACTATTTTGAAGTGGGAAGATATAAAATTATTTTTCCTAAGCCAAATGAATACTTTGTTACTGCAAGTAACATTTAAGACAAAATTAAGTTACAAAAAACGAAATTTGTTTCAAATTTCTACTAAACAGGTAATTGAAATCATCCAATTGTAGTAATTTCCATGTTGCCATAAATTTTTATTGAGAATACAAAATGAATTAGTTAAAATAGATATTTCCAACAGCGGAACGTTCTTAAAGCGGTACTACCAATCAACTTAATCTTTTTCTGCTATCTTGGTAAGGTGGTCTTCAATCTCTTTTTCTGAGAGCACCGTGAATTCAGGCTTATCCTTACTAACAATGCCAATTTCTACCCCATTTGGTTTGAAGTCCACCGCCAATACATTAGACAAACAAGTTATTGCCAACTGTATAGTCTTCTCTTCACTTAAATTGCTTTTATATTTCTTTTCCAAATAGCTGTTTGCTTCCGTTTGTTTAACACCAACTGAAACAGCACGGAAACCACAATAGTAACCGGCCGGGTCTGTTTTATAGACACATGCTCCATTTTCATCATCAAATGCAATTAAAACCATACCTTTAAAAGAGGAGCTTTCATTAATTTACTTAAGTTTTCAGCTTTATTTATACTTACTGCAACCCAAAGGACGCATTTCGGCATTTTGGGTATATACTTGATTCACATCGGCTATACGGCGGCACAAAACATCAACTGGCATATCATACCCATACTTATAACGCCAGTTGGCTGCCTCATAACGAGCTTTTTGTACTTGGGAACGACTATCAGCTTAAAAAATACACTTTTCTTAATAAAGGAATTTAAATAACGTTCGCAATCCTAACTCACCAATGCGGCCAGTCATACAGCATCCAATATTTTTGGTTATTCTGAATAAGTGTGTGACAGTTGATGGATCGATAAGTTTTTCTGTTACCTTCTTTTGTGTAGCAACTACTGCACAATCAGCTCCTTTAACAGCTACCGATGTTATACCCTCCTGGTTAATTGATTTAAATGCATACTCTATAAATTATATGATATATGTACAAACATGTGTATGACATCTACATAATGTTTAACAAATTAAGAACCTTACCGACTTGATACAGTCTTCCTTCAGGAGAGAAGATAGTAATGTGTCTATCAAAACCAGCTGAACTACCACGAGACATTTTTATTTATATATGGTTTATAAAAAATTTTATTAGATTGAATTGCAGTGAATTGCGGCTACTAAAAAGGTGACTTCAAATAAATTTTTGTGATTTTTGCTTACTAAAATCCACCAGTCACGACTGTCAAATATGACTGGAATATATTAGTGGTGCCAAGTTTTGCTTTCAAGTTAATGAAGAAAAATAATTCACAATAATTTTCCATTAAGCCGGCAGCATATATGGCGACGATTTCTCGTACAAGTACTATAAAACAGCTTCTCTCTATATATTTAGATAATATTCGCAACCATATTGACACAAAAGTTCAAGTATTATATATGCATTTATATTTATATATATATATATATATATATATATATATATATATATATATATATATATATATATATATATATAATAGTTTGTTTGGCTATATAGAAAATATTAAACTGCGTTTTTGTGGAATAGCGCAGTTATTTTTTTTTGATATGTGATCAACACTCGCCACACGTCAAAATATGCAGTTATATTTTTCATGTATTCTTTTTTGGTGTTAAAAAATATAAAGCTTTTCGAAAAAAGTAAAATTAATAGATATATAGAATATATTTATACAGTCTATATAAATTTTCATCAGAATTAGTACGTATTGAGGTGTTTGAAAGTAGTTAAAACAAAATTTTTATTTGCTTACGACGCCAAAAATAATTGAGACTAATTGGAAAAGGTAAATTTCCATGGTGAATGTAACAAAATCCCTTTCACTTTTATTAGCTAATATTTTGGTTATATATATGCTTAGCGTGTATATGTTTAGCAATTGGAGTGTAAATATGTAAAAAAAGTTTGCAAATTGGACCAATAACAATAAATATCATTATAAAAAAATCTAGGTTTTTTTCGAAAAATAATTTCCGCAATTATTTGTTTAGTAATAATTCCCCCTTCATTTCACTTTTCTTTGTTAATTGTTTGTATACCTTTTTGCTTTGTTGAGTTGTCGAATTGTTGGTTTAGGCCAGCAAAAATAATATGTACATTTTCTTTCTTTGGTCTTATTTTGTTATTTGCTTTATCAGTTTTATTTTGAACTACATACAAAAAACTTTCTAATAATATTTGGCGAAAGGGCAAGAAATCAGCTAACTGTGGGCTATTTCATCTCTAATTTATTATTTGAAAATGTACATATGTATTGATATTACCTTGTTTTTGGACGCATTTCCTTTGATCTACATGTATTTAATAAGAGTTCAACGTGGTTTGTTTATTATTTTCATTAATATAATATTTTTTACAAATTGTTATTTGTTGCGTGTTGTTATCAAATTCATATATGCTTATGAGCGCATATCATTCATTACTAGTTGCCGGTCTCATTACACTTACAAGATCTTTATGCTGTTATTATTTTTATTGCAACTACTCAGTATTTGTGTTATTAATAATTATCACAAGTATTACTCTTGGGAAAATAAGGTAAGCACATTGCGTTTCATTATTATGCATGAATCCTCAGTCAATGCTCTGTCGTAAAACTATTTGTGGGCATTACTCTACTGATCGCTTCTATATTCAAGATCCTTGCTAGAATCCGCCAACTCAAATGTTTTAAATTGTTAAAAAAAGAACGGTATTAGTTGTTCTGATTACACTTATTCAATTTTCTTTTACACTTCAGCAAGAAATTAATCACTTTAGCAATAAATTAAATATAACCCTTTCTGGTTACACATTAAGTTAATGAATGCAATTATATTACTCGACTCTTTTGCACGTTGCATCATCTTATAGAGTAACAACGGATTTCATCATAATGCGTAATATCATATATAAATACAGTGAACACAAACAGCGGCTTATAGTTCCAAGTTGTAGCTAAAGAAACAATGTTTTACCAGACAAAACAGAAAGACTTTTATAAATATAGGCATAAACTAAAAAATTAATAAATATTTTCCTGTTAATACTTAAAGGCTGGAACCAAAAATACGACAGTTTGTGTATAATTGTTAAAAAGGAAATGTTGAAGAACAGCGGCTCTCAAGATCGAAAGTTCTTCCGGCGAAAATAAATCCATAAAAAAATTTAATCGAAATTGAAGACCCGTATTTAATCAAGCAGTTATGAAATCGGCTATAGGAAACTGTGGTGGAGGCGGCGGAGGAGTTGCAGTGATCTCGACAAATTTAGGTTGTTTTCCTGATATAGATGCACCGCGCACCGACTATTCGTCCATAAGAGGTAAACAGGTATTGGTTAGCCCAACAGAGGAACAATTTGAATTGTTGAAAAAACGTTTGGAAGAAAGAACACAGGACAGTCGAGGCGAAACTATTTATGAGATTGGTGTGGGAGAAGGTAAGAAAGAAATAATCTACAATCAAGACCAAATTATTAAGAACGCAATGCATAATAGATGGCGGTGATAGTGGCTTGGATGAAGATGAATACAAAGCAGCTGTCGCTACGTTGCAATCATTGGCCACAACCATTGATGCCGATATGGTATTGCTTAGGCAGCGTAAAGTGGAGAAAGGCTCAACAGGCCAGTATTTAATACGCAAACGCGTTGACACATCCGATTTCATGGAAATTAGGTAAATTCAAAAAGTTCTCTTTCGTTTGGTTGCTGAGATTTGACGTTATTTTATATAGAGTGGCTGTAGTAGGGAATGTTGATGCTGGAAAATCAACACTTTTGGGCGTATTAACGCATGGAGAATTGGATAATGGTCGTGGACATGCTCGTCAGCGTTTATTTCGCCACAAACATGAAATGGAAAGTGGTCGTACCAGTTCTGTGGGAAATGACATATTGGGTAAATGTGTTTTGCATAAAATCAAATGAAAAACTCCTAAGATGTGTTTATTGCATACTTTTAGGATTCGATAGCGTTGGAAATGTTGTAAATAAGCCAGATCATGGTACCTTAGATTGGGTTAAAATCTGTGAAAAATCAGCCAAGGTTATAACGTTTATAGATTTGGCCGGCCATGAGCGCTATCTAAAGACTACTGTTTTCGGTATGACTGGACACGCTCCAGATTTCGGGATGTTAATGGTGGGTATTTCAAAACAAAACGTGCAGCTTAAGCCAATGGAATTAACTTTTGATTTTAGATTGGGGCAAATGCTGGAATTGTGGGTATGACTAAGGAACATTTGGGCTTGGCTTTGGCTTTATCTGTACCTGTGTTTGTAGTCGTTACTAAAATAGATATGTGTCCTCCAAATGTTTTACAAGACAATCTAAAGTTATTGTTTAAGATTCTTAAGTCTCAAGGCTGCCGCAAAGTACCAGTTATGGTGAAAACTCCCGACGAGGTTGTGTTAAGCGCCACCAATTTCGTATCTGAAAGGTTGTGTCCCATTTTTCAAGTTTCAAATGTAACGGGCGAAAATTTAAATCTTCTCAAAATGTTTTTAAATCTGTTGACTACACGTATGACCGGTCAGGATAATTTGCCAGCGGAGTTTCAAATTGACGACACTTATTCTGTACCAGGTGTGGGCACAGTTGTATCTGGTACATGCCTGCAGGGTCTAATAAAACTCAACGATCTTCTTATGTTGGGTCCTGACCCTCTAGGCAATTTTATGCCAATAGCTGTAAAAAGTATACACCGTAAGAGAATGAATGTAAAAGAGGTGAGGGGAGGACAAACGGCCAGTTTCGCGCTAAAAAAAATTAAACGATCTCAAATTCGAAAGGGAATGGTAATGGTCAGTCCAGATTTAAAACCACTAGCATGCTGGGAATTTGAAGGTGAAATTTTAGTTCTGCATCATCCTACTACTATTTCATCACGTTATCAGGCCATGGTACACTGCGGCAGCATTAGACAAACTGCATCTATAGTAAATATGTCAAAGGAGTGCTTAAGGACAGGAGACAAAGCTCATGTTAAGTTTCGATTCATTAAACATCCGGAATATATTCGTTCGGGTCAACGTATGGTTTTTCGAGAAGGTCGCACGAAAGCTGTTGGAAATGTTTTGAAGCCCATTACTAATTCTGTGGCTGCACAAAATCGACCGAAACCCAATAAAATGCAAGCACGTACGCAAGGGCAAGGCAGTTCTCACAGTGCACCACCCCAAAATCAGAACCAAAATCCTAATGTTCAAGCGGCAAATGCGAGTAATAAATTGCAACAGGCTCATAGTAACGAACATGAACTGAAAAATCATAAAACTGATGGTGTTTTAGAAGTGACTGTTGATAAACGTGATAACACTCGACAAAATAACAAACGCAATACTAAGAGGCCAGTGCCAGCAGCTGCATCCAATAGCGCTGATGGCAGTTTACAATCTTCAAACTCACAACATATCGCTGGCAAAGCCCAGTAAGAAAAATATGACAATTTATTTTATTCAATAAAAATTTAATAACTTACACTTTTAACTACAAGGAGACAAAGCTCTGAAAATACATATATATAAAATTTTAAAATTCCGAAAAATATGTTTATTGAATAAATCTATGTACAAAAAAAAACCCACAATTACCGACAACAGAAAAATTTAAATATTAAAAAATAAACAGAAAACTATTTTGCTACTTACGTACATACATACATAATTAATCAATTTATTCAATATGTATAATACATACAATACAAAGAAAATATTAATTAAAAATATCATAGATGTGAATGAAAAAAATTTATTTTTTTATTTAAAAATGAATTTTTCAAACAAAACTGTTTTTGGTTATTTTTGCCTAAAAGTAATAATTAATTTTAAGAAAAAATTAATGCAATTTCAATTTCATTTAAAAATTCTTTAAAAAAATTAAATAAATTTTTTTGCGAGGAAATTTTACGTCTTTTAATTTCACAAGACTAAACATCCGGAATATTCCTTAATAAATCTTCAGAATGAATATTTGCGGCGTTCATTGATTAGCGAAATCTTTCACAGTAAAGGTATTTTCTTCAAATCGGTATTAGCGAAACAATTGGATATAGCTTTTCACAGTTTATTTAGTTCAGTTACCATTTACAAGAAAGTGAATGTAAAACGTGAAAAACATACAACAAAAAAAATCTTTATTTTACTTAAAGATATATTTTTATTTATTACTAAAGTCTTGCCATTTCAAAATAGTTTTTATAAATAACATTAAACAGAACAAAATAAATTAATATTTCTTTTTCTTCAATTCCTCCTTTACGCCTTCGATTTCTTTTTTAATATTACCTTTAAATACATTCATGAATGATCTGTAAAAAATTTAAATGTAGAAAAATAAATTAGATTCAAATCGAATAAAATTTGTTTGTTCTGTATTCTATACATTTCAAAGCCTAGGATTTTACATTTTATTTTTTAAAAAAGAAAACTTTAAAAGTAATTCCGTCATGCCACAATAAATAAAACTGATGACAGACTGACTGTTTTTTTATTTTTAAAAGGTATACAAATACCTAGTAGATAATCAAGTGAATAATTTAAATTGATTTTAAGGTTTTACATTTTTATTACTCACTTAAAACGTTCTGGTGTCATTTCGTGCAGACCCTTATCCTCGGCAACATGTTTAGCTCGATACATAATAGACACAACAATTTGTGCTGCTCTACGCATTGGGTAACTTTCGGCCATTCGATTTATAAGTTGTTCATTATTTGCTAAATAACGCATCAAAAAACGCAGGACCATAGTTTCAGAATATAGTTTCTTATTTTAAGCTTATATTAAAATTGTATATCTTTGTATTTGCGTATAAGTTGTTGTTTTAACTTTAACTGGTTCTTTAGCAATTCTAGTTTTTGCAATTGTTCTTCTTTGTTATAATCTATGCCAGGAAGAAGGCGAACTTGTGCTCTGGCGGATTCAAAACGTTTTTGTAGTTCTAATATCTGTAAAAGCAAGGTATATAAATATTATACCATGTGTAAAAGTAAATCATTTAATCAAGTTTTTAAATTAAAATTTACTCAATTTACTTATAGCAAATAAAAATTATATATAAAAATTTCTGTTTCAAATGTATTATAAGTTTTAAATAAACAAAGTTTCTAGACTGCATCGGCGTCTTTTTTGTTCAGTATTAGATCGGTTATAAAGTATTTGGGCGCCCAAGTATTTTCTTTTGTTTGGCTTAAGACTCAAAAGTATTAGTTTTTCAAAGGCATTATACAAGTACTAACCAGTAAGCGAAATTATATTAAAAAGGTAATACATATGTACATAAAAAACCAAAAATAGCGGAAATTACTTTTCGGAAGAGTTACTTAATTCGGAAGCAATAGAATATTTTCTTTCTTTGAATTTACTCTATTCCCCCCCAGAATTCCAGGGGATGGGAGATTTATTTGGCGGAACCCTTGGGGTCAAACAGCCATCAACAAATTTATTTATTTTTCTTCTTCGTAGAATACTTTACAAAAATATTTGCAAAGTATTGATGCACAGATGCCAACTGGGTTCTTCAGACTGTACGCCGGCGATGTTATTAAACGTATTCTCTTTTCCGTTACTGTGTCTGACTGTAATATATATTTATCTACAAATTACCTTTTGACTACACTCCTGAGATTCACGCTGCTTGGCCGTATTATCTTTAGGATCTTTTTCGACACTATAACAAAAAATAATTTTCACATTATATAAGTTTCCTTATTTGCAAAAGCAATGGAATTGTCAAACATTTTTCTCGAAACGAAAAACGTCAAATAAACTTGCGATAATCAAAGTGGAAAAGATTTTTAAAACAAAAAGCATTTTGTTTTATAACTTATAAATTTCAATACGTACCAACGAATAATATCGTAGATGACAGGTAATATTTCGATGTCAAGATTTGTAGCTGTCAAAGGTGCAGTGGATGAATTAATTGTATTTGCAGCTTGGCTAGTTGATTGGATTAAGCCATCGGCTGTTAAAATAGGTTTTTTGTCCACTGGTTCGCCATTAGGTGATAATTCCATAATCAAAATAATTTATTTCAATATATAGAAATTGCGTGATTTGTGTACAAATAAAAAGTGCAGCATATTGCCATACTAAACTTGTTTGTGTACATCTATAGTATGGCATCCCATTATACTGAAAGTATGTAAAAAGGTGATGCCATCTGAAATATATATGAAAGTAATAGTCGCGGTATTTGTCTTTTATTTTTGGCGTTTTTTCAGCATAAAAATTTTGTAATATGTACATTAAAGCCAAGAGGATACATTTGCTCTTAATCTGGTAAATAATAGTAAAGTAGAATATATGTTTTTTTACAGAAAATTTGTGCTCCACTGCTGGGTATTTTTCTGTAATTTTTGTAAAATTATATGAACCTGAAAACGTTTGTTTTATTCCTCTATAAATTGCTGTTCCATATCTTATATATCGTTTACAATGCCAAGTTTTTTCTGTTGCACGTCATTGCAAAATATTTGATATATTTATTTAGAAAACATATATTGTAAAATTCTATATACATATCGTTGTATGAAATTTCGTATAAAGTATTAAACCAGTTTAACGGAAGTGAATAAAATAAAGTCCGTCAAAGTGGCAGCACTATTTTTTGACAAACTGGGAAAAGTAAATAGACGACAAAAGTTGTGTAATAAACTTGCATTATTGTGAATTTATTAAAGTTAGAAAACAAATCGAACCATTGGGAGAAACAAATTATTATTCATATCTAAATTTTATGTAATATACTATAATCGTGTAAATTTATTTGATGAAGCAATGTTTGTTTAAATTATATATGTGTATCTTCGAAAAACTGTGATAGTGTTAATTAAAGATGTTACAATCATAATAAATTACATGAATTCATGTTTTATTCATTTACTCTGAATGCAACAAGTTGGGAACAATATTTTACATACCTCCATGCATAGATACATATGTAAATATTTTAAAGATAACGAACACTACATTTATGTACATGCACGTAGATCTACATTTCTCCAAAAATATCTTTAAGGATAAATCAAAATTTAACATCAGAGTAATTAAAAAGATAAACTTAAGAATTGCATTTACTTAACATTGTTATGCAGACTTAACGGTGTTATTATTAGTCAATCTGAATATTTTTGATAATTTTTCCCTTATTTATCATTAGCGTTAGAATTATTAAATATTCTACAGGCTTATTTTGAAAATCAACTTTTGCAAGAGCGATTTCAGAACATTGAATTACTTGGTAACCAAGTTGAAAGTTGTTTGATTCTGTCCTCTAAGCTGGAAGTACTTAACATTTACGGTTTCCCTGTTTTTGGGTTTATACCAACTAGGCTAAAATTCCATTCAGTTAAAATTAGTCAATGAATAGAATTTTTTACGGAATTTACTCAATTTCTCAAAACTTTAGATTCACGTTTGTTAATAAAATGTTTTATGTAAATTGTTTCCAAGAAATAATTTAATCTATGATGAACATAGGCTTTTTAAAAAAAAGCAAAATAAAATTTCATAATAGTATACTACAGTCTTGGAAAAATATATTAGGTATTGCATAGATTTTCATAACACATGAAATTATATTACTAAATAAAAAAGAAAGCAAAAAAAATTAATTATTACATTCATATGGTATATTTAATTTTAAAAATTTGCTGCAGTTATATATTTTATCTTATTGCCTTAGGTGTATCAATTAACGGATAGCTTTCTGATTTTACTGACAGATTCGAATTAATTATGCGTATTTATATGCGGAATAAACAGGACATGGTTATATTATATAATAGATGTTTATACCAATTTTTGGAACAAATTTGTAATATAAACATTAAACCGCTAGATTTTATAGTAAACTTAATTTTTAATATATATGTATGTATATACATATATATATATATATATATATATATATATATATATATATATATATATATATATATATATATACATATATATATATATATATATATATATATATATATAAATTGCTATCCCTTTTATTTATTCCGACACTGTTTGCACTCAGCAGCTAGTTGATTTAACTTGTTTTCAGATTTTTCATTTTAATATTTGTTATCAAAAAGAAAAACAACAACCAATAGGCAATTTTTAAATTTTTATTCAGTTGGTTCATTTGTTCAATGATTCTCATTTAACTCTGAACGTTGAGAAATACTCCATTATGCTCACAATACCAATTATAATAACCAGCTAATAATCAACGAACGAGCATAACAAGATTTTGAATAATATACAAACGCATATACATATGTAGGTATTTCTTTTTTTCTTATTTTTGATTTTACTTTAATTGGGTTTAGCGTGTTGGACGCACTCTAGAGGCAGGAAGCTCTTTCAGTATTATTTGAATACATTCAGAAGTGAAAAGTTCAGAGACTTGTTTTATATTTTAGTCAAATCAGTCTTATTCGTCATCTGCTAACGTAACAACGTCGTTTGTAATAATAAAAAACGGAGAAAAAAAGTGGAAATATACTCAAATGCCTGGCCATTTTTGCACTCAGTGTTATCAAAAACTATACTAGAAGTGCTTAATAAAATAAAACAAAGAGTGAATAAATGTACACACACGTACTACGTGTATAAATGCATACATAAGTGTGTGTGAATAAAAATAATTAAAAATATCGTTATTAACGTCATCAATAAGTTTGTTTTTTTAATCGTAGACTAATTGAAATTTTTGGAATATTGTATGGCTGTATTTAAATAAATACCATGCATAAATACATACATACATAATACGAACAAACATAACAAACAATCAATTTGGAATTGATATTTTTAGTTTAATGAATTGACATTCAATTTCAAAACAAACGTAAACTAACTTGAATAGCACCAATAATACCAACAACAACGCCTCAACTTGTTGCTGTACATTTGGAAAAACAGTAATAACAACTACTGTGTAAAAAAATCGCTTGAATTGATATACCAATACATATTATATGTTGTATTAAACAGATAAATTATAATTGATGAATAGTAGAGTAAAAAAACATGTGAAGTATGTTTTCATATTTTATTGTTATTAATTAAACTCTGAGCACTCAATTTATTTTATTGTATTGATAATTGAAAGAGTATTAAAGCTTTTTGCACTCTCTCAATCAAGAATAAAAGAAAAAAAACTGTTGAACAATTGTGTTGTAAATATCAAATATTTATATTATTTCTTAAGTGAGTCGTTATTGAAACTAATCAAATAAAAACCTCGTTGTCGTCGCCACTATCAACTATTTTGTTTATTATTATACTACAGATATTTAACTATATACACTATAAAAAGAAAAGTAGTTATCTCACAGATCCAGTATCTTTTCATTTATTCTATTAATATTTTATGCACATACAAACAATCATCAAATATATGTACATACATACATACATATATAAATAACAATTATATTACTACTACTACCGCCGCTAGTTACAATACGAATAAAAACTGTGGCAGGGCCGCACTTTCGTTGATCGTTTAGCTCTCAACGTTCTTACACTTGATTCGAAGCCGTTGTTCCGTTTCGTTCGTTATTTGGTCTGCCGTTCGCTGGTGGTTGTCTCAACCAAGGTTCTGACTGCTAAGATGTTGGTCTCCTTTTGCCAATCGAAGCCTTGCTTCGTAGTGTTAAAATTGCTCCACTGACTTGTGTCAAAAAATCGAGCAAGTTTTAATGAAAATTTCAAGAAACCTATAGAAATTTAAATTAATGCTTTTTTCTTAAAGTAGTAGAATTTTATGAAGAAGTGTTAACGCTAAAAAACATACAGTGAAATATAATATAAATATTAAAAATAAAACCATATCAAGTGTATAAAAAAACTTATCAATCAAAATATACAAGAATTTGTAATAAATAAAGAAAGCAAAAACAAAAACGTAAATAAAAAAGGTGCTAATGTGAGTTAAACTCTCAAATTAAACTTGTTCGAATTCTCAATATACTAAATACATAGTTAATACGAATGTATAAGATCACTAAGAAAATAAATCGCAGATTAAATATCAACGTCGAGCACTGAACATCGCAAGCAAAAAATAAAAGCGTTCAAAAAGCTTTGCAAAATTAAATAACAATTAAAAAAAGGCTCTCGCAGAAGGATCCTTTAATTAAAAAAATATTATATAAATATTTTTAAATAATAAAAATACACAAACGAATCAAAACGTTTAGAAACAATTGCATTTATGTTAATTTTTTTACGCCAAAAAATCATCATTTGATAATTAATTAAAAAAGTTTTGCAACAATAAATGGAGAGAATTGAAAGAAAATTTCCTATGAATTCTTCCTTCTTTTTCCATGAGTATCCTAGAAGTTATATGTGCCTGATCAACAAAATGCTGTTAAAAGTTGAAAATACACTATTGCGAAGCCATCGTCAGCGAGAGACCACCGGTATCAAAAAACTTTACAATTCCTTCTTTGTGTTGTTTTAATTCAATTGAGGAAGAAACAAATTTACATCCGCCTCTTAAATGCCGGTCAAATAAATTCAGATATTTTACAAAACTTTAAACGTGTATTAAAAAAGAAAAAAATATATAAAACTTGACTTAAATATAAAATATAAAAGGAAAATCTTAAACAAAACCAAAAAAGAAAAGTTGTTAAAGTACGGATTCGATTATAACTACAAATATCGTGGAATTAGAAATAAAAAATTGTGAAAATTGTGTGAAAAAGAAATTTATGCTACAAATAATTCGGGAAATGTACGCAAATTAAAAGGATAATTAACTATTTCTGATAAAAAGTGAATCTAACCGTGTTTTGAAAGTGGAAGTTGGAAAAAGTGTTGTTACATAATTTTTTGAAAAAACATCTAAAGGGCATTTTCAAGTGCTCTTAGATTGTGTTTTGCTAGCCGAATGGCTCTGTCGCTGGTCGCTACCCTTCCACATCATCAACAACAACAGCAACAACACCACCAATCCAGTTATTCCGATCTACAATCTTTATTAGATCCTTACACTTTGGATTATCAGACAGAAGGACAAACATATCCAAATTTATTGAATCAATCTAGCCATCAACAAAATTACCAACAGCAACACCAGCAGAACCAGCGGCCAACAAAAATTTCTTTAACAAATTTTCACAACACAGATTTCATGGAGTTTAGCAATAATAACAACAACGGCCACAATTCAAATAACATACAGCCAACAGCATTGCAGCATAATAATCAGATTACAAACAATATTTCGCAGGTAAGAATAATTTCTATCTAAGTAATTTTAATTATTGATACTTTGATACAAAACTGATAATCCAAAAGAAATATATAGACTAAATGTTAAGGATACTCCTGTGACTTTTCATTGTGGGCAATTCGCGCTTTTTTCACGTCCCATTTATTCAGATTTTGTGTTCTATTTAAGTTAAATTTTGGGGCTTGATTTTATACTTAAGTGAATTTTAACGGTAATCCCAACCCATAGTTTTTAAATTTTTCTATCACTTCATACCAAAGATAGCCATAACACATTTCAACAAATTAAAATACAATAAATATATAAATTAAATATACAACAAAAAAGAAAATTCCTCTTTAAAATCGATTTAACAAAAATTGCTGGAGTTATAAGCACCTTCGCGATCTTTCAAAACGACTGACTTGTAAAATGTATCAATACCACGTTCGACTAGACTAGGTAAGCAGATTGCTGTGGTCCAAATATTTAGTAAATAAAAACTCTACTTTGCCGGGGTCATTCCAGGAGGGGCCGTGGGGGAGACATCTCACCTTTGCTATAAAACACTAAAAAGTAATTTTTTGGGGTTATTAAGTGAAAAAAAATTTTTTTTTGATAGGGTCATTTAGGGGGCGAAGGAGGGGGATGGTAGGGCAGATCAGAGAACATCTCAGCTTTGTCATAAAAACTTTAAATTAAATTTTTAAGGAATGTAGGCTCTTAAATTGTATAATTTGTTAAATATTTACACTATTTTTCCATGTAATATGTAGCTTTAACGCCCACTAAACAGGGCGGGGTCCAAAAATGAATTTTTATGAGTTTCTGGCTGCAAGTTTAACGCTTTGGACCTTCTTTGACATAAA
This sequence comes from Linnaemya tessellans, assembly GCA_951800035.1. NCBI lineage: Eukaryota > Metazoa > Arthropoda > Insecta > Diptera > Tachinidae > Linnaemya > Linnaemya tessellans. Next base: position 114,991,839 of record OX637534.1, on the reverse strand, counting down.
AATATATCATTTGCTTAACAAAATTACAAAAAAAAAAAACTTTAAAAATTATGTTGTATTTTAGAGGTTGCTTTAGTTCTTCTTAGGGGAATTTCTTCCCCTCAGGCCCGATTCAGCCCATTTACGAACTTGACCTGTGCTATCCTTCAAAATTTATCTATAGTAAATTTCTTTACGTTTGGACTGAATCGTGATTTCCACAGACGGGCGGACTGACATGGCTAAATTGTCTTAGAATTTCATCACTGATCAAGAATATATATACTTTATCGGATCTTAGAGAGATATTTCACTGTGTTACACACGGAATGACAAATAGGTATACCCTCCAATTCTTTTTTGGAGAGTATAAAATGGAGTACAAGGCACTTCTAGAACGTGCCTTCTGCTAACTAAAGCTATGCAGAGAAGCTTTAGTTAGCGAAGCCGGTGTTTGTTATACCATAGAGGAGAAAATCCTTCAGTCCGGCCAAAGGCCGGCTATGCAGAGAAGCTTTAGTCAGCGAAGCCGGTGTTTGTTATACCATAGAGGAGAAAATCTTCCAGTCCGGCCGAAGGCCGGCTATGCAGAGAAGCTTTAGTCAGCGAAGCCGGTGTTTGTTATACCATAGAGGAGAAAATCTTCCAGTCCGGCCGAAGGCCGGCTATGCAGAGAAGCTTTAGTCAGCGAAGCCGGTGTTTGTTATACCATAGAGGAGAAAATCCTTAGTGATCTCAATTATTTCGATAAGGCTGCAAACAGCTAGACTAGGGTTACCAACAACATATATAATTTTGTGGAAATATTAAATGAGTATTTTGATTGTAGAAGAGACGATTGCAAAATATGATCATATACTTACTACATACATACGCAAATGCATCTATACGTACAGATGATGTCTGTATGTATATAAAATATTAAAAATTATCAGTCGGTTTCATATAAAATTTTTTTCTTTTTAAGCCAATGTGTAATGCCCGTCCGACCTTATTGATAATAATATTTAGCTGAGCTTAAGCTCAAGTTATGAGTTTTTATTACAAATCTTTTATTCTTTTTTACATAAATTGAATATTATTAAAACCAAAAAAAAAACCCCAAAATTTAGCTAAACATTTTCAATATACCTGCTCCACACAAACCAGTAGTATTTTTTGACAACATAAAATATTATAGTGACGAAACTGATTTGGCGGGTATTATTGGAACATTTACATATACATACATATAAAGAAAAATTAAGACACTAATTGATAAACTCGGTTTCGTTTATTAAAATGTGTAAATTATAGCGATAATTATGCAATATTTAAACATGTTTTTTCCTTGCTTAATATAAACTTTTAGTACAGTTGTAAAATGTATTGTATGTCATGGTCTGAAACAAAATAAGTTAAACTAATTTCGTAAATCTTAAATCTATTATTGCAGCTTTCTAATTCATCAAATCGCAATTTAATAAGTGGTTTTCATCATCAGCATTTTGGACCAGAATATGAACCAGTAATAACTTTCATTGATTCTCCACCAAATTCAGAAGAGTCGTGGCAGGGTAAGTGAAAATGCCAAAAAATTAAAATGAATATCAATTATGGTCCTTCGCAGCTAAATTACCGTAAGCGACTTTCCAACGAAGTTTTATCATTGAAATTAAAATGAAAAGTAATTTAAATAAGAAAATTGTGGATAAAGCGATTTTTTTGTTATCTCGTAGGTCTGACATTTTACAATCGAGCCATTGTGCATGAATATAATCCATAAAATGCATGGGCATGTAAAGTAATTATTTTCAAAAGCTTACTCAGGTACCTACACATGTATATAACTCGGTCTGTGCCATCACAAGCAAACACTGTAGCACAACACAGTGGCATGGTTTTTCATGTTCGTATATTTCCTTACGTGCATTTACCTTCCAAACTGTAAATCTCTATATCACAGCACAAATGCGATGTCACGAAATGCCATAGTATGTTCTCAGTTTTAGTTAAAAACGTTTCTAAAAAATATCGCATGCGAGATATTTTTCCTATACATATTTTTATAATGGACCTCATTACGGTTCTCGAATCGGCTAGAGAGAGAGTTTGTAAGAGTTTAAAGAAAATAATTTTCTTTAATCTAGTACAGGCTCTCTAGTCGAATCGACAACCGTAATAAGGCATACTAAGTTTCATATGTTTACGCCCACTGCAAGTAATCCCTTCTTTCTAAACAAATCCATGCTGATGGATTTATTCCATAATATACCATAAACAAACACTAGTTTTTGTTATTGTTCTCCATGTAACTTTTAGTTCGTTGATGTGTTTTTCAAAAGACCCACCTGTACTGTAAAAGAAATTTCTGTTTACCTTCTTTCGACAATTTGGCACTAAGGGCTCAATATGTATAATAAAACCGAAGTGTTATATATATATATTTTTAATTTCTTTAAAGACGATCAGTCGAAGGGTTCGCCAGGTCCACAAATAATTGACGTCCAAACGATATACCTGAACAGCGGTTCGCGCAAAAGACGAATGGAGTGGGATCCATTGGATATAGGTCAGAGTGAAAACACTGCCTCTACACAAACTGGCGAGTTACCAGCAAAAATATCAACCAATCAATTAGCGGAAAAGGATAAATACAAAAAAGAAAGATTAAATAATGGTAAGTCCAAACCGTTTTTCTTGAAACTTGAAAATATAGGAGGCATTAGTATGACTAACAGAAAAAAGGAGTTTTACTGCCTTTTTCAATGTTGTATTGTTCCCAAGGAGTTAGTTTGAATTTCAAATAGTTTTCCGTTATTCCAGGTAAAATTTGGTTCATAAACATCTCTCTATATCACCGGTTTCGGTTGTGTGCCATCTTAGACAAGTCCAGTAAATAATACACTTTGTTTCTTAAACCCATTAAAAGCAGACTACCTCCTGAACAAGGCGAATTCATACAAGGTGGACTCACTTATGCAACGCTGTGTAAAATTTATTGAACTGTCAAATGAAATGTTTTGGAAAAAACAATGGCCGCACACAAAAACGAAAAACCAGAAGAACACTTTGACAGTTCAATAATTTTGCCTTGGTAACAGCTGATCACCAATTTTTAAACTAAGGCCACCTGGTATGAATTCGCCTTGCTCCGGAATTTTAACAAAAATAAGAAAAAAAATTAACTTCGTGTGCTAATCAAACATTATTTATTGCGTAAAAATACCTTCATTGAAACCAAGGTAGGGCTTGGTAAATACTATATGAAGTGGTGGTTTACTGAGTTTCATTGTGATCGTAGCAGCGCAATTGACGCCGTATATTCAATTCACCCGAAAGAGGTCGCCACTCTTGTTTCTAAAATTCGTGGAATCTTAGCTGAGTCTGTAGGGATTTCAACGTATTTGGACATGGAATAGCTATCCGTGAGATGGGTGTCGCAATCCAAAAAAAGCACGAGTATACACGAGTGTAGTCAGTATCAACTTTTATAGAATATCCTCCATATTCATAAAATGTTAAATGAGGTTGAAATGTATTTTATTCGAAATAAAAAAAATAAGAAATGCTTAAAATATATTTTAAATAAATATTTTTTATGAATATGGGAGTATATGTATATCGTCACCTTAATATAGAAAGGCCCTAACTCATTATTATTTTGAAATCTAGTTCTTTGAATTTTTTGATACATTACATGTTCTTCTACCGAAATATACAAAAAACTCTGAATCAGATAAATAATGAGTTAGGGCCTTTCTATGTTAGGGTAACGATATGTAACATTTTTTTTGCAACGTGTCAGCTGTGTATGGTTTTACACAGCTGTTTTTGGCATTTGCAACGGAAAAATCTATTTTACAATAGGCCTATTCACATTCTGGTGCAAAACGTGTTGCATCATTGCATTTGCAAAATAATTGTTCCGAACTGCGAACACTGACATCGTTTAACACGTGCATTTGATCAAACAAATTGTTGGTCACTATCTGTTACTAGCACAAAAAAAAAAATAAAAATAAAAAAATAAATTTTCTCGAGTTGGTTTCCAATAAGTGAATTTAAAGCGTATAAATTTAGCTTTTGAGGGACTAATGATGTGAATTAGATGGTTTATTAGCATGATCACACTAAATGTTTAGTTTAATACGTGTTTGTTTAACCAACCGACCAGCACATAATTTTTTTTATTTTGCTAATATATGTACATATTTATTAATTTTAATATTATAAATATAATTTTTTTTTTATTTTGAAAAGAAGACTTGCAGTCTCCGATTTTGATAATGCTTACATATAGAAATACAATATAATTTCGCTCTAAATGAAAGAGAATTAACAATAGTTACATGTGTATGAATGCATGTAGTATATTTTTATACATGTATGTATGTTACTTTATCAATAATAATAGATTAACTTATTTGAAGACAATTTATCAACCTGTTTTGCTCGTAGGTATTTAGTTTTTTATTGTTACACATGCCATGTACACAATATATATGTTTGTATGTATGCATGTGTGTACTAATAAAATGTGTTATTTTAATATTTTTTATAAGACTTGTGCCCCTTATCGCTAGATGTTTACTTTTTTCAGCGTTTTAGCGATAAGCGAAAAGCTCAGATACTCTCGTACTCAGTTTTAGATTATCTTGAGGGCATCAAATATGAAGACAAAAAAAAAAAAAAGAAATTGAAAGCAGTTGCCGTTTGGGAATAATTTCAATTCTTAAAAAAAGTTAGCTCAAGGATGATTGCCTTATGTAAATAATAAATATTTAAATCAAAAGATTAACTTAATATCATCCAAACGTTTTTAAAGTTTTGTTTTCGAAGCTTATTCACAAATATCTGCTAATTGTTTAAATAAGCCATGATCTTACTTAAATAAATTATAGATAAACCAGACCTGTTGTTGTAGTATATAATGAATACGATATTTTTTTTTTAATTTGTGAACTGGAGCTTGCAATTTAAAATTTTTGTTGGATGTGTAACTAAAATCCAGTGGTGATTTGAATTATATAAAATTTATTACATGCTCGCAGCAGCGACTTACACAATCATGGACTAAAACCAGAGTCAAACCAATCTCCTTCGTCGGCGCTGTAGCAAAAAATTAGCCGGCGAAGTAAAACGGTTGAAATAGCTACATAAAATTCTCTATCTTCTCATATTTCTTCATCTGTCCCCTCAATACTATCTCCTCACTTCTAGTTCCGGCGCAATACACTGCATATGTAGGGATCACCCCCAGAGTGTTGGTCCGAGATAAAAAAAAAATGGTGTAAATGGTGTATTCGAAATTGGCGTTTTAATCAATTGTTTCGTATCATATTAGGGACGAACCTTAAATACCCTTCAAATATTTTAGATTTTTTATTGCATGTTTAACGCTTTGGACCCTCTTGACATAAAAGTATATAATTTTCTTAACAAAATTACAAAAAAAAGGTTTAAAAATGAAGCTGTATTTTAGAGGTTGGTTTAGTTCTTCTTAGGGGAACTTTTTTTCCTCTGGCCCGATTCAGTCCATTTACGAACTTGACCTGTGCTGTCCCTCAGAATGTATTTATAACAAATTTCAAGGGTCTGGCTCTTTCCGTTTAGACTGAATAGTGATTTTCACAGACGGACGGACATGGTCAGATCGTCTTAGAATGACAAAGTGAATATACCCTCCAATTCTCTTATGGAGGGTATAAAAATAAACATTCTTGAACTGAAGCAGACAGAAGAAAAAATTCATAAATGTGCTTTAATAGATAATGAAACAAGTTAATGAGATCCTTTTTTTAAATATTTCCTTAACTAAATTTCTAGAATCAGTAGTTGTTTTAAATTTTTCGAATGGAAATGATTTCCTTTTTAGGTTTAATAAAACTTGATTTAAAAAAAATCTTTATTTAGTAGATGTTGGAGAAATCGAAGTCAATCCATATTAAATAATATAAAATTTTTCTATCTCATTTCTAGTTTTCTCTAAAAATATTCTATTTATTTATTTTTTCTAGACTAACAGAATATATACTCAGTACTTGTATAGTCATGTATAACAGTTCTAAGGTTTTCAGAACACTTAGCTTTTGTATATGAGAAGAAACGAAAATAATCATGCACATCGAAAATAAGTTCAAACACAATAAAAAAATATAAAATTTTATTTAATCGCTTAATCGACCGAAATAATCGATTTAATTGACAGGGTTTTCAATGTACAAAACTATGATTTCTAAAAATTTCAATATGTAGCTACTTTATAAACTCTTAGAGAAATATTTAAGAAAATTATATATATTTTCGAAAGTGTGTCAAGCTTGTATAGAACCTGGAGGAAGGCATATAATCTTTATAGACCCAATTTTTCTTTTATACTAAGTTTTGATAGACTTTGTTTCAACATTTTTCAAAAGTTGTGTATGTTGTAGAGTAAATTCTGTAACGCACTACCAAAACGCAATACCAGCTTTTTTTTACAACAAATATCATAAATTAAAAAACTCAATTAAACCCGCCCGCAAATTGAAAAAAATTAAACGGAAGTAGAAGAGAAATGTCCTGATTATCCAATTTCTTCCAAAATAAATACTTTTGAACCACTGTGCAATATTTATCTATTCGATTATTCGGTGTACAAACACACATATTTTCTTTCGAAAATTTTAAAAGAAATTATTTTTAACATTTGAAAAAAAGAAAGAAATTAATTATTCATGAATTCATAATCGTAGGAATGTAATAAATCTACTACATCTTTTCCATATGTCGAATTACAATCATTAATAGCTACGAAAGGTAACGTCAACTATTTCCCGTTATATAAAGGTCGGTGGGCTTGTGTACCAATATTTTCTTTAGTTCTCTTAAGCCCAACGAAATTTCCATTGAATCATTTACAAAATATGTATTTTAAATAACACTGTACAACAATAACAATTCTAAGTAGAGGGGAAGAACAAAAAAATTTATATGATTCGCCGTTCTGATATTTTATGTCGGGAACTTTAAGCTCTGACTCATTTCTATTCATCTCATTCAAGATTAATATGGTGTAGGCAGATAGTAGAATTTTGCTATAAATATTATTGTTGCCGGTTCACTATAAAATTATGTAAAATTAATTACGGATGTTAACTTTCAAAACACCAAATCAATAATAATTGTATGTGATTTTGTTATTTGTTTGTTGTGTTGCACAGTGTAATCGACAAAACTTATGAAACTTTACAGACTACAATCAGTTCATTAGAGAGCTTTTTTCGAATGAGATTAGAAGTTATTATCACTTGTAAACTAACAACAAAAAATGTATTTTTTTATTTGTAAATTAAGGTTTTTTTTTTCATTTTAATTTTCCTAATATATTAACAAATTCATGACCGTTTGATCTCTCTCCAAGTTAGAATGGATTTGGTTTCGTAATCAATATTTTTTTTGTCTGGAATTTTGTTTTTAATTTTGTAAAATTTTCTTTTCATTATCAATTCTTAATGACTATCAGTTGTTTTTTGAGCGTCACTCTTATTAAACATGTTGAATTGTTTTGTGTGTTTTATATCATAAATATCATAATTTCGTAATTAATTTTGAAAAAGAAAAATCATCTCCGCAACATACAAAATGATATTTAAATAAATTTAAATTTAATGTTTATTCATAGTCAAAATGCCTAAAGACTACGACGCATTTGATTAGCGTTGAGTCTGTCTGTCCAAAAGCCAGAAAAATTAACAATTTTTATTAACAAAAAAAGTAACGTGCAATAATTATAAAAAAAGAAAACAAAATGAATAATTTATTTAACTGTGATAACACAACACGAAAATATTGCCGTAACCAAAATAGTTTAACGATGGGTATGAATGAGTATGAATTTCTTTGTCCAAATATCTCATGATGACTGTGAATTAAGCAAAAATGATAAAAATTTAACACTACAAAACATTGCAATCTGTCTGAAAAATAAATTAGAAATGATACGAGGGTTGATGCAATTTTAGAATATATGTTATTTTTCATGGGTTGAATTTTCGAATATGCACTTGCATGTGTGCATGTTAGGTAATTATTTGAAACTAGTTACAAAAGAACTGCAAACATATTCAAGATAATATTTTCAATTTAATATAGCTGCTGCCAGCAAGTTACTCGATAAACCCCAAAAATAAAAATATTAATATTTTGTTAAGAAAAAGGTTAGAAGCTTATTAACATATAAAAAAAAACTTTTCATATGGCAACACCGCATCCTCCCAAGACGAACTTAAAATGTCAAAAATTGTTGTTACAAATAAAATCGTAATAAATAATAATTAAACTAATTAAAAAAATAAGAAGGAATGAGAATATGGCATAATCTTTTGTTGTTAATACTTTTCGCGTTTTTAATTAATACATACGTATGACATTAATTTTTATTATTTTATTGTTTAATTAATGAAAAGAAATTCCTGCGAATTCAAAAATTTGAGGTTGTCTCATCAATTTAATAAATTCAAAAGTGGTGGAAAAACTCGTGTTCAGGACGCAATTAAAAGCACACAACTAATAATGATTTAATGAATCATTGAAAAATTATACGATTATTAAATCACGTACATATGTACATATGTATATGCTGCCTCCAGCACATTAATTTCTGCTTTTGTACATACATATTACAATAAAACATAGTTTTGCACAAACAAAAAATCATGCCTCCTTTTTACAGCTAAAGGAGGATAAATCTGCCCATAAGCGTTGCCTACTAAATTGGTAACTACCCGCCGTCAATTATTTTTTATGGCTTTGTTCTCTAGTTTCTCTGTGTGTCTTTTTGAATGTACATATTCATACACCCAACTGAACCATATAAAAATACTTGATATAATTTTTTCTAAAATTTTAGGTCGTGGTACATGGGGTGACGACATTGGATTTGATTTAAATACCGAGTTCAACAGTAACTCCTATTTAAATAAGTAAGTTTTATAATATTTAGTTTAAGCAACCCATCCTTGAACAAGTTTTAGTGGAAATCACTGATTTGGTTTGACTTTTCTTTCTTTGATTTTTATTTTATTACTATTTCAAAGTGAATCCTTTATGAGTTTTGCATCTGGTTTACCTGCTGCCTTGAAGCAAGAACCTCAAACAGATCAATTGAAAATCAATAAAAGTTCATTAAACCTTCAGTCAGATTCGGGTAACTTAAGTATTTCAACAAAAAATGATAAGCAATCGGCAACACCGGCAACACCAGGCGCCCACGTTGACACATCAACGGAAAAGGTCAACAAAACAGATTTAATCGACAGCAATTGTATTTTAGATCAAAATTCATCAAATGGACACAAGGGAAACAATATAAATAATGATCAGGGTAAGTGAATTATTATGAAGATATTAGAAATTTTAATAAAATTGCTATTAAGCGCATAATTTATATATGTTCCTTCTTTCTATATGGACTTTAAAATAAATTTAACTAAAAAGAATTACTGTGTAAAATAAAATTTATATCTTAAAAAACATCTGTACTTTCAATTGAAATGTCTTTGGATGTTTTTTAATCCCATAAATAATTTAATATGTTGTATTTAATCCACGTTATTGAAAAAATAAAAACTTATATCAATTAGACACTGACAGCTTAAATCAATTTGAAATTGAACTTTATTTTTGCCAGAAACTACACATTGAAATACACTTTTCAATTAAAACGCTCATGAATTTTATTAGCACCAAAATGGACTTTAACTTTCTTTATTTAACAATTAAAATTAACATATTTAATTATTTCCAAACAATCTTTAACAAAAAATACTTCAGTGGCTCCACTCCAACAAAAAATAAACTATTGGCATCACTGTCGAGAATCCAAGAGCAGCTGGCTTTTAAAAATGCCCAGAAAAGCGGTTTAGTTTTTGCAATAAATTAAATTTTATTGTTCTGATGAAATAATAATAAACGAGAAAAAATATTTTTTGACCAAAAATTAGGATGGGCCTTTAAAAATGAGAAAAAAATATCTCGAAAACCAAAAAACGATACCTCCTATATCTCGAAAACCAATGGGGGTATTTTGATGAAATTTTGCGCTGGTTTAATTTTAGCTCAAATTCTAACTGAAAATCCAATAATTAACCATAAACGAGAAAAAAAAATTTTTTAACAAAAAAATAAGAATGGACTGAAATGCAATATTTGCAATTTAAGATTGAAAAATGTACAAGTAGCAGCTTACATGAACAAAAGTAGTTTTTACAGATTTAAATCATAATTATGAAACTATTTCAACATAAAAACAGCTGATTTCAAAATGTAAAATTTATAGAAATTAAAACAGAACAATTTGGAAGTTTAATAACTTTTAAAAATTTGCTCTGGGTTACCATTTTTATTTCTTTCAGAATATTTTTAAACTCTCTAATGAGATTACATTCTTATGTTGCTAGTATACCTAAGTGTACCGGTTGCCACTCATATATTCCCATTTTTCTCCTCCAAAATCTGCAATTACGTAAAATTAATTTTTTAGAGTAGGCATATGGTTCAAGGGAACTTAATTTGTTATATTGTCAAAAAAACTATTATATTCTTTCTATTTTTAATTTTCATTATACACACAAAATTAGTTCAAATGATGGAACGCTGTTATCTAAAGACAGATATTTACTTAAAGCGATATGGATAAATTTAGAAAAATGTGGTGATTTTTTTTGACTAGTACTAAGAAAAAGGGATCTTATCTAGGCGTACAAGAAAGATTATTTTAATTATTTAAATATGAAAATATTTTAATTATTATTATCATATAAAAAGCAAGCTAGTAACAATACTAGGAGTTAGAGTAATTTGCCCTTCCCCTCCCAGGTTTCCTTCATATTTAATTTTTTTTAAAGCAAATTTTATATGATTTATTTTACAATCGGAATTCGGAGTGCTGTAGTTAAAATTTCATTGAAACCGAGAACACGCTATGGCATTTTGTGCCATCGTAAGCAAATACAATTGTGGCAACATTTATCGTTAAATTTTTTCATTAAAATATCAACTACATAACCAATGTTTTGAACGAAATAATTTTAATATACGGGAATTTCGACTTTTAGTTTTTTTTTAATACTCTATTTTATATATGTATGTACATACATACATACACATTATAACCTAAAACGACGTAACTGGATGAAAATTTCAAGTTGAATTTTTAACGAAACCGCCATAACTGAATAAAAATTCAAAATTGAATTGATAATACTGCTCAGCAGCAAAATCCTCCTTTAAATAAAACTATGTGGACTATATATATATTTCACCCTAACTCGAGAACGAGTTATCCGATTTTCAAAAGTAAAAAACAGATGTGTAACAAAGTTGTATTTATTTTATTAACATTTTTCCCTATCTCTTATCGTTTCGGAATTATTCAGAAATTAATGGAGAATATTTATTTTATTTAAAGTAGAGACAAAAAATGATTGCTGAGCAGTGTAATTTACATCATAGCCATTTTGAATTTTTTTTTTCAGTTACGGCCTTTTGTATTTTAGATGACGATATTGCATATATTATTTTTATTATTATTAGAAAAATACTTTGCAAAGTAAATTTGCAAAGCCGTAAATCTATACATCAAATCTAATTTCAACACCACGGAGTTAAAATTAACTAGTGCGAGTGAGACGCAAAGTTCTCGAAAGAGATCAAACGATCAGTGGTCTGGCCACACCTAAAATATAGTTGGCTTGCGACTGATATATGTTTAAATTAAAGTAAATTGCAAAGCGAATTCAATTTTCTTAAAATATAAAATTTAGCCCAAATGTGATTTCAATTTAAAGTTTTAATTTGCCTGTATACATGCATACATAAGTATGTATGTATGTATGTATATATGTACATATGTATAAGTAGTGAAATTGAATTGAAATGCCTATAAGACTTTATTTAAACAGCAGAGTATCATATAAGCAGCAAGATTTATAAAATTTTAATACAGCTTTTCTTTTAGCAGCCAACACTACGGTGCCATCACATCAACTTTTGACCGTCGTTGATGCAAGTAAAATTGAACAAATACCAAGTGGACGCGATGCAACTGCAACCTCGACAACTTCCAACTCTGATGATTACAAGTAAGCGTTTACTATTATCCTTCAAATACTTAAATGTTCAAATAGCTTTTCGTTAATATTTCTAGATTTCAATATATATTAGCTGCAGCCACATCAATTGCTACTAAAAATAATGAAGATACACTCACCTATTTGAATCAGGGTCAAAGTTATGAAATAAAATTAAAGAAAATCGGTGACTTATCGTTATATAGAGATAAAATTTTAAAGGTATGTGACAATTCAGCAGCATAAAAAAACCATATATAGAAATTTTTTTTATTGCGAAATAAGTCGCAAAAAATCATCTTCTTTCAAAGTATATTGGTCCATTAACAGTTTTATACAATTGATTTAAATTGAGTTTAATTGGAAACAATTGCTCAACTTAAAGTGTAATAAAGAAAATAACAAAAGCTTCCAATCATAAACTAAATAAGATGCTCACTACTCATTTCAAGAATATCATGTGCAAAGTTTTTTATGTCATTTAAATATCAGAGGACCGTTACAGTTTCTTTTAAAATTGTTTATGAACTCATGTTGTCACAATGCTCGCATACATGCCGTGTACGTGTGGACCCATTGTACAATGTATTGCTCATTCTGTTGATTAAAGAGGTCGTTAAATTCAATTGTTTTGTTTGTCTCACTTTAGCTTGTTATCATTTTTTTTCTTACGTTTATTTTTTGTTCATAGAGCGTAATTAAAATATGCTTCCACGAGCGTCGTCTACAATATATGGAACGTGAACAAATGCAACAATGGCAAGCTTCACGTCCTGGTGAACGTATAATAGAAGTTGATTTGCCTTTATCTTATGGCCTGTGCCACGTTTCGCAGCCGTTAAATCCAAATTATTTAAATACCGTAGAATTACTATGGGATCCCATGAAAGAGGTGGGAGTTTATGTTAAAGTCAATTGCATATCGACGGAATTCACACCTAAGAAACATGGTGGTGAAAAAGGTGTACCCTTTAGATTGCAAATTGAAACGTATATTGAGAGTTCGAACAGTGCCAACAGTAACAATAATTCAGTAACAACTGGAACCAAATCACCTTTAGCAGCTTCACCTACACAATTGGCATCCAATAATTCACTGGTGGGTATTGCAGCAGTGGCAAAGCAACCCATTCATGCAGCAGCTTGTCAAATTAAGGTAAATATATACTTGCATATACATACATGTAGAAATAAACAAAGGAAGAAGGAACATAATTCCCGAAAAAAAATTCAGTAAAAACAATTTATCAAAAATTTTAATTGTCGTTAATTAATTTCTTAATTGAATGACAAAACAAAACGCGTTTTCTAAAAATTTTTTTTTGCTGAACTTTAATTGATAAGTTATTGCGAGTCAGCATTAATATGAAAGTCAAAAGAATATTTCAAATACCTTAATAGAAAATTTATGTAATATATTATTATTTTACTAAGAACTAAAATATAATTGTTAATCACGTCTCCAAAGTGAACTTTATATGAAAAGAGAAACAAAATTGAAAATTTCACTTTGTTTTTCATACAATTTGTTTTGCATATTTTTAACATTAAATTTGTATGTAAACTTTATTATTAAATTTTATTCCGGCTCAAGTTCAAATCTGCAAGTCTGCAAATAATTTTTTAAGATTTGTATGTAAAAAAACTATATCTTTGTAGACTCTTTGAATTTTTGTTTTCCACATAAGTTTCACTTTTGGAATGTGATTTACAAAATTTAAAAAAATTTTTTTTATTTAAGTGAAATACAATTTTAATTATTGAATATTCGACTTCAACCTACGATGAATATTGTATATTTAATTAATAAAATTCTAGTATTCAATTAATTCAAATTTGTAACTTTATAAATAATTTTGTTCTTGATTACATCAGTAATTGTTTCAATTAGGAATTGAAAACAAAATTAGTTTTTGAATTGTTTTTGGTGAAATTTTCGAGGCGTAATTTTCAATGAAAATAATACCTATTTACTAATTTTAAATAATTTTGCTGTTATGGAAAGGAATTCTTAGAAGTTTTGTTAAATTGGAAACTTTAAATTTGCGCCTTTATTGATAAAAAGTATTTTATTCTCATATAACAAATTTCTATACAAAATCTCTCAAATAATCAGTTTATAAGCATAAAATATTTTTTGTGAATTAGGGGGCAAATTACGGCATTCAATATCGATCGAAATTTCTATTTAAATTGTATTGAAATTTCGATCGATATCGTATGCGGTAATTTGGCCCCAGGCCCATAGTATTTAAATAACAATAAAATTGTTGTAATATATTCAATTTATGGAAATCTGTACAATATTTTTTGAATATCTTAAGTCACATCGTTTGAGAGTGAGTAATGATCGCAATTACAAAATTAATTGAAAGGAATTTTTGATATTGTTTTGAATATTTATTTATTAGAGTATTTTAAGCTCATTTCAATTGTTTGTCTTTTCACATTTCAGGTTTTCAAATTAAAAGGTGCTGATCGCAAGCACAAGCAGGACAGAGAGAAAATTCAAAAGCGTCCACAATCGGAACAGGATAAATTTCAACCCAGCTACGAGTGTACAATTATGACAGATATACCACTGGATGTAATAGCGACAAGTAATAATCAGAACTCCAATGGCTGCTTTAGTCCAGAATAGTAAGTATATTTAATAAATTTTAAAACATTTTAGTAGTTTTATTTAAATCAATTGAGAATATACAAAATTTTCATATGACGTTTTCTTCTCAATTGTAATAAAAAAATTTGTTCATTCATAGCGCAAATGAAAGAAATTAAGTCCAAAACTTCTCCATTTATTTGAAACGACAGACATTTAAATTTTAACAAATTGACCTGTTAAATTTTTCAATAGTAGGAGTATCTTCCAACTGTAACCTTCCCACTAATATGACACATTGAAGAAAATCGTTTTGTTATCAAATTGTTTCACAAGTTCTATCAATAGAATCACAACACATGCAAGGGAACGGAGACTTTTTAAGTATTTTGTTTAGTTTTATTTAAACAAACAAACTATTTCTATTTACCCGTATTTGAATTTATAAAATCAATTAAGTTTTACACGTGTTACATGACTTTCGGTTCAATAAATTTAAATAGAGTCGCATAGTAAAGCTATTTTATAATTTCAATAATTATTATTAAATTAACTTACATAGTATTCATATAGCAAACTGTTTAATTAATTAATGGAAGTTTTTTTTGCTTACTTGTATTTTTTTAAATAAAATGCGCACATATGTTTTTGTCATGTGATTCTGCAAAAAAGTTATAAATGCATACATAGACATTTTTAAATTAAGTAATTAAGTACAGAGAGAAAATTGTCGCTTATTGAAACCTTTAAGTTTCTAAATTTTTTAATAAAATTTATTATTTTCATAAATCATAAATTCATTGAAGTCTAATTAATAGCTATAGTGTACGGAAAAAAAGTCTAGAAACTTTTTGGTATTTAGATCGTTTATTCCAATTACCCAGTTTAATATAATGCACTTTGTATCAGGATATGACCGCCTTCTAATCGTGTTTACTGTTAGTCTTATTGTTTATGATTCGAATGCAGTTGCAAATAAACAAAACTGAAACTTTAAATTGCAGGCATTAGGTTAAGAGTTTTGAAAATTAACTTGTAAGTTTTCTGAAATTTCAAAAATTTTCTAATATACAATAATTTTTTGTATTCTACTTAAATTATAAAATCTTTAGCTAATTCATATCATATCTTAAAATCCAGGGTAATTTTTTCCACTTGTTGCGAATTGAATTTTATTGAGAAAATTCTTTAATAAATTTAGCTTAAATTGGAAAATACCCAACTAAGTTTGAAATCTCGGATATGTGTATGTACGCTTTATTCTCTATAATTTAAACTATTTTTACATCATTTGGCGAGTTATTGTCAAACAAAAATTCTTTTATTCAGCTAAAAAAATATGATTTTGAATAATATATTTGTCTGAAAAAAATTCCGATTAAAAAAAATAAATAAAAATAAAATTTTTTCGACATGATGGTAGTTTAAAGTCTGTAGCAGCTATTGATATAAGTATTTTGTTACTAACCCAATCAAGAAAAGGAGAGTTTGACGAACCAGTTTTATCTGTAGCAATACCGCTTTACAATTCAAATGCCATACGCAGGTAAATTGTATGAATTCAGGAATAGCAACACTTTGCACCGTTATCGTTTTTGTCATATATTTATTTATATAACCATGAACTAGTCCCATTGTCAATAGTGTTTGTGCTTTAAATAAAAGATTAATCAAAACTAAAATTGTATTTCAAACAAACGTTTGTTTGAAAAGCAATAATTTTTTTTATGTAGGAAAAAATAAAATTCTATTAACTGCTACCTTATAGTCTTTTGTAAATTGCATGCGACCCTCGTATTTGATTGAGAGTAATTGCATTAATGCATATAGCACCCCATTGTCGCTGTTTAACATGT
Organism: Linnaemya tessellans; assembly: GCA_951800035.1. Lineage (NCBI taxonomy): Eukaryota > Metazoa > Arthropoda > Insecta > Diptera > Tachinidae > Linnaemya > Linnaemya tessellans. The sequence goes on along the minus strand of OX637534.1, from coordinate 114,975,310 downwards.
ACACAATTGTCAGATAGTTTTATGTAATAAAGAATAAATTATTTCCTTTTAAAAACCAGATTCAATAAACGCACGACAATATTTTTCAAGCTTAACATATTGAAGGGAAATTTTAATCGTTTGTGAAACGGTTATTTCAACTTGATTAACTATTCTTAAGATCAATAATTCACATCGAAAAAATGATTCTTCACTAACGCGATCTGCTCTCGTAAAAAATTTTAACATATTTGTCGGTTTGTTATCATGGAGCCAACAAATTAATTATCAAGTAAATACTTGAAATTAAATTTGTAATTAAATTTTAATTCTTGTTTTAATTATTAAAACAAGAAGGTACTTCGTTCGTTCGTGAATTAGCTGAGTATAAAAATAACTTCATTGCCTGCGCCACGATGTCACTATATATCGTGATGTCAAAGCAAACACAAATTCAAAGATCTTGAATGAAACTGTTCCACAGAACTATCCCTAGTGACTTTGTGGGACAGACGATTGATTTCAAATAAGCGTCTCATCAAAATATATACAAAAGAGGTATTCAGAACATATAAAAGAGTTACGAGCCCAAATAAACACCGTAAAATATAGGACAATCGCTTAAATGACACTGCTTGTTGTATCGTTTAAAGTTGTATTTGAAAAAAATATTCTAAGTGAGCTATTATTGATAATCTTAACAGATATTTTTCCAGATGTACTTCCTTCTTGACGTCTGGTGTCAATCTCCCTTGATTCCTAATACCTGTTTATGAAAACAAAAAAATTCTGGAATATATATTTTGTTCCTCTGTGTATTTTTAATATTTAAAATTCATTTTTATAAGATTGCTTCTATATAAATATTGCTGTATATGTATGTAACAGCCCTTTTCACACTGCGCTAAAGAGTAAAAAAAAGGGCGGACTAAACTTAAGTTGATAATATTTAGGAAACAAAACAAAACTAGATGCATGAACATGCACACGTGTTTGCCAGTGTATTTGTTGCAAATAAATTGAGCAAACTACAACAAAATTGTGTTGGATGTTGTATTTATCAGTCAGACAAGAGTTTGCTTTTTTCACATGCAAGATTAACCGGTTTTATGGTTTTACAAAAAAGATTTAAAAGTTTTACTTTTATTTATTTAATTTGTAATATTTTTTCGATATGAGTCACATACACATGCTACATGTACTCGTATGTATGTATGTCGTCAACATCTTTTCCAGAGATAGAGAGAGAGAGTGAGAGTATTTATGTTTGTGTGATATAAAAATATATTTTTAGCAAACATACTAAATTTCGTATCAGTTTAATACAGACATCTTTTATATGAATGTACCACACCATATGTGCTTAAAAATTAACTAATAAAAAGAATTATTACAAAAAGAAACAAACAAGAACAAAAATAAACATGTCCTTTTTATTAAAAGAAGTACGAAAAAGCAATTCACATGTTAAACAAGTTTTTTTTCGCTCGCATAAATAAGATGTATTTTTCTAATGATTTAATTTCATTTTATCATTTTTAGTATGAAAATATGGCCAAATTCTCCCGTACATATGCCAAAATATGATGGTATTTTACCATTTACCGGTGCCTCACCAAATGCCAATGCTAGTCCAATAGCTATAAATAGTGTCTCCTCAACAAATTCAACAAGTCTTAAAATAATGGATCCAAATAATATGGTTAGCCCGCCAGCCATGGTCAATGATATTGATGAATATGTGAGTATTTGATTTAGATGATTTAATTGCACTGTGCTACATATTATGAACTAATTTATGGCATCAACCGATTTTTTTTTTACTTTTTATACCCATCATTTAAAGTTTTTTTTACTAATAACTTTATTAAGTACATAAGTGAGATGCTTTTGCAATTCAGCTATTCCGTCGTCATCGCTTTTCGAAATTGATTTGAAATAATGGCATAAAAGTAAACAATTAGCTACTAGAGTTAGTTTTTTTCCAGAACAAAAAAGTTGGGCTTAAGTTAAATAAAAGTTTAGAATAAATGAAACATGCAGAAAAATAAAAGTAGCACTGTGTTGTTCGTATATGAGAACATTAATTCAATAATAATAAAATACTCATGTACAAATTAATAATATTTGAATAAATAAAAACATTTAACCCATCTACGTCATAAATATACATAAACATGAGTAGATAAACATGAGCAATAATATCGAAACGTAGCGTTTTCTGTTGAGGTGTTTTAGTTCAGGGAATCCATGAATGAATTTATCGTTTTCACAGTTTGTACCGTTGATTTGTTTTAGTGCGGGGAATCCATGAATGAATTTATCGTATTCATATTTTGCATCAGTCTAATATGACCATTCTTTACTTTTCGCTGTAGCACAGTGTAATTTATTATTTGGTCCGTTTGTTAATCCTATGTAAATGATTTAATATTTTTAGAATTCGATTACCATAATGCCTGATTCAACACCAGCACAAGTAACCCAGTGGTTGACATATCATCGTTTAACATCATATTTATCAACCTTTGCCCATTTCTCGGGAGCTGATATTATGAGGTAAGTTATTTAAAAAAATTTTTTTTGTAATAGTTATTTAGCCTGCATAGTCGTTGAAGCTTTCTTAACTGTAGACAATCTAACCGCTTATTGGTTTAGCATTATTCCTGCTCTAAGTCCATGTTCAGACAACAGTTTGTTATCTGCCTTGTGTTCTCTATTCATGGGAGAGGGCCGATACTATGGCTTGCTTAGCACTAGATGATGTATTTTTAATTCCGTACTTCTGAACATCGTTGCCGGAATGATGATTTTCGTCGGTTTGAAATCGCGTGAATTCAAAAATAAATCATGGTCGTGAAAACGTTTTGATAATCTCTTATTCAGAATATGATTTGTTGAAGTTTTCTTGCGTATGATGATTTTTTAAATTGGCTTTTTATATTTATTTATTTTTTGTGTCAGTGCTAGCAATATTAAGAGTAAATCGTTATGGAAAAGAAGACAAAACAAATCTAAATATTAAATCTGTTTTCTGCTTAACGTAAACTCTTGATAGAATAACTTTAACCCTTAATCTAACAATTAAATTTACGTGATATATTTGTTTTTTGTTTCATCTCTTAGAATGTCAAAAGATGATTTAATACAAATTTGCGGTCTTGCCGACGGCATCAGAATGTTTAATATTTTAAGAGCCAAGTAAGTTATTTTTATAAAATTAATATTGTATCGAAAAAAGAACCGAAATAATATTATTTCTTTTTTTCAGAGCCATAACACCACGTTTAACACTCTATGTTAGTTTAGATGGCAATAACTATAATGCCATATATCTTATCTCTAATACATCTAAAGAACTATTACAAAAACTATTTAAACTTCCCGGTTTTTATGAAATAGTTGCCAAAAGTTCCACACAAAATGGCAGCACCTCTGCCGCTGGCAGTGGCAACAATAGCATAATCGACAATTCTTCACCGTTTCATAGCTGGAGCATGCATTCCAAATATTCGGGCAGTGGCTCGAATATTTTCAGTGAAGTCAACAGTAAAAGTTTAATTTATGTTACCGGTCCAGCTGGTATACATGTTGCCGTTACCGACGAGGTATTAAACAATGAAATGCGTGATGGTAGTTTATATGGCCTTGAAGTACAAAGTGGAAAAGTTATTATGAAATTAATCAATAAAAATGAGAATTAGTTAAGTATTTAAAAATATTTAGATATAAAATTAGTACAACTGCAGTAATATTGCATTTAGAATTTCATTTGTTTCCCTTCCTTTCTTTTTCACTAAAATGACTGTTTAAAAAATAATTTTACCATGCATTTTGATATCATGATTATTTAATGAAGTTATTTGTAGTTGAGAAAGAGATTAGTTTGTTAAAGAAATTACATAAGCTTCTTTTTAATTATTCATCTCTTTTTTTTAAATAAGGGACATGACTTTGCTGCTATTTTAATATAAAGCAGGGGAACAGAAGGACTCAAAGATATTTTCAAGCATTTTCATATTGCAAGATCCCTTCATGTCTTTTGTTATATTACACAGATTTGTATTTCAATTATACATTTATGAAAAATATTAATTGCTTTTGTCCTCCACTTTTACGAAACTATTGCCCAGAGACTGACAACTCTTAAACAGTTGCATTACACGATAGTGTTTCCTAAGCGAATAATTTTCGACTGCAGCATTCCGAAACTACCATATAATATTGAGTTAAGTTTTCTATCTGCCATAGTTTTGTATGGTAAGTTTATTTCTATTAAAACCTATCATGATTGAGATCTCTAGAAATATCTTGTCAATTCGTATTGATTATGGAGCAAATATCACAGGTATCTATATTCAAGAAAATATTAGAAACTTACCACTGCTTGGCTCAACCCATCTTAAATAGCAAGCAAAGTGGTTGACCTAAAACATTATATATTGATTAAAATAATATCTTATTTGTATACGCTTTTCCACAAAAATAATGTAAATAATATTTATAGCTTTTATGTTTTATCTACATTAAATTTTAAATTTATTAAACTAATTTTTCATTACAAATTTCTAAAAGCCGGGAACGCATAAGAAATTTTGTAAATTATATATAAAAAATTGTATAACTATTATATAAACTTCTTAACATTAAATACAAATTTTAAGATCAAGCTTTTCATTATCTAGTGTTACATAATAATATTTAGCTTAATATTAAGCTTAGGCATGCATTTCGTTTAAGGAGTTGTAGAAACTCATTTCAAACTCTTCCCAAAAACAGACTCTTAAAATATTAAACTTGTCACCACCACCAATCAATCAATTGACCACTTATAATTTTGAGATTTTGTTTTGTTTACTAATAATCGAATCAATTTTAGTGAAATAAAACTTTTTATTTTTAGTTTTATTTATGTTGCATATTTTTCTTATATTATTAATAATTTTTGTAAATTATTTTAAGTCTTAGAAGAAAATTAAAAAAAAAAGTCAGACAGACCCATTTTAAAAGCACATTTGAAAAAGACATAACAAATGTTCTTTTAAAAAAAACATCTAACATCTAATATGCCAACGACAGCAGCAAATTACAAAAATTATTCCCAATAAACGTTTAAAGTTTTTATTTTTTGTAAAGTAATAAAGAGAAGGAATGATGAATGGTCTGCGAAATGTTCTTGTCACATGTTTCTTTTAAATTTTTTTTAATATATTTAAACGAGGTACGTATATACAGTTTCTTATAAATATTTTATTTTAAAGTATTTAAGAGAGCACATTGGGATATTTGCATAAAAGAAAATAATAACATAAAAATGCAGCTACATAAAAAAAAATAAATTTTTGGACATTTATTTTTTATTAATGTGGCACACAAACATTGTATATTTCTAATCCTTTTCTGCTGGATCAGTTATTGTACACCTCACGGGAAACAGTTGTGGTGTAATATTTTGTAAATTTGCTTACAACCTTATGAAATAATGAAAAAACTCAAATTTTTATTAAGTGAACTACTAAATAAAAACTACAATATTTCAATAATTATTTTCGTATTAACAAAAATATTAAAATCGCATTACTAGCGATGGGCATACATACATATGTACGTCCATCCATGTAAGGGTACATATGTGTGTTCGCTTTTGCTTATAAATATGGAAGCAAATAAGCAATGGACGAATATTGGAAAATTGTAGAAAAGATTTATAAGAATCAATACAGATTGTAGAAATTTTTTGCCCTGTGAAATTTATCATCCAAAATTTAGCTGATTGGAAATACAATTTAGTGTCTTTTTATAAATATATTGGCAAAAATTCAAACTCTTCAAAAGATCTGATATTACAGCACTTACATGATTGTCTACGTTGCTACAGTCGACTTTTAAAGTTGAAGCATAACATTGAGTAGTTGATCACAAATTGCCTGTTCGGCAAATTGAATCATATACCGAATAATTTTGTTGCCTGAGGTCTCTTATGTACACATATACCCGTGCTCAAGTGTATGCATTCTGCATGTCTGTAGTTTTCTTTAGTTTTTCCTTTTATTTTCTGTATCAAGGTGGGTGGGGGTAACCGCTTACGTGTACGTAATTTCATGTACATAATTATCACACATATTAAATATTTAAATAATAAATATCCTCAAGTTGTTGGGTAGAATCTGCTTAATTATTAATTTTGTTTATATGAACTTGCCTATAACAACTCAGCAGTAGCACAAATTAGAACAGACATATAAAATTTGGCATTTAGAAAAGTTTCACGACAACATTTCTAGAAAATTTACAGTTATAATACACAAAATTTTATTATTTTTTTAGATTTTGTTATTTATTACATTTTTTAATAACAATTCTTTAAACCTGAACGAACATGCAAAATATCGTAAATTTCAGCTCTTAATCATGTTTTGTGAAAACTCAATCTATTCTTTATTGTAATTCATGGAGAATTGAAAAAAGTAGAAACAAATCATTCTCTTACAGCTCTGCGAAAGGATATATGTATAAATTTAACCCCTATTAGTTGTATTAATTAAAAAAATTTAATTAGCTTTTACCCAATTATAAATATACTTATGTATATGTATATGCGTATGTATTTGTGTATGTATGCATGAGTGCATATAAAAGGACCCACATTTTAAAACCTGCTTCATTTTCGAACTTATAAGTTCTTTAGTTGAAATGCATAGCATGAGTGATTATCGGGAAAAAGTCATATCGACTTATAATCAACAATACAATTCGCTGAAATATTTTGCACTGTGGGAATTGTCACCCAACACTGTGGTCTATTTGAAAATAATTTATAAAATTTACTTCTGGTATATTCTTATATTTTGGCTTCTACTATTCGATTTAGTCATGGTCATACAAATTATCAACAAAATCCATAGCATAAAAGAAGTGATTCGAGTACTTTTCATGTTGGCCACGGCTGTCGCTGTTTTGGGAAAGTTTCTAACGGTTAAAATAAAAAATCAATCGTATGAAAAGTTTTTCAAATTAATGTTTGATGAAAGATTTCTGCCACAGAGCTCAGAAGAGAGACAAATATTGCTAGAAAGTATTAAGCTGAATGTTAGAGTTCGCAATTTTTATCGCATCATATCCTATTCCGCCTGCGGCTCCTTTATTATGAGTCAATATATAAGTGACACCCGCGATTTGCCAGTTAATATTTACACACCTTTAAATATGGACACAAAATGGAAATATAATATAATGTATATCTATGTGTGTTTCTCAATGGCAGTATTGTGTCTGATCAATGTACCTTTTGACACGTTGTGCTCATCGTTTTTAATACATTTGAAGGGACATTTGGATTTGTTGGGACATCGTTTGGAAAATATAGGCAGAACTACTAATTGCTCAGAAGATTTTATACTACAACAGTTAAAGGAATGTGTACGTTACTATAATCGTCTTTTAAAGCTCTCAAATGATATTCAGTATTTGGTCAGTAAGCCGATGTCATTGCAAATCGGGTGCTCGGTGTTTGTATTGATAGCAAATTTTTATGCCATGTCATTGGTAAGTAGAAGTCTAATAATATATAAATAATTATTCAACTATAGCTTCCAAGATTTAGACGGTTACTCTATATGGTGACAGCTGCATTTCAGATATTATAAAAAATATATGTATTTGAAAAAGTTTGTAATATTGATTATTTCCCTTATTAGCTTTCCAAATCCGGAGAATTGGGAAACTTGATTAAATTTGGCATCTATCAGGCTTGCATGTTATCCCAAATATTTATATTGTGCTATTTTGCTAATGAAGTGTCATTGAAGAGCTCTGATATATCATTTAATCTCTATAGTTCGGATTGGTATAAATGGAACAAAGTAAATCGGAAATTGGTTTTGGTTATGATGCTACGCTTCGAAACACCGATACGTATAACATCTGTTAATAGTTGTTACTCCTTTAATTTAGCAGCATTTACTTCGGTATGTGTTATTTGATAAAAATTAAGATAAAAACATTTTTCAAAATTTTCTTAAATTCTTTCAGATTGTCAATTCTTCTTACAGCTACTTTGCCCTTCTTAAGCGCGTTAATGGTTAAATAAAAATTTATCCCAATCTAAAATTCTACTAATGTATGCAATTATATGTATGTATATTATTATCAATATTATTAATACATATACTTAGTTCGCTCTCTTAAGGCGTACAAAAAATGAATTTTGTACGAATTACCAACTAAGTCTGTGTTGAATATTAAAAAAATTTAAATAAATGTTGTTTTACAAAAGTGTTAACTTGTGAATCGTCAAAACTGAAGAAAGGAAATTTATTATATATATATATATATATATATATATATATATATATATATATATATATATGTAGCTGCTAGTTAATATTATGCATTAAATATGAAATGATATTCGCTCATTCAGATATAATATTACGGCTCAAATAACATTTATAACAATATGCAGCATTTTATTTGATCTGATACTCGTACATATTCATATTTACAATAATATCAAAAAAGAAACGTATTATTATTTGTATTGTTTATTTGCACATGTGGCAGTACTGTTTCCTGTCTCGTTATCACGTATTGCCATACTGATTAAAAGTATGCCCAAAACTTTCAATAGCATTCAGCTGACATGTGGCTTCTTGACATATAAAACAAAAACAGTGTTTATATGTGTGCATACATAAATTTGTAAGAAAATAAATTATTTCTTGAATACGAACAAATAAATTGAAAACTACTTTTAGTGTTATCAAAACTCTATAATTCAATAAAAAATTTGATAACAATATAATGAAAATACATTTATAATGGCGGTTAATGTTTCCACACCTAGCAGTGTCTGTCTATATTGCAAAACAATCTCGATTGCAGATGATGAAAAGGAATTTCGCGAAATTTATGATGAAGTGGGCCTGGAGCTACAACTACCAACGTTAGTGGAGACATTTTTTCATATTAAAGTTATAAATGATGGAGGAAAAAATGTTCTGTGTGATGATTGCCTTAATCGGCTTATCGATTTGTATGACATGGCGGAGCATGCCAAAGAAGAAAAGATTAGGGCAGCAGGTGTGGGAAGTCCCAAAAGCGAAGCTGTGGTTACAAATAATCTGAGAAAAGAAGGTGCAGATGACTCTGCAAAGCAAGTAGTAATAAGGAAGGAAAGTATAAGTAAAGGACAGAGGGTTATAAGTACTAATGATGATGGTTCCCATATAAAGGAAAATGATCATGGTCATTCGACGCCAAATGACTCCAAAATTGTTTTACAAAATACAAGTAACATTGAATACAAATGTTTGAAAATGTTGCCCTTAAGTTCCAACTTAAATCTTCCAAAGACCAACCAAGAAAGTGATGACGAAAATATAGATGTTATATATGAAAATATGGAAGATGTAGTTGGTAACTACAAAGAAAAGCATGTGGAACATTATCCAGACGAAGAGTACGTATTTGTAAATAACAGTGATGACTCACAAGATGTAAATGAATCATCTTCAAACATCATAATAGAAGTTAGAAATCCAGAGGAACCTGAAAGCAATGAACAAATTGAGTATATTGAAGATTATGAAGTTCAAGGTATGGAAATAGAAGAAATGCTTAGCACGAATTCGTTAAGTGAGTCTGAAAAATTGGTACCAGTGATGCAAAACCTCACAAAAGCTATTGCGCGCAATAGCCAAAATGATTTGGAAGATGATAATTCGGTCGAGTTAAGTAGTGAGAATGTAATTGATGGTTCCCAAACTATAAATCAACAAGAAATTGATATGGAAAACATTTATATAGAGGAGTCCGAGGATATTTATTATGAGGAAGACTCACAGATGAATGAAGAAACTGATTGCATAAACGAAATACGCACTAGGGCAGAAAAAAATAACAGTGAGACTAATTCATCGGAAATATTAAAAAATAACCTGCAGACGGCTACTGCATCGAGCAATTGCAATGAAAATGAAACTAAATTTTATAATGTGGAAAATATTAACACTGGAGAAATTATTACAGCAGACCAACTAGAGGACTATGATGATGAATTTTGTTTAGAAGAGGAATATTTAATTGAAGGTAAATGATACACAAAATACTGCGTATAATAAAATATATGATTAATTTGTTAACTCTTTATTTTTATAGAAATAACATGTTCCGAGGATTATGATAAAGTTGATTTACACGATTACTTGGACAAAGTTTTAGTAACAAAATTTCATGATTTACAGCTAAAATGGGAAAAGGAGTGTAAAGTAAGTGCCTGCATAATGGAAACAAAAACTTTGAGATATTTGCGTTTTTCACTTTGAGAGGATCATATTTAACATTTTCATTACAGCTATGTCTCCATATGCACAATACCTTTGAAGAGCTATTAAGTCATCCGTGCATACTTGATTTCGAGGAGGAGGATCTGTTCTGTTGCACAATTAAAGATTGTGATGAGACCTTAAACAGCCTAAATGCATTTGCAAGACATTTAATACTGACACATCATGATAATTTAGAAAGGTTAAACATATAATTTCATAAAGTGAAGCTACAGAATTAAAGCAAGTTTTATTCACGTTTTAGTGTATCAATTTATGGTAAATGTCCAGATTGCCAAAAAACATTTTCAAATATATTAGACTTTAATAAACATTCTTGCTGTCGCAATATAAAAAGGAAATCTGGGCTGCCAAATTATTGTCAATACTGCGATATGGATTTCCAATCTTTAAAAAGGTATTTTGCTATTGTGTTATAAATATATAATTAATATTGATGTAATTTACTTTGTTATAGATACGTTTTTCACATGCAATTTCATTTAACAAGTCGCCGGCCAAAGGTGTGCTTATTGTGCGGTGATTTATTTAAAAATTCCAATGATTTCTTTGAGCATACTCAATATCAACATATACCTGAAAATTCTATGGCTTGCATAAAGTAAGTTCTAGTTCAGTATCAGTGTATTATTCAAAATTATGGATTTAATATGAATTGTAATTATTAGATGTGATCGCTTCTTTAAGAAAAAGGAAGTGTATCAAAACCATATGGAATTGCATGAGGACTCTAAATATCAATATGGTTGCACTCTTTGTCCCAAGAAGTATACTAATAAATTTGGTTTGAATCAACATGTGGTAAATAGTATCAGATTTTTCACAAACTTTATATTTATTAAATAATTTTCAGGACACTTATCACAATAACAAATCTAATGCTTTACGGTGTAGTTATTGTGAAAAAGAATTCGTGAATAAATTATCATATCGAAATCACATGAAATGTCATGGAACTGATGTGCAAGTGGAATCGTTTATTTGCTCTACGTGTGGCATTATAAGTAATAACTCGGAATTTATTAAGGTGAAGAAACCTTCTATGTATTTTTAAATTACTTTTAAAAACGTGAATATTTATTTTCCATAATTAGCACCATATTGAATCAGATGAAGATTCGCCGTGTTTCTCAACGTCTATAGAAGAAGCCACTTTAGGTTTTGGTTATACATGTGAAAATTGTTCTTTCGATTTCCATACAATTCAGCATCTTAAAGCACATCGTTTAAGCGATATTCATAGCGATGAACTGTTCTATTGTGGTATATGTCGACAAAGCTTTAAAAGTCTACTGCACATGAGAAATCATTCTACGAATCACAAGGATTTTAAGGAATGGCAAGAGTCATTTCCAATAACACGTTTTTTTGTTTGCAACATAGGCGTAAGTCAAATATTAAAGGCTTTGAAAATTACATTAAAATAATGCAACGATTTCTTCTTGTCAAAAAGAGTATTTGATCTTTTATAATAATTTATGCAACGATTTCTTTTTGGCAAAAAGAGTATTTGATCCTTTATAATAATTTTCGAAATGGTATTTTTATAAAAGCAATTTTTAGATAAAGATACTTCTTAAGTTGTAATAATAACTTTTTAAGTGTAAAGTCTTGTTTATATAAAAATTTAATTTAAGCAATTTTTATTTATATAAAATGGATCTCAAGTTTAAAAAGTTATTATGAAAATAATATTAAAAGACACTTCTTAATGCAGGCAGATATTATTTTAAATGCAACTTTCATACATATTTTTCTTTGCGGAAAAGTTTACTTTTTATAAAAGAAACTTGTTACAAGTTTTTTTTTATAAAAATTTTACTTAGGGTAAAGATGTTAAAAGGAGATTTCAGCAAAGTGTAGATTACTTAAATTGTATTTTATATTTATATATTTCTAGGATTGTCAAGAGTTCTATCCAATATGGACTACATTATATTACCATAAAAGACGTCCACATAAAACAGCAGAAGCTTCAACTTCACCTAAAAAGTTCGAATGCCAGTTTTGCCAACAATTGTGTACATCAAAAATGTCGTTGGCTGTCCACGTAGCTAGAAGCCATAATAATTGTATGGACCTTATTTTAGTACAAATATATTTTAAACATAAGTTTTTCTTTTTTAATTTTAGCAAATATTAAATGTTCTTACTGCAAGCGAGGCTTAAAATCCCAACAGCTTTTGCAAGAGCATGTTGATCATTATCATACAAAAGTTGAATGTGACTTATGCTTTAAGAAGTTCAAAAATCGTCGAAATTTAGAATCGCACAATAACATGGTGCATCTTAATATTAAGCGATATTTTTGTAAACATTGCGAGAAAGGATATTTTCATAAAAGTGAAAAGGATCTCCACGAAAAGAAGGTAATTTAACAAATTGATTGTGTAATTTTTCCTTTAAATAATCCACATACTGTTCAGGTTCACCCTAAGGTTGCCTTCAAATGTGAAATATGCAATTTTACAACTAACTATCCGGAATCTTTGGAAATTCATATGGACAAACATAATAACAAGTTAAAATTTCAGTGTACAATATGTGGCAAAGAGTTTGGTCGCAAACAACTTCTCAAAAGCCACTTAAAAAGGCATCTTGATAAAAAAGAGTAAGTTTTTCCAAAATCATATAATGTGTTTTTTATTATTATTATTTATTTTAAACGTATTAGCTATCAATGTGATAATTATTTAAAAGAAAAGGGTTGCGATGCAACTTTTGTTTCGGGCGCTCTATTGAAAAGACATATTCAAAATACACATCTCAATTCAAGCTATAACTTTAATATGGAAACCGGCGGCCAGAGTAATATTAAAACTACTAAGAAATGTTCCGAAACCGATTTAATAAATAATATTTCATATGAAATATTAGAAATCGACGATGACAGTATGACCGAAAAGAGCCATTTAAATGATACGGAATTTGAACGAAATGCTATTGAATTGGTATTGGAAAATGATGTCGAGTTTGGTGAGCAGTAAAATAATAGTAACGAAATCTTAGCAATATGAGAAATTAATTATTGTTACAAGTGAGTGAACAACAATTTAATTATATTATTGTTATTAAGTACTTAAGGAATTGAAATTATACATGTATGCCCTTCTTCTTAAATTATTTTTTCGATGTCACAGCGACAAAATTTTTCGAGATCTATTTTAGTGGTTTCTTTTGGTTCGCAAATTTACTATTTTATATATTTATAAGGTTAGAGGTAGATTTTATCACAGAGAAATTAATCATAAAATCGTTAAGATCTGATGAGATATAATAAACTTATAACACATTAAGGCCGGATTTTTGGGATCTAAGTTAAACTCGGTTTAGTTAATCTGAAAACAGATTTTTGCCGCTATTATCAAGTTTTTATACAAAATTTTGGCGGAACAGCTTAGTTTTGCTTGAAATGTGTGTCCTTAATGAAATAATAAAAAAAATCGTAGTTTGCTGGAAAAATCAGAGTTTCAGACTTCATTAAACTAGGTTTAAACTTAAACCACCTCTCAAAAACCCGATCTAAGTGGAAACACCTAAGCATACGTTCCGGAAAAATATGTATTTTATCCTTAAGTGATTTTGTCTATAAATTTTCTTTGTTCTTTTATATTTTATGACATAAAAAAATACGTGGAGATTTTTCGTTCGAAGTTTTCGAAAGTAAGCCAATCTTAGCTCTCGTTTCATTTTTCCGTGGTACCCTGAATTTCGAATTGTAGAAATATTTCTGGGAAAGTGAAAACGAAATAATTAATAATTACAGATAATAAAAAAAATTTATTTAATTTAAACAAAAATATTAAATTAAATTACAGAATTAATTACATTTGTTCACTATTTATTACATGTTATTTGTTATATTACTAATTTAAGCTTTAGTCTCTGGTTTGAGAATAAGCAAAGCCTTCGTTTTGCCCTCCTCGTTTCTTTTTTTAAAATGATTTAATTGGACTTTTTACTCTTTTTTGATTGTTTCAGTTTAAGTTTCTCTTGCTTTTTCAATTCCTTCTCCATTAAAGATTTGTACAATTTATAACCAAATAGAGCTGAAAGTAAAAAAAATATCGTTTATTTGAGAGATACAGTAAAACCATAAATACAAATATTTAAATAAAGCAAAAATTATATTAAACAGCCTACCAAATATAAATAATATTAAAAATATAATGGCCGCAAATATTGAATAATTATAGACTCTTTCGAATTTAGCATGTTGCATTAGTTTCGTTTCGATCTTATCGATAGTGGCACGAAATGAATCTTTCATTTCATGTATAAAATGTATTTTATCTGAATTAGATAATTCTTCTAATTGTAATTGTAACTTATGGATCTTGTCGATTAGTTCGTGGGCAAATTTATTAGAACCGGTTTTTTCAATTATTGATTTCACCGACTGTTTCAATTGTTCTATTACATGTTCGCCGTCATTATTATTGTTTGTCATTATGTTTTAATTATATTAGATTTAGCTAATAAAACTCTAAACAATGCACAGTATGGGACGCGTTATCGTTCGCTAACTGTTTGTTGCAATATTTAATAGTGGACTAACTTTTTAAAGCTTTTTTTCTAAATGTTATTGTTCTCATATATTGTTTCAGTTATAAAAAAGCAAAAGCTTTCTCTTTATACCCACATTTTTTCTTTTTGTTTTTTACTTTTTTGTTTAATCTTATCTCTATGTTAGTTTATGTTGCTAGACATTCTAGCCAGTCCAACTTTCTTATCATCCATCCATCCATTCGCCATGTCTATTGTTGTTGCACACATTATGTCAACTTTCAAAAGTAGCAACGCTTCACGTGTTTTATTTAGTTAATGTTGTAGAAGTTGTTAAAAGCTTAGAAAAGTTGATAAAAAAAAGCGTGTGCTCTCTAAGGGAAATTTTAATTTATTTTTACGCGTACATAAGTATGGGCACACATACATGTGCATATGAACGTATGGAAAACATGTTGTATGTATACGTTTTTAAAAACGTTACTAATGAAACTAATTGACCCCCGTTCACCCAGAAAGTTTGTTTGCTATCAAAATACAGTTGTTTTGCTTTTAATAAATATCTCAAGTTCAAACTAATTATTATATAAATGCTACCAACAACGCGATCTTCTTAAAGCATTTTTTATGATTGTGCACTTGCAAAAGCGCTTCATAAGGACTTGCTTGCTGAACTAATATTTCGTCTAGACTAAAACAAATAAAACTTTTTATGCTAAGATTGGATCAATCAATTTAAATTAAAGATTGCATAAATAATAAATGCGAAAAATGTACTTTAATTTTGTTGAAATCTATTAATTTTAACTGGTAAAAACAATTTTTGCCGTTTTTTTTTGATAAGTTTGAAATATTGTACATAAAAATGTGCTTATAAACAATTTCTCTATTGAGATATAATAAACTTGTTTTGAGAATATATTTTCGTAATAACTTCCTCATATTTTTTTAACTTTGTAGCCCTACATTATTACCAGCATTTGTTTCTAGCCAAAGCAATCACAAATAAGTTTTCATTGTCAAAACAACAAACCATTTGTGTTGGCATGTATTCACAGTAGTGGGCAAAAGTGTGTTCATAACACTATTAACAACACAAAAAGAATGAAAAACAAATGCCTGGGAGATTTTTCTTATTGAATACCAGAAATGAATTTGTTTGAAACGTATATTTTGTTGTGAATAAAAGGCGTTTTTATTTTTAACAATTCGTTAGAAATTGAGGAAGTTGTTAATCCACTTTTGTTGAAAAAAAAATTTTTCTTAAAAAATAAAAATTATAATTTTAATTATAATTTATAATTTTTAATGAAATTTGATATTTAAAAAAATATTTATTTAAAATTTTATTGAAAATTTTTGTTTAAGAAATTTTTTGGTGTGACGCCCAAAATCTGTTTTTTTTAAATTTGTTAAAAAAAAAATTAAGAACTTAATCAACTTCCAGTGAATTTCTTAATTAATACATTTCTTAATTAAATTAATTATTGATAGGGTTTTATATAAAAAAACTGTTTTGAAAACATTTCTGAGTTTGAAAAAATTAAATAAAAATGTATTTGCTGAAGAAATACATGGATATTTTCCAAAGGCTATTATCGTCCTGGAAATAGGTTTGCAATTAAGTTTTCTTTGACGCCTTTTATGTGAAAAAGGCTCTTCTTACCCTAAAAATTATTCCCAGCCCGCTCCCTTGGCTTGTCAATTATTTTTTATATTTACATAACTTTTTATCCAACATATCAACACTTTTTCATAAGTTAAATTATTTGTTTTAAAAATTCCTAATGTTACTGGGAATTAATAAGGCCGATTGTCTTGGTACTTTTTGAAAACACTGTTGAGAGAGCGACAAAGAGAGAGACAAAACCTGAGAGAATAATGAACACATGAAAAGATAACAAACACCAACAAAATTGAACAAAAATGCTACAAAACAGTTTTTAAAATTTCATTGTTGAAAAAAGCAGATTATTTAATTTGCAATTAAACATTGATCATAATTAAATTATTGCTTTTGAATACTTTAATAATTTCGCAAAACATATTTTGTTATTTATGCTTAATAAAACCCAGTCTGTTCCACTTCATAAATTTGTAAAACACGAACAAAACCTACCTCCCTCCCTCCCCACTTTTAAACTTAAAATGTTTGTTAGTTTTTCTTCATTCTTACCAAATATGAGCAATAAAACAACAATCATAGCAGTGAATATCATATAGTCCCACGATGTGTGACCTACAGCTGCTGGTTGGGCATAACGCTTCATAAACTCCTGTGCAGAGCTACCTTGTGGATTATATAAACTTTCTCTTATATTGGCACGTTCTTCATCGCTAATGCCTTCCATTTGCTCAATAAGTTTCCATACTTCTTCTACGCTGGGCATTTGTAAATTGCCATCCTTATCAGCGTAGTTCATTAAACCATCTGGACCAGTAGCAGCCAGAACATCTTCCGCAAATTGTTGTTGATTTTTTGGATCATCGGCCATGTTGGTTTATTTGAACTTTATGATTTTGAAATAAATTAATTTTTTTTAAACTAATTCGTGATCGATTGGTGTGGGGAAAAATGATTTTATTGTCTTTTTATTGGGATATTTAAGCAAAGTTGGTAGTTGTTGGCAGAATAACTGTGTTGATTTCGTCTTTTTGTAAAAAACGATTTTGTGTAAGTCTGATGTTTTGTGTTAATTTATGTTTTTTAGCTTTTTTATAATTATTATTATTATGTTTATTAGTCAGTGGAAACTATACAAACTTGCTTGTTTTGTTGCTGTTAAGTATTTTTTTTAGTGGTTCAATAAACTGCATTTCCTTAATTAGAAAATTGTTATGGCATATTTTTGTTTGGTATTTTTTTTACAACAATTTACAAATGAGCAGCACAAATAGAATAAAAAAATTTAACAAAATATAGACATTTATATAATATAGAAGTAATATGTAAGTAATTTATGTGAATGGGAATTTTATTTACTTATTGAAACTATTTTTTATTAAAACACCTTTTAAGTTTAAAACAAAATGTGACAACAAATTATTTAACAAAAAAAAAACGTTAACAAAAACGTGAACAAGGCAGAAAAATTCTTGCATATTAATTAAAAAAAAAAAGTGAAATGTCGAAGACTACGGAGTAATATACGAGGGTAGTTCGAAAATTACGAGGGTAGTTCGAAAATTACGAGGGTAGTTCGAAAATTCAATGGCAAAAGTGCACCGCACCAACAAAAGCAAACCACGCTTTCAGGCCGCCACGCCAGAAAGAGTTGAAAAAATTTTGAAAAAATTTCCTTTGGGAGTGCTTTGTGTATTGTCGTTATGAAAACTAAAGTAATTGTGGTTTCGGAAGTCAAACTTAGCCTATAAGATGTAAAAAAGTGCTGGAGGCATGTTTTGCATGAATATTTTCTATGTTTATTTTTCTAGAAGTGGCACTTAGGGGACGACTCCTGCCCATGCAATGTATTGTTCCATAGCTATGGAAAGCTGGGGCTGCGTTGGAAAGAGAATTTGTAAAAACCATTTTATTTATTACTATGATTTCTGAAAAAAGATAAAAGAATTATGTTGTTGATTGTCAAGTAAATTTAAAACAACTTTTTAAAAAATTTTACTTTGGTGGCGACTCGAAAAAACAAATACTTGGCAATGGATTGCTTTCGATATTTCGAAGATTTTCGGCAACAAAAGTACATGACATTATAGATGGTTGTGTTACCTTTATTTGAAGAAATTTAAACGAAATTGATGGGGTTTTGTGACAGACTTGTTAATTTTGAACCCAAGATAATTGGGATAACCAAAATGATAATTAATGCACTTCCTTGGCACACATTCTAATAAATTTATTAATAATTGTCCTTATGTACACATACATATACATACATTGATATTGTATAAATAATTTATTGTCACATTAGAAATAAAATTAAAACCGCCAATTGATTGGAAAAAGCATGCACAATAAAAGCATACGTGGCTACTAGAATTGTATGTTCTTTTTAAATGTTTATTTAAAAAATACAATCTCTTATCACACGTTATCAGTTTTAGTAGTATTTATTAGTTCTTAAATAAAAAAAAACACTTAAAAACACATTTCCATTGCATTTCTAAACAACACGAATTTGAAATTTTTAACATGCCACACACAATCTCTTAATTTAATAAAATTTTATTTTTAATAATCCTACAAACATACCACTCAATCAATTTTATATAAAATTTAACAAAAGACAAGAACAGTCTCTGCAATTTCAACTAAACTACTGTTTATTTTAATTTTTCAATAACGTCTAGAAGTGTGACCAAACTCTGTTGGTTTAAAATGATTGCATTCCAATCAAATTTAACTAAAAAACTAAAACATATAGAACAACACCTTCTACTATGTATGTGCCAACGTCAGCAGAGATGTTTCTTTTTTTTGTCGTCAAAAAATTTATTAGTTTTATACAATAAATAAATATAGTATGTAGATATTTTTAATGAAAACATGTGGTCATGAAAAGAAAGGAAATGATAATATGGCTTAGGTAATTGTATGTATCAATTAAATACTAAAATATATGTATGCATGTGCACACATTGGAAAGAATATTTAAGCTGATAAGATTAAAAAGAAACTGCTTGCGTTACCAATGCATACTTGAACAAATTTATTGGCTACTGAATTGGGAGGGATTGTGAAAGGGAGGGCTTTACTTATATTTATATTAATAACTAAAATGTTAGAAAGATACAAGAACACATTTGGTATTTGTGCATAGTAATACATATTAATAAATAAATTAATTAGTTGAAGGCAAGACAATGTTGATAATGGATGCGTTCTTATTTAACATATAAATTTATGAAATGTATTTACAGTTCTTTATTTTAAAAATGAAACCATTAAAAACTTCTTCAAAACGAATACAAGTAAAAAAATTCATAAAATGTTATTCAATATATTTCATACAAACATATTTTTTCGAACTATGGAATAAGTAATGCCAATCCGCACAAAAACATTAGTGCGAAAAATAATTCAAAAACATCGGCCATTAAAAGTATATTGAGATAAAGTAATGCAATCAAACTGATTCCCCTAATTCCAAGTTTCGATACATATGCTCGGATCATCAGAACACCGGGCAACATACAATATGAAGAAGTCCTTATGTAGAAGATTTAGTTTTAAGTAGTAGAACTGAGCGATAGTATACTGTTGTTGTTTTTGTAATATAATTAATCTAAGATTTAGTGTTATTACAAAAAGAAAAAGAAGTACTAACAGTTGTTACATTTGTCTAAAGTGATAGTTTAATATTGCAACCAAAACTCTAAGACACCATTTAATTTGACTGTCGGTTATCGTGGGTGCCCGGAAAGGTGCCCATACACACAATTTACTTAATTATATTTTTGTATAATTATACTAGGCAAAAAAGCCTTTGAACACGATTATTTCAATTCCCACCGAGCGCTGTTACGCACTGCTTTACTCTTCAGAAAAGGTACAGCAATGTTGAACTCAAAGGTTTCAAAATATGTAGGCTTGCGGAATTTCAATAGGTATCGACCCTTTAATGCTACGTGGTCATATCTAAAAGAAATTAAATTTCATCAAATAAGGTTTTCTCTAATAAACTTTTCAAAGTGTTTGACTAGTATTAAGTTAATTTGGGTTTAGCTTGTTATAACTGCCTATTTCTCATTGTCGAACGAATTCTTTCCTTCGTATAAATACATTTGAAACAAAAACAATTTATAAAATGTTGTTCTTGTTTTAAATATATTTGTACGAAAGAAAGAATTCGTTCGACAATGAGAAATAGGCAGTAAGTATACAAACATAAATATGTGTGCAGCTCTGCAAAATGTACTGTTTTTATTCCTAATAAATAACATGAAATGATAATTTCTTGAAAAAAGAAAACCGGATATTGTTTACGCATATGTACAGAGAAATACTACAACTAATTTGTATTAACATTTGAAACTGAAATTAAAAATATATGCAGTTAAAAATAAGAAACAAACATGCTCTTTGGGATGCTTTTCTTTATTCAATATTGCGTGTTCTACGTAAATGATAGCAGATTTGTCAGTACTACAATATGCTTTCTAATTCGTTCCACATCATCAATGAAAAAAATACAACAAAAAGAGGGTATGTAAACTTACCAGCCAAACCAAAGACGACAGCGGCAGGCACATAAAATACCAAATTGGGAATACTTTGTTGAAAAGGTGACGAGCTGCCAGTTAAATCTACCATTTTGTGGTTATTTTTGAGCTTTGTTAATTTTTATAAAATAAATAAAGGAAATTTGGAAATACAGTCTCTCCTTGTGCAAGAAAACACAGTTATCCGGACGTGGAGTCTGTGAAAAACTAATGTTATCTAAAAGATACAACAAAAAAGTGCTAACAGACTGAAATAGGAAAATGATGAGCTGTTCATAGTAGTGCCATATCGTTCCGTGAAGTTATGTACAACAACTACAAAATATACGCAAGAAACATAACTCTAATTTGTGGCATAACTAAATTAAAAATGGGTTTGGAATAATTGCAAAATAATATCGAACAAATAAAAAGTATACCGTATTGTTGGGTAAGCTACATAAATATCCGGCATCACTGCGTACACTTAAAGTAAGCTTTCTAGTCTGGTTACTCCCTCATCGACTATTGTGAGTGATTTATTATTTTGACACTTCGAAAATATTTTGCAGTAACACGCAAGGAATTTTTGCTAGTCCCAGATTTGTATTGATTCTAAGTTTAATTCGTGATAAAAAGATTCAATCATGAAAATAATTTACAACGCTTTTTTCAAAAGGACTTCCACATATGCTGTGGTCATTGCTGGTTCAGTATTCTTCTTTGAACGGGCTTTGGATGTTGTATCCGATCAAATATATGAATCAGCAAACAAAGGCGTAAGTTTGTTTATTATGTAATTTTATTCCATACATTGACCAATTTATTACTTTTACAGAAACTTTGGAAAGATATCAAACACAAATACGAATAAACGATGTATTTAAGTTAAATATGAAAAGTAAATAAAAACACTAAATGAATTTACTGAATTTATTAAACAAAACCTACATAATGAATGCATAGTATAAAATTGAAAGTTAGACTATTCTGGTTGCTGGTGCACTCGATTTTAAATCGTCCTCTAATGTTTCCCAAGGCTTTTCAGGCCTCTCAGCATCCCAAGGATTAGCCAGATTATATCTAGGTGGTTCTTTAAGTACCACACCGTTCTCTTCCAGAGTTTTGAGAAATTTATCCAATTTGCCACCAGGTACTGCTTCTATATTGCACAACATTTCTGCGATACCTGCTTGTTGACACCGATTGGCTAAAACTCTCGCTAAATTCATAAATGCTGCTGTATCTTTAGTTTTATATAGTTGTTTTTTGATGGCCCACTCTGATGTGGATGCACTAATCACTGGTCCATTTTCGAAATGTTTCACTTCGGCACTCACATAACGTCCACTAATATTAAGTTCTAATTTATGCCAATAAGACCGTCCTGGTTTCTCTAAATGGTAACCATCAGGCTTGTACCCAACACGTAACTTTTCCAAATTTCTTGGATTGCGATTGATCATATAGACGGTATCTTCCTTGGGTAGGCTAAGTTTTTTAATTTTCCGCAAAACATGAGCAGAAATAGGTGGCCTAAAATGTCCAGACATGTTAGTTAATAATTTTTTATTAATGAATAGAAACAAGAACGGTAAACAGCACGCGAATACAGTATTTCACGATTTTCTTGCCTTCAGCTGTTATTAGATTTAGAAAGTGCTGCCAGACTACGAATACTATGAAGAGTTGCAAATTGGAGGACATCTTCTGTCAGCAATAAGCATCTTCTTCCCGCTTTTTTCAATTGGTTTGTGAATTGAATGAATGCTATTGAAGAAATTTTCATCATGGTCATCAGGAGGGGATTAATCCTGTAGTAATGTTTCCCGAATAAGTAAAACTGCATTTTGCGAAAAATATAATTAATAATAATTTATTCGCAATAATTGGGAAGTGATATGAAAAATAACTCAAATATATGTAAGTACGCAATTTCTATTACATCAATTACTAACTTGAATATACTTGCATGTGAGGCCAACACATCTTATATATATGTATATCAAAGAAATTATTATATTGTGCCAATACGTAATATTTAACTGTTTCATATGATTTGCAACCTTCATATTTGTTTAATTAAGATGCTGAATTATCCATATTCTGATTGTATAGTTAAAGAAAATTGTCCTTTTGGTATAGAAGTACCATGATACCAAATCCGAGTATCTACTAAAACTAGATATGTAAAAAATATTATACCATGTATGTTTTTATTATATTCATAACAGCAGTATTTATATGTACCTGCATCTCCTGGTTCAACGACAAACGATAGAGTGTTGCATACTTGATCGCACTCGGGTACTGGAGCCAATAACCAACTCTTATTGCCTATTATTTGAGCCTGCCACATTAAAAGGTTTTTATGCTCCAACTACATAAAGAAAAATGTAATTAAGTAACGAATTTGAAAAGAAATCTATGTGTATAACTAAGTTACATGCATGTATGAACCCAATTCATAACCGAGAAACACATAATCAGTATTGGCGAGTTCGGCGTCTATAGGCAAGAAATGAGGCCTGCCATATAGTTTTCTTAAATCATTCAAAACTCCGAGATGGCAATTACTCCAACCCACATACCATGCTGGACCTCTGCTTAAATTAGCCCTCTCCTCTGGCATATTTAAAACATCTTTTATGCTTTTAAGATCAGAGTGGAAGTTTAAAAAACGGCAATTTTCCTCTAAAGAACGAGGATAACGATCATAAATCTCTTTTAGAAGTTTTAAATTCAATAGCTTATAAGCTGGCCAATGACCGACGGCATTTTTAATAACTATCGGCAAAGAAGAATAGTCATATGGCGCCAACTCTTTCCTTGTCATATTTTTTAACAGTAACGGCCCCTGAACACCTTTACAATAGTCACAGTCACTTATTGGTCGCGTTGCTTCCCAAACTATATGGTTGTTTGGCAAAAAGCACTTGACACCCAGCAGGAAGATAAGTGTATGATAGACAATGGGTGTTAACAGCATAACGAATGCCATAATACCAAATGTGTACCACATATTAATTCGGTTGGGGCGTTGTTCCATATGACGTGATTTGCGGTAGGCCTCCTGCAAATCTTCCTTGGATACCAAACCTGTACGTAAGGCGCCATCATGTAAACCATTTAGTTTATCGATGAAATCCGGATCCAAACGTTCTTTGCAACGTATTGCGGACTGTCTTGCAGACGCGGTTTGTCGATTCCAAAACTTAAAGTTTTAAAAATATATTGTTAACACAGATATTCCAAATAATTATCCAAATTTTTACAAATATTACCAAAAACATTCCAGACAAAAACTTGTAAATAATGCAAATGTCAAATGCTTGTTGTTGTCGACTTAAGAAAGCTATCCATCGGAAATGATATCCCCAAATTAAGCCACAAACAACACACATTCAAACACATATATCAGTTGTCAAAGTCCAGCTGTTGTGTTAAAAGTTTCACGGTGCTTTGCTTACCATTATTTAGTCTATATTTCTTAATTTGTTTTTAATAATTCATATACTTGAACTAACTTTTTAAATGCAAAAATGTCGTAGACATGCGCAAATAAGATAAATAAAAGTAGACCATAACAAATTATAAATGTGGA
Organism: Linnaemya tessellans; assembly: GCA_951800035.1. Lineage (NCBI taxonomy): Eukaryota > Metazoa > Arthropoda > Insecta > Diptera > Tachinidae > Linnaemya > Linnaemya tessellans. The sequence continues at coordinate 114,950,716 of OX637534.1, read as the reverse complement.
ATACATTAAGTGGCGTGTTGTCTTGGTTTTATCAATTAAAATTGTTAGAAGCTGCTCCATAATAACCAATTGAAGAAATAACATAATTATTGTGTTTTTAAGAAGTTCATAAACTGTTTATGTTCCGAATTTAATACACCACTAATCATGTTATTTATATGTCTGAAAAATACTTTCAATTTCTATCGATTTGATGTGGTCTCCAAAAAAACAATGGGACAAATTTTGAGGGTAAGTGAATTTTTTTGCTATATATTCCAAACTTGAAACTTGGCCATTGAAATCGATGAGAAACCAAGCAAAACATATTTATATGCACAAAATTGTAAAAATTAAAACATATATCATAAGTACCTTTTGTGGCATTGATACATTGCAGTTGTTTTGTTAATTCTTTGCAAAAACAGTTGTGAAAACAAATTAGAAATTATAGAAATGTTCACAAATATGGCACACGAATGTGACATTTAGTTTTCAGAAAATCGCTTCAATTTCGTAAAATTGGTTAAATAATTGATATCGTTCCTAAATTGCATATACTATATAGGATGAGTAGCGCGGTGCCGATCTTTCAAATATATACAGAAATGTCGCAGTGTTCAATTCCATCTGGAAACGGAATAGATTGAGTATTTTGTTACTCAGAAAATGGTAAACGAAACCATTTTTCGGAATAAAATTAGTAATATTATGAGCAGAATTAGCTAATGATATCAAAAAATACCTCATTCCGAAATATTCAGTTAAAAATATGGAACTGATCGGATTCTGTGACATGGCTGATAGTTGAGCCTGCTATAAACTTTATAAGTATTATAATACTTAATACTATATGTTTGAATAACAATATTTTAAAAAAATTCTAATCGCATTTCTATTCCGTTGATAATGGAAAGATTGTGAGATAAGAGCAGAGTTTTTATTACTTTCAAAGTCATGGTCCACAAGGTAACAGATATATCTATACTGATAATTTGAAATGCAGTCATAACCAACCCACATTGCAATTCCCATGAATAAAATTTAACAAAATTAATCACCTTAAAAGACAATATTTCTAATAACATATATTTGCCGCCTAAAATAATAAAAAACTCAACAAAAGCAGTTTTACAATAAAAAGCTCAGCCTATTAAAGCTAAAAAGCGAATAAAAATTTCAGATATTTGTGAAAATTATTAATATCAGAAAACAAATATTGCACTAATAATTCAAAAATTAACATAAATCAATTATTAAGTAAATTAAATAATTCAAATTACTAACTGCCTATTTCTCATTGTCGAACGAATTCTTTCTTTCGTACAAATATACTTAAAACAAAAACAACATTTTATAAATTGTTTTTGTTTCAAGTGTTTTTATACGAAAGAAAGAATTCATTCGACAATGAGAAATAGGCAGTTAAACTATATAAAATTCAGCGAAGCTATTGATAAAATGTGAAAGCTTTTTTTAACCCGCCATGTATGTATATGTATGTGCCTATAAACAATGCAATATTTTAATTATTTAAATTAAAAAGATTTTAATTTGAATGCGATTTAAATATAAAAAAGATAAACAAAGAAAATAGATATGCAGTTTATAATAAATCTGCTTAACTAATCGCATAACATTTTGCTCAATTTATTATCCCCTGCTATCCACAATTTACATACGCTACGGGTATGTATTTCTTTAAATTGAGTACACACTTTGATGTGAAACACTTTTTCAGTTCAGTTATTGCCATCACTTCCCACCGTGTAGTTCGTGTTGTTTTTAGAGCGGTTACATAAATATATAAAATAATTAAAATGGATAAAAAGAAAAAAATTAAAAGTATCCATGAAAATACTAACAACAGCTAAGGAAAACATTAAAATTTTTTTTATTTAAGTGATAAATTTTTAAAGATTTTTAACAAAAGCAAAAGGAAGAAAAAACATTTAGTGTTAAAAATTAGCTGTTGGTGCTACATGACGTATGATTGATTAAAAAAATTTTTTTTTTGTTTTTAAGCACAATAAAAATATCTACACTTCCTGAAATTTTTCACGCACTCTTTGTGTTGTGTTAGTGTTATTCTTACAAATATCTATGTTTGTTCTCTTTTTAATTCTCTTATATTGTTAAACACGTTTAATCATGTTATTTGCGCATTTCATAACAAGAAAACTCTCGACTGTTGTGTGAACTGAATGTACGCTGGGCGAAAATTTGTTTTAAAACAAAAAATTTAAATCCGGGTCTTTTTTTATAAAACGTAACGCTTCGTTGTATTTTTATAAAATAAGGCGCTTATTTTTTAAAATAAACACTTTCTAATTTTGTATATAAGGTGTAAAACTTTGTTTCCGTCTCTTCTAATACGTGTAGATGATACTTTATTTATTTTTATGTACGTAATTCAAAACTTTTTGCCAAATATGTAAACATTTGAACGTTAGCAATTTGAAAGCATTTGAATATTTGCAAAATATTTTTTAAATAATGTTCGAACTAATAAAAATATATAGTCCGTTATTACCCCTGTCGTATTCGTCGTTGAAATAAACGTCTCCACAGCACATTTGATCGATTTCGTACGAAACATAATAACTTAAATTTTAATAAATCATCACTTTCATATTGTTTTTACGTCTTACCAACAATTTTCAAAACTGTTTACAACCAAATCTGTTTTACATTCGAGGCTAAGAAAAAACGGCTGAAGCAAAGTTGTATATTTATGCAATATGTACCTACAATTAGAAAGTATTCGTATTAATTTCCTGGCCAATAATGTCGATAGAAAATTCTTTCGTACAATCTACATTTATGTAAAACAAAAACAAATTTAAAAATTTTCATCTTGTTTTATATATAAAATGTTCCATTGAAATTTTCTGGCAATAGATTTTTCCAAGTGTATCTTTTGACGTTTCTGTCTCTATTTTTTGGAACTCAAAATAAAAAAAGGTTTTTTTTGTCATCAGTTGCCGTTTACAAAGAGCGATAAAAATAAGAGTAGCAACTGAATTCACAGCATATCCTTTAACATAAAACAACAAAAGAAAATCTTAATAAACAAAAACAGATATGTAATAAGAGAAGAAATAAAGAATAAATTCCATTAATAAAAAAATGTTCAAATCATGGCGAAGAAATTTAACTGAAACACAAAATATCAGTAGATTAAGTTTTGCAGGACAATAATTGATTGTGTGTGTGCGTGCTATACTTGTATGCGAGAACACCTATACTGAATTGTAAATGCAAAGGGCAAATAAAAAATAAATTAACAGGGCGTAATATTTTTTTTCTTATTTCCATAAACAATACTCTCCGGCCGCAGTATCACGTCCAACCGCAACTCCATCAACAAACGCTGCTTAAACATACCTTAACTGAAACTGTTGCCGATGATAAAACAGCCATAAATCAAAACAGTTCCGAATACAAAAACATGAAAACATCAACTTCATCAGTATTTCCAACGTATACTAAGGAAGAATCTCTAACAAAGATGCAATTAAAGCATTTACAGCCTCAGAAACCACAGCACCAGCACCAGCAACAGCAACTACAAAAAAATACTACAACACATCAGACAGACAAGCAGCCTGTAGCAGCAGCGGCAACAACTTCCACAGCCACATCAAAGAATCCGGTTATTATACCCTACAATATCGATTGGGTATTTGAGAGATTAAAAAATCCTACAAGGCTCTGGTTCATATTTAGCCAGATAGCCGTCTTTGCCGTGGGACTATTTAGTAAAATTGTTTTAGGTAAGTACATCCATCTATCCATCCATCCATCCATCACTTGATTATTTTCTTTTATGAATCATACCAAATATTTGTTATTGTTGTTTTTGTTGTTGTTGCTGCCCTTTCATGTCATGCATTTTATTTATTTCATTTCGTTTTCGTTCGCACGATTTTATTTATGCATTTCCTTTCAGCAAGGAAATTTTCCCCTTATGCTTTGACATGTAAAGGAAAACTTAATTGTTTTAAAAAGTAGACACACATACAAACCCACTCGTACATACATACATTCGTGTGACCTTATTACCATTTCGCGTCCCAGCAAAGAAATGCTTGTCACGACAGGAATCTTACCGGGGGGATTAAATGTACACAAGACTGTTTAAATAGGATTTGTTTCTGAAAGAATGAAATTATTTTTGTTTATCTCCAAATCTTGTTTGTAGGATGGATAAAATATTTATAAGCACACACACGTTGATTTTAAAAAGTTTTACTAAATTAACAGAAAACAAGTAAGAACGTTATATTCGACCGGTTGGAATCTTAAATAACCTCCAAATATTTAGTAAATAAAAACTCTATTTGTGGGGGTCGCTCCGGGAAGGACCGTAACACTAAAGTGTAAATTTTTGGGGTTTTTAAGTGTAAACTTTTTTTGGTAGGGTTATTTAGGGGGCAAAGGTGTGGAAGTTGGGACAGAGGAATATCATAGAACATCTCAGCTTCGTCATAAAAGCTTTAAAATTAAATTTTCAAGGAATGTCTTACGCTTAAATTATACAATTTGTTAAATATTTACACTATTTTTCCATGTAATATGTTACTTCTACTCCCACTAAAGGGGGCGGGGTCCAAAAATGGATTTTCTTTTATTGTATGGCTATAAGTTCAATGCTTTGGTCCATTCTTGACATAAAAATATACAATTTGCTTAACAAAATTACAGAAAAAAGAAAATTATGTGATGTTTTAGAAGTTAGTTCTCCCTCCGGCCCGATTCAGCCCATTTACTAACTTGACCTATGCTATCCTTCAAAATGTATTTATACAAAATTTCAAGGGTCTGGCTCTTTTCGTTTGGACTGAATTTTTTTATAAAAAAAAAAACTTAATTTTTTTGGTTGTAACACAATTTTGCCTAAAACGTCTTTAAATCTAATAAATTCATATTGAAAGGAGTTTCAAAAGTTAAGAAGCTTTTGAAAAACCACAACTCTCCTGTATTTAAAAAAAAATTTAATAATTTTTTTGGAAGGGGGTACCCTTTGCAAAAATAAAATTTTTTGGTTGTAACACAGTTTTACCCAAAACGACTTTAAATCTAATAAATTCATATTGAAAGGAGTTTCAAAAGTTAAGAAGCTTCTGAAAAACCATAAGGCGGCTGTATTTAAAAAAAATCTTTTTACTAATATTTTTGAAAGGGGGTACCCTTTGCAAAAATTCAATTTTTTGGTTGCAACACAATTTTACCCAAAACGTCTTTAAATCTAATAAATTCATATTGAAAGGAGTTTCAAAAGTAAAGAAGCTTCTGAAAAACCATAAGTCTCCTGTATTTCAACAAAAACAAATTTTAATAATTTTTTTGGAAGGGGGTACCCTTTGCAAAAATTCAATTTTTTGGTTGCAACACAATTTTACCCAAAACGTCTTTAAATCTAATAAATTCATATTGAAAGGACTTTCAAAAGTTAAGAAGCTTCTGAAAAACCATGAGGCGGCTGTATTTAAAAAATTTTTTTTACTAATATTTTTGGAAGAGGGTACCCTTTGCAAAAATTCAATTTTTTGGTTGTAACACAATTTTACCCAAAACGTCTTTAAATCTAATAAATTCATATTGAAAGGAGTTTCAAAAGTAAAGAAGCTTCTGAAAAACCATAAGTCGGCTGTTTTTAAACAAAAAAAAAAATTTACTAATTTTTTTTAGAAAGGGGTACCCCTTTGCAAATGAAAAATCTGAAAGATTAGAAGAGAACTTCGAAAAATCGTCGTATGCGTTGGATTCTTTAAAAAACGTAGAAATAACAAATACCTATTTCGTGATCAACTGATTTTTAATATCATAAACGGAATTAGGCAATGAAATTGACTACCTGTTTATGTAAATAGCGTAATAACTTTTGTCTGGGAATTTATATTGAAACAACAATAAAAATACTCAAATTTACTTTTGTTTTCAATATTTAGTCCCAAAGTCCCGGTTCACACAACAGCAAGTAACTGCAATACAGACATATTTACATATAAATGCATGGGCAGTATTTTTCCCACCTAATTTATAAAAAAAATGTATATGAGGCTTATAAAATAAATGTTTGAATGATAATTTGTTTTAGTAACCTGTTATAAATCCGAAAAAATTTATAAATTAGGCCTTTACTGTTTACATATTTAAAAGCAAAAAAAAAATATTTGTTTGGTTTTGAACTGACCCTAAAATACGAAGCAAAAAGCTAATAAAATGCATAAAAACTTAAATGGCGCCAAAAAGTCTTGTGAAAGATACATACACACACACACACACACACACATTGTTGCATGGCAATACAAATGAAACAAAAAAATCCTATTAAATAACAATAAACTAAATGCTTGCAGTGTACGAGTATTAGATGGTCCGTACCATGAACTCAATTGAAATGATGTCACTCAAATTTGAATGTTTTTTATTTATATTTTTCATTTTATTTGTGTATATTTACAATGCACTACTTACTGCTTTGTGAAACATGCAGAGAAGAAGCGAACAACGAGAACAACACAATTGTCCTTGTAGGCTTTGAATACCGACCGAATGGAGGAAAAAATAAATTTCCATGTATAACAAACATTATTTGTTCTAAATAACTACGGCACAAATAAAATACATTTGTCATACTGTTTGTGTTATTTAAAATATTATAGACGTTCGTTCTGTGCACTCGTATTGTGCAGAAAGAAAAAGGCTTAAGGAACTGTTCGCGATTATATTGCAATATGTCCTGGAGTGCTATTTTACTCATCAGCATGTAAAAGTTAGTTATTTTAAATTAAAAACGATATTGTCACTTCAAAGCTCTAGTCATTTGAAATGTTTTACAGGCTTCTTTAAAGTATTTAAAATGAATGCATTCAAAAATCTAGAACTAAAAATGTTTGTTGCTATCCAATTCTTGGCTAAATAAATAGCGTTCTCTATAAATATGGTCAAGTTGATGTATAAACTAAAATGTCAAATTCAATTAAATTTATTGTGTTGCGAAGAATTGTATAAAAATTTACTACAAAAATGTTAAACTGCGGAATTTTTTCATTAGGAAAGATGAAGCCACAAAAAGTGAGTGATTTAGCGAAATGCCGAAAACGTTCAAAATGATTGTAATAAATAAATAAAAAAATTGCATTACACTTATCGCAAAATTAAAATGTTTACAAAAACTAAAAATATTCTACTAAAATCGCTCAGGAAGAAATAACAAAATCGCCAAATGGAAAATATTCCGAAAAACTATATTGCCACATATTGGAAAATGAGTTCGTTGGAAAATAGAAAGCATTAAATCCAACAAAAGTTTGTAGTTTCACTACAGAAATTGCAAAACTTTTAGTTACTCCGAACTATCAAAAATTTCCGAAAATTCTTAATATAGCACATATTCGAAAATGCAGAAACTTGAAAAAACAACTTGAAATTACTCCGAAAATCTAAAATAAACAGAAATTTGTAATATAAAACATATTCTAAAATGCACCAAAAGTGAACAAAATTCACCACAAATTTATAACTTTACTAAAAAAATTACTCCGAAAAGCCTAAAACTTTCGGAAATTTTTAATAAAAATATATTTAAAAGCCCGACATAAATCTAAAACTTAAGAAAATCGTAGGCCTCCAAAAAATCAAAATTACTCCGAAAAAAATATTCCGAAAAAAAAATCCGAAAAATTTGTAAGGCTTCCAATATTCATTAAATCTACTACAATTCCATAATTTCACTATGCAACATCAAAGTTATTCCGAAAATATAACAATGCTGTCGGAAAGTATCTATATCAGCTGGCCACAATAGATCAGCTGAATACTCTTATTTCTAATCGCTTATATTTTGATCTTTCTCAGTAGTGAATATGCCTATTACTCGTTATATTTCTAGTCTAGATATGGTATCCTGCAATTTCATTATAAATATTTGAACACTGTCTGTTACTGCCTATTTTTGTAAATAATATACACTTCTTCGTTTGGGAATTTGGATTGAAATAATAATAAAAAAACTTGAATTTATATTTGATTTCAATACAAACTCACAAACAAAATGTTTATTTTCTTTACAACAAGTAAATTTAAAAAAAATCCGGGGTCAAATTACCGCATTTAATATAGACCGAAATTTCCATACAATTTAAATACAAATTTCTATCGAATGTAATTTGCCCCCAGAGGCGTTTAAAGCTGCCACATGCTACGAATATTTTTTTTTACCAAGTCTGGGACTCATGCAATGCATTGTGCCGGATATAATGAAAATGAAAACATGTGAGGAGAGAGAGAGAGAGCGAGAATTTGATGTAGCCAAAGGATGACATTTAGAATTAATTCCCCTTTGTTTATTTCACTCGATCTGTGTGAATCTTATGAAATGCTAGCAGCTAAAAACTATTATTTTTGAAAAAAGATTTTTTAATAAGATCAATTAAGAGTATAACAAACAACGATATGACTGGCACTTGCGAAAAGACACACACACAGCTAAATATAAATAATTAAAAAAATAATTATACAGAAATAAACTCTTGAATGAAAATTATAAAAAAATTTTTCTATAAAAAACGACTCGCGCCATTTCATAAAACAGCTCTTAACAATATAAATTCGCTTATATTTAGGAAACTTGTATAAAAATGTATATCATTTATAATCTCTTGCCAATTAAGAGAATTAAATTTAAATTGCTTACACGCTTTATTAATAGATCAACACACAATAATTATTATATGCATTTTTTTAACAAGAAAAAATTAGTTTGAAAGAAAAATTCGATTTCTCTAATTCATTGAATGACAATTTTTGTCGACTGCATTTTATTTTTGGTGCACATACAACTCGTAATACGTTATGACCATGTCCTCGATGCTAGCACGACGGAAGTTTGTTAAAAATATGTATTTCTGTTTTAACAACGTATCTGCGAGTAATTTGTTATCACATTTAATTTATTTTACGCAAATGCTTGGTATGAATTAAAAAGGCTGCCAAACTTTAAAAGATAGAATATATTTTTAACTGCAGACTTTTTATGTATTTTTAGACTGTTTCCACCGAAATTTCAGTTGAAGAATAGTTTTATTTTTACATAAATTTATACTAAAAAAAATAAACCAAAAAGGGAATTGTTTTTGAAATTATATTAATGCCCAAAAAAGTTAAAAATTTACAATTTTTGGATTTTTTTAAAATTTATGCAATAATTTTTTGTAACTATTTTGTAATTAAGATGGATTGAAAATTCTGTTGGATTTTTTTTTTTATAAAATAGGCTTTGATATATGCTATAAAAATACATCTATTTTCAAATATTTTGTTTCTTTCAATAGTAAAAATTTTAAAAAGTTGTTTCTTTGTGATATAGTATATTTCATAGTATTGCCTTTTAAATAATTTTAAATATGGAGGAGGTCCTTTAGCAATTTTTTTTTTAACTAATGCAATTAATTTACTCTGAAAATATTGAAGAAGATCAGGATCAGGGGGCAAATTACGGCAGTCGATATCGATCGAAATTTCCATTTAAATTGTATGGAAATTTCGAATATTTTGTTTTAATGCTAACTAATTGCATCGGATTTTATATAAATAAATTTTTATGGTCGGCTTTTCGATAGGAAAATCTGACTGCATAAGCTGTTTTATAAAATCGAAAACATCAGCTTGGCATAGACTCGAATTTTCCATGTTGTCTTGATGATCTTGATTTGGGATATGGTGGCAACGCTCTCTTTTCAGTACCTCTTTAAGTGCTGCATGAAGTTTTACTAAAATCGGATTACCCGTTCAGAATAGCTAGAATTATTTCAATTTTTTTTAATCCCCCAGTCTGTACATTATAATATAGTCTGGCAATGAAAATGAACCGCATTCATCATGAACCATCACTCTGAACAATTGGTAGGAACCAATAGGAAAAATATACATACACATATTGAATATATGTAAATCCCTTTATTGTGCTACTACAGTCGACTTCGCTTTACTGGAAATAACCAAAACCCAGTTTTTCAGTTATCCGATTTTTTCTCTAAAACGTAGTTCGGATTACTGAAATTTGTTACAGTTAAGCGAACTGCTTAAAATCACGGTGTGGCGCAAAAACAGAAATCGTAACTAATCCAATCACTAACAAACAATTAGAACTCTTTACTTAGCCTAAGTGCAAGTATGAGAAGTGCATAGTAGGCATTTTGTTGGAAGAATTCACAGTGTGGCACAAATACAGAAATCGTAACTAATACAATCACTAACAAACAAATAGAAATCTTTACTTAGCTTAAGTGCAAGTTATGAGAAGTGCATAGTAGGAATTTTGACGGAAGAATTCACAGTGTGGCACAAATACAGAAATCGTAACTAATACAATCACTAACAAACAATTAGAACTCTTTACTTAGCTTAAGTGCAAGTATGAGAAGTGCATAGTAGGCATTTTGATGGAAGAATCGACAGTGAGGCAATTTTGAAGAAGTTTATTAGTTAAATGCTTTATATATTAATGCTACGGACTTGTAATATATCACTGCAAAGGTAATTACGTCTACGGTTTAAAAACTTGTTCAATTGAATTGTATATTTCGACTCCGCTTTACTGGAAATAACCAAAACCCAATTTTTTTCAGTTATCCAATTTTTTCTCAAAACGTAGTTCGGATTATTGAAATTTGTTACAGTTAAGCGCACTGCTTAAAATCAGTAAAACAATACTTTTTATATCAAATGTCTAGCCACTTGCATTGACAATATAATAGAAAAATACAATAAAGATCGTAAGAGCGAAAAGGACAAATACATTTTGCCATTTAATTTTTGAACGGACAAAACCTGCACAATTTTTTCAGCCTTAAGTTATGCAATCGATTCGATGTCATTGTTTATTTTTTCAATAAAGCGAAGTAAGTTTCATACAAAACGTAGTTGTGGGCTTGATTTTGCTTTACAGTAATACGATATTTTCAGTAAATCGATGTTTCGCTAAAGCGAAGTGAATAAGACTAGCTGCGTTTAACATCAGTGCGGGGATTTGTATCGCTTTCAGTAATCTGATTTTTTTCAGTAAAGCTTGTTGCGCTAAAGCGTCAACGTCAAGTCAAAGCAATATAAAAAATAGGACACTTAAATAGTCGCAGTGAACGACAGCCTCTGACTATTTCCTAACCCCTGGAAAATAACCAAAAGCCTGTTAAAACTAGTTAATTGCATAGATCCTCTATGGAAGTAATTTTTAAGTCTTGTTATTTCAAATAATTTATTTTACTAAAGTCGTGTGAGCTGTAACTATTGACAAATGGTTACAGAATAAAGCGAAAATAATTACGTGCAACAGGTATTTAAGCTCGTTGCAAATAGTAAAAGTTAATATCTGTTTTTATTAAAAAGAAATTATATATTTGAACCTTTAAAATTGTCACAATTATTATTATTTGACTACTGGGTTAAAAACGTGACTTTTTTTACACACAACTTCTTTTTAAATCTCGATAAATCTTGTGTCTTGTTGCCTGAGCAGACATTTATTTGGAAATTCAATACTTTAGTTGTAAAATATATATATCTAGTATGTGATATTGAATGGTCGTGAATTATTTTCGTGTAACAAGGTCGTGCGTTTTAAGTAGAATGTCAATGACTTGCATAAGTATACACACATACATTCTTACATATAGACACTTGCATGCACACATAAATATCTATGCATTTTTTTTTTGTAAACGTGTCTTTCTTAACATACAAGTAGAAGAAGCAGCTTAAAAATAGGAATATAAAAAAATTGCTTCGTCAGCAACAAAAAAATAAATTTATTTTTTTGTTGAAATTAAAGTTACCGGTAGAAAATATATACAAAACTGTCTCAAGGCATTAAAATCATTAATTCAAGGTCTAGTAGTTGAGCTGGTTTTTTTCCTCACTAATTACACGCATTTATTGTATAGGTGTGCGTGTATTGTGGCTTAAGTTCAAAAACAAATTTAATTTTAATTATAAATTAAAATGGAATTATTTAAATGTTTAAATAACTTTAAAATCATGACTTAATGTCTAAAAACAAAGTGGAATATTTTAAAGTGTTTTAATTATTTAGTAAAATAATAAGTTACTTTATTTTAAACACACAAATTTATACCACTCGAGTGCAGGAAGTAAAATACAAGCTTTTCTGTTTTACATTTTATTTAATATACACTAATTGCTGCGCTGCCTGGTGTTATAGGGCGATGAGTTAATTAGTAATTATACAATTTGTTGTTTTGTCATCAGTATTTTATAATTGCTTGGGGTAGTCTTTAAAGTGAAAATAAATTCTATATGAAACAATAAAAGTAACAAAATAATTTATATATGTATGCCTTTATTTCATCTCAGGGTCAAAATACTCATGTACAGACCGAAATAATCAATATTATTGAAAAATAGAAACAACAAAACAAGGCATCATTTGTAACATTTTTAATATTTCACTACAAAACATGACAGATGAAAACATGAAGCGACTTATTAAAGACAAAAAAAATTGTTATAAAAAGAACATTCTTTGTGATAAAAATAAAAAAAAATCGTGTCTGTCATCTTGCGTCTATGTGATAGAATGTTTTTGACTTGCATTTCAGTTGCAAAAATATATTAAACAAGTAAAAGTGTTATATTCGTCTGCGACGAATTTTATATACCCTTCACCGACACACGTCTGGAGTATATACAAACATTCTTCCCAACCCTGGAACCAACTTCTTGATTTCATCATTTCTTTCTTTCTAAAATGTAAAATATGTTTAATTACCACAGTTAAAAATTTGTTTTATTTAGTTACTTTAATATTCCAAAAGAAAAGTTTCGGTTTTCCAGCCCTGGAGCTGTTTTTTTTTGGCTTTTCTAATTTCTAATACAAAAGAATTTCTTTCAAATATATTTTTAATATATAAAAAAAGCAAAAAAACTATTGTTTTAAGGCGCTTTGACCCGTGTTGTTCGAACAAAATTTTTTTTGTATGTTTGACATCTCTGTTCTTGAAAGAGAAAAAAAGATATTATTTACGAACAACTCTCAACTTTGAACTGAGTTACCAATAGGTTTAACTTTGTCAACGAAAGTTGAAGTGTCATTTTGTGTTTGATATATTAAATTGTGTGTGAGACTAAAAATATAAATTATGACAAAAAATATTATCTATCCAAAATATCAAGAAAATAAAGCAAACTATAAAAAATCGCTGCAGTACTAGCATTTTGTAAAACTAATAGTTTTCTGTGTATGCCAGCGTTGTTTTTCCGAACAAATTTTTCTCAATGAGTGAATCGTGCTGCAGAAAACTCTCAGTAAAGAAAATTTTGTACGGACAAAAATTTGGTTCGGAAAACATGAGTGAAAAGAAAAAAAATTCAAGTACAGAAAAGAAAAAAAAATCAATTGCCCAACCCTGGAATCGTCTTTTTGATTTAATTTGATTTTTAATGCCAATTTAATTCTTTCTGAATTACAGGCTTAATTACAAAAAAAAAACCAAAATTAAAACTAGTTACTTTTATCTACTGAAAACTAGTTTAAATATGCACAGTTCTGGAGTTCTATTTTGAATTTTAGAACTATTTTCAATTGCAGTCAGGCCAAGACTGACGTCTCCAGCTTTTGTGGCGACTTCGGAAAATCGATTTTACGTATAAACAGAGGGATATAAGGACTTCACTTATTCGACTTTTTTATTCGGAAGAACCCAGAATATATACCGTATGGCCTTCCATATTAATATTATGAAAATTACATACGAAATGGCAATCCTATATATATAACCTTTCACCATTTCTGGTGTAGGGCATAAAAAGCATCACGAAAAAGCCATAATTTAAATGCGAGTGACTTTTCGATAAATTTTTCTCTTTTATGACAAGTATTTTCATAAAATATTTCAAACCATTATACAGCCGTTTAAGAATATCGTCCCTGTTTTAAAAGTGTAGTAAATATACCCAAGCAGCTAAGAGTTACAGGGTTCCACAAAATTGTTGGTACTACATATAAGATTACCTATGCCGGTTTATTAAAAACACGTGTATTTTAAATACAAACTTTGAGAACAACGGCTTTTTATATATTTTTCATCCCATTTATTGAAGGCATTTTTTAAAAGTTTGTTATATTATATTGTGTTGAAAAATGTTGTCAATCAAAATTGAATACGAGAATTATAATACATGAGAACTACGAGTTTTTTATACATTTTTGATCCCATTTATAGAAATAATTTTTTTTTTAATTTTTATATTTCTTGTGCTGAAAAATATTGTCTATCAAAATTGAATACGAGAATTATAATACATGAAAACTACGAGTTTTTTATATATTTTTGATCCCATTTATTGAAATCAGTTTTTTAAAAGTTTTTTTATATTTCTTGTGCTGAAAAATGTTGTCAAATCAAAATTGAATACGAGAATTATAATACACGAGAACAACGACTTTTTTATATATTTTTTATCCCATTTATTGAAATCAGTTTTTAAAAGTTTGTTGTATTTCTTGTGCTGAAAAATGTTGTCAAATCAAAATTGAATACGAGAATTATAATACACGAGAACAACGAGTTTTTTATATATTTTTGATCCCATTTATTGAAATCAGTTTTTTTTAAAGTTTTTATATTTCTTGTGCTGAAAAATGTTGTCAAATCAAAATTGAATACGAGAATTATAATACATGAGAACAACGAGTTTTTTATATGTATATTTTTGATCCCATATATTGAAATCACTTTTTAGAAGTTTGTTATATTTCTTGTGCTGAAAAATGTTGTCAAATCAAAATTGAATACGAGAATTATAATACATGGGAACAACGAGTTTTTTTATATATTTTTGATCCCATTTATTGAAATCAGTTTTTTAAAAGTTTGTTATACTTCTTGTGCTGAAAAATGTTGTCAATCAAAATTGAATACGAGAATTATAATACATATTTGTGCGAAAAAATTTTTTTGTTACATTTCTTCTTCCTTGTCGCTTATTGCTCGCTAAATATATTTTTGTATAATTTTTATTTCAGTTTTGTAATACATCTTTTGATCTCTTTTTAAAATTTTTTTTCAATTTTTGTTTTTTTTTGCCCATCCATGTAACACACACCCATTCACGCACACACATATCGCTCACACGCTGTCTTACACCTTATTTTCTTCCCTTTCTGCTTCTTTTTTTGTTGCTTCTCCACCTCATATAAATTACAACTTTCAATTGTTTTGCTTGAATATGATTGAATGTGTATGTCCGTATATTGCAGTTTTTATGAATACAACAAAAGTTTATAATAAAGAAAGACTGATAGAAGCCGTATCTAAACGACCACCCGGAGTACCTTTAGTCACCGTATCAAATCATCATTCATGTTTTGATGATCCCGGATTGTGGGGTTTGTAAAATGAAATTTTAACTTTTAATCCAATTAAAGTCATATTTCTTTTTTTCTTTATTTGACTTCTTTAAATCTCAATTTTTCAGGTGTTTTGCCAGTGCGATATGTGTGTAATTATTTTAAAATTAGATGGTCTTTGGCAGCGCATGATATTTGCTTTACAAACAAGTATCATTCGTCATTTTTTATGCTCGGTAGGTGTGCACAAATTCAAAATGGCTTCTATTTAAATTTCAGAATTTAATTGCAAAAGAACAGAAAATATTTCGAAAAAAGTTCATGTTACAAAAAAGAGGATTAAATGAAGTAATCAGATATGTTGTAACTCCGCCTGCTTTAAAGCTATAAAATCCAAGTTCTAAGTTTTATTCTCATTGTCGAATGAATTCTTTCTTGCGTAGAAATATATTTAAAAAAAAAACAAAATTTTATAAATTGTTTTTGTTTCAAATGTATTTATACGAAAGAAAGAATTCATTTGACAATGAGAAAGAGGCAGTAAAATCAGCAATACCTCTTTAATTGGTGGAAGCAATTTTATTACAATCGAAGTACTCGTTTAGAAACTGCAGAATTATTGGCATTTTTCTGTTTCAAAAATCTCCAGTGGGCAATAATGCAAAACGTGTTGGCAACATTTGTGCCATAAGTGAGGTTAGATTACTTTCAATATTAATTGATCAATTTATTTACTCTCATTTGCTGGCCGATATGGCTCTCAGCTGTTTGAATTTGTGGCATTAAATTTGAAATTTGAATAGAAAATTTTTAAAAGCTAGAAAACTTCTCCCAACACAATTGTTGTTGTATCCTCCGTTGTGTACAGGAAAATGCATTCCCGTAATACGCGGTGTTGGCGTCTATCAGGACGCTGTCGATATTTGTGTACAAAAAGTCAAATTGGGCCATTGGGTGCATATATTTCCCGAGGGCAAAGTCAATATGACAAAAGAGGAAATGCGCTTGAAATGGGGCGTAGGTCGAATTATTTACGAGTCTTCCAAAGTGCCTATAATTTTACCAATGTGGCATGAAGGAATGGATGAAGTGCTACCGAATGTCGAACCCTATATACTGAAATGGGGCAAACGAGTGACCTTGAATGTTGGCAAGCCTATAGATTTGAATGATTTTATAAACGATTTGAAATGTAGAGGAGTACCCGAACCAGAGGCTAGAAAATTAATTACCGATAAAATACAAGATGTATTTCATGTAAGTTCATGCGTGTAAAAAATGTTGTTTGAAAAACATTCCTAAACGAATCATAATTTTATTTCAGACCTTACGCTTAGAAACTGAAGAGCTTCATAAAAAAAATAAATAAAATATGTCCTGTATACGGGTGTTTATTTTTTTAACACATTTTTGTCTCAATAATTATAAGTGAAGAAAAAAATATCCAGCAAATAAGAAAATTTAACTTCCATTGAAGCCGAGAAAATGTATGAGATTTTATTCAATTGTTTCGTAGTTCTTAAGGAAAATAGCCTGCGTAGTAATAAATTAATTTAATAAATTTTCCTATTTAGATTATTTGATGCTAAGCTTTAAAAGTATTTTATTTATTTTATTATTTTTTGTTCATTTAGATCTTAAAAAAGTTGACTGTTTCGGTTGAAATGAAAATGTAGCTAAGCAGTATTTATTTAACGATTATTTATTTATTCTCTCCTTAAGTTTAATTTTACATCAAAAATAAATCAGAATGTTAGTGTACATAGTATAATGAAATGATCAAAATGTTATGTCAAAAAAAATTATTTTGAAAATAAAAAAAAAAAATTATTTAAAAATAAAAAAAATAAATTTTTTAGAAAAATAAAATATTTTGAAATTAATTTCCTAATAGAAAAAAAAAGACATTAACTAGTCCTATTTTAAAAATATATATAATACTGATTCCCTTACCTTTTTGCTGGGTATTTAAGTATTTTTTTTTATATATAGAAACTGTTGATTTTGATTTTAACTTAAGCATTTGCTTATTAATTACCTTGAAAATTGTTTTACTTGGAATAAAACAGTAAAACAAGTGTAGATTTGATACAAAAGATAAATGATATTTATTAAATTATTCAATTTAAGAAATAAGCTTATTGTGAAAATACATTTTTCGTGTTGTTTATTGAGAAGATATGAAACAGGAACAATGTCCCAAATAAATTGTATATATTTAAAACTTTAATAAAATATTCTTTTGAACATTTAATTTTAGAATTGATCTGTCTGTTTTAGTGTAAATCCGGTATTTTTTCATACTAAAAGTAGTTGCAAACTGTTCACATCATTAAGAAAAGCTGGCAGCTTCAGTTTTTGATTTACATACATTTACGAAGGAAACCTTTGCATGGGTATTTTAAAAAAGTAGCCAAGAAGCATCATAATTAATTAATTACGAACGATTATGCGTCATTCTGTTGTAGTAAATCTGATTTTCTTTATGTGAGAATCTTTATATGAAAGCATAGGGGTGGGAAAACTTTTCAAACATAATCGTTAAAGGCATATCTCTAGATATTCTGTCACAAAATTAAATAAAAAACAAGTCGAATCTGAAATACCCTCCAAATATTTAGCAAGTAAATTTAAAATGTTTAACTTGGTGGGACAGAGTTCCTTTGTATAATATCTTACGTCAACGCCCGCTAAAGGGGGTGGGGTTCAAAAATAGACAATATCATGTTTTCCACAGACGAACGTATGGGCAGTGCTAGAATGTCTTAGACTTCATCACTGATCAATAATATATATACTTTATGGGGTCCAATTATACTTGGAGAGTATTAAAACTGTATTTTGGCGGGGTCGCTCTGGCAAGGGCTTTGGGGAAGACATTTCACCTTTGTCATAAGACTCTAAAAATAAATATTTGGGATTATATACAAAATTTAAATTTTGTTTTTGTTTTTGATAGGGTCATTTAGGCGGCAAAGGGGGAGGAGGGGGTAGTTAGGGTGTACAAATTTTGTTTTTATCTAATCGGATGAGATTTGAATTCCCCATTAGCAAAGCAGTATATTGGGGTGGGCAAAAACTTGACAAAATACTCTGTAGAAATCTTTTGCATCAGATCAAAATTATCAGCTTGGCGTAGGCCGCAATTTTTGTTAACGTCAAGGTGTCCAACTTTGGCGTCTAGTGTCTCTGTCCTCTTTGAAGAAACATATTTTTCTATACTCATTTAAAATCGAATACTTGTTTTTATTTGAATTTTATTAAAACAAGACGTACAATTATTATTAAAAAAAACATGCAAAATAACTAAAAGCAAAAAAAAAAATAAATAAAAGAAGACGTAAAACATTTAAAACAAAATTTAAAATATAAAAGAACTTAAATAGAAATAAAATTATGTAAATTTTATATTAATTCCTTAAAACTTTTAAATAGTTGCCAAATTGTGGGTCTCTGACTTAAATCGCTGTGCCAGCAGGACTTAAATATTTCCTCATACAACTGCTCCTTGTGGGAGGAGTCATGAAGAACTGATCTGGCACTTTTAAAAACATTCGTTAGAGCAAATGTGTCAATAAGCATAAAATCTTGTTGTAAATCACGTTTTACATATAATTTCTGTTGATGCGAATTCGTATTATTTAATTCCTGCAAAGGCTTGCCCTTTACACCCATTCTTTTCAACGGATATTCAGCACTTGATAGTTTTTCTGTTATCAATTTGCATTTGGTTTTATTTAATAAATTGCGCAAATCTTCCCATGAATGATGTGACAAATCGGCCGAGTTGCTTTCACACAAACAATTTTCATGGAACTCGTAAGAATATTTTGTTCTTGTTTTTTCATTATTTGATTGCAAGGCATTCGGTCTTAGTTTATGTTTAACCACTTGATAGGCGACCACTTCGTTACACTCCAGCCAATAATAAGGCAAAAGGCGATAAGACATTTGCCAAAGTGTAATGCCCAGCGCATATACATCGGCAGCTGCTGTTAAGTGTTCATCTTTCAGAACTTCTGGTGCCATATAACGTAAAGTGCCCTGAAATAAGGGATTTAATGAGTTATTGAATATTGAATATTTATTTGTGTGATGATGCGAACCTTTGCCAAACCTGTAGCCTGTGGCTTTTCTTTTGTTATTTTAATTGACGAACCAAAATCGCATAGTTTACATTTGTAATTTCTACAGGATTCATTTGTTATCAGTTTTTCGTGAGGCTTTGGATATATCATTTGTACCATGATATTTTGGGGCTTAATATCCATGTGTAATAAGTAGTTTTTGTGACAGTAGCTTAAACCTGAGATTATGTCAAGGGAAATGCTAAGAAAAAAATATAGAAATTATTTTAAAAATTTGTGTTTATACAAATATAATGTATACATGATTAAGTCAGATTATAAAATATTTTGCTGTGACCAGCTACGACCCTAACTATTGTGGACCGGGGGGTAACAAAAAATATAACCTAAAGAAAATTTTATAGAATTTCAAATATTGGATTTAATTTATAAAAAGTATTTGATGCTTGTTAACTGCTTATTTGACAAGATTCTACAAAATATTTTGTCATAAGCAGTTTGTAAAAAATAACCTCATATTCATAAAATTCTCTTAAAATAGATTTCAAATAAATTTTATATTTTTTACGAATATGGGGAAAAATATTTTTAGGAATTATGAGATTAGATCCGATTGTTTACTTAAAAAAAATCAAATTTCCATTATTATTTTTGGCCGAAAAAGTATCGCTCTATTTTATCTGAAAAATGCATACTTTTGATTTTTCAATATTTTGATTTATTTAGAAACAGTGCAATTATAAAAAGCTGACGCGCCTGGCATTGTAAAACGAAATTTCGAAAATAACTATTTTAGATAATCACTGAAGTTCACAAAGTGTATATTTAATATAAAAATGAGCATCTAAAAGTGAACCATCAAAATCTGAACAATTTCGAAGAATTTCGAACCATTTCGTGGTGATCCATTTTAAATCAATATAGAATTACATATTATTTTAGAACACACTTTTGTGGCGGCCTCCAGAATTTCTTTAATCACAATTTATTTTAAGGACGGTAGACACCCCTGTGTCAGTTGGTAGCACTGGTTTATTGGTTTATAAAAGGTTAATAACTTTTCTTAAAATTTTTTTTTATAAGGCTCTTATCAGGGCACACTGATACAGGTAGGAGCGGTTTTACAAAAATAAAAACCTACATGTATTTTGTTTTTGTGAATTCTAATTCAAACGTCACAATTAATTGTGTAGACCAAAGCCAGGGCACACTGATACAGGTAGGAGCGATAGCCCATACGGTTATTTTGTTTTTGGGAGAAATTCTAATACAAACGTCAAAATTTCTTTACATATTTACATACCAGGGCACACTGATACAGGTAGGAGCGATAGCCCATACGGTTATTTTGTTTTTGGGAGAAATTCTAATACAAACGTCAAAATTTCTTTACATATTTACATACATACAAAATATGTAAAAACAAACATGTATATTTTGTTTTTGTACTTTTTCGTTTTGCTTTGCTCTACACAATTAAATGTGACGTTTGAATTAGAATTCACAAAAACAAAATACATGTAGGTTTTTATTTTTGTAAAACCGCTCCTACCTGTATCAGTATGCCCTGACCAAAGCAAAACGAAAAAGTACAAAAACAAAATATACATGTTTGTTTTGTATGTATGTAAATATGTAAAGAAATTTTGACGTTTGTATTAGAATTTCTCCCAAAAACAAAATAACTGTATGGGCTATCGCTCCTACCTGTATCAGTGTGCCCTGGCTCTTATTCAGAATTTTTTTTATAAACTAGGCTGTAAATATTTCAACTGTCGTGGGTGTCACACATACTAGAAAATTTTCAATCAAACTGTAAACCTGCTTGTCAAGTACCTTAAGCCTGTTCTATCTACTTACAATACCCGGTGTACCAAGGACAGCTCAATCGTATCCAAAATCTTTTGTAAACAATGACCATTAAAACGCTCCATTACAACAATAGAAAAATTTGGTGTTGATTCAATCTGTTGCAGCAACGATAATAAAATCATCCATTTAAAAAAACTGTTAATAGAAGGCTTGAAAAAATTCCTTTACCTTAAATATCTTAACTATATTTGGATGTGACCAGCCCAAAACATTGGCCTCACTGAGAGTTGTTTGCTTATTTACATCTTCTAAGTTTTTTATAATTTTAACTGCTACGGGCTTAGCTATAAATTAAATTATTATATATATATATATATATATATATATATATATATATATATATATATATATATATATATATGTATATATATATATATATATATATATATATATATATATATATATATATATATATATATATTTTATTTTTTTATTTTTTTTGGAAAAATGGAATCGAAACTTTTAGAATTATTACCCTTATAAATGGCTTTTATTACCGTGCCATATGTTCCTCGTCCCAATAAATTTGTTTTGCTTTGATTTATGGGCAGACCCTCTTTTAAGATTTCCAAACGATTTGGTGTGTTTAAAATTAATACATTTTCCTTGCTGTGCACTTGCAATAAGGACCTTAAATTGTATTTATTTAAGCTTTGATTATTTTAATAAATTAATTAATTTAAAATATCACTTCCTTTTAAGAACTTACATTTTACATTTATTTACGCTTTTAGTGTGTGACGTTTTTTTTTTGTTAATTGTTGTGCTTTCAAAATTTCTTTTCGTTTTCTGCTTTTTAAATAACGGTTTGATAATTATTGCTCTTGATTTATTAATATTTTTCTATTTATGACAATAAAAGAGCCAACAAATTGTTTACTTTAAAAAGTAAGTCATCTTATACCCAGCAAACACTATTGCAATAGATTAGATTAGGTGGGAAAGAAGGGTAATTAAATTGTAGCAAAAATGACAAACTATGTGAAAGATTGGACAAAGAGACATTCTTATTACTTCTTTAAAAACTTCTATTAGACGTTTTAATATATTAATATTATTGTTTTTTGTTTTTTATGTGGTCAAGTGTGTCTATATGCCTGCATTTCATTGGCTCTTAATTTCAAATCCTATGGTTTTGCTAGTGTAATTCTCAATTCATTTTATTATATTTATAATATATATATAAATCGTGCTTTTTAAATCATCTTATGAATTGCCTGTAAGTGTGAATAGTTCCCTCCGAATTATACATTCTTACTTACCTCGTCTCTATATAATTAAAAATATCGAAAATTTTTTAAATATTCTTTTATATAATAATTTGTTTATTATAAATATTAAATAAAGTATACAATAATATTTTGGAAATATACTTTCTTAAGCTTACAAGTGTTTTTGTTTAAGGGCCAATGTTAAAACAATTAGGCCCCCTACTTATTCCATTTGTTATTGCTTATTTGAAATAAGCTATAAATAATTCTTTTACTATTTAATAACTATTTTTCCATTATTATTTGTTCTTATTGTTTGTACTGAACTACAATATGATTAATGTTTGTTGTTTTTAAACAACTGGAAACTGTGGCAATTGGGGAAAAATTGCTTTGTATTATGTTTTGTGTTAAAATATGTTTGCTGTAAATTTGATTAAAGTGTTATTGTTTTTAATTTCTTCACATACACATTTTCCTTAAGAAGCCTGCTAAATAAATGAGAAAAAATATCCAACGTCTATCAATTATTGGCATTTCTTATTTACTGATTCATTCAAAAAAACAATACATATTTGCTGAAGTCGATTTATTCGTTTTTGCCACAGTATTAATGTTGTTGTTGTTTTACTTGTGTAAATTTAAATAAAAGAATAGAGAAAGATGATGGAAAAGATTGATTAAAGAATAAATGAAATAGCCACATTTTAAATGTTGGGACTTTTTAGTGCCTACAAGTATGTACTTACATGCATACACACATACAAACATATGTATGTGGGGATGTATACACTTCTAGTTTTTAACAAACCGTTATAATTGAAATGTCATGCAATTGTATTTCATTTATTGGAAAACATTTTTAGAGTTCTATTTATAGTGTGCAATCGTGGAACTTGTCGAAATAATTTATTATTTTTAACTAATAATAGGCCTTAATTGTAAGTATATATTTAGCAAATTTTATAAACAAAAGTGCGCGACAAAATGATAAGAATACTTTGCTCTCTTAAACTGTTTGTATTGATAGTGAATGCTATTGTTACCGTAAAGTGTACATATCAAAAATTTAATCACGGTTAAGAATTTAAAATTTTACGCAGCATTGCCACTTTATTTATAATTATATAAAAAAAACTTTTTTCATAAAACTTTTTTATATAACAAATTTTTATTCAATGAAATTATCTTGAGATATTTTCTGAGTCAATTTATTAAACATACATACATATATATGTACATATTCCTTGTTTGTTGCTGGTTGAGTATGCCTATATGCCTGCATGTCATTGTGTCTCACACTAAATCGTCCGACTTCAACCTAATTTAAAAAAAAACAAGTACGTCAACACCCACTTAAGGGGGCGGGGTCCAAAAATAGACTATATCATGTTTTCCACAGAAGATCATTACTGATCAAGAATATATATACTTTATGGGGTCCAATTCTTTTTGGAGGGCACTAAAATTGTATTTTGTTGCGGTCACTCTGGCAAGGGCTGTGGGGGAGGCATTTCTTTCACCTTTGTCATAAAACTATAAAAATAAATTTTTGGGATAATTAAATACAAAATTTAAAAAAATTGTTTTTTTTGATAGGGTCATTTAGGGACCAAAGGGCGAAGAGAGGGTAGGGCAGAGTAGTACCAGGTTACGTCTCAGCTTCGTCATTAAAGCTTAAAAATGTTATTTTTAAGGAATGTAGGCTTAAGTAAAACGATTTGTTACATTTTTACACTATTTTTGCATATAATAACGTCCACTAAAGCGGGCTGGGTCAAAAAATTATTATTTTTATTTTATGGCTCCAAGTTTAACGCGTTGAACCTTCTTTGACATAAAAATATATCATTTGCTTAACAAAATTACAAAAAAAAACTTTAAAAATTATGTACGTTGTTTTTTAGCGGTTGGTTTAGTTCTTCATAGGGGAACTTTTTCCCCTCTTGCTCGATTCAGCCCATTTACGAACTTGACCTGTGCTATCCTTTAAGATATATTTATAACAAATTTCAAGAGTCTGGCTCTTTTCGTTTGGACTGAATCGAGATTTCCACAGACGGACGGACGGACATGCTCAGATCGTCTTAGATTTAATCAAGAATATATATACTTTCAAGAATATATATACTTTATGGGGTCTCTAGATGGATATTTCGCTGCGTTACAAACGGAATGACAAAGTGAATATACCCTCCATATTTTTTTTGGGGGGTATAATAACAAAATCTCTTAGCTTATTCACAAACTTGCAAAAATCATTTGAGAATTATATTAAAAAAAAAAAAATTAAAGCCTAGTTTGCTTTGTTTTTGTTTTGGAAATTAGCGGAATTTATAATTAGAACAAACTTTTTCCCGAGAAAATATTTTACGTGGCAAGAAATTCTTAGGAAATATTCAAGACCGAATGAGAGCCAAATGTGAGAGAATAATAAAAATCAAAAAACCAAATTAACGGCTCTTTTCCTAATGTAGTACGATTAAAAATTAAAGTGGACTTTAAGGTCAAGTTTGGCATACAAAAGTTGTGGTTAAAGTAAACGTTAAATCTTAATCATACATTGTGAAAATGGCCGTAAGTAAGTTTTATCACGTCCAATTTGTATGAAAGTACTGTGTAATTTTTCACAAACAGCCGTACTTTTAATAAAGGTGTCCTTTCACCTGGCCAATGAATTAAATTTACAATCAGAATCTGTTCCATCTGAAATAACTGTAAATGCTTAGTCTGCACTATAAAGGTTCCAACATATCGACATTAAATAGTTAATAGGTATGGTCAGTCTCAACAAATTTTTGCAAAAAACGTAACCACTAAATACTAATGAAAATCCTTTTACTTCAAACAAGGATTTATTGAGTTAAACAGTTCCCAAGAATGTTCGATTCTAAGATACTGGCGATCGCTTAAGTCTGAAACTATTTTTCCTAATAAACACTTATCTGAATGCAAAGATTTTTTATTAGTATTTAGTGGTTGCACTTTTTTGAGCAAATGTTTATGAAAAAAATTGTTTTATAAGCATTTTGCAAATTACAATTTTTCACAGCTATTAAAATAACTTCCAAATTTGTTGAATAAAAAAGAAATAAAAGAGAATTGTAATATTTTGTGACCTTTGAAATCTTACTAAGTAATGAGCAAGTGAATCGCGATATTTATCTTAGTTATCATTCTGCCGCGCACCTTAATAATAGTTGGCAATAGTTTTAACTTTAAGTAAATTATAAAACCAAATAGTCAGAAAGATTTTGATAAATAGAGAGTAGAACTTTTATTTTTGAGTTATTGGTAAACATTTTGTATATTATAGTTTCTTAAGTTGTGGTTCTCCTGTTCTTTTTTATTAACTAACAAAGCTACTTTGTTGTTTGTTTTTTACATAATAAATGTTTTATTTACATTTTAAGTATTATTCATTTTTAATATTAGTATTAATATTGTTTATAAGAAACCTTGAAGTTTTATTTTATTTCTTATAAAAATTATATTAGTGGAATTGTTTTTAATGATTTATTTTTGTTTCTTGCTTAACTTGTTATACTTGTTAAATATTTTGTTTCCATTTTTATTTGTGCGGAAGACTACTTAATGTATTAGTTTAGTTTGCTTTAAGTTTTGTTACTTAATGTCTTTCGGTTCAATAAATTTACAGAAAATATATTGTATATAAACTAGTATTATAGTTAAATAAATAAATGCCCAAAGAAATTAAATATTAAATAATCCCTAAACAAAGTCAGATTCGATTTTTAATAAGAATATTATATGTATGTATAATATCTGGTTATATATTTAAACAAGTGACCCCAGGAAAATTTTACTTGTTCTAAAGTACATGAATTTTGAAATTATAAAATAATTAACAAACTCATATACCTCGTTAACTGCTTCATGGAAGCCGTCTGATATACTTTGTGATTTTGAAATGTAACAATTCTAAAGAATTTATTTCGATAGAAACATTTTTCATAGTAACTGGAAAGTGTTCTATTTCTATAAATGTGCCTTTCAGATGATGCAATAGTATTAGTACAATTTTACCTGGGAGGATTATTAATTAAAAACAAAAATACCACAAATTAACATATTTTAATACGTATATATATATATTTTTAATATTTTTTTGTATACATTTTTTTGATCAAATATTTGTATAGAACTTTCATTCTGCTTAATAATTTTTAATATGTATCGGAGCGTAACAAATTGTCTTCAAAAGTATTAATATTATTTTCCAAATAATTACAGGCTTTCATTTTAAAGTATTTGCAAAATCAACTAAAAGTAATGGACTGATTAGAAATTTTACGATGTCGGTTTTTTTAGCACAAAATTAAAATTTTGCCAAAAATATGCTATTTATTTTGTAACTTGTAAACAGATTTAACGTAATAAAACTCTATAAACCATTATTGTTTGCATTTATATTAAAAAAAATTTATATTTTGCAAACCCTAAAAACTACTCTCAGTGTATAAGAGTCGGGCGAAATATAAATTTATCATTTAAGATTTATTTCAGATTCTGAACAAGTTTTCTGTAAAATGCTTGACCAATTCAGGAAAGTTTTTCTGTAGAAAATGTTCCGAGTTTTCTATAGAAAATTTTAACAATCTCTAAGCAATTTGTCTATAGAAAAATTTTCCACATTCAATGTAGTTTTTCTAAAGAAAATTTTTATATTGAAAACTTTTTTCAAATTCTGTGCAATTTTTTTTTTGTAGAAAATTTATTCCGATTTTGTGCAATTTTTCCATAGAAAATTTCTTTATATTCTATGAAAGTTTTCTATAGAAAATTTCTTCAGATTCTTTGAAATTTTTCTGTAGAAAATTTCTTTAGAATCTTTTAAATTTTTCTATAGAAAATTTGTTTAGATTCTGTCCAATTTTTTTAATAGAAAATTTCTTCAGATTTTGCGCAATTTTTCTATACAAATTTCTTCAGATTCTTCGAAATTTTTCTATAGAAAATTTCTTCAGATTCTTTAAAAAATTTCTATAGAAAATTTCTTCAGATTCTTTGAAAATTTTCTATAGAAAATTTCTTTAGATTCTTTGAAAGTTTTCTATAGAAAATTTCTTCAGATTCTTTGAAAATTTTCTATAGAAAATTTCTTCAGATTCTTTGAAAATTTTCTATAGAAAATTTCTTCAGATTCTTTGAAAATTTTCTATAGAAAATTTCTTCAGATTCTTTGAAATTATTCTATAGAAAATTTCTTCCTATTTTATAAAATTTTTTTTATAGAAAATTTGTTCAGATTCTGTGCAATTTTTTGATAGAAAATTTCTTCAGATTCTTTGAAATTTTTCTATAGGAAGTTTCTTCTTATTTTGTGAAACTTTTTTTATAGAAAATTTGTTCAGATTCTGTGCAATTTTTCCATAGAAAATTTGTTTAGATTCTTTGAAAGTTTTCTATAGAAAATTTCTTCAGATTCTTTGAAATTTTTCTATAGAAAATTTCTTCAGATTCTTTGAAATTTTTCTGTAGAAAATTTCTTCAGATTCTTTTAAATTTATCTATAGAAAATTTGTTTAGATTCTGTCCAATTTTTTTAATAGAAAATTTCTTCAGATTTTGGGCAATTTTTCTATACAAATTTCTTCAGATTCTTTGGAAATTTTCTATAGAAAATTTCTTCAGATTCTTTGAAAATTTTCTATAGAAAATTTTATTAGATTCTTTGAAAATTTTCTATAGAAAATTTCTTCAGATTCTTTGAAAATTTTCTATAGAAAATTTTATTAGATTCTTTGAAAATTTTCTATAGAAAATTTCTTCAGATTCTTTGAAAATTTTCTATAGAAAATTTCTTCAGATTCTTTGAAATTTTTCTATAGAAAATTTCAGATTCTTTGAAATTTTTCTGTAGAAAATTTCTTCAGATTCTTTGAAAATTTTCTATAGAAAATTTCTTCAGATACATTGAAAATTTTCTATAGAAAATTTCTTCAGATTCTTTGAAAATTTTCTATAGAAAATTTCTTCAGATTCTTTGAAATTTTTCTGTAGAAAATTTCAGATTCTTTAAAATTTTTCTATAGAAAATTTCAGATTCTTTGAAATTTTTCTGTAGAAAATTTGTTCCTATTTTATGAAATTTTTTTGATAGAAAATTTGTTCAGATTCTGTGCAATTTTTTGATAGAAAATTTCTTCAGATTCTTTGAAATTTTTCTATAGAAAATTTATTCTTATTTTGTGAAATTTTTTTTATAGAAAATTTGTTCAGACTCTGTGCAATTCTGTCCAAATTCTACGAAATTTTTATATCGAAAATTTGTTCAGATTCTTCTTTTTATTTGTAAAATTTTTTAATAGAAAATTTGTTCAGCTTCTGTGCAATTTTTCCATAAAAAATCTTTTCCGATTCTGTGAAATTCTTTTTTATAGAAAATTGTTTCAGATTCCGCTCAATTTATCTATAAATATTTCTTTCAGATTCAGTTAAATTATTCTATACAACGTTTCTTCAGATTTTGTGGAAATTTTCTATAGACCATTTGCTCAGATACGGAGTATCATTTTACACAAAAGTTCTGTTCGAATACTAATAAAGTCTTTTTTTATAGAATGTTTGTTAGAATACCAAGAAGTTTTTCTATAAAAAAATTTTTCAGATTCTGAACAGCTTTTTGAGATTTTCAGCAATATTTCTTCTTAAAATCTATGCAATTTTTGTAAAAGAAAATAAATTTTGGAGATATTTTTTTTAACGAAAATCGAAATATCTGTTGCCTTTTCTTTCGAAAGAAAAGAAAATATTTTCCAATATGTTTTTTTAAAGAAAATTTATTTAAAAATAGGTTCGCTTCTTTGTTTTGTTTTACTTCGAAAAAGTTTTTTTCCATTGATTAAAATTATAATTTCAAAAAGAGTTATTTTTAAGTAGTTTATCGTAGTATATAATTTTGCAATTACGTATTAACTGTTTTTCTTGTTAAATTCAATTTGAATTCGGTAAGACAAGGGAAATTGTGAACATTTTATTCGGACATATTTTTGGTTTAAATAATTTTGCGCTTTTTGTTAGTTTTATTCAAGTCTATTTTGAAACGGCAGTTGATTTGTTCATTTGTTCTTTCAATTTGGTGTTATTAGTTTCTAATGTTAATAATAAATTTTTGTTTAAATATTTTTCAAATGTATATCACATATTAGTCTTTTTTTTTAATAAATGTTTTACGGACTTAATATTAAACTTAAAGTACGAACGCTACGAGGACCTGCTATTTACACAAAGACTCTAAAAAGTACTTCATTTTTAGATCTTTCACATGAATTAAGAATGAAGTCTTTTAAATCGTGATTTAACTAGCATAGGAACGTCTTACGGGAACAGGTGGAGGAATTTTCGATTTACGCGACGATTGCTGAGAATTTTGTAGATGATTTGAATTTGGTGAGATTTTTTGTGGAGACGGTTGATTGTTGGGGGATGTGGAAGTAGGTTTGCAGGAAGGTATTCTTGTGGGTGTGGCCTTGGGAGGGCTCTTTAATTCTGCGGATTTTATTTCCTAAAAATTGAATAAAATATTAATATGTTTTCATTATAAAAAAAGAATTGCTTACCTTTTTAGGAGATGACATGGTGGGAGACTGCGAGGGTGATATCACCCTTTTCCAGCCGTTGCTGCGCCTCCAAGAATTGTTTGAGTTTTGTAGTCTTTCTTGATATTTAGCCTTCAGCACTAAATTGCCATTCACACTGCCACTTCTGACAACCTGAGAAATGTGATCGCTTTGCTGCTGGCGATTTCTTAAAATATTATTCGTTTCCCGTTCCTCGATGGTCGACTGAGATTTCATTAGTTTGTGTCTGGGCGTTCGGCTCAATTCAGTTTTAATGATTTGTTCTATGCACTCCTTTTCGGTCATGTGATCACTCAAATGTCGCTGATGATTGGTGTGATTCATAATGATTGGAGGCGTTTGTAAATCACCTTCAAATTGTACATCTTCGATTTCGATATCACTGTGCTGGCCAACAGTTTCTTCCTCCTCATTTGCTGTCACCTCTTCACTGATGGTTTCAGTTTCTTTTAGAGTTTCTAAAGTGATTTCTTGATGTGTGGTGCAGTGAGACAAATCATCGGTTTCACTGGAGGAACAACTTGTAACCTGTGCCCTACCAGCTTCGCTGGGTGTTGGACTGGCTGCTTTTTGGCGGGATTTTAAAACTTTTGAGCGTAAACGTTTATGACTGGGTGATAAACTTGAATTGCCATCATCTTCTTCACCCTCCTCCTCCTCCTCGGAATCTTCCTCGTCCTCATCATCGTCTTCATCATCTGTATCGCCTTCAACATAAGAATATAGACTGCGTGCAGAACTGGAACGTATATTAACCAATTTGTAGAAATCATTAGTGAATTCTGTGCAGGCCACCTCTTCATCCTCTGAGTAGATAATCTGTTTAAATAAACAACCAGCATGAGAAATAAATAATTGCAAAATTATTTAGGCTTCCATACCTTTTGCTGCAACAGCTGTGATATATTGTCGGCCACAGAGTCCGTTTCGACCATTGTGGAATTGAGCAAATCCGTAGAGTTCCATATCCAATCATTGTCGCCTAGTTTTTGTTGTCTTCTTTGTTGCTGCTGTTGTTGTTCTCTTTCTTCGTCCAGTGTTATCACGGCCAATTCTTCTTGCGACATACTCCAGTCTTCCATTTCCGTGGAGCACGGTTCAGCCGGCAATAGCCATTGCTCTGGCTCTTCAGGTAAGTCTTCCAAGTGGCCGTTTGAAGGCTGCGGTTGACCGCTACTCATGGTACAATAGCCCTCATCGCGCCCTTTGGCCGGACTGGCCGATAGGGCCGCATTTTGTGCCTCCAGATCTCGAACACGGCCCTTCAACAGAGCCACCTCCTCACGTAAATTGTCTTCGGCCACTATGGCATCCACCACTTTGCGCATAACATCATCCAAACAGTGTTCGTACTGGCGTATGCGTATCAGCAGAGCCTTGTTCTCTTGCTGTAGTGTGTGCAGCAAATTTTCTTGGCGAGCAAAACGTGTCTGTTGGAAATAACAAAATTTTTTGTTTATTAAATAACCAATTCAAATCTCAAATACTCCAAAACAGTTTTAGCGTTTTTGGTTATTAAAGTCCCATTAAGATGTTTTTTGTTGAATCTGCTAATTACATCTCAACATGTCTAACTTTTTCCAAATGGTGCTAATTACATTTGCATTAGCACTAGACTGTACAAATAATTATGGTTTGGTTCTCATAATTCATGCTAAAGTGCCTTTTGCGTATTTGCTCATCCCAGGCAAATCTTTGAAAATAGCGAAAGCTTTAATTTTATTTAAAGTTTAGCGCAAAATATTTTAAGGACATGGAAATAGAACCACGGTGCTACTGATAGCTGAGAGTTATTTGCTACAGAAAATTTGTCTTTAGCAAAGTAAATTTTGCTATAGAAAAGATTTCTGTAGCAAATCATATTTTTCTGTAGGAAAGCAGATTTTACCATAGAAAAATTAATTGAGGCAAATTTTCCTATAGGAAAATTAATTGTAGCAAATTTTCCTATCGGAAAATTAACGGTAGCAACGCAGTTTATGCTATAGAAGAGATTTTCGTAGCAAATCAGATTTTGGTGTAGGAAAGTAGCTTTTGCTATAAAAAAATTGTCTGTAGCAAAGCAGTTTTTGGTAAAGAAAATGTGTCTTTAGTAAATCTGAGTTTGCTGTAGAAAAATTATCTGTAGCAAAGCAGATTTTGCTATAGAAAAGTTGTTGTAGCAAAGCAGATTTTCGCATAGGAAAATTATCTGTAACAAAGCAGATTTTGCTATACAAAACTTTCCTGTAGCAAAGTAGATTTCGCTATAGAAAAATGTTCTGTAGCAAATCAGATTTTAATATAGAAAAGTTGTCTGTAGCAAAGCAGATTTGCCTATAGAAAAATTTTTTGTAGCAAATCATATTTTGCTATATGAAAATTATCTGTAGTAAAGCAGATTTTGCTACACAAAAGTTGCCTGTAGCAAAGCAGCTTTTGCTATAGAAAAGTTGCCTGTAGCAAAGCTAATTTTCCCATAGGAAAATTAACTGTAGCAAAGCAGATTTTCCTATAGGAAAATTAGCTGTAGCAAAG
This sequence comes from Linnaemya tessellans, assembly GCA_951800035.1. Lineage (NCBI taxonomy): Eukaryota > Metazoa > Arthropoda > Insecta > Diptera > Tachinidae > Linnaemya > Linnaemya tessellans. The sequence continues at coordinate 114,918,072 of OX637534.1, read as the reverse complement.
CAGATTTTATTATAGAAAAGATTTCTGTAGCAAATCAGATTTTGCTATCGAAAAGTTGTCTGTAGCAAAGCAGATTTTCCTAAACGAAAGTTATCTGTAGCAAAGCAGCTTTTGCTATAAAAAAGTTGACTGTAGCAAAACTGATTTTCCCATAGCAAAATTAGCTTTAGCAAACCAGATTTTCCTATAGGAAAAGTAAATGTAGATAAGTAGATTTAGATTTTGCTGTAGAAAAGATTTCTGTAGCAAATCAGATTTTGCTATAGCAAAGTAGCATTTGCTATAGAAAAGTTGTTTGTAGCAAAGCAGCTTTTACTTTAGAAAAGTTTTCCGTAGCAAAGCATCCCTTACCCAAAAAAAAACTTTCTGTAGCAAATCAGATTTTGCTATAGAAAAGTTGTCTGTAGCAAAGCAGATTTTCCCATAGGAAAATTAACTGTATCAAAGCAAATTTTACAGTAGCAAAGTAGATTTTGCTATAGAAGGATTAGCTGCAGCAAAGCAGTTTTTGCTATAGAAACATTTTCTGTAGCCATTCACATTTTGCTATAGGAAAATTAAGTGTAGCAAAGCAAATTTTACAGTAGCAAAGTAGATTTTGCTATAGAAGGATTATCTGTAGCAAAGCAGTTTTTGCTATAGAAAAATTTTCTGTAGCAAATTACATTTTGCTAAAGGAAAATAAACTGTAGCAAAGAAGATTTTGCTTTAAAAAAGTTGTCTGTAGCAAAGCAGATTTTCCTATAGGAAAATTACTTGTAGCAACTGATTTTGCTATAAAAAAGTTGTCTGTAGCAAATCAGATTTTGCTATAGAAAAGATGTCTGTTGCAAAGCAGTTTTTGCTATAGAAAAGTTGTTTGTAGTAGAGCAACTGTTGCTTCTGTCTATAGCAGAACTACTTCCTCTGTAGAAGGATTGTCTGTAGCGGAGCAGTTTTTGCTATAGAAAAATTGTCTGTAGCAGAGATATTTTCGTGTAGAAGGATTGTTGGTAGCTGAACAACTTGTGCTATTGAAAAGTTGTTTGTAGCAATCGCAGAATTTTAATAGCAAAATTTGCAACTAAATAAATATTTAATTTTCAGGACATTTTTGTTTAAGTTTACTTTTAAATATTTCCCTAAAATGAAATAAATATATTCGCATCCAGACTAAAGCGTTAGACAAGGAGTCTTTATATAAGAAATTTCCTGTTAAGTATTTTTTTCAATAAATAAAGTCGATGAAGTGGAAACTTATGTATATATTTAAGTTATAGATGAAATAATATTTTCTTTTTTGACAAAATTTTCCTAACGAATATTAAGTTTTGGGCGAATATTTCGGGTGTGTGTACGAGGAACGAATGAGAGCTCAAGTAAATTTATACAAACCTGTAAAGCTTTATGATCCCGGCATGTTTGTATCTGTTTACGTTCTTTTGATTTAATAACACGACTCATGCTGAAATTGAAAGAGAATAGAAAGAAACGAAAATATTATTTTTTTTTAAATTTATTTTGTAGCAGAACAAAGAAGTGTTCAAAACAGTTTCTTGGCATCATCTTCACTTTTCTACTTAATTTTATTTACAGCTAAAATAAATTCAGCGGCATTTATTAATTTCTACTTTTCTCTGTTGCGAAATGTAACTGACATTTTACCGCTTTGCAAATTTATCACCTTTGGCTGGGTATATTAACAAAAATTGTGTTCAACTTTAGAGAAAATATAAAGAAAAAAAAATAAAAAATCGTTCACAAAATATTTAGTTCATCTAGTGTTTGTTTCTTTGTATTTTTCTTTTGGCGCGAGGGTCGTGATTGATGGTGTTTTCCAGGCAATTAAAGTAGAGAAACAAAAACTTTTTTGTGTGTAATTTACAACACGATTCTATTTATGGCACTAATGGTACATTGTAGTGGAATTACTCGTAAATGCAAAAAAAAAAACAAAAACAAAAAAATTAAGACCATCATCATCATCATCAGGCTGTTTCCAAAGTGCATATTAAGCTTTAGCCCAGAGCTTAAAGCGGCATAGAATCGCTGCCACATACATACGGGTTGATTATTCCCCGAACGTACCAATTGCATTTAGCCACCATCGTGGCTTAGTTTATGTAGTCATGCCTAAGTTTTCTCATTCGACAGAAGAAATTGCAAAGAAAATAACAGACTAAATTATTTCTGCATTTGGGACTGACTCTACACATTGAATTTAGTTTTGAAATCCTTTTTGCTTGTTGTTTTCAGTTTCTACAATGCAAATTGTGGTTTTGTGAAAGATAAACCGAGTGCAAAAAAGCATGCGGTGGAAAACCCTTAAAATGACGCCAATGCATCCGTTTTGTACAACAACAACAACCACATTAGCAGCAACTGCAACATTCTTTATGTGTGTTTGTAAATGTTAAGTGATTTAAAAAATAAAAATAAAAAATTGCAATTCGAAACAAAAACTTGCAAATAATTCTCACCGCAAAAGATAAAAAGGTCATACATATTTGCAAATACTAAAAACTATTTTAATGGTTTCAGACATATTTTAAAATTTGTTGAGAAATTGCATATAAAATAGTATGTGAACCGCGTAAAAAAATTATTCAGATGCCTTTGAAATTTTTTTATAAAAATCGTATTCAGATTCTGTGCAATTTCGCTATAGAAAACTTCTTCAGATTCTGTGCAATTTTTCTAGAGAAAATTTGTTCAGATTCTGTGCAATTTTTGTAAAGAAAAATTTTTTCAGAATCTGTGCAATTTTTATATAGAAAAATTTCGTCAGATTCTGTGCAATTTTTCAATAGAAAATTTCTTCAGATTCTGTGCAATTTTTCTATAGAAAATTTTTTCAGAATCTGTGCAATTTTTCTATAGAAAATTTTTTCAGAATCTGTGAAATTTTTCTATAGAAAATTTTTTCAGAATCTGTGAAATTTTTCTATAGAAAATTTTTTCAGATTCTGTGAAATTTTTCTATAGAAAAATTTCGTCAGATTCAGAGCAATTTTTCTACAGAAAAATTTCGTCAGATTCTGTGCAATTTTTCTAGCGAAAAATTTCGTGAGATTCTGTGCAATTTTTCTAGAGAAAATTTCTTTACATTTCGTCAGATTCTGAGCAATTTTTCTATAGAAATATTTCTTCAGATTCTGTGCAATTTTTCTGTAGAAAATTTGTTCAGGTTCTGTGCAATTTTTCTATAGAAAAATTTCGTCAGATTCTGTGCAATTTTTCTATAGAAAAATTTCGTCAGATTCTGTGCAATTTTTCTAGAGAAAAATTTTTTCAGATTCTATGCAATTTTTCTAGAGAAAAATTTCTTCAGATTCTGTGCAATTTTTCTGGAGAAAATTTCTTCAGTTTCCGTGCAATTTTTTCTATAGCAAATTTTTTTAAATTTTTGCACTTTTTGTGTAAAACTTAATTTTAGCTCTTTAGTAAATTTTGAAATTAGAATGTTGAAGTGTCAAAAATATATTCAGCTGATACATGTTTAGGAGTATGTGTGTATTTGGTTTTTATCAAAAATTTTATAAACAATTTAATACAAAATGGTCACGTTTAACACTAAAATGTTAACGACTGACAGACTAATTGAGTGTACGAAAACGTTTGTATGTTGGAAGTATATCACGATTCAAGTTGCACCACAATTTATTTTTATGCGTTCATAATACCGGCAAATGTTGTTCTTTTATATAGTCAATTGATGTTGAGAAAAAAAACCCCAAACGATTACTAAATGTTTGACAAATTATTGACTGACTGAATGACTATAAATGGATGATGGGATTATGTTTGTTTTTATTGCTTTCGTTAACGACAGAGGAGCAAATCAATTTAAGAATTGAAATGTCTCTTTTACACTTAATTTCTTTATACATTAACTTGAACGCAACCACACTTACTTTTCCAATTGTTGGCGCAGTTCTTTTTCAAACGTTGGTGACCCGCATTGGCTCTGTAACGACAAAAGGCAGAAAGGAAGAAAAAAATGTTTTAATAGAAATAATATTAAACAAATTTAAAAATCTTTTATTATTAATTTTATTTAATGAGGCGTTTTGCTGCTCAACCCCCCTCCCCCTTTCATGTTCACAGAAGCTACAAATAAATAATGGTAATCATGTTGATAATAAAAATTGTCGCATTGATGGATCTGAAATTCATTAAATTCGTTTCGTAGCAAAGAACTATTAAAAGCTTTAGAAAATGTAAAAAAAAATTTACAAAAAATACTTAAAAGTAATGCGAGTTGGGCTCATCTTGGGCTGAAATACAGTAAAAGTGAAAGAAATGTAATAAAAAAAAAATTTACACAAAAACTAATGTCATACCTTTAACAGTTTCGGGTTATAGTCAATAATAAAACCTAAATTAATGTGTTTTTAGTGTGTTGAGAATGTAATAAAATATATTTTATTACCGCCGATAAAGTATCTATTCATTAGTTAAAAAGGTTGTATTAAAATTGGATTAATTAATGAACTTGATCACAGAACTTTTTTATATGGGAAATGGTTTTACTATTCAAAAATGTTTATAGCTGCTTTAAATTTTATAAAAATCGTTTTTTATTGCTGGGGCTTCTAGTTTGTGTTCATGTCTGATTAAAACTCAGAAGAACGCTTTTTTTTAAACCACAATAATTTTCCTCTCCGGTAGAAAGCAATAACATCCTGTGAAAAAAAAATACCTCAGAACTGATGTTGCAAGTTTTCATATAAATCTGTTTTTTTTTTTAAATTAAAATTAAATTATTTGTTATTTGTTTTAAAGGTTTTTCAGAAAAATATAAAATAAATAAAACGTTTATGCTATCGTTTCTGTAAATAAAGTCACAAAATACCTGAAGCACAATTTGTAGGAATAATTTCTTTAAAAAATTATTAATTTTGTTACAGAAACAAATCATTTTACTAAAAGTATGTAAATGTTTTATTACCAAATTCAAACTAAAAAAGTCATCAAGTGGTTTGAAACGCCAGTCTTTTGGCTGGTTGAACAGTTTCAGATTTAAAAAAATATTGTGTAAAAAACACCGTTAAAATCACTGTACTTTCACATGGTTTAGAAAACATGCCCGATAATTGCCTTCCCACGAAAAACTCTAAAAATAAGCATTTTTACTTACGTCGATGTTTATTCGTTAGAAAAACTGTGTCTTTTGCTTAGTTACCCCAATTCTATTAACCCTTTCCTAGGTTATTTCTTTCCTAAGCATTCGTTTGTTTAATCTATTTTTTAATTTTTAAAAACTAATTCCATTTCTAATACCTACTCCTTTCTTTTCATTCCAGCTATTTAATTGAAATTAAACTAAATATTCGCTGGGATGTCCAAATTGCCAACGATTCCTGAGAATCTGTGTATACCCCATCCAATTTAGTGCAAGTTTGCAGGGATGGCTGATGGAATTTCAAATACCTGTGATATTTTTAAAATTCTCTTTAAATTGTCAATGATTCCTGAGAATCTGTATATATCCCATCCAATTTAGCGCAAGTTTGCAGAGATGGCTGATGAAATTTCAAATACCTGTGATATTTTTAAAATTCTCTTTTACAAAATGTTTATTTAGTTTTAATTATTATTTCCATTTATTTAATATTTTTTTTACAAATAAAATGTTTATAAACAAATAAAATGTTTACATAATTAATTTAAAAATAGTATATTTAAATACTTTTCTCCAAAAATTATTTAATTCAATAAAGAATAATCGAAAAATATCATTAAAATCGTTTTCATTACATTTCAATGCAAATTTATTGGTTTTTCCCATTATTTCGGGATTTAGAGAGATTTTCATTTCCCCGCCGCGGGATTTTTCTGCTGAAAATTCAATTTTAAAATTTCACTAAAATACCAGGCGACCAGAATCCAGCAGCAGGGAGTAATTCTGCAGAAAACATTTTTTTGCGAAAAAATTTTGTTACATACTTTTAGGCCGGACATTTTATTAAGGTCGCCCTGTTGCAGAATTTTGCAAATACAGGGCGGTTCAAATACTTTTGAGGAAAGCAACAGGGTGCCACCAATAAAAATTTCAGCCTTAAAATATGCTCTAGAATTTTTTTTCAATTGCAAAAATTACTCCTTGCTGCTGGATACTGCACGCCTGGTGCTTTAATGAAATTGTAAAATTGCATTTTGCACAACAAAAAGTGCAATGTTGCCAGATGCAACGAAAATTAAAGAACTTGAAGGGGAAATTCAAAAATGAAAATGGAAAGGCATGACAGAGTATTTTCGTTTATTTTAAGTTATTTTAATTATCTAAAAGCAGATAAGTCGAAGACATTTTATAAATGTTTTGAAACAAAATTCGAACTTTTTTGAATTAGAAAAATACACAGTTTAGCATTTTCTGAGTTTGCACCAGCTTAAAGTTTTTGGTGTTTGTAGGCCATAAAAAACACATTCTGATCGTTTTTTTTTATATTTTTATCATGTTGTTTTATTTTATTTTTTATTTCAATTTTACAATAGTTTTTCACAATATAAATAGATATTTGAAGTTATTTGATTGCTGATTCTTCGACCTTTTAAATTTTTAATTAGTATCAGGATTTTTAATCAAGTTTTAGGTGACTTTTTATAAAATAAATGAAAATTTTTTATTATCCATAATTTCAAAATATGTAGATAATTATCTGTTTTTTTAAGAAATTAAAATTTTTTTATCAGATATTTCGATATCGTCTGGATGTCTTCTTCAGGATAATACTTATAATTGAGATTAATTTTTCTGTTATAATTTTTTTTAGAAAATATTGTTATATTAATATTAATTATATTAAATGAAATTTATTTGTTGGTGGTCAAGCAATGTCTATATGCATTGACCACCAACAAATAAATTTCATTTAAAATAGTATTGTGACAACAATATGTTAAATAAAAATTTCATAACAATATTAATTATAATTATTACCCTGAAGAAGATCCAGAAGATATCGAAATTCTTAAAAAATAAATAATTAGATATTTTTTATTTTTATTTGCCTTTAAAGGATAATAATTAGTTTTTTTACATATCAAATTTACAAACATGGAAAAATCATTGTATGAATATATAAACATGTTTTTTTAAAACAATTTTTAAAGAGAATTAAAAATAAAACTTGATTTTTAAGTCATCGTATGAATTGGGTATTAGATATTTTATAAACGTTTGGAAACAAAATTGATAATTTCAATTAGAAAATTGATAATTTTCAATTAGAAAAGGATTGAGTTTTTTGAATTTCTTTTTAATGTGTTATTTCCGCTAAATTACAAAATAAATTTTGTGTAAAAGAATTATCATTCTTTTCAAAAATTGTTTGCATAAAAATCTGAATAAAATTTTATGTTATAAACTAAATTATATAAATGTGAGGATAAACTAAATTATATAAATGATGGGGATAGTCTGTCTTCACATCTTACCTTTAACCAATTCATTCGTTTGTAAAAATAGAATGATTTTTAAGTTTCCAACACTATTTTACTTTAAAAGGCCAAACAAATATTTTTATTATTTTATTTATTTCATTTCATAGTTTAAAACAGGTCCATTAAATATTTATGAGCACAGCAACGCTACAGGAAAATCTAGAAAAGCATGTAACATCCGGATATATAAAAGCAATCGCATCTCTTTTTACTTTTTGCACCACCTCGTTACGGAACTATAACATTAACACAGATGACATGGTACGTGCAAAAAGAATAAAAATAAAGAAATGGTGCATTCTGGCCTGCACGGAGTGGCTGGGAGTGAAATAAACTCGTAAATCACTTGTCAAAATGCAAACATGTCAACGCAGAAATATCACATGAAATTTAAAATATTCAACGTAAAGGGACAGCAACACAATTTCAGCTTTTTTTTTGTTCATATTCTCTACTGTCACCAAGAACGTACAATTTATGCCGCATGTGACTCGGTGCAGACGAATTAAAGAGGCAACACCAAGTGTTTGTTAACACCCTTTAAGTTATGACGTGTTTTTTTTGTTTGTTTGTTTTTGTAATTTTTTTTTTAATTAAATGGTCTGGTAAAATCGGATCGAGATTTTATTTGAGATACTTAAAAGTCTCTGAAATAACTCTAATGCCACTTTTGTGGGAAGATATTTAAATGGTGCCTAAGCCCAAAAATGGGTTAAATATTGATGCATACCGCTCTGAAAGGAGTACAGCGATCCGCTTGCATCGGATTTAGGTCCAGGCTTTCAGAGGCTGTGAATGATATACTAAAATTAATTGCCATTGAACTGTAGCCACCTGGAGTTGTCTACAAGTAGTGCTGCCAGATTAGCGGAATATGAGTGTTGGAGATCTAGGACAGATCATGATCATGACAGGCTCCTAGATCCTTTACGGCCCACATTGATTACAAGTATCTCCTAAATAATGTGTGAAATTAAATTTAAAAGAAATTGAAACATATTTTCGAAAACGAAAATATCCCACTGAAAATATTGTCTGCAGCGAAAATATCAATTTTCTACAATTGAGAAGAAATAAATGTGCGATATGCCGGCATCAGGTTATCACCATTACGATTTACCCTTTTATTGGAAACGACCAAACAGGAGTGCAGGGGAGCATGAATGTGCTAATTGTGTGAGGTGTGTGTGTGTGTGTGTGTGTGTGTTTGTGTGTGGAGGACCACAGATGTGTTTAATTTGGCCCCCAAACAAATGAAAACTGGCTGGTGGACAGGACAGCAGCACAGAGGGGTGTTAATATAAATTGCCCGTAAACTTTTTTTGGGGGGAGGGGGGTTTGACACTTTGCAACTTAATTGTTAACTTAATTGAAATTAATTACTACCATTCAAGCAGGCAAATTAAAGATGATTTAATAACAAAATTCCTTTGCAATATGTCGCAGAGGGGGGTTTGGGAACATATAAAATACGCTGCCCCACTCTCATGTCATAGACATAATTTTCTTCAACTTCCGTAAAGCTTTTGAGCAGCCTGAAGACATTTTTCTTCTATTTCATAAGTCGCCCCCTTTTAATCTCTAAACCAAATATTTATACAGTTGGTTTGGTTAGTGGCGCCTGTTTTCTATTGCAAGAAGAACTCGTAAAACGGCTTAAGTAAAGGTGCAGGGGCGGGGTTGCAATCTAAAACGGAAGTGATACAAAAACCTTTGCTCCTGCAGACAGACGTTGACGCCAGGGTAGTCGGTAATTTTGCCTTCTCCTGTACGTTTTGCTTCATTTTTAAATGTCATGTGCATGTGTGTTTGACTGATTTAATGCGCCCGTCTGTCTGTCTGTCTGTCTTTGTATGTGTTGTGTTTTGGAAACGTGAAAGTGTTGGCAAAAGGAAATAAAACATAATAACACTAGCAATAATAATGTTTATTAATTTGCCAAAAGAAAGACAAAAAAACCAAGAGTTAAATTTTATGAAAAACAAAACAAATCAAATAATAAAACGGAAGTAGAGTGTTAGAGAGTATAAAAACGATCCCATATGCATATAAATGGCTGCAAATTGCCACAAGTTGTTGATGGTATTGGAATTTGTGGCTGCTTTCCCTTGAAAGCCAATTTGCATATCCTTTCCTCAATTGAGGATACAATAAAAATTTAGAAACAAGGTTTTAATAAAAGTTTTTTCTTTCTAAAACGAGTATAATTTCGGCTGAGAAAAATTTTTTTGGTGTGGCAAAAATTGTCTCGGCTGCCGGGACAAATTTTTCTGTCTGGTAAAAATTAAAAATTGTTTCGGCTGCTGAGACAAATTTTTCGGCCCGGCAAAAATTGTCTCGGCGGCCGGGACCAATTTTTCTGTCTGGCAAAAATTAAAAATTGTCTCGGCTGCTGAGACAAATTTTTCGATCCGGCAAAAATTGTCTCGGCGGCCGGGACCAATTTTTCTGTCTGGTAAAAATTAAAAATTGTTCCGGCTTTTAAGACAAATTTTTCGGTTCAGCAAAAATTGTCGCGACTTCCGGGACAAATTTTTCTGTCTGGCAAAAATTGTCTCGGCGGTCGGGGCAAATTTTTCGGTCCGGCAAAAATTGTCTTGGCTGACGGGAGAAATTTTTCTGTCAGGCAAAAATTGTCTCGGCTGACGGGGCAAATTTATCTGTCCGGCAAAAATTGTTTCGGCGGCCGGGACCAATTTTTCTGTCCAGCAAAAATTGTCTCGGCCGCCGGGATAAATTTTTTTGTCCGGTAAAAATTGTGTCGGCTGCCGGGACAAATTTTTCTGTCCGGTAAAAATTGTCTCGGCGGCCGAGGCCAATTTTTCTATCCGGCAAAAATTGTCTCGGCGGCCGGGGCCAATTTTTCTATCCGGCAAAAATTGTCTCGATTTCCGGGACAAATTTTTCTGTCCGGTAAAAATTGTCTCGACTGCCGGGATAAATTTTTCTGTCTGGCAAAAATTGTCTCGGCGGTCGGGGCAAATTTTTCTGTCCGGCAAAAATTGTCTCGGCTGCCGGGATAAATTTTTCTGTCTGGCAAAAATTGTCTCGGCGGCCGGGGCCAATTTTTCTATCCGGCAAAAATTGTCTCGGCGGCCGGGGCCAATTTTTCTACCCGGCAAAAATTGTCTAGACTTCCGGGACAAATTTTTCTGTCCGGTAAAAATTGTCTCGGCTGCTGAGACAAATTTTTCTATCCGGCAAAAATTGTCTCGGCTGCCGGGATAAATATTTCTGTCGCGCAAAAATTGTCGCGGCTGCCGGTACAAATTTTTCTGTCCGGCAAAAATAGTCTCGGCTGCTGAGACGACACAAATTTTGTATGTCTTTATTGTTCTGCGTTTTAAATATTGCGATTTTTTATCATATTACATCTGCTTCCATCCAGTTAGAACATCATTTTTATGTTAAAACATCATGACGTCGTAAAAAGCTGTTATACCGCCCATTGTTAAATCTATTATAATATTAATTAAACATTATGTATTTGGACAGATTCATATTTTTGGAAAATCCTTTTAGGATTACCAAAATTTATTCAACTATAAAAAAGTCGACATATAAAAAAATTGTTTTGAGTTAAAAGGGGAAAAACAGTTGAGTAAATAACAAATACAAACATATAAACAAACAGTTATAAATTGTAACCCCTTTGCGTTTCAGTTATTTGCAATTTGTAGCTGCATTGAAGGTGGTGGGTGGTGGATTTTGTTTTTATATGAAAAAAAAATCTACATAAAGATCTCTTCTGTTAGTTGGAAATATTACAAAGTGAATCTTTCTTTGACAGGATTAAGCGGCAGGCTTATGAATTTAGTACCCTTTTCACTTAATCATTCGTACATTTAAACAGACACACACAAACAGACAGACAGACAGACAGACAGTCAGTCAGCTATTCATTCGCTCATTCATATTGCGGGTGCAAACAAGTATCTATTATCTATTGTTATTACCCATGTTGTTATTGTTGTTGCGTTTGTTGCAGCTAGTTCCCAAGTACTTCGATACTTTTATTTTATTCTACTCTCAAAACTGTCTTTGATATGCATGTACTTTTCCAAAAGGGGGGAGGGAGGGTTGTTTTGCCTGCCAGTCAAATGGGGTTTATTAAAAAAAGTATGACATTGTGTCCGCTTGAATGTGACATGTTGTTGCTAGAATTTGGTTTGTTAATATTTCTTGTCAAATTCTGTTTCACTGTCAACTTTTGTTGTTGTAGTTGTTGTTTTAATTCCCACCAAATTGGAAAGTTTACAATAACGTCGTTAGAAATGATTAAATTAGAGACAGTCAATTGATAATTAGTTAAATTAAAGAAGAACATGAAATAGATGTATTCGTCCTGCTTAAATAATGTAAAAAAACTTAAATAATTTGATAAGTCATAAGATTTAAGTTGAAGTTAGATAACAAGTTGAAAGTTTAAATTGTTTCGTTCGAATAATGGAGATGTGTTCGAAAAATCGAAAATTGCCGAAAACTTAATATGAGTGCTGCTCGCTATATTAAAAATAATATAATCATACACAAAGTTATTAATTCGAAAATTTATGCACTCTTTACGAGACGTGAAAATTTTTTTATGAAAATCGATTTTGGAATTGATTTTGAAACAACAAAAAAAACTAATTTTTCAAAAAAAAAGTCGCAAATGAAAAGTTTCATTTCACTCCCAAAAGCCGCCAGCAGGTTATTATTGTGATATTTTGCATAAATGAAATAATACGCCAATAAATTTCGAGCACAATCCACACCATAAAATGCCATGATCGAGGCGCACAAGTTTAGTCATTAACCCATTCGCAATTGAAGGTTCCAAGATTTGCTAACAGCTATTTTTTATATAAATTTTGTTATTTCCGTGATATTTCATATTTTCCATGAGTAACATGCATGTTTTCTTCTATTTGCTAACATTTTTAATGGGTGCTAAATGAGATATATTTTATGTAATTTTAATTAAATTTTTTTATATCTAATTTTCGGAGAATTTTTTTTTATTTCTGCAGTAATTTATTTTAGCTCCTTAATGTTACTAAATTATTAGATATTTATTATAAGTATGTCAGCTTAGGGGAATTTAAAAATTTTTTCGGAGTAAATTTAATTTTTTGTTGAAAATCTAAGTTTCTGTGGAGATTTATTCGATTTCCAAAAATTTTTATTTTTTGTGAATATATTAGAACTTTAGCTCCCTTTTCATTTCTTCAGTTGTGATTTTATTTTAGGTTTTTCATATATACAAATTTTTTTTAAACAGTTTTAGCTCTCTTCGAAGTATGTGTGTTTTTTGGGAGATTTCAATTTATTTGGTAAAGCTACTCGTTTGAGTTCTTTTTATAGATGTAAACTGCTTTTAGAATATTTTCGAAATTCCCATATTTTCGGAGTTACTTGATTTTTGAAAAATTTTCTAATTTTTTAGTGATAACGTAAACTGTTTTTATAAGATTTTCGAAATTCCCATATTTTCGGAGTTACTTCATTTTTGAAAAATTTGCAAATTCTTTAGTGATAACGTAAATTGCTGTTAGAAGATTTTAGAAATTCCCATATTTTCGGAGTTACTTAATTTTTGAAAAATTTGCAAATTCTTTAGTGATAACGTAAACTACCTTTAAGAAGATTTTCGAAATTCCCATATTTTCGGAGGTACTTAATTTTTGAAAAATTTGCAAATTCTTTAGTGATAACGTAAATTGCTGTTAGAAGATTTTAGAAATTCCCATATTTTCGGAGTTACTTAATTTTTGAAAAATTTGCAAATTCTTTAGTGATAACGTAAACTACCTTTAAGAAGATTTTAGAAATTCCCATATTTTCGGAGTTACTTTATTTTTCAAAAATTTTCAAATTCGTTAGTGATAACGTAAACTACCTTTAAGAAGATTTTAGAAATTCCCAAATTTTCGGAATTACTTGATTTTTGAAATATTTTCAAATTCTTTAGTGATAACGTAAACTACCTTTAAGAAGATTTTAGAAATTCCCATATTTTCGGAGTTACTTTATTTTTCAAAAATTTTCAAATTCGTTAGCGATAACGTAAACTATCTTTAAGAAGATTTTAGAAATTCCCATATTTTCGGAATTACTTGATTTTTGAAAAAGTTTCTAATTTTTTTGGTGATAAGGTAAACTGTTTTTAGAAGATTTTCGAAATTCCCATATTTTTGGAATTACTTGATTTTTGAAAAAGTTTCTAATTTTTTAGTGATAAGGTAAACTGTTTTTAGAAGATTTTCGAAATTCCCTTATTTTCGGAGTTACTTCATTTTTGAAAAATGTGTAAATTCTTTAGTGATAACGTAAACTGTTTTTAGAAGATTTTCGAAATTCCCATATTTTCGGAATTACTTGATTTTTGAAAAAGTTTCTAATTTTTTAGTGATAAAGTAAACTGTTTTTAGAAGATTTTCGAAATTCCCTTATTTTCGGAGTTACTTGAAAAATTTGGAAATTCTTTAATGATATTATGAAATATTTGCAAATTTGGATGACTTTTGGTGCATTTATTATGCAATTTTTATGTCTGAATATTTTAAAATTTTTCGGAGTAATTCAAATTCTTCCAATATTTCGATGTCTTTAGTGTAATTATGAATTTTTGATACCCTTAAAAGCTATTCAGCTTTTTTAAAACCTATTATTATACATTTAAAATTTTCGGAATATAAGAAATATTTTCGGAGTAAATTTTTTTTCAAAAATATTACAAGCCGTTTAATGATATGATATATTTTTAGCGAATAAATTATATTTTTGGAATATTTTCAAATATAGTAAATTTATTTTTAGCAAATTTTAATGGTCTTAGCCATAATTTATTTAAAAATAATTTCTTTTATTACAAAAGAAGTTTTTAAACATTGTTTTTGTTTAATTTACTTAACGATTAATCCTCGTTATTAGGAAAGGGGGAAAAACCATATATTCAAATTACTATCGTACATGGAATTATGCTTGTTTTGTGAGTATTTGAAAGATTCGAAATATGACATGCAACCCTTGAAACACAAAAATAACAAAGACTAATTGAAATTTAGTTACGACTTTTATTCCTCCGGCAATATTTAAAAAGCTACATATTTTCTTGGCATTATATTATTTCTTTTACTTTATTTCTTTTAACACGGTTGAAAGGACAACAAAAGGCTTTTTTTGTGGAAAATATGGGTTTTCCCAATTTTTCTTTTCTTTCGGTATAACAATAGACTTCATTAAGAAACACTGGTGAACTGGTGGTATATGCATTCATACACCCATAAATACATTTTTTGTACATGTAGAGACGTCCATGCATCTATACATTCATTTATAAACATGCTGATGAATAATTATTATTAATTATGGAACAAATTAAAAAGCAAAAAGAAGTGTAACTCATTTCGAAGAGGAAATTGTGTTTAAAAAATTTTAACTTTATTGCGGTTGATTTTTCAGACCACGATTAAAATTATTTCAAATATCACGTCCTACAAACTTCTAGCAAAAGCAGGAGGATGCAGTTTTATTGTATAATAAATCAATTTATGGGGAATAATAAAGAGAGAAAAACTCTATATCGAAATATTACAAAGCGAAAATCAGCAAATTATTTCGTTACGCACACCTCCTTCCGCAAACGACAGCAAACATTAACAAAATTCCTATTTCCTTTTATTCACAGCTGGTTGTGTCCACAGAACAGTTGGAATGCATTAAACATTTCGTTTCTGTTCTCATTTATGAATTTAGTCGTACTCACTTAATTGTTGCCGTATTTGTGGGTGTGGGTGTATGTTTGTGTTGCTTTGATGTTGTATTAGCTTCTAGATTCGTGGCGCCTAATGTTACTGTTATTTCTTGTGTTTTTATTATTCATTGTTGTTATTTACAACCCGCCATTGATTCCTCCCTCTCCCACTCCTGCTACTGCTCACCAGCGTAACACTAATAGCCTCTTGTCATATATTACTGTTATTTCAAAATATTTTCTCACACACGCACACGAATGCCGTATCATATAAAACTCGTTTTAGGAATAATTAAGTAGTAGTTGTATCAGGAGTGGAAACTTTACTGCCATTGCAGTGCATTGCATTGCAATGAAGTTAATAAAAAAAAAAGAAATTAACTGAAAATAAAAACAATCAAGAAACATGCTTTTGCTGAATACAAAAACAATTTTTAATCCAGCGATTTAATTAAAAATGCTGTTTGGAAAATATACCGACGAGTACCTGAACTATTCGCAAAATCGCACAATTTAGAGGGAGTTTTTAGAATTGAGTTTTTAGAATTGTGGCACCAGCCACAATTATTTAATCCTAAAATATATGTAATTATTTGCAGTTTGTTATTTTTAAGTAGAACCTCTTAAAATTGCCATACTGCGTAATAAAAATATGGCAACACTATGTATTCATATGTCAAATTTTAAAATATGAATTTCCCATGCATGACTCGTATTATTTGTAGTCGCGACAAGTGAAATATCATCTTCTACTCCACTCTCATACCCAGACGGGTATTTAATGCTTCAGACAATGTGTCGCCATCGCCTTCGTTACAATCATTTTGTGTCTTGTAGGCTGATTGTTGTGTTCAGATTAAATGCGCGAAATACTTTTTAAGCAAATGATATGGCAGTAATTTATTTTTATTGCATTCATAATATTGAACTTTAATAATATTATTTTTTTATTCCAAAAGGGTTGATGGAATATTAAAGAGATTGTGATATTGCATGCATTCACTATTTTATAACAGAGTAAAGTTGGAACATTTTCCACCATTAAATTAGAAATAAGTTATTTGTAGCTACAAGAAGGGGAGTTACTGCGTAATTCGATTCGAATAGAAAACTGATCGAAACTGTATGCAATTAACATAGTAATTTGAAAGTGTTTTCTTTCGAATCCAATTACGCCGTAGACCTAAAGTATTCACATATTTTTGCGTAGTTATACAATAAAAGCTTTTAAATGAATTATCTTAAATACCTCAGTGAGGTAATTAGACAAATATGTGTCAATGTATGGAAAGTAGTTAAAAAAACACTATCAACTTTATTTGGAAAATAGTAGTCTATATCACACACAGATAAAAAGCAAGCAAAGACAAAAACCTCAATCAATAAATGAAAAAGCAAAAACAGAAAAAAACCTCGATTAGATTAATTTCAGCGCTGTTGTCGTATATCAGTGAGGCAAAATTTAAGGAAATTTTGTTTTCCCATTTTAATCTTTCAAGTCACTACCTGAATTAGGTAATTAAGCCAATGACTATTGCAATTGCACTTGTGTTTGAAAACGAAGGAAACAAGGGCCACTTTAAACTCTTGGCAAATATGTAAGCGCAAAAGCTATTTAAGCGTCTGCTAATTAAATAAGTCATACTTTATAAAGACAAGGACCCAAATTATAAGTATTTTTAAAATAACAGCATGTCTGTGAAAAGTAAATAAATTAGAAAAATTCTTCGGGTTTTTGTGACCTCTTTTTGGTTATTATTATATTTTAATATTTTTAAGCTTAAGGTCTCTTTATGGATCACACTGGGTCTTTTATGACCTCCGAGTGTTTTTCTCGCTTACCGCGGCAGCCCTTCTAACCTGCCTCTTTATTTTTATTTAAAACATATTAATTTTCAATATTTCGTCACTACTTTGTGTGATTTCTTCAGAAAATTAATTATTTTATTTGATGTGAAACAATTTTTGTTTATGAAACAAAATTTTGAGCTTTCGAAAATCCGAAATATGAACAGATATAGGTGTTTTAGAATGAGGTTAAGTTAGGTTAGGTTAAAGAGAGGAGCCATTAGGCTCATATCCTGGACATGCACCTAAGCCAGTAAATGCCTCTTGTGCACTCTCAATTAGCAGAAAGCAAAACCTCAAACTTTTAGAAATACCGTCTCATTGACGTACCTCGTCAATTTCTTGCAGTCAATATCTCTAAGCCGTTTAATGTCTCATGGAGAGTCATACACAAAAAATGAAAATCTCAGTTGGGCAAAAGCGGGGCAACGCACAGTGGAATTTTTTGTGCAATAAGTCATTTTTTCGACACATAAAATTTAAAAATGTAATAATGCAGTTTTGTAGAAAATTGATTCAGTATGAAGAATCCATAAATTGTATCCCAAAAAAACGTTTATTTGTCTTTGAAATAATGAAGTGAAGTCACATGTAAATTTTGATCCAAAATATTGAAAACTGTGCTCCCGCTATAATAAAATTAAAGGTAATACTCCATATTGTCAATTAAAAAAAAAAGTTTAAATAATTAATAATCTTTTATAAAATCATGAAATTTGTCTCCAAATTCATGAAATTTTTATGAAATAATTATTTATAAAATAATTAGTATTGGTAAAGAAACAAAAAGTTGTGGGAAAAAATTTTAAAAACTTTGGGCCAAAAATAAATTTTGGTTTCTATGGGCGATGGGTAGTGGGCGTGGCCAATTTTAATGAAACTTTATATTATTCTTAATTGAGCTAAGCAAAGGCTCAGAGCAAAATTTCAAAATTCCATGAGCACTCCTTATATTTTTTGCCAAACATTGTATGAACAAATCCCACTGTGCAGCGTCTCTGTGTCTTCCCACATTCGTTTTCGTCCACGTCCCCAATCCGGTGCAAATCTCCTCTCTAGTTCATATTTCCCGTCAAGACGCCGTTTAACTTCCCTACTACGGTCTTGCCCAGTTTAAGCATTGCTTTTGACTTTACTTCTTCTGAATCTTCTAAAACATACAAATTTTTAAATTAAATTCAATTAAGATCAGCAGGCTAATTTTTGGAATATTTGTTTAAATTCAGAAAAACATGATATATATTCCTAGGCCCAGATCTCAACAGCTGTTTTCGTTCTGTGGCATAATTTTATATTGAAAAAAAAAATTGTAAAAAGTTTATTTTTTTTATGCAATTGTTCGTTGTTTTAAAACTTGTCTCAAAAAGTCTTTATAGCAAAAAGTTTTTAAAACTTGCAGTCCATTAATCTGTAATGTAGTAGTGGTGCTTTCATATACAAAGAGATTTTAAAAAAAAATTTTAAAGTTTTTGTAGAAAAATGCTGTAAAAATTAATAAAATGTTTGCAGAAACCTTAACAAGTCAATCAAATCAATCAGATTTTCGTCATATGATGATGTGACTTTTGAAGGACAAACGTATATGCCAGCTGTTGAAATTGGGGCGTTGCCACTTTTTCACATGTTTTGTTCTATTCTCGTTATATCTACAATAGCATTATTACAGTGTTGCCTATGCACTTATTTTCTCAGGAAATGGTAAATTTTTGGTCTAAAATACAAAAACTAGCGTTTCAAGCATTAACGTTGAGTGTAAAAAACATGCTACAAACGACTATTTGCCCGATTTTTTGGGCAAAATATTGGGGAACCGAAATGCAGTTTTCTGAAAGCGAACTTTTTATTGTTTTAATTACTTTGTATTTGTGGACATAAAGTTTTTAAAAATTATTTCCAAATTTATTTTTATTGAAGACAAAAAATCTACACCTGCAACCGTATTTACTAATACTTTTGTACAATTACTTTAATTATAGGTTAAAGGGTTAGGTTAAAAGGACCGTCCGCAGTGAGCGAGAAAAACACTCGGAGGCCATATAAAGACCCATTAATTATACCCCACCTGAAATTTGATCATTCAAATAATTTTCATTTACATTTTTTATTATTTTTTGTTTCCGGTTTAAAACTTATTTTTGTTGTTCACTATGCAACTTTAATTAAATAATTTCAGTTCTGAAATTCTTAGAAATTTCTAATAAAATGTAATTTAACCTCAACCTTAAATTTCTACCAAAAAAAAAAAAAGAATACTTAATAAAACGTATTTTTTTAAATAAGCCAACATATTCTTACCATTCTACAATTTTGTGGTTCAATATCTTGAATATTTATTTGTTCCTGTTTGTTGTTGTTGCTGCTGGTTAAGCCTAAACCGTTTACCGCAATCAAAACACCAACAGCAGCGAAGACAACAACAAAACCAGCATTAAATTCGATTTTTGGTTGTTTTCCTTTTTTATTTAAAATTTATTTTTTTAAAGGACAACACCCCACTATGGCTACACACAAACACACACACACACACTCACATTAACAACACGATACAATTAGAAAGAAAAATAGAAGAACACATTCACTGAACTTGTGAATGTGTTTGCTTTCATGAGAGTCTTGCATGTATTGGCGATATTAAAGTGAAAAATGTCTGGAAAATCATATAAAATTTTCACTTTTTTCCACACAACTCAGTCCTTTGCTAATATTAAGATAATTCGCATATGTATGAGTGCGCGTGACTTTGTTGGAACTTTTTTCTTTTTAACGCCAACAACAAAACTATAGTGCTTTTGGCAAGTGCTAGGTGGCCAATATTAATACAGACAACGACACAAAGGAAATCCACTAAATCACCGGTTGTTGTGTTTTAGACGAGAAAGTTCAGGCGAAGAAAAATCTAATAATTTTAAAAACCACAAGTGATAAATTTCAACAGCGACTACTACCAAAAAAACCGATTAAATTGCTTAAACGAATAAAATTTTTGTGGCGATATCCTTTTTTTCTTTCTTTCTTTCTTTGGTAGCAAACAGACGGAATAGAAAAACACTGCACGCGGTGAAAAGCTGCATGCACGAGTACGAGTATCTTGAGTTAAAGCCGGCGGCTGACTGAATAACAAAAAATAAAAACAAATTTCAAATCATCTTCATCCCCTTGCAAAAGGATGCATGGAATTAGGGACGAGATGTGAATAATTTAAAAGAGTAAACTGGGAGAAAAAGCACCCTAAAAAGTACTCTAGTTGTATTTTATTCATCAGGCTACATTTCAGTTGCACATGCTTCTGTAATAAAATTAAAGTATAATTAGAGCGGCCGAAATTCATCCACTTGACATTAACAATTAATTTTGGTAAGAACTAACACACATACACATGCTTGTGTAGTTCTTTCTTCAACTTAGGCCTATTGAAATTTCCATTTGTTCATTACAATTGTTAACTTTCTGCTAGCCCATGAAATAATTGTGTTTGCAAAGCACAATAATTTTAGAACAGTTTTTATAATTTTTATGACAAGAATTTAGAAAAAATATTTATACTGTGCATATCTGCACGAAAAGTCCTTTCAAACGCTAAAAGTCTTCCCTAGTTTATTGAGGTATAAGATGATTAAAAGTGTACCACAAAAATGTGGCCCTATAAAAATTGCCATTTTGTTTGTAAATAAATTAAAAATTTTCTCTTTGGAATCAAAGATAAAAATAATCACAATTTTCATTTTTAAAGAAATTTGTATCGGTTAATAACAATTGAAGCGAAGTTGTGGCGGCCACCGAAAACAGCATCGTCATGTTTTGCACAATATGTTAGAATTTTTCTCTTCTTGTTCCCTACATCTTTTTTTTTCCTGGCCAAGTATTTATAAAAAAAAAATGGTAAAAGCTTTGAACTGATAAAAATAATTTTAAAATAACCAGCACTAAAAAAATCTCTTAATAAAAAGAAGCAATAAAAAAAATGTATTTTAATAACAAAATTTAATTTGGTCGTTATAATTTCTGTTCAATCAAAAATTATTTAAGGCATGTCGCAAGTAAAATGGTACTTTTCTGCAGTAGAATGCAGGAAAGCAGCCAAAATATTAATCAACTCTCTTAAAAAATTATATTAAAATAAAAACGAAAAGAAAAACCATAGAGAAAGAGAGCATATGTGCTGCCTTGTAAACAGTGTTGCCGCAACCAAAAAAATTTTCTTTAGAAAAATGTGGAAAATGTTGAAGCTCATGAGAACAAATGTAACCAAAATATAAGTTTTTTTTCATGGTTTAAAAACGTAACTGTTCATTGAAATTCGAAACAAGGAGAATGAATGAAAATTATTTCTATTCCTTAAAGCTTAACTTCTGCTAGTAGAAAGTTTTAAAGGTTCCGTGAAATTGGCATCCGATTTTTTAAATGTTTTCCATTTTTTTATATATTTTTCCACTGCTAAAAATTTCTACACTTTTTGATACCATTCCATCAAAATAGGTTTCAGTTTTAGGTTTCACAATTTTTTCTGGTTAATATACGAGTGTCTTTTAAGTTTGAAAAATTTTTTTGTTGCCCGTAATAAATGAACTTCTCAAGCTTCTTTGTATTCCGAAATTTATATATATATTTTTTTTAAGTAAAAGGTTATTTATAACCTCTACGAGTTCGTAATTAACGTTCTTTAATACTGACACTAAAATTTTTTTCAATTCTAAGTTATTTTTATGTAAATAGCAATTTTTAAATATTACCAGCCTAATTTATAAAAAAAAATTTTTTTTGTTAATAAAAGGCTTTTAAAACCAAATTTTTTAAGCAAGTTTGTTCTATTATAAATCAGAAACAAATTTTATAAATTAGGCCTTACAAATTTAATATTTTTAAAATTTAAGCAAAAAATCTGAAAAAACACGCATTTAACATTAAAGAAAGCAGTAAAGACTTTTCTTTAGAAATAACCAAAATGGCAACGCTGCTCGTAATGCACAAAACCGGAAGCCGGAGAACACATTAAAAATTACAAGGAACACACACATTAAAAAAAAACACAACAAAACAAAAGCTGTGCATGCTCAAGTAGGTGAGAAACACAAATGGGAACATTTGAACATGAAACATAAAATAAAACAAAATAAAATCTCTCTCTCTCTCTCTCACACAAGTGAAGAGCGAATGCAACAAAAATTATTGTTATTTTCTTAGATAAAAATCTTTGTTTCCTCTTTTTTTAAGGATACCAAGAACAAAACACAAAAATGTGGATAAAGCAGCATGAAGCATGTTTCAAAACAAAAAAAAAAAAACAAAAACTTTAACAACTCAGCTTGTGTTTTTTGTTGTACACATTTAAAATTAAATTTAAAACACAAAAAGCAAAAATTGCTTTTACAAAGAATTTATTTAATTTGTACACAACCCCGCCAGGCTGATGATGATGTTTCACGTAGTCAGTGAACCACGCAACCAGACCAACCAACCAACCAACCAGTGTTTTTTTCCACTTTAATTAAGTTTTATACTCGTAAATGTTTTCTGTGTTATTTTCCTTCTTCTACGCGTATGTGGTGTTGGTTGCTGCATTTATTGAAGGGACATCATCATTCTTATGGCAGAAAGAAACTAAAGACCGTATAAAATTTTTTAATTAAGACTTTATTTACAACATTATTACGTTTGCTAATTAATAGTTAGTCTCGCTTAATAGTCCAGACAGTTAAACAGTGTTTTTTCTTTCCGTTAAATTAAAGTTTAAGATTTAAGCTAAAATTTCTGAGTAAAAATATTGTGCAAAAACCTGTTGTTGACAAGCAAACTTGCAAATATTGAACACAAATTGAACACTCAGGCTTTCCGCTAAATACTTTATTAATTGTTTACCGAAGGGAGTTATAGATTTACTTTCATCTTGTCTCATACTTTGAAAAAAAAATCTTCTAACAAAATTTCATTAAATCAATGGCAATATTCGGAAGCCTCCTGCTGCCTTGTGTCCTGGGCATTGGCAAATATTTATTTTCAACAACATCAAGGAAAAATTTTAATTTAAATTTCAAGTTTCTGAAAAGCAGCTGTATAATCACAAAAAATATTTTATTATAAACATTAATGATCTATTCTACAGCTACGCGGCGACTTTATGATGGCAACGCGACCCAGAGGGGTTGCTTGCATTTGCACAAAACAAACTAAAAAGCTTGTTGCATTAACAGGGTGGGTGTTGCAAAGAAAAAATAAATCATATATAAACGAATTTCATAGAAACACCGACCGACCGACCGTTCGGTGGAGAGGGCACTAAACTAACATTTCAAAGCAAACAACAAGGAATTTTTTTCTGTTGTTGAAATGAAAACAAAAAAAAATAATAATAAAAAAATTACAAGAAGAACACGCGGCTCATTTGTAGCAGGCCAGACGTCATACGCTTCTCACTTCATTAACCAACTAAAAATCGCATCATCGTACTCAGTTTTCATGTCACATTCAAATAAAAAAAGTGTGAGTTGAATTTGCCATGGCGATTTTTCATTATGAAACAGGACAAAAAAACAAAAAAGAAGACAAAAAAAAATTTTGCAAACAAATATTGCAGTGCTAAATTTAAATAAAGTATTTCGGGGGTAGTTTTTTCTATTATGGCCTGTATTTTAAAATAGTTTTTTTCTCTTCTTTCTCAAACACGTTCGTTTGACAGTGAATACGCTGGTGAATCATCAGTTCGATTGTTTTGCCATGAAATTGTTGCCGGGGTTTTCAAAATTAGCCAACAGTTTCTATTTAATATTCCATTTAAAATATTTCATATCCCTCGCTAAAAATTTAACGGAGTAGTGCAAAAACGACCCTGTATCTCTTCATGTAATAAAAATTTATTTATTCGTATGCTTTGGCACGCTCTTGATTTTTTTTCCTTGCATTTAATAATCCTTTTTCAACAATAGATTTTTGCTTTAGCTGTTGACATAATTTATGCGTTTTTAAGCTAATTTTCAATTAGTAATAATGAAATTACTTCTCATGCTTAAGACTCAACTGAATACAGGATTTAATGTTGCTGTTGCCTGCAACAGTAACGCATAAAAGGAAATTCCATTTTAATTGAAAAAAAAAATTTGCTAAAAATTTAGTCGTACTAGAGAAATCATTTAAAATGAATAACATTTCTTAAAATAGTAGTGTGCAACAGGGAGGACTTTCGTACTTCGACTGTGATCGAAACAGCTGATCGCATAAATTTTCATATGGTATAGGATGCCAGATATATAAATTAAATTTTTGAATTTTGGTTTAACATTTTTTTGTTGAATTTTTTTTATTGAATTTTTATTGGATTTTTAGAAATCTAAAGTAATTTTTACTACGTCTGGTATATAAAAAAAGCTGCGAAAAAAAATGTTAGAAAAATGTTTTTGCTGTTGAAATACCTTAATATTTCTCCAAGTTTTATTAACAAACTACACATCAATCGAAAGGTCTCCTCTTATTCTTTTCAAATCTGTCAAGAATATGAAAATCGTATAATATTCACCAAAGTTATTGAGCTTTATGCATGTAGTCGATAGCCTGCTGTCGTGAATGTGTTTAATGCATTAAGCTTATAAGGGTGCTCTTGGTTGAAATAGATTTTTAACACAAGACCACAAAGCAGAAAGTCCCGAGTTCGATTCCGCTTTCAGTCATAAATATGGTGTCGAATTCTTGTGATCAGCATTAGTGTATGATTGTGTTAATTGTTGTCGGCCTGTTTCAGCGACGAAGGAAGAAGAAGATCAGAGAACATCTCAGCTTCGTCATAATGGTTAGATTAGGTTAGGTTGAAGAGAGGGGCGTAAACAAGTGCAAGGATAGTGCAAGGGCTATCCCAATCCGTTCAGGATTACACTTAAGCCTCATAGGCCTGTTGAGCACTCTATTATAAGGAGTTCCCATTCTATTATAGGGAGACTCCATTAAAACCATGGAAACCTTTGAATTTGAATACGATAAGAGTTCCTATAATAGAATAGGAACTCCTTATAATTTAATTTTTAAGGAATGTAGACTTAAGGAATACAGTCGACTCGGCTTTACTGGAAATAACCAAAACCCAATGTTTTTCAGTTATCCGATTTTTTCTCTAAAACGTAGTTCGGATTACTGAAATTTGTTACAGTTAAGCGTACTGCTTAAAATCACGGTGTGGCACAATAAAAGATATCGTAACTAATACAATTACTAACAAACAATTATACATTTTTACTGAGCCTAAGTGCAAGTTATGAGAAGTGCATAGTAGGCATTTTGACAGAAGAATTCACAGTGTGGCACAAAAACAGAAATCGTAACTGATACAATCACTAACAAACAATTAGAACTCTTTACTTAGCTTAAGTGCAAGTATGAGAAGTGCGTAGTAGGCATTTTGATGGAAGAATACACAGTGAGGCAATTTTGAAGAAGTTTATTAGTTAAATGCTTTATATATTAATGCTACGGACTTAATAAATCACTGCAAAGGTAATTACGTCTACGGTTTAAAAACTTGTTCAATTGCATTGTATATTTCGACTCCGCTTTACTGGAAATAACCAAAACCCAATTATTTTTTTCAATTATCCGATTTTTTCTCAAAGCGTAGTTAGGATTACTGAAATTTGTTACAGTTAAGCGTACTACTTGAAATCAGTAAAACAATACTTTTTATATCAAATGTTTAGCGACTTGCATTGACAATATAATAGAAAAATGGAAAAAAGTACGTTAGAGCGAAAAGGACAAATACATTTTGCCATTTAATATTTGAACAGACAAAACATGCACAAATTTTTCAGCCTTAAGTTATGCAATCGATTCGATGTCATTGTTTATTTTTTCACTAAAGCGAAGTAAGTTTCATACAAAACGTAGTTGTGGGCTTGCTTTTGGTTTACAGTAATACGATATTTTCAGTAAAGCGGTGTTTCGCTAAAGCGAAGTGAATAAGACTAGATGCGTTTAAAATCAGTGCGGGGATTTGTATCACTTTCAGTAATCCGATTTTTTCAGTAAAGCGTGTTGCACTAAAGCGGATTCCACTGTATAATTTTTTAAATATTTATACTATTTTTCCATGTAATATGTTACTTCAAAGCCCACTAAAGGGGCTGGGGTCCAAAAGTGGTTGTATCCGATTTTCGGGCTCCAAGACAATTGATGAAAAAAAGCCAAGTTTAAAACCACGATTTCACATGATATTTTAAATAGAAATTAAAAAAAAAATCACGACTTTCTGTATACTTGTGGTCCAAACTGTTAAATAATATTTAAAGCAACTGCTGCCACCGTATTTATTTGTTTATTTAAAACACTCCAAAGTTCCTTTGAACTTTTGTGTGTTAAAATCTCTGAAGTATCTTTCTCTTTTCTTTAAGTGGCTGGAATATTCTTTTGTTCGTTCATACACCATTTCATGGGTAGAAGGAAGCGATTTTTTTCCACTGATTTCTATATAAAAAAGAAATAAGTATATAGAAAAAAAAACGTACAATATGCCTGCAAATAATTGCTTATTAAGAGTCGAGTTCTATTCATCTTCAGCAAAGAGAGTAAGTAGCTGGCGAGTTACCAACAACAAACGCAACTTTGCAACAAGATTCAATTCTTGTATTTTTTTCTTGACAACGTTATGGATTCTTTTTAAATTTTTATTTTTTATTTTTTTTGGTAGCCAATCTTTGTGAAACACTTTGCCATTTCACTTCCACCGACTCCAGCATTCATTCATACGCAGAAATAATGTCGTTGGCATTATTAGCTCTTTTCAAAAAGAAAAAAAAAATACGTATGAACAACGACAAAAGTTCGCCTTCACTTATACTTGACTCAAAACTCCAGCCTCTTTTTTTTGCCAGTGAGACTTGAGCCATTTGACCGAAGTGTGGGCAGTTGCTGTTTTTTCTTTTCTGACATAAAGTAGAAATTGTAGCGAAAAAGGGAAATATTTTTAAGTAATACTTGAGTTTTGTACTAAAATAAAGAAGACTAAATGTCATCTTGATGATGACGATGATGGTGATGTTGCTGCTGACACAGACAATGAACATTTTAAATGTCCATTTGATAATAGCAAAAACGGTATAAAATTTTTAGAATTTTTTTTCTTTTATTATTAAATAACATTTTTTTCTGTTCAATACATATTTGATACATTTTCATGAGGAAAAGTGTACAACTAAGAGAAACTGCTAATTTAAATAAAGACTCCTGGGAGTGAAAGCATTGAGTTTAGAACGCAACAACAAAACTTAAAGAAACGGAAAGGACAACGTTTAAATAGAAATATTTTCTGTCAAAATTTAAATTAAAATCATTGAAACAAAAACACACACAAATGAGTTAAAATTTTATTTTTACTGGGACAAAGTTTAAAACGTTTTCAGTTATCAGTTTAATAATTTCATATGTCTATACAAATTTTCGACCACCCCTGACCACTCAAAACAGTCATTTCCAGAAACAAAAACAAACCTATGTTATTCCCCGGATCTTAAACTACTTCTGTGCCAAATTTCATTTAAATCGGTTCAGCGGTTTGACCATGAAAAGGTAACAGACTGAGAGACTGAGTTACTTTCGTATTTATCATATTAGTAAGGAAAAAAGTGCAAGTCATTGTGAAAAGTGCAAGCCAATATGAAAAGTGCAAGTCATTATAAAAAGTGCAACTCAGCATAAAATATGCATATCATCATAAAAAGTGCAAGTCATTATGAAAAGTGCAAGTTCTCATAAAAAGTGCAAGTCATTATGAAAAGTGCAAGGCATCATAAGAAATGCAAGTGCATATCATCATAAAAAGTGCAAGTCATTATGAAAAGTGCAAGTCATCATAAAAAATGCAAATCATCATAAAAGGTGCAAGAAATGATTAAAATGCAAGTCATTATGAAAAGTGCAAGTCCTCATAAAAAGTGCAAGTCATTATGAAAAGTGCAAGTCATCATAAAAAATTCAAGTCATCATAAAAAGTGCAAGTCATCATAAAAAGTGCAAGTCATTATGAAAAGTGCATATCATCATAAAAAGTACAAGTCATTATGAAAAGTGCAAGTCATCATAAAAAGTGCAAGTCATCATAAAAAGTGCAGATTATTATATAAAAGTGCAAGTCATAATAAAAAGTACAAGTCATCATAAAAAGTGCAAGTCATTCATAAAAAGTGCAAGTCCTCATAAAAAGTGCAAGTCATTATGAAAAGTGCAACTCATCATAAAAAAATTGAAGTTATCACAGAAAGTGCAAGTTATTATAAAAAGTGAAAGTCGTCATAAAATATGCAAGTCATTATGAAAAGTGCAAGTCATCATAAAAAGTGCAAGTCATCATAAAAAGTGCAAGTCATCATAAAAAAGTGCAAGTCATCATAAAAAATGCAAGTCATCATAAAAAATGCAAATCATTATAAAACATGGAAGTCATTATGAAAAGTGCAAGTCATCATAAAAAGTGCAAGTCATCATAAAAAATGCAAGTCATTATGAAAAGTGCAACTCATTATGAAAAGTGCAACTCATCATAGAAAAATTCAAGTTATCATAAAAAGTGCAAGTTATTATAAAAAGTGAAAGTCGTCATAAAATATGCAAGTCATTATGAAAAGTGCAAGTCATCATAAAAAGTGCAAGTCATCATAAAAAGTGCAAGTCATCATAAAAAAGTGCAAGTCATCAATAAAAAATGCAAGTCATCATAAAAAGTGCAAGTCATCATAAAAAGTGCGGTCGAAGGTGATTTTTACCAGAAATCGCATTAAAACAGCTTACGATCAATGGACTATAAATCTTAATTTAATTAATTTTTTTTTTTTGAAAATGTTATTCCAAAACAGAATTGTATAATTAATTTTGTATCTCCCTGTATCTGTAATTTATTAATTTGTTCTTATCCAATTTGCAGTGAACGTGCATGACATGGGAATTATCAGATACACAAAAATTTGGTTTTGAAACTCCAGTAACAATAATTACCCGAACTCGCTTTAATGTATTTTGCTCTTCCTACAAAAAAAAACTTTTTTTTGTTATAAAACAAAAAAATAAACAATAGTTATTACAAGAATTTTTATCAAACACCAAACAGCCTTTTTCGTTAAGAGAATAGTCCGAAACAAAACGCAGTCCAGCCCTTAAGTTTTCTTTATTTCACTTGTTTTCCTCCCAAAATAAAACGGCACTGGGGAACTATTAGCAAGATTGTTATCACTTACGCAGAGCCTTAATAATAAATGCACTATTACCATTCGGTTGCTATTTTTATCAATTGGCTTTTATTAAAAATGTATTTATTTAATTGAACACACACACAGAGAGGGAGACAGAAGAGTCGAAGGAATTTTATTTTATAAGTGACCGGAAATCACTGGAACGTGTCATTTATGGCACATCAAGCAATGAAGCAGAAATATTGTTTCACTTACCCACACCACAAACCAAACGACACACACCACACCACACACACACACACAGACGCTGCTTAAGACAAGGACGAAATATTAATAAAAAGGAATTCTCTTTTATTTATTTCAATTTAAGGAAACAACAAACGATGAAAAGAATATAAAAATCGCATAAAAACGACTTAATGTTGGGAAAGTAAAGAACTTAAAGGAGATCATCATTATTTGCAGACTTTTGAAGAAAATACTAACGCAAATAGTTACTGATAATCAGCAAGGAAAGATGTAACTTATTACAGTTTTTTATGGCCATAGTGGCCGTGTATTTTCCTGCTTAGCAGTCTTAACAACCAAATACGGTTGATGAGTCAAGTTAATGGATACGCCTGTGTCTTCACCAACAAAAAAAAAAATCAATTTCAAGCCATTGAACAAAGAAAAAAAATATCTACTCGCAATAGATCCCCGTATCTATTTAGGTTGTGTACATTTTTATCATAGAACGCAAAGGAATTCAACATCAGCATATGAGAAAAAAAACACAAACCCCAACTACACCATTTCTAAGCATTTGGCAGAGTGTGGCATGCAGCATCGAGAAATGTCTTCTCTCGATTTATATCGATTATTCATGAAACGAGTTTAAAAGCAATTCTGAATTTCTGCTAGATTCCACACTTTCCCCTATT
The DNA here is from genome assembly GCA_951800035.1 of Linnaemya tessellans. Lineage (NCBI taxonomy): Eukaryota > Metazoa > Arthropoda > Insecta > Diptera > Tachinidae > Linnaemya > Linnaemya tessellans. The sequence goes on along the minus strand of OX637534.1, from coordinate 114,887,980 downwards.
CTATTTCACCTATTTCTTAGTGACGTTCTTATTCAAGTTTCTATCCCTGTTTATACCTCTCCAGACGCACAGTGGGGGGATTTTGAAAAATATGGAAATAATTCTGGATTTTCTAAACGGGTAATTCTTTCACAATATAATTTCATACAAGATGTAAAAATTTGTTACTGAGCTTAAATTTAGAGTTTGAATTTTATATCTTCAAGGATGAGGATGTGAGACTGGGGCAAGCAGAGCCACATTAACTCAAGGAAATCACATTGAATTTATAAAAAAAAATTCAAGTCCATGGCGAGCTGCTAGTTTTAATGTGATAAAAAAGATTTTTTTGATATAAAAAATTTTTTTAAAAAAAATTTATACAAGAATGAAACCTTTTTGCTATAGAAATTTCAGTAGAAAAAAATGTCTGGAAAAACATTAAAAGGATGTGAAAGTAAAACATGAAAAGTTTTAAACAACAAAATTTTTATTTATCAATACTTTCGGCTAAAGGAAAATGAGGTAATTAATGCAATGAAAAAAAATGAAAACTGTTTCTGAAATCGCTACAATTCCCAGGAAATATGTTCAAAATCCCCAAAATGAAAATGTTCAATATTTTCGTTGTATTTTTCGCCAGCCACAAAGATTTTATTTAAATTTTATTATTATTTTTTTTAATATTTCACAGCTCAGTATGCTTTAAAGGAGTTTGAAAATATTTTTAATTTCAGAGTTGCATTTGAGCAAAAAATAGCCCCTAAACTTGATATTAGCAATAAAAATAGGTCCCTATTGCAATTCAGCAACAAGATGTTTAAAATAAGTTTATCTTTTTAATAAAAATGGAATACTAATTTTTGCAAAATTATTTTGTAATTCAGAAATAATTCAGGGATTAAAAAACAAACGGGGAAATTTTTTTTTTAAACTTAAACTCCTGACTGAGTAACACTTTTTCACACATTTTTCTTTTATGTGTTGAAAATATTTTTTTTTTGTATATATAAAGAAGGTCTTAGCCAATTGCATAAGATATGAGTTTCCTATTAGCAAAACAGTGGAACAAGAAGTAAAAAATTTTAAATTGAAATTTTTTTTAAATGAACATCTGCTAAACTGTAAAAAAAGGTCGTAAAGGTAGATTCCTTTTTCTCTTGGATAAGAAAATCTGCTTTAAAAAAAATATCTTTTTTTTCCACATCAATATCATCAGCTTGAAGGAGGTGTGCATTTTTTATAACTTCGAGGTAACCCATTTAGGGATGTCTTGGCTCCGCTCTTTTTGTATATATAAAATACAAACTATAAACTTAAACTTAGGGAAACCTCTTCAAATGCTTTAAACAATTTTCTTATTATCGCATCAACCGATTAGAAATTGCCGAATTATTTCCATTATTTTTGGCAAAATTCCCCACTGTGCATGATTTGCTGTTATTAGATATTAGAAAATAATAAAATATTTTAAGCCAAGCAATTAAATGATTTTATAGATCTTTTTCCCAAAAATTTACCTAAAAATATATATTTTCCAGTCGATGTGATAAAATCCGTAGCACACAGTCTTCGTTAGTGCGGCATAGAGTTTAATGCCAGGACTTTAATTACTCTTTCTTTGCCGATATCTCAGCGATTAAGCAAATTTTCTAACTTAGCAAAATTTAAAATATTAATTTCCTATTTATTTTAATAATAATTTTTAAGTTATGAAGTTTTTTTATTTAACACATTGTTGTCACAATACTAATATATAAATGAAATTTATTTGTTGGTGGTTAAGCAATGTCTATATATAGACATTGCTTAACCACCAACAAATAAATTTCATTTATATAATAATTTTTAAGCTTAAAAATTATAATATATTTATTTGTATTTTCTTTAGGAAAATATTGAACAAAATTTACTTTAAATCGAATGGTAAATGGTTTAATTGTAAGAAATTCCTTGCGCCAAACTAATGCTTTGTATTTGGCTTCCTCGTTTTCTGTTGTTATATTTTTCCGTATCTGGAAAAGAAAAACAAACCTAAAATTTGTTAAACACATAAATTTCCCTTTAAATTGTCTGCAACAACCCCAAGAAAAAATGTTTGCTTTTAAAATATCTTCTGCAAATAAAAAGAGTCAGTCAGTTGTTTTAGCAAATATTTTCCTTTCTTTCTTATTTTCTACAGCCATGAAAATTCTTTAAGGAAAAACAATATAAAATGGAAACTAAAAATGCTAAGTAAATTTTACGCATTTGGCTTAAATTCCTGTTTGGCTTAAATTTGGTTTCTTGGGCTGTTGCCTTCCCTTTAACACTTTTAAGTGTGGGGCTCCATTCATAGACAATAACTGGAGTATATTTGTTGCCATAAATTCAATAGAGAGTAAAAAAAAAAAAAAATTTGCTGTATTTTTATATTGTTTTTTGTATTTACAGCCAAATAGATAAAAAAGAATTTCAAGTAAACTTTTGTCTTAATTTTGTGTGTATAAAAGTTGCAAAAGATTTTAGATTAACAATAGAACAGGGAAAGTGTTGAAAAAAAAATCAATAAATATGTGAGGAGTGTCCTTTGGCTTTTATTTAGAGTTTATAAGCTGGCGATAAATTTTTGGTAACGGAAATTAAATGATGAGGTCAAAGAGATAAAATTGTTGCTTAACAAGGCCAGATTAAATGGAAATAATTGAATTTAAGAAAACTGCCAGCTTAACAAAAGGAAATGTGCTTTTCCTTTGTTGCAATATTTCTATAATCCCCCAACTATTTCACATTATTATTTGTTGCTTTTTAAGGTTAATTCAAGACAACACTGAGATTTATTAGCCAATTCTACTTCCTGTGTTAATGGAGTTTTTATGAAATCCTTAACTTTCAATTTCCTTTTTTTCATATCGGGATGTTAAAAAGAATTGAAGCAAAGTAAACTACGAGGGCAGTTTTGAATAAAAATAATTTTTTTTTTTGCCAAAATAATACTTCATTTGTTATTTAAGTCTGCTTTATAGGATTTTACTCTCCTAAAAGTATGCAGTTTGAATGGCTGTCACACAGGGGATGCCCCCAACTCATGAATTTATATTAACCCTCCGAGGAGTGAGAAGGTCGCTAGGGACCTTTTTGCCTTTTCAAACTGAAATTACTCCTACTTCGGCCACTACAACCCCCAAAAGTTACTCTGTATTCCAAGAGTGGAAAAAAAATCAAGCCGATCGGATCATTACTTTAGGAGTTATTGAGGTCTTAGTGAGAATAGTAAGCGGACGTGTGAATAGGTCCGTATGGACCTTGTACTGAATTTCACTAATAAATGCATGTTTTTGGGCATCATTATAATTTTTTTATTGTTTCAACACATGTTCTGAACACAAAGACCTAAACTCAAAGACATTAGGGATGATGATAAAAACAAATAATTAAAAAATTGAAAAAATTATTTTTGTATGTAGAATTTAGTTATAAACAATAAAAACAAAAAAAAAGTAAAAAAAAATTGTTTATATGAAAAAACATGATTTACAAAAAAGGTCCGTAGGGACCTTTTCACACGGCCGTGAAGTTCAGAACTGGCACTAATCGGAGGGTTAAGAAATTTGATTTAATCTTCATAAGGCAGCAATTGTTGAAAAGATAATTCGTAAAATAATAAAAATAGATTCATACATTTATATATTAAATTGAATTAAGATTCTATAGGCTAATTGTTCGAAATTTTTTAATTTAAATCTCAGAAAGACATGATAAATATTCCAAGGCACAAAGGCAAGTCAACATCAGTTTTTGTTATTCAACTTACACAGCAGAGCAGAGCAGCTGTTTTCGAAAGACGCAACCCTTTCATCATCAGTGCTCATGTGTATTGTGTTTGTCACCACTTATTAGGTGGCTTAGTTGAATGTGATAACAGTTCCTATTTACACAAATTTTATTGTGAAAAAGAATACGAGAACTGTATCAAGCTGATGTTAACATGTTATTGTTATAATACCCGTGTTACCGTTTGATTCATACATTTGTTTTGAACGACATTTTTTTTAATAAAATATTTAGAAATTTAGCGTCTTATATGAAGAGAGAGAGAGATAGAGAGATAGAGAGCTAGGCATACAAAACTTCACATGAACAATTTTTATCCGAAAAAAAAATTGGTAAATCTACTTTAATTAAGGCAACATCATAGAAAATTTCAATCGCAAAGCGTCTCTGAGTCACACAACATCAAGCCTCGTTGGCAATTATATTTTAAGCGCAGCCAGACCATTCACCTAAACGAGAGTTTTAACTCTCACTCGCACTAGTTAATTTCAACACCTCACTGTATATATTTAAAAATTTTCCGAGGAATTTTCTGTGCTTAACTACGCAGCAACTTCCTATGTGAAGGCGTAGGACTTCTACAGTCAGTCAGAGAAAGGGATAAAATACGGTTTAACAACATCGCCGGCATATGATCCAAGTCACGACGCAGACATCTTTGTGCCGATATTTAGCAAATTTACTTTGTAAAGTATTTTTTTTATACAAGTACATAGAAAAGATTAAGAAGTTAAGCATGTCATATTTAAAAGAAAGTGCGTACATGTGTGTTTGCAAGTGCAAAAGATAAATAAAGTAGAAAGATTTTGTTGTTGCTTTTCCAGTCTGTTTAGCACTTTTATGATAACAATTAAAAAATCGTATTTATATTGTGATTAGCTACACGAAAATACCTCTTAAATAATATAAAATTCATTAATATTGGCGGACGATAAAATACTTAAAAGTGTACCACAAAAAAATGTGTGATATATTTAAATAGAAGATTTTAATTCGCCGTTGAATTTGCTGCAAAACCTATAAAAAAGGGGCTGTTATGTGCTTTTTAGCACATAATTACATCGATAGCTGGCACTACTATGTAGTGACTAGGGCTATAATAATTAGCACGATCACATTGAAATCACGATCAGAAAAATTCGATCTTATCGCGCCCACGAGCATCGCGTTAAAATTTCAAACTACTGTTCTTATTAAATAAAATGATACAAAACTATTAAATTAATCAAGCATTTAAATAGGCAAAAACTCCTTAAACTAGAGTAATGGACTGAATCGGGCCAGAGGGAAAAAAGTTACCCTAAGAAGAACTAAACCAATTTCTAAAAAACAACATAATTTTGATATTTTTTTTTGTAATTTTGTTAATTAAATTATATACTTTTATGCCAAAGAAGGTCTAAAGCGTTAAACTTGCAGCCAGAAAAATCCCTTTTTTTGCACCGCCCCCTTTAAAGGGCGTTGAAGTAACACATTACACGGAAAAATATTGTAAATATTTAACAAATTCTTAAATAAATTTCTTAAAAATTAAATTTTAAACCTTTTATGGCGAGGCTGAGATATTCTCTGATCTTCCTCTGCCCTACCCTTCCTCCACCTTTGTCCCCCTAAATTACCCTAAAAATTTTTTTTTTGCCACTTAATAACCCCAACAATTTATTGTTTTTATTGTTTCATGGCAAAGGTGAGATGTCTCCCCACGGCCCCTCCAGGAGTGACCCCTACAAAATACAGTTTTTATTTACTAAACAGTTGGAGTGTATTTAAGATTCGACCTGGTCGAATATAACGTTCTTACTTGTTTTTATTTCATAAATATATTTTTATTTTATAAAAAGTATACCTTTTCAATTTTAATTAAGCCGAAAATTTCTAAATTCTTCTCTGTATTTCTAACCTATTGTCTGTAAATTCATTTGTGTAAAAAAATTCTTTTCTGTAAAAAAATTCTTTTCTGTAAAAAAATTTTTTCTTTAAAAAAATTTTTTCTTTAAAAAAATTTTTTCTGTAAAAAAAATTTTTCTTTAAAAAAATTTTTTCTGTAAAAAAATTTTTTCTGTAAAAAAATTTTTTCTTTAAAAAAATTTTTTCTGTAAAAAAATTTTTTCTGTAAAAAAATTTTTTCTTTAAAAAAAATTTTTTCTTTAAAAAAATTTTTTCTGTAAAAAAATTCCTTTCTTTGTGTAAAAAAATTTTTTTCTGTAAAATATTGTTTTCTGTAAAAAAAATTTTTCCTGTAAACAAATTTTTTCTGTAAAAAAAAGTATTTCTAAATTCTCTTTTGTAAAATCATGAGCGATATGATACCAGTAGACTCTGCTGCTTCAAGGACATCTTGTAAAGTTTATGTTTTGATTAGAAGTCATTTTGCAGCTATTTTTCAATATCCTTTAATTGTAAAAATTTTACAAAGTGTAGCTCTATTATTTGCTAAAAAGTACTATTTACATTTAAAGCCTAAAATATTTGTAAATTTAATAAAATTGATCCAACAATTACACTAGACTTGGGTCGAACTGCTTCGTATCCTAGTTTTTCACAAAAATTTTTAATCACACCCAAGTAATTTAAACGGAATGAGTTCGACTCCAGTCTAAATTACAAATTCTCAATAATAAAAATTATTTGCAACTCCAAAAGTTTGCCTATTTAAAAATAATTAAATAATCTTCTGATACATTCTTGTTTATTTACGAAAAAAGTTGCGCAACTTCCTTAACATCCTTTATTACATTATAAGAGGACTTTGTGTTAAAACATAAAGAATCTGCTTAAGTTATAAACAACTTTTTTCCGCTTCTGCCAATTTATTTTAATGACTAAATATTTGGACTAACAAGCGAAATATCTTAGTGAACGAGTATGAAAAGCTGTAGAAATAATTTGGCTCTTATCAACTTAATTCATTAATTATCTACATAAGAGTAGAGCACACACACACACACATGCACACTATTATTCACTTACATTTAAAAAAAAAAATAAATATAAAATAAAATAAAAGCACATGGTTATTCACACAGAAATGTTTTTATAAGCTCGTATTATGAAATGGACACAAATAAAGTAAGTGATTACAAACATATTACTTCATTTAAGACAATTTAATTAGTTTTACAAACCCAGAGAATCGAAAAAGAAACATGAAACAAACAAACAAACTTATAGCAACTGCACACACACACACATGTGTACTTACATGTGCAAGTGTGTATGTAAGTATTTATTTAAGCTTTCTGCAGTGGAGATCTATGACACAACATGTCTGGAGAAATTTCTTTAGCTACCCTTCGCTTTTTTTCCTCCCCCTTTTTAGTGTTTGAAAAGTGTTTGGGGTTGCACAGCAAATAGATTTTAGTTGGGATTTTGTGTGTTTTATAGAAAATGAAAAATGAAAAGTATTAATGAACTAAACCGCAAATCGGTCATTAATGTGTGTATAAACACTACAAGCCACAAGAGAATTGAAGAAAATAGGGTTAAGGATAGAGAAGTTGTAACATACGACAATATTGTAAATGCATGCTATTGCAGAGTTGGAAATTGCTAGAAACTTAAAGTATATATTTGCAGAATTTAATATCTATTACGAACTGTTTGTAAACATTTATCCAACTAATCAGAGAAAATGCTCTTCGTAGGAAACTGGTTCAAGTCTATGATATTAAATATGAGGGGGTATGCAAACCAAGCAAAAAACAAATAGGCTACACAGTTTTTTGTGGTAAACTTTTAAGTATCTTATCGTCCATCAAGATTAATGAAAATATATGCTTGAAGAGGTAGTCTTATGTAGATGGTGATAAAATAAATATTTTTTCCAAATTCAAAGCGTTAGAGTGGTAAATATAAAAAATATTATATAAAAGAAACTTTGTTTGAATTGAATTCTCTCAAAAATTTATTTAAAAACCTTAGAATTGTTTTTTTTATTTTCGTTTCTTATCACTATTCTTATCCTATTACAGGGCACATGCCTTAAAATTAAATTATTGTAATTTATTACGGTGCTGGAAAACAATAACTGGGTAGTAGGGCATGTCCGAGCATGCACCTGTTACAGGTTATGTAAAAACTATATCTAAATTTTTTATTTTTTTTGGAATAAGTATTTCTAAATTCTTTTCGATATTTCTAAATTATTTTCTGGCAATTTTTTTCTGTAAAAAAAGTATTTCTAAATTCTTTTCGATATTTCTAAATTATTTTCTGGCAATTTTTTTTCTGTAAAAAATGTATTTCTAAATTTTTTATGTAAATTTTTTTCTGCAAAACGTATTCCTAAATTATTTTCTGTATTTCTAAACTCTCTTCTGTGAACAATTTTTTTCTGTAAAAAAATTTCTTTCTGTAAAAATAAAGCGACAGAGCGTTGTGCGACAGTGCGACGGAGCGAAAGGACGACAAAGCGTATTGCGACTGCAAAGGAGAGTGGTGCGACAGTGCGACGGAGCGGCAAAGCGACTGCAAAGGAGAGTCGTGCGACATAGCTACTTCGCTCAATGTTCTTAATGAAACTTTGTTATACCCTTCACAAAAAAGTGAAAGGGTATAGGTTTATCATTCCGTGTGTAATATCTCCGATATCAATATTTCTGTAAAAAAAATTTTTCTGTAAAAAAATTTTTCTGTAAAAAAAATTTTCTGTAGAAAATTTTTCTGTAAAAAATTCTGTAAAAAAATTTTCTGTAAAAAATTCTGTAAAAAAATTTTCTGTAAAAATTCTGTAAAAAAATTTTTTTCCGTAAAAAGTTTTTTTTCTGTAAACAATTTTTTGTTGTAAAAAAAATTTTCTGTAAAAAAAATTTTCTGTAAAAATAATTTTTTCTGTAAAAAAATTTTTCAGTAAAATAAATGTTTCTGTAAAAAAATGTATTCCTGATGGCGAATATGTAACATTTTGTCACTTTTTATTCTAAAAAAAATACACAATTAGGCACTATTTTAAAGTAAAGCACATTTTCATAAGGGATAATAGACCAATTTCCAATAAATTCACTATTTTCAAATGCCATAATGTTACCATTTTCCATTGAAAAGTGCAAAACATTTAGCATTATATTTTAGAAAAGTAAACAACATAAATTATTTTTTGTAAAAGGACATTGTTTTACACTCTGCTGCTTCAAGGACATCTTGTAAAGTTTCTGTTTTTGATTAGGAGTCATTTTACTACTATTTTTCAATATCCTTTAATTTTAAAAACTTTACAATGTTGAGCTCTACTATTTGCTAAAAAGTAATATTTACATTTAAAGTCTAAAATATTTGCTACATCGCAGTGCGGCCTTAAAATTAAATCAAACAACCAAATATACAAAATATTTTAGCCATAAAAATACCCATAGAAATGTACTTTTAATAACAAACCCGGATGGGAGTGGAAGTCAAACCATTCACAGTGTGTATGCACATGCCCATCAACAGGATTAATGTCCTTTTTCAAAGCTTTTGAAAATATAACAATATCAGACAAACAAAAAACATTTCCTATTGAAATGTCTTCCGTACAAAGTTAAGCAACCAACCAACCAACCAACTAACCCCCTTCTTCCCAGGCACTAGACTCCACTTTATATCATTTTGCCAAAGGAAAAGAAAACTTTGTCGTCGTCGCTATTACATTTTCTGCTATTTTAAGTACAAGTAATTGGGATTCAAACATTAAATAAGTTTCAACGTAAGTGAATGTTTGTTCAGATGGGATATTAAAAGTATTACATATTTGAGCACAAACACACACACGCACACACACTCCCTGTCATACTGCGAAAAAGCATTTAAGCCGTCATATGAGGAGCAGATGCACAGTCAGACATAAAAACCTTAAAGATATTTAAGACGGTCAAACGAAAGTGTTGTATTACAGAACGGACATTAAGTTGGAGGGAAGTAGTTGTTGTTTGTGGATTTAGGAATAAAATAAATTTTACCATTCACAAGCACATGTGCACATACCAGCAGTTCTGAGGGCCCATGTAATCTAAAGTGGATTTTTTTTTTCATTTTGTTACCTTGGCTTTGTCATTACGGAAGCATAAATTCTTTATCATTAGGACGCGATTATTGCAAGAGGACAATGTTCACATCTTAAATACTTTCCACAACCTGTTCAAATCACTCTATCGTCAATAATGAATTGTACGCCAGAATTGTAGGGCTGTGCTCGTGTTTGTTTAGAAATATTAGTACGATATGCCTGGCGGAAATTTAAGTTGACTCAGCAATATTTTTTTTTCTTCTTCTCCTTGATAACGACTTGCAAGTAATGTTTTTAGCTCTTTTAGTGCTATTTGTGCTGTTTACTCTTGGGTGTTAAGTGAAAATGTTTATGTCATTTATAAAAAGACATTCACAGAAATATAAATACATGAAGAGACTCGTTTACAATCAAATATAAGCAGAACCATGCATTAAACAACTAAATGTCTAAACATTTTTAGTCACTTCCAGCGCATGTCTTATGGAAATGAACAGCAATTTAAGAGGTCTATTCTTGAAGCTGGAATAACAAGACCGTGACTTTTTAATAAAAAGTATATATGTATACATGTATTTTTTATGAAAAATATATTTAATATCGGATATCATTTTAATAAAAATAAAAATAAATTAATAATAATTAATAAAAACACAAATAGAGTACTTTTTAATGAAGAGTATTTTCTAAATAAGAAATACTTTTTTTTAATATATAACAAGCTACTATTTGGTAAAAAGTACAGTTTTAACAAAATGTACCATTTTAATAAAAAGTACCATATTAATAAAAAGTACAATTTTAATAAAAAAAGTACCATTTTAACAAAATGTACCATTTTAATAAAAAGTACCATTTTAATAAAAAGTACAATTTTAATAAAAAAAGTACCATTTTAATAAAAAGTACCATTTTAATAAAAAAGAACCATTTTAATAAAAAGTACAATTTTAATAAAAAGCACCAATTTAATATAAAAAACACCATTTTAATAAAAACGACAATTTTAATAACAAGTACCATAAACAAAGAGTACCATTTAAAAAAAATACCATTTTAATAAGAAGTAAAATTTTAATTAAAAATAACCATTTGAAAAAAAGTACAATTTTAATACAAAGCACCAATTTAATAAGAAGTACCATTTTAATAAAAAGTACAATTTTAATAAAATGTATCATTTTAGTAAAAGGTACCATTTAAAAAAAACACCATTTTAATAAAAAGTACCATTTTAATAAAAAGTACTATTTTAATAAGAGGTACCATTTTAATAAAAAGTACTATCTTAATAAAGAGTACCATTTTAATAAAAAAAACCATTTTAATAAAAAAGAACCATTTTAATAAAAAGTACCATTTTAAGAAAAAGTATCATTTTAATAATAAGTACAATTTTAATAAAAGTACCATTTTAATAAAAAGCACAATTTTAATAAAAAGTATCATTTCAATAAAAAGTACCATTTAAAAAAAATACAATTTTAATAAAAAGTACAATTTTAATAAAAAGTATAGTTTTAATAAAAACTACTATATTAATAAAAGGTACCATTTTAATAAAAAGTACCATTTTAATTAAAAGTACCATTTTAATAAAAGAAACTTTTTGGCAAGTAGTAACACAAACAAAAAGTACTTCTTATTAAAAAGTAACCTTTTGATAAAATATATAATTTAAATTAAAAAAAAAAATACCGTTTTTTGTACCACTCCAACAAAGAGCTCTTCTTAAAAAGTAGTACTTTTTTTTAACGGCGCCTAACTCTTAAATAGTACTTTTCTTAGAAAGTACATATCTTTCCAACAAAAAAGTACCATTTGAATAAGAAGAATCTTTTCTTTAAGAATTAATTTTTCGCTAAAAATAATACCTTTTAATAAAAATTAGCTTTATAAGAAAAATCAAATTTTTAGTACCAATTGACCTTTTTTAAAAATATAGCCTTTATATCACAAAGTAATTTTTTAAATAAAGGTAACTTTTTATCAAAAGGATATCTCTTAATAAAAGAGTAACTTTCAGCAAAGGGCTACCTTTCTGAAAAAGGGTGACTTTTGAAAATGATACGTTTTAACAAAATGATATCTTTTAAATAATTTTAGCAAAAGGCTTGATTTTTATATAAAGGGCAATTTTGTATAGAAAGGTGCTTTTTAACATAAGAGTACTTCTTAACAAAAAGGGTACTATTTAATTGACTAAAGGGTATTTTTTTTAACAAAACGTAATTTTTTAACAAGAGAATTTTTTTAGCATAAGGACACTTTTCAACAAAATGGTAATTTATAATAAAAGGGTACTGTTTTAATGAAAAAACAGCTTTTGAAAAATTTTTTCTATTTTTAATAAGTGGTACTTTTTCAATAAAAATATTGTTTTAATAAAAAAAGGGCCATTAAAAATATTATTTTAAAAAGGAAGTACATTTTTAATAATATACCACTTTGTAATACATTAGCCCTATTCACAATCTTGTGCAAATAGTCTTGCATCACTGCATTTGCAAAATATTTGTACTCTACACCAACAAATATTTGCACTCTACACCAACAATGAAAATGTTCTCAAATACTCTCTCAACTTGCAAATGCAATAGTGCAAGAGCATTTGCACAAGATTCTGAATAGCGCTAATATTTCTTACCTTAATGCTTTTCTAAATATGTACGTTTTCATAAAAAGGGACACACATTTTTACAAAATTTTATTTTTTTAAAGTTCCTTAGTTAAAGGTACCCTTTAAAAAAAGTACCTGGTGTACAAACAAATTTTTTTTTGTTATTTCCCTTTCTCTATAGAAATATTTTTGTATACTTTTTCCCACTTGGTTACGTTATACACAAAACAAAATACTTTGGAGTGCCTTTTCATGTGGCAGCCTCATTATTATTTGTTAACGATGACAGTTGAACAAAAAAGCACAAAATGCAAGAAATATTCAGACATTGACCACTAAAAAGTACGAACATCGACAAACTGTCACTTGATGTCAATAATGAACATGATTAAGAAACCCAAGAGCAAAACAAGAGGCCAAACCCGATTTTGATAGAAATATGGACGAAGCAAAGAGAAATATTTATCCTGCCTTAAAGTTAACACAACAAAAATTATTTCTGGGCACATAAACAACAAACAAACAAACGAGTTATTGACTTTGTTAGAAGCACAACTACACACAAGTTCAGTTGCAATTTATTTTATTTTTTTTTTTTTTAATTTTTTTTAATACTCACATTATTAACTTTTTCCTGAAGTCTCAGCAGAGCTGCCTCAAGTTCTATAATCCGATTTTCAAGTTTATCCTGCGTTGTTTTTTTTTTATAATTATTGCGTAATTTGGTTTAATTTTAAAGAAAAAAAGGAAAAGTACAAGAAATTAAAAGTGAAAATCAATGTAAAATATTTCTATTTAAACTCAACTCTAAATTAAATTAAAAAAAACGAACAATGATTCGTTTGATAGCGTGTGATAGAATGAAGCAACGAGTGGGTGGGTGGGTGTAGTCTATGAGTTGTGGTCCAAACACCAGTTTATGACAGTGAAATGGTTTTTAAAATATATATTTAATGGCTTAAGAGTGTTTTAAAATTACAAGTTACATATAAAAGGTAAAATGCTTCTTCATAGCGTCAGCTAAAATCCACAAGGACGTAACTGGCTAATAAATTTAAAATAGACTTTTTGATTATCGATTAAGATGTATTGTTTTTTTAATTTAAAGAATAATCAATTAAAAAATCTATTTTGAAATTTAACTCAGTAACGTTCTTTTTGGATTTCAGGTGGCGGTATGTATTTGTACATGTAGGAAGATAAAAAGTGTTATATGTATAAACTAAATAGGCGATAGTTTTTATTTTATAAAATAATACAAATTATAAAGTATGAGCTAAATTGAAATCTGTTAAAAAATAAAATTTTGATTTCACGAATATGTTGCAAATTTGTATGACGGTCACGTGCGACATATTGGCAATGTCCCTCTGCTGAACAAAAAGGTCCCTATCAATGACGTTTAATTAAAACCAAAGAACGTTTTAACAAAATAAAACCCTTTAAATAATAGTAGGCTTTTAAAAATACTTTTGAAGTCAACGAAAAGTTTTTAAGGAAGTGAACTTTTGGAAAATAACTCTATTTTCTTGAAATATTTCTTATTCATAAAAGAATATTTCTTAATATAATAAAGAAAAAAAAAGATGGCAAAATAATCATCCAATCGCTTAAGTAAATTAATGTTAACGCCAGGCAAATCCATTTTTGTTATAATTTTTTTTGTCTTTTTATTTTTTGAACATTTTCTTCAGCCTGATTAAGCGAACACTACACTTTCATGAAATTTATTTTTATTTTATGTTGCTATTAATGCTACTGCTGGCTTTTTCTGTTGCTTGTAAGTATTTTAGCATCTTGTAAATTAAAGTCGGCTTGAAAGAACTTTTTGTTTTATTTATTTGTACGAAAAAATGAAATAAAAATAGAAAAAACTTGAAGAAAAATACGGCAGGCACGTCTTGCAATATCAATTTCAAAAGAATGCATTTTCTGCTATTTTTTCTTATTAACAACAACACCAACAAAAAATAAACACAAAACAAAAACAAAGATCGCAGTTCCACTCCACGGTAGTATGCAACATCCATTATTAGATTTTTTCGAAATTAAAAAAAAAAAACATTCTAGTAAAATACGACTAAGAAATTACTTAAACAAAACTCAATCAGCTTCACTCAAGTGATCACCTAAAAATTTCATTTTATCATTGATTGCCAAAAAGTTTTAAATTGCATAAGTGACCCAATGAACTTTTCACTTTTTATAAAATTTTAATTTTAACACCAGCACAGGTCATTCCAAGACAGCTTATTCTCAATAATTTTCTAGTAAAGGACTCCTTATAGACAAGTCGTTTGTCCCTTTTAATTAATATACAACTTGTTATAGGGCACTTGCTTGTAGTTCGTTTAGGCACGTTCACAATACGAGGCATGATTACAGCCAGCAGCAAGTGTTTTGCAGCTTAAGATACACTTGCGCTTCAAACAAATAGAATTTCTAAAATATTTAACAATAATATTAACAAACAAAAAAAAAATACAAAAACAAATATGTCTTTAAATCACGCATGAGTAGATTTATGGCTAAAAATTAAAATCGTTTTTCTTTCCTTGCACCTTGTCTAGTGAGTGGTATGTTATATCGTATGTTTGTATGTACATCTGACACTGCATGGCATGAAGCTCGTTTGTTGTAATGCATTTGCAATATCCTGTTAAAATAAAAACCAACTGCTAATACAAATGCAAACGAAATTACAAAAAACATTTTTCTTTACTTTGAATAGATTCTATTGTCTGTTGATATTTTTTGTTTGTTTTGTTTTTTTAGGAGTTACAACGACACTCAGTTGCTTTGATTTTATTTAAGTGTATTTTGTATCCACATTCTACTCACATCTACGCTACAGGTTTCATTTCATTTTATATAGTTTTGCAACTGTAGCAGAAGTCTACATGAATTAAACGTTTATTAAAGTTAACCAGAAGGTACTTTTCTTTTCTAAAAATGGAATTTTTTTAAACTCTCTTCATAATAAGTTCCTTCATTATTTAACCAAAAGTACCGAGTTCATTTTTGCAACTTATATAAAATATATTTTTGACAAAAGCTTGTTTTTAATATTTACTTTTTTAATAAGAAGTAAATTTCGAATGAGATGCTAAAAGGTAGATAGTAAATTCGCTTCTAATAAAAAGTCAATTTGTAATTTTTAATAAAAAGTACTTTTTTTTAGTAAAAGTACCTCTTCAATAAAAAGTAAGTTTTTAATAAAAAGGACTTTCCTAACAAAAAGTGCCTCTTTTATGAAAAAAATGTGTTTTTAATAAAAAGTACCTTTTAAACAAAAAAAGGGATCTTTTTAATAATAAGTAACTTTTTTAAATTACCTTTTTATTAATAAGTTACTTTTTTAAAAAATTACCTTTTTATTAAAAAATACCTTTTTAATCACAAGTACATATTTAATAAAAAAGTAGTTGTTTAATAAAAAGTGCCCTTTTAAAAGAAGTACCTTTTTAATAAAAAGCAAACTTTTGAATCAAAAATAACCTTTTTAATATAAACTAACTTTCTGATAAAAGCCTGTAATTAAATCTATAGTTAAAATATATTTTTAATAAGAAGTACTTTTTAATAATAAGTACCTTTTTATGATAGTTTCTTTTTTAATAAAAAATTTCGTTTTAATACAAAGTAGCTTTTTAATAAAAAGTAGCTTTTTAATAAAAAGTACATTTTTAATAATAAGTACCTTTTCAATAAAAAAAAGTTGTTTTTAATAAAATGTACCTTTTTAATAAAAAATTTCCTTTTAATAACAAGTGATTTTTAAATAAAAAGGACCCTTTTAATAAAAAGGATCTTTTTAAAAAACAGGACCTTTTTAATAAAAAGTACCCTTTTAACAAAAAGTTCCTTTTTAATAAAAAGTTCCTTTTTAATAAAAAGTACATTTTTAATAAAAATATACCTTTTTAATAAAAAATACATTTTTAACAAGAAGTACCCTTTTAATACAAAGTTGATTTTTAATAAGTACCTTTTAAAAAAATATTACCGTTTTAATACAAAGTTCCTTTTTAATAAAAAGTACCTTTTTAATAAAAAGTTCCTTTTTAATAAAAATCACCTTTTTAATAAAAATAAATTTTTTAATAAAAATATACCTTTTTAATAAAAAGTACCTTTGTAATAATAAGTAAATTTTTAATAAAGGGTACCTTTTTAATAAAAAGTAACTTTTTAATAAAAAGTTCCTTTTTAATAAAAATCACCTTTATAATAAAAAGTACTTTTTTAATAAAAAGTACCTTTTTAATAAAAAATACCTTTTTTAATAAAAAATACCTTTTTAATAAAAAGTACCTTTTTAATAAAAAGTACCTTTTTAATAAAAAGTACCTTTTTAATAAAAAGTAACTTTTTAATAAAAAGTACATTTTTAATAAAAAGTACCTTTTTAATAAAAAGTACCTTTTTAATAAAAATTAACTTTTTAATAAAAAGTACCTTTTTAATAAAAAGTACATTTTTAATAAAAAGTATCTTTTTAATAAAAAATACCTTTTTAATAAAAAATTATCTTTTTAATAAAAATTATCTTTTTAATAAAAAGTAACTTTAAAAAAATACCTTTTTAAAAACAAATATTTTTTTAACAAAAAAAGTGCCTCTTAAATTAAAGTTCCTTTTTAAATAAGAAGGACCTTTGTAATAAAAATTACCTCTTAACAAGAAAGTACCTTTTAGTAAAATTTTTATTTTCAATAAGGAGTATGTACTTCTTTCTAACAGAAATTACATTCTTATAAGAAATTAGTCCATAATATAAAGTTGCTTTTTAATAAAAAAAATTAATTTTTTATAAAAATTTTTAGTATAAAACACATCTTCAGTAATTAGCACATTTTTGGAAAAAACTGATTTTTTATTAACAACAGCATGTTTCAATAAAAAGTTTACTCTGTATTAAAAGTTAAATTTTAATAAAAATTTTTGGCAAGAAGTGCCTTTTTTAATATTACATTTTTCATTAAAAGGTCCTTTTTAATAAAAACTACATTTTTGAAAGTTCTTAATAAAAAGTGACTTCTTAGTAAAAAGTATCATTATACGAACCAGTATCTTTTAAATAAAAACAAATGGAATATTTACAAAAAGAACATTTTTAATATTTTGCTAAAAATTATGAACTTAAGGTGCAAGCTTACCCTTGAAATAAAAGGATCGAAAATCCGCTAACTAATAGAGTTCAAATAAAATACTTTGTTAGAAACAGCACAATTTAAAAAAAAAGGATCATTTCTAAAATTGGACCAATGCTACACTTACGGTAAAAGCTTTCCGATTTACTTAAAAAATTGCATTTTTTTGCCATTAATGATCTCAATTACATTCTTTGAAATTCTGTTTCAATTACAAAATGAAGCAAATCTGAGAGCACACAAGAGGGTTGACAACGCTGCACAAATGCAAAAAATGAAACAAGTATTGTACGTGCAAAGCCCAAACATGTCGCCTCACTTAATAATGTTGGAATCGTGTTGTTTGTTGCTTGGATGCCTGGCTGGTTGCTGTTGTTGCTGCTGCATCAGTGTCTATTGCCGCACTAACTGCTGGTGTGTTTTTATTTGTTTTTTTGCTATTCACTGTGTAAATTGTCAACGTTCTTTTTGTCATACAGTAAATAGTAAAGTTATAACACGGGTAAAAGGCAAAAACTCCGGCATTCAACAGAAGTACGAGTAGCAACAATAGTTAACGATAAATGTTGCCTTGCAACATGATGAGTATTGGATTGTTGTATGTTTGCCTGCAAGTGTGCAATAAATTGTTGTAAACTTCATCTGTTTGTTAGTTTTCCGTTTGCTAAATGTGCGTTTGTGTTGGTGGGTGTGTGTGTGTCTGCACTCTTTATTTGTTCTTTTATTTGTTTGGCTGTCTGTCTGGCTGTTTGCACGGTGCTGGCACCCAGAAAAGTGCAATCACGTTCTCTGCTTTAGTTTCAGTTTGTGCTTTTCTTTTTTTATCATTTTCTTTTTAGTTTCTGTTGTGAGAACAAAAATGCGTAACTTGACTGTTGCTCTGACTGGGACTGTGACTGTGACTGTTGCTGCTTAAAGCCGCCAACATGTCACAGACACACTCACTCACTCATACACTCTTGTAGAATAAGTTTCAGTAGCAGATTGCAACAAACAACAAAGTTTCTGTTTGAACAGCAGCCAGCTTAAATGCAAAAGTTCATTGAACGTTTAAGAAATTTATTGTGTTTGTTTGTCGTTTGTACACTTTTATTTGTTCCTTTTCTGTTGATGTTGCTGCTGTTGTTATTCTTCTTCTTCTTTTTATTCTTCTTTTGTAGTTTTAATTGTTATTAGCTAAAATTTATGGTGAGTTACTGCGGCTTCTTTATTTTTGTTTGTTTTGCTTCTCGTTCAATTTCGTATGCGATATGAAATATAATGCTCAAGGATAAGAGATTTAAAATTTTTTAAATTAAATTCTTTGCAAAATTATTTAAAAAAAAATTCAAACAGGTTTTGATTTTTTATGCGAACAATTTTTTTTATAAATTTATAACATGAAATTTTTTGTGATTCTGAATGAAGAGGTATACGCGTATATGAGACTGCCTCCTTAATGATAGATAAGGACACAGGACATATTATTCTAATGGTCTCATTATTATTGGCGAGATAATAATAATAAGTAATACAATTACTTTTTTTAATAAAGAGAACTTTCTTGTTACAAAGAATTTTTTTCTTGGCAAAAACGTACCTTTTTACAAAAAAGCTCCTTTTTAGAAAGAAGATCTATTTTACCAAAAACTACCTTTTTACTAAAAAGTAAATTTTTACTAAGAATTACCTTTTTACTAAAAATTACTTTTTTATTAAAAAGTACCTTTTTACTAAAAAGTACCTTTTTACTAAGAAGTAATTTTCTACTAAAAAGTAAATTTTAATTGAAAAGTAACTTTTTATAAAAAGTACATTTTATATTTTTACTAATAAGTACTTTTTTTACTAAAACGTACATTTTTATTAAAAAGTACCTTTTTACCAAAAAGTACCTTTTTACTATAAAGTATCTTTTAACTAAAAAGTACCTTTTAACTAAATCCTATCTGTTTATTGAAACCATACTTTTTTACTAAAAAGTTCCTTTTTACTATAAACTACCTTTTTTAAAAATATTACGTATTACTTAAAAGTAATTTTTACTAAAAAGCACCTTTTACCAAAAAGAAACTTTTTACTAAAGTACCTTTTTACCAAAAATTACTTTTTTACTACAAAGTATCTTTTTACTAACAAGTACCTTTTTACTAAAAAGTACCTTTTTAATAAAAAGTACCTTTTTACTAAGAAGTACTTTTCCACTAAAAATTAAATTTTAATTGAAAAGTACCTTTTTATCAAAAAGTAACTTTTATATTTTTATTAATAAGTACTTTTTTTACTAAAACGTACATTTTTACTAAAAAGTATGTACCTTTTTACTATAAAGTATCTTTTAACTAAAAAGGACCTTTTAACTAAATCCTATCTGTTTATTGAAACCATACTTTTTTACTAAAAAGTACCTTTTTACTATAAACTACCTTTTTAAAAAAATTACGTGTTACTTAAAAGTAATTTTTACTAAAAAGCACCTTTTACCAAAAAGTAACTTTTTACTAAAGTACCTTTTTACTAAAAAGTACCTTTTTACCAAAAATTACTTTTTTATTAAAAAGTATCTTTTTACTAAAAAGTACCTTTTTACTAAAACGTACTTTTTTACTAAAAAGTACCTTTTTACTATACACTACCTTTTTAAAAAAAATTACTTTTTACTTAAAAGTAGTTTTTACAAAAAATCACCTTTTACCAAGAAGTACCTTTTTACTAAAAATTACTTTTTTATTAAAAAGTACCTTTTTACTAATAAGTACCTGTTTACAAGAGAAGTTCCTTTTTACTAAAATAGTACCTCTTTACTAGAAAAGTACCTTTAAAAAAAAACATTTTGTTACTTAAAGGGATCTTTTTAACAACAAATATTTTTTACTAAAAGGTACCATCTCATAAAAAAAAATTTTTTTTTTTACGAAATATTACTTAGTTTAAGCTTTTAGGTTATTTTATATTAATAATACTCCTAATTGTTCGAAATTTCGCTAACCATCGGTTAGCTTCTTCAGGAAATTATTTAGTTTTGTCCAAAAAAAAAAAAAAAGAAAAAAAAATATTACTTAGTTTACAAAAAAATACACTTTTACAAAAAAAGTGTCCCTTTATCTAAAAAAAAATTATGAGGTTAACTAAAACATACATTTTCACTATAAATAACGACAAGTATGTTACAAAAAAATTGTACATGAATGTAAATTTATATTTTTTGAACTTATTCATTTTGTTATTAAGAAAAGAATATTTGATTCAGACTCAAGTTCTTATCTTAACAATATAATTATTAAAATCTGCTTGCAATTATTTTGCATTATTATTTTGCTGAAAAAACTTAAAATAAAATGCCAAACCCACTACATGTACAGGGTTATAGAGCTTTACAAAAGGATATGCAATAGGGGAAAAATAGCAATAAATTTCAAATTCTATGAATTGTGACAAATGAAGCTACCAGGATGTTCATAAGGGTTTGACTATAAAAAAAAAAAAATATTAAGTAACGCCAAAACCACTAAATATGCAGCCGAATAGCAGAAAAATTGTGGGAGCTTTAACCATTTTAATACCAATTAACCACTAAAACTAATTTGCTTTAAAATTTCTCGGACGTACCTTGTCTTTGGGAGATTCCAGGCCATTGCATATATTTTGATTGCAAAAGGATGGCGGCGGTGGTGGTGAAGACGGTGGAGGCGGCAGCAATGCTGAGGGCGTCGTTGTTGGTGTCGGCGGCTGATGTACTAATTGAATTTTTCCTTGAGAAATTTTTATATAATTCGTGGGTGGCACAAATGCATTCGCATGCAAATCATCTTTATCGTCGTCTTCACATTCTTTTATATCAAGTTGTCTGCAATTGATAAAGACAAAGAATAATGAAAATTTCATTAACGTGATTATCAGAAAAGAAAAGATATAAAATAAATGCAAATATAAGATTTCTGTGTAAATATTTTTTTATTTAAATTCAGAAATACTCTGGCGATAATGTGAATAAAGTATAGTTTTCGTTCATTTATTCGTTTGAAGTTTTTCTTTAATACGATTCTTTTCAGATTCAAAATGCATTTAGATTCGAATGTCAATGGAAATAAAAATTTATTATTATACTTGGGCGACACACTTGTACGAAATGAAAATTTATATTAAAAAAATATATTTCCAAGTCGCAAATGGAAAAATAAATAAATACTTAAGATCAAAATAAAATGAAAAAAAAAAACAAGAAACTACAGTGGGAAAAACTACATATGAAATTAAATTATTTTATAACACAATCACTCAGCTCTACGTAAATTTCTGAAAGACTAAAACAGGAGAAAAAACCTAATGTTTTCAGTGGGCGCTGCATATAAAATTGTATACCTGTGATATATATTTTTATTGAAGCTTTGGAAAAATATTTATAAGTTTCATACTTCAATATAATAAATGATGCACTACAAAAAACCCCTATTTTTAAATAAAAAACTACTCAACTGTTCCACTGTTGGCCACAAACTCTCATGTGGAAAAGCCAGAAGAAGTATTGAATAAATATTTTAGTAGATTTTTATCAGCCACATGTGTGACTGACTGCAAAATTAATACTGTACGGATATATGAGAGCTGGCTGGCAGGCTGGCTGCACCTTTTCACAAGCAACTGAATGAAAACTTCGGCGCGGAATTTCAGTATTTTTCCAGATGAACTGGTTGTTGTCGCTGTTAGTTTTCTTCAGGTAATTCAATGAATAAAAATGACATTTATATCAAATAATTTTTGCAAAAAAAAATAAACACACAAACACATGCACACTTTTCCGACCAAATAACAAACAAAATGAAAAACGAAGTAAAATTAACACAATTATGGAACACGTTAAATTAACGCCCAAATACATTTAAAACTTTTAATACTGGCTTTTTATTTTAAGTAATTTGAAATTTTACAGCTTTTGACATTTCTAAGATTTATTTTTATCAAAAGAGCAGCGGAAAAACTCTTCATGTACCGCAGCAGTATTCATATGCCGGTGGTATAAAATAAGTTTTCCAAAATGTTTGCTAAACCTCTTATAGTTTTATCAGTTTAAGTCTATGTATGATTGACTATCCTGCTTAATTGTGGGATTGTGTCAAAAAACAATATGACAAAATTTGTGCATAACAGATCTGTTGGTGGTGCCACACTGTCACACAAAGCGCATGTTTTTTTTCTTCTATATAAAAGTTGCAACTGTAACTAAACGATGTATAATGAAACTTTTGAAACTTCATTGGTCCTGTAGCAAAATATTAGCCGGTGAAGTAGAAATGTTGAAATTTTCTTTCCTTATCTTTCCCCTTAATACGATCCCCTCGTTTTCAGTTCCGGTGCCTTGCATTGCATATGTAGGGGCCATCCCCTGAGTGCTAGTCCAATATAAAAATAACCCATTTTTAGCAATATTACCTTTTTACTTTAGCGTACCTTTTTACTATGGAGAATCTTTACTTCGTAGTGAGTATTTTTTAACTTTTTAAAAAGAATACCTTTTTTAGTAAAAATTACCTTTTTGTTAAAAAATACGTTTTTACTAAAAAGCACCTATTTACTAAAAGGTACCTTTTCACTAAAAAGTATTTTTTTTACTAAGAAGTACCTTTTTACTAAAAAGTACTTTTTTACTAAAAAGTACTTTTTCACTAAAAAGTATTTTTTACTAAGAAGTACCTTTTTACTAAAAAGTATCTTTTTACTAAAAAGTACCTTTTTACTAAAAACTACCTTTTTACAAAAAAAGACACCTTTTTACAAAAAGGCACCTTTTGAAAAAAGTTTTTGTTTTGCTAAAAAGTTTCTTTTTTTCCTAACATGTACCTTTTTGTTAAAAAGTACCTTTTTGCTAAAAAGTGCCATTTTGCTACAAAGTACCTGTTTCATAAAAAGCACATTTTGTTTGTTAAAAGGCACCTTTTTTATTAAAAAAAAAACTTTGTGCTGGAAAAACCCTTTTTGCTAAAATGTACCTTTTTGCTAAAAAGTACCTTTTTGATAAAAAGCAAATTTTTGTTGAAAGGCACCTTTTTTATTAAAACACCTTTTTTCTAAAAAACACAGTTCTGCTAAGAAGTACCTTTTTATGAAAAGGTACCATTTTACCAAAACGTACTTTTTGACAAAAAAGTACCTTTTTACTAAAAGAAACTTTTTGCTGAAAAAACCTTTTTGCTAAAATGTACCTTTTTGCTAAAATGTACCTTTTTGCTAAAAAGCATATTTTTGATAAAAAGCAAATTTTTGCTAAAAGGCACCTTTTTTATAAAAAAAACCTTTTTCCTAAAAATACAGTTCTGCTAAAAAGTACATTTTTACCAAAAAGTACAATTTTACCAAAACGTACTTTTTGACTAAAAAGTACCTTTTTACTAAAAGAAACTTTTTGCTGAAAAAACCTTTTTGTTAAAATGTACCTTTTTGCTAAAGAGTGCCTTTTTGCTAAAAAGTACCTTTTTGATAAAAAGTAACTTTTTGCTAAAAGGCACCTTTTTTATAAAAAAAAATACCTTTTTGCTAATAAATACAGGTTCTCTAAAAAGTACTTTTTTACCAAAAAGTACCCTTTTACTAAAACGTACTCTTTTTACTAAAAAGTACGTTTTTATTAAAAGAAAGTCTTTGTTAAAAATTTATTTTTGCTAAAATGTACCTTCTTGCTACAAAATACCTTTTTGATAAAAAAAAATACCTTTTTGCTAAAAGGGCTGTATGTAGACGGATGTAGTTATTACTAATATAGCCAACCCTTTTCGTTAAGACTTCTTCAGTTTAATGTAATTAATTGTAACCATGTCAATTTTTTTTATAGAAATGGTCATTCAATTACGGAAAGATTTTGATTTTGAAATTAATTTCAAATCACCAAATTGAATATATTCAAATATCACAATGAATAAAAAAAGTCCACAGTTTCTGATATTCTTAGGGAATTTTCGAATTTTATACATAAATCCGACAAGCTAGAGCTGGTATAGAGGATTGCAATTTCATGGATTTGAACACATATTCGAAAAGGTTTGAAATTAGGTTGTCAACAAATTTCTGAGTAAGTGCACATTTTCATCCACAAAACATGTGGCAACTCCCAATAAGAGTCTTGCCACATTAATGTCTACTCAAATATTTTCCACTTCTAGTTTTATTTTTCTATATTATTTGTGACTTATCATACTTGAATTTAAAAAAAAAAATAAACACATGAAAAAACTTAACAAGACATAAAGTCTAGAGATTTGCGTCTGTGTCTGGCGGTTGCTTGTGTATGTCGTACACTTTGTCGGTTAAATTGAACGTCCAAGTGTCTAGTAAATTTATTTAAAAAAAATGTTTGCAAACTTATGACAATTTGTTGTTCTCTAACACAATCTTGATTATCCAACCGAACTGCCCAGATCTATACGAAATTTGTTGCAAAAGCAAAATTATAAATTATAATTGTACGATAAAGTTCTTAATAAATATTTTTCATTTTTAGATTTTATTTAAAATTTTCCAGGCTAAAAAAAACCATTAAGACGGGTTAAGCGTTAAATGACAAATGTTGTTGTGTTGTTTGTTCAAGAACACGTTATGCCAACAATTTTCTGAGGTTCCATTTATTTATAATCCCCTCGCATACTCGTGCAGATTTTCAACTAAAATTTTATTTTATTTTTGCTGCTTTAGTTTCGTGATTGAAAAAAAAAACATAGAACTTTTTTGCCCATTTGGCAATATTTTCGTTATTATTGTTGATGTTGTTTAAATTTGACAGCAAGTGGGCTGTGACAGTATGTTTCCATGCAATATTTAATTTTATTTAAACAAAAAAGACAATAAATAAGTAATAGTTACATACATTTCAGCAGACCGAATTTCTGGCACATTATTTTTGGTTTTTTGCTGATCTTTATATTTTCCCTTAAATAAAAAAAAACATGCCCATAGAATTTATTGGAACACAGTGATGCGTAAATAAAGAGGGAACATTAATTTGCGGGCATGCTCATTCACACTCTAGCATTTTGTGACATTTTTGTTTTTCTAATATTAAGATGTTACTTTTTTTTAAATTAATTAACATATTTTTATTAAATTTTAGCTCTAATAAATATATAAGGCCTAATTCATAAAATATACTTCAGGCTTATAGCATTCTTATTTGATAAATTGCTATACAAAATTTGTCCTTATATATTTATTAGTCCTAATGCATTAAACACATTCACGACAGCAGGCTACCGAATACAACCTGTCAGAAATAGAATACACGTCAAGGCGAATTCATACCAGGTGGCCTTAGGCCAAGGCAAAATTATTGAACTGTCAAAGTGTTCTGGTTTTTCGTGTGCGGCCATTGTTTTTTCCAAAGCATTTCATTTGACAGTTAAATAAATTTTACACAGAGTTGCATAAATGAGTCCACCTTGTGTGAATTCGCCTTGATACACGTGTTTATATGGGAATGATTACTTTAAGGGCTACACGGCAGGTTGTTGTCCGTGCTACTTTTGTGATTGTAGTCAACTTAAACTAATTTCTATTTTCATAGGCGACAATAAATAAATTAGTGCTGCCAACACAGTGAAACATCTTAAATAAATAAGCGTTTAAAATTATTTTCAAAGAATATGAAAATTGTTAAAAATAAAAAAATCAAATAGCCCTTTCAAGAATAAAAATTATTTTGTAATTTTTATTTATATATTTTTTTGCGTTCCGTCTCAGCTTTTTTTTTTAATATTATTTATTTATTTTTTTGTTTTTGTAATAACTCCTAGAATATAGGCCCCATATAAACGATATGGGTATTATGTGAAAGTACTCCAAAATGTCTTTCTATTGTTAGACATATTTTTAAAATTTATTCACATATTGGAAGTATTATTAAATTTTGAAATTTTTTATCTGACTTTTCAAGTAAAAATTCCATTATTTTGAATACTTTAATTTTTTTTATATATTTGATAGCCGTTATCGACAAAAGACGTTAGTTAGGTCACAAATGTATTAACTCAAAAACTCATTTTCATAGTGCCATAACAAAAAAAGGACATCAAAATGTATTTATTACAAATACAAAAACAATAAAGATCTATGTATAAACAAATAATGTGTTTTTATTATTAATTTTGTTTTGGACTATAAATAGATTTAGAATAAGCGCTTTTTTATATATGAAAGTGGCACCACTAAAATGAGATGTTGACAATGCAGCTGCCGTCTCAAAAATAATTAAGTAGCTGACTACGAGGCGACGATTGTAGCCAACGTCTTTTGTAGTCGTGTGTTCGTGTAGCCTGCTGTCTCGAATGTGTTTAATGCATTAAGCTTAAAAAAATACTTTAAATTATTTTGTGACATCTTTAACAAACAAGTTTTTTTTATCAAATCAAAACTATGAAGTTCCTTCCTCGACCCCTGTAGCAAAAAATTAGCCACCGAATTAAAAAGTTCAAATAGCTACAAAAAATTCTCTATCTTCTCATCTTTTTTCATCTGACCCCTCAACACTATCCTTCCTTTCTAATTCCGGTGCAATGCACTGCATATCGCTCATTTACTCAAAGAATGTCATAAGTAAAAAAAACGGGTTTGCCAGAAAACGAGTTTAAAGTTTTCAATTTACACACAATTAAATGGAATAAGAAAATTTTATTTTTCTCTCAAGAGTTTAGTAAACAAGATATTTGTATGAAATTTTTACACAATATGAAGGACGACAAGAGAATTAATTCTGCAGCAATAATTCGAAAAAATAAATTTTTGGACTTATGACGTTCTTGGAGTAAATGAGCGATATGTAGCGGTCATACCCTGAGTTCTAGTCCGAGTTAAAAAAAAAAGTAATGATAATTTCGGGGTCTTGTGCCTCCGGCCCCTATGAAAATATCATATTCACACCCTAAAGCCCATACAAGAGCGGTTAGTCCCATTTATTTCGTTCTTTTT
Source organism: Linnaemya tessellans (assembly GCA_951800035.1). Lineage (NCBI taxonomy): Eukaryota > Metazoa > Arthropoda > Insecta > Diptera > Tachinidae > Linnaemya > Linnaemya tessellans. The sequence continues at coordinate 114,860,505 of OX637534.1, read as the reverse complement.
TTTTTTAAATCCCCCCCTTCCCATATTAAATTGAATTAAGATTTATAGGCTAATTGTTAAAAATTTTTTGTTTTAAATTTAGAAAGACATGATAAATATTCCAAGGCACAAAAGAAATTCAACATCAGTTTTTTTAGTTTTTCAACTTACACTGCAGAGCAAAACAGATGTTTTCGAAAACCGCAACGCCTTCATTATCAGTGGTCATGTATCTCGTGTTTGTCACCACTTATTAGGTGGCTTAATTGAATATGATAGCAGTTCTTATTTAAAAAAAATTTTATTGGGAAATGGAATACGAGAACAGTATCAACCAGGGGGCAAATTACGGCATTCGATGTTGAGTGAAATTTCTATACAATTTATACACAAATTTCGATCCATATCGAATGCCGTAATTTGTCCCCTGATGTTAACAAATTATTGTTTTTCCCATTTCAGGATGTCAAAAGACTTCTTTCTGCCAAAGAAATCGATTTAAAACACAAACAAAATTTTATAAATTTTTATTTTATATTTAAGTGTACGAAAGAAGATTTTTGGAAGCTGCAGGTGCCGGTGACCAAAAACTCTGCCTTATTACCGTTCTCGAATCGACTCGAGCGTTTGTAATAGATTAAAGAAAAATCTTGTATTTTTCTTTAATCTATTACAATCTTTCGAGTCGAATCGAGAACCGTAATAAGGTCCACTGTTATTTATTTCACAAGGGCTCCTATCATATGAAAAACTAAGCATATCCCTCTTTTGGCTGTAGTTCCATAGCCGCGCGTTGCTTTTTTCAAGATTTCTTAAATTAAAGTGTCAAAAACTTGTTTACTTCTAAACAAGGATTTATTGAAATTGTTTTCCTCTAATACACAATAAAAGTATGTCAAAATATTCATTGATAGTTTTAAAAGAAAAATATATATATATATATAAATGGTATATGTTGCTGCTCTTGCCGCTGCCAACTGCCATTATTTTAAGTAGATTTTATTGTTGTTTGTGTATTTTTCCAACAAAACTTTGTTGACAGTATGCGAGGATTTACAATGACAACTACAAAAACTTGGAAAACTTTTTTCTTTCTATTTTTTTTTTTTTTGCTATTGGCATAATTTTTCTTGTTGCTGTTTTTATACTCATTTGCTTTAGTGTTTTGATAGTTTATGAATGAATGAGTTTTTAAATAGTTATTTTGTTTTTGTAGTAAATGTTACTAAAGACCCATTGTGCACAAGCTGTAGCTGTAGAAATGTCAGAAAACATTAAATGAAATAGAAAATATATGTTTTTGGTGTTATTTATAAAAATGTTGCTAATAAAAAACGTTAGTGGGTTAGAGTTTATTATCTGTATAAAAGGAAAAAAAAACTTTACTGCGTTTCTTTTATAGAACTTATCAAAAAGTTGTCAAAATATTTGCGTTAAACCAGCGTAAACACTATTTTGTATTGAGTTCAAAGAGATAAAAAGTTTGTCCATTGACAACTTTCTTAACCAAAAATGGCATTTCATCATTTAAGAAATCGAAAATGGAAATACTTGTTTAATTTATTTTCAATAAAAACTACTTATTTATTTGATGAGTATTAAAGTTTATGAGCTATTAAACTGGTGTCAGCTAATAAAATTTGACAACTTATTTAAAATATATTTTTCCAGTTTCCAAAATATATTCGGAGTTTGCTAATCTAAATATTTAACAATATTATTAATTTTGGTGGCAAGTCATGAAAATAGTTAATTTTTAAATTCGAAGTCAATATTCAAGTTCAATTCTTGAATTTACAAAATACATTTCAATTTTTGTAATAAATATAAAATGTTAATTTTTTCAACGGGCTTAAGTTCGAATCTGCATGACTGCAAATGATTTTTTATTATTTTATTAATCAATGAATTTGTTCAAATTCTATTTATTATTTTTTATATTAAGATTGAAATATTAAGAATATTTCCAATAATCATCAAACCAGCAGAACGGATCAGAACTGATTTCGAGGCCGCTACGCCATCTCATCAGCGTTCTTTGTTCAATTTTTCCACTTTTGCAAGTGGTGCTAGTTAGTAGGAATATCAACTATTTAACCAATATTTTAACGAAAATTGAATATGAGAAGTTCCCACATTCATATTTTTAAGTTATTACCTTTTTGGTTAGTACGAAATTCCCCAACCCTGACGATTAATATTCCCAATATTCCATGTATCTCTTTCGCTTTTTCCAGAGCCATCGACTGCTGATATAAAATTTTATTGATTGAAAAATTAACTGCCTATTTTATAATGACTTTCTTTCATCCAAATATATTTTAAACAAAAACAAAATTTTATAAATTGTTGTTATTTAAAATGTATTTATACGAAAGAAAAAAGAAACACTTTCGACATCCTGAAATAGGAATTTAATTTTTTAGAAATTAGTTTTTTATATGTAAAATTCACCTACGTGATGTGATTTACACAACTACCGTTTTTCTTAACTCATATGGCAGCACAGGTGCTGATCCCTACTAATGCAAAGCATTGTGCCGGAACTATTGCAGAGAAGGGGATATTGCTGAGATGCCAGATGGTCAAACAAGAAAAGAGAGGGAATTTTTTTGTAGCCATTTTTATTATTTTACCTCACGGCAAACTTTTGCTACCAAATGCACGAGGTTACAACTTTTAAGTGTAATTTTTTTTAAATACAATGAGAAATGAAATTTCATTAATGAAATAGTTCAAGTTAACGTTGCCGAGACTGACATTAAAAAAGACATGAACTTCGATATAATATGCAGTCATTGTGATAGAAAAAAACATTTATTTTCTAATTTATATTTTATGTTTCATATGACGATATATATTATAAAATTCCATTAAGAAATATATTATGGATTAAACACATTCACGACCGCAGACTACCGACTACAGAAATAGAATTTTTGTATTTATAAAGGGTGTTTTTTTTATGAAGTTTTTTTTTATACGAATCACTCTGTTGTCTGACACTCAGTATTGTTTGGCAAATCATCATGAACAGGTTAACTCCAGAACAACGCTTCCAAATCGTGGAAATTTATTTTCAAAAACAGTGTTCAATTAAAAATGTTTATCCGCTTTTTTACCGCAAAATTCTCTTCAGTGATGAGGCGCATTTTTGGTTAAATGGATATGTGAACAAGCAAAATTGCCGTATTTGGAGCAAAGATAATCCACACGCCGTTCAAGAATTACCAATGCATTCCGATAAATGTACTGTTTGGTGCGGTCTATGGGCTGGTGGAATCATCGGTCCTTATTTCTTTAAAAATGAGGAAGGACGACGCGTTACCGTGAATGGAAATCGATACAGAATCATGATCAATGAATTTTTGGTGCCAAAACTTCATGATATGGATGCAAACGAAATGTGGTTTCAACAGGATGGTGCCACTTGTCATACTGCGGCCGAAACAATGGACTTATTGAAAGAACATTTCAACGATAACATACATATTTCGAGAAAAGGACCGGTGAATTGGCCTCCGCGTTCGTGTGATTTGACGCCACTCGATTATTTTTTGTGGGGATACCTGAAATCATTGGTTTACGTGGATAAACCAGCAACGATTGACGCTTTGAAAACCAGTATTCAACGTGTCATTGCTGAAATACGCCCTCAAATGCTTGAAAAGGTGGTCGAAAATTGGACCTCCAGAATGACCTTTGTGCAAAATAGTCGTGGTGGCCATATGCCCGAAATTATATTTAAATGTTAGATGACAAGAAATTGTGGGTGCTGTTGGCTGAAGTAGTAGAACACGAGACTATGAAGCGGAGAGTCCTGAGTTCGAGCCCCAGCTGAGTCATAAAATATTGTGTTGAATTCTTCTGATCAGCATTAGTGCGTGGTTGTGTTAGTTGTTGCCAGCCTGTTTTCAGTGATGAAGGCATAGTACTGATCACTGGACAATTACTGGCAGCGACTGACCCAATCATGTACTAAAAGCAGAGTAACAGCACCCACCTTCGTCGGCCCTGTAGCAAAAATTAGCCGGCGAAGTAAAAGGTTGAAATAGCTACAAAAAAAAAAAAAAAAAAAAAACAACTGTCTATCTTCTCATCTTTCCTAATCTGTCCCCTCAATACTATCCCCTCGTTTTCAGTTCCAGCACAATGCATTGCATATATAGGGGACATCCCCTGAGTGCTGGTCCTACTCCTAAAAAAAAAAAAAAAAAAAAAAAATTATCTACCAAATAAAAAATTTTTTTGGCCATTTCATAATTTGGCATGTGTTTTATTTAAATTTCAAATCAGCAAGCTCTTATAAAAACACCCCTTATAAGAAAAGTAGCACGGACAACAACCTGGCGTGTAGCCGTAGAAATAATCATTCCCATATAAACACTTGTACTCTATTTCGGCAGTCGTGTAGTCGGTAGTCTGCTGTCATGAATGTGTTTAATGCATTAAGTTGGAGTAGTTTAAAAAAATTTTGTTGTTGGTGGACTGTTTGTTTCTGAGACTTGCCCTTAAAATGAACAATTTAAAGGGCTTTTTGTTATTTCCCAAGCGCAAAAATGATATAAATCGTTTAATCTTTTTTTAAATTTTAATAGGGCAATGATTTTGGCATTTGATATAAGTAATTTTAATCTTGTTTTTTATTTACATAAATATATTGTTCGAATATTAATTTTTTATTTTATTTATTTATTTACTTTTGATTTCTTGCGATTTGCTTTAAGTTAATATATTTCATGATAAACTTATTTTATCGGCTTTCTTTTAATCTTAAAAAATAATTAAATTCAACATTTTTTTACAAGTTGCGAATTTTGTGTAATTTTCACATCATCATTAATATTTTATGTACTTTAAAAATTTTTTTTTGCTCGCTAATTGTTTCATATTCGGCCACTGACATTTATAATATTTAACATGCTATTAAAGACTTAATTTGGCTGTTTTAAGTTGATAATAAATGTTTATACAACAACGAAACTGTGCAGATAAAAATCTGATTCGGAGTGATTTAAAACTTAAATAAAAATATGTACTTAAACTCTTAATGACTTAAAGGCAGGCCAAATTCTTGTTGCTTAAGTAAAAAAAATTAAATTAAATAAACAGAAAAATTCTTTATTTTTTTTAATAAAATTTAAAAACTTTTTTCCCTACAAAAGATTTTGATCAAAAAACTTTTGTCAAGCATAAAAACAATTTAAATGCATCGTAGTAAAATGTTTGTAAAGATGGAATAAAAATGTTACACAATATTGTAAAAGACCCCCACACAGCACGAAATTAAGGGCTTAATTATGTAAATCACGATACCAAAGTGATGATTACATTGTCGGCTTAAAGTGTAAAAAGTATATGATATTTGTCAAAGTCAACCCAAAGAAAGGGAGAGCTAACACAATTCAATTTAGTTCGGAAACACAATTCAAACCGCATTTCGTTTCCTTAGACAACGAAAAAGAAATTATTTTTCGGCATGAAATCATTTTCAATGTCATGCACCGATTTAGCTAATAATTTCATTTCGATTTTATTACGAAATAGGTTTTCTTTTTCATTTGCTAAAAATTCCAAATCAGAATAAATTCCATTACCAAACGGAATTCAATTCTATGAGTGTAAATAAATTTTCATTACAATTTAATTGAATTTTAAGTCACTTTAAGAACCCAAGAAAAAAAACTTAAACAAAGTTCATGTGATAAAGATGTAGGTGCTAGTGAAGGATCGATTGATAGAAACATGCATATGAATAAGTATATAAACAACAGTCAGTGCTACCAACACCCAAAGAACTGAAAATCTAAACCTAAAAGTGAATTTCTTGTTCAAACAACTTTTTGTTGAATTTTTTTTCGCATATTTTCAAAATCAGAGATATTTTTTAAATCAGAGATATTTTTGAAATTTCGATTTCGAAACAAATTTAGTTAAAAATGTATTTATTTTATTTAAATATGTACACGTATGTATATAAGAAAGTCAGTGCTACCAACACCCAAATAACTGAAATCTAAGCCTAAAAGTGAGTTTCTTGCTCAAACAACTTTTTGTTGAATTTTTTTGCATATTTTCGAACTCAGAGGTATTTTTAAATTTTTTTGTTATATGAGACCCGATTTAGAAACAAACTTAATTAAAAATGTATTTACATATTTGTATATACACATATATAAGAAAGTCAGTGCTACCAACACCCAGGATTTGAAAATCGAAATCTAAAAGCTAATTTTTTGCTCAAACAACTTTTTGTTGAATTTTTTTTGCATATTTTCGAACTCAGAGATATTTTTTACATTTTTTTTATATGAGAACCAATTTCGAAACAAATTTAATTAAAAATGTATTTCGGTGTGCATACACATACATATATAAGAAAGTCAGTGCTACCAACAAACAAAAAACTGAAAATTTAAAACTAAAAGTTTTAGTTGAATTTTTTTCGCATATTTTCGAACTCAGAGATATTTTTTACATATTTTTTATATGAGAACCGATTTCGAAACAAATTTAATTAAAAATGTGTTTCGGTGTGCATACACATACATATGTATATAAGAAAGTCAGTGCTACCAACAAACAAAAAACTGAAAATTTAAAACTAAAAGTTTTAGTTGAATTTTTTTCGCATATTTTCGAACTCAGAGATATTTTTGAAATTTTTTTTATATGAAAACCGATTTCAAAACAAATTTAATTAAAAATGTATTTCCGTGTATATACACATATACATATAAGAAAGTCAGTGCTACCAACACTCAAAGAACTGAAAATCTACAACTAAAAGTTTTAGTTGAATTTTTTTCGCATAATTTCGAACTCAGAGAAATTTTTTGAAATTTTGTTTTTATATGGGAAAAGATTTAGAAACAAATTTAAATAAAAATGTATTTAGGCTATTCACATATGTATATAAAAAAAATTCAGTGCCACCAACATCAAGAAATGGATATCTAAAACCAAATTGAGGGATAAATCTGATTATTTTTTATGTGCTTTTAGTCAGAAGCTTTATTCAGAAAGACATGATAAATATAGCCCAACGATAATATAACAAAAAGACCTTTAACTCTTTACGCCAAAAATAAATATGTAGTAGACACGTGTTCGTGTGTGTGTATTTTACCCAACTTTAAGAATATTTTATTACACCTTTAACTCTCCATTAAGCATTCTTACTCGTACATTCAGATTAAATTCAATTCACACTGCGACTGAATAAAGAGTTCTACTTTGTCTGGCTCAGTCGCTGTTGAATTTGCTAACGTGCATTCACAAGTGGGCGCCTTTCCAAATTATGCTTGCAAGTAGGATTTTTTTTTTTTTTTTTTTAAATTACTCAAGTCTATTTTTTTATTCATGATTTGCTTTAACTTCATGCATTATGAAAGATTTGGAACACTTGATGGCAAGCAAAGAAAAATGAAAACAAAAACCTTGAGTACGTGTTTGATTTTGTAGGTTGTTAAAGGATTTAGCAGTTGGTTTTGGCATTTTCGTTTTCTAAAGGACTATATTTCAGAGGTTTTATGTTTGACTACTACTTTTTTTTCATTTGCTTGTAAGGACAGGAGAAAACATGCTCGAATGTTAACCTACTTTTAAGTTTTTGGAAAGTTTATGACAACTGAAAAGGCAATAATAGGTGGGATAATAAACTTACAACCTTGTACTTCAAGGTGGCAGCTGGCAGAAAAGAAATCTATTTGAAACAGCATAAAAGCAAAAGGAGAAAGAAAGAATTTTGAGCAAATAAGGGAATTTAAATCTGTAAGAAATATATAATATAAAATATTGGGAAATCTAAATGTGTTTGCAGGAGTATTTTAAGCGAACTGTAAGTCTCAATGACAAGTCGATATTGTAGCGATAATTATAAATAAAATAATAAAGGTAGTAATTTGAAATTACTGGTACATTCCTAGAATATTTGCATCCAAGAATGTAGTGCATGATGTTTTCGCAGGCCGCAACAGCGTTTCATTTAATATAAGTGTTTATATGTACGAGTATGTATTTGCATATGAAGGGTGTTTTTTTTTAGAGTGACACAAGTTTAAATCATAACAAAACAAGGAAATATATTTTAAATATCAATGAAACGGGTTTTATTGGAGAGAAAATTTTATGAAATTAATGTTTAAATATGATTTCTGCCATGCGGCCGCCAGGGCTGGCGCGTAGAAGGTGCAATCTGGAATACCAATTTTCAACAAGTAAAAAAATCTTCCATAAAGTGGAAGGACACAACCCCAAATGCTGAGAACGGATAATCTTCAATACTTTCCCGTACAGCGACTACAACGTCTTCAATGCGCTCTGTTCGGCGTCTCTTGGGATGCACATTATCAGTAACAGTAAATGTGGTCCGAAAACGATCTATTGTTCTTCGAATTAGCCGCGTCGCTCTGAAGGACGATTATGTGTACGCCATAAAATGGAAGAAGTACACGATGTTTTTTGACGAATAGAACAATTATTTTTATTAAAAATTTCAACAATTTGTAATGCGTTGCTGTGGTGTTGTGACACTCTAAGAAAACACGCTCTACTTGCACAAATTGCTTTATAACTTCGGTCAATATCATTTGATTTTCACTTCCTCAGCAGATATGGAAAGCATAGAACAAGACCTTTCGAATGATATATTAGTTAAAGAGCTTTGGGAAATATGGTTTTATTTCTGCAGCAAACACGTTTTTGTGAATTATTTTTTTGCCTATTTTTAATATTTTTATTTTTTTTTGCCTATTTTTAATTAAATTATATTTTTGCATATTTTTATTTTTTGCAGTTTTTAATTTTTTTTAATATCTGAATATTTTCAATTTCAGTGATAATTTTACAAAGTTTTTTATAGGTAAACTGCACCAAAAATAAATTTAATCAAAAAGTGTATTTTGTTGTGAATAAAACGTGATTTTTTTAAATTTTATTTTACAGAATCCATTAGAAAGTGAAGAAGTTATTTAAACTTTTATTAAAAGAAATTTAAAGAAAAAAGAAAATTTATTTATTTTTTTATTTTTTTTTTTAGGAGTAGGACTAGCACTCAGGGGATGACCCCTACACATGCAATACATTGCGCCTGAACTGAAAACGAGGGGATAGTATTGAGGGGACAGATTAGGAAAGATGAGACGATAGACGGGTTAAAAGTTTATTATTTATTACCAAAATAAAGATCAAAAAGTTAATAACAAATAAAAGAGAATTTTTAATTCTCACTGAAAATTTTTGGTTTTAAGCATTTCCTAAAAGGCCTATTTTTGAAGGCCTAATTCAATTTCATATAAATATTCTTCAAATAGGAAGATTACAACCATAAAATACTTTTCATGAATTATGCCTTAAAGCAGGCCGACAACAACGAACACAACAACAATTCGATTTCATATCCGATTCCATAGGCATTTTTTTAACAAGCAAATGATTTTTTTTTTGGAATTCCGGTTTGAGATCCAATGAAATGCTGGCTTATAGACAGAAATACCAAATAAAGCAAATACTTAATAAATTAACTGACACAATACACGAATGTTGTTTTCTTTTCTGTAAAAGAGTGCAACATTTTGTGCACTTTTTATGGAAAAATGGCACTATTATATAATTTCAAAATAGTGAATTTATTAGAAAATAAACTGCCATCCCTTAGGAATATTAATTGGTGTTTTAAAAAAAATCCGCCTCACGGCAAATTTAAGAAAAAAAAAGTGAAACAATGTTAACTGTTTTCCAGAAAAGGCAACGACATATCGCTCATTTGCTGCAAAAACGGCATAACTCAAAATTTTCGATTTTGAGATAAATGCGTTTTAAGTTTTCAATTGACTATAGCTCTGTAGAAAAATTAATAAATGAAAATATTTTTATATCATCTTGTAAATCAACTTATATTTAATATATCCGTATAGAAGAAAGAAGAGTAAAAAATTTATAATAATTGTTTTTAGATGGAAAATTATTTATACCTTGAGTTATGACGTTATTGCTGCTAAAGTTCATTGATAGTAGTGTAGTAGACTAAAATGTGTCGTTCTTAATGCGAAAAAAAATTTATAATCGGATGATTTTTTCAACAAAACAGTCACAGCACAAAATATGACAGTATATAAGAATTTTTACTACATAAAACACATATTACCTTTCCACTTATAAAGGCACAACGCAAATTATGTCGCTCTTTCCGAAAACAAAACTATGTTCACACCTTAACGACTGTGGCGTAACTAACGATGTGCCGTTGTTGTGAGTAAGAGAAGAGCGAAACATAGGAATAGAAATAACGGCATATATTCGTTTCACACGTTCTGTATACAAGATATCAAAATGAGTATTTTACACAAGATAGAACATGATATTGCCAATATTTCTGCATTATTATCTCAAAAATCGCGAATTTTGAGTTATGCCGTTCTTGCAGCAAATGAGCGATATATTATATTATAAAAATTTTTACTTATTAAATTTGTATTGAATTTTTTTTTCTTTGCAATAAAACTGCATTTAGCCACAACTAAATATAATTTTTAGACAAGTTTATTTTTGGTAAGATTTCCACGAAAAAAAAGGAAAAATCTCTTAGGCTGAAAAAAAAAATAAAAAATTTAACAAAAAATTTTTTACTAATAATATACAAGCAAATTAGGAAAGCTTTTTAAATCATCTATATATCATTTGAAAGGTCTTAGCTTTAGCTCTCCAAAACTGTAAAGAAATTAGAAATTGAACAACATTCACCAAAGTTATTCAGCAATAAGCGCGTAGAAATACGAAAATCATCTTCTTACCCGTAACTGATGAGTTTTAGAACAGTTTCAAAAATTTCAAAAATTGATTCTACAATACCAGAAAGAAATATAGTAACAATCCCAGGGGGCAAATTATGGCACTCGATATCGAACGAAATTGCCATTTAAATTAATTTGAAATTTCGATCGATATCGAGTGCCGTAATTTGGCCCCAGGTTTTAAAATGAAAAATTTTTTATTTTTTTTTGGGAAACTTAGGGCGGATTTTTGGGATCTCAGTTAAACTAGGCTTAGTTAATCTGAAAACATATTTTTGCCGCTATTATCAAGTTTTTATACAAAATTTTAACGGAACAGCTTAGTTTTGCTTAAAATGTGTGTCCTTAATGAAATAATAAAAAAAAATCGCAGTTTGCTGGAAAGATCAGAGTTTCAGACTTCGTTAAACTAGGTTTAAACTTAAACCACCTCTCAAAAACCCGACCTTAGTTAAATAATAGATCATGTTTTTCCCCCTTATCGAAAATAAGGTGTTTCGAAGCAATTTTCATATCCAGTTTTTGTATTGAAAATAAAAAAATATTATGATGTCATGCACTTTTATATTATTTTCTTTTCAAATGTAATAAATTTCTTTAAGTTGTAATATGACCAGCGCATAAGAATTTTCACTTGCTTATGCTTTTATTTCTTTTGTTGCAGAGAATAAATGGAAAAACAATGATGATGATGCTACTGCTGCTGCTGGTGATAACGGTGGCAGAAAAGAAAATATGTATAAAAAATATGTTGTTTTAATTTACAATAAAAACAAAATTCATGATAATGATGACAATTATGTTTCCTTATTTGCAAATAGAAAAGCAAAAGTAGGTGCCATGAGTCTCTTGTGAATTGTGGCTCATGATACACTGTAATCCCTGACACACTTTCCTTTTCCCCATTGTTCTTTTCATACACTTTTATTTTATTTTTTTGTGTCTTTTTCTTTCTTTTCCCTTTAGTGAGGAAATCAACGCACAAGAAAAACAAATTATGAACCCTTTCAATGAGGCGACACATTCATTTATTTAGATAAGAATATGTAAAAATCAAAATCCAAATGCATTCCACATTTCATTCATATAAAAAAGTGTCACTCGTTTGTTGCAGAATATTTACAGCAAGTGATTTCTTAGTTTTGCCACACTCTAGTGACTATTTAATGGGTTACAAAGTAATCAGTGCTACTTATCATTTATTCCAGTGCAATAGAATATTTTGAAGAAATATATATTTCCAAACAGCCCACTAGATGGCAGCCAAAAGACATTATTTCCCTAAAAGCTTTTTTTGGGAAATAATTTCTTTTGGCTGGTATTTAATTTAATTTTGGCTCAATTTAATTTGCTAATAAAGCAATTAAAAATATCCCATTTAGCGAAATTGTCATCAGAAAGTTGCACACGCTGTTTTTCAGTTCATTTTCTTTTCTTTTTTTAATTCGTACTACATAATTTGCCATATAGTGCCATTATATATTCAGTAAATTGTTACACATTTCCATTTTAAATATGCAATTAAAAGAAATACATACACATAAAATACAATTAAATTTAACTTTATAACCAATTATACTCTATTTTGCAAAATTTCATTAAGTTAAATTAGCAAAAACGAAAAAAAAAACCTAAATTGCACCTGGTTTTTTTTTAGCTGATGTACAATATGCCCAAAGTAATGGAGCGACAGTTCCATAATAATAAAACTGGCAACTGAAAATAAACAAGTAACAAAGAAACAAAAAAAAAAAAAAGTGAATAATTTTGTTGGCCAGAAATACAGGCAAGTTGGTCAGGAAATACATGATACGCCAGCCAACACAATATTGTCAATGGAAATTTATTGAACAGTTGTTTGGATAAGCAAAAATATGATTCGATCTCAATTATAACAAAAAGTATCTATCACATTCATTAAATAACCATTTTGTGTAAAATTTCTAACATTTAGTTGTTCCACTCTATAAATACCTTGAAATTTCCCTAAGGACACCTCCGTTTGTCAAACGAGACTTTTCCAACTATGCTATCCAGAATTTTACTAACTGTAAAAAAACAGCGTTGGGGAAAATTTTTAAAGCCACAGCATACTTTCAGGGAGCCTAATTAAATAATATTAAAGTTGTATACAAAAAAACCAGGCAAGACGTTTATTTGTTATCCCTTTTGTAGTAAAATTATATGTCCGATATACACAATATATATAAAATTCGTCAGGTTGTTATGTGTAGATGTGCCACTTGAAGTGTGTTTGACTCTACATTAAGTCCTCATTTTATTAAAGGACAAAAGAAAATGTTTTAATATATAAATTTTCAATGCTTTTTTTTAACTCGGATAGAGCAAAGGGAGTAATATTTGCATGTTGTTGTATATGGCGACTACGTGTTCAGCCGTTTCATTTAGTTTTGAGATTGTCGTTTTCTTTGAAATTATATATGTAAGGGAAAATCATGTGGGACATCGACCAGGCATACATATAAGGCCATCGATGGCAGGGCATGGACGGGAATTGGAATTTGCCGTCTACTTTGGCAGATCAAATCAACCAAAAATCAAATGAATACGAGAAGTGCTAGGGCAAAAGTCTTAGGCAAAATATTTATTTTGCAGACTTAATTTTTAGAAAAATAAGAATATTTTTTCGATGGGACTATCAGCAACAATATAATATGTTAATTCCATATTCAGGCTCGAGTTCAAATCTACGATGCTGCAGATTATTATTTTTTTTGTTTAAGAATTTGTATTAAACTTAATACAAAATTAAATTTATTATATTCTTAAAGATTCGCAGATGTAAAATTGACCCGGAATAAAAAAAAAATTCTGCGGCGCACTTCCATGATTTCCCACAATCTCGACAAGTGAACAGAATACCTGTCGCAAGACCAAAACTTTATCCTACTATAATTAAAGCAACTAAGTTTTAGAACTTATTCTAACAAATTCTTAAGATAAAAATATTTAGAAATTTACGAACAAAAAAATTAGGTACTAAAAATTTAGTACTAAAAATTTAGTACTAAAAATTTAGTACTAAAAATTTGGTACTAAAAATTTACTATATGCTGTACTAAAATCACAGTTATGAAAAAGTTTCTTAAATTCGATATGATTGCCTTAATATGACTTTTCTTGAATTGATTGATGCTATTTGTTAGGATTGTCATTTGTGTATTGAGTAGTGGGACAGAGTTCCTTTATATAATATCGTACGTCAACGCCCGCTAAAGGGGGTGGGGTTCAAAAATAGACAATATCATGTTTTCCACAGACGAACATATGGGCATTGCTAAACCGTCTTAGACTTCGCCAATGACTAAGAATATATACATATATTTCATGGGGTCCAAGTCTTTTTGGAGGGCATTAAAACTGCATTTTGCCGGGGTCCTTCTGGCAAGGGCCGTGGGGGTGACATTTCACCTTTGCCATAAAACTTTAAAAATAAATGTTTGGGATAATTAAATGTAAAGTTAATTTTTAATGCCTTTTTTTTCTTTTTTTTTGATAGGGTTATTAAAGGGACAAAGGGGGGGGGGGGGGGTGGACGGGGTAGGAGGGTTACGTTTCAGCTTCGTCATTAAAGCTCAACAATTTTATTTTTAGTGAATGCAGGCTTAAGTAAAACAATTTGTTAAATTTTTACACTATTTTTGCTTACAAAAACGCCCACTAAAGGGGGCGGGGTCCACAAATAATTTTTATTTTATTTTATGGCTCCAATTTTAACGCGTTCGACCTTCTTTGATATAAAAATATATCATTTGCTTAACGAAATTACAAAAAAAAACTTTAAAAATTATTTTGTTTTTTTTAGAGGTGGTTGGTTTACTTCTTCTTAGGGGAACTTTTTCCCCTCTTGCCCGATTTAGCACATTTACGAACTTGACCTGTGCTATTCTTCAAGATATATTGATAACAAATTTCAAGAGTCTGGCTCTTTTCGTTTGGACTGAATCGTGATTTCCACAGAGGGACGGAGGGACATGCTCAGATCGTCTTAGATTTCATCACTGATCAAGAATATATATATGTATATATATATATATATATATATATATATATATATATATATATGTATATATATATATATATATATATATATATATATATATGTATATATATATATATATATATATATATATATATATATATATACTTTATGTGGTCTCAGATGGATATTTCGCTGTGTTACAAACGGAATGACAAAGTGAATATACCCTCCAATTTCTATAATAAAATTATGGCACAATTGTATTAACAAACATCAAGTAAATATTTTTAAAAGCGCAGCATACTTTACGGATGACTTGGCAAATAATATTAAAATATTATATAAAAAAGAAACTTGCAACATGATTATTTGTTATCCCTTTTGTGCTAAAATTATAGGCTAAATTTTGATGATATATAAAAGTTTTTTAGGTTTTTATCAGTAGACATGCAGACTCTAAATGTTATTGAAATAGATTCAGTATATTACAAGTTATAAAAGTTTTAAATTGAATTGTTGGCGATTATAAAAATGGTGAGGAGAATAACATATTTATTTTAGCAAACGCAACGAACAAAGCGAATTTTGTTTTAAGAAAGGCGTCGAGGCAGATAAGAATGAAACGATCTCATGACCTAGTTTCTTATAGAACAGAATCTCTGCCTATCAGTCACAAAAATCTTTTAGAGAGTTAAAAATGGCAAAAACTGTTGCTATAATTTTATTAACTCCTCTAGAGTTTATGCCCCCAGTAAAACTAATGGCATTCCTGCAGATATAACTTCCAGTAAAGATTTCTTTGTTGTTGCCTGGACATTAACTCCATAGGACAGCTTACTATCATGGATATTATAGGGTTAGAGACATTTATTTTTTAGGAAATGTTTAGGGGAACTTTGTAAATAGATAGAGTGCAATTATATATCAATAACTATCATTTGAATTACTCTTTTAAGCTGAAAGCAAAAATCTAAAAAACGAGCTCAAGAAAAAATTCCTGCTATAAAATTATTTATTTGGCTCTTTAGCTCAAATTTTATAAAGTTTCCTTATTCCCATTGCCACCACTGTAATTCAACAGTGCAAAAGAGGTAATTTAAAGTTTTGTAGAAATACTATAGCTGTTGTTGTTGTTGTTGTAGTTGCTGTTAACTATATTTTGTTAAAATTTTTTGGCAAGGTGCCACTATCGATTTAAAATTGTAATAAATAAACTCAACGTGTAAATTTAAAAGCCTCGAAAGCAGTTTTTAGGCTAAAACACATGTAAAAGGGATGTTGGAAAAATAAACTCAAAACAAGTATTCTTGTATATATTTTTTTTTAATACGAATAAACTACATATTTGGAAGGCCCCAAAAGTGCACGTTCACACGAGAAGAAAGTTTGGCAAGAGCAGCAGGTTCATACCTGCATTTCATAAATTTTTTAAAAAAAAATTTTTTTGTAAACGAATATTTTTAAATATTTTATTATTTCTTTAAATAAAATATACTTAGTTTTATAAAAGAAATTAACTTTTTTAGGTATTCAGATCTTGACTTGAGTGTTAATTTAATGGGCCGATTCAAAAGACGGGTTCATTCAATTCTCTTTCATTATAGTAAAAAACTTGTCTCTACCCTTTTTGCAAACATTTAAATTAATAATTATTAAACATATTCCTAATTTCCAATCTTAATATAAAAATAATAAATAGAATTTGAACAAATTCATTTATTAATAAAAGAATAACAAATCATTTGCAGTCATGCAGATTCGAACTTAAGCCCGTTGAAAAAATTAACAAATTAATAACGTTTGAAATATCAGGTTCATAAGTTGTAGCGTGCGTCACGTTAATAATGTAACCTTTTTTCAATTATACTTAAGTTTTGGTTGTCAGTAAATAAAGAATTAAAGCTCTAAAGCAAAAGGTAATAAAAAGTTTGTATATTAACGTTTGTAGCGTGCGTCACAACTTGAGTAAAGCAAAATATTCCATTTAATTTTTTTGTAATATTTTTTTTGCTTTGTTAACTTTACGTTTTTTTAACAATATTCTTAGCCTATAATAAATCACGTATGTTATTACATTAGGAAATTGCAACACTGCAAGAAAGCAGCAAGTGGGTTAAACATATTACACATACTCTTGCCCCTTTAATTTTTATTAATCATCTTGAAATACCAACTGACTACAAGTCTAGTACTGAAAATTATTTAATAAACTAGTTTCATAAAATGTAACGTGCGTCACAAATTTATAAACTCATTGCTTTTAGTAATACGAAGGCACTAGATGATATAAAATTTTATGGAAAATTTTATATAATTGAATATTTTGCTTCATGTGCTCCATACCCTTAATAAACCGAAAGACTGCTGTTGCTGCTGCTGTTGGCCTGCCACAGCCTGAATATTCATGAAACTACAACAAGCAGGTGGAGTTAATAAATATTATGCACTTGCCTTAGTTTAGCATACAAAAATATGTACTCGCATCAAGACAGTGTTGAATGAAAATAAAAATTGGAATAACGAACTTTTTACTTTTTTTTTTAAATAAAATATGAATTTGGAGCATAAATGGTTTTTAATTATAAACGAAAATATATATTTATAATGCAAAAAAAATCATGCATGATATGTGGGCATAAAACATGAAGTAAACTACACATATTCCTGCACAGTGGGAGTCGTGTAAAAAAAAATATATGCAAAAATTAATAAATGAAAAGTTTTAAAGTACAAAAAATTATTCCCTTTGGTTATATAAATATACGGAAAAGAATAATATAGGGTTCGCAATCTAACGTGTTTTTCTTTAAACTAGTGCTTATTTCATGAATGGTAACACTTAACTCATGTCTGATTTGACAGATATTTAATTTTATCCTTCCGCTGAATGAATATGGTTGACCATCCAATGCGTTTTCGCTTCGCTAAGTGGGCCTACGATCGACTTACAGAATATGCCGATTTTGCCAAAAAAAAAATCATGTTTTCAGATGAAACTCATTTTGATCTTGGCGGGTATGTAAACAAGCAAAATTGTCGCATTTGGGGCACAGAAAACCCGCACGCATACATTGAAAAGCCGACGCACCCAAAACGAGTCACTGTTTGGTGCGGATTTTGGTCCAGAGGCATAATTGGGCCATTTTTCTTCGCAAATGAGCAAGGAGTGGCCGTTACAGTCAATGGCGATCGTGCAGCCATTTGAATGAAATTATTTTCCAGTATTAACCGGAAGGATTGTACTTTCAAATAAAAAAAGAAATTTGAGAAAATATTGAGTAGTTTTTTTATAGCATTTTCAAAAAAAAAAATTATTTGGCGGACCCTATAGTACAAATGCAAATTGTGTGTGTTTTTTGAAAATATTTACTTCAAGAAATTTAAATTATTCAGCTTGAAAAATTTGTTGAAGCAAATTCTTTATTTTATTGAAATTAGGATTATATTTCTACAGAGATATCAGGCAACATAGAAGTTTCCTAAAGCCTATAATTTAAAAAAATATGTCTCAATATATATAAAATTCTAAATGAGTTCATCTCTTTTATAAAGCATTCAAAATTTTTTTTTGTGGTACACTTATAAGCATGTCATCATCCACCAATATTTATGGATCATATATGGTTCGAAAGGTATTTTTGTGTAGATATGCATAATTCCAAAGTTCTTAGCAAAAACAATTTAATAAAGTTGTCAAAATTTGCAAAAAAAAAATATAATAACATATTGTGTTGTGTGTGTTTGATATATATTTGCAAACCCTCATGTACACACATATATTAATGTTCAAATGTCTCTGTATACTTTTTTTATCGCTGGCAAACAGAGATCATATAATAATTTTTAAAACTACTGAAAATTTGTTTAAAAGGACCTCAAAGAATATGGCAAATAAACCATTAGCTTTTACACCTTTACACCCACTGTGCCTGTCACCTTAAATACACGACTAAACATTGGAAACATTTTTAGCATGACCTTATTTATTGTTTATAAACGTCATCATCATCATCATCATCACGAGAAACATACACGACTGCAGCTAAAAAATTACAGATTAATTTCCTGTTCTTAATGCTTTTGCAGGGAGCAACAAACACATGCAAACGTTAATGCGTATGATGATGAGGACTTATTTCCAGAACATATTTCAAACTCAAACACTTCGCATCCTGCGCTACTTTAAAGCGTCAACTTAAAAGAAATTTCATTGAATTTTGAAATATGAACGAGTGTTTTTTTAATGCAACACAAAGAAGATTTTAGGTGCAATGAAGCAAATTTTTTTTTTGCTTGTACTGCCATTTTCATAATTATTTATGAAAGATTCGTAACAGATTTATTAAATGAATTTAAATAAAAAATATGTTTTATAAACCCTTAATAAAGCTATAACATTTTGCTACAAACAATTTATATATGCGATCATTTTGATAATTCAATCATATTTATTTATATGTGAGAAAATTTTTTCTTTTTCTATATTTGTCTGAAAAGTGAGTGTCGGTGTGTCAGACAAATTTTTTTTTGTAAGTCATACAAATTTCATGCATCTTACAAATTTGGGTATGCAAATTTTTGTTTATAATTACATTTCTTTGAGATAAATATTTTTTTAAAGGTTGGTGTGATAAGTTTTTGCATGTCAGACAAATGTTTTATAAGTCAGACAAATATTATAAGTCAGACAAATTATTTTTTGTATCACAAAAACTTTTTTTCTGAAAAATTTTCTTATGTCAGATTAATATTTTACACAAAATACAAATTCTTTCAGAAAAATCTCTTTTCTATGTTCTCTGACACGTTTCTGTATGACAGACGAAAATTTTTTATAAATCATACAAATATTTTTATGCCACAAAAATATTGTATGTTTATTAAAGTTGCGTATGGAGAAAATATTTTTTAGCCAGACAAATTTTTTTGTATTTTTATAACAGAAAAACCTTTTCGTCTGAAAAGTTTTTATATGTCAGACAAATTTTGTATAAGTCAGACAAATATATATTATATGTATGCCATTTAAATAAGTGTGTTCAGACAACTTCTTGTTTACATCAGAAACTCTTTTTTGTCCGAAAAGTTTTTTGTATAAAAATATCATTCAAACAAATTTTTTCCATGTTTTTTAAAAGGTTTTTGTATGTCAGACAAATTTTTTCTAAGTCATACAAATATTTTAATGCCACAAAAATATTTTATGTTTAGTAAATTTTGTCTCTGCAGAAATTTTGTTAAGACAAACAGTTTTTAAATTTTTTGATATCGGGAAAACTTTTTTGTCTGAAAAATTTTTGTATGCCAGACATAGTTTTTATAAGTCAGACAAATATGAATATGTCATTTAAATAAGTGTTTTCAGACAAATTCTTGTTTATATCAGAAAATCTTTTTTGTCTGAAAATTTTTGAACATAAAAAAATATCATTCTGAGAGGTTTTTGTATGTCAGACAAATTTTTTTAAGTCATACAAAAATTTTTATGCCACAAAAATATTTTACATTTTGTTAATTTTGTCTATGCAGAAATTTTGTTAAGACAGACATTTTTTAAATTTTTTGATATCGGGAAAACTTTTTTGTCTGAAAAATTTTTTAACGCAAGACTGATTTTTATTTTGTATATAAAAAAAATTCATTAAGCCAAATCTTTATCTATATTTTCTGAAAGGTTTTTGTATGTCAGACAAATTTTTTCTAAGTCATACAAATATTTTTATGCCACAAAAATATTTTATGTTTTGTAAATTTTTTCTATGCAGAAATTTTTCTTAAAGCCCGACATTTTTATAATTTTTTATATCGGAAAAACTTGTTTTGTCTGAAAACTTTTGTATACATTTTTTTATATGTCGGACTGGAACTTTTTTCATACAAATCTTTTTTCTGTTTTTGTAAAAAGTTTTTGTATGTCAAACAATTTATGACATACAAATATTTTTGTGCCATACAAATCTTGCACATATTCGTCTTCTTGTACGCATTAAATTTTTTAATGTTAGACATATATTTTTGTGCTAAACAAATATTTGTCTGTCTTGTAGATTAAAGTATGAAGATCAATTTTGTGGGCCCTACAATTTTCTTTTTTTATGTCAGACATATTCTTCTTTGGATCAGGAAAATTTTTATTTGCCAGAAACAGAAAGATATATTATTCTAGTCGGTCCCATTTTTATGGCAAAATTTTTTTTATTTTCTATTTTCCTGTGCCATAAAAAAGGTTCATTTGCTATACCAGATTTTAATTTTCCTATAGACAGATTTTTGTATTCGAAATAATTCTTTAAGTGACTCATACGAGTATGTTTTTTTTATATCAAATGAATTTTTGTATGCCAGACAAATTATTATATGTTAGACATATTTCTTTTATAGCTTAACAAATTTTGTATGTCGGATATAATTTTTTATACTAGACTTAATGATAAATTTTTATCAATATGTCTAGTTTTTTATCACAAAATTTTCGTAGGTGAAACAAATCTTTGATGCGCTGAAATATCGTAAGAATTTTTTCAATAACAACGTGTAAGCAAAGAACAGAGTAGATGGCACATAGCCAAAACCGGTTTGATTGCGAACCAACTGTAGCATGGCATAATGATAATGTATACAACACTCAACTTTATAGTGATACAACAAAAGTGTCTGCTCTGTGTCCGATATCTTGTAGGGAAATCAAAATAATATATGGCCGAGATATTTAACTAAAATAGACAAATTGCCGATTGTTAGAAAAATATTTGTGTGTCATAAGAACATTTTTTAACAGAAACTCTTTGACAGATTTGCTTTAATCTTAGAAAATCACACCGAATGAACATCAAACGAAATGAGACAATTCTTGCTCACTGCTGCCTCAACAACACAGCACACCTTAATGTAATTGTATTTGTTTCTGTTGTTGTTTTTTTTTGCTCTCTTTTGACAATAATTGAATTTTAACATTTGTTTTAATTCATTTTGGAATGAGTCCAATAAAGTTCTTTTTCTATTTTTCCTTTCATTAAAATTAATTTTGCAGCAATCACTTAAGGTGGTCATTTATATCTATTCTTAAGTGTATGTGTTACAAATTTATGCTGATGGAAAACATATTGTCAACATTGTGTTCCATTTTAGAGTAAAAAGTACGAGATAAAACTGTAACAACACCATTAATCATACTTATTTTAGTTGTTGCTTGATTACACATGTAGTGTGCATTTCCTTAAGGTCTGCTAGGGTTAAGTAATCAAGAGTGTGCTCTTGCCTGCGTGTGTGCTTATGTATGTGTGCTTTTAAGTGAAAATTAGAAAGTCAATTTATTATGCAACTTAAAATAAATGTCATGTATAGAGTCATTATACCACACATGCCTGCACTCTTGACGCTGTTAGTGGTGACGCATCCCTTGACGAAGAATTGCTGTAAATGAATATTGTTTGCTTATATCGCAAGTGTTTGCTTACATGCAGAAGTGTATGTGTGTGTGCGTGCGTAATTGTTTAAGTGATCTTTAACCCTTTGAAAATGTTTTGGTTTTATATTTTCAATTAACTGCAAAATAATTGGAGAAACAAACACAAGCATTCCGTTATTTCAAATAGAATTACGATTTTTATAACGCACGTAAAAGAAAATTTCAAGAAGAAAGAACTTTGGCAAGTGCTAATGAATCATTAGCCTAATGAAAATGATTTGGATCTCCACTGCTTTTAAATGAGAAAACAATTGTATTACTAATTAGGGAGAAAAATGATTTTCATTTGCTTAGTGTGGAGCAGGCGATACCCCCTACATGACGAAATTCACACTTTTTCTTGAAATCGAATACGTACCACACATTTTTCTATTGTGTCCCTAAAAATACAAAAAGGACCTTCTAAAAAATCACCTCTCATTACAGTGTCTCTTGGAATAATTACATTTGCAAAAGATTTCTATTTTTAATTCTTTTAAAAACGCAAGCTTTTGAAATAAATGCTGCTTTATTTAAAAAGTATCTAATAATAAACTGGCTGTTAAAAAGGTTTTTTGAATATCTTTAGACAATATATTCTAAAATAGTATCCTTTAAAAGAATACTTTTTAAAATAGGCTCCAGTTAAAAAAAGTACTTTCCACAAAAGTACCTTTCAAACTTTTTTAAAACAATTATGTTTTAAAGTTTTTTTCTAAAAAGTACATTTCTAAGAAGTACTTTTCTAAAAAGTACTTTTTTAAAAAGAACCATTCTAAAAAGTACTTTTTTGTTAAGTACCTTTCTAAAAAGCAGCTTTATAAAAAGTACTTTTTTAAAAAGTACCTTTCTAAAATGTACTTTTTTAAGAAGTACCTTTCTAAAAAAATACATTTCTAAAGAAGTAATTTTCTAAAAATTTACCTTTTTAAAAAGTACTTTTCTAAAAAGCACCTTTCTAAAAACTACCTTTCTGAAAAGTACCTTTCTAAAAAGTACATTTCTAAAAAGTACTTTTCTAAAAAACTACCTTTCTAAAAAGTACTTTTTTAAAAAGTACTTTTCTAAAAAACTACATTTCTAAAAAAGTACTTTTCTAAAAAAGCACCTTTCTAAAAAAATACATTTCTAAAAAAGTAATTTTCTAAAAAAAATACCTTTCTGAAAAAGTATCTTTCAAAAAATTAACCTTTTTAAAAAGTACTTTTCTAAAAAGTACCTTTCTTAAAAGTACTTTTCTAAAAAGTACCTTTCTAAAAAGTACATTTCTAAAAAGTATTTTTCTAAAAAACTATCTTTCTAAAAAGTACTTTTCTAAAAAAAGTACTTTTCTAAAAAAACTTTTCCAAATATGTAATTTTCTAAAAAATACATTTCTAAAAAAGTAATTTTATAAAAAAGTACCTTTCGAAAAAAAAACATTTCCAAAAATGTAATTTTCTAAAAAATACATTTCTAAAAAGTTCTTTTCTAAAAAACTACCTTTCTAAAAGTTACTTTTCTAAAAAGTACCTTTAATTATACATATCTACCTTTTAAAAAAAATTGCTTTTGAAAGAAAGTATTTTTTGAAAGAAGTACGTCTTTTAGAGTAGTTTTCAATAAACGTGCCATTAAAAAAGCAGTTTAAAACAAAAAGTACTTTTTTAATAAATACCTTTTTAAAAAGTGCTTATTTAAAAAGTACTTTTCTAAAAAAAAATACATTTCTAAAAAAGTACTTTTCTAAAAAAGGACCTTTTAAAAAAAACATTTCCAAAAAAGTAATTTTCTAAAAAATACATTTCTAAAAAAGTAATTTTCTAAAAAAATATCTTTCTAAAAAAGTACCTTTCTAAAAAAAGTACCTTTCTAAATAAGTACCTTTCTAAAATATTACCTTCCTAAAAATGTACATTTCTAAAACGTACCTTTCTAAAAAGTACCTTTCTAAAAAGTACTTTTCTAAAAAGTACTTTTCTAAAAAGTACTTTTCTAAAAAGTACTTTTCTAAAAAGTACTTTTCTAAAAAGTACTTTTCTAAAGAAGTACGTCTTTTAAAGTAGTTTTCAATAAACGTGCCATTAAAAAGGGAATTTTTAAAAGCAGCATCTTCTAGAAATTTCTTCTTAATAATTTAAATACCTTTTAATGTACGCATGGACATATATTTTGGCAATAAGTGAACCTGTCACATTATGAGATGTTTATAAATTCATACATAAATATTATGTACATACTTTGCATATACACACATACATATATGTATATGTATTCAAGCACATGTTTGTATGTATGTATGTGTACTGACAGTCAAGATTTAAAAAGAAAAACTTTATTCATTTGCATTTAAATTGATAACGTTATGAAATATAATAAAAAAAATGTTCAGTTTCCTGAAATCGAAAACAAAAATTTCGTCACACATGTTCAAATTTATCATGACGCTTCTTGCACTGAACAAAAAAAAAAAAAGAATGTCACAAACCCGTCAACAAAAAACTATTTTTACAACAATGTTCCCAAACTATTATTTATAAACAAAATATGTATATGGATGTGTGTGTGTGTATGCACGTTTGCATGAATGTAACTAAGCAAATGGATATGGCGTGACAACATGTGATTATAGAAAATGTCATAAATATAATAAAACTATAAAGAATATTGATGACAAAAAACAGATACACACACACAGTCAACAAATTGCAACCGTACAAATCCAACAACAAAAATAATTGAAATCAGTTGGAAAAGGTTAAGGTAAGGTGGAGGGGAAAAGAGGTGTGTTGAATTACAAAGGGAACAAAAATCACTTCTGAAATGAAACACATTGCTGGCGATGATGATGACGATGCCGCCGTTTCATCATTGCACAAATAGTTTTTACATTTCAAGAAGTTTCATGATTTTTTTTCTTTAGTCAGAATTCTTTATAAATCTTTTTCCATCTCATCTTCATGAAAATAAAAATAGTGTTTTTTTACATCTGCGATAGATCTGAAATAGGACAAAGAAATTCATCATGTTGAACTTAAAAAAAAATAGAGAGAGTGAAAACAAGAGGGTGGGAATTCCGTCCCAATTTTTTTATTTTTTGTTTTTGTGTTTGAAAGATGAAATTTCTTATTTGAGACTTGAGTGGTGATAGATTTTTGAAAATATCGTGCATTTTTTTTTCTTCTTTTAGTTTCAGCTTTTGTGGCAGATATGCACTAAGTGCGTGTGTTTATTCGTCTGTCCGCCCCCTTTAAACTGTCTGCTGCTGAAATGATGAATATCATTTTAATGAACCAGATGTCAGGCAAAAATAAGTGAATATCTCCCCTAGAGCAAATTGATTTTCCTCCATAAATTAGACATTTCAAATTTTATTTACTACGTAGTTTACAATTTTTTTTTATACGAAAATTTGTTTTCTATTTACTCACACTCAGCAGGCAAAATAATCAAATAATATTTTTTTTATTACTATTTATTTGGTAATTTTGGAAAGGGAAAGGTACCTACATGTTTTTATGAAGCACGTTTTACACATGTTCCTTAAAATAAGAACATTTTGTAAAAAAAATTATTTATTTTATAGCTTTTTTAGAGTACAATCAACATGATATTTGTATATATCATATAATTTTGAAATGTGCTTTTCATTTATTGTACAAGAATTGAAGAAGGAGCACAAGTAATTTTTATGACTCCTGATATTCGTCCGCTATACATATATTTTATGGTACTTTTTTAACATTTTTTTTTAATGTTTTAAAGGATTGCGATTTTATTACGAATAAGAACGATATATCAAATTTTGTTGTAAAATATTAAAAAAAAAGTCAGAGTTAATCATCCTTTTATGCACTCAATACTTTCAGATCTATTTATACGGGAATAATTCCTAAAGTTCCCATTCCATATCATTACGATGATATGAAGTGCCACGCCCATTTCAAAAGGATCTTTGTTAAGGCACTTAAAAAATTCCCGGGAAACTATTCACATAATGAGTTTCTAATACAATACAAAAATATAAGTAGAAAAGTGGGCAGAAGCACGCCCACACAAACATATATTTACTTCTCGTGTGTATTTGCACATACCTTAAGTGCCACGCCCATTTAAAATATATCGCATCTCTTCCTCTAAACGGACTCAATGCAATATTTAAAAATTTCTAAATTATTCTTCCTACTCCTCTCAAAACCGTCACAATCGGTGTTGCCATATTGTCAGATTTATAAATTTGTTTAACGCCTTTTTGATATGCAAAAAAGTTAGTTATAATTTTATTTTAAAACAAATCTTTAATTAGTGTCATGTATTGAAAAATAATTTTTATTTTGGAATTGAATTGAAGACTACTAATAATTTGGTGGAAGGATCAGTAGAATGAATGCAGGCATATAGACGAACTTAACACACCACGTGCAAAGAGTGTGTTTAACAAATTATTTGTAACTTAAATCAGATTCAGAATTTTATCAATTCCACAATTACAGCAATGAAGTTTAAGAATTGAGTACTATCTTTGAAGTACATCAATGTGATAATCACTACACACGAGGGAACATCATTAGAAACATCAGGATACAAATTACGGCACTCGATATCGAACGAAATTTGTATTTAAATTGTAAGGAAATTTCGCTCGATATCGAATGCGGTAATTTGGCCCCAGCTTGTTCCACTTAATATTCCATCGTGTATTAAAAATTAATACTCCTTTTTTTATTCTTCACATATCAGCAGTTAAACTGAGCTGTAAGGTTCTTTTGTAATTAAAATAAATTTCAAAAATGCCAAAAATAATGAAAACTGGAGCAAGTTTTTTAAATGAATATAAAAACGTACGGTAATTAAATGTGAAAGTTATGAAAATAACAACAAATAATTATTATATAAAAATTTGACCAAAGAAGTTAGAAACATTGAAAGCAGAAATTATGCTCCATTCATGGTTTCATTGTTGGTTGCTCCGTCTGTATTAAAACAAACACTCCGTGCTCCGTCTGTATTAAAAAAACACTAATTATGTTACGCATATTAAATAATTTAAAACACAAAATATATTAAAATATTTATATGTATATGTTCTTTTTATATTTATGTTCTCTAATAATTTATTAAAAGATGTATTCTCGTTTAAAAAAGAACTATTTTTTTCATAATTAAAAGATTTTTTTTAAAAAATTATATGATAAGACTGATCAAAATATTTTGTATTAAATCTTCACCACTTTTCACTCCTAGAATCCATTACTATTCTTCCCATAAAGAAAAAAACAGGGAAGTTTTTTCCTACAGCAGTTAAAAACGCAATTATTTTTCTTCGCTTGAACTATTTGGTGTTCAAACGCTGTTTGATTACAATTTGTCATGCAATTGTACAAAAATTACAATAAATACACAAAATGTATATTCGTTAGAGGTAAAAAAACACAATTATATTTATGTATTTAGAAGCACAAAAAAAATAAATTGTTTTCCTTTTGAGGAAAATAGATTTTCCGTAACAATTTGAAATACACGTTTTTCTATTGTTCTTATACGCTCTGTAGCTGTAATCGTTCCTTATCAGCAGTTTGTATAATTTTGTTTAATTGAATGATTTTTTTTTGTAATGCGTTTAGAAAACGCAACATGTTTTTTTTTCTTTGCTTCTTAAGGTACGGTCACACTATTTGGACAAATAGTTGCCCAAATATGCGTGACCACTAGATACTAATGAAAAACCTTTTATGTTTTGGTTAACAAACACGTGGCAGAATCAAAATATTTTTCATTATTATTTGGTGGTAACACTTTTTTTTGGAGAACTATTTGATTAGTGTGACCTCACCTTTACAATCATATGAAAGTTTTATTTCATTTCTGGTGGTTGTTTTATTTTATAGTAAATTGAAAGTGATTGTAATATTAAAAAAAAAATCTTTTAAAATAATATTTAGGATTAGAGTATTCAGAAAAATCTTTCAGAGGATAGATCAGACATTGATTTTTTTATTGGAATAAAAGTAAAGCAAAACCGGCAGGATTATATAATTTTATTCAAAAAATATGTACACTTTGCCAAATCATATTCTGCTGGATGCTTCAGTTTTATTACACAAATATTTGTACACTGACTTTTATTTAAATCATATTAATCTACAGCTGGTATTCATTTCTTAATTACATCCTCTATTTAATTTACTTCCATATATATTCGTAATAATATTAAGTTTTTTTAGTATTAAGTCATATAACAAGCCACCTTAACTAAATAATTAATTAAGTGTTACAATATTGAATTATTTACATATTTAAAGATTATATCGATTGAAGCAATTACTCTCTTTGGCAAGCAGTTGTTCAAATAAAAATGTACAAATATTTTCTGTACTTCACGAGTATTAGAAATTTCCTTGCAAAAGGTGACTTTGATGAATTAAAAATTATTATTTGGTTTTCTGCTTAGAATATATTTTTAACTTAATTATTTTTAACTTTATGGCATGGAGATAAGTGTGTGGCACCCTTCTGGGTGTGCGTAGTTAAATGAATTTTCTTTTATATATTTATTTTTATGGTAATTTGAGTTTGTTTTAAAACACTCTTTAAGAAGAGATTCATTTATCTTGTTTATACAAAACTCCTACACTTTTTCTTTTGATTTTTTTTTTTTTTTGCTTAATTTAATAGTAAAACTAAATTGCAAAAAAGATTGCCTTTTGACATACTCATTACCAATTCTATGTCACTGATTAATTAATAGATTTTTCTGTCTGTGAAGTACAAAAATGAATAAATAGCAGTGAAATAATAAAGTGATCATTTGTCAACGACGCGCAAAGATGAATTGAGTGCAAGAGCAAAAGGAAAAATGTTTCATTTGTTGTATAATTCCCTCCCAACGGCAGCAAAATGGCAAAGATCTTTCGTATGTAGATGGATTTTTCGCCTAAATCATTATCAAAACTCGTCAAAAAGGGGTCCTTTGCTAATTTTTGTCATTTGCTTGCCTACTCATGTCTGCTATTAAAAAAAAATCTAATATGGTAACACTAAGCCTATGGTAGAATTATTTTAAAATGGTAATGCCATTAGCTTCTGCACAGGGAAACAGCATTGAATAACTTCCATCCAATTGCTGATGGATTTTTAATAAGTAAACGTTCTCAGCAACTGGGGTTGTTTGTGTCCTTCCATTTTATGGAAGATTTTTGTTTCAACGCTCCAGTCGTGGCGGGCACATATCATATCATGATATATATATATATATCATATTTAAACAATAATTTCATAAAATTTAATTTCCTATAAAGCCCGTTTCATTGATATTTAAAATATATTTCCTTGTTTTATTATGATTTAAACTTGTGTCACTCTATAAAAAAAACACCCTATAATTGTATGCAGTGCAAAATTTTATTGGAAACATTCAAAAGAAATCTAGAAAGCGTTGGAAGCATCTTCATACATTCATACATCCGTAAAAAATTGCGAAAATCACTAAGAGAGTTCAATCTGAGCTCGTTAATAAATTTTTCATGGTTAAAGTTATTTTTTTATTTTAAGCCAGTCCTTCAGCTAAATGCTTTCTTTCCGCAGTGTATTATTTATTAAGGTGGGATAATGGGCAACACATAGGATGTGACTATAAGTGCCGAAGAACATTAAAAAGAAATATAAAAAAAATTTTTAACGAAATTAACTTGGGATACGATTTTATATACGAAAGTTATGGCGCTGGATAAATTGTATGTAACTTTTTAATTTATTACTTTAAACGAAATTTGTATTCAAACATTTTAAATTAAGAATGCATCACTTACCTCTTGCCAAACAGGCATACAAAAATATTTAAACTTTGCCAGCCTTCAGAGGGTTACTTTAGTGTAATATGTATTGCCCCTATTGTATTTACACAATAATTTAAATTTAAGCTCACTTTTACATTTACTTGCCATCATCAATGAGTTTACGAATGACACAATATTCCACCGACAACAATAACTTTATCCCACCATTTCTCACGGATAGCCGTAGTTCTCTTTTTCACTGCGCATTAATAAATAAATATTTGATATTCTTAAACAAACAAAATATTGTATACCTACAATATTTTCCAAATTGACACGAATGTATTACACAAATAAAGCCGATATAATAATTTGTTACATGAGATATTTCGCTGTAAATTATTATGCCACTTCGCTGAAATTAACAACACCAGCAGCAAGCAGATGTAATAATTTTTTTCCAGATAAACTGCATGAACAATGAAATTCTCTCACAATTGTGATTTTGTTTATGCTTTTCTTTTCTTCTTTTTTTCCATGGTGAACTTTTTAAGCCAGCAACAACTACAACGTAAATAACCAAATAACAACGGCAAACAAATTTTCATTAATAAACTAATGATAAATCGTAACACAAATGAACTCAATACAGCAAAATAGCCCGACAACTAATAAAGTAAACTTAACACATCAAATACAACAAGTAACAACTATTTAAAACACACATAAGAAAAAAAAACAACAAATATGTACATTAAAATAGAAATCCAACTCAGAAAGAAAACAACTAATCAATTGAACAACAACAACGCCAATGTAAATCCCATATTACATTAATAGCTCATCGTGATTATCACCTTAATCATCGTCATCATTATTGAAAAGCAATTTGAGCAAGGTGAATAAATAGTGTTGAAAACCGTTTTAAAGTGAGAGCCAGTCACTAACTCTGGTTCTCTTTTGAAATAAAAGTGGTGATCCTACAAAGAGTTGTTTGGTTTGTTTATTTCTTTATAATAAAGAGTTCAATTAAAAATTGTTCAATGTTGCTTTACAAGAAATATGAAAAATTATTACAATTATTAATGAATATTGATGTTGAGTTCAATAATAGAATATGTTTTAACTGGTAGGGAAGTATGTACATATGTATGTATGCATGTGGCTTCGAAATACACTTAAAAAATTTAAAAAAACTTTAATAACTTAAAAACAATTTTATGGCGTTTGAATATCTAACTGCTTCACTTGAATATTAATTATCTCATTATTTCCTATTTACAAAAATTAATTATAGATTGGCAATAAAACAAAATAAGTGTATAGATATGTATATATGTATGTGGTAGTGCACTTATATATCATTAAAATAATATACAACCAGCTGATAAATTTCTTCTATAACATCTATTCAATAACATAGTAGCGCATGATATAAATCCGATTTAAATAATATTGGTAAAGTCATATGTTCCAAATAAAATAAAAAAACAAATTATATAAAACTGCTGTGTATACCCTGTCACAATTTAGTGTGCGATTTCCAATGTATCGTCACATAAAACCTAAAAGACCGTAACTTAAAAAAAAATTTTAAATAGACCTTGTGATTGATTATAATGTAAATTAACATATTAAAAAATGATTTTGAATTTTTTGCCAGTTATGGACTTACGAACTTTTGGTGACAATATATTTTAAATTAACAAAATCTTTCTTGTATCCTTTTCCTTTACATATTTTAAATTCTTGCTAATTGTTTTACGTACATTTTTTATATAAAAAAACTTTTAAACATGATTGCAAATTTTTATTTATCGAACTCAATTTGCAGATTTGAACTTGGGCCGGAATACAATATTCTTGTCTTAATAATAAACGAATTTTTTTAAAAGTGAATTATGCCAATTTTTGAGGTCTTTCCGACTTTAACATTTTGCGTCTTCCCGCTTTTACGCCATATGTACATATATATAATTTTTTTTCGTAGTCTCAATGTTCTTTTTTCGTTTTGGGCATTTTTAAAAAAGTTCAAAAACTTGTTGGATACATGCAGTTTACAAAATTTTGTATGTTTTCTAATTAAATTCAAAAAACGGTTGTAATTCTAAAAATTGCACATACATTAAATCACTTCACGGTTGATCAAGTTTGAAAAATATTGTAAATTTATCCGACATAGAATTCGACTGAGAAATGAATTTTTGTGATGAGAGGCAAATATATTTAAAATTTAAATTGAATCAATGGAGATTGAACTTTGTATTTGTCAACACAGTTAAAAAATTTTTTTTGGGGTAGTTTAAAAACACAAATTTTCCAACGCTATGCACAATACGTACCTCTAGCGTATTAAATGGTTGTAGTATTTAGGACAGGACTGACGAATGAATATTTCCTCTTCACTTAAAAAATTTTGTTTCATACTCAAAAGGCTTCTAAACAGTGTTTTTTACAAATAAAATAAACTTAAGTCGTCTTTTTATATTGAAAATAAAAACAAGCATCCTTTTTTATTGTTGTTTCAATATAGTACATACATAATTATCATGTTAGCTGCCACCGCTATCAATAATTATTATAAACTTTACAGTAGATACAATTAAAATAAAACACGCCAAATAGATTTTAGTGCTCCGATACGCTCTTACAACAGGCCAGCAAAATTCATGAAAATAAAAACTTAATTAATTTCTTGTCTTTGCCCTCTTCAATTTTCCCTCAACAAGAAGAGCAATTCCAATAATTCCAGAGAACTCTTTACAATAAAATTTCGGGTTTATATCAGTGCGTTTCTTGGTTTTGTTGCCGAGATTTAAGGTGTAAAAACAAAATAGTTTTGTGTTGTTGTTTTTTCTTTGCTGTTGTGGGGAACTGGTTTTGTAAGCTTTTCTATTTGTTTGAGTATGTATGAGTTGTTGTTTTTTTCCCGTTGGTATTTGTTATTGGGTAGAGGGGTTTTGTTAAGGTTTCCAATAAAACCACACAGAGCGAACAAGAACGTGGAGACAACAAAAAAAAAAAATAAATGAATAAGAGCATTTATAAGTGTTTTATCTAAAATACGGGCAAGTGTGTGTGTATGGATTTGTTTGTATATTTTTTTATGTACCTTGAAAAAATGCATTTCTATACAAAAGACTGTGAGAGAAAACTTGAGATGTTGAGTATTAGTGCAAGACGACGTCTCTTTTTGTTTTAATATCGCACGGTGGGGTCGATCGTTAACATGTTTGTTGACACTTATACCCAGCAGAACTATAGAAGTTATTTTGAGGATATATTAATATACATGCATGCATATGAGATATAAATGAGTGTATAGCGTTAAGAGAACTTAGGGAATTAAATAACATTTCAATTTGGCTGGCAATCGAATTGATTAATAATGGTTTTGAGGTTACGATCTATGAGATTAAAACAAGTCTAGGAAACTGAATCCACTCACTGTTTCCGAACAAAAATTTTGTGTAGTTTTGTATGCTTTTATATGTAGTTTGTCATCTTTGTTTTTGAAAGAAAGAAATAAAAATTATATTTTTTTGGGAACATTTTCAGGCCTATAAAATTTATTGGTTGTGGTGGATTTGAACATATTTTAGCGATTGGCTCCACCGTGTTTTGTTTGTTTATCGCGTTTTATAGCAGACGTTATCACGTTTGGAGAATAAGAGTAATTTTTTTTTTGTTCGTTTAATATTTTGAGGTGCTCGCTTACCTGTATATTATACAAAAGCGTATTAGTGTAAGTATGTACATATAACCGTGTTTTGTTGTTGCTGTTGTTGTTGTTGTTTCTTTTTATTTAAACGAGCGTAAGTGTATGGCTGTTGAATGTTTTTGAAGCCAGAGCAAGAAATTTCAGTTTCAGTTGGAGTTCGTACTTAAAAACGTTAAAATATTTTAAATTAAATAACGGACGGCAGAAAAGCTACAATTTAACAAAAGCATAGAAATATAAAAAAATCAAAGCATTAATAATAAAATAAATATTTTAAAATAACAACAACAATAATATACATATAAAAAACACGTTTTAGCAGAAGATTTACAAAAGGAAACAATAACAACAACAACAGCAACAAGAAGCTTAAGCTATAGAATAAATTCTTTTTATTAAACAAACAAAAAATCATAGCAAAACTAGAATTTAGATTAATTAATTTTGAAAAAAGGATTAAATTTATTTATTTACAGCAACAAAAGTAAGTGGTTGTTTAAGAAAAGATACCTATAAATAATTAAAAATTAATTTAAATTATTTAATAATATGAACACACACACACATATACCACCAGCATATGTTTTAAAAATATGTGTGTACATTTGTATTTATCCACCTATAAATAAATCTTTTTGCCTTCAATTGATTTATTATGTATTGGATTTTTATGCATACCACACAGCATTTTTAAGTCGGTTAAGGCCTTTTATTCAATTTAAGGGGATTTCACTTTCTTACATAATTTCTTTGTCGAGTGCAAGTTGATGTTGTTGCATACGTACTCCTAATGAAATGTTTATTGTTTCATCATTACATACATAAATACTTATGTACATGCACAGATACACACAAATATACATACATACACATGTATGTATGTATGAACACAAATATGTGGTATGTGCATACAACAGATCTTCTTCGTTGTTTATTGGAATTGTTTAAATGTTGTATTAAAAGCCAACATCAACAACAACAACAAGAGCAACAACAACATCAATTACAAAAGATTGACTTGCAAACAAACATCATATAAAACACAGTGGATCAAGTTATGTTGCCAAGAGCTCACATATTAATACTTGTGTATCAAATCAACAAAAAATAAAATGAATACGAGAAGTTCTAGGGCAAAAGTCTTACGCAAAATGTTTATTTTGCAGACTTAATTTTTAGAAAACTAATAATATTTTTTTTATGGGATTATTAGCATTAATATACATAATATGTTAATTCCAAATTCAGGCTCGAGTTCAAATCTACGATGCTGCAAATTATTATTTTTTTTTTAAGAATTTGTATTAAACTTAATACAAAATTAAATTTATTATATTCCTAAAGATTCGCAGATGTAAAATTGACCCGGAATAAAAAAAATTCTGTGGCGCACTTCCATGATTTCCCACAATCTCGACAAGTGAACAGAATACCTGTCGCAAGACCAAAACTTCATCCTACTATAATTAAAGCAACTAAGTTTTAGAACTTATTCTAACAAATTCTTAAGATAAAAATATTTAGAAATTTACGAACAAAAAATTTAGTACAGAAAATGGAGTACTAAAAATTTAGTACTAAAATTTTTGTACTAAAAATTTGGTACTAAAAATTTACTATATACTGTACTAAAATCACAGTTATGAAAAAGTTTCTTAAATTCGATATGATTGCCTTAATATGACTTTTCTTGAATTGATTGATGCTATTCGTTAGGATTGCCACAGTACTTTTTGTGATCTACACAATTGAGTAGGACAATATAAAACGACCCATTTTATTAAATACATTTTTATTTAAATAACGAAAAATCAGCATAAAAATGCTTTCATTTT
Source organism: Linnaemya tessellans (assembly GCA_951800035.1). Taxonomy (NCBI): domain Eukaryota; kingdom Metazoa; phylum Arthropoda; class Insecta; order Diptera; family Tachinidae; genus Linnaemya; species Linnaemya tessellans. The sequence goes on along the minus strand of OX637534.1, from coordinate 114,824,973 downwards.
TAATCCACTTGCAAAAAACTTTGTGCACCCAATCAATTATTCTTAGCCACTGTGTCAGTTTGCATGAGCACTTCAAACAAGTTGTTGCACAAGTACATACGTGCGACATGCAATTTTATTAAGTAAAAAATTGCTGAAAAAACTTAAATCTTAAACAGCAAAATAAAAATGAACATTAATATATTTTTTGAAATTGCATGCTTCATTGTTTTTAAATTTTTTTATACAAATACTCATATTGATGATGTTTTTTTTTTACAGAAAAACAAATAATAATTGAATATTGTTTTGTTTTTATTTTTAGCATACGTATTGTATTTTGCTTTTTTATAAAGTTAATTTATTAATAAAACAAATACATTTCATTCCTCTAGCGCAAATTAACTGAACAAGTGTTTTTTGTATGTCTGAACCTTGAAAAAAAATTTGTAAAAATTATATACAAACATTTATTACACACAAGAAAGAAAAAAACAAAAGACGGTGTATTGATAATATTAAAATTAATCTTGTTAAAAAAATTATGTAAAAATACTTGGGCGTATAAAATTTTATTTGCTAATTTTCATTAAAGGAAAGTTAAAAACGTTGAGTTTAAAAAACTCAACAGTATCAGTAGGTTCAAGGCTTACAACGGCTGAAACAATGAAATTGTTTCTAAAGTTACTCTTTCATAGCACTTTTGATAATTTTTGAAAATTTCGTATGATTAGGAGTTATTCCTAAACGTGGAGATTAAACGCCAAACTATATACCACCCTAATATACAACCAGCACTCGTTTGTACCTTTTTCGAAGCTTGAGTATTTAGAGGCTACAATTAGTGATTCTTTCAAACTTTTGTGATTTATTTAAATTATAAACTTGATCTGAAAATTTCCAGTTTTTCGAAAACGTATAAATTAAGAAAAAATAAAACAAAATCTCAAGCTAATTAAAAAGAACAAAACATTATTCATTTACACCCGTAATAAGGAAAGGGTGTTGATGTATTATCTCCATTTTTATGGAATTTTCTTTATCAGTAAATGAAGAGAATGACATTTGAATAATCACTTTACAATCACTATGATTTAGTACCTTCTTAAAGGTACCTTATCGTTGAATATTTTGAATAAATGCCCAGTTGCCGCTCAAAAATATTTATAATATAACATTAGAAATTTATTGTAGTACAAATTATTTATTTTAAAACTGATTGCGAACACATTTAGCTGGTTCTAAAATGAACGGAAAACAAAAGTTAATAGTGAAAAAAAAGCTGCTTTAAAATTCCCGCACCAACCAGTTTCCAATTTACCATTTAGTACACAAATTAATATCTATAAATTTAGAGCTAAAAAAATTCATATCAGCAAACAAGCTATTAATTCTATATAAATATCAATTTCATACTAAAAGTACTAAAGCAATTTAGTACTAATATTCTTTAAATTTACACCACAACTTAAAAAACAGCAGTAAAAAGCAAAACATTTAAAAGGAATTCGTGCACACTACAAAAATGTATCTCTATTACTTTTAAGTAAAAAAATAAAATTTAGTACTAAAAATATGTATATATAGAAAGACATGCATTACGTCATGACATTATTTTAAATACTGCTTAAAAAGAATTAAAAAATTTATTTAGTACTAAATATTTAGTACTAAAAATTTAGTACTAAATATTTGGTACTAATTTTTTCTTCTTAATTTCATAAGAAATATATTATTAAGATTCAAAATCATTATTAAAAATTTAATTTTTTAATGTATATGTATAATATTTCAAGTCTTCCTATAACAATTTAATACATTTTAAAAAAGTTGGGAGAAACTGTTTTATTAATACAAGTTCTACTATATCAATTTTGTTTTGAAAATAAAGTATCAAATATTCTTTGGCGGAGTTATTTGAAAATTGTATTAAGAACGGAAACAAGAAATTAAATAAAGCGCTGTAACTTTAGGTTTTAACATTTTATACCAAATAAATGTTGATGCTTAGAAATGTTTCATGAATATTATTCTTACTATTCTCTTTAAAAAGGCTGCTTGAAAATTTCTGCCACAAAAACAAATGTTTGCCAATACTATTGCTTAAATCTTCATATTATGTACTTAGTACTAAAAGTTCTAAAAAGTATTTAGAAACTTTTTCGCTTAGAATGTTACTAAAAGAAAACTTTGCTTTGCGCAAGTCATTGCTAGGTACTAAAAATTTAGTACAGATGTATATATATATATATATATATATATATATATATATATATATATATATATATATATATATATGTGTATATATATATATATATATATATATATATATAAAAAGCATGTGAAAAAAATTGACGTAATTTCTTAATAATATAGATTCTACGTAAATCTAGTTCTAAAATTATAATTGATAAATTTTAGTACTAAAAACAGGTATTTTTTGATCGTAGTTTTATATATAAATTTTGCAAATAAATGTTTGTATTCAAGTTTAGATTTCAAAAGTAAAAAAGAAATGAAAACTAAATTTTTAGTACTAGCTTGACAATAAAATCTTAGTGTTTTTTTTTATTTTAAAATTTATGGCCATATTTTTAATGCTAGAAATTATACAAAAAGCTTTGCAATAGATTAGTTTTTTGTTGTACTAAAAACTATAAAAATATATTCCATGACAAAAGGTCTAAGCAACACAAGTTAACATTCGATTTTTTTTTTAATATTTTTATTACCATGTTTTTAGTACTACAGATTATATAGATTATGTAGTAGTTTATGTACTTTCCTTTGTACTAAAAACTAAAAAACAAAAATATTGTGATAACGCACTTAGGACTTAAACGTATGACTAAGTACCGAATTTTTTGATAATTTAGTACTGCATGTGTTCTAATGGTTGCTATACACATTTTAACTTTTACTCTATTGTTAACCACTTGAGACTTTTGATTTCATTGAAAAGAAATTTCAAATATTTATAACACCGGCCGACTGACTAACAATAAATTATAGTAAAACAAACGTCAATATTATAAAAACTTGACAAAATTTTAAAATTAAGTTTGTCGCCCACACAAAACTCTAGCCCGGTATAATATATTTAAACGTGTATTCATTTTGCTGATAAGATATGCTGAATCTTAGATAAATAATAATTACTTTTTGTACAAACATTAGGCAAAAAAACAAATACACCGCCAGAAATTTGTAATAGAAAAAGGAAATAGCATTTGACTAATTTTAGAAAATAAAACAAACATCTATTTAGGCAATACAACTTTATCTCAAGAGCTACAAAGTGTGCATGAATCCTAAACTGTTTTTTTTTTGTAATTCTTTACAGCAACTGATTGAGGGAAAAAATTCTGTAATTATTTGTGCGTTTTATATTCACAAACGCTTAGACTTAATGCTTAATTAAGCACTTAAGTAATTGTACTAAGATTTTGATGTGTAATTAAAAGGTCTTCTCTCACTCCATAATAATTATTTTGCAATTAGAAAGAAGTTTAAATAATTCACTTTATAATTTAATTAAAAACGATTCACAGTAAATTAAAAACTTCCGGTTAAAGCTTTCATTCATAAGCATTCGAAAAATTCAATTCATATAACAAATTTGAACAAAGTTAATGAAAGACGGAAGACTTGTATAAAATATGTAAATTGACTTGATACTTTTTCCCAAGTAAATTTATCAAGAAACAATATATTGGTTCTTAACGAAAATAAAAAAAATAATAATAATAAAACACACATTTACGAGTAAAAATATCAAAATGATTAAGTTTTCAAAGAGGCTTAAACATGAGATCATTTATAATTTTACAGCAGAGTATCTCAAACTTTTGTGTTCTGATGGACCTCGAAGCCGAATAAAAGAAATCTTGAATACCATCCAATTTAAGATGAGATCCAACTGCTTTAGAATCCATTTAGGCAATTTTGAAAATCAAGGTTTTATCGTTTCTTATATACACGTTTCAGCGATTAATTATTGAATGCATTAAGCAAAAACAAATTTGTGTACTAAAATTAGTTAGCAACCTTGCTAATTATTTAAACAAAGCAACAAATTGCTATTAACGCTCACTGGAAATAGTTTCAGTTAATAAATGAAACTAATTGTGAAAAAAACCCATCATTTAGTTTGTAGAATATAGATTTTTTTTTAGCCAAATAAATTAATGAATTGGATGTAGGGAAGTGAAGGCTTTTTTATTCGTTGAATAAGCAGCTTTTATTTCAGATACGCTGCAGATAAATATATCCAGGAAAATAAAAAATTGGCAGAAGTTATAAAAAGTTAAGCTATTCGAGAAGTTTAACTACTCCAATCTGAAAATATATTTAACAAAATCCAAATGGATAGATTAGTAAACAAAATTTAGTACTAAATTTTAACAGCTTATTAATATTTAATCTTGAAAACGCACAACAAATTTACTAAGCAATTTTTAGTACTAAGTTTATTATTTTTAAATTAAAATAGCTATCGTTCCTTTTCATTTAATGATTATAATTTTCCTTTTACACTTCTTAAGTAAATAAACGAATTAAAATAAAAAAATTTAGTACTAAATATTATGCACTGTAACAATTGAACAAAATATTTGTACATAATTAAATAAATTTGTAATTGCGCAATTATTGCAACACGTTGTAGGTTATGTGGCATATTTTCTTATTTTTAGTACAGTTTTTGCATAAGTTTTGTACTATTATTCCAGTTAATGTACTAAAATTTTTACTTTAAAATATTTATTTATATAATGAATCGTAAAAGGATATTTGGTAGCAATTTAATTTAACTAAAAATATTTTATTACTACTAATTTGCTAGTTCTAAATTATTGTCATATATTTAAATTTAGTACAAATTGCAATCTGTCACGTGGTTACTGGTTTTTGGTATAACAGCAAATAATATAATATTTCACTGCACAATTTATTTGTAATATTTTTAGCCTTATATTTTCGTACTAATTTTTTAGAACTTATATGAAAAGTGCATTTAGAACTACAATTTTAGTACTAATTTCTTTAACAGTAAATTATTAACGGCGATAGTGACTTTTGGAGCCTGTACTAAAAAATTGTACAACTTTAAAAATTTTAGTACAAAATGTCACTTGACAATTTTTTTTTATTTTTCTAATAAAATGTTGTTTATGCTGTAACTGGTAAATTTAATTAATTAGATGAACTAAGGTTTTAGTACTAATTTAGTACACACTTTTAACAGCAATGTATGGCAAGAACTTTCGATTGCATTTTATTTAAGCACGAATTACATTGCCAGTTTAAACTAAAAACTGTTTTTTATGCTTCGGCGTTCGAAGCAGAACAACTGAATACATTTTTAATAAATAATAATTTAAAGTTGTCCGCCTCTAAAGAGAACAACCAATATTTCAAAGTTTATGTTTGCATCTTGACGATGCGCAATCAAAATATTCGATGTTTGTACGTCAACGCCAACAAAAACAAAAAAAAAAAACAAATTAATTTAAATTAAATTAAAAGGGCAAATAAATACTTTTCACTACAATGAAAATGATTCATTGACTTCTGTATGCATTTTATTGGAAATAAATTTCAATTGTAAATAAAACGACTTTATTTACAAAAATAATAAAAAATGTACACAATAAAATTATTCCAAGTAAATTGAACTCACACAATTGAATTTACACGAAACACACTCTACACATGCGCACTAGCATCAAATTTTTCAAATTCTTTTTTTTTAATATTTCTTTGAATTACGAGCTAAAAACAAACTGGTTTTATTCCATAAAAAAATTTATATAAAAGAATTTAGTAAAGCCGGCTTTGAGAGTTAAACAATTTTATACGCTGTATCGAAGATTGAAAAGAATTGAAACAACAATTCTACAGTTTATTAAATAAAAAAATAAAATAATAATAATGAAATAAAAAAATATTTACGGTTGAGTACGGCATAAAAGTAAATAATAGCCAATAAAAAATATATAAACATATTCAGCCTTTATAGCCAAAAAGACGCAAGCGGCAGCATTTCCAAATTTATTCAGATAATTTTATGCTGAAATATTAATGAAAATCTTTATTTTCTGCCTGCAGAATTTTATTTTAGACTCCTTTTTTCCTTTATTAAGAATTTCATTTTCATAGTTTTATATTTATGGGCTTAATTGTTGCATAACTTTCTTAAAATTTAAATAAATTTTCCATAAAAAGCCATTTTGTGTAAAGAAATTTCCAATTCCCCTAAAGTTTTATTTATCTCATTTTAAGTATTCGTATCTGTAATAAATTAAATTAAACCGCACATTCAATTTCATTATGCAAACTAGTAATTTTTATTTATTTGTTTAATAAAAAATGCTGAATTCATGTTAAAATACGAAAAAAACTCAAATAAAAAGTTAACATGTGAATAATTGTGGTGGCATCATTTAAACTTGTGTGAATAAATCATTTAAATGGATTTTTTTTTGTTTGTGTGTTTGTTTGTCGAAGGTTTTTAACATTCATTTCATAATTTTTACCTGACACCGAGAGCAAGATGTGAAAATGTTTACTTAGTGTCTTCTTTTTTTTTAATTGTTGAAAGATTTAAACTTTTTGAGATGCTTTTGTATTTTATGTGATTTTCAATGGTTTTAATAACTTGAAATTCTAAATTTAAAGAGAATTTTTATTCGGAAAAAATTTATAAGCAGCTGGCAGTGTGCAGGCAGCACAGCTGGGAAGTTTATTTTAATAAGAATTTAATATTTTCCTATTAAATAGTATAGCTGCTTGTGATCAATGCATTTGATTTTTAGTACTGAATTACTGTTGTTAGTTTTCAGTAGAACTTTTTTGAATTTGAATTGGAATGCTGGTGCCAGTACCCATATACCTGTTATTGTTGCTATGATTTTATAAAAAAATTTTATATATTTTTATTACTTCATTTTAGTACTAATTTTTTAGCACTAAGTGCAAGGCGAATTTTTTAATAACATGCCTAAGTAGCAATTGAAGTAGTAATTGCATCTTATCTACAGTACTAAAATTAAAGCAAATTGTTCTAAAATTTAACATCTTAATTTTTCCGTAATTAGTACTAATAATTTTTTAACTCTAAATATCTAGTACAAATTTTACATTTGTAATTATGAGTAAATAATAATATATAAAAATTTGAAAATTTAGTACTGACACTATCTTTTAGTACTAACTCTAGTAATATATTTCTCATTATTTATATTAATTTTGAACTTGTGCAAAGTGTTTGCAGTTAAATTTCGTCGTAAGACAATATAAATAAAAGTTAATAACTGAACTGAACGTTTAAGCAAAACTATTTACAAAATAATTTACTAAATATGTACTTGCTAGTTCAATACTTAGTACTAAATGTCTTGCTCTTAATTGGTAATTATGTAAACATTGTTTAATTATACATTTAATAATTTTGTACAATGGATAACTTAAATTTAGTACTAAAATTTTAGTACTAAATTTTTAGTACTTTTAGTACTAAATATTTTTAACATTTCCTATATTAAACAACTTATTTTCTCACGCTTCACATGAATTCAAGCTGTTTTTATTTATTTTTTATTGCAAGATAAACATTTAGTACAATTTTTGGGTAGCACTTCTAAATATGACTAAACACATACTTTGTTAATAGTTAGTACATTTCTTTTAGATTAGAACGTAGAAATTAGTGAACATTTATAGTGCTAAAATTTATAGTGCTTTAATTGTTGAATTTTGCAAGTGTAAATATTTCGTTTTTTTTAGATTGTCTAAGAAAACAAGCACTAGTTTGAACTTCTAGTGAGTTCTGTTTGTTGTGTAAACACACATTTTCTCAATTTTTATTTTTTTTTTCATATTGAAAGATTAAACAGAACGAAAAACAAAGCGATACAAAAGCTCCAATAAACATTGAAAATTTATTTAGCTGCTGTTTGAACAGTAACTACAGTCATGTTTTTTTTTTTTGTTCGCCACATTAAAAATTTCAAGATAAAATTTCATATTATTTTTTTATCAATTATTACAAAAACACGTTCTACAGCCATTTATTTACATACGTTGAGAGCAAATTATTATTATTATTATTACGATTATTATTAAAAATAAATTCTAATTACAAAAATTTATGCTTGAATGAAAAATAAATTAATGTGTTTATTTGCCAAGTAAATAATAAAATAAAAAAGCTGCTGAAATGAAAATTAATTAAAAAATTTGCTACACCATTAGACCGAGAAACAAATGTCAACAAATGAGTATTTTAAATAAATATTAGCCAGAGTTTATCGAGTTCCCAGTGTTTTTCTTTTAAATTAATGAAAGTTCGAGTTATTTATGTTTTAATCTAATTATTAAAGCTTCTGTTAATTTTGCCTTTTTCTTCTTCCTTCTTTCAATGGCAATCAAATGAGCCCAAACGTTCATTATTTCAAATATTTATTATCAAGTATTTCTTTCTCTCCTAAAACGATAAAATCCTATGGCTGAAGTTCATTTACACAAAATCACGAAAATGTGTTTTTAATAATTTATTTCTTTAATAGAATAGCGCCTTTAGTACTATTTTAAGCTTTTAAGCTCATACGAAGTATCGGCAGTATTATATTTAATTTATGTAAATGATTATTTCCTTTTTTTCTGTGGCCTAGTTTTTGGGCAAAGTTGATTAAAATAAGTGAGAGTTTGTTGGACAGTTTTTGATGAGCTTCATTTCCATTTCTTCAATTAGACCTAATTGTTTTTGGGGCAGTGTTTCGTTAATTAACAAGATTGTGCAATTAGTATACAAATTAGTTTTAAATTAATTGTATAGATATAATTTTAGACCTGGAATTCTGAAAAATTAAAAGTTTAGTGCTATATAGTAGTACTAAATTTAAGTACTAGATATATATTAGTACCTAATCTTGATGCTGAAGTATTAACTTTAAATGTTATTATCTTTAAATAACTTACAATTTGATTGACTGTTTAGGCAGCGTTCAAGTGTCATAATGTTAGTACTAACTTCTTATTAAAAATTTGTGGTACAATAATTTTTTACAAATTGCGTTTATTTTACAAAATAAAGTATCTTGACTATTTTTATTGTTTCAAAATATGCGACCTAAAAGGAATGTGGCTAAAAATCAATTTTAAATTTAAGCTAATTTAGATTTAGAACTAAAATCTAAAAACTGAGAATTAATTGTTTCGCACAAGACCTATTTCATTTTCGTGCTCATATCAGGTAAATAACATATACATTTAAAGGCTGTTACTACATTTTGGTATGAGACTTTACGTGTCACAGCTTAGTACTAAATATTTTATATTATAATCTAAGAAAAATTATTTTCTGCTTAGATTATTTATGGTTATTATTAGTTTAAAAAATTCGGTACTAAATTTTTAGGACTAAAATTTTTAGTACTAAATTTTAGTACACGATTTTTCATCAATTCCAAGCGAAATTTAACTATGCTCTACTTTGGCACAGATATTTTAGTACCGTTTAGCTATATTTGGTTTTTAGTACCAACCTATACTTTCTACAAAAAAAGCCTAAAATATACATATGTAACTAATTAACTGAAAATTTCATACTCCTCCCACTTGTCTTGGATTAAACGATCTGTTGGCATTTCTGTTGTTGTTACAATTGAACAAATAAATTGAATAACAATACAACAAAACTCCACCCAATTATTTAAATGTATTTTTATAAACAATAAGATTTAAATTGAAATTTTTTCTAATTTGCCATTTCCTCTTAAAATTGTTTCATTTCAGTTTCAGTTTCAAAATAATACAACCATTCATTAAATCTTCAACGGCTGGGCCGGTATTACAGCAAATAACAAAAAAGAAAAATACTAAATAAAATTAACAATTAGCTGAAAAACAAAACAGCAATAAAATAATTTCAAACAAAAATGTCACAAAGTGAAATGAAATCTTCCCCAGCCACAGCTTCTGCCGCCTCTAGTCCAGATGTCATTAACAAAGCAGCCACCAAATTGTGTCACATTGCAAAGCGGCCGGATTTTGATGGTTATGGCTTCAACTTGCACTCAGAGAAGGCTAAACCAGGACAATTTATTGGCAAAGTTGATGCCAATTCACCGGCAGAAGCTGCTGGCCTTAAGGAGGGCGACCGAATATTAGAAGTCAATGGAGTGGCCATTAATAGTGAGACGCACAAACAAGTGGTGCAGCGTATTAAGGCTATTTCCTGTGAGGTGCGTTTGCTGCTGGTAGATGTGGATGGCAAAGGTGACGGCCTGATGTCTAATGGCCAGCAAAGTAATGGCCAGTCCATGGAGATCAGTAAAACGGAACAGGTCCTACCTGGAGCCAGTGAAAACATCAACAGCATTACAATGGTGTCCACCAAAAGACCCTCACAAGAATCGCAACGTTCCCATGCCCAGCAGACCAATACAAATAACGGCATCGATGTTACCGACAAGTCTGTAAGTGTCCCTGATCATCATCAAATGATGCACAACAACAATATACCGCCACCACCCTCCGCCACCATGGCTTCACCTACAAAAACAATTATGATGAACAATAATATCAGCAGCAGCCCACCTTCCTCTACAACAACAACCAGCAATGGTTCACATGCACAAATGGCTGCCACAGGAAGCGGAAGTGCAATGGCAAGTGGAAATGGAAATGGCACAATTAGGGCAGGCAGCCTACAGCTGAACATGACTGCTGCCGAAATGCGTGCCAAGCTGATGATGAAGAAAAAATACGATCCCAAAAATGAAACTGTGGACTTGAAAAAGAAATATGAAATTGTGCAAAAGCTTTGAATTTCCATATCTAGTTTTCTTTATAAATTTTCTTTCTTACTTTTTTCTATAATTTCTTATTTTAAAGTCATTTATTATTTAATTAATTAAATAAACAAAAAAAAAAAAGAATCATTAAGAAACAACATTTAAGAAAAAGCAATTTTAGCAACAAAAAGTAGTTTTAAGTGCGAAACCGATCTATTGTTTGTTAACTTCGATGAATAGATTTCTTTTTTTAAGGAAAAAAATTTCTTTTCAAAACTATTTGCTTTGAAAGTCACAAATTTTAAGGGAAATTTTAATTGTATTAATTTATAATTTTATGAAATTTTTATTATTACATTGAAGAATTTGTAAAGCAGAAAATTATTTTTGAGCAACTTGTGTGTCAATTATTTAAACAAACTTACATATATTTTCTCTTAAGTTTAACAACAACAACAACAAAATAGTTTTACATATAAAAATAATAAATAAAAACCCAAGTTATTATGATGTTTTTTTCTTTCTTAGTTAGACAAAGTTTGCGGAAAAAGTTTTAACTGGAAATAAAAATTAAATTCTTAAACAAACTTTTAAGCTTTTTTAGCCCTTTTCTGTACTGGTGGAGGGGGGGCGAGACCCAGCAAACAATTTTGCATGCAATTAAAAGCCATGAAATTATCCATCAGACCTAAAATAAAAAATTACTTCATTCTAAAAATATATCTTTCTTGTGTGATCATTTTAAGTTCTCCGTGAACTAAAACAAAAACACTTGATATGCATTAATGCGACTACCTCAGTCTTGAATTATTCGCTGGACTATTTCGTTTGTCTATCACTTCGAAAAGAATACAATAAAAATAAAAATAAACAACCAACAAATAGCTGCCTGCTACCTGTACTGCTCCCAGTGTACAACAAATTACACTCTACTACCGTAATGATCATCATTCAACGCTATAAAGAGCATGAACATTTTGTTTAACTAAAACAAATATTGAAATACAAAAGGGAGCTTTTAATGAAAACTCTTACAATACATAAGATGAGTTCATATAAATGTGCAAGTGAATGTGAGCTCGTTTGTGTTTGTGTGTGCATGTGTGTTGTGTAAAATAATATTGGAATTAATTATACTCTTCAAACTGCAAACAATTAGAGAGCAAATAACTGTAAGTAATTATTGTTGTCAAAACAGCGGGATATTTGAAAAAAAGCTTTTTGTTCATTAACGTTTATTACACATTTGAAAATAAAGTTGCCAGATAAATTTTTATTTCAGTATAGAAACACTGCGAGAAATTTTAGGGTAAATTCATGATTACTCTTATTACTATTTTTTTAAGCCAACAGTTTAAACATTTTTATTAAATTTCAAAGTTGATTGAAATAAATCTCCGTACAAAATAGGTATTTTAGCTGATTTAAGTGTATTTTTTTATATAATTTTTATAAATTTCTTTTATGTATTAATTTTTATTTTTTAATTTATTTTCTTTATGATTTTTTTTTTAATGCATTTAATTATAGTTTTTTAATATATTTTCTATGAGTTTTATTAATTTATTAATTTTTTTAAGTACAAATTATTTTAATATACATATTAATTAAAAATTTGTTTTTGTATATTTGTATGAATGTATTAATTTTTATTTTTTATTATATTTTTTTATAAATATACTGCATTTTAATTTTTTTTTATATAACTTTTTTTATGAACTTTTTAACTTTTATTTTTTAATGCATTTGATTATGAATTAATTTTTATATTATAATATATTGTCATTAAATTGAATGTGATATATAATTAATTATTTACCCCCTTATTCATAAAAATTATGAGAGGCTTATAAGAGTGTAATAGAGCAAATTTCATATGAAATTTTGTTTTATTACGCTTTTATTAGACTCTCATAATTTTTATGAATAAGGGGGTTAATATTTAATTTAATATTATTACATATTATAAAAATAAAAACATTATTTTTATATAATAAATAAAAAAAATAATTGACCTTTTTGCTTAAATAAACATAATACGTTAATAAAATATAAGGTCCAAGAATTTAATAAAATATATATAGGGTCCGCAATTTAACGTTTTTTTTTTAACTAGTGCTTATTTCGTGAATGGTAACACTTAGCTCATGTCTGATTTGACAGATAATCAGTTTTATCCCTACGCTGAACGAATATGGTTGACCATGCAATGCGTTTTTGCTTCGCTAAGTGGGCCTGCGATCGACTTACAGAAGATGCCGATTTTGCCAAAAAAATAATCATGTTTTCAGATGAAGATCATTTTGATCTTGGCGGGTATGTAAACAAGCAAAATTGTCGCATTTGGGGCACAGAAAACCCGCACGCATACATTGAAAAGCCGACGCATCCAAAACGAGTCACTGTTTGGTGCGGATTTTGGTCCAGAGGCATAATTGGCCGTTACAGTCAATGGCGACCGCTATCGGGCCATGCAGCCATTTGAATGAAATTATTTTCCATTATTAACCGGAAGGATTGTACTTTCAAATAAAAAAAGAAAATTGAGAAAGTTTTTTTTTATAGCATTTTTGAAAAAAATTTATTTGGCGGACCCTATATTGAGCCTTATTATGGTTCCCGATTCGACTCGAAAGAATGTAATAAATTAAAGAAAAATTCAAGATTTTTCTTTAATCTATTACAAACACTCGAGTCGATTCGAGAACGGTAATAAGGCAGATTATAAGAATTTTTTTTAAGTATAAATTTTTATATTTAAATTTAAAATTTTTTTATTGTATTCATTTATATTTTCCTATATATAAATTTTTATGCATTTTTTTCATGTAATAATTTATATTATTATTATTATTATTATTATTTTTTTTTTGTTATTTCTTTGAATTTGGGTTTAATGAATTTGTTTACATTATTAACAGATAAAAATTATTGCACTAAATTAATTTTAATTTTTTAATAATTTTTCTAATGAATTTCTTTTAATGCATTAGTATTTATTTTCAATTTTATTTATATATGTAAATGTTTGTGTATTTTTAAAATTAGCATTTATTTGCCATAAATTATTTGGTGTTTAAATTGAAGTCGAAAAAAAGAAAACTAGTTTTCAGCTGACGTAATTTGAAAACTGTTTGCCTTTTTAATTTTATTATTAATAGTGTTTTTTATTTATGATTTTTATTAATAATAAATTTTTTTCGCATTAATGACTGCTATTGATTTTGTTTTAATAAAATGATATTTATAGCAAACTGATGTTAGATCATTTAATAAAAATATGTGTGTGTGTATGTTTGTATAAGTAATTGACACTAGGTACCTCTAAATAAAACATGTTAGATACGATTGATGAAACTACAAAGATTTAAATACTATAAAAAAATTATGTGGGCTTGAAAAGCAAATCTCGGCTTCAGAGAGTAGCTATAGAGGGAGCCAACATCGAATGCGTTATTGCCGTAGTCTGGTAATTGTGTAACCATAATAATTCGTTAAAACAATAAAAATTGTTCTGTTTTAATTGCATTCAAAATTGTGTGCCTGCCAAGAATATCCCAAAAAAAATTCCCAAATCCCCTTTCGTAATGACTTTTCTTTTATTGCTTTTTTTTTTTATTTGCAGTATTTTGTGTTTTTTTATGTTTATATTCTCTTAACGTCTTATTTGAAAGTATTCTTTTAATGTTATTCAACCTTAACAGTGCCCTTTTTCTATTTCTAATTGTCTCCGTTACAAAGAAAATTCATTTTTATTACTTTTAATTAAACCGACAAAAAACTAAGCCTGCTATTTAGTTTAATGATTATTTCTTTCCACAGCCGTTTTAATTTATTGCTTCCCTAGAAATTTAACCTACTAACAAAAAAGCTTTATAAAGCCCTAAAGAAAAACAAACTGAAGATATACACAGAATTGTAACCTAAATACTGCGACCCCTAAAGTTTTATGACTTTTTTCTTCTCTTTATAACGAAAGAATTGAAAACTTAATGAAAATTAATAAAAAATAAATAGACCAAAATTTGATGAATTCAGATCGCTTTGTAAAATACAATAGCGACAATTATTAATTAAATTGAAAGGTTAAGCGAAGGAGATGGTCATTAAAGGAAATTTGATTTATTACAACAAAATGAAAAGTTTATGATTTAATATACAGTGTGTTATATAATATTATATATAATAAATTCATTAACCATTAAAATATAATCACATAAAAAGTATACTTTAAGGTACAAGTATTAAAACCAGTATACTGATTTTAAACAAAATACTGGTTTTAAACTCTTAAAGTAGACTTTGTTTATAACTTTGAGCCATTGATTTTTATCCTATTAAAATCGTTTGCATAGTAATTTTAATTTGAAATTTTGTAGAGTGACAATTCATTTCTATTAAAACTTTTAAAAAATATTTAATATTGTCTTTTAAAATCTGTGAGAGTTTAAAATACTTAACTGCCAATTAAAATAAAAAGTTGTAGCTGTACTTACTTGCGTGCTAAACGTTTCCTTATGCCGGCCAACATTATTGCAAATGATTGTTGTAGATTTTGTATAAATATTTATTGTTCTTGTTGTAGTTTTAATTATTGTCACAAATTTTCACTAGGCCAAAAGCCTGAAGTAGACAAATTGCAGTATTGTTTTGTTGTTTAAATTTTATTTGGGGTTTTTATTAAGGAATTTAGTTGGATAAAATCCTAATCGTAAATATCCCATAAAAATCCCGTCACTTTTTTACACTTGTACTTATTTTTTATTGTTCTCCAACACTGAACACTGTTTATGACTATTTTGTTATTGTTTGTTGTTTTTTTTACTGTTACACAGAGGAGAGTAGAAATAACTGCTGTGTTGTTATTGCAAACAGTGTTGTAAAAGTAGTAGTCTGTGAAAAGCGTTTGGTGCAACTGCAATAGAGTGGCTATTGAAATGTCATTATTATTATTATTTTTATTTAAATAATTTCTTAATTGTTGATACAGTATTTAATAAGAAAAGTGGGTTAATTCAGCAAGTTTTATCTTTAGTAAATGTTTGTAGATTATTTTTATTACAAAATAAAGACTGTAGGCACAGTTTTTCTTAATTCGTTTTTTTTTTTGTTATTTCGTAATTGTTTCACAATCTTTTCCGTTGCGTCTTGCTGCTGTGTGGATTCATTAAAATGTTCAAAACTTTTGACTTGATAAAATAAAAATAAATTGCGTTTTGAATTAATATTTGAGGAGAATAAATCTTATTTTTTCTTAGTTTCTTCGTTTTTTTCTTTCTTTCAGCTTCTTTTTGAATTAAATTGTATTATCAAGAATATTATGAAAAATGTTGTGCTTGTTTGTTTGTATTCTTTGAATTTGATAAATTTCTTGATGTTGACAAGTCCACAAAATAAAGCAAACTAAAAAGCACACACAGCCACACGCACACACACGCACAATAAAAATAAATTTATTTATTTCTGGGTGACTGGCTGACTGCTGTTTAATAGGTCGACCCCCTCTCAGTAAATTGCACCACCACCCCAGCTCGTTGCTCTGCTTGCCATCGTTTTATACACTTGATGTGCTGTCGTCGTTTGTATTTCTGCTGCTGCATGCAGCATGTGTGCTAAAGTAGTGTGGTAGGTCCATGGGATTTCTGTAAACCAAAAACAACAACAACAACATTATTAAATAGATTAATAAATAAATTGCTTTGCTGAAAATAACAGATAAATTTTAGTGGATTTGTTATGCTGGATTTTGTTTTCAAAGAATTTTAAAAATTTATAAATTTAATGAAGTGCGAGAAAATTGTTAGAAATATTTCATAATTGTGGGAATTTTCAAATGGCACTGAATTTATTTAAATACACAATAAAATAAATTTGAAATTCTAATTAAATACAGTTAACTTCCCTTGTTTGTTTTTATATGCCCAACCCAAATCAAATTTTTGTTAAACAATAATTGCCGCTGGATTCCGAGCTAATTTTTGTTAAACAGGTTGAAAATAAAAAACAAATACTCTGTCAATTACTTGTGTAGGTAAAAAATGACTGCTAAAAGTAGTTTTTCTTTAAAATGTGTTTTGAAAAATTTCAACTTTTTTTATATGTTATTTTAATTAATACAGCAATTAATCTTTTAAGCATTAAAGAGAAAAAGAAATACATATTATTGTTGTTAACAGAGAAAATTATATTTTAAATTAACATGAGAAATATTAAACCACTGGGGATTTAACACCTGAGTGAAAGTTGACAAGCCAAAAGGGAAAAAATTTATTCAGTTCGAATTAGAAAAAATATGTGCTGCTCTCATTTGAATTTTCTTTAATTTATGGATTTTCTTGAGATTATTTTTAATTTGTTGTTTACCAAATATTGGTGTTAAAAAATTTATTAACTATTTTAAAAAAATTTATAGTAAATTTATTTGAAAAAAAAATATATTAAAATAAGAATTTTTGTTTAGACTCAAGTTCAAATCTGCAATCTGCTAATTATTTTTTATTGAATTAAAGTTATTAAGATTAAGAGTGCAATATTAGAATATTTTATAATCGTGAAACTAGCAGTAAAGATCAGTACTGATTT
Source organism: Linnaemya tessellans (assembly GCA_951800035.1). Classification (NCBI taxonomy): domain Eukaryota; kingdom Metazoa; phylum Arthropoda; class Insecta; order Diptera; family Tachinidae; genus Linnaemya; species Linnaemya tessellans. Next base: position 114,807,616 of record OX637534.1, on the reverse strand, counting down.
TGAAGCCGCTATGCCATCTCATCAGCATTCTTTGTTCAACTTTTTCCACTTTCCTCACGGGTCCTAGTCATTAGGAATATCAACTATTTAGCCAATGTTTTTAATGAAATAGAATATGAGAATTGCTATTAACTTTTTGGCCTTTATTTTGGTAATTTATTTTATTATTTGTTAAACTTGGGGTCTTCTTTATATAAAATTATTTCAGTTTTCTTTTATTACAATATTTCGTCAACAATTTGTTAACATCATCAGGAATAAGAAAGAGGAAATTACTTATTCCTGACGATGTTAACAAATTGAAATATTGAATAATAAAAGAAAACTGCAATAATTTTATGTTAAAACAAGTAAAAACGTTATAGTCGACCGGGTCGAATCTTAAATACCCTCCAAATAGTAAGTGAATTTAAAATGTTTAACTTGGTGGGACAGAGTTCCTTTATATAATATCGTACGTCAACGCCCACTAAAGGGGGCGGGGCCCAAAAATTTTTATTTTATTTTATGGCTCCAAGTTTAACGCGTTGGACCTTATTTGACATAAAAATATATCATTTGCTTAACAAAATTACAAAAAAAAAACTTTAAAAGTTATGTTGTTTTTTATGGGTTGGTTTAGTTCTTCTTAGGGGAACTTTTCTCCCTCTTGCCCGATTTAGCCCATCTCCGAACTTAATCTGTGGTATCCTTCAAGATATATTTATACCAAATTTCAAGAGTCTAGCTCTTTTCGTTTGTACTGAATCGTGATTTCCACAGACGGGCGGACGGACGGACGGACGGACATGCTCAGATCGTCTTAGGTTTCATCACTGATCAAGAATATATATACTTTATGGGGTCTCAGATGGATATTTCGCTGCGTTACAAACGGAATGACAAAGTGAATATACTCTCCATATTCTTTTTTTGGAGGGTAAAAAAGCGACCTCCAGCTTAATAAATAATAAAATAAATTAGAATATGAGAACTTCTTATATTAATTTTTAAGTGAAACCACTCATATTAAATTAAGTGGTGACAAACACAATACACATGAGCACTGATGATGAAAGCGTTGCGGCTTTCGAAAACAGCTGATCTGCTCTGCTGTGTAAGTTGCATAACTAAAAAAACTGATGTTGAATTTCCTTTGTACCTTGAAATATTTATCATGTCTTTCTGAATTTAAAACAAAAGATTTCGATTAATTAGCCTATAAATTTCAATTCGAAATCACTTTTGGTTAGCACGAAACTCCCCAACCCTGACGATTACTATTCCAAATATTCCATTTTCTCTTTACTTTTTCCAGAGCCGAAGTTTACATTCATGTCTAGAAAAAATATATGAAAAATAATAAAAAAAAAATCATTTGCAGTCATGCAGATTCGAACTTAAGCCCGTTAAAAAAAAAAACAATTTATATGAAAAATGGTTCATTCCATTTGAAATATTTTCCATTACATACTGATATTTTTAAGCTTAAGGTCTCTCTATTTTAATTTAATTCTTAATTTCAATATTTCGTCACTCCTTTGTGTGACTTCTTCAGAAAATTAATTATTTTATTTCCTGAATTTCCTGAAGAAGTCACACAAAGGAGTGAAGAAATATTGAAATTAAGAATTAAATTAAAATAAAGAGACCTTAAGCTTAAAACTATCAGAATATAATAATAATTAAAAAGAGATCAAAAAACCAGAAGAATTTGAAATATTTTCCCTTATTCTGTAAGTAGTTGTTGACGTCACGTCACGACAATATGAGTATCAAAAAAAAAAAAAAAAAAAAAAAAATAGGACGACTGTTGTGGTCTACTTATGACAGTCTGCAATTATTTTCCACGACCTTGAATATAGCGAGATTCTGCTGGAAATTGTCAATTGTTGAAGAAAAGGAGTACAGAAGTGTCCTATTCTTGTTATTGTCTTGACGTGACAGTGACATATAGTTACAGAATAGGGCGGATTAACAACATATATAAATGGATTAGTTTTCTTTTCGTACTAAATAACAGGGTATTATTATACCCATCACAAAAAAGTGAAAGGGTATATATAGGTTTGTCATTCCGTGTGTAATTTCTTCGATATGCACATGGGACCCCATAAAGTATATATATTCTGGATCCTTATGTATAGCCATGACGATTGAGCGATGTCCGTCTGTCCGTCCGTCTGTATGTGAAATCGGTTTTCCCAAGCCCCCAGAAGAGCTAGAGACTTCGTTCTTGGACCGTTGGATTGGAAATGAACTTAAATAGGCTGCTATATAAATTTATACCAAAAATCAATTATTTTTTTTAATGTTTGTAAATGAAACCTACTTCGTACTTTGGGGAGCCTCAATGGTCTATTAAAAACTAAAAAAATAAAATTTTTTTTCCAGGGATGGGAAATTAAAAATTTTTTTCGGCCTATTCCGTATTTTGTAGTAAATGTTGTAACTAATATTGTTAAAAATTTCAAGTTTTTCTTTAACAAAACCACTTTATACGTCATGAAGATTTGCATTAGCCAAAAAAAATCAAAAATATTAAATTCAAATTTTGCTACCAGGGCTGGGAAATTGAATTTTTTTATACATGAAAGTAATCAAACAGGCAACTGATGTTGTTTTTTTTTTGTTTTTTGCTAACTAAAACTGTCTTATAATTTAGGAAGAACATAATTGGTATCAAAAATTCAAAAATAAAAAATAAAATTTCGAATCCAGGGATGGACAAGTGCAATATTTTATAGTACATGAAAGTTACCAAAATGGTAAAAAATTTGAAATTTTTTCGTAAATAAAACTACCTTATACCTCAAGAAGCGTTGCACTGATAAAAAAAAACAAACAAAAAAAATTAAAATTTCGTTTCCAGGGTTGGAAAAATAAAAAATTTTTTTTGGTACATGCAATATTTTGTAGTACATGTTATAACCAAAATGGTTGCAAAATTCGAGTTTTTCTTAAACAAAACTACTTTATACCTCATGAAGATTTGCATTGATAAAGAAAGTTTTAAAAAATTTAAATTTCGCTTCCAGGGTTGGGAAATTGAAATTTTTTTTTAAACATAAATGTAACCAAAAAGGCAATTGACGTTGTTTTTACTAATTAAAACTATATTTATAACCTATATATTAAGTTTTTCTTAAATAAAACTATTTCATGCCTCATTAAAAGTTGCGTTGGTAAAAAAAAATTTAATTTCGTTTCCAGGGTTGGGAAATTGATATATTTATTCTGCATAAAAATAACCAAAAAGGCAATTGACGTAGTTTTTTTTAAATTGCATTTAGTTGTAAATAAAATGCAATTTTAATTTTTAAGAATCCATTCAAAAAAAGATGAAGGGTCAAAAAACAACACAAAGAACTTCACTCCTGGCGGGGATCCCCCTCCTACCAAAATCCCCAAACATTTCTTACTGCTATGAATAAAGAAAATATGAAATGGTAACCATGCGGCTCTTTATAACTCAATTTGTTTTCAATTTTAAAAGTCATAATATAAAAAATAAATATATAAAAAAAAGAATTAAATTAGTAGCTTAAAGCAGGTGGCAACGCTGTGCATTAAGCCAAGTATGTTTTGTGTTCCCCAAAAACTTTTTTGTACGTTGTCATTCCCATTTAATTTGCCTCAATAAACAAGTTGAACGCAGCTTATGCTGTATAGAAGAAAAAAAAGAGCTCAAGTATCAGAAGTGGCATATAAATGCATGGAATGTTTAAAGATTCGATCCACCGTAACAGGCCGCAATTATCGTCAATTATTAAAATTTCGTTAAATGTTACAGCTGCCCGTAGTGGCAGCATTTTCTAAATGACTGTGTATGAGTGCATGTGTCTGTATTTATAAATAAATATTGCTACCTGACACAACTCTCCAGCGATTGGAACATGAAGTATTTAATTTTTTTTTTTGTTTTTTTTGTGAACGGATGCACACGATTAATTGAGAAAATAGTAGCAGCAAGCAGCAAGCAACAGCAATAGCAATATTTTTTAATGTTGCTGGTCATGTATTTTTCTTTTTACTTGTTTTTTTTTTACATCATGATGCTGTCGTTGATGGCGATTGAATGAGTGGCTGCTGTTTGAGGATGATGTTGGAAAAAATATCTATAAATGTTTAAAAATTATTGAGTTGTGATATTATTGATGGATAACATGTGCTGTGTTGTGTGCCAAATCCAATCAAATTCAATGAAAGTAGGTGATTCCGGTGAAAGCCGGGATCAGAGCAAGGAGGAGACAGTTTATCACTTCCTTTGCGAATGCCCGGCCTTGCACAACACGAGACACAAATTCTTAGGCAATAGTATCATAGGCGACCTCGCGGAGTTATCAGGTATAGGTCTGGGGGACCTTATTAGATACCTCAATGCGACGGGGTGGATCTAGTAACCATCCGTACCCGAGATCAGGATACGGCTTCCATAGGTAGTCACTGACGAGTGGAGTGGTTTTCAAAACGGGATCTCAGAGATCCTACTTGAATGCTTGCGTGTAGCGGGCAGCCACGTATACCAACCAACCAACCAACCAGGTGATTTTATGCTTAAACAACAATTCAAACATCATTTCAACAGCAACATGAAGAAAAAAAAAGCTGCAATAACGGCAGCTTTAACTACATGTTGCAACAGCACACAGACACCCAAGTGCTTACGTGCACACTTGCTTAAACAGCAATTGCTATTTGGACAGGTTGTGTGCACTTAAAGAAAGACTAAAGGATGCATTGAAAAATATTTAAAATATGGAATAATAATAGTAATTCTCGTTTCTTGTTTGAGGGTTTCTTTGCAAACATAAGAGTTTGAAAGGATTTTAGCAGATGGTTTGCCTTTAACGCCAAAAAAAAATCCAGGCATATAACACACAACAACAACAAAAACTCCTTGACATCACTGTTTTTACGTTTTATATGCCAAGGACCGAAAAGACCCGCAGCATGAGTACTTAGAGGGTTAAAATATTTTCCAAAATTATATGACACGAAATTCTACTAAAAGTTTCTAAATATACGGAACATTAAAATTTTATTAGAAATAAAAAAAAAACTTAACGGTTAAAATTCTCGAATTCTTACAAAATTAACCCTTAAACGGGTTTTAAATCTCATTTTAATTCTGGAGTTTAAATAGAATTTTAGGCTTTCAGCTATTCAGAGAATTAAAGTAGAATTTTGTGATACACATTTTTCCAAGGACAATTTAATCGTGTAATTACTCACGGCCGGAATGGTCATTCCGGCAAAAACAGTCATATAGCGTCCAGTTTAAGGCTTAAAATATTTTACGAAAATATTTGTCACAAAATTCTACTAAAAGTTTCTAAATATACGGAACATTAAAATTTTATTTGAAATAACAAAAATAACTTAACGGTTAAAATTCTCGAATTCTTACGAAATTAACCCTTAAACGGGTTTTAAATCTCATTTTAATTCTGGAGTTTAAATAGAATTTTAGGCTTTCAGGCATTCAGAGAATTAAAGTAGAATTTTGTGATACACATTTTTCAAAGGACATTTTAATCCTGTAATTACTCACGGCCTGAATGGCCATTCCTGCAAAAACTGTCATATAGCGTCCAGTTTAAGGCTTAAAATATTTTACGAAAATATTTATCACAAAATTCTACCAAAAGTTTCTAAATATACGGAACATTAAAATTTTATTAGAAATAACAAAAATAACTTAACGGTTGAAATTCTCGAATTCTTACGAAATTAACCCCTAAACAGGTTTTAAATCTCATTTAATTTCTGGAGTTTAAATAGAATTTTAGGCTTTCAGCTATTCAGAGAAATAAAGTAGAATTTTGTGACTCACATTTTTCAAAGGACATTTCAAAGGACATTTGCCATTCCGGCAAAAACAGTCATATAGCGTCCAGTTTAAGGTTTAAAATATTTTACGAAAATATCTCCATATTGATTTACACAAAAAGCCAAAAATGTCTTACGCATAAATAACATAAAGGGTTTACCCAGACAATCTATAGTCAATTGCTACAAAAATATGCCTACTGTGTAATACTTTTTTTCTTTAAGTGTATTCACTTTGCTTCCCAAAATTACTTTCAACATTTGAATTAATCATCATTCAAATATGTCCGAATGCTTGTATTTCAACAACATTTAAAATGAAAATAATAAAAGTGTCCAAACAAATATTTTCCTCTCTTATATTTCTTACCATCAGATTAACTGTTTTTTTTCTTCTCTAGCATTTTATTCACAATAAATTTTAATTCATTCATAAAAAGCATTTTTATGCATTTAAAATAGAAATAATCAACTTTATCATCATCAAAATCATCAAGATACGAGCTTGTGTGTGATTTAGTAAAAGTGCAATCAGTCGCTGACAAAATTCAACGCTCTAATAGTGCATTCATTGTGTTTAATTGATGCCCCTTTCTTTCGCCTTCATTATGCTGATGAATTTTCAGCTGCACACACAAAAATAAATATAAAAAAAGAGAAAGAAGACAAACAAACAAACAAAAAAAAACGCAACAAGAAAAATGCATATTTATGAGACCAAAGACGAAGAAGATGCAACAGAAATGGGCTTTCGCTAAGTAGGACAAGTTTTTTGTTTTAATTTCTCGCTGTACAACGAATGTTCGCTCTCGCTTAAAAACAGACTATTTAGCTGCATACATTTTTGTTTAAACGCTTTTTTGTTTTTATAATTTGTTACAACCGTTTTGTTTGCATTACAAAAATTTTTAACATAATAAATTTTGTATGAGTGCACAGTGGCACAGAAATGGTAAAGAATAAATATATTTTTATAAATCGCATTATTAGCTGTCAAAAATCGTGATATTACGAATATTATTTTAAGATAATGTTGTAGTTATAAAATGTATTCTAGAGAATCATTGAATCATGCTATGGCCACATTTTACAATATTTATACCACATAATGGATTTATTATCTTAAATTTTTTAAATGTGCCTTAAGAAGCATTCATGTCGTTTATTACTGGTAGCCAAACAACAATTAATGAAGTTTCTCAGAAAAAGGATATATGGCAAACTTTTTAATCTGCAATTTTTAAAAGAAGTTTTCTACATATGTGAAAAGTACAGCTAAAACTACAAGTTGTGAGAACAAATTTTAAAAATTTTCTTTAATATTTTTTTTTAAATTGTATATGTATATGAACATACATAATGCAGTTGAGCCATCTATTCTGGACCAAAAACAGGCCAATCATCATAAAATGTAACTCAAATAGCATGTCTAAAAAATTTGAAGAAAAAGGACATATGAACAACTTTTTTAATTTTAAGCATTAAAAATTTTGTTTTGGATACATCAAAACTAGACCCAAAAATACAAATTGTAACCACATCATTTTAAAATTTTAATTATCTAAACGAAAATTGTATAAATATACATACATATATTTATATAGCATAAACCGCCATAATCAATTCATTTTAGTTTTGAAATAACATACCTTAAATTAAATATAATACCAACAGCTCAAATTAAATTTTTTTTTCAAAATTTTAAGAAAAAGGATATATGTACAACTTTTTTATATTTTGGTCTATATAAAAATATTTAGGATATACCAAAAGTAGAGCCGAAAAGACAAATTGTAAGCATAAAATTTTATAATTTTATTTATATATTTTAGTTATAAATTATACATACATACATATGTATGTATGTACATACAAATATGCAACAAATCGCCTTAAGAAACTAATTTTTATGTTGTGAAATTAAATATATTAAACCAAACAGTATACTACGAGCTCAAATTATATTTCTTAAAAATGTTAAGAAAAAGGATATACGTAAAACTTTTTTAGTTTTAAGTCTTAAAGAAATTTTTTTGGATATATTTAAACTAGACCTAAAAACACAAATTGTAAACGTATAATTTAAAAATTTTTTTACATACATACATATATTTTAAGTACACATATTGCACAAACTGCCTTAATCAATTAATTTGTTTGCTGTGAAATAATATATCTTAATCCTACGAGCTCAAATTACGTTTCTTCAAAATGTTAAGAAAAAGGATATATGTAAAACTTTTTTAATTTTAAGTGTTAACAAAAAATTTCTAGATATACAAAAACTAGATCCAGAAACACAAATTGTAATCATATTTTGTCTTGCAGAAACTGTCTTAATTGTATAATATTAGCAGCTGATTGTAAAGGAGAGTCTTGTGTTCCTATAAAAAATATTTCTCAAACAGACAATGAAAAGATAAAGATTACGATAAACTGTAGGAAATTAATTATTTTGAGATTAAAAATATCTGGGAATTTCCCGAATAAAAAAAATTTTTTTTTTAATAATTCCTTAAGCAGTAAATTTTCTTTAGTTATTTTATCACTTCATTAACACACTTTTGTTCCACTGTATTTTATGGCATTTTACTCCGGTTGTTTCTGTTTTATTTCGTTGTGTGTGCTTTTGTTTTATTTTACTTACAATTTACTTTTGAATAGTGAATACATTAGTTGTATCTACTTTATTGTGAAATGCTCTTGTTGTAGTTGTTGTTTTTGTTTCTGTTTGTTGAATATATACACATGGTTTATATGGATCATTGTTTGGAATGCATACTTCATACTTCTATGATATTCATGCAATTTCATTCAACAGCATTAGAAAAACAAGATACAAAAGCAAACAACAAAAATACTGGCAACAACAAAAACGAATTTTAAGTGCTCTACTACATGTGTATCGCGATATTGTTGCTATTAGGGGATCAGATTTAGATGTTGATGCCATGCATTAACTGGCCAAAGTAATGAAACGGCTTAATACAGTCATGTATCCGTACGTAGTTTGCGATGGGTGAGTAATTGTCGGATTAAACAAATTTTTTGTATCACAGCTTTTTCGATAAAATTGTTTAAAGTTTCTAAAATTAAAAGAAACGCATCCTAGTCAACTCGAATTTGGATTAAAAAAAATCGAAAATATTTAGAAAAAGATAATTCCAAAACAAGGATATATGAAGAGCCGATTCATTTTTACAGTTACAAAAGATTATGTCACATGACTCCAAAATTCAGATAAAACTACAGGTTGCAGTAAATAAACATATATAAATTCTCATTATTTTCGTTGGATTATTAAACATTTTCGCAAAAATAGTACGTATAAAACGTTACATTTATATTCCCACAATTGCTAAAACAGGTTACATTTAATTCGGATGATTTCGCAAAAAAGGATATATGAGAAACTTTTTCATTTTTAGAGTTATGAAAAAAATGTTTGCATTATTTGATATAATACATAAAAATACAAGTTGTAATAAGTAAATTTCTGAAAATTTTTTTATTAACGAAAATTTTGCAAAATATACAAATTAAAACAGTTATAACAAACATAATTTCAATATACAATGTCAAGCTGTATATTTAATATAAATTTAGGTTTCCAGGTATCTACTTATATTAAAGGATATATGAAAAACTTTTTCAATTTCAAGTTCACCCAACTTTGCTTTGCATAATGTAAATCCCCACTGAAAAACACAAGTTGTTACCAAACAAATTCATTATGTAGCAGTTCCTTGTATTATTGAAATTTTTAACAAAAATACACAATAGCATTAAGAAATATATAGCTCTTTACTTATTTATAAAACGTAACATTACATACCACGCTTAAATTCAATTTAGCTGATTTTTGTAAAAAAGGATATATGACAAACTTCTTCATTTTCATAGCTAACAATAAAATTGTTACAAAATATGAAATACAACGTTATAATACAAATTGTAGCTTAAAAATATATACAGATTTTTGATATTTTTCTTATATTATAAAAATAATTTTGTTGGAATGTTGTATTTAATATGAACAGAAATAGTATATTTAAATTAAAGATACAATAAAAAATCACTCAAAGAGCTTGGGTGCTGTTTGCAAGTTTTTCATGAAAAAGGATATATGCAGAGCTTTTCTATTTTTAGAGCAAGGAAAAAAATGTTTACATAATTTGAAATTGAACATAAAAGCACAAGTTGTGGCTGAAGAAAATATACAAATGTCTCATATTTAATTCATTCTGTGACCTATTTGGCCAGTTAAGTGTATTACAGAGTAATTAGAATTATTATAGATTATTTAAGTCTGTTATATAGAATTATTTGCAACTGTACAATGAATTTTAAACCATATCTGTGTAAAGGATATGTCAAAGTCCTTTAAATTTCTTGTGTGATTCATAACATGTGCGATATTGGGAAAAACTACAATTCTTTGAAATTTGTACAAACCATGACAAATTTTGCAATATACATATGTACACGTACTAATTCAAATATACATTAAATATTAATTTATTAAGTTTAATGTTAATTAACATGATTTCGGCAAAAAGGACATCTGAAAAAATATTTTATTTTTACACATAAAAAATTTATTTTTAAATAATTGAAAAGTACATGTAAAAACACATATTGTAGCTGAACAAAAGATATAAATTCCTTGCATTTTTATCATGCTGTGTCCTGTTTTTTTTTAAAGAATATATACTATAGCAAAAACAACAGGATTTGCAAATCATTTGAATATATTACCTCAAGTCATCAATGAACATAAACTTAATTTACGTGAGTAGTGCCAAAGAAAATATGATAGCTTTTTTGTTTTATTTAAAACATAATTAATGACAAACTGAAAATACACTACAAGTTAGAGAGAGGCCAGTTAAAGCACAATCCATGTTTTAATATTCAAATTACCAATTGTTTCCTAAAAATATACATCGCCCCATAGCATGTATTCCAGCTCTCCAACAAACTAATTATCCCCTTAATTAAACTGTAGCGCCACGGAATATGTTGTTCAAAAGTATCTGTTTTTTACTTTTTGTACTCATGGTACGCTTGACTTGTACACTTTCTGCATTAACTCTTGACTTTTTTCTATATGGCTGTATTTTTTGTTGCTTTGTTTTCCAGTACTTTGAATTGCAAACGAAAATGTGCTCGAATTTAATAAAAAAAGTAGGAGACTCTAGTCAAATGGCCCATAAATAGCAATTTAAATTGTTAAAATAAAAGCGTTTTTTATACACTCTTTTTTCTATTTTAAAGTATTTTTTCAAGTGCACTTGTAGTCAACTTAAAAGCAACTAATGGGCTGGTTACCATACTTCAAATGTGCCACAAACAACAAGTGATTTGTTTGTATTGATAAAATGTAAACCTATTAAAATTAGAATATATTGGCTATTGAAACTATATCGATACGTTTTAAAAGATTTTGTTAAGATATGCAAAATATTTTAAGTAAATAATTGTGTTTTCTTAACACAGATTTGGCATATAAAAAAAAAATAAACACCATGGTTTTGCTTTCACAGCTGAAAATGTTTTTGAGTTAATTGTGCAGGCATTTGGATATATTGTGCAAAAATCTAGGAAGTTTGCAAAAAGCTGAAGTCAAAATAATACAGAAAAGTTTTATTGGCTATTTTTTAAGTAAATGGCAAATAAAATTTGGTATTAGGTATGGCAGGAGGGTATTTCTTCTATGAAAAAATAAAACATGTTTTTTTTTGCAGGCTGCATCCATATTTTTATATAAGTTTATTTTTTAAGACTAAACAATTTTGATATATTTCATTCCCACAACTTGTTGTAATATGTATAGCTTTTAATTATGAAAAAAAATTTTTCCTAAGTCCAATAGTAAAAGAGTCAGCCATATATCCTTTTTTGTGCATCTGCTACAAGTGTTTAAACTAACATTAGCGCTATTTTATGTAACTATTAATAGTTACACATACGCAGGATCATATCTAATAAAAATTTTGGATAGAATTGGATTGCTTTTATAACAAAATAGGGTTAATAGTAAATTTTTTTAAATATACGAGATATTTGAAAAATTTATGTATTACAATTTGCAGTTTTATTCACAGCTTTTATATACAAAATCGTTTTTGTGTAAAATGAAAAATAAAAAAGTTTGTCATATATCCTTTTTTTTTTAGAAAAACTAAAAAAATTTTTGTTTACACATAAGCTTAAAATAAAAATTCTGCAGTTTCAAAACTTATTTAAAAACCAAGTACTTCCTGCAGCCACCCACTAGAGGCACATAAATTCATAGCTTTACTTGTAAATGGCTTGTTTAATTAAGAGATTTTTCTAGTTTATGGAAATTAAACATGAACTTTAGCACTTTACTAAGAAATGTTTATCATTAAAAATTAGTTAGTTTTAAGCCACCCTTAGCTTCAAAACAAACAAAAAAAAAACTAGGTCACAAAACATATTTGGTGTACTCCAACAAAAAAAAAAAGGATATATGAACAGTTGTTTTTGTATGGCTTTTAAGCAATACTGAATTAATTATATGAGAACTAGACATGAAACTACAACTTATTATGACATAATTGGCTAGTTAGCACTTTAGCATTAAGGGATTTATGGTCAACTTACGCATTAAGCATTCCATAAAATTAAGACATTATAAAAAATAAAAGAAAAAATTGTCAGCTGTGGACAACTGTAATTAAATATGTAGTATATAATTAAAGACATTTTCTGTATTTTTATTTAGTCCTTTAAAAATTGTCCTGGATGTTAAAAAACTAACAAACTACGAGTATAAAAATTTACCTCCTTCTATATAAAAATTATTGCATACTAACCAAATTAGTAGTTCTAACGCAGCACAATTTCAAAATAATTTAAGGTTTTTGTAAGGTCCTTTTTAAGTCGCCGCTATACAAATTATTTATGTGTACATACATTCGTATGCACAGAACTCCTTCACTAGAAGTCGTAATAAACGAAATAAGGTAAATATGACTCTATTTGAAAGTTTTAAAATTTTTGGTAAAAAAAAGGATATATGGCCAACTTTTTTGTCCTTATCCACTTTTAAAAAATGTTTTATTATTTGAACACCTCTTCCAAAACTACAAATTGTGCATCGAGAAAAAAAGGATATATGACCAACTAGAATATTTTCAACATATTAAAGAAACTTATTGGTTTTTTAAGAACTATAGTTAAAGCTACAAGTTGTGGGGCGAAATAATTTTTAATTTTCGTTTCTGTGTAAAAAGGATATATGACTAACTTTTTTACTGCTATCATTAAACAAAAAATAATACATTGTTTTAAAACTAGTATCAATGCCGCAAGTTGTGGTAAAGTAATATTTCACATTTGGCTCCAAATTTCTTTCTAATATGTTTATTATATACTTACATATAATTATAATATATATGTTTATTATATACGTACATATAATTTATAATTTTTGTTTAGCTTTTCATACTTTTTAGTCTAATATAGTTTAATTTTTGAAGCTATAAAACACTTGGCAAGCTATTAAGAAAAAGGATATATGGGAACTTGTAAATATTTATGTTTAAGAAAAAATCTACTTTTTAATATAGAAATTGTACATGAAACAACAAGTTGTTGTAATGAAAGTTTCTCGAAATGGCCAACATTTTAATCTTGAAAAATAATTTTAGCCAAAATTAGAATCTATGTATATTTTACAGCTTCTCACACTTTTCCAGTCGTAAGGCTAGTAAAGAACATACGAAGGGTGTTAGAATAATTAAGTGGTATTTGTTACCCCACTAAAATTTTTTATCTTATAAAATCATAATGTTAAAGCGAGGGTTTTAAAATTATCTACATATAAATTACAAAAAAAACAACGGGGTTTTGCCCTTAAAACGTTTAAAAAAACATTGTAACAACTTTTCCAGGGTCAATAAACACTTTTGAGAAAAAGGATATATGGGCAACTTTTTTTATTTAAGCCGTATCGAAAAAATTTTTTATTATTAAGAAACTACGTACCAAACTACAAGTTGTAAGAATAAAACTTTTAGAAATATGTCATTACTAAAAGTACTAAAGCATAAACTTTTTTATATAATATTTATGGTTTTTCCAGTGAACTAATAAAAAACATATTAAAAAAAATCACAAAAAAAAAATTATTTGTGGTATTTAGTATTCCTTTATTTCTTATATCACTTTATTATTGATTTCCCAGAATTTTAATACTTTTCTATGTGAGCATTCACAGTGACTAGCATGGACAGTGATTTATGTTAAGTCTATACTGAATAACACATTCTCTTGTTAACACATTTAAGCTTTAAATTAAAATTTTTTCTAATGCCATTCTTACATCTGACAACAGAAAAAAAGAAAGAAATACACATAAAACTCTTACAAATTCTTATAAGCATTCATTTATTCTAATCTGCTTAAATCTATTCAAATAAATTATTTAAGCAAATTACTAAAGAAAAGCAAAGAAAGGAAGGAGTATTAAACAAAATGAATATGTAGTGAAAGAGAGAGAGAGAGAGAGAGAGGCATCAATGTTTTTCCACTTAAGCCACTTGCCTAAGCAATGTCTGATCTTACATTACGTATTCATAAATAATAGATGGATGTGTGTGTGTGTGTTTTTGTAAAGATACACGACCATGTGAGTTTTAAGATTAAATTAAACTTTTCACTTAATTCAGCCTATTTGTTATGACAATACACTTAACGCGGTTTCAATTTCAACACCCACAGTTTTTTGTTTTGAATGTGTTTTCAAAGATATTCAATCTTAAAGATTTCTTACTGCTAGATAAAATAAATTGATTACAATTCATAATTATTGGGTGATTTGTTGTCTGTTTAGTTGTTTCTTTATTTGCTTTTGTAAAATTATGAATTGTCAGATAATTATAGTGCTATGAAATTGGATTTTGTGGCTTAAAAAAAGAAAATTCAACTTTCTTAACACACACACACACATACATACACACAACGATGAAATAACAATGAAATATAAAAGTGTTAGCAAGTTAATACGAGTGCAGAGACAAAATATTATAGCAACAATTTAAGGGTATAACGGGTGCTCCTTTAGTCCTGGAGGTCTATTGCTCCACTATTTTAAACTTTTTTTACTATTTCAAACTACAACAAAATTCGGCATCTAAAGCTTTATTTTAAAATGCCCTATAGATTCCCATGTTCCACTTTTTTTTAAAGATTTTTAAATGTGAAAAATCTATTTTGAACAAACGAAGTTATCGCAAGTTTATTGCAGCCTTATTGCAGGTTTATGTAGCCCGCATTCTCTTATACATATTGGCAATGTGACTCCAGAACAAACAACCTAATCAAATTTGTATACAAACATTTTCAAAACAGGATAACATTTTATAACAACAAATAAGCGGTTGCAATTCTCTAAAAGAAAAATGTGCCATCAAAAGTTTTTTTAATAGCCCTTCAACAAGATGCCAGCAACGTACAACAACAATTCTTATTATAAATTCAACCATCTGTTTGTCTGTCTGTGTGTCCGTCTGCCTCTCTGGCAGCATTTGAAGTGTGTATGCAAAGTAATTTGATATTTTATGCTGATGATGAGAGCTCCAGTTTAAGATGTGGCTGATGATGTATGTAAACACTAACACTAACACTAACACACACACACATACACAGCCTACCACATTATCTTGAATTTCTACAAAAATGTCTAACATAAACATCTATTTGTTTACTTTAATATCAATGATCGTTCAAACATTTGTAGCAAAAGTTTTGAAATGTATTTACACTGTCATTGTCATGTCATATTGAAAACAAACTATAAAATTTGTAATGAAAACACTTCGTACATGGAAAAAAAAGAAACATATTAATACTCACATGATGGTGTTGGAAGCAACACACTTGTATTTACATATTAAACCATAACATGCTTGTGTGCATGTGCATGTGTATGTGCGTGTGTGTGTCTGTTCGTTTTGTAAGTGAGAATAATTTGTAATTGAATATTTTTATTATGAATTGAAAATAAAAAGCTTTTAGCTGTCAGTTTGTTGTTTAGAGCACAAAAGAAGTGCAATGCAACATTGATTTAAAGAGGAATGAAAAAAAAAATGAATTAAAATATATTGAATTACAAAAAAAATAAAAAATAATAATAAAAAACAACAAATTAAGGAAATTGAAATAGAGACGACAACTGTCAATCAATTGTTTGCTTCATATTGTGGGTTAAGCGCTGTGTCTTAATGACTCAAACTGGAGTTCAATGTTGGAGAAGAATATTAACAAAAAATCATTTAAATAGAGCAATAAATTTTTTTTAACACAGAAAAGTAAATTTATTTTAATTAACACATTAATAATGGGACATCAAAAACATCTACTACTGGAATAAATCTGAAATTATAAAACGAATTTTTCAAATATTTTATATTAAGTTTCAGAGACAAAAAGCTAAGCCGTAAAAAATGTTTTACTTAAAAATTAAAATAGCTGCATTGAATTTATGGAAATATTTACAGGCCATGAAAGGTCAATTTACAGGCCATGACAGTGCGTGTGTGATCTTGGAGAAATTTTTGCCCAAGTGACTGAATAAGGAGTTGGCATGCATTGCCAGTATATGCAAAATAATGTATGTGATAGAAGACACTCCCATAATCATTTTGTATTTAAATATGGATTTTAATACAAAAAACTTCACTGATAGGCATTTCGTTACGTCATAACATATTTAACTTCACATCTAAATACATATTTTGTTTCGTAACTATTTACGTCAAAACATGTTCAACTCGCCATATTTATCTTCACACACACCAGAAAATGAAAGTTTACTATACATGGGCGTGGCACCGCCCGCTTTTCTATTTACAAAATCACAATAATATAGATTCCAATGTGTAGGTGCGAAATATAATAATAATTGTTTACGTAGCAGTAGTATAAATGTATAGTGGGCGTGGCACCGCCCACTTTTCTATTTACAAAATGACAATAATATAGATCCCACAGTGTTTGTGGAAAATTTTATAATAATTGTTTAAGCGGCAAATAGCATAAAATATTTATCTAATAAGCATGGGCGTGGTACTGCCCACTTTTATATTTACAAAATTATATTATTGTAGCAGTGAAACGTACATGTGGGAAATTTTATAACAATTTATAAAACAGACTTGCTATAAGATGTGTGTTGGCTATATATGTGGGCGTGGCACTGCCCACTTTTCTATATACAAAATCACAATAATATAGATTCCAATGTGTGGGTGCGAAATATAATAATAATTGTTTTCGCAGCAGTAGTATAAATGTATAGTGGGTGTGGCACCGCCCACTTTTCAATTTACAAAATTACAATAATATAGATCCCACAGTGTGGGTGGGAAATTTTATAATAATTGTTTAAGCGGCAAATAGCATAAAATATTTATCTAATAAGCATGGGCGTGGTACTGCCCACTTTTATATTTACAAAGTTATATTATTGTAGAAGTGAAATGTATGTTCATGTGGGAAATTTTATAAAAATTTATAAAACAGACTTGCTCTCAAATGTGTGTTTGCTATATGTGGGCGTGGCACTGCCCACTTTTCTTCTTTTAATACTATAAAGCCCGTTATGTACGTACGAAATTCCATAATAATAGTTTAAGCGACAATAGCATAGAGTATATGCCAAATAAGTATGGGCGTGGCACCGCCCTCTTTTTATTTTACAAAATATTACAAATATAGAAGCAAAATTTAGATATGCAAAGTTTTATAAAATTATTTAAGCAGTATGAAATATAAAATATTATCTCACTAAGTAAAAGTGGGCGGTGCCATGCCTACACTTTTATTTTTATAAAATTATATTATTGCAGAAGTGAGATCGTGTGACAAGTTTCATAACAATTGATAAATCAGACTTGCTATAAAATGCGTGTATGCTATGTATAGGCGTGGCACTGCCCACTTTTCTACTTTTAATATTACAATATTTTAGACTCCAAATGTGCGGCTGCGAAATATTATAATAACGACTTAATTAGCAGCATAAAATGTATGCTTAAGAAATATGGGCGTGGCACCGCCCACTTTTCCCAGTATAAAAATCCATTGTTACAAGAGCTCATTGAGTGCGCAAAAATTTAAAAGTATCGCCTAAACAAAATCAGTTGCAAATTTACGTTTGCTATTTTTGGGCGTGGCACTGCCCACTTTTCTATTTACAAAATTATATAAATATAGAAGTAAAATTTAGATATGCGAGAATTTATAAAATTATGGAAACTGTAGTAATTTAAAATATTATCTTACTAAGTAGGGGCGTGGCACCGCCCACTTTTCTACTTTTAATATTACAATATTATAGACACCAATATGTGAGTGCGATATATTATGATAATTACTGAAACAATAGCATAATATGTATGCTTAAGAAATGAGGGTGTGGCACCGCCCACTTTCCCCAATATAAAAATCCATGGTTACAAGAGCTCATTGAGTGCGCAAAAATTTCGAAGTATCGTCTAATCAAAACCAGCTGAAAATTAATGGTTTGCTATATTAGGGCGTGGCACTGCCCACTTTTCTATATACACAGCTTTAACTCTATTGTTGCAAAAAGCACAAGTGCTTCTTAACCTTTTTACATACAGATTGCGTATCACTAGTTTAACAAGTTACGGATGTATGGGCATGGCACTGCCCACTTTTCTTAACCTATTGTTATGTGGTGGCAATTAAATGCCGCATGCAAATCCTTTAAGATAAAAAAAATTTCCAACAAAGATTCACTTGTGGCGGATGCTATAAAAGACCTGAAATGACTTCCAGTCCTTTCCTGCTTTCCTTGCCATATTTTCATTTCTACTTTCTTAAGTTTATTAAAATTTAAATTTTTTTTTATCTGCATAATATTCAGATTTCATTTGCATAACTGAAATGATTTAGTTGTAAATTACAAGTTGTAATATCTGCTGGTGCAGAATTAAGCGGAAGCCTGTAACTAGAAAATTAGAATTTTCTATTTAACATTTTGCATAATTTCTGCTTTAATAATTACAATTTAATTAAATGTCTGTTACATGATTCTAATGCTTTAATCATGGTTTTCAAATCTCGACTTGCCATTTCCTTTAGTTCGCTGCAAAACTATTGGAAAAAACGTTTTCGCTTCATGTTCTCTTAAAAAAAGAAGACTGAAATAAATAAAACAGCTGCAGTGATGGATTGAATGTCATTTCTACCGTTAGTTTTATCATTTTCCCCATGCTGCTTTAACTGGCCTTTTTCTCAGTGATTCCGTTCTTGCAACTAGTAAATGATATAATTAATTTGTAGTTTTCTTCTTTAAATGCCTCCGCTACAAGCAGCCAACAGAGCACAGTTGTGTCTTCCACAAGGAAGCCCTTTTTCGTAACAAGATAAAAACACAGACAGACAGACAAACAGACAGACAGTCAGACACAAGAACGAACAGTCGCTTGGATTTATGGTTAGAAAACCGGCAGCACTAACAACCATGAGAAGGCATTAGATGGCCAAGTACTGTAATGGAATTTAACATCAAACTCCAACAGATTTCACGTGTAGACGAGTGAGTGCTAAAAGTAGCCACGTACAACACACAGAATATTAAACTTCAGGCAGAGAATGTTGAAATGAAACTTCCCTGAAATTCAATGTTGAATCATGGTAATTGTAGCTGTAACTAGATGAACTTCACCGCTCTGTTGTTGTACTATAAAAACACAGCCAACAACTACAACAACTGTAATTACTTTTTAATTTTTTATTTTATTTTTTTCATTTTAATTCTTTCATATTTTTTATTTTGTTGTTTACTTTATAGTGTCAAACAAAGTGGTGGCAGTGATAAGATTTCTTTACTCTTGTTATTGTTGTTAAAGTACTTTTTTCATGTTGCAACCGACACAGTTTCTACAACAATGAATTATTGCCAACAACTGGGTAAAGTTTAAAAGTGTCAAAGTGTATGTAAATATGAGGGAGCAGTAAATACTCGCATAGAGTTCGTAAGAGGAGGAAGCAAAGCAGAGAGGTTAATAGTGGAATTGTTGTAACTGATACAGCATGATGTTCTGTTGTCAATACCATCATTATTTACCACAAATCATGCTGTGGCGGACAGAGCACTGAAAGAATTTTTTCTTAAAGTTCCTTATAAAAGGCTTCGCTTCGAAATTGTAAACTTCAATAGGAAATGGAAAACTGAACTTGAACCTGACCACAATTATTTATTAAATTTTAAATGTAAATAAGCTGTTTGTCTTTAAGAAAGTTTACGTTTATAAGCATGTGTTCTTAGCAAACAAACACTATTTGTATTTGTTTGCAAATGCTTGACTCAGATAATATACAGCAACAGATTCACAGTCGTTGTGGCAAATAAACAATTTAAATGGCAACTATAAACAAGAGCCATCCATGGATTGTTTACATAAAAAAGTTGCAAACACGTCATGAATCAAATTTATTCGAATGCTATAATCAGGGTTGCCAGATACCAAAAGACGGATAATAGGCAATATTTCCCTAGATTTTAAAAAACTAACGGGAACATCTGACAATACATTTTAGTTCAAACAAGTAAAAATTTTACTTCCAAGTAAAAATGTATTTGCAGTGGATTAAATCTGGAGAATGTGGTGAACGTGTGCAGTCGTGCACATTCTTGATTCATTTAAAATGTGATGTACGGCCTCCGTTGAGATTAATGGACTTATCAAACAGCCCTCGTATTTGAATGTTCTCTTTGCCGGGTTTCTATTTTAATCGCTTAATCACGCGATTATTTAACAACAATTTTAATTTAATCGGTTATTAAGCGGATAATTTTGAATTAATCGATTAATTTTGGATTAATCGATTATTAATCGATTAATTTAAGATTAATCGATTAATTTTTAGATTAATCGGTTATTAATCGATTATTTAACGATTAATTTTGAATTAATCGGTCATTAATCGATTAATTTTAGATTATTCCGTTATTAAAAGATTAATTTAAAATTAATCGGTTGTTAATCGATTATTAAGCGATTAATTTTGGATTAATCGGCCATTAATCGATTAATTTTGGATTAATCGGTTATTAAGCGATTAATTTTGGATTAATCTATTATTAAAGGATTAATTTTAGATTAATCGGTTACTAATCGATTAATTTTAGATTAATCGGTTACTAATCGATTAATTTCAGATTAATCGGTTATTAATAAATTAATTTTATATTAATGGATTGGTTTTAATTAATCGGTTAATATTCGATTAATTTTGACATTATTAATCGATTAATGTTCACAATAACCTGTTATTAATCGATTAATTTTTCATTAATCGTTTAGCTATTTAATATATTTTTTTCAATGAATTAAGCAATTATTTTTATTAACAAAACTAATAATCGTTAAACTTAATCACTTAGAAGAGATATTCATTAATGCTCTAATAAATAAAATTCAAGTTAGTAGGATCTCTTTACTATAATAACTAGATATTCTATAAAAGCTTTTGTAGAAATAGTTTTTGATAATAGTTGTGATAAAAGAAAAACTTTTTATTTATTTATTTATAGGCCCTAAAACTAAATACAAAATAGTTTTCATGTTTCTGCCATTTACAGAAGTATTTAAATATTTTTTAATATTCGATTTGAATGTGAAACTTATTTGCCTTTGGCAGAGAATTTTTCGTTAAGTGGGAAAAATTTCTTCCTGGTGGCAATTTAAAACTAAAATCATCGTATTAAAATCCAAAATAGAATGTGTTTGGTGGGTTTTCGTTGTGTGTGTGTGCATTCATTTGCTGTGTGTATGTTTTTGGATAATTGCATGCTCTGTGAGGCGTAACGTATGTGTGTATGAGTGAGTACACGACGAGTACTTGATTCATGTAGTAAATTTTCATATGAGTAGAAATATGGCGGGTATACCGTAATTTATGCTCAGCAGCGAAATTAAAAGCATCTCGTATGAGAAAAAAAAAAAACAACAACATAATGGCAGAAATTTAGAATCACTATGAAATAATAAATGTGCACTGCGACTGCATACAACGACGACTGCAAATTACAGTACTTGAGTGAATAATAATTAAAATAAAATGTAATAAATTCATTAAATTCATGCACATTAAAATACTTTTTTTTTAAGCAAATGTATGGTGCATGTGTGGTTACACAAGTTCTCAAGCACGACAGATGTACCATGTACGTATTTATGTACATAGAAGTGTACATGTGTATGTGCGAGTATATTGCAGGCAGATGTACGTAAGCGAGTATGTATTGGAAACTGTTTTAGTAAATAGTTTTACTTGATAAAAATGTAATTTTATTTACGGCTGCATGAATGAAGTTCTTTTAGAACAGCTGAACAGTGGAAAGCAAAATTTATAGTTACTTATGTGTGTATGTACATACACACGTGCATGTTCATGTCTTTTCTTAAACGGCATGAACATGCAGGTTACGTCTCAGCTTCGTCGTTAAGGTTTAAAAATGTTATTTTTAAGGAATGCAGGCTTAAATAAAACAATTCGTTAAATTTTTACACTATTTATGCACATAATAACGCCCACTAAAGGGGGTGGGGTCCAAAATTTAATTTTTATTTTTATTTTATGGCACCAAGTTTAACGCTTTGGATCTTCATTATTATAAAAATATATCATTTGCTTAACAAAATTACAAAAAAAAAACTTTAAAAATTATGTGGTTTTTTAGAGGTTGGTTTAGCTCTTCTCACGGGAACTTTTTCCCCTCTGGCCCGATTTAGCCCATTTACGAACTGGACCTGTGCTATCCTTCAAAATTTATTTATACCAAGTCTCAAGGGTCTGGCTCTTTTCGTTTCGTCTGAATCGTGATTTCCAGAGATAGTTTGTAATAAATAGTTTATAAATTTTCATTTCCAATTTAATTTCTTCAAGCCTCCCACTGTGCATACATCGGCTGCTTAATTCTACATGTAAGTTTTTTTTTTTTGTTTCCCAATGTTTGAACATGTAAAACTTTCGTTTAGTTTCAAACATGTTTGTTGTCTTGTTTTAAAAACAATTTTCTTTAATGCATTTGAAAACAAAAATTATAATTTAAGCCGAGTGCATTCAAACAGAACGGGGCAATCGTGCGCGCATGGAAACAGGCGGCCAATATTTGTATGATCGTATAGCTATTAAAGTAAAACGCATTCATCCCCCAGGTATTTACACATTCATCTTAAGCACACATGTGGTCATACACCCATTCATATGAATGTAATTGTACAAAATGTATAACAACATATAAGAATAATTAAGAATTATTATGTTTGTATTTGCGTGTCTGTGTGTGTGTGCGTGTGTGAAGCTCCTGATGAGTTTCTGTTCTAAATTTTCTCATTATAATTATTTTATATTCCACATTTTTTTTTACCACCGGGGGTATTTAACTCTGTTCTCTGTTCTATTCTTTACTTTGTGTGAGTGTAATTTTTCTTTTCCATTTTTATTACGCAAAAGGAAATGTTTTGGAAAAATTATGCTTGTAAAGCATTTATTTTGTGCTTTATCGCCATCAGGTATAAAATGAAATTAACAAAGCAGCAATTGAGAATAGAAATGGAAAATGGAAATCAAAGTAAAAGGTTTCACTTAACAGAAAAGTGTGCACTTTTATATCTCGCATACTTTTTTTTAAATGGAAAGTGGTTAAAGGTCAGCCAGCTAGAGTTTTAGCTTTGTGCATGTGAAATGAAAAGTTTAGCAACATTTTGCATTTCTTAAAGGCATAAATAAAATAAAAGAAGCAATAATTATAAAAAAAAAATTATTACATAATTATTTTCATTAGATTCTTTTAAGGATTTTTCATTAGATTCCTTTAATGGAAATCATATCAATTCCTTTAAGCAGGTGCTTTTGTTCAAAGACGCGATAGCTATTCCCTTAATTGTAGGACGCACAATCAGTGATGAATTCAAATTACTTCGGACAGCTTTTTATACAATTTTCAACAGCCGACCATTTTTAAAAAAAATTTATTTATTTTTATTATTATTTTTTTGCCAAGATCTCTAGTATACGTGTGTACATATCACACTTACCCTGATCAGTTTCAAATATGTTTTGATACACAAATCAGTAGCTGCTTACCTGCAAAGAAAAAAATATCAATTATGAACTTTTTTTGTAAATTTGTGAAAAGAATAATACTAAAAACATTTGTGTAAAACAACAAATAAAAATATTTTTTTTTTTGTAAAAATAATTTTTTTACTATTATTGAGATTTGATAGATTTAAATATGTCATTATAAATTATGAATATGATAATTAACCGACAATTTTATTTCCATTAAAACAAATTTTTCTGAATGGGCATTTCCATGATGTCGAACGTGACCATAGCACACATTCCAAGGGAAAGATAAGTCACACCAACAATAACTAGTACTAATAGTTCTAAATTAACCCTATAATAGGTGCCAAGTTAAATTTTTTGTTTTCAAAATAATCTAAAAAAAAACTATAACCTATTCGCATGTGACAAATAGAGAACGTGTTTTTGGGGTCAACGATTAAAACGCTAAAACACAATCTGCGACAATGCGCCCTATTCTGTAACTATTTGTCAACGTCACGCCAGAGACATTCGACCCTATTATGAATGTCGACATCGACATCGCATCAACATGATAACAAAAGAATTGTCACTTGTGTGCTCCTTGTCGACAGCAATTGACTACTATTGACTTGGTCTATCAATATTATATGCCTTAGAGAATACTAAGAGATTGTCAAGGGTATTTAATTGTCACCGATTACTAGTAGACAAGTGGTAATCTTTTGCTGTCGAGTTGATGTGGCGTCGACGCCGCCATTCATAATAGGGTGGGATATCAAAACTTGAATACTCTTTTTCCTTGTCATTATATTACCTTTAACTGTCTCGTTATTATTTTCTAGGCCTTAGAGAATAATCAGCGATTGTCAGTAGTAGCCAGTTGTTGCCAAGAACGAGAATGTAACTCATCTAATGTCTTGATGTGACATTGACAAATAGTTAGAGAATAAGGGGGAACATTTTAATGTGACTAATTTTACAATATAGTGCACTGCTATGCAATTTTATAATAATTTTGAGTGTACCCAAAAATTATTTAACTTTTTCTCATTTAATGTTAATTAGAGTCGCAAGTGGCATGTTGAACGCGACATGTTGCACGTGACATATTGAACATATGATGTTGCACGTGACATATTGATCGGTCCTGTAGCAAAAAAAAAAAATTGGCCGGCGAAGTAAAACGAAATTCAAAAAAAGCTACAAAAAATTTTCTATCTCATCATCTTTCTTTATCTGTCTCTTTAATACTATCCCCTTACTAGTTCCGGCGCAATGCACTGCAAATGTAGGGGTCATCCCCTCAGTGCTGGTCCGAGATATAAAAAAAAAACATGACATGTTGCACGTGACATATTGAATATGACATGTTGCACGTGACATATTGAATATGACATGTTGCACGTGACATATTGAATATGATATGTTGCACGTGACATATTGAATATGATATGTTGCACGTGACACATTGAACATGATATGTTGCACGTGACATTTTGCACGTGACATCTTAAATAAAGGATGGCACAAAACTTGTCATCTAATTTTGTTTATTAATAACTTTTTTACTAAATCAAATATATGAATTATTTGGAGTAATAAAAATCTTTAAGCGAACTCTATCTTTACAATTTTTCCTGTTAAGTGCAAAATATGTGCTACACCAAGTGGCTAATTCCCATTTCATGTTCCAAGATATTTCCCACGATTTCCACTGCCTGAACATTAATTTATTTTACAAAAATCATTCCATTAGACCCACTAAAAATCATTTTTATTTCATGCTTTTCTTTTATTCCCATTTAATACACATTAAAAGTATTTATTGCACAATTAATGATTTTCAGGCAACAAAATAAAATTTATTTTTTATTATGAAATCGATTGATTTCATCGCGCAGAATTTTTGTTTGTTTGTTTTTAATTGAAAGATAGATCTGTAAGAAATTTTAAAACTTTTTGTGTACTTTTTTTCAAAAGCAGTATTTCCAGCAGAACTTGTTAAGCACGCCGTCCCTTAATGTTTGTTGGTTTGCCAAGTTTAAAGAGAAACTTCGAAGCCCTTTTTTATGCAGCGCACGATGAGTTAATAATGAATTATTAATTCTACACACATTCTTCGTTTATTGAAACTCATGTGTAAAGTATTGTAAAAATAAATATTTCTGTAAAATTCTGTTCCTACAGTCATCTTTCCCTTTTTCAAGCGATTGTAATTTTTTGTATTTATTTTTCTTCATTTATTATTCCACAACTCTTCTGTAGATTTATGCATTTTTATATATTTATTTTTACTTGGTTTTTTTCTGCTCATTTTACAATTATAAATTGAAATTTTTATTAAATTATGCGCAACGCCAGACGTTATGGCGTGAAAAATTAACGAAAAAAATATTCATAAAAAAATAATCATTTTAATATTTAAGCCTACCAAAAGTTGCAGAAAGAACACATCATCCAGCTGAATATTTTTGCTACAAAACGAGAGAAAAAAAAGATACACACACACTGTTTCCAGATAAAATCTACGCATTTGTGCACGTTTTATTAAAATGGAAATTGTTGTGGAATAAAATCCCTTAGAATGACTGCAAATGAAATTAAAAAAAAAAAGAAATAAATAAATTCTATTACAAAAAATCAAGAGAAGTTAAGAATTTACTGAATTTGCATTTTTTTTTTAATTTGTATTAAAGTTTATTACAATAATCTTTTTAAAATGTTTTAATATTTTTCGTATTTATCTCTTCCCTCTTGGCCATTTTTAGAGTATGAATTTTAATCATTTTACTTTTTTTTAAATTAAAATACAGCCATTCCTTAAAAGACTTGACAACAGGGAAACATTAAATGAATCATTTTATTTAAATATGTGCGTTTAATTTACAAAACTATTTAGGCGTTACTTGGGGTTTTTTTATTTGTAGAAGAATGTAAGAAAATTGCAAAATATAGAAAAAAGGGCCTATTTGGGTAAAGAAAAGGGCAGTAATTAATTAAAGTACCTTTTAAAGCGAAAAGTACTTTTTATTGGCTAATTTCGTTTAATTATTATCCAGCGAAGCGAGTAAAACTTAAGAAATCAACTGCATAAGATTTTTGAACTGCTGGTGGTTTTTATTTCCTACAACTGCGCCTGGCTGTCTATTTCAAGTCAAGTGTAGATTTATATCTTGTACAAACAAAACCAACACCATCTATCTCATCTGGCTGGCTGCAAAGTCAACAAACTGTAGAAAAGCTCTGCCTGCAACAAACTTCTATAAAATAAAGCGCATAAATGCAATATAAAACAAAATCTCACTGTGCCATGAATATTTTATTGTTCAATTTCTTGGCAACCTTAAGGACGGTATCAGGCTTTTTAAAGGCATTCACTTTGACCAAACACTTCCAGCCAGCCCAGCAATCGACCGACCGCTGAATAGCCAGCCAGTCAGCCAGCCATTCCATTCTATTATTTAAATGATGTTCAATAGAGATACCAACACACATGTCTGGCTGCCTGCATTCTAATTTACATTCACTCATACATAAATAATATTTAACAACAATCAAATTGCTACTCGTAGTAGGATCTAATAAATTTTCCATTATCTGGGTCAACAATTGCTTTGAGCCAAAAGCTTTAAAAAACAAGATACAAAAACAAATTTTGGTAAGTGCAATAAAATGGAAAAATTTTAACAATAAAATTGAAAAAATTCATATATAATAATAAACTGCAGCAATTTGACAAGCGTGTAAATACTTGAGATACGAAAAGTGTAAAACTCTACAACGTTTCCAATGCAAAAAATAACACGTTAAACCATTTACAGTAGCCCAATTCACAATCCTGTGCAAATGGTCTTGAATTATAGCATTTGCAAATTGAGAGAGTATTTGAGAGCATTTTCAATGTATTTTGTTGGTGTAGAGTACAATTATTTTGCAAATCCAGTGATGCAAGACTATTTGCACAAGATTGTGAATAGGGCTAATATCTTGTAACAAAAACCAATATTTTCCCTCACAAAATATTCCTTTGAAGAAAAAAAAACCTTCTCATCAAATAGTATATTTTTGCCACAAAAATTTATTTTTCATAAATAGTGATTTCTTGTAAAAGGTAGATTTTTAATTTAGCTTTTATTAAATAGGAACCTTTTAAAAAATACCCGTTCAAAAAAGTACCTTTTTATGAAAAGTCTTGCTACGAAAAGTATATTAACAATTTTTTATCAGATGCTTTTATGTAAAAGTACGATTTCATATAAAAGTTACTTTTATATAAAAAAATTTTTTTATACATTTTTTTATAAAAAAAACAAACTTTTTATGTAAAAGTACTTTTTAATATAAAAAAATTATTTTTCATATAAAAGTGTCTTTTTAAATAAATGCACCTTTTTATATAAAAGTACCTTTTATAAAAGTACATTTTTATAAAGGTAACTTTTTATATAAAAGTACCTTCTATAAAAGTACCTTTTTATAAAAGTGCCTTTTTATAAACGAAGCTTTTTATAAAAATACCATTTTATTAAAGTTATTTTTTATAAAATACGTCTTTATAAAAGTACATTTTTATAAATGTATCTTTTTATTAAAGTACCTTTTTATAAATGTATCTTTTTATTAAAGTACCTTTTTGTAAAAGTACCTTTTGATACAAGTACCTTTTGAAAATAATACCTTTTTATGAAAATATCTTTTTATATAAAATCGCCTTTTTATAAAAGTACCTTTTTATATAAAAGTACCTTTCATAAAAGTACGTTGTTATAAAAGTACCTTTTTATAAAAGTATCTTTTTATAAACGAACCTTTTTATAAAAATACCTTTTTATTAAAGTTCTTTTTTATGAAAATACGTCTTAATAAAAGTACCTTTTCATAAAAGTACCTTTTTATAAAAGTATTTTTTTATAAAAGAACCTTTTTATAAAAGTACCTTTTTATAAAAGTACCTTTTGATACAACTACCTTTTGATAAAAATACCCTTTTATGAAAATATCTTTTTATATAAAATCATCTTTTTATGTAAAAGTATATTTTTATATAAAAGTACCTTTTTGTAAGAGTACCATTTTATAAAAGGACCTTTTGATACAAGTACATTTTGATAAAAATACCCTTTTATGAAAATACCTTTTTATATAAAATCACCTTTTTATGTAAAAGTATATTTTTATATAAAAGTACCTTTTTATATAAAAGAACGTTTTTTTATCAAAGTACTTTTTTTATAAAAGCACCTTTTTTTTATAAAAGTACCTTTTCATTTAAAGTACCTTTTTATATAAAAGTACCTTTTTATATAAAAGTAACTTTTTATATATAAGTACATTTTTATATATAAAAGTACCTTTTTATATAAAAGTACCTTTTCATATAAAAGCACCTTTTTACATAAAAGTACCTTTTTATATAAAAGTACCTTTTTATATATAAGTACCTTTTTATATATAAGTACCTTTTTATATAAAAGTACCTTTTTATGTGAAAGTCCCCTTTTATATAAGAAGGAAAACTTTTATGAGAAAGTACTTTTTTATGTACGAGTATCTTTTAATATAAAAATACCTTCTGATATAAAAGTACGTTTTTATAAAAGTATGTAAAGTTGACCTTTTTATATAAAATTGTTTTTTTGCATAAATTTTTTTTATA
This sequence comes from Linnaemya tessellans, assembly GCA_951800035.1. Classification (NCBI taxonomy): domain Eukaryota; kingdom Metazoa; phylum Arthropoda; class Insecta; order Diptera; family Tachinidae; genus Linnaemya; species Linnaemya tessellans. Next base: position 114,778,023 of record OX637534.1, on the reverse strand, counting down.
AAAAAATATATAAATATTCAAAAGTACCTTTTTTCATGTAAAAATAACTTTTGACATAAAAGTACCTTTTTGTAAAAAACTATGTACTCTTTTATATAATAGTGCCTTTTTATAAGTAACTCTTTATATAAAAGTACCTTTTTATATAAAACTAACTTTTTATATAATAGTAGCTTTTTACGTAAGAGTACTTTATTGATATAAAAGTGGCTTTTTATATTAAAGTACTTTTTTACTGTAAAGACAAAGAAATTAAATTTTTTGTAATATGATTTTTTTTGACAGATGAAATTTTTACAAGAAAGTGCCATTTATTTATCAGGAAAACTTGTCATCTTGTTTATTCGTTAATTTGTTCGAGTTATTTCAGACGCATTTAAAAGGTAATAAAATCGATTTGAAGGTTGTGCTGCCCCATTGTGCTTAATAGCTTATTATATTTTTATTTGTGTGCCTACTGGCAGTCATTATTGCAAGTGCATGCAATTTTCCTAAAAATCATGTCTATTTAAGTATTAAAAACGAAATATAGTTCAAATTGTAATTGTTGCAAATTCAATTCATAAAATGAATAATTGCTGATGCTGATGCTCAGATTTCGAACAACTTGATCAAGCAGTATTTTCTGCAACTCATAGAAAATTCCACCTAAATACGAAAATACGAGAGAAATTGTATAAAAATAAGAGTCAAATATTGCACAAGTGGCGTTATAGTGTTCTGAATGCATTGTTTAGCCTTAAAATCTTGTGAAAATAACAACTATTTAATAATGACTGTGTTTTGAAGACAAAAGTACTTTAGCTACTTGTTGTCGTTGTTGTTATTGTTGTAGGGAAGTTGCTGTGAGGAAGTTGCATAACATGACCCATAAAAAGGTTGTGACCTTTAAAGTATTTTATTTTGATTTGTGGTTTTTTTATTATTATTTTAACAATTTTGTTTTGTTGCTTTCAAAGAACAAAAAAAAACTCATTAAATTAGAGACATAAAAATGTCTAACAAAAAAACTTGCTGCACTTAGACTAGCAGCAATAAAAGGTTTTATTGACTAAAAGAAATGTTATTTGAATTCGGAGAAATTTTTGCCTTCAAATAAATTTAAAAGCAAAAGATTTTAAATATTTTTATTAAATTCATTTATGATTTATAGTTTATTCCACGAACATTTTTTTTTTAAATACAGAAATACATGCTAAATATTCCAAAGCACAAAAGAAAGTCAACATTAGTTTTTAATTATTCAACTTACAGCAGAACAGCTGTTTACGAAAGCCGCTACACTTTCATCATCAATACTTATGTGTATTCTGTTTGGCACTACTTATCAGGGGGCTTAGTTGAACTGGTGACAAACCAAATACAATAGAATTTAAAAAATTGTTTCAAAATAGAGTCTCGAGAGGATTAGTGGTCATCATAAAAAATACCAAGTTATCAAAAAAAGTGCAAGTCATCATAAAAATTGCAAGTCATCATATAAAGTGCAAGTCATTATAAAAAGTGCAAGTCATCAAAAAAAGTTCAAGTCATCATAAAAAATGCAAGTCATTATAAAAGGTGCAAGTCATCATAAAAAATGCAAGTCATTATAAAAAGTGCAAGTCATCAAAACAAGTGCAAGTCATCATAAAAAGTGCAAATCATCATAAAAAGTGCAAGTCATGCAAAATGCGAGTCATTATAAAAAGTGCAAGTCATTATAAAAAATGCAAGTCATCATAAAAAGTGCATATCTTCATGAAAAGTGCAAGTCATTATGAAAAATGGGAGTCATCATAAAAAGTGCATATCTTCATAAAATGTGCAAGTCATTATGAAAAATAGGACTCATCATAAAAAGTGCAAGTCGTCATAAAAAATGCAAGTCATTATAAAAAGTGCAAGTCATCAAAAAAAGTGCAAGTCATTACAAAAAGTGCAAGTCCTTAAAAAAAGTGCAAGTTATCATAAAAAGTGCAAGACATTATAAAAAGTGCAAGTCATCAAACAAAGTGAAAGTCAGTACAAAGAGCGCAAGTCATCATAAAAAGTGCAAGTCATTATAAAAAGTGCAAGTCATTATGGAAAATGCGAGTCATCATAAAAAGTCCAAGTCATCATAAAAAATGTAAGTCTTCATAAAAAGTGCATATCTTCATAAAAAGTGCAAGTCATTATGAAAAATGGGAGTCATCATAAAAAGTGCATATCTTCATGAAAAGTGCAAGTCATTATGAAAAATGGGAGTCATCATAAAAAGTGCATATCTTCATAAATGAAAAATAGGACTCATCATAAAAAGTGCGAGTCATCATAAAAAGTGCAAGTCATTATAAAAAATGCAAGTCATCATAAAAAGTGCATATCTTCATGAAAAGTGCAAGTCATTATGAAAAATGGGAGTCATCATAAAAAGTGCATATCTTCATAAATTAAAAATAGGACTCATCATAAAAAGTGCAAGTCATCATAAAAAATGCAAGTCATTATAAAAAGTGCAAGTCATCAAAAAAAGTGCAAGTCATTACAAAAAGTGCAAGTCCTTATAAAAAGTGCAAGTTATCATAAAAAGTGCAAGACATTATAAAAAGTGCAAGTCATCAAAAAAATAATGCAAGTCATCATAAAAAGTACAAGTCATCATAAAAAGTGCACATCATCATAAAAAGTGCAAGTCATTATGGAAAATGCGAGTCATCATAAAAAGTCCAAGTCATCATAAAAAATGTAAGTATTCATAAAAAGTGCATATCTTCATAAAAAGTGCAAGTCATTATGAAAAATGCGAGCCATCATAAAAAGTGCAACTCATCATAAAAAATGCAAGTCATTATGAAAAATTCGAGTCATCATAAAAAGTGCGTCATTACAAAAAGTGCAAGTCATTATAAAAATTGCTGGAACTGGGGAAGCGGAGGAAAAGTATAAAAGGAGAAAGTTGAGAATAAAATAAATAAAAATTTTTTAAGCCCTAGAAGGTTTTCATAAAGAGCAATTATTTACCTGCAGACGCAAATATAGCACAGACACACAGATTTGACTGTGCTGACAGGCAGCAGTTAGCAGAGACAAAAAGTGTGGCTCTTAAGTCTTTTTTGTTTATCTGCACGTGTAAAAATAAAAGACATGTCTTTTATTTTAACAAAGTTGTTAAAATAAAAGACATGAATATTTTTATTTTTAGCAGAACGTAAACTTTAAGCAGCCATCAATAATTCAAGTGACAGCCGAATTGCTGGTTGTCAGATTCCTTTTTGGATTGTTATAAAATTATTAAAATTCAGTCCAACAAAAAGACTAACAACTTTATTTCAATGTATAAAAAATAATTTCGTTCTCCGGTTTTTATAACAGGCGGCTAAATTGTTTGCGGAAATTAAGTTTTTGCAGCCAAAGAAAAAAAGTCATTGATTAAGAAGACCAAAAATAAAGAAACCAACAAAAAGAAACACAATATAAGTGTCACACACATGTTTGAATTTCTGATTTTTATTTAAATTTTTTCGTTTTTTGTTCGCTCATAATTCCTCAGCTGATTGAAAAAGACAAGTTCTGCTGCTTGTTGTTTATGGCTTGAATAGTTTGGAGATTTTAAATCATGGCTTAATCACGATTTGCCAAAAAAAAAAAAAACAGCAAAATATTGTAGAAAATTCAACTGATTTGTGTTTTTCAGTTGTTCTCGTCATGGTTTTAATTCAAACTAGTTTTAAGACGTTTTTCTTTTTCATTCGCCTTAAAGCTGTATTTTAATTTAAATAAAAGAATTTATTTCAATATTTTTTTAACAGCATAATAAAATAAAACTTGTTAAGTGAAGGCTGAATAGATAATTAAAGAAGTATTTAATTTTATTTCAATAATGAGTGCTAGAAGAAAAAAAAAAGTTGTGTAAATTAATGGAAATGTTAACACCTTAAAATGTTGCAATAACAACCAGCAGCGGCTTGAATTAAATCTGTGAGGAAAATCTGAGATTTATAGCAAAACGTTAATGAAGGTTGCCAAACGCTAATAAATCATTATTTGTATGCAAGAAGTTAGCAACAGGGTGATTCATTTTAATAAAAGTGTGATATTTTCAATCACAATAAGATTCGAAAGACCATAACAATGAGTTTTAACTCGAAAAAGGTTAGAGGGATATTTAATTAGATTTTTTCTATTTCACAATTTAAAACAACAACAATTTATAAAAGCTTGTTTTTGTTTTAATAAAATTTGTACGATGCCAAGAATTCATTCCACATTGTGGAATAGGCATTTAATTTTTATTTTATTAATTTTTCATAATTTTTCTTATTATTATACCCTCCAAAAAAGAATATGGAGGGTATATTGACTTTCTCATTCCGTTTGTAACGCAGCGAAATATCCATCTGAGACCCCATAAATTATATATATTCTTGATCACTGGTGACATCTAAGACGATCTGAGCATGTCCGTCCGTCCGTCTGTGGAAATCACAATTCAGTCGAAACAAAAAGAGCTAGACTCTTGAAATTTGGTATCAATATATCTTGAAGGATAGCACAGGTTAAATTCGGAGATGGGCGAAATCGGGCAAGAGGGAAAAAAGTTCCCCTAAGAAGAACTAAACCAACCTCTAAAAAACAATATAATTAAATTCTTCTGGTTTCTTGACCTCTTTTTAATTATTATTGTATTCTGATATTTTTAATCTTAAGGTCTCTTTATTTTTGTGGGTGCTGTTGGCTGAAGTAGTAGAACACGAGACTATGAAGCGGAGGGTCGTGAGTTCGAGCCCTCGCTGAGTCATGAAATATTGTGTTGAATTCTTCTAAAACAGCATTAGTGCGTGGTTGTGTTAGTTGTTGCCAGCCTGTTTCAATGATGAAGGCATAGTCACTGATCACTGAACATAATTGGCAGCGACCGACACTATCATGTACTAAAAAAAAAAAGCAGAGTAACAGCACCCACCTTCGTCGGCCCTGTAGCAAAAATTAGCCGGCGAAGTAAAAGGTTGAAATAGCTACAAAAAAAAAAAAAAAAAAAAAAAAAAAAAACAACTATCTATCTTCTCATCTTTCCTAATCTGTCCCCTCAATACTATCCCCTCGTTTTCAGTTCCGGCGCAATGCATTGCATATATAGGGGTCATCCCCTGAGTGCTGGTCCTACTCCTAAAAAAAAAAAAAAAAAATTTAATTTTTAATTTCAATATTTCGTCACTCCTTTGTGTGACTTCTTCAGGAAATTAAAAATTTTCTGAATTTCCTTTAAAAATTAAATTAAGCTTAAGCTTAAAAATATCAGAATACAATAACATAATTAAATTTTTTTTTGTAATTTGTCAGAGAAGGTTCAACGCGTTAAACTTGAAGCCATAAATTTAAAAAAAAAAATTTTGGACCCCGCCCCCTTTAGTGGGCGTTATTATAAGCAAAAATAGTGTAAAATTTCAAAAAATTGTTTTACTTAAGACAACATTCCTTGAAAATAACATTTTTAAGCTTTAATGACGAAGCTGAGACGTAACCTGGTACTCCTCTGCCCTATCCCCTCCTCCCCCTTTGCCCCTAAATGACCCTTTAAAAAAAATTTTTTTTCTTAAATTTTGTTTATAATTATCCCAAACATTTATTTTTAGAGTTTTATGACATAGGTGAAATGTCGCCCCCTTTAAGCCCTTGCCATAGTGACCCCGCCAAAATACATTGTTAATACCCCCAAAGAGAATTAGACCCCATATAAGTATATATATTCTTGATCAGTGATGAGGTATGAGACAATCCAGCAATGCCCATACGTTCGTCTGTATAAAACATGATATAGTCTATTTTTGGACTCCGCCCCCTTTAGTGGGCGTTGACGTACGATATTATATGCAAAAATAGTGTAAATATTGAACAATTTGTATTCCTTAAGCCTATAAGAAGCTGAGATATTCTCTGATTTTGCAGAGGTGAAACGTCCCCCCGCGGCCCTTCCCGGAATGACTCTGTCAAAATAGAGATTTAAAACTGGGTACTGAGATGTCTTAAAGGAACTCTGTCCCATTAAAACAAACCCAAACAGGGTATTTAAGATTCGACCCGGTCGAATATAACGTTTTGACTTGTTTTTTTTATAATTTAATTTTTATTTTTTATTTAAATTTTTTACATTTTTTTTTATAATATTTAGTTTTTATTTTTTTAATAATATTAAGTGAATTTTTCTGTTTTCTGCAAAACATTTATTCATGTGGGCCCAAATGAGTCGCTATTGTAGTTGTTGTTGTTGCTTTAAACGTTGCTATTTTGATTTGCAAAATTTATTTGTGGCAATGCACCTTCATTTTATGTTAAAATTTAAGTGTTTCTTTTTTTTAAATTAATTTTGCTGAATATTAAGTGCGTGTATAAAAGTTATTTTACAAGCTTAAGGTTTTAATTTTTATTTTTTTTTTAATTTTATTTAATCTTTATGATTATTAATTTTCTGCTAAATTGGCTTATAAAGCATTTAAACTGGCACGTAACATAAATCTTTTTATAAAAAAAAAATAATAATAATAATAACAAGAAGAAGAAGAAGAAAACAATCAAAAGGTTAAATGAGGTTGCAAAAGAAGATGGCGAATAAAATGTATTCATTTAATTTGTCAGTGATAATGTGAAAGTTGTGAAAAATGTGGAAAGTTGGCGTTAAGAAAACACATAAATTGTTAACAAACATCAAATAAGTGAAGCTAATTTTATTACACACTGTATTCATTTTAAGATCATGGGATGTGAAAATGTAATGGAGTGCATTGTGGCAAGACAATAGGGGTTAAATGGGAGCATCGAAAGAAATTTAACAGTGATTTGATAGGAAAAAATAGAAATTTTTTTATTGTTTGTGGTACATTTTTTCCGATTTTTAAAGGCCATCACTATGACCCGTGTGAAGTTAAATTTCGATATACAGGGCCGCCAAATAACTTTTTTTTTTTTTTTTTGAAAGTGCTTTAAAAAAAACTACTGAATATTTTCTCAAACTTCTTTTTTTATTTGAAAGTACAATCCTTCCGGTTAATAATGGAAAATAATTTCATGCAAATGGCTGCCTCGGCTGGCCATGCAGTAGCCTACACGATCGGTCCAATTTTTAAGCACATTATCGATTGTGTGCAGCTGTATTTCACCAATGGCTTCACGAATATTGCCCTTTAAAGCGTCAATTGTCTCTGGCTTATCGGCGTAACACTTATCTTTGACGGCACCCCACAAATAATAGTCCAAAGGTGTCAAATCGCAACTGCTCCGAGGTGGCCAAACGACATCAGCTCTGCGGCTGATAATGCGATCTTCAAAAACAGGGCGCTAAACATCGAGTATAGCTTCGGCTGTGTGGCACGTAGCGCCGTCCTGTTGAAACCAAAGGTTGCCAATATCCTCCTCTTCAATTTTCGTGAACAAAAATTCGTTCAACATGGCCCGATAACGATCGCCATTGACTGTAACGGTCACTCCTGGCTCATTTTCGAAGAAAAATGGCCCAAAAAAAAATGGTTAAAAAAATGGTTAAAAAAACGTTAGATTGCGAACCCTATATATATTTTATAAAATTCTTGGACCTTATATTTTATTAATTTATTATGTTTATTTAAGCAAAAGGTCAATTATTTTTTATAATTATGCCTCTGGACCAAAATCCGCACCAAAACAGTGACTCGTTTTGGGTGCGTCGGCTTTTCAATGTATGCGTGCGGGTTTTCTGTGCCCCAAATGCGGCAATTTTTTTTTTTTTTTTTTTTTTTTTTAGGAGTAGGACCAGCACTCAGGGGATATCCCCTATATATGCAATGCATTGTGCTGGAACTGAAAACGAGGGGATAGTATTGAGGGGACAGATTAGGAAAGATGAGAAGATAGACAGTTGTTTTTTTTTTTTTTTTTTTTTTTTTTTTGTAGCTATTTCAACCTTTTACTTCGCCGGCTAATTTTTGCTACAGGGCCGACGAGGTGGGTGCTGTTACTCTGCTTTTAGTACATGATTGGGTCAGTCGCTGCCAGTAATTGTCCAGTGATAAGTACTATGCCTTCATCACTGAAAACAGGCTGGCAACAACTAACACAACCACGCACTAATGCTGATCAGAAGAATTCAACACAATATTTTATGACTCAGCTGGGGCTCGAACTCAGGACTCTCCGCTTCATAGTCTCGTGTTCTACTACTTCAGCCAACAGCACCCACCTTGTTTACATACCCGCCAAGATCAAAATGAGCTTCATCTGAAAAGATGATTTTTTTTTTGGCAAAATCGGCATCTTCCGTAAGTCGATCGCAGGCCCACTTAACGAAGCGAAAACGCATTAGATGGTCAACCATATTCATTTAGCGGAAGGATAAAACTAATTATCTGTCAAATCAGACATGAGCGAAGTGTTACCATTCACGAAATAAGCACTAGTTGAAAACAAAAAATGTTAGATGGCGGACCATTTATAAAGGATGTTTTTTTATGAAGTTTTTTTTTTATACGAATCACTCTGTTGTCTTGTCTGACAGATGTTTTGACAGTTTAAAGTGACGTCTCTACTCAGTATTGTTTGGCAAATCATCATGAACAGGTTAACTCCAGAACAACGCTTCCAAATCGTGGAAATTTATTTTCAAAAACAGTGTTCAATTAAAAATGTTTATCCGCTTTTTTACCGCAAAATCCTCATCAGTGATGAGGCGCATTTTTGGTTGAATGGATATGCCAACAAGCAAAATTGCCGTATTTGGAGCAAAGATAATCCACACGCCGTTCAAGAATTACCAATGCATCCCGATAAATGTACTGTTTGGTGCGGTCTATGGGCTGGTGGAATCATCGGTCCTTATTTCTTTAAAAATGAGAAAGGACGACGCGTTACCGTGAACGGAAATCGATACAGAATCATGATGAATGAATTTTTGGTGCCAAAACTTCAAGATATGGATGTAAACGAAATGTGGTTTCAACAGGATGGTGCCACTTGTCATACTGCGGCCGAAGCAATGGACTTATTGAAAGAACATTTCAACGACAACATTATTTCGAGAAATGGACCGGTGAATTGACCTCCGCGTTCGTGTGATTTGACGCCACTCGATTATTTTTTGTGGGGATACCTGAAATTATTGGTTTACCTGGATAAACCAGCAACGATTGACGCTTTGGAAACCAGTATTCAACGTGTCATTGCTGAAATACGCCCTCAAATGCTTGAAAAGGTGGTCGAAAATTGGACCTCCAGAATGACCTTTGTGCAAAATAGTCGTGGTGGCCATATGCCCGAAATTATATTTAAATGTTAAATGACACGAAATTATCTACCAAATAAAAATTTTTTTTTGGCCATTTCATAATTTGGCATGTGTTTTATTTAAATTTTAAATCAGCAAGCTCTTATAAAAACACCCTTTATAACCCTAGACACAAACCAAGTACGTTAACAGAGCTCCTCTGTTAGCATTTTAACATGGCGCTGTTAAGCATGAAAAATCCCAGTGTTTGTATTCCAAATGGAATACTGGCCACATTTCTGAACCAATCTTGAGTAAAAATTAACGGAACAAACAACCAGGTCCAGAGCTTTCATAATATATTAATACTTTGGCATGGCTATGCCGATAAGCTTTGATTTTTCGTACACAAAAACTGTCAAATTCTAGACAGAATAAACCAGGATCCTAGGAAAACGGTAACATGTCAGCGACTAGAAATTGTGTTATTTTGTAGTTCTTAGAGGACCACTATCACGTCCAATGGTCATAACTCTTAACCCTCCGATTAGTAACAGTTCTGAACTTCACGGCCGTGTGAAAAGGTCCCTACGGACCTTTTTTGTAAATCATGTTTTTTCATATAAAAAATTCCGAAGTAGGAGTAATTTCAGTTTGAAAAGGGAAAAAGGTACCTAGGAACCTTCTCACTCATCGGAGGGTTAACAGTTGGATTTTTAATAGAGAAATTTGGATTTTAGTGAAATCTCATATATGGAATAGTGGCTGATGAAGACCTCTTTCTTTCTTGCACAAAAAGTCTTATATCTGAAATAAATTGGGAATTTAGTGCCGACTAGTTGTCATTAGTTATAAAGATTGATCACCCGATTTCGCTTTCGGGCTTAACCCATTTCGTCCCAGTGTTCGATTTTTCGAACAGTAAATTTCAAGCATTTTAAATTTCTTTTTCTCTTTTTGGGAAAAACTAAGAACATATGTACATATCTTTTTTAAAAAAAATTAAAAAAAAAATATTTTGAAAAAAAATTTTTTTAAAGAAAATTTAAAAAATATTTTGAAAAAATTTTTTCTAAAATTCGGACATCTGAACCCAAATTACTATTTAACTACAAAGTTTTATAAACTTATTCGAAAAAAATATCTCTGGGACGATATGGGTCCCACACATAGTTTTACACACATTTACTATCCACCCCATTGTGCAATAATTTTTCTCATATTCGTTATTATTTGAACAAACGCCTTCGTTGCTTTTCTTTATTTATTTATTTCTTTATTTATTTATTTTTTTGTTTCACTGTTACTTTAAATGTTATTTGTTTAACTTGTTAAAATGTTTAAATAAATCTTTGTGCACCAACAACAACAACAATCGACTGAAAATCCATAAATTTTAAAAACAATTTTGTTGTTGCTACTTTGTTGTTGTGTTGGCGTTTATGGTATCCGGTGGTTATTTAAACTTCTCAGTTTCAGCTGAACTGAAGTAAAGCGAAGCTATAAAACTTCCTAAATTGTTTTAAACTTTTGGAGTGGTTTGTTTATTTTCTTTCATATTTATTGTCTAGTTTTTTTCTTTTTTTGTTGGCATTGTTGTTTTTTTTTTTTTTTTAATTGAAAAACAAAAGTTGTATTAAAAAGCAGTAAAGAGTTAAAATGTTAAATAACTTTCATGCAATAGCTAATAAAACCTTTTTTTTTTGTACGAGCGTCAATGAAAAGAATATCATTCATTAAAAGAACAACCCATTACGGTGGCTGGACGGTGGGTTACAGGTGGCGACGGACTACATTTTGGTTAATGAAAAATATTCACTTTCAAAGAATCACTTGACAAGTGATTCCTTCGGCTAATTAGTGCAAAGTTTTTGGGAAATTTTTTCTTTTAATTTTTTATTATTACGATGCATGGAAAAATATATTTTTTCTTAAAAAAAAAATTACTCTTTCAATAAATAAATGTGTGAAATGTTGGAATACCATTTTTAGTGGTAACTGAAAGCAAATATTCCTATTAATTGAACTGACTTACGAGTACATGTTTTTGTGGTACACTTTTAAGTGCTTTGCTGTCCACCAATATTTATGAAGCGGATGTGGTTAAAACGGTATTTTTGCGTTATTATGCCCAACAGCTGGTTTCTTATATATTAGCATGCCACACATGTATGTTTTTGTGGTACACTTTTAAGTGTCTTCTTATCGTCCAATATTATTGAAATATATATATTTTAAAAGGTATTTTCATGCAGATAAGCTTAATATAATTTCATTTCTAATTTCTTAGCATAAAAGTGGTAAAAATGTGCTTTAAAATCAGCAATAAAATTTTTCCACTTTATGTAAAAATTATACACATTACATATATGCGTTCATATGTATCTGTATAATCATGAAGGGAAAATTTTTATTATTCGAAATTATTAATTTTATTATGAAGATACGAATTTTTTTAGTTCAAATCTGCAAATAATTATTTTTAGGAATTTTTATTATATTTAAATTATTTCATTAAAAGTGGTACATTAAACATATTTTTAAAATGATCTCTATTAAATTTTATAGGGCTAAGTAGAAAGTTGTTTTTTTTTAAATATGTTGTGTAACAAATAAGAATAATAAAACATTTACCTTTTTATTCATAAAATTTAAAATGGGTTTGATATGTATTTTGTTAAAAATGTTTCATACAAAATTTTCTTAATATACGAGTAGATATCAAATACATTTTATTTTTTATTTTTGTAAATATGGCGGTTAATATTTTCCTTAAATTGCAGTTGTCTTATTCTGAAAACAGATTCCTGACAATTTTAACTTGGGGAGGTTCTAATCGAACGTCCACAAATACTACTTCCTTAATCCTCTTTCCCATAACCAACTATCCTAGTTATGATACAATGCATCGCATATGTAGGGGTCATCCCCTGAGTGTGGGTCCAAAAAAATTAGTAAAATAAAAAAAACATACAAATGTAATGATATATTCTAAATCTAAATTTCGATTTTAGACTACCGTGCGATCCTAGTAAAAATAGATTAAAAATAAAAAGTTTAATGACACATTTTTTGTGTGGCTATTAAAACGAAGGCACTGCTTTATTTTGTCAAAAAGTTATTGAAAAAATATTTATATTGTGCATATGCGCATAAAAGTACCTTTTAAATTATATATATTTTATTCATATAGGTATACAATGAGTTATTTAAAAGGGTACCACAAAAATCCCTGGTCGGTCCAAACAAAATAAAATAGAATAAAAAATACACAGAGACGCTAGTACAATTAAATATATGGGCATGTGGAAGTGCATTTACACGTACAAAACAAAAACGCAATAAAAAAATTTGTGTTGCTTTCAAACAGGCATATAAATAGACATACTTAACTCGCTTTAAGCAAAACAGATTTTTAGTAAAAAATTACTACAAAAATATTTATATTGTGCAAGTCTTTATATAAAAACCTTTCAAAATATATATCATTCATCAATATTTATGGGCGACAAGATATTTAATAGTGTACCACAAAAAAATGTTTGGCATATTTATACGTAAGCAGACAATATGACGTTATGGCTTGCATGGTGTTTATAAATATGTGCTGAATTTAACATTCCTAAACATGAATAAACGTGCTTTTGCAAATATGAATATGTAAAAACGTGCAAAAACATGTATTAACTTGTACTCATAACATTTGCTCTCCACTGTAAAATTTAATTAACATTCAGTGGTCATGATGGTAAGTGTAATGTGTCTCTTTTTTTTTAAATATTATTATTATTATTTTTGTTATATAATGCAGCAAATTTTAATTAATTATCACCTTTTATATTTGTGGCATTTTCTAAAACACTTTTTTTCAAATTTAAAATAACTTCCATTTCATTAATTTTCCCTCAACTATTCTTCTTTATTATCTGTGAGCTGGGGTTTCATGTTACAGAAAAAAAACTAAAAATAATTCATGGTCATATTGGCACTCCTTTTGGGCACATGAGTACTACGGTGCAGTAGGTAAAACGGCCCAAAATGGTGTTGCATTTGTATTCAGGCAATCACGTGCTTGTTTTCTACTCCTCTCTCTCTCTCTCGCTCTCTCTCTCTCTCTCTCTCTTTCACTTATTGCGACACACACCCAGTGCTACTTGTTCTATTTTTGGTAGATGTCATAAAAACCAGGGAATAATAAAATTTTGAATAAAAAAAGAAAAATTACATTCTCTGTGTACGAAATTCGACTGCATGTTTTTTTATTAAGTGTGGGCCACTCTGAAGGTATCACCAGCATAATTAATTAATTAAATTCAAAACAGAAAATGTATTCTCAAATCGTTTGGAGTTTGTGTATTATTATTATGGCTTGTTTAATCAGCCATAAATATAAATAATCAATTTTTAGAAAACAAACAAACCAACAAGAACGTTTAGTTCTACTGCGCTAAGCCACATGAGGTTGGTTAATAGGTGAAAATGTAGCGACCTGCCAAAACATAAGCACACACTATTTTTGAAGCTTCCCCCCAAACCATGCTAGAAGCCCCAGGTGGTGAGCTTATCACTTTGTGGCACAACAAATGGGCCTGATATTTATACGATTTCTATGCACATAATCAACACATGCTCATCGTGTAATAACAATTAAAATTGATGTGCCGGCTTAAAGTATTTGAAATTATTTGAATGTTTTCTTTGTGTGTGTGTGTGTGTGTTTTCGTTAAATCACAAAATACTCAAATGGCAGCATAATTAAGTAAACATGTGTAAAAGAGTGGGACCGTCGCTTATTTGTATAGTCCGCCTTTTGGCTATTTTGAATGCATGATCACATGCGGCATTAAAATGTTCATGTTTTAGTAAATTTTGGTTTTAAGTGGCGTTACCAAATACACATCAATGCCAGGCATTAATGTTGTTGTTATCGCTACATGAATAAATTTAAAAAAAGGGTTTTGTAATTAAATTTCAAATTTTGTTTTCCATAATCAGTGGCAGCAATTAAAATAAGTAGAAATAAACTAAAATTGATAGCGAGATTAGTTGACCACGGAGTAGCTTTAAAATGCTAATCGTTTTGGCCAGGCCAGTAGTTTTAAATTGTTAAAATCTATTTTATTTTTCTCTTTGAAAAAAATCATGCAAATAAAATCATGTCGATTATAAGCCAAACCTTGAACTGGGCACCACCCTTTTGTTTACAATGGGAGCTTAAAGTTAGAAATTAATTGTGGTGAATTTTTAGCAAAAAAAAATTTAAATAAAAAATATTTTTTTATTTAAAATTGTACAGAGAATTATAAGAATTTTTAGCAGCAGTGCCTTTTTTTAAATTTTGTATAAAATACGAAATTCCCAAATATATATATTTAATTATCAAAAAAAATTTCATTTCTATAAGAAAATTGAAAAAATAATAAGGACGACTCAAGAGATGCAGCGTAATATGTTGACAGCGCAGTACTCAGTTTTATTACGCCAAAACTGAATCAATTACAAAAAAAAATAAAATTTAAATAAACTGCTTTCGTCATGCACTGGGGAGTTTTGAAAAAAACAGTTCGCAGATTTTGGCTTCCAAATGAACTTAATCAAATTTTTCCCCAAATATTAACTGATTAACAGAGTTCTGCTAACTGCAGAATAGGCTTGTTACAACTTTCGGTTTGCGTCTTCGCTAATTTAAATTTAAATTTATCTTCACACACACATCCAAATCCAGGCTGCTAATTTTTTGCCAGAAAAAAATATTTCGAAATCATTTTATTTTAAGGCAATATAAATAAGACGAGTAAAATACCACCATAAATCGTTAAGAATTGCTGTTTACATTTTGCTACGTGCGTATTGTTGTTACTGTTGTTTGAAAAATAATAATGACTTTGTTATTGCCCCCGGGTTGTGGGTGAAGGTAGATTTATTTTTAACTTTTGAAAAGTCTCTCACAAAACTAAACAAATAAAACAAATGTTTTCATAAAAACAAAACCACTAACAAAAATAGAAGTTTAAAGAATAAAACCATAAAAATATAACAAATAAATTGCTTAAGCTTGTAATGCTGGTGTAAAATGAATAAATAAACCCGGTAGTTCTGATATTGGATACTAATTTTAAATACATAAATTTTAGATACGGAACTTGTCCAAAAAAAATTTTTTGAAAATAAGGAGAACCGAGAGAATAAAAGTTATTTTTAGGTCTTAGACTCAAATAAGACCCCCGATAGTCAAAACCATCAGGAGTTGGATTTTAATGAAAAAATTTGGATTTTCAGAGAAATTTCATATATGGAATTTCTCTAAGAATAAGCTTCCAAAAAATCTAAAATCGCATGCATTTAAGAAAAAAAAATTTTTACAAATTTTTTAGGAAAGGGGTACGTACCCCTTTGCAAAAAATCAATTTTTTGGTTGAAACACAATTTTACCCAATTTTGCCCAAAAGGCGTTTATTTCTAATAAGCAAAAATTGAAAGGAGTTTCAAATGCGAAGAAGCTTCGGAAAAATCTCAAATCGCATGCATTTAAGAAAAAAAATTTTTTTACCAATTTTTTTTTTTGCAAAAAATCAACTTTTTGGTTGAAACACAATTTTACCCAATTTTGCCCAAAAGGAGTTTATTTCTAATAAGGAAGTATTGAAAGGATCGAATCTTAAGTGTCCTCCAAATATTTAGTGAATAAAAACTCTATTTTGTCGGGGTCACTCTGGGAGGGGCCGTGGGGGGACATTTCACCTTTGCCATAAAACACTAAAAAGTAAATGTTTGGGGTTATTAAGTGTAAAAAAAAAAATTTTTTTCACAAGGTCACTTAGGGGTCAAGGCCGGGGGAGGGTAGGGCAGCTTTAAATAGACATTTTTAAAGAATTTAGACTTAAGTTATACAATTTGTAAAATATTTATACCATTTTTCCAAGTAATATGTTCTTTCAACGCCCACTAAAGGGGGCGGGGTTCAAAAATTGATTTTTTTTCAATGCTTTGGACCTTCTCTGGCCTAAAAATATATCATTTGCTTAACAATAATTACAAAAAAAATCTTTAAAAATTATGTTGTTTTTTAAAGGTTGATTTAGTACTTCTCAGGGGAACTTTTTTTCCCTCTGGAACGATTCAGGCCATTTATGAACATGACCTGTGATATCCTTCAAAATGTATTTTTAGTAAATTTCATGGCTTTGGCTCTTTTGGTTGGGACTGAATCGTAATTTCCACAAACGGACGGACGGGCATGGCTAGATCGTCTTAGATTTCAGCACTGATCAAGAATATATATACTTTAGCGGGTCTTAGAGGGATATTTCGCTGCAATTCTTTTTTCGAGGTTATAAATATTGGATTTTTAGTGAAACTTCATATTTGTTTCTATTTGTGAAACCGTTAATCTTTCATATTCCGTTGGAATCCATTTAATTGCTCATATCGTTTGCCTGCCATCTGCTTGTTAACTTTGAAATTAGTTTCATAGAAAATCGTGTCTTTCCCTTTTCTTTTACTGAACCAGGGCTACCAACATTGATAATTTGGTAATTTTTCGTTTAAATGGTTTCTGTTTTCTTTGTTTTGCTTCTATTCAGTTATTTTACACACTTTTTTCTTTAACTTTGAAGCAGTTAAAATTTAAACAAAGTCTTTATAGTCGTGTAACCCCTTATCAGGGTTAAACACGAGGCAATTAACATTATTTGATATTCACATACGCAATAATAAATATCTTTGGCGTTGGAGTTAAATAATAAACGAACAGACATTCACATGGGAAAGGAACGCATGCACAAGCAAGCAAACGAACCAACATAACCTCAAATGTTAACGGTTACCCCAAAAATTGTAATGCACGAACAGTACTTTTTCGTCGGATTCGGCAGTCATGTCATCACATTTTTTTTTTTTCTTTTTTTATTCTTATTTTTTGGGTTTATCGCGCTCCAATTTATACGCACGTATGTAAATGAACTACTTAATGTCACATTTTACTTGAGAAAATAAATAAAAGTAAAATAAAAATTCCATGCCATCCACCTTAATTTGGTGAGGCAGCCAGCCACCTACAGCAGGGAAAGTGTTTTAGTTTTGTTGGAGCATTTGAAACCTTTTTGTCATGTTGTTTAATTAGATGTTTAAAGGTTGTTGTTGTTTTTTTTTTATAAAATAAAATAAAAAGAAATAGTTTTGTAATAAACATTAAATTAAATTAATTTCTTGCAAGCATTAGACGCTGCACAATGGGACTGAACGCAGAAAAAAACAACAAAAAACTATAATTTGAAATCTTATTTGCTTTAAACATGAAATAGAGTTAAATGAGGAATAAATCGCACAGTTGGCAAATTATCGAAACCGGTCTGTTTACAATCCAAAATTGACGTGAGATACGGAAAATCATTTTCAATGCAAATAAACTTGGATGGAAAAAATTTACAACACACGTTTAAAAGCTGGCTAATTTTGTAAATCACCTATTATCGGTGATAGTAAAAACGAATTTGCAAAAAAAAATTTAAAAGTCAGTTTTCGTATAAAAAGATTTGTTCAACAAACAAGCCCAAGAAATTGGATGTTTTTTCCCTTGGACCGGGTCTTCAGGAATGAGGGGACAGTGTTGCAAAGACAGATGGAGAGAGATGATAAGTTACACAATTTGCTGAAGTCAAAACGGGTGAAAGGGCATGTTTAGGTTTGTCATTGAGTGTATAATTTCCAAAATATTAATATGCGACCTGATAAACTAAAGGATGGGCAAATTTGAGGTTAGAAAGTAAATTGGCTGTCATTGATTAAATTTCAAGAATAAAGATGTCATCCTTTGACATATCTTTAGTAAAAAAGTTGGAAAATTTTAACGCTACACTCATGAACAATGCATTTTACTTAATTGTGAAAATTGAAATTTAATTGTGGAATATCATAGAAAACAGGCAGCATTATCGGCCCGTATTTTTTCGAAAACGATCAAGGAAATGCCGCCACCGTGAATTATCTGCGCTACCAAACCACGATAAATGTTTTTTTGTGACCACAATTGGCTAATGTTGACATCACTGATATTTGCTTTCAACAAGACGGCGCCACAAGCCTCACAGGCGGCCAAACAATTCAGTTATTGCATGAGAAATTTCCCGATCGTGTTTTCTCGATTTGACGATGTCACTTGGCAGTCTCCTTCTTGTTTTTTTTTTTTTTTTTTATCTTGGACCAGCACTCAGGGGATGACCCCTATATATGCAATGCATTGCGCCGGAACTGAAAACGAGGAGATAGTATTGAGGGGACAGATTAGGAAAGATGAGAAGATAGACAGTTGTTTTTGTAGCTATTTCAACCTTTTACTTCGCCGGCTAATATTTGCTACAGGGCCGACGAAGGTGGGTGCTGTTACTCTGCTTTTAGTACATGATAGTGTCAGTCGCTGCCAATTATGTTCAATGATCAGTGACTATGCCTTCATCATTGAAACAGGCTGGCAACAAAGAACACAACCACGCACTAATGCTGTTCAGAAGAATTCAACACAATATTTCATGACTCAGCGCGGGCTCGAACTCACGACCTTCCGCTTCATAGTCTCGTGTTCTACTACTTCAGCCAACAGCACCGCCGCTGGATTATTTTCTCTGGTGCCATTCGAAAGACTGGGTTTACGTGAACAAACAACAAACACCTGACGCTCTGGAAGACGAAGTGTAGCGCTGCATTGACGGGTTAAGCAAAGATTTACTGCAAAATGTGGTTCGAAATTTTATGAAAAAAGCGAACGTCTGCCAAAGTGCTAGAGGTGGGCATTTGTCTAACATCATATTCCATTATTAACTTCTATATTTCTACTTTATATTGGTATCAATAAAATTGAATTTGTCAAAAAAAATTGTGTTTTTAAGTAACCTTAAATTTGCCCAGCCTTTATATATTTTGAGTCCTTAGGAATAGGGAAGTCGAATTAGCGATGTTCGCCTGTCCATCTGCCTGTACGTGAAAACGGTTTCCCGAAGTCCGCAGAAAACCTAAAGACTTCATTTTTGGGTTGCAAATAGTCCTAAATAGATGACTATTGAAAATCAGCAAAATCCAAATTAAGATTTCAGGACTGGAAAATTTAATTTCTTTTTTTTTTTTGTATTTAAAAGTAACTTAATAAAAATAATTTTTTTTGTAAATTAAAACTATTTTACACTTCGGAAAGAATTAAGTTGGTATTAAAAATAAAACAAAATTTAAAATATAATTCTAGAGTTGAATACTTGAAACTTGTTTTGTTTTAGTACCAACTAAAACATTTTTTTTCTTCTTATATATTAAACATATTTCATGTTATTGAAAGAAATCCATTCGTATTAGAAATCCAAAAAGGCAGCTCCAGAGCTGGACATTTTAAACTTTTATTTAGCATATTAAATTAATTAAATAAATAAATAAAAGTTTCTGCGGTAATCAAACATATTTTATATTTAAAAAAAATAAACCAGTAGTGAAAATCGGGAAGATCAAAGAGATGGTTCCAGGGTTGGAATGAATGCAAGTGGACAAATTTGAGGTTAGGAAGTAAATTGGCTTGAAAACGCATTTCTTTCGACAAATCCAATTTTATTTATATTAGGATAAAGTAGAAATATGGGAATTAATAACAGAACATGACCTGGAGCAAATGTCCAGCTTTAGCACTTTGGCAGACGTCCATTCTTTTCATAGAATTTTCAACCACATTTTGCAACAAAACTTCGCTTTTCTCGTCATCTTCCAGAGCTTCTTTCAAATGGTCCCAAAGAAAATAATGCAGCGGCGTTAAATCACAAGAACGATACGGCCACTTGACATCGCCAAATTGAGAAATTATGCGATTGGGAAATTTCTCATACAATAACTGAATTGTTTACCCGGCTTGTGGCGCCATCTTGCTGAAACCAAAGGTCAGTGATGTCAACATTAAATAATTGTGGCCGCAAAAAATCGTTTATCATGGTTTGGTAGCACAGACAATTCACGTTAAAGGAGTTTCACTGATCATTTTCAAAAAAATACGGGCCGATGATGCCGCCTGTAAATATTGTGAGTCCCATATGCAACAATTTTGTTTATTTATAAAACCGCCTAATGGAAAATGCCATTCATCGCTAAAGATGATTTTGTTGAAAAATTTATTTTTTTTTTCAAACAGAAAATTCACAAACGTTCGGCCCAAACTGTGGCCGGCCGGCTTTCCATTTATAAAATTTCCCAGCTTTTGACTAAATAAATGTCAAAGGGTTTGACAGCTCAATTCTTGACATTTCAGCATTTGATAACCAATTTACTTCCTAACCTCAAATTTGCCCACCCTGTATATAGTCCGGACGTTAGTCCGAGTAGGGTGTAAAGGACTCGACATAGCCGAATATAGCACTTTTACTTGTTTTTTTACAGGATCAAAATAAAACTTAAGTTTGGCAAAAGTAATGAAAACAGTTGTTCAAAACAAGCAATAACGTTTAACCGAAGTTGAAGGTCTCCTCTTGATACATTTCTGCGCGTAGCCAAATTTAATTAAGACCAACTGAATACATAAACTAAAATTAGATTTGTTGTCGCACAAATTCATACGCACGGGTAAGAACATGTAAATACGAGTGAGTGAGTACCTGCGGTGTAGTTCTTAGCGTGTGTTTCATGCCTTGTGCTCTGGCATTTTAATTTTCTTTTTCCTTACAAACAATTTCGTTTTTAATATTTTGGTTTTACTCTTTTACATATGAGAATGTCTGTCATTATGAATCGTAAATTTTGCATAAAAAAGGTAGAGATGATACCAACCGCAACAACATAAAACATTTCTCGTTTATAATTTTTAATATTTATGCCGAAGAAGAATTGTAAGTTTTGGTTTTTTTATTATTTTTCATTTTCATTTCACATGATGGCTTGCCATGCAACATGCGTGAGGATTTATAAATATAAACGAAAATACTATATATTTCATTTATTATTGTTGCGTATTAAAAGTTTATGTGACAAGTTTATTTCTGCGGGTCATACAAGTTCAAATAAAAATGTTTTTCCATGACAGGATGAAATCCTTTATGACAGGAGTTTAAAACAAAAAACTTTTTTTCGCATCCTGTTTCGAAAACATTTCATTTATTTAACACGTTTTGGCTTTAGTTTTTTTTTTCTTTTTCCTTTACAACAAATTAATTTTATTGGGTTTAATTTACTGGCTCAAACACACACACACAGAAACACGCGCGTGCATACATTTTGTGATGTATTCAGTTCAGTTGCCTGAAAACTATCAGCCATTCAACTAACGAGCCTGAAAGTCTTTAAGCTTAAATCTGTGTAATTTATACGTCAAAGTAATTATGATGAGTTTTTTTTTTTTTTTGATATTTATGATGAAGATAAAATTCTGCACAAAGAAGGCAGTATGAGAATTTTTTGGAAAATAATACACTTAACCCTCGATTTACACGATACTTTTTTTACACGATTTCACTGTTACACGATTTCACTGTTACACGATTACACTGTTACACGATTTTTTATGTGTTTTGTATAAACACTTCTGATATTTTAAAAACTAAGCTGAAATACATATCATTTTTTAATAAAATCAATTTTTTACGCGATTTTGAGTTTATTTTCGATTTACACGATTTTTTAAGTGTTTTGTGTAAACGCTTCTGATATTTTAAAAACTAAGTTGAAATACATATAATTTCTCAGTAAAATAAATTTTTTACGCGATTCTGCCTTTATTTTCGTTTTACACGGTTTTTAAAACAAAAATTTAAAATTTCGATTTACATGACTTTCTCAGGCACGTATCTATCGTGTAAATCGAGGGATAGGTGTATCATTTCCTTCATTAATAAAATTCAAAGTGCTGATTTTAACAAGAAAAATATTGTAAAACTTTTACTTTTGCGCTTCCATCAAATATTCCATCAATAAGAGGCGTTACTTATTTTTGTTTATGGTCCTTCCATTTGTGCTTATGGTCCTTCTAACCGCTTTGCAACAGTACACCCGCCCTTTTGTTGTTTATTTTAATTCATTTTCTTTGAGAGGTCAAATTAAAATT
Source organism: Linnaemya tessellans (assembly GCA_951800035.1). Classification (NCBI taxonomy): domain Eukaryota; kingdom Metazoa; phylum Arthropoda; class Insecta; order Diptera; family Tachinidae; genus Linnaemya; species Linnaemya tessellans. Next base: position 114,755,770 of record OX637534.1, on the reverse strand, counting down.
TATACCTTCTGAGAAGCCTAATTTTGACAGCAAAAAAATTAAAACGTTTGCATTTTTTTTTATTAAGCCACTTGCATTCCAAAATGTAATCAATCATTTATCATACAAACTTCCTATTCAATAATTTCAGTTGGTATAACGAATTGTGATAATGAAAAACTCATTAAGAAGACAAGATTATCTCAAATTTATCTGTTACACTTATTTTTTTCCAACATCTCGTCTATCGTTTGAAATATCAATACAAAAATGTGTGTTTTCTTATTAGGCAAGCAAAACGAAAAACAAAGTTTAATCGCGGACAAATCCGCTTATAAAACTCAAAACGAAAACATCAGACTGTAAAGCAGCGCATACTTAAAGAATATTAAAACTCATATGAAAATTATTAGCACTTGAAGTAGTCAGCAGCATGGAAGGCAGCTGAGGACGATGATGCTGTTGCTGTCGTGGTCGTATGCAACACCCAGCGAGTGTTGTTTGATTTTGGTTTGATTTCAACAGCTTTGGGGAGTTTAAAACGTTGCGGCTGATGCCGCTGCTGTTGTCTCGCTGTGTTGTTTAAAAATAGCAAATAGTCATTGATCCAAACTATTAAAACGAGTAGATGAAATAGACTAGCTGACGTATGAAAACACAAACACACACACACACGCACGCTTAATGATTCTAATATTTTTTATTCATAATTTTTTTTTCTTTCATAAACTTGTTGTGTTACTCGCATTTAGCTGGTTATTAAAGATATTTCTTTTTTTTTATTTTATTCTGCCTGCCTTTCATTTCAAGCAGCTCTGCTGTAATCTCTGGCATTATATTGTATGATCTTTTGCACTCTAATTACTACACACACCGATAAACTTTATGATCTCAAGACTCTTTTTCTGTTTTTTGAGAAAGATGTAATTAGGAAGCCATTAGAAGAAAGGTTAGAATAATGATTATGAATATGCTGAAGCATAAGTATTTTATTTTTTAATTTCTATTTGGGTTTACATACGGGCTGTAAAAGTAATTTATAATGATTTTTACAAAAAAAAGTCAATGAACTTTCAAAACAAGCAGGTGCCAGGACTAAAAACAGTAAGAAATAGAAAATATCTATAACGCTATACTTTTTGTGGGCATACTTCCCTTCGTTGCATTTAATTAATCCAATTTACACAGACTTTAAAATGAACTAATCAGCTAAAATCGATCACTATGCAACCCTATTAGTCTAATTTGTTTAATGAAATTTTTTGAGGTAACTCAATTTGAGACGCACGCTACGGAAATTTATTTGCTATATTTTGTGAACTTTTTTTTCTAGAATTTTAATTTTTGTTTGCTGAAAACTAGGATATTAAATTTATTGAAATCAAGTTTCATTCATAATATAAAAATAATGTTATTTTCCGTGACGCATGCTACAACTCATGAAGCATACATTTCATGAACTCTAATAGTATTTAGCCCTATTAAAAAATAAGCCTAACTTTTCTAATGAAATTTTTTGAGGGAACTCAAATTGTGATGCACGCTACAGAAATTAATATGCTACATGCTGCGTACTTTTTTTCCTAAAATTATAATCTTTGTTTACTGACAACTAGGATATAAAATTGATTGAAATTAAGCTTCATTCATAATATAAAAATTACGCTATTTTCCGTGACGCATGCTACAACTCATGAAGCATACAGTTCATAAAGACCAATGGTATTCAGCCCTATTAGGTGTCAATCGCGTAAAACAAACCAATTTTTTAATGAAATTTTTGAGGGAACTCAAATTGTGATGCACGCTACAGAAATTAATATGCTACATGCTGCGTACTTTTTTTCCTAAAATTATAATCTTTGTTTACTGACAACTAGGATATAAAATTTATTGAAATTAAGCTACATTCATAATATAAAAATTACGCTATTTTCCGTGACGCATGCTACAACTCATGAAGCATACAGTTCATAAAGTCCAACAGTATTCAGCCCTATTAGGTGTCAATCGCGTAAAACAGACCAATTTTTTTAATGACATTTTTGAGGGAACTCAAATTGTGACGCACGCTACGGAAATTAGTACGCTTTATCCCGCGTAATTTAAGTTTCTTAGTTGCATTCTACTCAATATATAAAAACCAATGTTACTTTTTCGTGACGCATGCTACAACTTGTATAGCACAGATCTCATAAGTAATTTAAATCTTCTCATCTAATCATATGCTGCACTACTAGGTGTCAATCCAATGAAAAATACCTAATTTTTTTAAATAAATTTTATGAGAGAGCTGAAATTGTGACGCACGCTACGGAAATTCTTATAATATATATTGCGTGTTTTTTATCCAAGAATTTTAATTCTTTATTTGCTGAAAATTAGTATGTATGTATATAAAATTGAACACAAGTATCATTCTACTCACTATATAAAAAATAACGCAATTTTTCGTGACGCATGCTACAACTCATACAGCACAGATATCATAAGTAATTTTAATCTTCTCATCTCTTTGTCAGCCCTATTAGCTGGCAAACTAATAAAAAAAGGCCAAGTTTTTAATGAAATTTTTGAGAGAACTCAAATTGTGACGCACGCTACAGCAATTAATATGTTACATTTTATGTACTTTTTTTCCTAGAATTTAAATTTTTTATTTGCTGCAAATTAGGATATAAAATTGAACACAAGTTAAATTCTAATCACTATACAAAAAATAACGTAACTTTTCGTGACGCATGCTACATATAGCACAGATTTCAAATCTTTATATCTTTTAGCCTTAACATAAACTAGTACTGTGCAGTCTTATTAGATGGCAATACAAAAAAAAAAAAAGCTATAATGCTGCAGCTCGTGATATAACAGATATATTACACAGTTCGACAAAAAATAAGTTTTCGTATACTTAATTTTTTTTACAAATATTTTCAACTTCAGTTATGGTGACTGCTGCCAGTTACTGGCACCAATACGACAAAGCTGATATTTTTTTCCTTAATGCCATGAGCTTTTGTTCTTAATCGCCCTCATATTTTAAAATTAATATTGCCTATAAAAAGTTTTATTAATTTTTAACTTAACAGCCAAATACAATCTTTTGCCAAATCTATTATCACTTCATCTTAAAAAAAAAGTTTTGAAGAAACAAATTCATTTACACCTCAACGTGAAACTTGCGTTAATATTAAATTGTGTGTATTTATTTTGTGATACCGGAAATGGACTGCTGCCATTTTGATTTTGTCATGCAGGAAATTTTTAAATTCTTAACATTTTAGTTTACGTTCAATAACACTGATTTTTTTATTTTAATTATTAATCAGCAGTTTAGTTACTTATTTCTTTGTTTTAAATTTTATTTTTTTTTTTGCTGTCGTTTGTTAATACATAAAGGCATGCTTGTCGTCAGTTTAATTGTTAAGATGAATATTAATTAAATGTTTAGTTATTATACAATATTATTTGCAAAAGAGAAGATGCAAATGCATTAATTGCAATTCAATCTATAACTTAAGTGCCGCAGTGATGAGAATGCTTTTGGTGGCAGCTCGTTTTTTGTTAACGCAGCAGCTATACGTTACTTTATGGTCCTTCGAATCATATTGATTAATATGATTAATAATGTGGTTTATACAAAATGGTATTAATTAAAAAAAATATATGACAATTACAAAGTTGAGAGAGAGCTCAATTCGACACGTACGTTACACAAATTAATATGTAAAATTTTGTATACCTTTGATTGTAGAATTACAATTTTTGAAATTTATTGGAAACAAATTTCATTTTACTCACAGTATAAAAAATAATCTTATTTTCCGTGACGCACGCAACAAGTCGTACAGCGTACATTTAATTACAAAAAATTAATGAAACAATATGGAAATTGCAAAGTTAGAGATAACTTAAAACGTGACGCATGTTACACTCACAATATAATATATATTCGTATTTTCCGTGACGCACGCAACAGCTCTTACGGCGTACATTTAATTAGAAAAAATAGTGGCAATTGCAAAGTTTAGAGATAACTTAAAACGTGACGCATGTTACACTCACAATATAAAATATAATCGTACTTTCCGTGACGCACGCAACAATTCTTACAGCGTACATTTAATTAGAAAAAATAATGGCAACTGTAAAGTTTAGAGACAACTTAAAACGTGACGCACGTTACACTCGCAATATAAAACATAGTATTTGTTTGTGATGCACGCAACAACTTGTACAGTGGACATTTAATTAAAAATAATGTGGCAATTTGCAAAGTTTTGAGATAACTTAAGACGTGACGCACGTTACACAATATGTAAAATTTTGCGTACTTTTCATTCTGGAATCGCAATTTTTATTTATTGAAAAGCAAGATGATGAAAACAAATTTCTTTCTACTCGCAATATCATCTTATTTTTCGTGACGCACGCGACAACACGTACAGCTGACATTAAAAATTTGCATTAAAATTTTATAAAAAAAGTATATATTTCAATTACTAATTCTTTGAAAAACATATTTACAACAGTTAAACAACTTTAAAACTACACCTCGTATCAATTGAATTAGATGACATAAAATACCATCATAAACATATTCGTATTTGTAAGTATTCATTGAACTTCTGTTCCTGTTTCAAGTTATCGATGACTGAATGAACGAGCGTATGCGAGAGTATGTGACAGATTGAATGACTGATCAAATGACATGAAGACAACCCCACAACAATGCAACAAGGCAGCAAAAAGCAGTACAGCAACGACACCAACGTTTGATTTTGTTTTTGCGATATCAAATACTCTAATATTGTTTCTATTGCGAGTAGATTTGATATGTGAGCTTTGTGAAAACTGTGCGCTGCGTCCGTCTGTCTACAGACAGAGTTCGAGCGTTTGTTTTATAACACAAGACAAATAATCTATAAAATAGTTGTAAATAAATAAATACGAGTAAGAGGAAAAATACAATATTTAGGTTGTGATAGATACAAAATATCTCTAGGTATTGCAGTTTTTACTGAAACTTAGTAGAGCAGTTAGACGACAAGCGGATATAATATTGTGAAACTTTTTCAATTTGTGCGGCGGCATGGAATGAAAGGAAAAAAACCATAGAAATCACACTGAAAATGATAAGAAAGACATAAAAGATATTCACACAAAATTATTATTATTTTTTTTTTCATGAAGTTGTTTTGAGAATATTTATTTCATTTTATTTGATTTTTATTAAATTCAAAATGAGTTTTTAAATTTGTTGAGCCTAAAGCAGGTGTGGCTTGTGTTGGTCTTTTATTTCAAGTTTTACTTCAAACACATAGTAAAATTTAATTGAAACTCGTAAAATGTTTGAGTTTAATTTTAAAAATTTGCATTTTCGTGTCGTCACAAACTTCCGCTGTCGCTGTCGCTTGCTACTGTTATTAATATTGTTATTATTGTTGTTGTTGTTGTTAATGTCACCCCAAACACGACTCGTCATCAACTGAAAACACCACCACCATTATTCCCACCATCATCATCATCATCATTATCACCATCATCATCACCATCATTATTATCAAGACTTGTCTACAATCTCATTTGCCCAAACAAAATGTTTAAATAATCCATCCCGCTGCTGTTTTCATACACAATTTCTGTTTATTGAGTTTTTACTTTTTCATTTCTTGCCTTTAAATTATAATAGTTTTGTTGTTGCTGGTGATAAGATAATTAAGGCGTCAATATTTCATTGGAGCACCAGTCAATTACACAATGTTCAGTTCATTGATTACAATCGCTCGCCACCAGTGCACTCAAACGATAAACAAACCTTTAAACGTATTTTTAAGTTAGACAAAGAGGTTGGCACGGTAGCAAATAAATGATATTGAAAATAGAAAGAACTCTTGCGGCAGTCACATGGGCCCTGCGAGGCAACTTTATCTAACAAACAGCTGTTCCGGTTCCAGATAAACGGTACTAAAGATAACATTTCCAAGCGCCATTTTTGTAGCAAAATTTTGCTTTGTTAATGACAGGTTTTTTATGTTTGAGAACAATTGCATGTGTTACAGAGAACTTTTTCCTAAAGAAGAATTTTGGTGTTTAGGAAAACTTCTCAATGGCAAACAACTTGTTCAACTTTAGTTGACCAATTTTTGTTCATCATTTTTATATAAATAAAGTTCTTTCCGAATTATGGATGACATTTGAACGCCACTAAATTTTTAACTAAAAAAACTGAGATTCAGCATTTAAAAAAAAATAAGTAATTCGACCGGGTCGAATCTTAAATATCCTCCATATATTTAGTAAATAAATTATATGTTGAACTTGCTGGATCGGAGTTCCTGCCCCTAATTCAGTGATGTCAAATACGATTGTGTTGGTGAGATCACTCTTATCTCTTACATTCCCAGCGGGAGAAATGTGCGCTTGCGAGGCCTAACTAATGGCCTTTTCTAGGAGTATCCTTTTATTTACCAATAATATCTTCTAAATTTATATTGCAGTTTCGTAGCAACAAAACATTTTTTAGGTTTGCCGACTTTATATTTATATAAATATATTATTTCTGTTTAGAGGCCTCAAAACAGGACTTGCGATACTTCCCGCTGAATGAGAGTGTTTCTCAGCAAACAATTATATTTTACGATCTCAAAATAAAAGAGCGTAAGCGTACATGTGAGTTTTGTTTCCCCTATTGTGTATGACGCTGACATCACTGCCCTAATTCTAAAACTCTATTTTAACAGGGCCACTCCGGGAAGGACCCGGGGGAGAGACATTTCACCTTTTTCGTATAAATTTAAGAAGTAAAGTAAATTTTTGGAATAATTATATGTAAAAAAAAAATACTTTTTTTTTATAGGGTCTTTTAGGGGCCGAAGGTGGGTGGAGGGGAGAGAACATCACTGTTTCGTTAGAAAAGTTAAAAATTTTATATTTAAGGAATGTAGGCTTAAGTAATACAATTTGTTACATATTTACACTATTTTTCAAAGTAATATGTTCCGTCAACGCCCACTTAAGAAGGCGGGGTCCAAAAATTTATTTTTCTGATTTTGTGGTTGCAACGCTTTGGACCTTCTCTGGCCTAAAAATATATCATTTGCTTAACAAAATTCCAAAAAAAAACTCAAAAAATGATGTGGTTTTTTAGAGGCTGCTTTAGTTCTTCTTAGGGGAACTTTTTTCCTTCTGGCCCGATTCAGCCGATTTACGAACTTGATCTGTGCTATTCTTCAAAATGTGTTTATAGCAAATTACAAGGGTCTGGCTCCTTTCGTGTACTGAATTTTATTAAAAATTTTTTGGAAAGGTGTACCCGTTTGCAAAACTTCCGCGTTTTGGTTGTAACACAATTTTACCGCAAACGTCTTTAAATCTAATAAATTCATTTTGAAAAGAGTTTCTAAAGTACAGAGGCTTCTGAAAAAGCATAAGTCGGCTGTATTTAAAAAAAAAATTTTAATAATTTTTTTGGAAAGGGGTGCCCCTTTGTAACACAATTTTACCCAAAACGCCTTTAAATCTAATAAATTCATTTTGAAAGGAGTTTCAAAAGTAAAGAAGCTTCTGAAAAACCATAAGTCGGTTGCATTTAAACAAAAAAAATTTTTAATAATTTTTTTGGAAAGGGTTACCACTTTGCAAAAATTAAATTTTTTGGTTGTAACACAATTTTACCCAAAATGCCTTTAAATCTATTAAATTCATATTGAAAGGAGTTTCAAAAGTAAAGAAGCTTCTGAAAAACCATAAGTCGGCTGTATTTTAAAAAAAAATGTTTAATAATTTTTTTGGAAAGGGGTGCCCCTTTGCAAAAATTAAATTTTTTGGGTTGTAACACAATTCTACCCAAAACGTCTTTAAATCTAATAAATTTAAACAAAAAAATTTTTTTAAAAATATTGCAAAAATTCAATTTCAAAAAAAGGAGTTTCAAAAGTAAAGAAATTTGCATTTAAAAAAAAATTTTTACAAATTTTTTTGGAAAGGGGTAACCCTTTCTAAAAATTCAATTTTCTGGTTGTAACACAACTTTACGGACAGACTTGGGCAGATCGTCTTAGAATTCATCACTGATCAAGAATATATATATATATTTTATGGTGTCTTAAAGGGATATTTCTCTGCGTTACACACGGAATGACAAAGTGAATATACCCTACAATTCTATTTTAGAGGGTGACTTCAGTTGCTCAAAATTGAGGTCCTTAAATGTGCAATCATGGAAAATTTTGCTATTTGAATTCGAAAGCAGAAAGAAGAATAAACTGATTTCCAGAGCCTGATAAACAACTCAATGGAAACTTATAAATAAAATTTGAAAAATGCATTATTTCAAACAAATTTAATAAAAATGTCCGATCAAAATATATATCGCAGGAATAGGCAACCAACAAACAATTTTCCTTAATTAATATTAAACTACAGGCCCGGGGAAACGAACCAGTTCAAAAATACTTTCAGCAAGACAATTTTATTTTTATGGGGAAAAGATGCGCGTAACAGACAAACTTTTCTAGGCAAAAATTTCCCATAATAGAGAAATTTGTTCTGTGAAAAAGTTGAGTGCCGGTAAACAATTTTTCTATGGAAAAGATTTCCGCATTAGCAAAACCTATTTACAAAAATAATCTTTTATATTTAGGGCATAATACATTTTTTTATAACAAAAAAAATAAATAATAAAGTTATAAATGAAATTAATGGCCTCTATCTTGACGCAGGCAGAATTCCGTATTTCGTAAAATTATATTGGAAACAACATCAAATTCTAATATTCACTTTTAATTAAATTTCTCATATTTCCCTTATTTGTCATGCGGACGTTTCGTTGTAAAACTTCAACTTTGACAGAAATATCTTTTATTAAATATGGCAACACAAACCCCCCCAAAACTTTTCTATAAAAAAAAGAATATTTTTCTATTATGAAAAAACATTTTTTTTTGTGGAGACAGCCCTTTCATTACGAAATTAAAACATTCATGTTTATTAACAACAATTATAAAAACTATATATTCTGCTTAATAACAACAAATGGAATGTTCATACAATATTAAGCCTAATAGATGCGAGTCATTATCATGACAGGGGCTATGCGGGAACCTAGTGTCAAATCATATGACACATATTGCCGTTCGTTCATGATTTATATGAAAATTTGTATGACATTTAACACTAAATAACCAGAAACATAAAAAATTGTAAATAAAACAATAACACCACCAATAAACCATTTCCACACACACACACACACACACTTGTTCATAGGTATTACATTGTACATATCTCTGTTTATAAAACAAATAAATAAAAATTTAAAAATTAAATCATTACAAAGAGGTGTGGCTGACGTTAAACACAAAAATAAACATATAATAGAAAGAAAAAAATTAAACAATAACCTGGTAGTGGGGTAGCACTGCATGCCGTGCTAGACATTTTTTGTTCAACACAATAAAAAACCAAAATACAGTTTTTGCTTTTCAATATGTACAAGAAAAAACTGAATAGATAAAACGAAACAAGTCCTTAACGAAAATGTACTTGGAGTCTATTGAAAATATTTCAATAGATTAATGGGATCATTGATTTGGCTTTAAAAGACGCCAAAATCGTTTGGAAAAAAATTAAGAAACAACATTATAAAGCTGTCAACATAATGAATGTAACATCGCCACCTTTGCATTGTTCGTTCAGTTGAGTTGCTACTTTGACTCCGGCTTTTATCTGTTGACTTTTCTTTAATGTTGTTTAAAAATTTGTTTAAATAATTTGCAAAGTAATTTATTTTGGCGAAACTGTTTTGTGAACGTTTTCAAATTATATAGTAAAATACTATAGAAAATGTAAATGGTAATTGTTTTTACTTCAACTGTTGTAAGTCATTATTATTATTTATTTATTTTTCATTTTTAGATTGTAGCGTAGCAATTTTTTCTACGAACAAGTAGTCTGTAACAAAACAACTGTTTCTACAGTTAATTTTTTCTCTAACGGATGGACTTTTTCTATGGGAAATTAGCCTTTAGAAAAAAAAGCAGTACTACAAAACTACTTTTTTCCTAGAAAATTTAAGTTGTTGCAGAACCTTCTCTTCTAGAAAAATATTTTATGTGCTACATAACCGCTTTATCTATAGATAAACTCGTCTGCTGCAGAAACACTTTTACCATTGAAGAGCTGTCTGCTACAAAACCACTTTTTGTACAGAAAAACTGTTAACTACACAACCACTTTTTCTATATGAAAATTGTTTGCCACAGAAGCACTTTTTCTATAGAAAATTTTATCTGCTACAGACCCAATTTTTCTATAGAAAAATGTATCTGCCACAGAACTACTTTTTCTATAGAAAAATGTATCTGCCACAGAACTAATTTTTCTATAGAAAAATGTATCTGCCACAGAACTAATTTTTCTATAGAAAAATCTATCTGCCACAAAACTACTTTTTCTATAGAAAAATTTATCTGCCACAAAACTACTTTTTCTATAGAAAAATGTATCTGCCACAGAACTACTTTTTCTATAGAAAAATTTATCTGCTACAGACCCAATTTTTCTATAGAAAAATGTATCTGCCACAGAACTACTTTTTCTATAGAAAAATGTATCTGCCACAGAACTACTTTTTCTATAGAAAAATTTATCAGCCAACGAACTACTTTTTCTATAGAAAAATTTATCAACCACAGAACTACTTTTTCTACAGAAAAATTTATCTGCCACAGAACTATTTTTTCTATAGAAAAATTTATCTGCCACAGAACTACTTTTTCTATAGAAAAATTTATCTGCCACAGAACTACTTTTTCTATAGGAAAATGTATCTGCCACAGAACTCCATTTTCTATAGAAAAATGTATCTGCCACAGAACTCCCTTTTCTATAGAAAAATTTATCTGCCACAGAACTACCTTTTCTATAGAAAAATTTATCTGCCACAGAACTACTTTGTCTATAGAAAAATTTATCTGCCACAGAATTACTTTTTCTATAGAAAAATTTATCTGCCACAGAACTACTTTTTCTATAGAAAAATTTATCTTCCAAAAACTACTTTTTCTATAAAAAAATTTATCTGCCACAGAACTACTTTTTCTATAGAAAAATTTATCTGCCACAGAACTACTTTTTCTATAGAAAAATTTATCTGCCACAGAACTACTTTTTCTATAGAAAAATTTATCAGCCACAGAACTACTTTTTCTATCGAAAAATTTATCTGCCACAGAACTACGTTTTCTATAGAAAAATTTAACTGCCAGAGAAGTACTTTTTCTATAGAAAAATTTATCTGCCACAGAACTACTTTTTCTATAGAAAAATTTATCTGTCACAGAACTACTTTTTCTATAGAAAAATTTATCTGCTACAGACCTAATTTTTCTATAGAAAAATTTATCTGCCACAGAACTACTTTTTCTATAGAAAAATTTAACTGCCACAGAACTACTTTTTCTATAGAAAAATTTATCTGCCACAGAACTACTATTTCTATAGAAAAATGTATCTGCCACAGAACTACTTTTTCTATAGAAAAATTTAACTGCCACAGAAGTACTTTTTCTATAGAAAAATTTATCTGCCACAGAACTACTTTTTCTATAGAAAAATTTAAATGCTACAAATTCAATTTTAAACAACAATCTATTTTACTACAAAACCACATTTTCAATTGAAAAATATATTAGCTAGAGAGTCACTTTTTCCGCTAGAGATCCTATTTTTGTATAAAAAAATTTATCTACTGCCAAATTATTTTTATACAACAAACTGTGTATCTACAAAACAACATTCTGTATAGAAAAAATTATTTGCTAGAGAGACACTTTTTCTATACCAACAAAATGTCTACTACAGAACCAATTTTTTTTATATTAAAAAGTGTATCTACTACAGAATTACTTTTTCTATGGAAAAATTGTTCGCTACAGAACCTCTTTTTCCATAGAAAAATTATCTGCTATACAACCACTTTTTCTATACAAAAATTTATCTGCTTTAGAACCAGTTTTTCTACGGAAAAGTTTGTCTGCCAAGCATCCAATTTTCCATAACAAAAAATATGTTTGCTACAGAGCCACTTTTTGTACAGAAAAGATGAAATTTTTTAAATGGAAAAACTTGATGTCTTACAGAAAATTTTTTTATAGAAAAAATTTCATCTTTTTTTACTCTTTATGCTAGAGTTAATGTCGACGCCGTTGACGGCGTTTCAACGCCGAAAAAGTTGAAATAGATTGAACTTTTACGGCGTTGCAACGCGTTGAGATTAACTGCTCTCATACAATTTCATACGATTCAACTTTTTTTATTGACATTTGACGCCGTCGACGACGTCGACATTAACTCTAGCATTACATGTCCGCAAATGTTTGTAACTGGACAAAATTTATTATATTTTATATTGAATAAATAACATTTGTGAATTTACCTTTCAAATCAGCTGTTAGAAGTAAATAATTAATCCGTGGCAAATTGACTTAAAAATTTGATTGATGGATTTTTCTTTAATTTGATGACTTTAAATTATATTTTTAATTTTTAGTGATTACTTGTTTCAGGATATTTTTTATATGATTTATTATATAGTCGGATTTTTAATTAAACATTTTTTATTAATTATTAAAGAGAGATTCGGTGTAGTTTCACACTTTTTTATATTCGATTCTGTATCCCTCTTTCCTGTTTTCAATTTAAAGATTTCGTTTACTATATATTTTTTATATCCGTTGCAAACTGCGTTAAGATCAAAAATTTTTTTATATTGTATAAACAATATTTTTGCACTTAAATTATTTAGCGTTAAGATTTCTACCTAAATATAAAGAAAAGTTTTATTAAATTTATTCCATAAATATATTTGGTGATGCACAATTGAAATTTTTACATAAATTTTTGGCAGGTGTCAGGACTTTTCCATTTTAATCTCAAAATAAATAAATTTTGATTTGATTATTTTTACTAAAACACCAAATATAGAAAGAAATGTCTATTATATAAATTTGTTATTCTGTTTATTTTATGCATGTAAAATATAAATGCGGCACACCGTTAAGTGGTATCGAAATGTATGGTGGTACGAATTTTCTCAGAAAAAGTGTAAAATTTTTTATATATAAAATTTATATTTAAAGCAGGAAAAATAAATGATTTATGAAAATTATAATATAATGAGTGTTTTTGAATCTCTATTTTCGTTTTCGCTGTGAAATTTGAATTTAACTAATTATTTTTGGAAAGTTCATTTTGATATCGAGCTCAGTATGCACAAAATTGGAATATTTTATAATATCTTATAGTTTAATTTTTGGCATGTGCAACATTTAAGGTTTGAAAAATTAAGATTCAATAATTTTTTTGGCAAAATTCAAAGAAAACTTGAGTTTAAAGCTATGTTCGAAAATTCGAACTTAATTTCGAACTTTTAAATTTAGGTCCAAAATCAATTTTATAGGCTAAAACTTGTAAAAATTTGAGTTTTTTATGAAATACGTATAAAACAAATTTCGAACTTAATTTCGAAAAACCCAATTTATATGTAGACATAGTATAATATGTACATGAAAATTTTTATAACATTCTGGTTTAATTACCAAATATGCTCCAAAACAATTATATTCATGTACCTACAAGTACATATGTATATTATCACTGCGGCTACATCACCAACAACAACAACAACAGCCTTAGATTTGTACTAGATATTATTTGTTTAATTGCGTCTACCATATTTCTTGAAGTCTTTTTCTACGAACTTTTTTAACTAATTTTATTAGACTTAAAGCCCACTTCTATTTCAGTTTTTGTTTCGAAACTTTTCTTTTAACACTTGAGTAGGTTGCTAATTTATTAAAAGAACTTCCAAACTAGATCATTCATACTCAAACAGAATAACAAATAAATATTTTTATTTTATATCCAACTTCTTTTGATGATTTTCAAAACACACACACACACATGCAGGCACACATCGATAACAAACACTCACTTTTAAGCATTTAAGAAATGAGCAAAGAACACCGGCAATTGCGAAAATTATATTTAATAAATACACACCAAACTCACACAACAGTGACAGCTGTCAATTGGCAGAATAATAAATTTAATAAAATTCACGTTTGTTTACAAAACGAACGACAAAAAGAATCTCTATTTTTCACACCCGTTTTGCACAGATTTTAGAATTGTTGCAAGTTAGCAAACACACAAACACATGCATATGCACTTGATATTTATTCTTTAATTTAGCAGAAAAAAAAAATAAAACAAGATGCACTATTGCGTTATAACTTCTTTTAACAAACGTTTTGCAGCGCCGTAAGATAATATTTTACAAGTTTTTTTTTTGTTTAAGCAGTTTTAAATAATTTGTTTAATTAATAAATAATTGTTTAAAAAAATATAAGAACTTGAAGCACTTCAAAGAATTAAACAAGAGCGGGCGCTGGCGACTACCCCACATTAGACATCCAAACCGTATGAACTCACGACAAATACTGACACTAGCAGAAACATAAAAATAAAAATACAATACGGCCCAACACTGGAGCCAACCAACGACGAACACAACCCAACAAGCAACAACACAATCCAACATTAAACCAAAAACAAGAAACACAACTTCAATATCTGTTCAATGAAGAAAGAAACTAAAAACAAAAACACACTCAAACTAAAACTAAAACAAAATGTTTAAAAGAAACTAAAGAATTGCTTTTGTTTTAGGTTTTCTTTTTTCTTTTTTTTTTTTTGCTTTTCAATGTAAGCATGAATGTGCTGGATGGATTGTTATTGTTGCACCGATAAACTTAAGGCCGGCACAAAAACACTGCACACTGGCATTGCAGGCATAATATTTAAAAAAATTAGATTTTATGGTCTTTAATTTTTTCATTTTAAGTAATTATTATTAATTGTTATCCTGAAGAAGTTATACAGAGGATATCGAAATACTGAAAAATATATATGTATGTAAATAAGTTGTTAAAGTTATTATTTTATAATAATAACTTATTTCTTAAATTACTAATAATTTTGTAGCAATCATTTAAAAACTCAATTTTAAGGAAAGGTTAATTTTTGTTTTAAGTGTTCATAACATGACTTTAGCGTTAATTTAGATGGTCTAATCGAAGGCTGTAGTTTTGTCCATTTAATTCTCTTCAATTGCAGTAAAAAAACAATTTTCGTTTCCAATTGGTAAAAATTGAAATTAGGCATGAGTTGTCGCGTGAGTCATGGAAAATTAGGATATTTTTTATATTTTTGGTAAAATGAACGTTTTATCCAAGGATATAGTTTTATGCCTTTAATTATCGTCAATTTTAATTTAAAAAAATAATTATCGTTTGCAGTTGGTCACGATTGATATTAGCCATGAAATTTTGCCCTATGAGTTGTAGCGTGAGTCACGGAAAATTAGAATATATATTTTTTTTATATTTTGAGTAGAATGAAGGTTTTTTTTTCAAGTGGTGCTTATTAGCAAATAAAGAAATAAAATTCTAAAATAAAAATATTTTGCATCCTAACTTCCGTAGCGTACGTCACAATTCGAGTTCTTCCAAAAAATTGCATTAAAAATCTTGCAATTCTAATTTTATTGTCTTGCATTTTCAACCGCAGTCATTATAAATAGGCCATACCAAAGTACACAATTATATTTACATGCTCTGGAATTGAAAAATACAACACTGCAAGATCTATCAAACTTTCAATTTAGCTTATCAAATATTAATGTGAGCTCTCATATATTATCACGCACATCTAAGCACATATGCAATTCAAAATAAAATGTGTTGCGACGAAGTCAAGGCAGCTTTTATAACGTATGAATACATCAAAGATATTACAAAAGCTCTTGTCCCTTTTAATTTAAATTAATCAGGTCGAAGAAGAAACAAGTATTTGACTTGATTAAGGAATTGGAGATATGTAACATGCGTCACAAAGCGTTCGCAGCTGCCATTAACTGATTTAAAAATTGTCTTCTATAAATTTTTGTTGTAGGAATTAGATTTTTGCCAGCTTTAGTATGCAAAATGCGCCAACAATTAGAATATAGCACTTCAATTTTCAAAGTTATTTAATGTTTGGTAGCGTGCGTCACAAATTTAAGATCAATTATATCGCGGCAAATATCAGTAAAATATTATGTTTTATACCGTTTTAGTACGGAAACGTGTACGAATGCAGGGTTCGTCAAGCAAAATATGCCCTTAAGTACTCGTATGTTAAGCTAAGGGCACACTGTGTTATTTTCTTAATGACAGCACAAATTTTTTAATGATTAATCAAGAAATGGCAAATATATGTATAACTCTCATCAGTTATATTTAGTATTACTTATTTCTCATCAAGCCCCACTGTGCGCTGTAGACTAAGAGAGATGTATGACCATATGACGAGTAGACGGGCTGATAAAACTCCAAATTTTGTTTAATTCTCAATTCTTGTTACTTGCCCTATTCCGTTTGTTCCGCAACAAATTGCAACTGGATTTTCATCAAGTGATACATTTAAAATGGTACCAAATTTATTTCTAAATAGTACTAATTGCCCCCTGGTAGGTATCTATATCAGCGTGTTTATACCTATAACTTGTTTAACTTTAATTATGGTTCTTTAACAACAACAATTATTCTCGGCTACTCTTTTAACATTTTTTAATTACTTGACTTCATACAACTGTAACTCTAGTGGTTCATCAGAGTTCAAATGTACATTAGCGCGTGCAGATATTTACACCAAAATGTGTTAAAGAAAAATTGGTTAAGAACTTGCCATTCATCCGTTATATATGTAAGTAAATAAATGAATGAATCCTAAAAGCAAAATACAAAGGAACTATCAAAGCGAATTGTTTACAACACTCAGTGTTGCCATAGTATGCATTTCATTCATGGCTATGAATGTAGTTGGTTGCTTTTTTCCGAACTGGTGAAAGCTTGTGGTTAATAGGAATTTTAAAAATTTAGAAAACAACTCAGATTTGCTGGAAGCTCCTTAAAAGTTAAATTGAAGAATAACGTGATGTTTACCTTTTGATATAACAAAACCACAAGCCTGACAACTCTTGAATGCTCTCGCTCCCCCATGTGAAACAAAGTGTTAGTTAACAAGAACAAGCATGAGATTGAGAGAATGAAAAACTGAAAGAATAGTTTTTTCCAAAAAAAAAAAGAAAAAAAAAAGAAGAGAAAATAACAATTGCAGTGCGCATGCATTTGAACTCAGCTGACTTTGTTTATTATCAATTCCAATTTATGTGTTCTTTATTGTTGTTTGTACAATATTTTATTGTGCGATGTTGTTGCTGGCTGGCATCGTGTTTGTTGTAGTTGCTGCCAGTTCTGTTTGGGCTTTCTACATTTGCAGATTTTCCAAGTGGAACGGAACGAACTTCCGTTAATTGCATCGTATTGAGAAGAACTAAACTAGTAAACAGTAACAACAACAACAACAAAAACAATATGCCTATATTACTGAAGAAGAAAATTTAATAGTACAACAACCAGCAAACAAAAATATGTACATATTTACAACAAAGACTACCCAGGCATGATTTTTCCATGGAATTAATGTTATTAAAATTATGCTTGATGGGTTAATGCATATTTATGTTTTTTCATGTTTGGAATCAATGTTTTATTACACGTTACACACATCCCTGTATACCTACACACGTACAGTACATGTGTATGTTTGCTTGTGCTTAGTGGAGTGCAAGAGCATGTGCGAAATCAGGGCCTATTGTTTGCTTTTCGTTCCAAACTACAAGTGGCCATTATTTGATGGCGTTGCCAAGACAGACATGATAAATTATTGGTTTGTCTATGTTTAGAATTTCTCAACTGAAATCTGTGATGGAAATCTTGTTTAGAACAGCAAAACAAATTAATAATGCAACAGAATAAAAGTGCAAAGAAATGTTTCGCGCTATTGTAACTTGATAAGTTAAGATCTTCATGTATAGAAATTATTTATATAAAATACCTACACATACATGCATACATTAATACATATTACATATTTATGCTTATAAACGCAGCTTGAAAATTAAGTTTTAAAATGAAGCCGGAATTGCAATAAAAGTTTTATAAATACTCTTTACTAGTGGAGTCAAGAACCGGGTGCATTATACATGTTCTTTTCTAAAAAGCAATTTATATATTTCCCCTTTTTTTCTTTTAAATTTGCCCTTTTACGGAGTTTTCGAATAAACATTCATTTCGTAAGAGATGGTAGATTAATTTCTAACAAATGCTCTATTTCCAAAGTACATAATTCGTCCATTATGATAGAAAATTGCAAAAAATGCAGAATTTTTTTGCTGAAAAAGAAAATTGGCATATTAAAAAAGATTTTTTTTTTCAACAAACATATTCCGCAAAACGATGAAAATTGAACCCACTACCATTGAACGGGTAGGCTAGTATTGTTACCCCCATCAGAAACAGTGGCATGCTAACGATACGACCCCCATGGGAGATTTTGAAAAAATTAATGAAAATAATTCTGCAGTTTCTAAATAAGTAGTCCGATTGTTTTAAAGTATCGCCAAGCATTTAAAGACAAAAAATTATAAAAAAAAAATAATGGCATACATTTTTATTTATTAATATTTTCTGCTGAACATTTGCCCTTAGGCAAAAACTTATTGAATTAATATAATGGCAACAAAAACAATGGAGACTTGTTTGTACACTGTGAAAAACTCCCAAAAAAAATTCAAAATCTCAAAATAGGGATTGTTAGTTTTCCACTGTATTTTTCATACTTTTCCACAGACGCAAAATTTTTCCTTTTATAAAATGTGGGTCTTAAAAGGGTTTTAAATTTTTTTTAATTCAAATGAAAAATTAACGCACTTTTTTACCCTAAAAGGGTAATAATTCGAATTTTTTTAAATGTGAACTTACAATTTTTATAACTTCTACCTGAGCAATGAATGCGTTTCTACTAAAAATTTTTTATACAGGGTGTTTTTTATTGAGGTATAGAACTTCGAATTGAAATAAAACACAAGAAAATCGTTTTAATGTCCATCAATTTGGCTTTATTGGAAGGATAATTTTATGCCATTAATGTTTAAATATGATTTCGGGCATGTGGCCGCCGCGGCTGGCTCGAATAAAGCCAATTCTACAGGTCCAATTTTCAACCACTTTTTCGAGCATATGGGGCCGTATGTTGGCAATAGCGCCACGAATGTTGGCTTCCAAGTCCCCTAACGTTTCTGGTTTGTTGGCGTAGACGAGCGACTTCACATATCCCCAAAGAAAATAATCCAATGGTGTCAAATCACACGATCTTGGTGGCCAATTGACAGGTCCATTCCGCGAAATTATGCGCTCATCGAATGTTTCCTTCAATAAATCGATTGTGACGTGCGCTGTGTGGCATGTAGCGCCGTCTTGTTGGAACCACAACTCATCCACATTCATGCCATCCAATTCGGGAACAAAAGTTGATGGACAAAGCTCCAATTGCTGTGCACGGTGGCGAATCGATTCATTCGGGTCCTCTTCAACACTTTGCTCTACAGCGGCAATTGTTTCTTCGGTGCGCACTGTTCGACGTCTCTGCGGATGCGTATTATCACATAGAGTAAACGTAGTGCGAAAACGATCCATGGTTAACCGAATTAATTGCTCTGATGGACGATTATGTCGACCATAAAATGGACGGAGCTTGCAGTAAACTTCGCGAACTGAACCATTACTTTCGAAATAAATTTGCACGATTTGCAAGCGTTGTTCTTTTGTCAACCTGTTCATGATGAAATGGCAAACCAAACTAAATATTAATCACTTGACAGCTGACAAAATGGGCGCCAGTTAAAAAAGTGATGCCAACTTAAAGTTCTATACCTCAATAAAAAACACCCAATATTTACATTTTTTAGTGTAACATCTCCTAGACAGACTTTGTTTTTAGAAAATCTGCCTGCTAAAAATGTTTTTTCTTAGGTAAAAACTATCAGCTTGTCGTAGACTTAAATTTATCAAAACCTCGGTATGGCCCCATTTTGGAGGCATAAAGCTCCAATTTGAAGCTTAAACTCAGCAATAGATTTTCAAATGCTGTATGGAATTTCATTACAATCAGACTACCCGCTTAGAAATTATTTCTACTTTTTTGTTCAATATGCCCCACTGTGCGCTGGTTTGAACATTGAATTGGAGTAATTAGGGGTCAAAGGCAGTCTGTATATATGTAAATATTAATAGAAGTGGAAGGTGTAATAAAGAGTTTGAAAGTCTGGATCGGTTCAAGGACGAATAAGAAGGACTTGTTGGTAAGACTGATCTACATATTTTTATTGAAGTGAACTTGAAGAGATGGACAATAACGTTTGCTTTCATAGAAAATTGTTCAAAGCAATCAATTACACATGAAACATATTTTTTTATAGTGAGTGTTGCATCCTATTATCCTTCCCAGGTGTGATATTTGGTTCTTTTCAATATTTTCCAAAATCAAAGTTATTGTAAACGCTTTGCTTAAAGAAACTTCAGGGTTCACTCTCATAAGCATTCCAAAAGGGAAAACCAATGAAATTTCTATTTAACAATGTGAACGCACTTTAATACTTAAATCCCATCTTTATGGACAATGAAAGATTTTTGAACTTTATTTGCTGCACGAAAAAGTTCACTAATTTAAGGAATTCGTTTCATATTTTCTTCCAAAGACTTTTCACTTTTTTTTCATGGCAATTCAAAAGTTTTGTGCAAGTGTTTGTGTGTATGCATGTGTTCCGTAAAGATTCCCTTGTTGTCTGGTGTACGTCTACATACCAGTCAGTTTAATGTCCTGCGTGATCCTTAGCATTTTACTTTTTGTTTGTTGTAATTGCTGTTGTTGTTATTCCTCTACCAGATATAGTTTCATTTCAATTCTTTCAGTCAGTCATTATTTCATTCATTCATTCATTTATTTGTTCGTTCCTTCAAAGCATTCAGTCAGTTAAGCTGTCTTATGGTAATAATTTAAGTGCTTTATGGTGTTTGAGACAAAACACATGCTAACAAACAGTGAAACAGTTGCTGTTTCAGTTTTAAAGCTCTGCAACAGACCCAAGTGAACAAACATCCATATAAACAAGACACTCACTAATACATATAAATTAAAGGATTTAAATAAAGGATAACAGAGACAATTTATAAATTGTCATACATGTGCAAGCATAATTTGTTAAGGATATTTTTTTTTCTTTTAGTTTTTTATTTAAGTCTTTGTGGTTTCGTATTTTATTTTTAAATTTTTTTATAGTTGATGGCTTCATAAATTTTAAAGGTCATGGTTTAAGTAAAAGTAGATACTTTTGTCTGTTGTCTCAGTAATATTATTAGCACATGGAGAATTGGAAGAATGTAAATTTGGTGCTTGGAATAGAGCTTTTTAAATTAAATTAATTGATAGTTAGAAAAATTGCTACATACATAAGGATTTAATATCGTAGGAAATATGGCGCCTGTCTGGTATTGCAGAATCTCGAGAAACATTTTTTAGACCCTTCAGAGTTCTATCCAATTATGTAACACTACAAATTTAGCATAAAAACCTGCTCGCAAAAAATTTTTATAATCTAGTTGCAAATTCGGTCACTTTTCATTTAAAGTACTTCAATGATAAAAAGAAAATATTTATATTGTGCATATTTACATATAAATACCTTTTATATCATATAACTTTCATACGTATTGGCCAACGATTTCATGCTAAAAGTGTACCACAAAATCGGTAGGCGATAAGCGCACCTGACAGTTTTGCTCTGATATAAACGATTTTTGGCAAGCAATATTTTCTAATAAAGAGCTAAACAAAGTCTGCTATTTTTATGGGTTTGCTCTTATAGTTCACAAGATATTAGACTAACAAGTATTTTAATTTTTACTTTTTACTTTCCCTGGCCCTTTGTTTCGTTAGAGTCATATCTTATCCCTTGTTTTATTAAAAATTTTAAAACAAATAGTAAAATAGCAATACTCACTAAAGAGTCTTTTACAATTTATGTTGAAATTTTTAAAATGGTTGATATTCTTTTTTTTCATAAATAAGTGTGTTAATTATTTCCTAATTCTCAAATAGTTTGGCAAAAATTTTTACCTACTTCATACATATTTAAGAGGTGTACTATATGCCATTTTAAGTCTATTAATAGACAGATTGTCCTTTAGTGGACAGATTGTAAATAAAGAATTAAAAAAAAAGTCGGTTACAATATAAAAAACTTTTTCAAAATTTTCATCATTGAATTTTGTCAAATAGACCCATTTTTATGGCCATTAAGAAGTTTGAAGCCTGTTTTATCTAATCGTAAGGCTTAATTTAAACTGATTCACAATCGATGTTAAAATTTCCAAAAATATTTTCTAAATCTGGTGCAAAATAAGAAATATATTGAAAAATCGATGTTAGAAGATTTTTTGATAAATGAGGGGTTTTCAAAACCCTAATTTTAAGGCAAAATCTAATTTTACGGCAACTGCAGCATTTTTAAGCTAAATGAGCATTTTCAGTTGAAAATATTGATAAATAACTATTTTATAATGTTGAAGACCCTTTTGAATTGAAATATGTATATGGCAACACTATGTGAGGAAAATGTAGTTGAAATCCAGCGTTGTCAACTTTGAAATTTTGAAAAGCACTAAAGTGGGACAAAAAACGCGTAACTTTTTAAAAAAAGCACTAAATATATATATTTTTTTATTTTAATTGCCTTTTATTTAAAATATGATTTTATTTAATTTCTTTTCTATTTTACACATTTATTAACAAAAAATTTATAAAATAAGAGATCATTTATTACTATAGTATTCTATTATTTTTAAGCTTAAGGTCTCTTTATTTTTATTTAAAATATTTTATTTTTCAATATTTCGTCACTCCTTTGTGTGACTTGTTCAGGAAATTAATTATTTTTAAATAATTAATTTCCAATAAAAATAAAGAGACCTTAAGCTTAAAACTAATAGAGTACAATAATTCACATATTACATTAATTCACATATTAATTCAGATATTACACTAAAATATAACTCAACATATTGTATATATCGCCATAGAAAATGCAATAAATTTTACATTGTTTTTTATTCTCCTATAAACTTTTAAAGTGATGCACTTTCTCTGCCATATTTTATTTCTTTTAAGGTAACAAAAGTAAAATAACGTTTAAAATAACAAAATATATTCTTATAACAACGAATGAATTTCAATTTGTATTTGTTAAAGGTCAATATCAAAGTCCGTGAATTCCTCATCACGGTCATCTGCCTATAATACCGTTTTTATTTCATATTCCAACGTTTTATAAACCATTTTTGTATTAATATGAATATTGAACCCATATGGAATTTCGTACGTTTCGCAACAAGAATTTTCCCTTTTAAGTCCGGTTTTGATTTGTAAAAGCGCATTAACCTAATGCAGCGACATTCGGTTGTAAATTTTCTTTTTAAAAGATTCATTGAGCTAAAAACTCGTTCTACTTCAGCATTGGAATATGGTAAAGATAAAAGTTTAATAGCAAAATTTTTTATTGTCTGGTGTCACCGAATGAAAAAAAAGCACCAAAAAAAGCATTAAAAACCAAAAAGCACGGAAGCCAAAATTTTTCGCGTAATAAATTTTAAAAAGCACTAAAAACAGTGCTAAAAGCACTGAGTTGACAACGCTGTTAAACTCACCTTTTTGCCAGAAAGAGTAAGAGTAATAAATTATGTCTATGTTGGTAGCATTGCAGTCAGCAGAGTGGCCATATTTTCATATTTCATGCAATATGTGAAACGACAATAATTGTTTGGCCTTTTCCCGAATATTTTTACTGAGATATACAATTTATTTTAATATATTCTCTTGTTTAATAAAAAAAAGAGTAAATTAAAGCCTATAAATGAAATATTTAAATTGAATAACAAATATTTATCGTTATCATAGGAAACCACACACATCAATATTGAATTACTTACATTTCCTATAAACCGCAAACACAAACACACTCTCGCACCTTTACGAAGGTACGCCAGTTACGGAAAAACGTATGCACATTGTGATTTCCTTATTTTGATGACTACTAAACGAACAATTCCCAAGTTTGTAATTGTTTGTTTATCGATTTCAAATTATGTAAAAGATTAAATTAAAGCAACTGGCTGCAACAGGGCTTTCAACTTTGCCAGAGACGACTGTTAAGTCTAGCATTACACCAGAAAACTGAAAACAAACACCCAACAATTTCAATGTGTTTTTTTGAGTAGGAGTAGCAAACAGTTCAAGACAGATTACAGATCGAATATTTACAATATTTAAGTAGAGAAAAAGTGTTGTTGTTGTTGATGTTGTTGCCATGTTGTAGCATACAACTGACACGTGCGTCATTTAACAACAATAAATATTAAAATGAAACTCTTTTTAAATCACAAATTCTAACAAACAAAAATACACACTCGGCTACAGCAGAATTAACATGTTGTTGTACAATATTTATTTTTTTCTTGTACGCGTGCCAGTAACGCAAAAACAGAGACTTGCAAACAGCTACACGTGCTCTCAGTGCGTATTATGCTCCCATCCTGGGATTTATTCACTCCCCAGTATGTCTAAGAGCTTTAGTTATCCTGTTTTACTAATGCACACAGCCAAACAAACAATCAACAAATCCTTGTCAAAAAAGTACGGCAACAAGGTTGGCTATCCTCCCCCCTCTCTTTTGGAGGCAAGGAATTTTGTTACATTTGAAGTCTTTGCACACACACACACACACAAACACACGCATTTGCCAAATGGGGATAAACTAAAGGACAGACAGGCAGGATAGAAGGATAGCTACAAAACACATTTTAACTTTGCTAATTTGCATTAAACCACAAAAGCCAACAAGGATTTCCTTTTATTTGACAGTAACAACAGCAACAATATTCAACCACCATTTTCGAAAAGAAATCGCAAAATAAACAACAAAAGGAGCTTTTTTCCAAGGAGGCCAAGAATTTAAACAAAAAAATTTTAGTTGGTGGTAGGGGAAGAATTTTGGTTAAGGAGCTTAAAGAAACCTGACATTAGAATTCTCGTATTTCGTAGAACGATATTCAGGTGGTCTAGAAAATAATACCGTAAAATGTTCATTTATCAATAAAGAATTTCAGAAAAACAAATGAAATTAATTTCTGAGATCCCCGCCAAGATTCCCAAAAAAATTTTCAAAATCTCCAAAAAGGGAATTTTCATTATTTGCACTATTTAAAAAAAAACCTTCATTAGGTGGTTAAGAATGTTTTAAAGACGAACCATATCTGGCTTTTCACATAATTGTCTTATATACAATCCTTAAAGAAAGTAAAAGTTTAAAAGACGTTGTCAAGGGAAATACTTTTTGCCATCCTGGCAATAAGACGTTTTTCAATTCAAGGTTTTGGCACACAAAACAACAACAACAACAAAAAGTGAATGTCACTCAGTTTTGCAACTGCAAACAAAAGCCGTGGATTTCCAGGAACTAACAAATTCCTTACAAAAAAAAACAATATGTTCTGCGTTTTCTGCAGGATATTGAACACGAAACTTTTACTTTTGCTTGTGTTGGTTTTTATGTAATTTCTCCATGTTAAAGTTGCATGGAACTTTTGTTTTTTTATTTATTATTGCATAAAATCCTTGTCAGTTGCAAAAGGACACGTGTGACCCACTCCGTGGAAATTAAAATCATGAAAAAGGTATTTTTGTTTTTGTATTACAATTTATTATTGTGGTTTTTGCCGTTATAGCGTTCTGTGTTGGATATTTAATTTAAAAGAATAAATAATGGAAAGTCTAGCAATTTGTTCGTCTGCTTCTTTTTTTTTTAACGTTCGACTTGAGTTTTGTCTGTCTAATGGTCGTTTTTCATAATGCACGCGCGTATGGGTAAATAATTTGTTCGGTTTTTTATTTGTTCATATTTTTTTCTTAATTTTCTAAAAAAAAAAATATTATTACAGTTTGCTACAAAATTTGTTGTTTTATTTGTGGTCGAAACGACGCCATAGTCTGGCGCACTGGAAGAAATACTTCAAAACGGAAACATTTTTCATTTCCGCTTCTTTTACATTTAGTGTTGTAAATCTCCATTTGTTACCTTCTGTGGTAGAAATGGTGAGTGAAGTGATACAGGAAACTTAATCTGCTATTGCGTTGTTACATATTAGAGCAATTATTGCAACAAATCTGTTGCGAATTAGAAGTATCATATGTATTAAATTGTGAAGCCATTTCATCAATTACTGCTTACATATTCCCCCTTATTCCGTAACTAATTGTCGACGTCAACGTCAAGGCAGTACCAAAAATGGGATATGTACATAATCGTTGTGGTGAATATTCTCTAAGGGCTCCAAACTAGCAAGAGGTTGTTAAAAGATATGGTCTTGTTATTGACGTCGACAAATAGTTACAGAATATGGGGGAATTTATTTCGCCTATAATCGATTGCTGCTGATAAGGATTGTGATGTATCGGGAATGATGTTGTTGTCATCGCATCGGCAATAAGCCATTACCTACAGTATTTTATTTATCACGGCCGTCTTGAGCATTCCTATTTCTTACTGTTATATATTACACTGATTATCGTCGCAACTGTTCTGTTTGTCGTGAAATTACGGTAAATAATTTCAAACTTAAGTAAACTCCGTCGAAAGAAGAATACAACACGTGACTGTGCCGTAAATTAGCTCGCTACAAATATATAAGTAAAATTTTATATACAAATACGGCATAGTATTTTTGTGGTACACTTTTAAATATTTTATAGTCCCTCAATATTGATAGATCATGTATGGGTTGAAAGGTATTTTTGTGTAGATATGCAAAATTATTTAGCCACTTGGGCCAAAATCCCTCCAAGATGACACACACACTCATGGTCTGTAAATTGACCTTTCATGGCCTATAAATATTTTCACAAACTCAACTCAACTATTCCAATTGTTGTATGTGATAGAAGACACTCCCATAATAATTTTTTATTTACTGGCAGTGCATGCCAAATCCTTATTTGGCCACTGGGGCCAAAATCCCTCCAAGATCACACACACACTCATGGCCTGCAAATTGACCTTTAATGGCCTGAAAATATTTTCACAAACTCAATTCACCTATTGCACTTGTTGTGTATGACAGAAGACACTCCCATAATCATTTTGTACTTACTGGCAATGCGTGCCAACTCTTTATTTGGCCACTTGGGCCAAAATTCCTCCAAGAGCATATACAAGTTGATAAATATTATAAAATGCATGAAGAGTTCATACTCTGTTTTGGGACTTTAGTTTAGAAATTATAATCATATTGTTATATAATTTTATTATAAATGATCAAAAAATTTATTAAATATGAATTTTGATAAAAAAAAAACTTCACTGATTACCATTTAGTTACGTCATAACATATTTAAGTTCACACGTTGACGTAAGCAGTTACGTTGTTTCGTAACTGCTTACGTCAAAACATATTTAACTCGGCATATTTAGTATCTTCATACACGTCAAATAAACACTATTAATTTCAAGAAATTAATTTCACTATTATTTTCTTAAAATTTTAATTTAATATAATTTTTAAAGCACTGACAAATTGTTCACAATAGAAACCACGAGTGCTACTCCCAAGCAATTCACAATAGTAAATTTTATTCCCAAAATATTCACAATACCTACGTGTTGGGAATTGGGGGAATACACCAAGCGGGTGAAGTAGGAATGAATTACATGGGAACTAAACTTTGGGAACTTTTTTTTTTAAAATGCTATAAAAAAAATACTGAATATTTTCTCAATTTTCTTGTTTTATTTGAAAGTACAATCTTTCCGGTTAATAATATAAAATAATTTCATTCAAATGGCTGCATGGCCCGATAACGATCGTCATTGACTGTAACGGCCACTCCTTGTTCATTTTCGAAGAAAAATGGCCCAATTATGGCTCCGGACCAAAATCCCTACCAAACAGTGACTCGTTTTGGGTGCGTCGGCTTTTCAATGTATGCGTGCGGGTTTTCCCTGCCCCAAATGCAACAATTTTGCTTGTTTACATACCCGCCAAGATCAAAATTAACTTCATCTGAAAAGATGATTTTCTTTTTGGCAAAATCGGCATCTTCTGTAAGTCGATCACAGCCCCACTTACCAGCACTAGTTGAAAAAAACGTTAGATTGCGGACCCTATATAAACTTATGTAAATATTATTTTAGAAAGAAAAATAATTCATTATTTCGGAATCGGGAACGTAATTTCAAACTACGCTATAATAATACACCGATTCCCAACACATTTCCCGAGGAAAGAAAGTCTTGTAGCAGTTTTTCTCTTAAAAACAAATCGCTATTTTTTACTGCATTCAAGTCGCTTACAGTGTTTTGCAATTTAGTTAAAGTTAGCGCCATTTCACATTATTTCTTATTAGCCTGCCTTATTTTAGGCATTTTCTTTTAAGTCCCCTATAAAAAGTCGCGCACATTTACATACACGACTTTTCCTTCGCATCTTTTTATATATATGATATAAGTAAGAGTACGAAAAAGACGACGCAAAATTTCCAAAATCACCACGAATTTTTATTTCGGAACTTTTTCACACCTCACCAAAATTATAAGGCATTCACAATAGGGACTGATTATAAAATTTATAAAATATTTAAGAAAATTTTATTAAACCAAAGTTTTGTTGTTGTCTTGAAATTGATTAAATATCATGGCGAATGGTATAGAATATATTTCCTTAATCAATTTAACCAGAATAATATTCGCAATACAATTAAAGTTCATATTTTTTTTCTCTCTTTTAATTTCTGTCTATGAACTCTTCGATGGGTGACAAATGTCCAATGACTAATCAACAAATCAGTAGGCTAAGCAGGTAGTTAACAGCGATTTTGTCAGGAAGGCAGTCAGTCAGCCAGCTATTGGTAAGCAAGTTATGTCTAACATTAAGTTTAACATGAGGATTCATTAGATTTCCGTTTATTTATTTTTTCTCTATTATTTTCTTTTTGTCTTCGCATTTTATTTGTTCTAAACAATTGTGCACATTTAATGTTCATAGACATGCACTTAAACGTAACAAAATTTTATAAAGTAGTCGACGAAACATACTTATTCGGTTAATACTTACATGTTGGCAATTTAGCAAAATATTCGTATATATGTACGAATATTCACATGTATTTCTTTCAATATTTGCAGATAATCGCACATGCATGCAAGTTTATATGCAAGCGTATTCCATAAAATTTATTATGGGTGATTGCATTTTTAATTTCAGTTTTAAAAGTTCACTGCAAATAATATTTTTACTCTGCTTGTTTCATATTTTCACCGCCAAAACCCATCCATAAAAAAATCGCTGCCCCAAATCGGGATGAAATAATACAGGTGGCATTACTAAAATTAACATATACAACAAAGAGAGAGAGAGAGAGAGCAGCTGTAGTCCTCTTGTCCACTGAATACTTCAAAAATTATTGTTAAGAAATTTTTTAAACAATTTTTATTTTTTAACTCATAAATTTTTAAACCAAACAACTACCAGTTATGGAATACCCCATATTGGCTTGCTTAAATGCATGTTGAGGAAAAAAAAGAATGTTTCACTATAAAAATCATATCAAATGCATTGCAATTGAAATAAAGTTTAAGCGGCTTTTGTCTTAAAAGTCAACTTCTATTAGTGACTGGACTTAATGACCAGACCATCATTTACAAGGCACAAACACACAAATTGTGCACAGTCATACTTATACCGGTTCCAAAGATCATCAAGTGTCTGAGCTGGAGGAGCACATGTGTGTTCCTTTGCAACAGCATGGAGAATAGTTTAATAGTTGCAGTTGGTTTTATGTACAGATTTTGTATCACTAAGAGACTATTAAATATTTTAAAATATATATGGAAGTAACAGTGGGACGAATGTTAAATTAAAGCAGCGGTATTAATAATGAAACTGAAGAATACATTCTACATTTATTATTATTAATTATTTTGAAGACAGTTTTTGATTTGCTATTGTGATTGTTTTTTGTAGCGAATTCTCAAAATTTAAATATATGGCAACACTACATCGTACAGAAATAAATTCACAAGGCCAATAAGAATGAGAAAATTAGGTTATAATTTAGCTAAAGAGAAACTCCCAAACAATTCACAATAGAAGCTTTTACTTATAAAATATTCAAAACACCGATTAGTTGGAAATGGGAGCACAGATTTGCTTCCAAACAACTCATTTTCATAACATGTGCATAGAGGTTGATTGCTTTCCCGCTTTCAGTACTACGAAACACAAATAAACGCTTTTAAATTTTTTCAAATATCCACATTTTCCTTAGCACAAAATATTTATAATTCACAATAAGAACTATTAATCTCAAATAATTCACAATAGAAATCTCTACTCGCAAAATACTCACCACACCGATATGCTGGGAATATATTCCCATTCCTGTTATTTCCAAAACACTGAGAAGGTCTTCACAAAATAAAGGAAGCCTGAAAACGAACTGAGTTTTTGGAAAATATCTAGAAAATATAAAATTTATTTTTTTTGTCATATAAAATCCAGAATCACGGGAAAGAAGTTTGAATGAAATCTTGGAATATTTATTGAAATATTTAATATCTAATTCTTTCAGAATTCGGCCCACTATTTGTATTTCAATTTCATGACTGGATTTAAGCCGTGCACATGTGTTGTACTTAAAGTGTGTGGTAAATGATGGTTACAAAACGCATATCAATTTACACACAATTTTAATTCTTCCTTTTGTTTTGCCGTTTGCTTTTTTTTTACATGAAAAGATTGCTTTTCGGATTTATGTTGTTTCACGTAGATATTTTATAAAAGTTTTCCTTTAATATTTGCCCCTGAACTAAACTGAAAGTAAATACAACAATTCAGGTGAAGAACTATATAATGACGAGTTTTCAACAGACAGCGGCAACAAGAGGTGCACAGTGGTGTGAAATAAAATGCGAGTGTTCCATATTTTTGCCGCTAGGAAACGCTACAAAGATTCAAAGTTAACAATATTTGGAGTGAAAAATGACAGCCACCTTAAAAATTTAATAAAATTAAAAGAAATCAATGTCATAGAAACGAAGTTGCGATTTGCGAAAACATTATGTAGTGCGTTTTGCTTTGGTATTATTATAATTAATTGATTTTTTAAATTTATTTTCCTCATACAAGTAAACGATATTAATAATGTGCATCAGCTAATTTAAGCTGTGTTTCCTCCTCACATTTATTGCTTACTGCTGTCATTGTTGTCGTCCCTGTCATTATTTTCATCGTCAACATCATTGTCAGCGTTTTAAGTGAGTAGTGCCAGGATTCCTTTTTTTTATTTATTCATTTGTTAATTCTTGTTTTCTTTGTATTCTTGTAATGCTATTGTCACGGTCTATACATTTCAGCCCTCCTCCACCCATTTAATTACTCGCTTTTCCATCTCAATTAAAGCCGTGTATTCGAAGTGTGTGTTGCGTATGTATGTGCAACAAAAGTAGCAACAGAAGAAACCAAAATGAAATTTTTGAGCACGGATGCGTTCAGGTATCGATTACAATGATTTCGCTTGTAACCAGCAGTTCGTAAAGTAGCGTTTTTATTCATGTAATATGGCAGCCTTTAAGGCGAGTGTTGTAAAATGATTACTTAAAGCATATTGCATTACAGTTATTTTCATTCACAATGAAAATTACTGTAATAAAATTAAAACTAGAGTAAACAAAAAAGAAACTAAAAATAATCAAAATAAACAATTCAAATTAATATAAAATGGATAAAAATTATATATTAACCATATTGTGATGTGCAGAGATATGTTTCCTTATTATTTTGATGGGAAAGAAATCAAATTAAAAAAATTTTAAAAAAACTGTCAAGAAGCAGTTAGAATCTCTTGTGTGTATGATGTAATTCATTATGGCAATTTAGAGGGCGAAGTCAGTGACGCATTTAGACAGGCCAATGCAGGAGTTAGACTCTTAGCAATTGACAACACGAACTGCTGGGTAGTACTATTTGTCATATTTGTGAAGTGCCGTGTAGCCAAATAGCTTTTTTTTAAATAGAAACGACTTTGGGATTAAATTTGTTCAATGGTTGGCTTTTAATTATGCGCTGTTTAAACTCATTATTTCCTGTTTTAAATTAGACAATTTTATTTTACTGTCCAAGTAAAAAAAAAAAGATAGTAATTCGGTTTAAACTAACAACAGCAAGTCTTAACTAACAGAATATATTAAGGGACATAAAAAAATGTTTACTACCAACACGGTTGTATTAATGGGATATTCACGCAAGCTCGAGGACCAAATTACTCCCATAACATTCGATATCGATTTAAATTTCAATACAGACTAAATACAAATTTTTATCGATATCGAATGCCGCAATTCGGCTCTAGATTCTGAGGGGACAAAATTAATGCCGCTACATAAAACAGCCATTGTGAATGGCAAACATAATTTTTCTTATCCATAAAGCATCATTGTGAATTAAAAAAAATTGTACATTGATTTTAAAAATACTCATATACGACTGTTTTTTTATTTTCTATTGTGAATTTAAAACACAATTTTTCTTGGCCATAAAGCATCATTGTGAATAACATTTAAAAAAAAATTTGAATGGATTTTAAAGAAATATGGCTGGTTTTATTTATGATATGTATAATCGAGCGAACTTTATGTCACTTTCTATGAAACATATTTATTGTCGGAAAACCATTTCTTTTTGGAAGTTAGTCTTCGACATATTCCAACATCTTATAATTTTAATTACTTGATTTTGACTGCGCAAAACTCCATACACAACAAAAAAATATAAGAATAAAAACATTTATAAACACATAAACATACACTTTGTTTCCTATTTTCATTCTATTTGATCTTTTTTAGGCGTTGAAATTTTGAATTATTTACTTTAAAGATTTTTTTTTTTTGGAGTTTATCTTTCACTATGTGAATTATTTTTTGTGGTTGTTTTTACTAACAGCCAAACGTGTGTGGGATGTCACATTGATGAGTTCGGCTGAAAGTCACTCAAACTACAGGCGGAATTGCCGGCTATCCTGCGCCAGCCCCAAAAGAATCGTCATACAAAATATTTTTTTGTTAATTCATATTCCTAAATATTACTTTCTTAAATGGTGCTCACATCATGCATGCAATTTTGGCCTTTTCATGTTACGTATTAAGTTAATACAGTCGAAATAATTATAAACCGGAAGATAGCTGACAGCCTTAGAGAGTACAAGGAAGATGTTGCGTCTGCATGTTGCTTCAAGTACGTACGCGACATAATTTAAACTTGAAAGAGTTTTAGTTTTAATTTTTGTTTAAAAAATAAAACTATTTTTTAATACATATTTACATGTGTATGTACATTTATTGGGGGCCTTTTCATAATGTATGGAAATCAGCTTTATAAAAAAGGTTGCACAGTGGGGGATTTTGCAATAGATAATATTTGCAAATAGTTTGTAATATTTATTCGAATAATATATATTTGAATAATATTTATTCGAATAATACATATTTGAATAATATTTATTCGAATAATATATATTCAAATAATATATATTTGAATAATATTTATTCGAATAATATACATTCGAACAGTATTTATTCATTTATTTATTAATTTATTATCATTTAATATATATATTTATATAATATTTATTCCAATAATATATATTCGAATAATTTTTATTCGATTAACATTTATTCGAACAATATTTATTGGAATAATATATGTATATATTTGAATAATAATTATTCTAATAATATATATTTGAACAATAGTTATTCGAATAATTTACATTCGAATATTTATTTGAATAATATATATTCAAATAATATTTATTCGATTAACATTTGTTCGAATAATATATATTCGAATAATATATATTCGAATAATTTTCATTCGATTAACATTTATTTGAACAATATTTATTCGAATAACATATATTCGATTAATATATATTCGAATAATATTTATTCGAATAATATTTATTTGAATAATATTTATTCGAATAATATACATTCGAACAATATTTATTCATTTATTTATTAATTTATTAACATTTAATATATATATTTATATAATATTTATTCGAATAACATATATTCGAATAATTTTTATTCGATTAACATTTATTCGAACAATATTTATTCGAACAATATTTATTGAAATAATATATATTTGAATAATAATTATTCTAATAATATATACTTGAATAATAGTTATTCGAATAAATTATTTTCGAATATTTATTTGAATAATATATATTCGAACAATATTTATTCGAATAATATATATTCAAATAATATTTATTCGATTAACATTTGTTCGAATAATATTTATTCGAATAATATATATTCGAATAATATTTATTCGAATAATATATATTTGAATAATATTTATTTGAATAATATATATTCGAATAATACTTATTCGAATTATATATATTCGAATATATATATTCGAATAATATTTATTCGAATAATAGCTATTCGAATAATAGTTATTCGAATAATATTTATACAAATGGTCCCCGAAAAAAGTTTGAAAAAATTTTTAATTTAGTTTTTAATCGTGCATGTCTTAAACTATAACCGGATATCCTTACAGAATAATAAAATTTTGTTTACTTTTTTTACGCAGAAAAGCTGCCTGCAAAAAATTCCAGAACTTTCAATTTGACAGGGGTTTAAATTTCTCATAACCTCAAAGTGACCCACTTTGGGAACTTATGGTTCCGAACGCTTTATATTTACAAAATCAAAACTCTAAACTTAAGTTCAGCTTCTTAAATGCTGTATTAAATTTTATTAGACACGGACTAACCGTTTAACTAACGCAGAATTAGTTATTTATACTTTTTTCCAAAATTCCCCACTGTGCTATAGTTAAATTTATATTTTTAAGAATTATTGTTAAACACTGGAGTTTTCAATTTTAATCGTGTTCATAATTTTTCCAAAAAATGTTAAAAAAATTCCAAAATATTATTGAGATGCTCTAATAAGTATTGGAAATTTTTGTTTAAGCTATAACTATTTCCAATTATAATTAAATAAATAATTTTCCCTCAGCGCTGAACAATCTCTCATTTTTGTAAATATTTCATTTGCATACAATTTGCTTATCATTTGACATGTTGCATCCTTTTTTGTGTGACGGCAGTTTTCAAATGTTTTTCAATTATCTCATGAAACTTTTTTCATGTCTCCTTCATGGCAAGAAACAAAAGAAAGTCAAAGACATTGTTATAAATGAAAAATAAAGGCAAAAAAACAACAACAACTGCAACAACAAAATGTGACGTATGAAATGCAAGATATCGTATCGGAAAATTATATTGTCTGCAAAGTTTTCGTCTGCACTTTGGTTTATAATATTGACAGTTACAAGAACACAAAAGGTGCGATGTATTTTAACCAAAAAGCACTCTATTTTTATGAAAAGTTGTAGTTTACATTTTAGCTTTAAAGCAATACGAAAATGTAAATTTAAAATGAGTTTTTAATATGACGGCGGGCTCGCGACACGTGTAATAGCGAAAACGATGGCTGTCCCCATAAAATGAACCAAAGAAAGTGGACTATCAATGGCTCTTAATGTTTCCCAAGGTTATAGTTACAACTGAAAGAAAAATGCATATTTAAAGACAACAATAAAATAAATATGGTGGGTCATATGACTCAGTATGAGGTTGGGATAGGAAAATACACTGAAAGAAAGAAGTACACTAATGGAGTGTGTAGTCTATGCGGAGCTGAGTTATTAAAGTTGAGGTCAAATTATTCTTGCATGGAGCGCCTGGGGGTCAAAATTCCGACCACTTGACATTTACGGTTAAAATTATTGTTTATTCTTTCTTCTAGTTAAGCGTTATTCAGCCTTTCGGACTATATTTTTTAGTTCTATTTTAGTGTAAGAAAGAGGGTTACGCTTAAATTCATATAAAAGACATTTTTTCTGCAGCAAATGGTTTTTTTCTAGCAAGCCGCCAATAAATATATAATGCATAATATATTTAAACTTTTATATTTGTGTGTGTGTGTGCCTGTAAAAGCAACTTTTAGTTTTTATTGCATTTCCAGCCAAATTTAAACAATTTTTTGCCTCTTTTATACTAAGAATTTAGTAAAAATATTTATGTTGTGCACACCTACATCAAAATAACTTTCAAACCATATACACTTTATCAATATATTTGAACGATAAGATATTTAAAAGTGTACCACAAAAATATATTATGTGTTTTGTATTTTTGTATAGAAAAATTTTGCTGTGGAAATCTACAAAGAAACAAATAAAAATAAAAAGTAGAATCTCAAATTGAAACTACTTGCATTCTACTCACATTAGAAACAATAAACTTATTTTCTGTGACGCACGCTACAACACATAGACCTGAGATTTTATTTTATTTTATCTACTTTCAATCTCTGCAAAATGATAAACAAAAAAATCGGTTTATTTAAATTAAAAAAAAATATATTAAAGAATAAAAGCATGGCTTGCGATAGGACCATCTGTATTCACATTAAAGTCATGCCATCAACACCTAAATTATGTTAATTTCTTGCCTACAATTACAAGATCTGAGGTGGCTGTGGGATTTGATAAAAAAACCCTTTCTATCTAAATAATTTTTTGGTATTTACAAATTTATTGGTTAGTGAACTATTTCTGAGATTTCCTTTTTCTCTGTGTATCTAAATAAACCACAGTTGTTTTGAAAGCATAATTAAACTACTCGTACTAAAATTATTTATTTAAAAAGGTGACTTTGTCACCCTCGTCTACACAACAAACTAGGATATCTGGAGGAAAATATGTACATATTTATTTATTTATGTATGTATGCTTGTGTGTCGTAAAAAAAAGGTTAAACAATTCCATTAAAAACGAATGCGTACGCTAATGAGAAAATATATTTACACATATTTTTAATGATAAAATTAAAATCTTTATGAGGGCGTGACACGAAATTTTTCTATTGTAATATTTTCAAATTCTATTACCGCTAACGGATGATTTTTTGTGGAAGCGGAAAACTTTACATTTTAAGATAATTTGATTGAAAGTTTCGTCCTAATTGCAAATGTATACTTCCAGTTAATATATAAAATGATAAAGTTACATAAATTATACAGGATAATGCAATAAATGTGCATTAATATCAAAAATCTGTTTTGATTTTTGGCATCTTTTAATACTTAATTTAAAGATCGAAATCGACTATTCTTCCACACAATATGGCAGGTGCACTAGAAAAATGGTATGACAGGGTGCGATAAAAAAAAAAATTTAAACGTCTGGCATCTCCCGCCATAGAATATTTATTTTCTGTTTATTATCCCTCGAGTTCTTTGAATAAAAAAAAACTACTTTACCTACAAATTAAAAGTTATTTCAATTTATTTTACCAAATAATTGTGGGGAATAAATATTAGAGATGCCATATTTTTTTAAGTTTGTAATATCCCTTCCAAAAACCGGTGTTATGAAAAACATTCACAATAGCAAAGCAGAAATTTTGGGATTTTCATACCCTCCAAAATAAAAAACATTTGCTTAATTGAATGATTGTTTTTTGTAATGCGTTTAAAAAACGCAGTGTTTTTTTTATACCCTCCAAAAAAGAGTTGGGAGGGTATATTCAGTCCGTGTGTAACGCACCAAAATATCTCTCAATACCCCATAAAGTATATACATATATTCTTGATCACTGATGAAATTTAAGATGATCTAGTCATGCCCATCCGTCCATCTGTTGAAATCACGATGCAGTCCAAATGAAAAGAGCCAAACCCTTGAAATTTTGGTAAAGGGGTTGAAATGGGACAGAGAGAAAAAAAGTTCCCCTAAGAAGAACTAAACTAACCTCTAAAAAATAAAATGAATTCTACTTTGTTTTTGTAATTTTGCTAAGCAAATGATATATTTTTCTTTAAAAGAAAGTCCCAAGCGTTCAACTTGGAGATAGAAAATCAGAAAACTTCATTTTTGAATCCCGCCCCCTTTAGTGGGAGTTGATGTAAGATATTCTCACCTGTTATGAATAATTATTCCCTCGAAATTTTTGCCCTTTTCCCTAAAATTGCAATCATGAACAAATTTCCCGTGAATGATTTCATGCTAAAATCAAGTTCCTCTTATCGTGAATGATTTTTTCCTGCGATTTTTTTTTTTGTTAATTTTCCCTTTAATTTATTCACTTAGTTTTTGATGGGGAATAGTGTAGCAAATGTAAGTATTTTCTATTATAATTCGAATATTAGAGTTTACAAATTTTATTTTCGAGGCAAGATCCTTTTAATAAGACGCAAACTGATATTTTTGCAACAAATAATTGCCTGCGTCTTTGTAAGATATGATGCTCCAATTCTAAAGATTAAGAATATTTTTAATTTATTTTATTCGGCTGCCAAAATGTATTCAAATTATTTTATTACTAAATATTAAGTTACATTTTTCATATTTTTTTTTTAAATTATTACATAAATATACATTTTTTAAAACAAACTTCTATGATTTTTCATGTTGTTCTCAGCTTCTCTTTTTTACATTCACTGAGAACTGATAGAGGGAATAATTTCTCACGGGAGATTCACGATAGCATTTTTCGCTTCGAGTGGAATAAAAATTTCACCTTAACAAAAATTCCACTTGTTATTCACAATAGGGGTGATTATATGCAAAAATGTGTAAATATTTAACAAATTGTATTCTTTAAGCCTACATTTCTTGAAAATTAAATTTTTTTTTAAGCTTTTATGATGAAACTGAAATGTTCTCTGATCTTCCCCTGCCCTAAGCCTCCTTTGCTACCTAAATGACCTTATAAAAAAATTTTTTTTACACTTAATAACCTCAAAAATTTACTTTTATGGCAAAGGTGAGACGTCCCTCCCACCACCCTTACCGGAGCGTACCCTACAAAATAGAGTTATAAAATTAGGCATTGAAATGTCTTAAAGGAACTCGGATCCAGCAGGTTGAACATATTTAATTTATTTAAGTTTCGGATATAATGTTTTTACTTGTTTTCTATTTCATTTGCATTCCTCTGCCTCCCACAAAAAAAGAGTACCCGCTACTATTGGGTGTTTTTTATTGAGGTATAGAACTTTAAGTTGGCATCACTTTTTTAACTGGCGGCCATTTTGTCAGCTGTCAAGTGATTAATATTTAGTTTGGTTTGCCATTTCATCATGAACAGGTTGACAAAAGAACAACGCTTGCAAATCGTGCAAATTTATTTCGAAAGTAATGGTTCAGTTCGCGAAGTTTACCGCAAGCTCCGTCCATTTTATGGTCGACATAATCGTCCATCAGAGCAATTAATTCGGTTAACCATGGATCGTTTTCGCACTACGTTTACTCTATGTGATAATACGCATCCGCAGAGACGTCGAACAGTGCGCAGTGGGCTGGTGGAGTCATTGGGCCATACTTCTTCCGAAATAATGCTGGAGAGTCAGTTACCGTTAATGGAGACCGGTATAGAGCCATGATAACCGACTATTTTGTTCCCGAATTGGATGGCATGAATGTGGATGAGTTGTGGTTCCAACAAGACGGCGCTACATGCCACACAGCGCACGTCACAATCGATTTATTGAAGGAAACATTCGATGAGCGCATAATTTCGCGGAATGGACCTGTCAATTGGCCACCAAGATCGTGTGATTTGACACCATTGGATTATTTTCTTTGGGGATATGTGAAGTCGCTCGTCTACGCCAACAAACCAGAAACGTTAGGGGACTTGGAAGCCAACATTCGTGGCGCTATTGCCAACATACGGCCCCATATGCTCGAAAAAGTGGTTGAAAATTTGACCTGTAGAACTGGCTTTATTCGAGCCAGCCGCGGCGGCCACATGCCCGAAATCATATTTAAACATTAATGGCATAAAATTATCCTTCCAATAAAGCCAAATTGATGGACATTAAAACGATTTTCTTGTGTTTTATTTCAATTCGAAGTTCTATACCTTTAAAAAAAACACCCTGTACTTGTAACAAAAAAAAAACGTTATGCTTGAAAGACAGCAAGGACTTTTAAGTGCGTCATGATGTTGCTGTTTAAGCGTATAAGAATAATACTACGGCATTAAACAAAGATATAAAAGATATGATATTGTCGTTACATACAATGTAAATAGAAAGTTTCCCAATTCTGTGTGAATTGCTGGAAATATTGAGTAAATGTACATGAATATGTAATATTCATGAATATTCATATATATTTATAAAAACATTTTTCTTTCTATAATTAATTAAGTAGATAAAATTTTATAGCATTCATAAACTAGCAACGAACTAACAGTAGCGGTACAAGTCCTTTGGCTAAGCACTATGCACGCTATTATATAGTGTCAAAGGAGCACTTAAATAGGAGTTTTATTATAACAGCTTATTTATATAAATGAAAAGCTTTTATATATGTATATCACTGGGTTTTTTGTATATAACAAAAGAAAAGTTTTTGTTATAGAAGAAACAATTAGAACTATTTTTAATGCATATAATAAGTTTAACAGAAAAATTTCAATTCTTAAAAATAATTCACCATGTTTTGGCTTTGCTCAAATTACCTACTTCATCTAAAAACCAAACAAATAAATATATATTAATATTATATAAGATATATGTATATGTATTTAGTTTTGACCTTTTAAACTCTTTTCTTACTAATTAACTACAATATAATCAGTTTTTCTTTGCTAATTATTAAACACAAGCAGGGCACAATATCAAACGAAACACAAGCGATTTTATTTGAAAAACGTGACCAGCATAAAAATGCACAAGTGGCGCCAAAATAAAAACAATATGATTTTCTTAACAATTTTATGCCACCAACCATGTGAATATTTTAGTAGGAAGCAACAGCAGAGTATATTAAAATTAATAATCAAGATAAAACGATTTGTTAGGAATGATATAAAAAGGACGGCAAATTGTCTAATAAAAAAATTTTATGACGAGTGTACATGAATTTTCGTTTACGGTTCGATCGCACATTGTAAACAAACCAAGAACACAATTCCAGCGTTAAGGCGGTCTTTTTTTATACATACAAATAATAATTTAAGTAAATCAAAAGAAGTGCAATTAAATTAAGAAAAAAAAAATATATATATGTATATTCTATTTATTTCAAATGCATGCAATTTTATAAATTTACAAACGTAAGTTTAATTTAATTAAAATAAGTGTTTATAAAAACAAGGACAGTTTTAATCATCATCTTCTTCACGTCTTGTCTGCAACAAAAAAAATATATATATTTATAAAAACAAACATTTGTAGACAGATCCATACCAAGGCAGATTTACCAGCTACTCTCAGTAGCGCAGCTGTCTACTCAATTTTCCTTGGTACATGTCGAACTACCCCAAAAGTTTATTTACAAGCTACATAAAGCGTTTTTTTTTCTTAAACATGCCTGGTTAATGATGGATGCTTCTTCTATCGTAATTTTGACATTAGCTCTACCAATGCTACCAACAAAATACGTGTGGTTTTTGGTGTTGTTAATTGTTGTACTAGTGAGAGTACCTGGTAAATCTGCCTTGATCCATACATATAATTTCCCTTATTACGACAGAGGTTGCCATATCGCACCAATTTCGGGTGCGGCTCCGACTAACGTAATGATTTCGAAAGAAATATTGTTTTTACGTACCTTGAAATGCGAGACCACCGTATATGGCACATCCTCATCTGATGACAGCTTTAGAAGTCTATTGTAAACATTAACCAAAATTCGACTGTATTTAGTTAGTTCTTCGGGTTTCAAAATGCTCAACAAATCGAAGCGCGGAGCCCAATAAAACGGCAAAAACTCATCCTCAAAACAATCTACTAATACACTTAACATCTAAAATAAAAATTAGCCAGTGGTATATCTTCTTTTCTTGCAGTGAGTAATAAAAATATTAAAAACAAAAAAAAAAGTGCAAATAGTTTTGTACTTTATAACTCAAACTCATGAAAAATTCAAACTCATGAAAAATTCAAATTTCTGCCAAGCTGATAGTTTCTCTTAGACAGATTTTCCCAAGCAAGAGCTAAACAAATTTAAGTGTATGACTTTCCAAAATAATTGGAATTATTCCGACAAATATATTATATTGAAACCAGTTTTCCCATCTGGTGCCACTGTTTCCCTCTTAAGTTATTTTATGTCTTTTGAGATTTTTTTCCACTAAAATTTTG
Source organism: Linnaemya tessellans (assembly GCA_951800035.1). NCBI lineage: Eukaryota > Metazoa > Arthropoda > Insecta > Diptera > Tachinidae > Linnaemya > Linnaemya tessellans. The sequence continues at coordinate 114,713,493 of OX637534.1, read as the reverse complement.
TTTTGACACAAATTTATAAGAATACACTTTTTTAAATTTACTGTTGAGTTTTTATTTATTTATTTTTTTGTGCAAGTGGCAACTCTGTTAATTTATCAGCTGTGACATAAATGCAGAGAAAATATGAGATTTTCTTCTGACATTCTCACAAAAGCTCTCAACAAATTTTTTCAAATTCACCAAATCAGGATTTTAAATATTTTCGCCGTCTTTTACGCCAGATAATTCTTTTTTTTTATTTTAAAACTATTTAATTATTTTTGTCTTTGATTTTTTATTCTAAGTAATAATATTTTATTTAGGATCCCATTAGGTCTTAAGGTGGTTTGAAAAGATTTTGATCCTAGTCTTAAGATTCGAGAAAATAGTTATTAAATTTGAGATTTGCTATAGAAATTTGAGTATTTTGGAAAAAATTTAGCAATAATCATTGTGTAATATGTTTTAAAGGATAATCTTTTAAATATATATATATATATATATATATATATATATATATATATATATATATATATATATATAAATATGGGGCGGGTATTGTTGCAAATTTTTTTATAATAAGAAATATTCAAAGCACTCTGTTTGCCCTTTCGTTACGTCATAACATATTTAGCTTCACAACTAAATATGTTGCTTCGTAACTGCTTACGTCAAAACATATTTAACTCGGCATATTTATCTTCACTCACATCGCTTTAATGCTTTAATCTATTTTGCCAATACTTTTTCTGGGATATTAAAAATCTTCTTACTTAATTAGCAAAATTGTGGGCCGCGCTACGAAAACAAATTTTTTTATGCCCAATAATTCAGTATATAATTAAACGTCATTTATTTTTAAAATCTCTTTAAAAAGAACAAATTTATATACAACTTTAATTAATCTCCAATCAGGTGTGTTTAAATTTAATTTGAGTTTTTTCATACCACCATATGTTTTTGATGTGTTTGTTTACATTCTGCGACTTGGAAGTTTGTAAAGCAGCTGTTCATTGGAAAAAAACGTCGGTACCATTTAATTGTGCTGCCATACTTTTGTCACAATGAAAGACTATATGTAATTTTAAACTGAAAAACTGCAAGTGTATTTAAATACAGTTTAAATTTTAATGAAAATTAACTTAAACTATTTTTAAATATTCACTGATTTATTGTTTATTAGACGAATATCTGGTAAACTATGAGTGGGAAATGAAAAATAAATAGCAGCATAGCTGTTGGATAGGAATATCTGCCTGCAAAAAACAAATATTTTTTTACCACATTAAATATATCAGCTTGGCGGCATAGGTCTGAAATTTTTTGTAAATACGACATGTTCCACTTTTGCGGTCTTTTGGCTCCGCCCCTTAAAAAAAATCAAACATCTCATTTGAATTGGTAAAATTATTTCATAAATTCTAAAGACAAAATTTTTATTATCAAAATCTTTTGAAAATCTCTGTAAAAAATATAAAAATTTTAATATAAAAAAACAACACACTTCATACACTTTAAAAGAAACAGCAAATTCGTTACTTACATGCATAAAAATATCGCCAACTGGTTGTTGCCAGAAATGTGCCGGCTGCTTATCAACTTCATGTAAAAATATGGCCGTTAGAAAATAACTTTTTAAGCGACGCAGATTATGATTATTGCGCATGGACTTTAAGAGTCGATATGCAACTTTAAGGTTTTGTTTATCCCATATAATGTCGCGTTCAGCAACTGGATTTACCAGTTGAAATGTGTAGCGTCTCGACGACCTGGGACCACAGTCAATTAATCGTTTCGGTATTGCAACAAAAGTGTTATAATACTCTGCTTTAAAGCCACTTTTAACTAGTGACTTGACGTTCTCTTTTTGTACGATTATTGCCGGAACGAAATCAATAGAAATTCGTTTGTGGGGATTTTTATCCACTTTGACCTTAATAGTGTGAGCAACATCACAAAGTTGATAAGAAATTTTACAGCCATTGAATTCGTAGCGATTTTCATGTAATACAGATTCAATTATACTCTCTAGCCATCGCTGTAGTTTGTTGCGATTTAAGCATGTTTTATTTAGATCGTATATCTCATGGTACCAGTCCCTGTAAGTGTTTTTCATTCGAGTATCTTTCAAATTTTTCCATTGTTTTCCTATGATCTCTACAAAACCCGGACGATCTCGATGTGGGCAAACAGTAAACGGATATGGAAGTTCCAACAATATGAAAACGTCAAATTCGCTGGGTGCTATAATCCGTACACGATTTGGAAAGCTTCCTAGAATAAAAAGTAACTTTGGGGTGAGTTCGATAAGAGAGAAAAAGAAACAATGAATGAGAGAGAGCCATGATATAATGACGAAACCAAGCCTCGAGTTTATACAAGCATGCACAAACATGCACCAACAGTATCATAAATTAAGGACACAGTGCGTATGATATAATAAACACCGATTTAGTTTTTTATTGGATTTCAAAATATATACAATATTTTTTTTACACATGAATTCTTCTACTTGAGGTTTGACAATAATAACAACTAGTACACGTTACTTTCTGCCATTATATCTGAAACTTAGAAGTGGCACGTTTGCTGCTCATTATTAAGGGAAATAATATATTTTCAAGATTTGAAGTACAGTATCCACGGTTTTTAATTTTCGATATGGTTTCGTATCAAGAAAGTTTAATAATAATATCGCATTGAAAATGCTGCCAATAATTTTTTATAGTGAAACAAAATATTAACCCCAGTATTCATAAAATTTAAAATGAGTTTGAAATGTATTTTAGTAAAATTTTTTCATACAAAATTTTCTTAAAACAGATTTCAAATACGTTTTATTTTTTTATGAATATGGGGGTAAATCTTTATTTTAAAGACGTTGGAAAATATATAAGGCAGCACGGGCCTTATATATAAAGTGGCAACGCTGTAACAATATAAGGTGGCAGCGCTGGGGTAACAAATACATCACAACAAAAACAGGAGCTTTTGTTAGTGCAATAAAAAATTATAGCAACCAACAACACAATTATCTCACTAGAGTCCAATAATGCAAAAATAGCAGAAACAACAAAAATTTTGTTTGTGATGAAATTTACAATAACAAAAATTACTATTGTAAACAAACATCAATAAAATGTAAAATACATAATGGCGGCAATAAAAGTGTAAACAACTTTTGACACTATGGAAGATTGTTAACTGTCCAAATACAACCCTGCAGAATATCATCAGCAGAAGCAGGGGCATGGCCCGTCCTATCTAATTTCCATAGAAGAATGATTCACAGAGGAATATTTAATTTTACATGAAATAGTTAATCTGTGGTGGAAAGCATAATATGTGTGGTGAATTAAAAATTTAAAATATATTTTAAAACGATAAACCAGAATTAAATTTTCACATTTTTCACTCGCTATGAAAACAAAAGAATTTTGAGAAAAAAATTTTTATAACAAGAGAATTCACATTCCCCTCATACTGTAACCAATTACCAATTAATTGCTGTTTACAAGGAATGGGTACAATGTTTGATATTGTCTTCACATGACGTGACCTTGACAAATTTTTACAGAATAAAGGACAAGGATTGAGTTTTTTAGATAACATTTAGTTAATTTTTTTTTTTAGTTAATTTTTACGTTTCCAAATTCTTTTATAAATATATATGTATGTATGTTGTGTACAATATAAAATTTCGTAAAAAAACTTACCGAATAAGGTGGTGCCCTTACACATTTTATCAAAAACTGGATTAGCAGCGCGCATTTCTCCTATTAGCCAATCCCTTACGGTATCGTACATATGGGTATAAGGTCTACGATCTTCATTTCTTATTGAAATGTGTTGATGAACTCTCTCCAACTCACGGTTGAATGCTTGTGAAACCATTTTAAAATCAAATCTAAAAAAACGAAATAGAAAGTTAAGTTTTTATCTATTGTGATATTTCATAACAATCAATTAAAATTAACAGCACTGACTTAGTTTATAAATACAACTCTATGTTGTCGGATATATTATTTTAATCTTCAAAATAACAATAAAATAAATAACATAGAAGTCAACGTGGGGTTTTTTTCATTTTAAACACGTTATGCTTGGAACGCAACTGGAACGAACAGCAATATTTCGCCTTAAGATATACAATAACGATGATAAACTAACAAGTTCTACATATTGTTGATAGTCATTTAAAAAATATAATCATATAAAATATCACAACTAATAATTTTTATATTTAAAAATCTATAAAATAAAAATGAAGTACATAAAATAAAAATAAAGTACATAAAGCATATATAAAAAGTGAAAAGAGACATGGTCACATGGTAGTAATTTATTCGCCGTAAGACATAGAAATAAATCTGTTGCATAGTTCGCGGGGTATGATGTATTTCGATAGGGCCATTATTGCCGTAATTTCATACATACATATTTTATTTTTGCCAATGGCAAATTCGTCGTTTGTCAAGTGGCGTTTCCAACATTACTCTTGTATTTCGAATAGAAATACATACACATACGTACATGTATCATTTCACAACCAGAGGAACAGGCTTCTAATAATTTTCGCAGTGCTTAATACAATATATCGCATGGCTTAATATAAGGCGAATTAATACCAGGTGACCTCATGGGCTAATTCCCTGCAAGTTGGAAAGTCAAAATCGTTTGGAAGTATATATATAGAAAAAAATTTTACACAAATTTGTTAAAAGTTAAAGCAACACAAAGTAGCAAAAAAAAATCCGGGAAACGGCTGTCGAGTTCACCTCATATGAATTCGCCTTCGCCAAGTTAAGTTTTGGAATTCTATAGCATTGGTGAATTTATTAAAAACATATACAATAAAAATATAAGAATAAAGTTATTTTTAATACTTTCCCAATGTAATTTAGCGATACCCATTGATATTTCATATTATTTATTAGTGGTGAGTATAAATAAACTCAAGTGAAGTTGCATGTAAGCTTCACACCTTCTGTGTTTACAATCAAATTCAACACAGAAATGCACACACCACCAAGTATTCAGACATAAATGCAAACAGACTATGAGGCCGTTGAAAAATAACACTCGGCGGTGGTGATATGCTTTAGAGTGGCAAGAATTTTTATTTTTAGTTATTTCACAGAAATTGTTATATGCACATATTTACACACATATGCATATGAGCAGAAATGTTATTCTTCAAATGTATTAAAGAGAAAGAACTTAAACGGACGATCACTCTCTAACATCGGCGGCATTAAAAAGCTGCAAATTTTGTGAGGCGGCTGTTAGCAGACTACCTGTAGATCGCTTACGCGCACTATGCATTCCAACACTTGCAAGCATTCACGTTGAATTTCTCTCACACTTTTCATTGTACACATCCATACGTATCTACACAGTTATGTATGTAAACATTTCGCATCAGCACTTTTTAATTCCTTCTATTGCGCCTTTTGGCAAATATATTTAATCTATGCACATACATAATAACAATAACACAACGATATTTTTCTTACAAATCAATTCGGATCGATAATAGCTATAACTTTTCTTCATCATGTGTAAAATAGAAAATAAACTTATTTTTCGTTTTATCTTTTTAAAAAACTTACAAACCTTCCGGTTAGTTGCTTTATATCACAGATTATCACGACCAAACATTTCTTGCCATATAACGCGTTATAGGAAAGCAAGAAAAATGAAATTCTGCTTACGCAGCAAACAAATACGTACTCTCGCTCTCTTTAGGTTTTGGCTTCTCTTTAACATAGAGCAGGCATGGATAACAAGTATTTTTCAATCTTATCTACATACATATATTTTGAGTTGAAGTTCTTGTTGCTACTCAGGGCACACTGATACAGGTAGGAGCGATAGCCCATACGGTTATTTTGTTTTTGGGAGAAATTCTAATACAAACGTCAAAATTTCTTTACATATTTACATACATACAAAAAATGTAAAAACAAACATGTATATTTTGTTTTTGTACTTTTTCGTTTTGCTTTGCTCTACACAATTAATTGTGACGTTTAAATTAGAATTCACAAAAACAAAATACATGTAGGTTTTTATTTTTGTAAAACCGCTCCTACCTGTATCAGTATGCCCTGGTTGCTACTATTCGTATGTTTTGCATTTATAATTGTATATTGTATCAAGGCGAATTCATACCAGGTGGCCTTAGTTCAGAAATTGGTGATCAGCTGTTACCAAGGCAAAATTATTGAACTATCAAAATGTTCTTCTGTTTTTTCGCTTTTGTGTGCGGCCATTGTTTTTTCCAAAGCATTTCATTTGACAGTTCAATAAATTTTACAAAGAGTTGCATAAGTGAGTACACCTTGTATGAATTTTAGAATTTATTCAAGTTTATCGCTGTTTGCCTGCTATTTGAGACGTGAAATATTTTTTCTTATTGTTATTATTAATATTTCTTTATTTAGAGACATTTTTATTTAATTTTTAACTGAAAATCAAACTATATTTATAGAAGTTTTTGTATGATAATATTTTGAAACGAACAGCACAAAATCAAACACAAAATGAATGCTTGACGATGTAACAAGCTTGAGTGCTTCAAGCCAACAAGCACACGTACACGATATTGACAGCAAGGATTTTGATTTTGTCTAAAACCTTTTAGAATTATTTTCATGGCAGAAAATGCTGCTTCACAATTATATGTGGTACCAAACATTGAATACAATTTATAGATTTCTGTCTTCAGTGTTTTTGATAAACAGCAAGTGATTCAAAAAACATTTCCACCTCTGTTAAAAGTAAACAGATATTTTTCTCTGCTCCACACCAGGGTTGCCGTTGAAAATTTCGAAAGTGTCATAAAAAGGGTATTTAAGAAAAAAAGGGTCAGAAAAAGGGTATTTTCAAGTAAAATAGGGTCAAATTTTTTTAACAAATATATAACATTTATTTCAATTAAAAAAAGCAAAAACAAATTTTAACAATGAAATTTATTTCTTGGTGGTCAAGCAATGTCTACATGCATTTCATTGGTGCTTTACCAAATCATCAGAAGAAGTAGTTTTGAAAAGTGCTTCAGTGTTTTTGATAAACAGCAAGTGATTCAAAAAACATTTCCACCTCTGTTGAAAGTAAACAGATATTTTTATCTGCTCCACACCAGGGTTGACGTTGAAAATTTCGAAAGTGTCATAAAAAGGGTATTTAAGAAAAAAAAAGGAGAAACACCAACCCGAAACGATTTTTGAAACACTTGGGGTATTCACACTTCGTGCTATTTAGTCATATTGTCATAAAGTCATAATATTTTAGACCAGTTTAAAAAAGTTGTTGTTGTGCTGCATACAAAAAAGTCATAAAATAATAGCACTCTTTCAGGTATGTTTTTGTTTTGTCATAAAATAGCTCAAGAGATCTGAGTCGAACGGTTAAAAATATTTAGCCGAGACGGCGATAGTATATGTTTGCCGCCGTTACTTATAAACCATTCACGGCTAAAAAATTATTCATACCTATATGTCTGTACATTAAATCACATTTTTATAGCATACAAAATATTAAAAGAGAACTAAATCGCAAAAACTAAATATATACAGTGAAAATTTGTTCTCGTTTAACTTACGTAGCTGGCACCCACTGAACGTTTTTCCGTATGCCGCCGCAAAAAAAATTTATTCAGCTCATATCAAGGCAGCAGCTGTTTTAGTTTATACATACAAATTCATTTGGATATTCTATTGCACCAGAAGACAAATTTAGTAATTTTAAATAGAAGACAAATTTAGTAATTTTAAATTTAAATAGTTTTTAGACTTTTTGGCATTTTCAAATAACTTTATTACAATTATCTTAATTATCTTTTGCTTTGATAACATCTAATTACAAATGTGTTGTTTTCTTATCAGCTCATCGATGTTTGAAATATCATACTAAGTTATGACGGGTTGTTCACACTAGTCATATATTTCGTGCTATTATTTTATAACTTATGAGTTTATGACTACATTGTGAATCCGCCCAACTATGTATTAGGATGTCTTGGTTATATTTTTAATTTACTAACATTTTTATAAAAAAACGGAAGAAAGAAAAAAATAATTTTTCTGTTAAAATTTAAAAAAAAATGTATTAGGATGTCTTGGTTATATTCAACAAGGGAAATTAAAGAGTGTCTGGCAGCACAGTTTTCAGCATGTACGTAAATTTTACGAGTGTCAGCACTGTTTATAGACGAGATTCTTGTCTTTGCTAACTAGAGTGTGTTTGTTGACTGGTAAGTGTTTGTGATTTCTATGCGTCAGACGATTGATAGGAGTTTGAGTTAACAAAGTAACCCTGATTAACCATGAGTTAACCTTCAAGTAACTCAAATTCCGACGGGGTACGAATAAAATGTAGACACACACGCATATTATGTACATTAATAAAAGAAATTAAGCATTTTTGTATTTACAATTAATTCATATACTATATTGTTGTTATAAATCAAATGCTTACTTTTACAGCCATAAAAATTGATGTCTAGTGATTTGCCGAATGTTAATTTTTGTTACCCGCTAATACGAATATCTGAAACAAAATTCGCAAAAAGCTAACGCATAAAATATGACGGATTCTATGTGCCTCTGCCTTAAGTTGTATTCAGTCGCTCACAAGAACGGTTAAAAATACGGGGTAACAATATCGCCGACACATGGTCTCAGTCATCCCAACAATAATAATAATAATAACAGCCCACAGTTTTATATGGAAATTATTAACAATAAATATACAATAATGTACCTATTATTATAGGAGCGATTAGACAAAACCTAAGGATCTAATTGTATCTTAAAGAAATAAGGGAGTACCATTTCGTTCTGACCTGACCAACGCAGCAGCTTTATTGGGCAACATTGAGATCATTGGGAACATTTTTTTCATTTGCACACATCCAGTGATGTCTGAAGTAATTTATTTTGAAGTTAATTAAATGTGGTTACACGATATTAAAATTCTAAAATTATGTAAAAACACTCACACAAACATGCATATGCATGTCAGTGTGTACGCATGTAGAATTACCCAAAGTACCGCCAACTCATAGGTTGGCTGCACTGCAAGACATTTTATATGAATTATTTTACTGCAGGTCGTCCTCTGTGAATGGATCTTGAGCGTATTCTGGAATGAAATCTAATCGGGCGGTAGGAAAACGTCAGTGCAACTATGAACTTCAGCGTGTAGGCGGCCAGGCATTGAACACATAAACATACATGCAAACATATTGTACGTTTAAGTACCTGTGAAACGATGAAAGTTGCTGCAAAAACCTACACACACACACGCAAAGAAAAACTCGCACTATATGTAAAACAGAAACGACAGCAAATAAAAGCGGCCTCAAAATCCTCCTCCAACACTGCTGCTGCTGCCTCATACAATCCTCCTCATATTCTCAACTTTTTTGTCTACTAACTCTGGGTGCTGCGTGTATGGTGTAGGAGAGGAGGCGCCTAGGCAGTCAGCAATAAAGAACAGAGGGAGAGCTGTGTTCTGCTGTTGTTTTTGTAGATGCCTACACAACAAAAATAGCAACAACAATAACAGACTGTACTAGAGCAAGAGTACAGCGTGGGCAATAGTGTGTGTGTGTGTGTGTGTGTGCGTGTGTTTGCAGTTGTAATAACAGTTTCTGCAGCTGCTGAAAACGTACTGCTGCTGCCTGGTTAGTTGCTGTGGATTCAAAGAGGATGTTGTAAAGTCAATGTGATTGCCTACTGTCGTTGTGCTCTTTAATGCCGCCTTGCTCTCTCGTTTGTTTTGTAACATTTCAAAAATAAATGGAAAGATACAAAAAAAAACCTTAACTGAGGTTCTTCTTGCCGTGGACTGGGTGACTGACTCGCTGGCTTGATAGACAACTGTCAGGTCTGAACAGAAGTTGACCAGTTTTGGTGGCCAAGTTTTCCGCTCAAACAACCGTTACATGCCGTTTTTTTAAATTTCATTTCAAGAGAAACTGGTGCGAAGGCAAGGAAGGTTTGCTCTCACCTGAACATTATCACCAAACTCGTAAGTTTAATCGCTTGGAGAGCCATAATTATTAATTTAATTCAAATTAATGATTGATGCGCTTTCATAGTCAAAATATGCAGCTTTTTATAACAAAAAAAATGGAATAAAAAGAAATTTAAATTACTCTGAAAATAAAAATTTTGTTATCATTATGGACCGCTACTCAGGAGATGACCCCTAAATAAGCGCTGCATTGTGCCCGAACTAGGAGAATTGGTTATGGAGGGGGAGAATGGAGGAACTAGTGTTTATGGACATTTAATTAGAACTTTCCCAAGTTAAGGGTATCAGCAAAGACCTAGGAGTTTATTCCACATACAAATCTTTCAACTACAGTTGGTTACGCCCTGATGTGATGATTAAAAATTGTCGACTATCGGATACAACTTCTCTAATATCACTTGAGCACATTCCTTTGTAGTAGCGATGAAACAGTGAACGCTACCCTATGTTGCGCCGATGCTCCAACGAGTTAACACAGTTGGCTGCCCTACTGTCACCCAAGACTTTCTTCGTCCTCTCCTGTTCGCGATCGTGTAACTTCAAAATAGACTTTGGAGCACCGTGCCCAATTTCAATCGGCTATAGCTGGTAAAAATAGTGAGGAGATCAGATGATGTGAAACATGTCTTACAGCGTCCGAGGCACTTGAATGCTTCTTTTGAGACATGAGTCCATTACCAAGAACATCGAAAGCTTCTGATTTCTCAGAACAATACGGTTGTGGCAGCACCATCCGCCAAAAAATAGAGGCTTTATTTTATTTCTTTTTTATTCTTTGCAAAATATCAGATATCCCCACAAAAAGAAGTGCGGGGCAGCCAAATTAGGCGAATGTGGAGGCCAATCACCATTTCTTGAAATAGTTTGTTGTGGAAAGAGGTCTCGCAGTAATTCCATTGTAATCCTGGCTGAATGCGATGTGGCATCGAATATTTTTCCATAATAAATTTGCCACGTGTCTACTTTGCTTCACTACTGCCAAATGTGGACTGTCAAGACTAATGTTTACTAAAATGGCGGCAAAACAAAGTATAGGGTCCGCAATCTAACGTTTTTTTTTTCAACTAGTGCTTATTTCGTGAATGCAAGGCGAATTCATACAAGGTGGACTCATTTATGCAACTCTGTGTAAAATTTATTGAACTGTCAAATAAAATGCTTTGGAAAAAACAATGGCCGCACACAAAAACAGTTCAATTTGACAGTTCAATAATTTTGCCTTGGTAACAGCTGATCACCAATTTCTGAACTAAGGCCACCTGGTATGAATTCGCCTTGCGTGAATGGTAACACTTTGATCATGTCTGATTTGACAGATAATTAGTTTTATCCTTCCGCTGAACGAATATGGTTGACCATCCAATGCGCTTTCGCTTCGCTAAGTGGGCCTGCGATTGACTCGCAGAAGATGCCGATTTTGCCAAAAAAAAATCATCTTTTCAGATGAAGCTCATTTTGATCTTGGCGGGTATGTAAACAAACAAAATTGTCGCATTTGGGGCACAGAAAACCCGCACGCATACATTGATTAGCTGACGCACCCAAAATGAGTCACTGTTTGGTGCGGATTTTGGTCCAGAGGCATAATTGCGCCATTTTTCTTCGAAAATGAGCAAGGAGTGGTCGTTACAGTCAATGGCGATCGTTATCGGGCCATGCAGCCATTTGAATGAAATTATTTTCCATTATTAACCGGAAGCATTGTACTTTCAAATAAAAAAAGAAATTTGAGAAAATATTTATTAGTTTTTTTTTATAGCATTTTCAAAAAAAAAATTATTTGGCGGATAGTATACCTTCCCGGCGGACACCCTGTACTAGTTATTTAATTTTTAGTATTCTCGATAAGATTTCCGATGTATTTGTGAAAATATTCTATAGCTTTTTTGCAAGAAGGAACTATCAGGAATACATTTGAAAACAGTGGAATAAATTAACAAATATTTATGGAATCGAAACTGCTATTTATGGAATCGAAACAATCAACTTGAGTAGGGAATTTGTATGACAAGCACAGCTGACTGCTTTTTGTACAAATATTTTACAAGTCAACTGTTTAAGCGGCATGGCCACACATCAAACTGATGCTTCAAACTTGTGTATGTGTTGGTAAAATTCAGTTTGAAAGTGAAAATCTAAATTGTTTTGATATTCTTCAAACTCACATCAAACCATACGTGTGAGATTTTTTTCACTAACACTATCAAAGAAAAGCAGAGTTTGAAGCGTCAGTTTGATGTGTGGCCATGCCGCTTTAGATGTTTAGCTTTTGGAATTTGAATTTCTGCCATAGAAAATTGATTTAGGTCCGTTACTTTTTCTATTTCCGTTTTTATGGGCCCAACGTTTTAATCCCAAGCTGTATACATAGCATGTACCTACGTATGTATTTTATATGTATATAGGCATGTATGTACATGTACAGGGTGGGTCAGAAAGACCGAAGTGGTGTGAATTCCTTATAACTTTTTTATTATACTTTTTTTCTTTTCTTTTCAGTATTTTGTAAAGAAGACTTGGACAATTTATAATGGAGCAATACACAACTGAAAAACGTGCCCAAATCGTTGGAATTTACTTTTCAAATCAACGGTCCATTGTGTTGACTCAGCGTGCATACCGTAATTTCACGTAGAAGCAATTTTAATTGGCCTCCGCGTTCCCCGGATTTAACCGCTCCAGACTGTTTCCTTTGGGGTTATTTAAAAGGGAAAGTTTATGTTAATAAGCCTAGGACTATTGAGGAATTAAAAACCAATATTCGAGACGAAATTAACAACATAACACCGGAAGTTTTGCGAAAGGTCATGGAAAATGTGTTGGAAAGAGCACATTTGTGCGAAGCAGGAAATGGCCACCACTTGCGGGATATCATTTTTAATAACTAATCTAAAAATATTCCCTATAAATTTACACTATTTAAAAAACAAAAAATTAAAAAAATATGTCTTAAATAAAAAGTTATAAGGAATTCACACCACTTCGGTCTTACTGAGCCACCCTGTATAAATTATTTAAAATTTCAACGATTTTTTTTGTGTTAATGAAATTATAAATGTAATAAATTAAAGAGACATTTTCATTAATCTATTACAAACACTCGAGTCGATTCGAGAACGGTAATAAGGCAGAATATGTTTTACTGCTGAAAAATTTCACGAGTTATATGATAGTGATTTTTTGCAAATAGTAACACGACATGCTGTTGGCAATTTACAGATCTATCTGATCATAACGAAATAATTACCTAACCATGCACATTGGCCAAACAAAAAAAATACATACGAAATCGTGATAAGACGATCTTAAAGTGTTCACGTAAAACTTTTGCAACAACACGGAACTTCGGAGCAGAAATTTTTATTAAATCTTTAGGAATCAACGCAACCCTCGTAGTGAGTTGTTTTGATTTGAATATTGTTTTGTTACACTGTTGCTTGTTGTTTTTGTGAAAGAAAACTTAAAAACATCATACTCAACAACAATTACCCAAACAACAAACCGAACCGAAGGAACCAAGGCAGATTTACCAGGTACTCTTACTAGTACAACAATGAAACAACACCAAAAACCACACGTATTTTGTTGGTAGAAAATGAAGAGCTAATGTCAAAATCAAGGAAGAAGAAGCATTATTAACAAGGAAGATTTAAGAAAAAAAAAACATTTTATGTGGCTTGTATATAAACTTTTGACAGTAGCTCAACAAATTTCAATATACAGCTGCGGTACTGAGAGTACCTGGTAAATCTGCCTTGGAAGGAACAAACGACCGGTAAAAGAATTTTGCTATAAAAGCAGCAACAAAAACGAAAACAAACTATTGAGGCGGCGGAGAGAACGTACTGTATTTTAGCGATTTGACAACGCGGTTGCTGCTACTGCATGTTTTTGCCTCATACCCTCCCCCTCGATGACGCTGATGGTACTCTCTGGGCAAAACAGGCAAGCAGGCAGGCAGGCAGGCAGGCAGTCAGTCAGTCAGCCAGGCAACCATCAGTAATTGTTGTTGCGGCTGCTAACGTCGATGATGGTGCTTCTTCATAACTCTGTGTGTGCCTGGTTGTTTGTGCGCGCGATTATTTGTTGTTTTAGTTATTTTGCTGTTTTTTGTTTTTGTTTTGCTTCTTTTTGGTTCGTAGTCGTTGTTGTAGCTGTGACTTTAGCTGTTGCTGCTGGCGCAGCTACTGCTCTTGATGTTGGTGATGTCGTTGTTGGTTTTGCCGTCGTTGGCTGTATGTACATTTGCAAAAGCGGTGGTTGTTGGTTAGCTCGCATATCTATAATCGTCTCATTCAAGTGTCCAACTTTTGTCGGAGCGGTCGTCGCATCATCATCAGCACAATACAAAAGGCATACACGGCGATACAAAAAAGCAACAAAAAAAAATACACACAAAAGTTAAAAAAAAAATTAAACAACAATCGTTTCTACATCCCCACACACACACACATACGAGTGTATGTATAGACTTATGTGCGGACTAAACTAAATACTAATAACACAAACCATTATCCGCACCAGCGGCAGCAGTTGTGTCTCCTCGTCTAGGTATTTTTTGGTTTGCTGCAGTTTGAAAATACATAATCAATGATCGGCAATTATAACTAGAATACAGCGACGTTCATCAGTTCACCATTTTCAAGATAGTGCACAATGGATTCTTCTGAAGACTTAAGAAGCGCCACCACCTTGGGCGCTAACAACACCAGCTCTACTTCTGTCAATAACGCAAACTCCAGCTCCATAAAATCAATGAAAATACAACGCGGCGGCATCAGCGAATCCTCTACCACATCCGATAATACCACCGATTTTATAGACATTGTCAAAAAGCATGATATCGTCTATAATACACACCATCCGGACTATAAGAATGTTGAAGTCAAATTAAAAGTGTGGACTCAAATCGCCGAAGAAATTGGTTTATCTGTGGGTATGTTGCAAATACATATACGAAACGCACTCTCATACATACTACATACATACATACACATCTAGTGATTATAGCCGTACGTGTGTGTGCGTTAGTGATTTTGTATAGTGCGTAAAAACTCAATTCCACAAACTATTGAAAAAATATTTTTTTGATTAAACTTACAAATCCTAAATACATAGTATTTTCCTTTACACTTTTCCATCTGACCATAAAAGAAAAAATCTTGCAAAAAAAGACAATATTGAGAAAAAGGAAAAAATCGTTAAAATAAAAAACTGCAATAGGAGTAAAACTAACCAAAACAAAATAGTGTGAGAGAAATTTCTTAGATACATAGCAGCGGTGTTGCCAATGCAGAGTGTTTCGAACTTCACGGGCGGCATTTAGTTCTTACGCAGAAAAATTCAGTTTTCGAGATATTCAGGCCTATCATAAATAGTTTTTCTCTCGAAATGTTTCCCTTTTCGCGAAAATTGCAATCATGAAAAAATTTCCCGTGAATAATTTTGTTTTAAAATTTAATTCCCCATATCGTGAATGATTTTTTCCTCGAAATTTTTCCCTTTTCCCGAAAATTGCAATCATGAAGAAATTTCCCGTGAATAATTTCATTTTAAAATTAAATTGCCCTTATCGTGAATGATTTTTCCCTTTTCCCGAAAATGGCAATCATTAAGAAATTTTTCGTGATTTTGTGCTAAAATTAAATTCCCCTTATCTTGAATGATTTTTATACCCTCCAAAAAAAGAATTGGAGGGTATATTCACTTTGTCATTCCGTTTGTAACGCAGCGAAATATCCATCTGACACCCCATAAAGTATATATATTCTTGATCAGTGATGAAATCTAAGACGATCTGAGCATATCCGTCCGTCCGCCTGTGGAAATCACGATTCAGTCCAAACGAAAAGAGCCAGACTCTTGAAATTTACACAGGTCAAGTTAGTAAATAGGGTGAATCGGACCGGGGGAAAAAGGTTCCCCTAAGAAGAACTAAACTAGGTTAGGTTAGGTTAGAGGGCCGTTGTCCCTGGCGGGACAATCCACTTGGGTCCGTCAGTTCGGTCCCTTTGTGATGCCCTTAAGCAGAGGACCTCCTAAGGGATGTCCTCCGCCGTTTGAAACCATCCTGTACCCCTGAGGAAGGATGATACCCCTGAAAGCTCCATGTTTGCCAGGCTGTCTAAGTCTGACAGGAATCGGGAGCCCAGCGCCGCTGCCCTTGCATTAGCAAGAACTAAACTAACCTCTAAAAAAAACATAATTTTTAGTTTTTTTTTGTAAAAAAAAAATTAATTTTTGGATTGCGCCCCCTTTAGTGGGCGTTATTATATGCAAAAATGGTGTAAAAATTTAACAAATTGTTTTACTTACCCTTTCATTCCGTAAAAAATAAAATTTTTAAGCTTTAATGACGAAGCTGAGACGTACTCTGGCACTCCTCTGCTCACCAAAAAGAATTGGATACCATAAAGTATATATATTCATGATCACTGATGAAGTCTGAGACGATCTTGCAATGCCCATTCGTTCGTCTGTGGAAAACATGATATAGTCTATTTTTGGACCAAGCCCTCTTTAGTGGGCGTTGACGTACGATATGATATGCAAAAATAATGTAAATATTGAAAAAATTTTATTCCTTAAGCCTATAAGAAGCTGAGATGTTCTCTGATCTTGCAGAGGTGAAACGTTTCTCCCACTGCCCATTCCGGAATGGGTCTCTCAAAATAGATATTTAAAATTGGGTACAGAGATGTCTTAAAGAAACTCTGTCCCACCAAGTTAAATACTTAACTTGTTAAGTTAATACTTAAATTTACTTACTAAATATTTGGAGGGTATTTAAGATTCGACTCGACCGAGTTATATATAGCGTTTTTATTTGTTTATCATTAATTTATTCACTTAATTTTTGGTAAGGAATAGAGTAGAAAATATAGGTATTTTCTATTATAGTGTAAAAATTTTATTTTAGGGGTTAGACCCGTTAATAACACACAAACTGATATTTTTTGCAATAAATCATTTGACTGCTGCGTCTTTTAAAATTTATTTTTTTTTTCATTTGTCGGGAGTCAAATAAAAATAAGTCTTCTCAAATATATTTTTAGTATTGAAATGATAATGGAGGATATCACCAACATAATTGGCAACACTGTAACAAATTTAACTATTCTCCCTTGCTCAATTTTGACAAGTTTCTATGCTCCCAGCAAAGATGCAGATAAAAACAAAACAAATATACAAAAATAAAAACATCTTCAATTTTCAATCATTCACATACATACATACATGTATGTATATACATATAGATGTATGGGTGATAAATTTTTTCTTGGACAGATTTACATGAAAAAACGTAAAATACTTATTTAACGTATTTTTAGAAAAGTCCGTTAACAGAAATAGCTCGTTTCATTATGCAATTTTAATTAAATTTACACGTTTTCCAAACTCGTAATAGCCACATGGAATTAACAATATTTAGATAGTTATTAATTAATAATTTAATTCTTTCTTTTAATTAAAATACATTTTTTGGCAAATATTTACTTGCATTTTAATTTCGTTTTCAGATGCCTCCAAGAGGAAATGGAAAAATTTACGTGACAGCTATACGAAATATTTGCGCTCATTTCGTGTTGGCACTAAAACATCAAAGAAATATCAATTTTGGGCTCATGCCGAGCATATGGATTTTCTGAAACCCTACCAAGGACCCGGAAGGTAAATTTGTAATAATTTTTTATATGTAAAGAATGCATCACTAATACATCACTCCCCTCTTCCTCCCACTTACACTTAAGGTCGAGTACAAATGTAGCGGTATCTAAGGAGGACGAAGACAACGAATGCGATTTAGGATTTCAAGTACTGAGCAAAGTTACAACTAATGCTGCAGATGAGGATGAGCTAAAGCATAATTCTGCTACAATTAATATTAATCCAAAAAATGTCCCACTTAACGCAGTCACTATAGCAAATATGCTGCCAAACTTTAGCAACAATAACGGCGGAAGTCTTAAAAGCTCAGGTATAGGTTTAACAATACCTAGCAGTGGCAGCGGGGGAGGAGCAGGTACGTCATCTGCTGCAGGATCTATAATATTGCCAGTACCCTCATTACCTACTGTACAATTGCCACCTTCGCTCACAGCTAAACCAATTTTAGCAAATATAACTTCTTCAATAGCATCGTCATCATCATCATCAGCATCCTCGGCCGCAACAAGTGTCTCCACTATAAGTAGCTCCTCCCACAGCTACAATAGTACAGCTTCATTGGCATCACTTACAACATCGTCGTTGCCATCACAGGTTTTTACCTTGCCACCACTATCAGCCAAAGGATCTATTCCCATGCCCTCTAGCAATACCGCCAGTTCAGTGGGCTGCCTTATTATCGAGCCGCAACTATTCGCTTCAGCAGATACATTCAAGAAAGAATTCAATAACAGCACCTCTGTCTACTCTTCGTCTTCGACCGCGCAAATTACACCTTCAGGTTTACAAATTTATCCAAATGTTAGTGCCCATGTATCATCTGCAACATCACAAACAATGGCCAGTCGTTTAAATACTCCTCTTATAACAAAAATTCGACGCGTGCAGCCCTCACCACAATCATCGGCCATCAATTTAAGTTTCTCCACAACACCCACGCCCTCAGCAACATCGTCTTCTACTGCACTCTCATCGTACCATACAAACGGTTACTCTGCATTATCGAGTAGTTTTATTCCAACTCTTGGTGGCTCGACCACAATAACTGCCACTAGCAGCAATAATGGCAGCACTGGGGCTGCTAGTCAACCTCCAATGAAGAAACTTAAAACAGCTGAAATTGATATATCTGCCATTTTACAGGCCAATCGTGATCTAGATGCCAATACTTTATTTTTCCTCAGTCTAGCACGTTCCGTGCGTTCTATGCCCACCAAATTCCAATCTTTGGCTAAAATGCGTTGCATGCGCATTGTTAGCGATATAGAACTGGAGTTGGACAACGTTAACAATGAGGTCAATAACAGTTCAAGTACAAAATATTGTACAAATGATACAGATGCCCCGCCAACGGCTATGGGCAATAATGTCGCTGAAATACCGTTATCTGAGCATTTTGTTTATGTCATGTCGCCCTCGCGCGTAGAGAGTATGATCGACTTGTCGTCAGATGAAGAAAATCCCTCAACTAACGGCAATTAAAAAATCATATTTTATATTGTTAATATTTATTTTAATTTAAAGAAAATAATTCAGAAAAACATCACATACATGCATACACACACACACACACGTAGTATATTAATTAAGAAAGTGCAACAGTATTGTAAATTACTTACATATTAATAAATTTGTTAAAATTATATTACTTTATACATTTGAGGAGCAAATCCATTACATTTTCATCTATGAAATTCCAATTCAAAAATGTGGTGAAAACCTATAAAAGGTGTGATGTATTTTTTGTAGTCGTTTTGTGTTGAATTTTGCTTTTCATAGATTCTTTTCAGATTTTTTCATAAATTTCTATTCATAGTGCTTACATTTTATCTTCTAGTGTAGCTTCAGAAGTCGCAAGGTAATTGCTGCACTCGATATCGTGGGAAGTTTTGTTTATAAATAGTATTCAAAATATAATCGATACCCTATGGCCCTGGTGACTGCCTAAATCTGACGAATTTCACCATATCTTTTCAAAACAATCAAATTGAAAAATGTAACCTTGACTTAATTAATTTTTCGTCACTTTTTTAAGTAATAAAACTATTCTTTTAAGCTTTAGGTCTTTATTTTATATATTTATTGTATTCACTTTTCTCTCATTCAAAAGTTTTATAACATATTGTTGTTTTAGAATTAAAAAAAAAATACAAGATTGCCTGAAGAAGTTAACCAAAGGTTAACTAAAAATCGAATGCAATGAATATATCAAATATTAACATAAAACTTGAAAAAAATTTATTTTAAAGGTACGTTCACACTTATCAAATATTTGCCCCGAAAAGCGTAACCACTAAATACTAATGAAAAATATTTTTGTTCAGATACGTGTTTATTTAGTAAAACAATTTCATACAAAACTAGTAGACAGTGTAATGAATCCAATATTATTGGGGACTATTTAACTCAATAAATACATTTTTGAATTAAAAAGTTTTTTATTAGTGTTTAGTGGTTACGCTTTTTTGGGCAAATATTTGATAAGTGTGAACTTAGCTTAAGTAATAATATTGAGCTTGAAACTTATGTCGATTTCTTTTCTGTATAAGAGTGCAACATTTTGTGCACCTTTTATGGAAAAATGGCACTAATATATAATTTGAAAATAGTGAATTTATTAGAAAATAAACTGCCATCCTTTAGGAATATTAATTTATGTCTTAAAACTCCGCCTAACTGCAAATTTTAAGATATAAAGTGAAACAATGTTACATGTTTTCCAAAAAAGAAAACACCATTATTTTTATAAAATAATAAATTCAAAATTATTATTTATTTTTTATCAATATTTCGATATCATCTGGATATCTACATACTTCATGATAACAATTGAATTGTTAATATAATTATTAAATTATAGAAAGTTAAATATTTTTGTTGTTTTTTTTTATATAAAAATTAAAATGAATGAAAATATTTCTATACATATGGCGATTTCTTTTCCGGAAAATATGTAACATTTTGTCACTTTTTATTCTAAAAAACCACAATTAGGAGCAATTTAAAAAAACATATCTTCATAAGAGATGGTAGATCAATTTCCAATAAATTCACTATTTTCAAATGCCGTATAATGTTGCCATTTTCCATTGAAAAGCGCAAGAAAATTTATCATTCTTTTTTAGAAAAAAAAATCAACAATAGTTTTCAATTTCCATAATGTAAACAGGGAAGAAAAAACTTTTAATGTTGAAATGTTTTTTAACAACAAAAATATTTAGATTCTAAAATTTATAAATTTTGTCATTGTTAATAAATTATAATTACAATACAATAGTTATTCTGAAGAAGATATCCTGAGGATATCGAAATATTGATAAAAATATTAATAATTATAAATTTATTATTTTATAAAAATAAGCCTCAAGCTCAATATTATTACT
The DNA here is from genome assembly GCA_951800035.1 of Linnaemya tessellans. Taxonomy (NCBI): domain Eukaryota; kingdom Metazoa; phylum Arthropoda; class Insecta; order Diptera; family Tachinidae; genus Linnaemya; species Linnaemya tessellans. The sequence continues at coordinate 114,692,419 of OX637534.1, read as the reverse complement.
TAAAATAAAAGGCTAAAAAATTAGAACGATGTATTAAAAAATCTAACTAATTAGCTGTGATGATACTAAAACTGTTATACAGAAAAAATATTGAAGATTTGTTCACTAGATTTTATGACAAAAACCTATTCAATTTGCAGGTTTTTACAATACATTAAAACACATCGTCGCAGAAGACCTGTAAATGTTCATGGTGTACGGGAAGTAATAACTATTCTAAATCCAAATGACAAATTGATCTGACTCTGAATAACCGGATTATTATTATATTTATGTTCTTCAAAATATATAAGTACATATTTCGAAATAATAACAACAAATTTCTTTCTTTTAATATAAAACATTTTTGTTTTTAAGCGTTTTATTGATATCTAACGCTTACAACTCACAATTCATTATCTGAAACTATAAATGTCGATGTAACTATGTATTCTTATGATGACATTTTGCCTTACGTGTAATGAATTAATTGTTTTTTTTTAAGGTGAATGAATTTCATTCAAATGAAGTCTCGGGGAGAAGCACAAAATAGCTATTAAGCTTGCACTTTACTTTTAGTGGTGACAGCAAAGTAGGCAATAGCAACAACCATCAAAGCGGCAACTAATTCTGCTTTAACCCAGGGTCCTTTGTATGCGCTTTTGGTGCTAATAGTTACATCTATCAAAGACTTAACATTCGATACTTTGCCGCCATCACGTTGAACTTTGCGTAGGTTAGAATAACCATCTTCATCAAACAGACGTACTACAATATTACCACTGGAGCCTCTTTTGATTTCTTCAGTCCAACTGACCTTTAATTGTTAAAATATATATTACTATACTCATTTCTCTATAATTGCATCATATATATCTTACTTGATATTTATCTTCGCCAACTTGAGCTACTGGCACTACCCTGCCGCAAGGGAATTCAGCAAACAATGTGGGTTTAGCTCCATTGCCACATTTCAAAGAAAACTCACCTATGTGAGCTAATTGTGTGAGAATTGTAGCATCTTGAGTGCTGAAAGATGTCACAACCACTTTGGGATTGCTGCAGCCACTGGCATAAGCAGATGCAGCAAACAAGCACACCAACAAAACATTAACGAATTGACGCATTTTTAAGAATAACAAATTTTACTAAAATTTATGTGATAATAAATACGGTTTTGCTTTAAATTTTAGCAAAAATTAAAATGAAATGCTTGCAGTCTACTCGGTTTCTTGTTTGACAATTCCAAATGTCAAAATGCCACGACACACCGACACGTCACAAATCGTTTTTATTTTGACGTAATCTGTAATAACGTAAGACATTTGATGCTGCCACATGTTAGTTTTTGGGGGAATAATCATACCCAAGGGATTTGTGTTATATTGCATATCTCTTCATGGAACCGCACATCATACACACAAATTGATATAATTAGAATCAATAATTTCTTCAGATAATGAAAATAGTCTGACAGCTTATATTACTATTTCCCCTAAATACAAGTCTGATGCCTTGATATATTAACATTTTTCGCATTCGGAACCGAATTAAATCTGTTATCTAAATTCAATTTCAATCCATACCATCATACTTTTGGAGAATGAACGACGATTTATCACTCACAGGAAAATCTACAAAACGCGAATTGGTTGACGACATTTTGGTATGGGTATAATCTAGTTATATATTGGGAATTAATTATAAGGATAGTACAAGGCGACTTTATACCAGGTGGCCTTAGTTCAGAAATCGGTGATCAGCTGTTAACAAGGCAAAATTATTGAACTGTCAGTTTTTCGTGTGCGGCCCAAGGCAGATCTGCCTTGGTGCGGCCATTGTTTTTTCCAAAGCATTTCATTTGACAGTTCAATAAATTTTACACAGAGTTGCATAAGTGAATCCACCTTGTGTGAATTCGCTTTGGAATAGTACTACTGCTGCAGATAAACAATTATCCACCCTGGTGTGATGCTATCAAAAAGGGAATTCCCATGTTTATATATCTACACATATGGGGATTTATGCGAGGATATACACATGCATATTTAATTATATAGAATATTATTCTTTTTATTATGTATATTGTAGTACAGATGCATACAGATGTATATGACCCATAGATAAAAAAATAATTTGTATATAACACACAAGCACATTTCTATTTAGCTTACAATACACTAGGACTTGCACAAATGTTCGCCATTATAAAACAATATTGTATTCACCTAAGAATTTATTTACACACATCTTCAAAACTCGGAAAGTATAACGCAGTTACAAGACTTACTATATACAGTAAATCATGTAAGAGATGTTAAGAAAGCAGATTATAAATATTATTTTAAATATTAATATGTATGTATTAATTTTAAAAGTCTAACTAAATACCTATCATAAAGTACTTACAAACATATATTCAAATTTGAGGTTCACTTACGTTTTACCAAGATGTATTAAATATTGTTATACTTTGTGATATGGTTTTGAATTGAACCGATTTTTTAAGTAATTTAAATAAACTTTCGCTATAACTTTTTCCACAACACAGTACCAACACTATGCAAAAAACATATGAGGAACACAGGCACAAAATTTAAAAAAAGAGTTTTATGTAAGCAGGGTGACCGTGGAAGTTTTTTTTTTTAAAAGGGGAATAACGCTGCAGTTAAACGTTCAAGTTTTGTATTCAAGTTTTTCACACATATTGTTTGTCAAAACTTATGTGAATTGACAGCTGTGACGTAGGCTGCATGCATATTTTAAGCAATATTATTTTCAAGATAGCGTAGTCAAAACAACTTAAAATAATTGTTTTATTTTAATTAATATTTTTCTATTTTTAATAAAGAACAGTATGAATAATATTTTTAACAAAAAAATTATGGCAGGAAAATATTTGAATACGCAAAAACGAAAAATGTGCTTTTAAAACGCTATCAGCTGTTTTCTTGCCTGAAAATTTGAACACAGAGTTGGAAAGCAAATTTGAAAGCAAACTCGTATCGAATTTTTAAAGTGTAGATGTGTTGGTGAAAAAGCATGAGTGTGTTAAAAGTTGAATGAAAAAACTTGATCGTGTAACCCCCAAGTAAAATTCGTTTCCAGACGGATTTTTTGCTACTTTGTGCAGCTTTAACTTTTAGCAAGTTTGTCTCTCAAAACTTATTGCCTAAGCACTTCCAAACGATTTTGACATTTTAACTTGCAGGAAATTCGCCCATGAGTACACCTGGTATTAATTCGCCTTGATGCATTTAAAACAGGGCCAACTAAATATTTCAATATTAGATAGCAACATTAAACCATGTCAGGTTATATTACCATTGCAACTATACAAAATATATCAGGTATATTGTTTGTGGTTGCACTTTTGCACTAATAACTTTTAAAATAACAAAAAGTAGCTTTTTAAACAGACATCGATAAAACATAAACAAAATATATATAATGGCGGCTGAAAATGTAAACAACCTTTGACAGTATGGCATATGCTTAACGTCAAAACACAACCCTGCACAAAATCATCATACAAAGACACATTTATTCGCCCATGGGTCGAACTCTTCAATGGAAGTGTATATATGTATTGTTTACAAAATATTATATGTTAATAAAACATTGGTGTAGTTAATTTTAAAACATTTCTTTAGATCCAGTCTTGTGATGACTATGAAAACTGTCAACGGTCACACTGGCTGCAACGGCTACCGTAATGGCAAAATAGCCATACTTTTTGAAAATATGTACTTAAACATCAGAGGGCTGCCAGATTTTTAAACCAAATGGGTTTTACACTATATCTAAAAGTTTGTTAAAGCGCACTTTTTCAATATGTAGCTTTGAAACTTGTTCTGTTCACAAATTGTTATAAAAGAATATATATAAAATAAAATAGCGTGAGAACCGTCAAAATTTGTGCTCGAGCTGCGATGATAAGCTGACAGATATTTTAGTTGGAAAATTGAAAGAAAAGTAGCTTAAAATTGCACAAATGGTCATAAAAGAGATATATGTATATGCAATTAGTCTAAATTCATCACAAATCAGCAAATATTAAAAAAAATCAATGAGTGTTCGAACTCACGGGCGATGTGTTAACACCTTTTTGTTACACGGTACCTGTTCGATTTCTATGAACACAGACCCACAAACCCGGAGGTAGAGTTAATATAAAGTATTTTTTATTTATTTTATATTAAACCCACAAAAAACAAAGAGAATGCAAAGCAACAGACAAATGTACATACATACATTGTTATGTTTGTACATAAGCTACATACGTTGCTGTCTTGCTATCTCATTTTTATATATGTACGTATAACCACGTCACTATTCTCTTTGCTATGCATAAGACAAAACCGAAGATCAACATAAAACACTTTTTTAATATTACTCCAAATTAATACTCCGAATTAAAACACTTAAATCTCCGCTCGCCGATATTGGATCGCCTTAATTTTTGGCCTAAACTCTTCGTCGAAACCCGCACTAGCGTTTTAATCCAAAAATTAATAAAATCGGCTATGAATTTCCGGAGAAAATCGCGTGGGAAAATTATATGAAAATCGCCCAATAATCACTTTCAATACCGACTGCCAAGCAACAACAACAAACAAACAAACTCTTACACTTGCGTATGTATTGAAACTGATAGTTTACTGCCCTAGAGGCGCGCGTATAGATGTTAACACATCAAAAATCTATGATCACACAAATTAGTTTTGCTAAGTTCGTTTATTAGTATGTTTGAGGAGCCTATATTGCGCAGTCTAAACGGATCTGCTACAAAAATTGCAAGTCCGAATTTTATTAAAAAACTAGATTCATTTCTTGAAATGTTTGAAAAATAGTTGTAATGAAAACTAATAGTAGGCAATGCATGCATTCGTAATTTTGAAATGAGGTGTAACATAAGCCCTTAAAAATTTATGGTCTCATTTTTTTTTAAATTGATAAAATTTATGGTCCCATGTAGAAAGGCCCTAACTCAAACAAACTGTATTCATGATAATAGAAACTAATTATAATTTTAATTTTGATACTGATATAATTTAGTTTTGATACTATTGTATTAAATTTTTGTGACGAGGTGTATTGTGTTAAAAATGCGAGTTAGGGCTTTTTACTCATCAGTGTATTTGAAGTGTTTGTACTAGACTATTGTCTACAAATTGCCCGAATAATAGAACTTTTAGTAGTTTTTTTCATAACCAACCTTGAATTGAATATAAATTAATTGGATTTTTATTCGTTATTTGTTAATAGTTTTAACCTTTCTTTCCAAAATGGCTAACGATTTTACTGTCAGCATACACGACAACTATATTAACAAGGAAAAGCCGTTAAAAGGAAACCTTGAAAGATAAATATTTTTCTGTTTTGCAACGATTAACCAGCATATAATTTTGAATGAAGATAATCCCTTCTTAAGGGATAATAGTTTTTTTTTATAAATTATGACGTTATTATATTTAAATGCAATCACTTTTGGATGTATTGGTAGACCTATAATGCAATGGCACTTTATAAAATGATATAAATTAATTCTTATAACTGCATACAATTGAAAATAGTTTTAAGGATATATGAACTTAAATATGTACGTAAATATGTATGTATTATAATGGAATTTTAACAATAATTTCGTATTTCTGTGTCTTTCGGCAATCCATGATAATGCCTATGATAATCGTTAGAAATATACATATGTAGTATGTATGCAAATATTTTTTAAACACAAAAACTATGCAACCTTGAAAGAATTTTTTTTACCATTAAATGAAAAATAAACGAAACTTTAAATCTAATCATAGTAAAAATAAAGCATGTTTATGTTTATTTTCTATTTACAAGTAAGTGTTAGTATCATAATAGAGAAAGTTGCAAATTTCCAAACATAATTAACAACTAAATTGTTGAAACAGTTTTTTTTTAAGAGAACAAATCACACAACTTCAACTAACTTATCATATTTAGCTAGAACAAAAATTAGTTTTTGGCAACAAACTAAACAAAATTCATGGCTGAGTTTTGTCCCAATACATAGAAATCGTTATTATTGTTTATGGTTACCATTTTTGTTAGTGTTACGAAGGTGAGGAGGGTGGCAGTTTTCTAATTCTAAAATACCTGTCACGCGACATAACAAAAATACAAATTAATAGTTGTTACATACGACATACTGACATGTGTATATCGTTACCTGAAACGCAAAACGCCCTAACTAACATTTTAGTAATTTTACAGGAGAAGCAAAAAACATTTTTAAACGAAAAGTATTAAGGTTTTTAACACGAGTTCCTTAAATAAAATAAAAAGTACCACGAAGAACTAGTTTCCGCATGAACTTTGTATAAACGTGCAATATTTAAAGAGTGAAATCACTTAGGGCTTTTTGCATCGCATTTTTCTGAAACTAAATGCCCTATCTACAATAAATGTTTATCAAATCTTTTACTTTAATAGTGTGTAAATATTTATTAAGGTTTAAACTTCTGATTTAAACATTGGAAATAAAACTGTTTCTAATTAAAAATTCATGTTTATTATACTAAATTTATATAGAATTTGATAAATGACAAGATTAATGCATTTTACTCAAAAAGTATATTATTTTTAATAAGATATATGTATATTGACTATTCAAAAGGAATGCTGTCATAAAAATAATGACAGTCAGCAGGTAGCAGTTTTTTTAGATCCTGTAGGTTTTCCCATTTCTTTTTTGAAACTTTCAAACTGTTGTCGTGTAATTTGAAGGGTTCTACTATCTTGAAATTTTTTCCACATCTTTGTGGAAGCTCTTCGTAGTTGTCATTGACATTGATTTTAAAATAAATAATTCCTGTTTGGTCGTATCCTAGTGCACGTATCATGTTAACAGTTGGTTCGCCCGCCTTTTTTCCTAAAAACATCACCAAATCTTGATAATTATGGATTTCTTTGGGACATACATTATACATTACTTGGTCTTATAAATGTATATCTCTTATCAACTGATTCATAATCAAGAAAATACTCGTGGTTTAGATAGTAAACTTGTAGAGGCGAGGGGATTTTACGAGCAGATTTCATTAAATTAACCAATTCGAATGGCAAGTTTATTTGCTTATTGCGGATTTTTCTCTCAATTAGTGCGTGAGTTGAGTCGCATTCCATTTGCGTGTGACCCACTACCAAATACTTCTGTTCAATGGTAATTGTTTTCTCCATACACAAAGAATGTAAAGCGTTGGAAAGCACAACGTTTTTGTTTTGATAGACACAACTATCCGAGTATATAATAATGTGCTGAGTATTAGGAAATTTCTGGATATAACTTCTCAAATATTTTATGATTATTGTGGCAAAGGTACTTGATTCAAGACTCCCCTCGGTTTCATCCCAAATGTAATTGTTGTATACACAAGCAAGAAGTTAAGTCTTTTTGCGTTTTACATTTATTCAATATTGTAGTAAGGGCTTTTTTATTTTGTCAATAAAATTGCTATTTGTGTACGTGGAAGTATGATTTGTTTGGTTGTTATGTATTTTGATTAGATTCATCGGAATTTGTAAAAAAGTCGATTTTGAATTTTTTGTTAGTTAGGGCGTTTTGCGTTTTAGCTAACGATATGTATGTATGTACGTGAGTGTAAGTATTTATTCTAATATTATGCACTTAAAGAAATACTCATAGACCCCAAGAAAGAGGTCAGGAGAACTGTCTTAATGCTTCACTTTTTTGACATTCATGATGAATCATAAATATCTTGACACTTAAACAATGCAGCCAACATTTTTAAACTAGGATTACCCTAGATCGATTACTTGACGTTTACACTCCAAGTCTTTCTGCAAATTTTAGCTACTTAAATTTAAAAAAGCAGTCATCGCACTTACGTACATTTTAAAAGAACAATAATAAGGTTTTGCTCTCTTTTTCCCAGCCAACAAAAAAAAATTATTTGCAGCATTAAAACATATATGAAAAAACAGGATATTTTAGTTGATTTTTAATTCAATTTAAAAAGTTTTTGCATCATTTTTATTTTATATATAAATTTATGTTGTGCATATCTACACAAAGATAGCTTTCTAACCATATATGTGCCATCAATATTGCTGGACTACAAGATACTCAAAAGGGTACTACAAATATTACTATTCTGTAATATTTCATTTATTACATTTGCTGTCGAATTCATAAAAATTTAATTTTCAAACTTGTACAGTTTAACGGTTTTTTGGTTTAGTGTATTTTTGACTTCTTAATTTTGTTTGCAAAAAAAATATATATATACAAGTATATATTTACAACAAAAATTCAAACACAAAAAGAGAATGATTTCTGAGCAAGAAATACGAGTATAGGGATGTGAGACAATATTTCTAAAATTGTACTTAATTGTGTACTAAATTTCTTTTTGGCCCCATTTTGAAATAAAATGCTGTAAACATGTTTTTCTTATTAGAACAACAAAAGGACTCTATATTTTGTCGAAAGAAAGATTTAAAAGAAAATGTATTACAAAAATATCCTTACATTTTCAGTGCTTATATTTTTTCTATGTGAATGCATATCAAATGTAGCCAACACCTTGGATTTTTCGCTGGTACTTTTCATTTCACTCAGATATGAATTTTTCATGTAACCTGCAATAATTTTTTTTTGTCAAAGTTCTCAAACTATACCCTAATACAACATTTTCTCGATAAAGAAGTGTTAAGAGGAGCGTATAAATTTGTATTAAAATTTAAGAAAGCGTCTTTTACGCAGTCTGATTTTGTCATTAACATTCAATAAATATTTATTGTACGCTTGTCTATGTGATCTTTGCCTGTAAACAATTATAATCGTGCAGGCGACCTTTTGTATTTATAATAAATGTATGTTTGCAGGCATAGAACGATTATAGTGCAGCAAAATTTAAAACGCTTTCCTAAGACTTTTATGCTGAAACCTGATAAAAATAATTAATATTGTGCATATCTACACACAAATACCTTTTAAAGCATATATATTTCATTTATATTGATGGACATTAAGATTGTTAAAATTGGACCACAAAAAAATGTGTGTTGTATTTGTACATAAATATTTACACATACATATACTCTGAAGATAATTGAGGAGTGGGCAAAGAGGAAGGTGACAAGTAGGTGGTCAACAATTACCAACTGTAGGGTCTCCGGGACTCTATGGCCCTCGCCTAGCAGGGTTATGACTAGACACATTCTAACTTTTGGGAAGAAGTCGTTGGCACTCCTGATAGGAGTCTTAACGGGGAACTGTGCAATTGGGCACATGTCGGAGTATTTGGGCTTTTCCCATGATAATCGCTGCAGGAGCTGTTTCTATGAAGAGGAGGAAGAGTCAGTACAGCATTTTCTTTGTGACTGCCCGCCCTACAAGAGTGTAGTCTTAGACATCGAGGCTCTCGTTTCCTGCAAGATCTGAACTGTCTCAGGAATGCACCGCTGGCTGCCGTAGCGGGTTTTGGGAGAAGTTCCGGGTGGTTTTCAGGAACCAGTACTTCGTTGTGAAAGGATTGTGTAGGGTGTAGTCCGCTAGGCATCACAATGGGCCTTTATAGCCTCCGAGTATTTTCTCGGACTAACTGCGGGCAGCCCTTTTTAACCTAACCTATGTAATCTTTTCAACATTATTACATGCCCTGAATGTATCATCACTGAAGGAGTTCAATGTAATAGTGCTTCGTAACAGTGTTACCAAAAATAAAATAGAATTAACGCCTAGAACCAGCAAAATTACCCAATAAATTTTATTTCATATTAAAAAAACCTATTAACACTTTGCGACCATTTCTCAGCTTATGAAAATTATACTAATTTTCTAAATAATATTGAATGGTAAATGACTCTTGTGTTTAATTTTTTAACATAATTTTCTTCTAATAGTAAATAGATTTGTTTTTTTGGAAAGAAAAGATGTGTGGTGTGGGACACCGGATAGGAACGAACTTCCTTATTATAAAAATATTAATTTTAAGTTTTATTCGAGGTACATATAAAGAAAATAATTATTCGGGTATACATTTTTCATTATGATTTTTTTTTTGCCGACCAACGAAAGTACAGAATCAATTTTGTTCCCAAACGAAATTGAATTCTCTCACGGCACGGCTGCGTATGATTAATATTTGTTTGTATTGAATCGTATTACTTATACGTCTTAAACATTGATTTACATATAAACAGAAAATCTTACGTTACGGATAGTGATGGCACGATTAATCAAAAAATTTGTAATAATCGATTATTTTCCTTCAATTAACGATTTAATTGTATCGGGAATTCTTCTTCGGTTAATTGAATTAATCGATTATTCCAAATAATAATCGATAGACATCCAGGAACCCAATTGTATTCATTGAGCATTGACGGCTGACGACGAAATGCCTAAAACTGCAATCCTAGTTACCATAACAGCGGTTGTTTTCAAAGCGGGTGCAATAATTATGTAAAAACCGAACAGATTAAACACGAAACGGCTATCAAAGCTCCTATTTTTAAATACTGTAGTAAACAAATATGTAAATTCTTTTAATTGAATAAACAGAAAATTTTATTAATTAAATAATATTTTATTTTTATTTATGATAATTTTAAATTTTAGCTAAAAATATCGATTAATCGATTAATTGTTTCCGATTAATCGCGATTAATTATTTGTCGTTTCGATTAATCATATGATTCATTAATCGATTATTCTTTTTTTTTTTGCCATCACTAGTTACGGACATTTTTCCCCGGTTAGGGTACCCCTCATCGCATCGTCCCATAAGTAGTGATGGCACGATTAATCGAAAAATTTTTAATAATCGATTATTTTCCTTCAATTAACGATTTAATTGTATCGTGAATTCTCCTTCGATTAATTGAAATAATCGAATATTCCAAATAATAATCAATAGATATCCGGGAACAAAAAAGATTCGTCGCCAGCCGCCAACTGTATTCATTAAGCATTGACGGCTGACGACAAAATGCCTAGAACTGCAACCCTAGTTACCATCAGAGCGGCTTTTTTCCAAAGCGGGTGCAATAATAACGGAAAAAACGAACAGATTAACCACGAAACGGCTATTAAAGTTGCTATTTTTAAATTCTGTACTAAACAAATCAATTCTTTTAATTGAATAAGCAGGAAATTTAATTAATTAAATAATATTTTTTTTATTTATGATAATTTTCAATTTTAGCTGAAATTAATCGCGATTAATTATTTGTCGTTTCGATTAATCATATGATTCATTAATCGATTATTCTTTTTTTTTTTTGGCCATCACTACCCATAAAAAAAAATCTTTTTTACAGAACTAAATAATTTCCTGAAGAAGAATCGAATAATAATTATTAATATAAAATAACCTAGAAGCTTAAACAAATCTTTTTACTATTTAATGGTATAATTAAAATTTATTTTGTTGCACAACTCTGTCGATTCCCGGTACACAATTTGTTCCAAATACTGGTAAAATATTAATACATTCTGACTATTTGGTATATGATTCTAGAAATTAGCATTTTTCACCATAAGCCAATGTAAAACATTTCGTTGGTTCTGGCAACACTGGTTGCATTGCTTGTGGGTGTTAAAAGAGCAAAGCGGAAATTCAAACGAAGCCATACGTGTATTTGAAAGTAAAAGGGAAATTTTTGTTTACAAACAGTTATACGTACGGGCAGCTGAGAAGGAGTAGATAATTATGTTGGTATTTGTATAAACAATAGATGAGAGAGAGAGAGAACGCAGCCAATGAACTCCAAATGATGGCGCTATGAACTAAATCTGATTCATTTTTTTGTTCGTTGCCAACGTTTTGCCATTATTGCTGCATTTATTTTGTTTTTGTAAATAGCTAATATTGGTTTCAACACGAAATTATTTTTTTAGCAGTTCTGACAGTAAATGAGAATTGAACATACGAAGAGGGAGAGGCGATGAAACCAATTCAATGAGCAAGTGTAATTTGTTTGGGGAAAACAGAAAAAGTTGCGGCCAAAGACTGAATGGAAATTCATTCACAAAAACAGTTACCGCGTGACACGTGAAGTTGCAGAACGTGACAAAAATCTCTTCATGATAAGGCAAATGGAATAAATAATAAAAAAAGGCACATTTTAAATGTACCACAAAATAATGTTTGTATGTATGTGTGTGTGTGTAGTTAGTAAATGAAAGCTTTGAATATAAATGTAAATTAATAAATATTTACGTGTATGTCGCGGATGTACATGGAGTGCCTCTGCCAAAAACTTAATAGATTTTTTGTGGTTTAGCAATTGATTTGTAATTAGCATTTCATGTTTATTGCCTGACACAAGTAATTACGGAATCATCAATAAAATCATATAGCTTTCAATAATTTTTGTGGAATAACTAACTAGCAATGCCTTTATCGCTAACAACACGGCGCAAACAGCAGACACAGTGCGCCAAGTGGTCGACACAACAGCATCTTGTTCAGCATCATCATAATACAGACGCTGCTACAGCAACGAACACAAACTTATTTCGCCATCATCAGCATCATGCCAATTATCTGAATCAATCTTTATGGAAACAAAAATCTTTAGCAGAAAATTTACAGTTGAATAAGAAAACGCTTTTAACGTCTCACAACGGGCGGCCGTATTTATCTCGTGGCCTTTCGATAGGCAGATCACATGATATACAACGTTCGCCATTTTCTCAACAAGTTGCAAAGAAATACTCGGTAGCGGGGACTGAACGAGACAATTTTAAAACGGGCGATTTAATGAAGAAAAATCTAAGCAGCAGCATTGAAAAAAGTGTTAGTGTTGGCGGTGGTGCAAATTTTTTTCGTAATTCTCGCAGAGTCCCGGTTTGGTCATCGACTTCATCGATTTTAAAGACTTTGGATAAGGAATTGGCCCAGTTAAATGGTGTGGTAGGAAAGTGTAAAAACGTTAATGCGCCCAAAGAACTGGCTGACACAGGGGATAATGTAAAGGCGTAAGTATTACAATCTAGATTCTGGGCGGAGAATGTGGCGTAATTTGAAAAAAGTATTTCCTTATTTATTTTGACAATAAATATTTAAAATGTTTTTGTGTCAGGGATGTAATACTAAAAGCTAAATGTACTCAAAAGCGGTTATTGAACCAGTTGTCAATAATATTGAAAACTTATCACGTCAAACGAAAACTATTTGCAAGTTTTTTTTTGTTTTTTGTTTTTTCTTTGCAATAAAATTGACATACATTTTTTTAATTCACATTATTTTTGTAATTGTGTCTAACTCTAAAGTACATGAATTTCGTATATTAGAATTTGACTCGCATCATGTTTAAGGCTTATTTGTACATGAGTACATACGAATGCATGTGTATTTGAATAAGAAAGTTATTATGAATTGCTTTTTTATTACAATTATTGTTATTTTTTCATAGCGGCAGCCACGCAAGGTTCATAAAATACGACTTAAGTCGACTAGAAAGTGCCTGTGAAATTTCAAAAACTGATTAAAATTTTCTATTACAATAAAATTTTTTAAATCCTTACCCCCTTATTCATAAAAATTATGAGAGTCTAATAACAGCGTAATAAAACAAAATTTTATATGAAATTCGCTCTATTACACTCTTATAAGTCTCTCATAATTTTTATGAATAAAGGCCGAGACACATAGAATCCGTCATACGTTATACGTCGCCTTTTTCAACTGACATTAACGTACTGACGGAAAAGGCTGGCACAATGAGTACTTTGTTGACGGATATTAAATCAATTGTATGTTCCCCATTTTATTTATTTATGTTAAATTTATATATTTTATAAATTTTTTTTGTATATTATTTAATTTTTCCTGAACACACAATACAAAAAATTAATTAAAACAATTTGAAAAACTCATCGATTTCTGTCAAAGTATTCAACGTACGTCAAAAGTTAAAAGTTGGCCAACTTTCGTACTTTGCTTTGACGCAGAAGTACTGAATGTGACAACTCACATAAGAAAGCATGTATTTCAACTCAGCTGTCAGTTGAAAAAGGCGACGTTTAACGTATGACGGATTCTATGTGTCTCGGCCTTAAGGGGGTTAGACTTTGTCGCTCAGGTTAAACGTGTAAATAGCGGATTTGTGCAGATTCTGACTGGTCTTATTCTCACACGATCTTATTGAAGAATAAAACATGATTTCTGAATCAAACATGATTTCTGAATTTACAAAATTAATCAGCCCTATCATGAATAATTTTTCCCTTTCCCTAAAATTGCAATCATGAAAACATTCCCCGTGAATGATTTCATGCAAAAATTAAATTCTCCTTATCGTGAATGATTTTTTTCCCTCGAGTTTTTTCACTTTTCCCTTTAATTTATTCACAAAGTTTTTTTTTTTTTTTTTTTTTTTTTTTTTTAGGAGTAGGACCAGCACTCAGGGGATGGCCCCTATATATGCAATGCATTGCACCGGAACTGAAAACGAGGGGATAGTATTGAGGGGACAGATTAGGAAAGATGAGAAGATAGACAGTTTTTTTTGTAGCTATTTCAAACTTTTTTACTTCGCCGGCTAGTTTTTGCTACAGGGCCGACGAAGGTGGGTGCTGTTACTCTGCTTTTTAGTACATGATAGTGTCAGTCGCTGCCAATTATGTTCAGTGGCCAGTGACTATGCCTTCATCACTGAAAACAGGCTGGCAACAACTAACACAACCACGCACTAATGCTGATCAGAAGAATTCAACACAATATTTCATGACTCAGCGGGGGTTCGAACTCAGGACTCTCCGCTTCATAGTCTCGTGTTCTACTACTTCAGCCAACAGCAGTGGGGAATAGAGTAGAAAATGTAAGAAGTTTCTATTATAATTCAAATATTAAAGTTTACAAAGTTTATTTTAGGGACAAGATCCGTTAATAAGACATAAACTGATATTTTTTGCACAAAATTAATTGCCTGCGTCTTTGTAAAACTTGTTGCTCCAATTCTAAACATTAAGCCCGGTATTCATAAAAAAATAAAACGTATTTGAAATCTGTTTTAAGAAAATTTTGTATGAAAAAATTTGATTAAAATACATTTCAAACTCATTTTAAATTTTATGAATACCGCGGTAAGTATATTTTTAATTTGCTTTGTTCGGTTTCCAAAATGTATCCAAATTATTTTACTACTAAATATTTAGATATACTTTTTTTAAATAATTTTTTAATTATTACATAGACATAAATTTTTCAACACAAATTTCTTTGATATTTCATGTTGTTTTCAGTTTGTTCTCCTTTTCACTCACATTCACTGAGAACTGATAGCGGTAATAATTTCTCACGGGAGATTCATGATACCATTTTTCCCTTCGAATCGAATAAAATTTTCACGTGAACAAAAATTCCATTTAATGTATGAATTTCTATTTTAATAGTGAACCTTTTGTTTATGTAAATTGTATTACAGGATGTTAATTTCCCAACAGGCTATAGGTTCAAATCTGCGAAACTGCAAATTATTTTTTATTTATTTTTATTTTTAATAAATGAACGTGATTGCATTCTATTTATTAATTTTTTTGAGATTTTTTTTCCATTTGTTATTCACGATAAGGGTGCATATATTTGCATTAATGGAAATATATATTTTTTTAATTTTCGCTATTTGTAGAGTCTTTCAGAGCAGTTCTCCTTTTTTTAACACGATTTTATTAGTTTCACATGTATGTTCGCTTGCTTAATTGAATGTTTGTTTGTAATCGACTCCTTTAGGCTCGATTTTGACCTTCTTTGTACTTTGCACATCTATCAAAGACCGATGACAATGTATTTATTCGATTAAAATATCTGATTATCCTGATTAGATTTGCCAGGATTCATCAATTTCTTTCCGCATCCTTTTTATAAGAGTAATAGAGATAGAGTCAGGCACTCAGCACAGCACGAATGCGTGTTTTTTAGTATTTTTAAACTACCTCTATTTATTTCTAAATCATAAGCAGATCATATAATTCTCATATATTATTTATTAGTTGTAGGGTATCAAAGCGAAAGGAAAAGTACTTAAAGTGGCAATATAACAACAACATTAGCAAGCACTTTTTTTCAGTTCGAGAATTGGCAGCGGAAAGTATTTAGAAAATGAAGACAACACAGTATTTGACATGACAGCAAATGACATGATAACCATTAAAAGAAAAGAAAAAAAGGAGCAAAATTTTACAATAGGAAATAACAAAAATTTTTCGACTCCATTAAAAAAAAACTATTTTTGTATATTGAATATTAGCAATCAATAAAATTTGTCATTTAAAAAACTTATATCCAGCTCAAGACAATTATTCGCAAAAATTCATCTTAATCTAGAAATCCCCTTCCCCTTAACCTGATTCGAAAGATTTCTTCCCATTAATTTCCCTTTTATGCACTAACTAATGCTTATCGCTGGTCTGTGTCTAGGGTTATAAAAACAAAAGGCTTAGTTAGCCAAATGTAACTGTAACGGTATGAAACAGCTGTAATGTATAAATTAAGTAGAATTCAAATTAATGTTTTCTACAATATTTTATACAAGCTGGGCCAAAAGAAATCACCCTATTGGAAGATGCTCTTATTTTTGCAAATGGCGGCCAATGGCAAATCTGTTTTGACATTTGTGAGCTAGACAGATGTAGAATACAAGTGAACAAGCCATGGAGCGTTACACTACCCATTCTCAATCTCGAAGACGAAGTGGCCAATTTTTCGACCAAAATCATAATGAGCGGTGAGGCTCATTTCCACCTCAGCGGGTACGTGAACAAGTAAAACTATAGCTTCTGGGGCACCGAAAATCCTCGAGTGATGAACGAGAAGCCATTACACCCGCTCAAAGTAACTGCATGGTGCGCTGTTTACACTAGAGGAGTCATCGGATGACTTATTTTGGCCCGTCTTGTATTTTCAGTAGAATTTGGCTTCCAAATGATCTTAATCCAATCTTACTCCAAATGTTAAGCGGTTAACGGAGCTCTGTTAACTGCAGAATAGGTTTGGTACAACTTTCTTTCGGTTTGTGTCTTCGCTAATATAAATTTAAATTTATCGATCAGTTACTATTTTCCCCTACATTCGATTAAGTTCGTCTAACTGATTGTTAAAGTTTATTTTCGTAAATTTTCTGTAGAAATAAACCAAAAACGGATTCTCCGCCAATAGCCGATGGCCACAGTTCCCATTCAAATCGGAAGCAGGTAAAAACGGAAGTTAGCAAAGTAAATTTGAGCATTATTTTGTCACATGCTGTGGACACAGCAAGAGAAGAGAATGATTGTGTTCTGACCGATAGAGACGTGGATGAGGAGGATACAGATGAGTTAACCAGTAACAGTCGCAAGGCTTTGGTAAGTTAAATTACAGTTTAAGAAAATAAATTTTCTCAATTTAATAATTTGTAAAACAAAAAAAAACATTTCCAGCGAAATACTAAGAACATATTATGTTAATCAGTGGTGACAAACAAAATACACGTGAGTACTGATGATGCCAGTGTAGCGGCTTTCGAAAACAGCTCTTCTGCTTTGCTGTGTAAATTGAATAACTAAAAACTGGTACTGACTTTCCTTTGTGCTTTGGAATATTTTTCATGTTTTTCTGAATTAAATTTCGAACAATTTGCGAACAAATCTTAATTGAATTTAACATATTATGTTCTTTTTCACTATCCCGAAATATCACACAAACGACTTAGCAGAAACTATACTCTTGTCCAATTTATGGAACATACAATATATAATAAATGGCAAAAAATAACTTCCAAAATATAAAAGTATTTTTTTTTATCATTCCAGAGTTCATTTAAGAAAACGAATGACAACAACAAATCTGGAAACTTATCAAATTCTTTGAAAAACGCTTCTAACACACGCCCTATCATATCGGCTCAGAAACGACGAACCCTGTATCGCAACAGTAAACTTGCAGGGAACTCGACTTTAAGCAACAACAACAACAATAACACAGCGATTTTAAATAGTTGCGTACAAAATGTGCAAAACTTAAACACTTGTCCCTCGCTAAACATTCAAAAACGTGCACCTTTAGTACGTGCTATGTCGGCACCAGTGCGTACTTTCGATGAAACGACAAAAAGTTCGGCAACATTTTTGAATACAAAAAGAAAACCAAGAAGAAGAAAGTTGATTGCCAGAAATGCCAGCTGTGACAAGGACTCTTGCAATCTGTTAACAGCAAATGAGTTCAGTTGTGATGCCAAATCAACGTTAAATCGAAAAGTTTTAACACGTTCGAAATCGGTGGTACCCGATGTTGTAACTTTGGTGTCTCTTATCAGTTCAGAGGGTTCAGATTCGGAAAAAGAGGATAATCCGTTGACACCAAACAGTGCGCATAACGACAATTGCAATACAAGGGCGCCCTGTTTAAGGAAAACTGGCAAGTCGGGTAGGATGATAATTTTGTTTTTTAACTTTTAAAATTGTCTTTTTCATTTTAATGTAATTAAAAAAAATTTTCCAAGTTTAGTATCGTTTCAAGAAAACTATCCGCCAACTTTTCAATTTGCCTCTAAGGAATATTCTCATATGCTGCGAAGAGGCTCTATAGCTTCTCTAGCTCAGCGCATCAAATTAAATAGACCGCCAACAGCACCAGCTGCTGCCATTTATCACAACACACCAAAACTTTATAACGAAATGGCGGACACCAACACCGCAGCGCCTGAGGAAACGAAATGTAATCTAGACGATATAAAAAATAACGTAAACGAAACTTTAACCGATTCTATAAGCAATAAACCCATAGAAGAAGAAGAATATGAATTTCCCGAATATGTGCGCAGTCTCAAGGAGCGTGAATGTTGGAAATTGTTTATAAAAATGTCCACAAAAGGTGTGAATATTACATACGATACTATTTTAAGAGGCATGTTGACACCCACCGAATTTCGTCAACTACAAAAGCAACGTGAAATCGAAGAGGCCAAAGCTTTAAAAATCGCTCACATATCGTTGGCTGCAGAGCCATCCAAGAAATCACCAACACCTATTGAAAGACTTAAGGAGAGTTTGTTGAAAAATTAATTTAAAATTTAGACAAGAAACTAAATATTTGTAGTGAAAAGGCACTGCCGAATATACAATTTAGCAATTTCAACACTAGAAGGCGTCTGGCAGACTTTTTTTGGTCATTAGAAAACATTTAGTATAAAAATTATTCAATATAAAGCACTTGTTAAACACGTAGCACCTGAAATTCACCGAAATTTGTTGAAATAAAATTTATTAATTGTAGAAAATAATATGCATAAGATTTTTATTTCTTTCCCAAATACGGCTAAATAAGACGCTACCAAATATGTTTTCAATCATTTTGAAGTTTAGACATTTAAGCTTGGCTTTTTGAGAACGGGTGTCCTGAATTACTTTCACACTTTTGTTGAACTGTGTTTAAGATTATAAAGTTTTGAAAAAGTCTCAGATATGACCTTTTTATTCAATTCGTAACTAATATATCTACAAGAATTTTAAAAGTTATAATAGACTTACCACAATATGCTTGACTAGAGGTTTTATTTTATTCATTTGATTTTCCTTTATTTTTAATATATTTTTTTAAATTATTTTCAATATTAATTTATTTATTTTTTTGTTATAATTATTGCACTTTTTTATGATTTTTATATATATGTATATTTCATTTATATCTATATTAAGCAATATTTTCTGTATTCACATATTTTTTCTTTATTTTTATTAAATTTTTCTTGATTTTAATTATTTTCAATATTAATTTATTTATTTTCTTGTTATAATTATTGCACTTTTTTTATTTTTTTGATTTATATTTATTTTACTTAGAACAATATTAAGTAATATTTTCTGTATTCACATATTTTTCCTTTATTTTTAACACATTTTTCTTAATTTTAATTATTTTCAATATTAATTTATTTATTTTGTTGTTATAATTATTGCAATTTTTATTTTATGAATTTTATTTATTTCATTCATATCAATATTAAGATATATTTTCTGTATTCACATTATTTTCCTCTATTTTTAATAGATTTTTTTAAATTAATTTCAATATTAATTTTTTTATTTCGTTGTTACAATTATTGCACTTCTTAATGATTTTTATATATTTATTTCATTTATATCAATATTAAGCCATATTTTCCTTATTCACATATTCTTTTTCTTTATTTTCAATAAATTTTTCTCAATTTTAATTATTTTCAATATTAATTTATTTATTTTATTTTTTCAATTATTGCATCACTTCTCTTATACATATTTCTTTTTTATGATTTGTAGCAGATTTATAATAACTGAACTTATGAATTTTTTACTTATATATTTATAATTATAAATAGACTGAAACTTTTTATTTACTAATTTTGATCTATACACAGAAGTTTAAAAATTGCTGCTTTTTTTCAGGTATAGGATTAATTGCACTCAACTTCATTTTTTTTTCGTCATTATAAATAACTACATCCCATTTTTAAGATTTTTTTATTATTTAGTTACATATCCAGTTTCCGCAGGATATACATATATATAATAACGAGACAAATAACATATTCATATATTATCGAAGGTTTCCATCATTTAACTTAAAATCAATTAACAAGCAACAGTTCCCGCGCGACAAACTAAACAAAATGTCATTTATGGTATGCATACACATCCATACATGTATATTATCCCAACCGTTAGCAATACTCCATTTTGTACCAAAAGCTTAACAGCAATCTTTATGCTAAATGTACAAATTTTAAAATGCACATATCTTTCTTATTTTCATCGACTGCGCTAATATTTCATATGTTTTATAAGGCAGAGACGGTATTTTAACGACTTCAACACTTTTATTTGCAATAGAATAGTTTGAAATAATTATTTTCACAAATTTTAGTTAGACCAATTAACAAGCAACAGTTCACGCGCGATAAACAAGAAAAACTAGCAACTAAATTATCTAAATGCTCAACATTATCATAATTAAGTGCTGCCACTTACTATATTTTCTATATTTTGGACTGTTTCATACGCTTTCCAACACTAGATTGTCTAACTAGTGATACCACAAACAGCTGTACAACATAAGATGATAACAAATCCAATTTTGTTTTTGGTTTTGTTTACAAAAAAATTGGAAGTGTATAAAATGTTTGGGATAATTTTAAAAGCTGTTCATTAAATTTAATTCCATCTCTGTAGATTTTTACATGTTCGTCTACTATGTGGATAATATACTCTATATTAATACATATTTTACTTCTTGGTTCGATATTTGTGATATACTTTCGTTCGCCGGTCATAACAAATCTACGGCCTCATAAAAATATTCCGTTGGAACCTCCTGCCAGGCGTTTGGTACTAATTGTAACTGATGGCTTGAGAGCTGAATCTTTTTATTATGAAAATTTCAAAAATGTACCCCATATAAAACAACTTATTGATACCAAGAATGGGGTGTATGGCATATCTAAGACTCGTGTTCCAACAGAATCTAGACCTGGACATATTGCTCTTATAGCTGGCCTCTATGAAGATCCATCGGCTGTTACGAAAGGTTGGAAAGAAAATCCCACAGACTTCGATACGGTGTTCAATAGAACCAGCAAAACCTATGCTTGGGGTGCAAATGATGTTTTACATATATTCTCTAGATTGTCCAGACAAGATGAAGAACGATTATTTTTTGATTCTTATAATCATGAATTGGATTTTTCTGGTAAAGAGAAATCTTATGAATTAGATAAATGGGTTTTCGATAAAGTGAAGAAATTCTTGCAACGCAAAAAAGATGAATTGCAAAATGAAACTCAAGTCATATATTTTCTGCACTTGTTGGGTTTAGATACAGCCGGCCATGTTTACAAACCCAATACAAAATTGTTTTTAGAAAATTTAGAATTCACCGATAGAGGTGTCAAGGAAATGTATGAGTTATTTGAGAAAACTTTTCCAGATGGTAAAACGTCCTATATTTTGACTTCGGATCACGGCATGACTGATGCGGGTAAGTTACTATTGTATGTAATTAAAGACAAAAGCGCAAAGCAATTTCTATTATTTATCCGGACAATTTAGATAGCAAATTGAGTATATCTAAAGTAAACTTTCACGTTACAGGTTCACATGGCGCAGGAGGAAATTACGAAACTGAAACACCATTTTTTATTTGGGGTTCCGGTGTCAATCACAAAACGTACGATATAAATAACAAATCTGCAAATTTATATGAATTAGAACAAGCACAAATGGCTCCCATAATGTGCGCCCTTCTGGGTATTGCCACACCAATGAACAACTTTGGAGTTTTACCCAAAGATATACTAAATGTCTCTCAATCATATTTATTGCATGCCGTGCAAGGTAATGCCCACCAAATATACAATCAATATAAATCACTTTTGGAACATCATGAAAAGGGTCTATTTACAACATTTATGCCAGCTTTTAAAATGGACATAGATTTTGATGAATATGTTAAAAGCCAAAATAATTATGGAAACGAAGAAATAGCCATTAATTACAGCTACAAATTCATTAATTCTGCCTTAAAGGGCATTGATTATTATTTCAGCTATTATTGTATGGCTTTACTAACAGCAACAACAATTACCTTTATAGCCTGGTTAGGTTATCTATTGAAATTATTGGGAAATGCATCAACATCAACTAGAGATTGTAGAAAAAGAAACTTTTCGCTAAAAGGTCAATTTATAATATTACTTCTGTTTACGTTTTTGACTTTAGCATTTTGTGTGTTACAAATGCTGGAATGGAATATAACTTTATATTTTATACTGCCATTTGCTACGTGCGCTATATTTCTAGCTCAAAGTGGCCATGTATTAATTTTTGATAGCCAATTCGGCTTAACTAAATTGCATTTACTTGTACTTGTGTTGTGTGCCGAATTATTAGTGTATACCTTTTTTGATAGAAGAGCAATTTCTGTCGGTTTTCTATTATTTGCTCTGCAGGATAAAATATCAAAAGATTTCTTCGCCCAAAAGCTAAAATTTTATATTAGTTGCCTTTTATCTCTTGTGTTATGCATATTTCCTTTACTGCCAGTCTCAGTAGGTTATTCAAATACTAAACTATTGTACTCTGGTATATGTCTAAGTGTGATAAGACCATTTCTAGTAAAAAATTCTCTATCCCTGTTAGATAAAATTGTAGTCTTAATAGCATCTATTAACGGGATTATAAGCATTTATATGCATACACAACAAATTGGTGTGAATATTATATCCCATATAATATCATGGTCTTATCTTTTGTATGTTATTATTTCTCTTGTAAAGCCCTGCAGTCTACCTCTTAAACTTCGTTTGGAAAAGTTAATATTACTTTTAAGCTGTGCTTACGTTCTCTTTTGTACTTCTTACGAATCCCTCTTTATATTATTGCTTATATTTGAACTAACATTGTCTTTAGACTGTTCCAAGTTCAATAATAGTTTCGGTAGTTCCTTGACTTCCACCCCCTCGTTGCATATTTCACATTGCTTCCGTTTGGCTTTTAAAATTTTACTGTACACTTTCTTTTCCTTCTTTGGCACTGGCAATATTGCTTCGGTTAGTTCATTTGATCCCAATATAATACGTTGTTTTTTGGCTACATTTTCCCCATTTGTGATTATGTTCTTAGTGATTTTGAAATTAATAATACCTGTTTTATTGATAATATCCATAATATTTGCTTTATCACCTTTAGCATTGCATTATGAACGCCAAATCTTTATTTGTCTTTTAATTGTATGTGATGTTATGGGTTTGAACTTTTTATTTCTGGTTAAAAATGAGGGGTCTTGGTTGGAAATAGGCTCCTCAATATCGCATTTTGTTATTATGCAAGTAACAACGGTTGTATTATTATTATTTGTTAATTTAGCTAAGTTTTTATTACACATAAAAGTTCTGCCAAGGTTTGATGTTAATTTAGGCAAACTTAAATAATTTGTTGTATTTAGTAAATATGTAAAACCGAAAGTTTTGTATATTTTTTTACACTTTATTGTTTATAGCAAATTTAAATATTTTGTAATAATGGATATCAATAATAAAAAATAAATGTGCAGCGTTTATTAATGGAAGTAATTATTCAAACTAATTTATACATTAGTTTTGAGTATGGTGAATAACTATAGCTGTTGACCATACACATGCATATGTATTTGTGTATGTGTATAGTACGAGATAATCTAAAAGAACGTTAATCTGGCATCCTAAAATTGTTAGTTAAAAAATGTTTTGTGCGGTTAGTTTGTGAAACGTTTTCTGAAAGATAAATTTGTAATATATAAAATAAATAAATAATTGACATTTAAAATAATCAATAGCAAATAAAAATCAAGAGAAATGCCATAGAAAAATAGAGGTTAAAGCCATATTTTACGAACAACAAAACTGGAACTGTTAACCATACATATAATTGCGTACATATGTATGTATGTATGTATATTATTTACGTGTCAGAGATCTGAGTCGACCGTTCATTCTGGCGGCGGTGAAAACTTCAAAAATTTGTATGGCATGTAATCGTTACAACAAAATACGCGGTAGCCATTAAACTAAAATATATGTAAAATAGAACTAGTCTCGGTTAATGCTTTAGATTTGAGGCTTAAGTCTCGTACACATATGTATGTATGCATACATATAGCTGAGTGCTTGTTGCAGTTTGTGTTTGAAATTTTCCGTTGCGCCATGAATATTTTTATAGTGGGTAGTGTTGGAAAACGACAAAAAAAGTATTAAAGAGCAAGTGAAAGATATATATGGAAAAGAGAACGTCTGGCATCCCTTTTTGTTTAATGCTTTTGTGTCGAAATCTATTCCACATAAAATAAAAATAGCAAATAAAATTTTAATAATAATAATGCGGATATACTCTTTCAAATCTAAAATGTGCAAAACGTTTCTCGGTCGGTAGTGCTTCATCATCATGAGCCTAACTATGTATATACATACTTATCTTTTGAAGTCGTGCATTTCGGCCATAAGGCCTCTTCAGTTATAAATTCTGGGTAAGTTTATAAAATTTTACTTTTATTTTATCTTTTTTACACTTTAAGGCTTATACTAGTCGAAATTTACAAGACTAATTTAAAAAATATATATATTAAAACACATACATGTATATAAAATTAAAAAGTTAGCTGATAAAACTAAATTTAATTTTAAGGAATAGATCTAAATATGAAACTTAACACTGCTACATCAATATTTACAAAAAATATTAAAAGTTAAAAATGAAAAAATAAACTGAATAAAATAAATCCAAGTTTATAACTTAATAATCTCAGTAATAAGCTTTCCAGTATATTGGAAAACAATATTTTTCACAAAATTTTCTTCACATTTGTATGTAAATTAAAAAAATATATATAAATAAAAATAACTTGCAACATGGCACTTTTTAACAATTAAAATATAAAATAGAAAACTAAATATCAACGATTTTAAATCGAAATACATGTTTAACAGATTTCAAAGGAAATTAATGATTCAAATATATAATTTGGGTTTGAAATGTATTTGCATAAAGAAATATCTATTGCATGAAAATTGCGTTGTGAAATACATTTCAAATCCAAATTATTAATTAATGAGAAGGATATACATATAAGATTTTGCAATTCGTGTGTAGGTTAGTTACTCTGGAAATGCCGGTAATCATAAGCTTCTTATAATGAAGCTTATTTCATAATTCTGATCTAAGTTAGATAGATGGTCAAAGGGTTCGTTCCATTGAGTTTGGGTGGTTTGGCAAATGAAGTGTCATCTGAATACAAATATAAAGGAAATTAGAGATGATCACCTAATGTAACCCAAAAGCACTCTTTTATTTGATACTTACTTGATAATATGTGGTGGTTGGGCGGTTTAAAATCGGATTGTGTTTTTACTTCTATTCTTTGAGCTTGTAGACAATTTAGCCATTCACTTAAGATAACTTTCTTATCACTATTAACATCACAATATCTGGGCATTTTGCGACCACATCTTCGCAGGGTTCTAAATTATTCCATTTAAAAAAGTGGGTGAATGAATTATTATTATAGTTTTTTTTTGATAGCACCTACTTATTATTAGTCACTAGTTCCCTGAATGATTTCCATTCCTTTCTTTCCCAGGCTTTATTTTTATTCTTATCCAATATCACAAAACTTAAGGTAGCTATACGCTCATCTTCCGAGCTCCACTGGGTAGTGTTGGTACTAAAAATTATGCAAGCAATTAAAAGATATATAATTTAAAAATTATCCTTTCTTACGTACCTGGTATTTGAACCAGCAATTATTTTGGTTTTTAAAAACTCTTTGAGATCTTTTAGAAAAACTATTTTCACATCATTCGGACAACCCTTCATAGCTCTTGTTACTGGATACCCAGCATCACATTGGGGAACACTAGTACCATTAAGAGTTTCGCCGGTTTCCTCATTGGCACACCAACATATCGAATCATAGCACTGGACGCGTTGGAAACGACCATCCGGCGTACAAATTGGCACATGACCCACCTTTTTACCATTCTGTAGCAGAAATGATTGATATGTAATAAAAAAGTGGGAAGAAATGTTAAAACAAAAGTCGCAACTGCAAAAATTCAAGTGGCTTAACCTTTAAATTCTCTTCGTTTTGTGTAAGAGCATCTTTGCGATCGGAAAAACAGCCCGCATAATCGGGCTCGTTGTCCTTGCTCTTGGTGTTGACACTAGCGCTGGTGCTTAAAACTAGAAAAAGATTCCCAAAATTTTTAAAAACAATTTTCAATTATTAAACGACCCCATAAAAACATGCCATGCATTTTATCACATTAATTCACATGCAGAGTACGTACTATTGATATTGATAGATGGAAATTTTGTAGATGAATTAATTGACGTCATATGATCATCATCAACATCCTCATAATAGGGATCATCATATTCAGCTATATGACTACTATTATCATCCTCATCCTCATCGTCGGCAGGATTACTTTCATTTTCATAAGAATCTGGACGTAAACGATTTTGATGTTTATTATTGTTAAGATGTATGTTAAAATGGTTTGAATTTGGATTCGAATTTTGATTGTTATGATGGTTGTGGTGGTGTTGGGTATTGGGGAATTTAGAGGTGGACGTATGACGATAAGCCGTGTTGGTGTTGGTATTTAAAGCAAGTTGGTTATTTTTGCGATGTTTTGTGTTATTATGTTTTTGACCCATATTTATTAAATGTCCTGGTTAATTTCGTTTTTTGAGGATTTAAAAAAAGTTAAAAAAGCCAATTTAAATATTTAAATAGAAACATGCAAGTACGGGTTTTATGTTCTTTTAAATGTTACAACTATTTAAGAATTGTTTAAAATATTTAGCTGCAAAACTTACTATTAATGCCATCTTTCGATAAGCAACTATTCCATTCCAGACGTGATAAACGTGCATCACTGTCAACATCACAAAATTTGCCAAAGGCACGTCCGCAACGTCTGGGTTTTACAGCCTAAGACCAGCATAATAAACAAGTTGGAAATTAGTTTTGCTTCTCTTTATTTTTTTTTTTGTCTTTATTTATTTTGTATGCAATAATTCATTTTAAATTAATATTGTTGCTGGCACTTACCCTCTTGACGAGTTTCTTTAGTTCACGATATTCATTTTTATCCAACATTTGATTGTTATTCACATCCAAATCGGTGAATTTCCAATTAAGCACCTCCGCCTCATCGAGTGTGGGCACAAAAGTATCCGTCTTTAGATTTTTATTTAAAGAAAATCCTACCCGCAGATATTCACTATGAAATAGCCCAATCAGATTTGTATTAAAACTGGCACGATCATCTTGGCTACAAGATCTTTTCCTATTCCCACCCGAATTGCGCGAAGGTGATCGTCTACTGTAGGCTTTATTAAATTCACGACACTTGGGCTTGCCAACGGTACGCACAGGCGTATTATCTATAGGCGTGCCGGTAATGTCACTACACCAGCAGCCACTGTCCGTGAGACATTGTATGGGTGCGTAAGTGCCGTCCTTTTTGCAACGCGGTATAAATTTGAGAGGATTTTTCGTACGATGCTTCAGAGCATAATCACGGGCCTCATTGCACGCTGTAACAGCATTTCAATATTATTTGTTTATTCTCTTACAATCGAATAATTACGCTACAAGAAATTAGTTTACCTTTGCAGGGTCCCCGATATCGAATACTAACTTGATGCCCACTGCATTGTACCCTTAATAAATGACAACGTGTGGGATATGTTTGACTATCGGTACCGCATACAGGACGTCCTTTGCTTTCATCACACTCACCCAATTTAGCGGCACATTCGGGGATCTGAAATATTTAAAAAGAGACAAAATTAAATATATTTTTAACCAAGAAGTAATTGTTAATTTTGCTTCATCAATATTGCAGCCGTATGTACATATACATAAGTACGTCATAAAATTTTTTGTTGTACAATTTTAAGCATATTATTGTCCACCAATACTGATGTACGCCACATGCTTTAAAAGGTATTTTAATGTAGATGAGCACAATATAAATATATACATATATTACTAATATCTTAATATAAAAGTTGTAAACTTTCTTGAAAAGCAACTGAAAATCGTTCCATTTCGTTTTTGTACTTGCAAATACACTTGTAGACGTTCAGAGGTCTCTGTATATTTTTTATTTTATTTTATTTAATTATTCTTTTTTGTGGAGAGAACCGGCTTTCGATTTTTCTGTTAAAATTTGTAGTGTAACGAATAAACGGAATTTGGAAAGTCATTCAGCTAATGCGTATATTACGTCAATGATGGGTTGTATTTTTACTGTATCAAATTTTAGAATATTCTTAGCTATGAGTTTTATAATTCCATGTATCACTAGAAACTTTAGACCACCCTTGTCCCCTCAGAAAGTCATTGTCAAAAAGAAATATATTGTTAAATCATCTGTATCAAACTTTAAAATTTTCATTTGTCCTTGACTAATTAATAGGATCATTTCCAAAAACAAAAGCCACCCAATGTTATTCCTCGGATCTCAAAATATCCCTATGCAGAATTTCATGTAAATTAGCTGAGCGGTTTGAGCGTGAAAAGACAGACAGAGTTACTTTCATATATATTATATTAGTAGGGAAATAAGTGCAAGTCATGACAAAAAGGTGCAAGTATTTATAGAAAGTGCAAGTCATCATAAAAAATGCAAGTAATTTTTAAAAATGCCAGTCATCATAAAAAGTGCTAGTCATTATAAAAAACACAGGTCATTATAAAAAGTGCAAGTTATTATAAAACGTGCAAGTCATTATAAAAAGTGCAAGTCATCATAAAAAGTGCAAGTCATCATAAAAAGTGCAAGTCATAAAAAATGCAAGTCATTGTAAAAAACGCAGGTCATTATAAAAAGTGTAAGTTATTATAAAAAGTGCAAGGCATTATAAAAAGTGCAAGTCATCATAATAACTGCAAGTCATTATAAAAAGTGCAAGTCATAAAAAGTGCAAGTCATAAAAAGTGCAAGTCATAAAAAATGCAAGTCATTGTAAAAAACGCAGGTCATTATAAAAAGTGTAAGTTATTATAAAAAGTGCAAGGCATTATAAAAAGTACAAGTCATTATAAAAAGTGCAAGTCATTATACAAAGTGCAAGTCATCATAAAAAGTGCAAGTCATCATAAAAAGTGCAAGTCATTATAAAAAGTGCAAGTCATAAAAAGTGCAAGTCATAAAAAGTGCAAGTCATAAAAAATGCAAGTCATTGTAAAAAACGCAGGTCATTATAAAAAGTGTAAGTTATTATAAAAAGTGCAAGGCATTATAAAAAGTGCAAGTCATTATAAAAAGTGCAAGTCATTATACAAAGTGCAAGTCATCATAAAAAGTGCAAGTCATCATAGAAAGTGCAAGTCATTATAAAAAGTGCAAATTATTATAAAAAATGCAAGTCATTATAAAAAGTGCATGTCAACATAAAAATTGCAAGTCATCATAAAATGTTCAAGTCATCATAAAAAGTGCAGGTCATCATAAAAAGTGTAAGTCATTATAAAAAGTACAAGTCATTATAAAAAGTGCAAGTCATTATAAAAAGTGCAAGTCATTATACAAAGTGCAAGTCATCATAAAAAGTGCAAGTCATCATAGAAAGTGCAAGTCATTATAAAAAGTGCAAATTATTATAAAAAATGCAAGTCATTATAAAAAGTGCATGTCAACATAAAAATTGCAAGTCATCATAAAATGTTCAAGTCATCATAAAAAGTGCAGGTCATCATAAAAAGTGTAAGTCATTATAAAAAACGCAGGTCATTATAAAAAGTGTAAGTCATAATAAAGAACGCAGGTCCTTATAAAAAGTGCAAGTTATTATAAAAAGTGCAAGTTATTATAAAAAGTGCAACTCAATGTAATTCCCCGGATCTCAAAATATCTCTATGCCAAATTCATCAGTAACAGACAGACAGAGTTACCTTCATATTTATTATATTAGTAAGGATTAATAATATAAATTATTAATATGTAATAAAAAATTATTTATTTATATAAATAAATTTAAATCTAAGGTGGAATTACCAATTTAAAAATATTCTACAAGAAAGATTTATTTTAACTGTAGGTGTCAAGTGATCGAACTATGGCTCTGATGCAGTGCACTGCATACGTGGGATTGATGAAAAATAAATTTACTTCGGAATAATTGTATTGAAATAAAATTTTTTTAATTAAATACGAGTAAGCAGAATTCAAAAATTTTGGCGCACTCGATTGAATTTTTATTCTCAAATTACTTTAGGCACTCTTCAACTTACTTTAGCCTTCTTCCCTTCCCAACTACTCGTAAAAATAAAAATAAAAAATTATATAAACAAATCACTTTTATGAACGACTTTATACGATCCAATAAAATAATAAAAAAAAAATTAAATGAAAAAACTCATTATCAATTAGTAATACATAAAATAAATAAATGACATAAAACTCTAACTGTGGAGCCATAAAAATGTGTGACTTGCAAACTGAAGCCAGTTGGTGAGCGAATGAGGCAGGTTGACTTAAACGAACGGGAAAGTATTGCCGCAAGCAAGTGTGAAATAATATTATTTTTAGAGTTGCTACTTCAAAATCAGCCATAAATAATCTAAATGTCTACAAAAGTTTTTACAAAAAAAAAACCTGATAATGATTTATGACAATTTTTAAAAATAACAATAAATAAAAAAAAGAGCAAACAAAATATTCAAGTCAGCGTTAACACGAGCAAAGAGATATGAAACGTATGTATTATTTGTGTAATGCAAATTATCTGAATACACTGAAAGAAATGTTGGCAATAGAAAAGAGGAACACGGCACTGAACTTACTTTTCATGTTCAGCTCAGCTTCTCGAAAAAAATTTCAATGCGGAAAAAATCATTTTTACTGGCTGTTTTTGAAAATAAAAAATACTGCCTGATGCGGCAAGTTGTCGTTCGTTTGTAGGAACTACTCCAGTTTAAAATAAAGTAACAGTTTAAAATAAAATCACAGTTTTCAGAAAACGTAACCTAAAAATGCTTTTATTTTTCATAAACATTTTAAAAATTTGGGAAAACACTTCAACGCATCAATTTCTGTGCGTTTGCTGTGTAAACAATTTGTGTATAAAAGAAACAAAAATTTTTAAATTTTATAAATTTCTCTTACACAAAGTGATGGGCAAAATTAAATCCTTAAGTTTATTATTATTCTGAAATTAATTTAAATAAATTTCTTTCGAGTGTAATTCTCCTTTAATTGTAACGACTTGCAAATAAAATTTATATTTGTAAAATTTATATTTGGGTATGCAAAGTGTTTGTGTGTCAGTCCACCAGCCTGTCATATCAAACTGTCAGTAAATCAGATTGATTACTACGCTTTCACTACGATAAATTATAGGATATAAATATATTTCATATCAGTGCAACTCGTAAATATGTCAATCGGTTTTTTATGATTAATTTTTACACTAGGAAACAGGGTTATTTGAAATTTATTGTCTGTTCACAAATATAAATCGCATTTAACTGAACAGGAAGTATTTTAAGAATATGGGATTTTAGAGCCCCATTGATGCGTCATAAAAAGGAAATCTACCAGACTAAGCAATGCTCTAAACACCGACGTATTTGTCCGATAATTGTGAGTTATGAAAAATTCGTACATAATTTTGCGTATTTTGCTTTCACTCTCTAATTAAGGCCCTAATTCACTATGCTATATAATCGCACTATTCATTCTCGGGAAATCCTGGTGGAAGTCTGACCGACTTGGCAAAAACGCTTCAAAATGGGGTCGTGGGTCACACGCGATTGTTTTCTAAATGCTCATCTGATTGTTTTTCTAAATGCTCATGCAATAATTTAGAAAAGGGTGCGAAAATTTGAGGTTAGAAAGTAAAACAGTTTTATTTATATTGTTAAGTAGAAATGTGGGAATTAATAATGGAATATGATGATATCCACCTCTAGCACGTCGGCAGATGTCTGCTCTTTTCACAAAATTTTGAACCATATTTTTTGCCACAAAGCTTCGCTTATCTCGTCAATGCAATTTCATCTTTTAGAGCGTCAATTGTTTGTGGTTTTTTCACCTAAACCCGGTCTCTCAAATGGCGCACAGAAAATAATAACAAGAACGAGGCGGCCAATTGACATCGCCAAATCAAGAAATTACGCGACCTAGAAATTTCTCATGCAATTACTGCATTGTTTTGGCCGGCTGTTTGGCTTGTGACGCCGTCTTGCTAAAACCAAAGGTTACTGATGTCAACATTAGCTGATTGTGGCCACCGAAAATTGGGTATCATGCAAGGCAGATTTACCAGGTACTCTCAGTACCGCAGCTGTATATTGAAATTTGTTGAGCTACTGTCAAAAGTTTATATACAAGCCACATAAAATGTTTTTTTTTTCTTAAATCTTCCTTGTTAATGATGCTTCTTCTTCCTTGATTTTGACATTAGCTCTACATTTTCTACCAACAAAATACGTGTGGTTTTTGGTGTTGTTTCATTGTTGTACTAGTAAGAGTACCTGGTAAATCTGCCTTGGTATCATGGTATGGTAGCGCAGAGAATTCACGGCGAAGGCGTGTTCTTGCTTATTTTCGTAAAAGACGGGTCGATGATGCCGCCTGACCACAAATCACACCATACGGTCACTTTGCTTTGGATGTAATGGTTTTTCGAGGGCTGTTTGGTGATAAGGTGAGCCCCATATGCAACAATTTTGCTTGTTTACATAATCGCCTAACTGAAAATGGGCCCCATCACTAAAAAATTTTTTTTGCTGAAAAATGCGTTTAAACATCTAATTCACAAACGTTCTATGCAAACAATGGCCGGAGGACGTTCCCACATTTTTACTAAATAAATGTCGAAGGAAAGCAGCTGAATTCATTTTATCATTTGATAGCCAAATTATTTCTTAACCTCAAATTTTGTCATTTGATAGCCAATTTAATACCTAACCTCAAATTTGCCTCGTAAGAAGATTTCGTCATGTAAAAAATAGAATTGAATATAAAATGCTAAAGGCCGAGACACATAGAATCCGTCATACGTTATACGTCGCCTTTTTCAACTGACAGCTGAGTTGAAATACATGCTTTCTTATGCGAGTTGTCACATTCAGTACTTCTGCGTCAAAGCAAAGTACGAAAGTTGGCCAACTTTTGACGTACGTTGAATACTTTGACAGAAATCGATGAGCTTTTCAAATTGTTTTAATCAGTTTTTTGTATTGTGTGTTCAGGAAAAATTAAATAATATACAAAAAAATTTTATAAAATATATAAATTTAACATAAATAAATAAAATGTGGAACATACAATTGATTTAATATCCGTCAACAAAGTACTCATTGTGCCAGCCTTTTCCGTCAGTACGTTCATGTCAGTTGAAAAAGGCGACGTATAACGTATGACGGATTCTAGGTGTCTCGGACTTAACGAATAAAGAAAAGTTATTATCACAATTGTTCTGTAGGTCAACAAAATTCACCGCTGGCTGACAATTAATAATTCCCTGATCTCATGGAAACTATCATTTTAGGAAAATTTTCGTAAAATTGTCACATTTTTGTCCACATGTCATATTTGATAGATCGCATGACTGTGTAGGATAGAATATCACGAAACTTTAACTGAGTTTTAACATGTAAAAGCTTTATAGCTAAAAATTTTCTCCCTGCATCACCGAGCAGCAGAATCTGACAAAAATGTCATTAAAAAATTAATTTAAAATTGATTTTCCTTGACTTTTAATCTCACAATTAGATTCGCTATAATTAAAGTTCTCTCCTAAGAAAAACGTTTACCTGTTGGTGGCATTATTTATTGAAGGGTAAAGAAAATTCGTTTGAATGAAACTAAATTCTCTTGCAATACAGACACACGTTTGCATATGTATGTCGTTATGTATGTGTGTTCATAATACAAAAAGCAGTTACCCCTTGTTGTCTGTCTGTCTGTATGTCGTCTTTAATTCTAATTGATACTCATAAAAAGATAACATGACATTACATGAGTGAGTAACTTTAAAGTTTGTGTTTATTTCTTGTTGTTTCGCATTGTTTTTCTTGCATTTTTCAATACGAGTTTCAATTAGTATTTTTTCTGCTTTTTTTTTTTGTCTTTTGCTTATTTGAGGTTTTTCGCTGAGCACGCGTCTTTAACCACATACCCAGTGTGTAATTGGACACACGTACGCGCAAAGAAAATTAAAAAAAAATTAAATTAAAAAATAAAAATGCAGAATATATATCAGGAAGTAAACGTAATTGATGAAGAGGCCTTTTGTAAGGCCTTTCATTCAACACTCTTATATATACATATCACTTAAATACTTTTCTATGCCACTGATTCTGCTAGGCCCTATTAATTACAACTAATGAACGAGCGCGCTTTAGTTGCTGTGGTGCTATTTCGGTATGGCAATGCCTTGTTTATAGGCTCGTGACCACGGTTGCCACTGAGTAAAAAAATTTTTTACAAAAATTTTCCGAAAATGTTACCAAAAAGTTACCAAAATTTTTTTATAAAAACAAAAATCTTTATGTTTATTATAATAAAAACAACTACTTTTATTAATAAAAAACATAACACAAAACGTTTTAATTCATTTTAGAACATAAATAAATATTTCAATTCATTATACCTACGAATTCCGTATTTAATTTAAATAAATTATTTCATATTGCAGTCATTTAAAATAATCTTTTGCTGACCAAACATAATGACATTTGCATATTACGCCGTTGAACAATTTGGCGCACCTTCACACAGTTGTTTTTAATGATTTTTTTTCTCAGTGTTGAGTAATGCGGAAAAATGATAAAAGAAAAGCAATAATTTGATAGTTTGTCAAGCCTTAAAAACAAAGTTACCAAGTTACCAACCCTAAAAAAAATTACCAATTTTGGTAGAATGTTACCAACTGTGCTCGTGACAAAGCAACGGTTTTATGTATAGTAAAATCGCCTGGTGATTCAAACTCGACAAATTGGCAGTTCAAATAAATCCTCCTTCAAGTTAGCGTTACTGAAATTTCAGCAAAGTATCAAGTGGCTTTTTTTATTTTCTTTTGGAGAACAACAAAAAAAACGAAATAGAGATATTTTTTTAAGCAAATTTAAAATACTTGTTTGCCACTTTTATGTTGAGAATTTAGAATAATGCTAGAGTTAATGTCGACGCCGTTGACGGCGTTTCAACGCCGAAAAAGTTGAAATAGATTGAACTTTTACGGCGTTGCAACGCGTTGAGATTAACTGCTCTCATACAATTTCATACGATTCAACATTTTTTTTGACATTTGACGACGTCGACATTAACTCTAGCATAAATATTTATTATTATGTATGAATTTTTATTAGTCGAACTTTCTTATGTAAATTGTTAATTTTTTCAACGGGCTTAAGTTCGAATCTGCATGACTGCAAATGATTTTTTATTATATTATTAATAAATGAATTTGTTCAAATTCTATTTATTATTTTATATTAAGATTGGAATATTAAGAATATTTTCAATAACCATCAAATATTTATATTGTGCTCATGTCTAAAAAAATAGCTTTCAAACAATGTATTTTTGAGCAACATCGGTAGTGGATTAGATACTTAAAAGTGTACCACAAAAAAAAAGAGTTGAAAAAACTTCTGTATCTCAGTGGTTTCTTTACAATAACTTAAAATTTCACCACAATGTTTTGTAATATTAATCCGCATACAAAACGGACTTGCTGTAAAAGAATTGTGGTTAATTTATAGATGATACTCGTATTAACAAAACACAACACGGACTTTCGTAGTCGTAAAGATGAAAGAAAATAAATAGTTTATATCAGAGGCCATTGCAAAAGGGGCTAGAGTAGTTGCAGTCATACATTTCGAATAAGAATCCCTTGAAAGTTGTACAAAATTTAAAACAGAGCTGCGGAATTGCTTAGCACCCTACACAGAAAGTATATAAAGATCTTTCTTTACAAAATATCAAAGCTGATTGCAACTGTAATGGGCTTTTATGGAACTGGTGTTTTATTTTTTCAGATTAAAACCTATTTATTTTTTCCAGTTCTTTGGCTCGTATAGCATAATTTCACACAACACAATACGAAGGGGTGGGTAAATTTGAGGTTAGGAAGTAAATTGGCTGTCAAATAATAAAATGTCAAGAATTGAGCTGTCATTCTTTGACATTTATTTAGTATAAAGCTCTAAACACATAGACGACAGCAAGCAGCAATATGTCAAAAATAAACTGCATGTATTTGAGGGCAGCACAGCAGCAGGGCTGCACAACAGCATTTGCTGCTGCTGCCAAGTTAGGCTATTTTCTATTTTGACGGGCAGCAATAAACAAATTTAGTGTTGCCATTGTATTTATAAATTGGAAAAATAAGAACAACATCGTTTTTTTAATATTAAACATAAAAGAACATTAGAAATATACAATATAGAAATAAATTTATGTGTTTTAATAGTTTTTCGTGGTATTATTACATTTTTTATCAATAACTCTAATTTTGATCATTATAAAATAGATATGCGGCATCCCTGTTGTTGTTTCTTCATAGCAGCATTTGAAGTCGGCAGCATTTGAAGCCGTGAAGTTGTGAAGTCTGCTGTCGTCTATGTGTTTAGAGCTTAAAGGTGGGAAATTTTAACCACGTAAAGCCTTCCGGTCATTGTTTGCGTGGAACATTTGTGAATTGGGTGTTTGAAAAACTGAACGAACACAACGCATTTTTCAACAAAATCTCATCATCTTCAGTGATGAGGCCCATTTTCAGTTAGGCGACTATGTAAACAAACAAAACTGTCGCATATGGAGTTCGCCATATCCTAAAACAGTCCTCGAAAAACCATTACATTCAAAGCAAAGTGACCGTATGGTGCGATTTGTGGTCAGGCGGCATCATTGGAGTGAATTTTTACAAAAATAAGCAAGGAAACGTCTTCATCTTGAATTCTCTGAGCTCATGGTAACTGATTTTTTGTGACCACAATTGATTAATGTTGACATCAGTGACCTTTGGTTTCAACAAGACAGCGCCACACAGCCGGTCAAACAATTCAATTATTGCATTTGAAAGACCGGGTTTAGGTGAACAAACCACAAACAACCGACTCTCTAGAATATGCAATTCAGCGTTGCATTGACGAGATAAGCAAAGCCTTGTTGCAAAATATCGTTCAAAATTTTGTGAAAAGAGCGGATGTCTGCCGACGTGCTAGAGACGGACATTTGCCCGACATCAGATTCCATTATTAATTTCCATATTTCTACTTTACTTTGGCATCAATAAAACTGAATTTGCTAAAAAATTGTGTTGTTAAGCCAAATTACAACCTAACCTCAAATTTGAACATCCTTTATTTCTAAAAGCGTATCTCCCGTGTTATACTGTTTTTAACTGTTTGTAGCACTGAAGTGAACAAACACACACAGACGCGTAATTTTCATATAATAAAAAAAAAACAACTATGAATACACTTTCATAAGGGCCTGCTTAGTGAATGCCTGACAATTTTTTAGCCGTTTATTAAATTACTTGCGCTCATGCTTTTGTTAATAACTAAATAGGTATCAATGTTTTTACAACATTTATTGTTGTTGTTATCGTTGTTGTAGTTTGTTTGCTTGTAATTTTAGGAGGGTTACGTATAATCAATATCTTGTATCTGCATGATTCAAACATGGAAGAACATAAATAATAACACAAATAAATAAACAAATACCATTGCAATCATCTTTTATTATAAATAAATATCATTCTTTTATGTATAGAAGAAATATAATGTATGTACGTGGATGAATTTGCAAGTTTATGGCAATAAATTGCTGCAACATTCAGAAAGAATTAATGTCAACTTGAGGTTTGACAGCTGGCTTAATATGGAAATATTATCTTTCATTAAACTCTTGCTATATTTAAATTTAAATAAAACAAGGCGTGTGTGTCTGGGATATTATCGAACATTTTTAATTGTTTGAATGGCCTATTATGTATGGATCGTTTAAATGTCCGTCACGGTTTTTCTGTGTGGAGCGCTTTCGAAATGTCAAATTTCCCATGGCTCTGGCCCATAAGCCAGTAGTTTATGGTTTATTTGCATGCATGTGCGACTTAAGAAAACCCCACAAGGATAAGTTTAAGGGATTTAAATCTCGTGATGTCCTCAATGTCCTTTTATTACCTCAATTAAGAATAAAATAAAGTTTCATTAAAATTGGCCACGCCCACTACCCACCGCCCATAGAAACCAAAATATATTTTTGGCCCAAAGTTTTTGAAATTTGGCACAGAGTCTTTTATTACCTCAACTAAGAATAAAATAAAGTTTCTTCAAAATTGGACACGCCCACTACCCACCGCCCATAGAAACCAAAATATATTTTTGGCCCAAAGTTTTTGAAATTTGGCACAGAGCCTTTTATTACCTCAATTAAGAATAAAATAAAGTTTCATTAAAATTGGCCACGCCCACTACCCACCGCCCATAGAAACCAAAATATATTTTTGGCGCAAAGTTTTTGAAATTTGGCACAGAGTCTTTTATTACTTCAACTAAGAATAAAATAAAGTTTCATAAAAATTGGCCACGCCCACTACCCACCGCCCATAGAAAGCAAAATATATTTTTGGCTCATTGTTTTTGAAATTTGGCACAGAGCCTTTTATTACCTCAATTAAGAATAAAATAAAGTTTCATTAAAATTGGCCACGCCCACTACCCACCGCCCATAGAAACCAAAATATATATTTGGCCCAAAGTTTTTGAAATTTGGCACAGAGTTTTTTATTACCTCAGTTAAGAATAAAATAAAGTTTCATAAAAATTGGCCACGCCTACTACCCACCGCCCATAGAAACCAAAATATATTTCTGGCCCAAAGTTTTTGAAATTTGGCACAGAGCCTTTCATTACCTCAGTTAAGAATAAAATAAAGTTCCATCAAAATTGGCCACGCCCACTACCCACCGCTCATAGAACCCAAACTAATTTATTGTAAATATTCATACAAAATACGTGAGTTTTATCACAAAATTTATAAGTTTGTTCAGCGATCGCAAAAAGTCGCAGAATTTTTTTACATAAAATGAAAGAAAATATTCCAAACTTTCATTTAGTAGTAGTACTAACACGGAGCTAGACCGAGCTAACTTATTTTGTTTTTCTAATGAAACCTGCAAATGCTAAATTTTTTGGAGTCATTTTGATTTGCGAAGTAAAATTTTTTCTGTCGATGAAATTTATTATTGCCTAAAGCACTTAAAAAAAAATTAAGAGTGCAACATGTTGTTCTATTGTAAAATTAAATTTTTTTGCTTCAATAAATTTTTTATACATCGTCTTCGAAACAAGACGCACCATTTGATGAATGCTAACAGGCAACTTGTGCACAACTTTTTTTTACAGATTTCTTCAAATTTATTTCACTTGATTTTGGTTAATTCTAAAACGCCCCCTCTGATTTCCATGTTTCTGCAAGAGACCAGCAGAAGGATCGTAAACTGATTTGTTTGGTATTTTTAAACGCATCTACCACAAGTTTTAATATTTTACTTTGTGGCTGTTCTTTTTTTTCTTTTTCTTTCTGTAGCAGGAGATAAACACATAATCGTACTGGAATGTAAACAATTTTTCAATTGGTTAAACATAAAATATTGATTTCAAATATGTTAAGTGAAGGTCATTGAGTTTGAAAGAAGAAAATAAATAAAAGAAATATTTTCTTAAAATATAATCCTGTGGTTGATGCGAGTAAATATTTAAGAAGGTCAAAAATTTTAATAACTTCAGTTAATAAAGCAATTGTTCTTTTTAAAAGTGAGCACAGGGATATTTAGTTTGGAAATGATGTTGTGACGCTTAACATGGCATATAGCCGAAACCGGTGCATTTACAAAGCAAATTTGATGGGATAAAACAGGAAATTATTCTTAATCCAATTAAATTAAGGCGGCATAAAAATACAAGTGAAAAAATATTTATTACTCATTGTTTTGTTGTAAAAGTTCCCAATACTGGGCCTTATTACGGTTCTCGATTCGACTCTAAAGAATGTAATAAGTTAAAGAAAAATACAAGATTTTTCTTTAATCTAGTACAAACAGTCGAGTCGAATCGAGAACGGTAATAAGGCAGACACTCGCAAAGCAACTCTGAATCTGTCAACATCCAGCCTCATTGGCAGTTGCTTTTTAAGTGCTGCCAGACCACTGATAGTTTACTCTCTCTCTCTCTCTCTCTCGAGACTTGGCGTCTGACACTTCAAATAATTATATAGTTTTACTGTCCTTCTAAAGGGCATAAGTCGTGTCCAGTCAGTCACAGAAACGTATAAAATACGAGTTAACAACATCACCGGCATCTGTGCATCGATATTTCCGAAATTTACTTTGCAAAGTATTTTTATTTTTAATACAACTACAAATCCTATTCTAATTGAAATTATTAAAAACAACTATTTACTGATTTCCAAAATCCCCATTTGATTATGTTTTCTTTTTCCGATATTAATTTGAATACATGCAGTGAAACTTTTTATTAAAACGTTGTTTGTTTTTTCACTCGTTATGTCTAGACAATTGTAGACGAGCGCATAAAAAAAAACGTCAAAGTCAAATTGCAAATGTAATTAACTTTGATGACATCAAATGGACATTAAAAAAAAAACTTACACAATCTATGCGATATTCCATTTAACATATTAACTTTGCTTCATCTCCCTTCCCACCTCCTCTCAGTCTAACGCTATCACTCACCACTCACTATCTTTTGCAGGCACGCATTTTCAAATAGAAGACACACATGGATTGCTTTGTAGCCACTCTAGTTAGTAATTACAACGTTATATTAAACGCAATGATTTTAATAGCTCTGTAATTTCATTAATAGCACCATAATAATGGTGCTATTCACAGTCTATGATAGAGTTTTAAGGCGAGAGAAAATAACTCATACTACTGCTAAAGTTTAAAAAAAAAATTCTGTGCTAGATCGGCAAACCATGCGAGTATATAAACAGGATTTATTTAAAGCAAATATTTTTCTTATCTCTCGCTATTAAACTTTTGGCTTTCTCGTTCAAATATTTCATTTGAAATATTTATTTCCTTCGATAATTTTTACAATCCAACCGAGATAACATTCAATATTAAGATCTCGAAAATTTTCCATTATTTTGTAATTTTTGATTTCACCGATTTATTTCATAGCATTCAATAAAGTTTTCCTTCTTTTCGCTGGTTTTTACAACTTCTAGAATAATAAATTTATATACAAAAATTTTAATTAATAATGGCCTATTTGCATGTATTTTGGATTTGAAAAAGTATGTGATCAAGAATAAATTACACAGCCACACATTGAAGAAATAAAAGACAATTTTGCCTAAAAACAGCTAAAACAGCAACACTGGCTGCTTGTAGGTGAACTTATTGAAGTTATTCACCACTATCGGTAATAATTGTTCACCTTTCCCAAAACTGAGGCCGTGTAAAGCTTTTCATTTGAAAACATATTCCAGTCATCATTCGCAAAGCGGATCTGAGTCAGTCAACATCCAGCCTCATTGGCAATTATTTTTTAAATGCAGCCAGATTACTGATCGTTTACTCTCTTTCGAGAGTTTTAGTCTCACACGTTACTAATTCTTATGTGAAGGCATAAGTCGTGTACAGTCAGTCACAGGAACGGATAAAACACGAGCTAATAGCATCGGCGACATATATATTGACATTCCCTCAGTGGAGCTGCTGGACAAAATTCAGGAGTGGCCAGAGAGGAAGGTGACAAGCAGGTGGTCAAGTATTTCCACCTGTAGGCTCTCCAAAACTCTATGGTCCTCGCTTAGCAGAGTTAGGACTAAACAGCTTCTGACTTTTAGGAAAAAGTCGCTGGCACTCCTGGTGGGAGTATTGACGGGGCACTGTGCAATTGGGCACATGTCGGAGCATTTGGGCTTTCCCCATGATGGTCTCTGCAGGAGCTCTTTCGATGAAGAAGAAGAGGAGTCAGTACAGCATTTCCTTTGTGACTGTCCGGCCCTGCAGGAGCGTAGGCTTAGACATCTAGGCTCTCGTTTTCTGCGAGATCTGGACTGCCTCAGGGATGCACCGCTGGCTGCCCTGGCGGGCTTTGTGAGAAGTTTTGGGTGGTTCTCAGGAAACAGTACTTCGTTTTGAGAAGATTGTGTAGGGTATAGTCCTCTGGGCATCACAAAGGGACATTTATGGCCTCCGAGTGTTTTTCTCGCTTACTGCGGGCAGCCCTTCTAACCTAACCTAAGCTGTGCACGATCGAGGAACTTCAAAATTGGCTTTGAAGCACTGGTCCATACATAAGAGTTATATAACAGTTACGGTTGGATATAAGCGGTCAGAAGATCAGTTGATGATCATTATCCCTTGCATTTTCTTAAGAAACCGAAGCACTTGCATTCTTCTTTTGCCTCTTGCAAGACGTGATCTATTCAACTTACAGATTATATCAATGCTTAAGGAGAAAATACAGGAATATTCGTATCTATTTGATGTCTGATAGCCAGGCAGCGCTCAAGGCCATAACCTCGTATGAGATCAGGTCGGGAATTGTTATGGACTGTGTTAAATCGCTGATCGAACTAGGCGCTCAGAACAAACTGACGTTATGCTGGATGCCTGGCCATGAGGGCCATGCTGAGAACGATCGGGCTGACTGTCTAGCAAATAGAGGAAGGAGCCCATTGTAGATTTGTAGGATCGGAAACCTTCTTTGGCATCTCAAGAGGATATGTCAAAGAACAAAATAACTCCTGGACTCAAATGGAGTTTAATCGCCACTGGAAAGCCCTTTACGGCCTTAAACAAGCAAAACGTTTCATTACGTTATCTCAAAACAAATGCCAAAAATTAATGCTGATGGATAAAAATGGCCTCAGATTATTAACAGGTTGGTTTACCGGACACTGCGCTCTCAGACGACACCAGTTTATCATGGGCAATTCTGAGACCGAAGTGTGTAGACTGTGCGAAACAGAAGAAGAAACGCCGGAGCACGTTCTCTGTGAACGTCCGGCAGTGGCGTCATGCAGGAGGAAGTTCCTTGGAGGCAATTTTATGACTCCAGGAGAGGTGTACGATATCTCACCGGGTAGAGTAGTTGGCTTTATTCGCAGCCTCAATCTACATCGGTGAACACTTGGGCTGCACAAAAGATCCTTTGGGTGGCGGTGCTTATGGCCTCATATAATAATAAT
This sequence comes from Linnaemya tessellans, assembly GCA_951800035.1. Taxonomy (NCBI): domain Eukaryota; kingdom Metazoa; phylum Arthropoda; class Insecta; order Diptera; family Tachinidae; genus Linnaemya; species Linnaemya tessellans. The sequence continues at coordinate 114,648,682 of OX637534.1, read as the reverse complement.
ACAGATTATTTCAAGAGGCACTGATTCCTTAATACTTATAGAACCTATAGATACAAGTGGAGCAGTTTGATTGTACATTCCCCGGTGCGTGTTAAAGTTGATTATATTAGGGAGACTCCATATAGATATTTTTACAAGGTCACCATTAAGTACCTCAACCAAGGCGAATTCACTACTAGGTGGCCTTAATTCAGAAAATGTCGATCAGCTGATACCAAGGCAAAACTCACGGGCTGTCAAACTCTTCAGTATCGCCATCACAATCGCCATTTTTATTATTTCTTTCTATTTGACAGCTCGTGATATTTTTCTGCAGGGTTGCAAATCGAGTTCACCTAGTAGTGAATTCGCCTTGACCTCAACCATATTCTGGTTCCCATTTTAGACCTTAAAGAGCCAGAATTAAATGAATATAAGTTTGAAAGGCTGCTTATCACCTGGAAAAGAGTAGATGGTATTTCATGAGCGGAGCCCTTGAACTCGTTTAATCAGATGCCATTTATAAGAACTCGTACAAGACGATCCCTCAGAAATCTCGATATAAATTAAGAGAGCGTGAGTTCATATTTATCAAATATGATCTTTTAACTTACAACTTTATAATTTTCAAAGCTTTTAAGTTGTCTGTGATGTGATCTAATAATTCAATTCCTTTAGTCTCACTATTCCTTTTTTTTATTTTTTTTTGTAAATATAATTTAACTTTCGTTTATCGTATAAATGTTTAGTATCCGTTCATAGACTCGTGCATCTCGTATCTGTATCGTGTTAAATATCATCTTAGAACAACCATTAAAATAGTTTACAACACCTACAGTCATTTTTATGACTTAATTAAATTCTATGCACATCATCTTTATCTAGCACTTGATCTGTTGCAGCATTAAACAAACAAAAACAAAAAAAAAGTATATGTGCATCTCAATTTTTTAACATTCAGTTTGGTTTTCGCCAAGAGGCGCCGCGCCGCTGCCGTATAATATGACAGCCCAGCACACAGACGTAGCGAATGTGCACAATTACTTGCAATCTCATTTATTAATAAAAAATTAAAAAAAAAGGTTTAAAAAACTAGACTGACTTTACTTATTCAATTTATTTTGTATCGATTAGCCCAAGTTCCTGGCAATAAATTATATTTCGCATTCCGATTGCATTGTGTTTGTTGGGTATCAAAGAGAAAGCCGACCCGCTTAAAATGTGTAAATGTAGCCAGCCCAGCGCGTTCGTGTTTGAAATAGATAAAAGGGCGTTTGAGGCAAGATTATTCGTATTTTGTAAACGTGTCGACTGAGTGGCATAAATATAGAACAAATGGGTGGACTTAAATTAAGAAAATTTCCAATATATAAATAATTTCATCAATTAATTCCCGGCCATGCAACTGCCAATTGAATGTTAAATTGTTTTTGAATTGATTATTATTTTTTTTAATGATGAATTGCCACGAATAGTTATTCATTAACAGTATACGACTTGGGTGTTAGATATGTAATTATGAAAACTGTCGTTTTGTTTTAAAGATTGTGTGATGTGAAAGTTAAAATTTTTCGAATAAAAAAATGAAAAAAAAATTATAATGATGTTCAACAAAGTTGCAACCTATAGTTATAAAACGAAAATTATACATTTCAATTAATTTTTATATAAATGACCTTAGGCCGAAATAAAGTACCCTACAATTTTTATTGTCCGGATACTGTTTATAAAAATAGAAATAACAATAAAAATTTTCCACAATTTTTATTAAATAAGTTCTTATAAACAGCGTGACCGTTGTGGTACCCAAGAATGATAAAATAAAGATTACGCCTTGCGCATGATTTACCGTTTGATGACGTATTTGTTCCCTCGAAGAGATTGCCAAATGTTTATTATATGCAAAACTAATACTTTGTCGTACAAAATTAATATTTCATGCTATATGGCAACTCTTCACACAATTTATTCAGTGAGATTTCCAATTTACTCAGAGAGATTTCCAACAAGCAAATTAAATCGGATTTATGAAAGTGCAAGTTTTGTGTTATATTTTAAAATAAATATATTAAAATAATTATTAATAACTTAAAGTGTAAAAAACTTATTAAAACTTGATTTTTAAAGCTCATAAACTGTAAACAAAAACCCTTAATTAAAGAGAAAAGAGAACAAAAAGAGCAATCATGAATTGTGCAGTGGGCAATTGCAAATAAAGTGACAGCAAAAAAACAAGTGAGAAATAATTGTGTTAAAATGTGATATTGTTATCAATTTTTTTTGTTGTTTTCAAAAAGCTGTGTTATTTTATAGTTTTCCAAGAAATGAAGCTCAAAAGAAGTTATGGCTGATATTGTGCAAGCAAAAAAAATTTGTTTTGAATGGGGAAAAAAGAAAAGTAATTAGCACTTGGGTTCAATATTTATATAAAATATCTATAAATTAACAATTTCAAATAACAAAAAAAGTGAAAAATAAAATAATTTTTTAAAATTGTTTATTACCAAACAAATTTAATTTGAAAAATCGCAATTTGCCCCACTGTTCAGTTTTTATAATAACATAATAGTTCTCCAGTTGAATTTTAGTAGCCAATCAGAACACATGTAGAGTGACGTCAGAGTTCCATCATGCGCAGAAAAGTATTTTTATTTCAGCTTGTTGGCGTGATCTTTATTTTATCATTCTTGGTGGTGCCTAAACTAGGGAGTTGCCACCTATAATGACTTTAGCTTTTAGGATAAGAAAATCGGCGTGCAGAAAATCTTTTTTTTTTACCAGATCAAAATTATCCACTTGTTATAGAGTTACATTTTTATAATCTCGGGTTGAGTCATTTTTTGTGGTATACGCCCCCCTTTAAGGATGTAATTCTAATGTTGAGCAACACGTCTGCAAATACTGTATGGATTTTTATTACAATGGGATCCGTTCAGCAACCGCAGAACTATATAATTTTTTTTTCTAAAATCCCTAATATTTAAAAATGCCCATTTTTCACTAATTTATTTGAAAATGTAAAGTGTTCGTTTTTGCCTCTTTTTTTTGGGAAAAAACATTAACGGGTGGCATTAATGGTTGTTTGTGGTTACTTTTGTAATCGTAAGAAAATGCTCTTGTCCATAAAAAAAACTTTAAATTTAAAAATGCAATAAAACACAAACGGTTTGAAATTTCGCCAAATTAATTTTTTTGCTGTGAAGTTCCATTGTTCCGGTTAGAGATGGAATATTCCCCCTGATTGTGTAACACGTTGGCGTTTACGCCTCAGACGTTTTTCGTATTAGATTAAGGAAAACTGAATGTGTGGTTCTTTAAACTTGTACAAAAAACGCCTTCGACGTAAACGCCAACGCCTTACACAATCATATGGACATATTATTGATATGGTCGCCGCGTCTGGCCTCACACAGTACCCCACATTTGATCGGACCAATTTTCGAGCATTTTGTCGAGTGTATGAGTTCGTATTTCGGCAATGGTATCACAAATTTTGGTCATCAAATGTTCAATTGTCTCTGGTTTGTCGGCACTGCACTTGTCTTTGACGGCGTCCCACAGAAAATCTGGCAACGGTGTGAAATGGCAGCATCTTGGCAGCCAATTGATATCACCATTTCGGCTAATTAAACAGCCATCAAACGTTTGACGCAATAAAGCGATTGTGGCATGAGATGTGTGGCAAGTTGCACCATCCTGTTGAAACCAAACATCGTTGACATCAATACAATGAAGAGCGGACTCATGGTGCGATAGGTGTCGCCATTGGCCGTCCTCATTTTCAAAGACATATGGGCCAATGATGCCTCCGCTTCTGCAAGACCACGTGGGGGTTTTCTGAACCCCAAATATGTGACGCGCAAAATAGAAAGGGACCTAAGGGTAAAAACCGGTTTTGTTCAGGAGAGCCATTTTAAAGATTTAAATACGTGTATCTTTGGTGCACGATCACCATCATAAAACGCGCATATCTCTGGGGGGGAACACTTTTGGGGCATGTGATCGGTCTCATTCGATGCTCAGATGTTGTCCACTTCAAAAAAAAAGTGAAAATTGATTTTTTTACCCTTAGGTCCCTTTCTCTATGCGCTGTCACATATGGCAATTTTGCTTTTTGAAAATGAACTTCATCCGAAAAGGTGATATTTTTGGCAAAATCGAAAAGACGACTTGCGACCAATAGGCGTTGTTTTGGAAATAAATTTCCAATAAATCCCAAAGTTGCTCAAGCGTAAATCGTTACATTTCGTTCAGTGGAGATAATATACTGAATTTCGTGACAGACTGGCATGACAACAGTATTGCCAGATTGGAAATAACCTGTAGTTCAAATTTAAACCGATAGATGGCCCAAACAAAATCAGAAAATTAAGTGGTTCTAATTATTTAATTATCGATTATAAATTAATGCTTTGAACATTTATTGAAAAATTGTACTCGTATTGAAAATTAGAGCAGTAAATTAAAATTGTTCTTAAATACACAAAACAGTCATAATAATTCAATGTAATGCATTTGAACTAGCCAACACTCCAAAATTATAAAATCAATTGTTGCACAGCCGTGAAAATCACAGACTTTCGCAAAAAAGGAAAAATAAAATAAACAAACCAAAAAAAAAAATCAACCGCAATAACAATAAACTCTTGGACTCACATGCAACACAATGAGTGTAAATCCCAAGAAAACACTTCAATATTCCAGGTATCAAAAGTGATTCCAAGCAAAAAAGAGTCAGTCTTACAAAAAATAAAAAATTAAAAATAACAATAATGTAAAGAAAAGAAAAATAAAAGACTACAAATTGTCTGCTATTGTGATATACTTCAGATAGATGCGATTTTCTTTATACGATCAGATACACACACACACTCACACACACGTAGCTGTAGCGAGAGAATTTATATTAAAGTGTGTATTTGGATGGTGCGAGTATATTTTTGAACACCTGAAAGAAAGAAAAAAATATATTCAAAACACACACAATAAGTTTTAGTGTGCAGATTGAGGAAAACAACTGAAGATGCCGCTAAATCTTTTATTTTTCTTATTTTTTTTTTTTTTTTTAATTTTATAAAAGAAAAAATCAAGACTGAGAACTTGAGGTTTATAAACCAAAAAAAAAAATTGAAAAACATTTTTAAATATTTTATATTATATGAGGTTCTCATGTTCATTTGGGCATCACATGACATTTTTTTTCCAGCGCGATCGGAGAAAAAGAATTCTGCAACAGCGCAACCAAAATTAATAAAAACTGAAAGGATTGGCCGCCAACATTTGTAAGCGGTTTCTGAAATGGGATATTTCTTGTATTTCTTTTCAAGTTTTCTTGTGTGTGTGTGTGTGTTTTTTCGCCGATCTTTTCACTGCTTTAAGCCATGGCTTGTTATAGTTATTTTGAAAAAGCTGTGCCAAATATAGGAGCAGGGATTTCAAAATATTGCATGTACAGTAGAATCCCGATAACTCGTAGTCGCAAGGGACCGACCGTTTATTACGACTTATTGAGATTTTCGAGTTAGTGAGATTTCGACTTATCGGGAGTAAAATTTAAAAAATACGTCTTAGAGGGATTTTTTATTTTTTTTTATTGACGTTTTATGAGAATTTATAAGAAAATAAAGTAATGAAAAGAGTTACAATGTCAATACATATTAATGTAAAAAATCTGTAATTTGTGTTTGATGTGATTTTTGTACACTTAAACGATCAATTATATTGTCCAGTTTAAAAATAACTTCAAATAATGCATCATCAGTTTCTGTTTGCATAAGAAAATCACGAATTTTTTGATCGCTAGATTTGGCACATTTAACAGAAACACGTGGAATTTCCACATCGTTTTCATCGTTGTCGTCCTGTTCATCAACTTCTAAGCCCAAAATATCATCATCCGTCAAAATTCCTTCTATAGCCAAGCCATCGTCGCGCTACAAATTCAAGTTGAATAGAGCAAAACACTATGGTAAACACAAAATACATAACGGTAAATAATATGACCATTTTACGGCGACATCATTTTTTTGTTTTTTTTTACAATTACGAGTTAGAAGAAGTTTTAGTGAGAAATTACGACTTATAAGACGTTTTGCCAAATTAACTTTGCAAAAAAATTACGACTTATTGAGGGGACCGAAATGCATGTATTTTATACGAGTTACCGCGATTTTTTAAAGGGACCGACCAATTATTACGAGTTAGTGAGATTTACGAGTTATCGGGATTGCGAGTTATCGGGATTCTACTGTATTTTCAATATTGGCTGTTAAGAAAATGATTTGGATTTTATACAAATCGCATTCCAATTCATTTTGCTAGTGATTTTTATTTGCTTTTCATGAATACAACAAGCATGATAAATATGTAAACGGATTATGCATACGCAAGTGCCCACATACATATGGATGGTTGCACGTAGAAAGGCCCCAACAGGAATTTTTTTTTTTTTTGTTACCCAAACTTCAAAACGAAGTGTGTAAAAATAGCGTTCTTACAGGCAATTGATAATTAAAGTTTCTATTGTGTTTTTTTATACCCCTTCCCCTGTCGTACGTCTACCACCCACCTTTGCCCCCTAAATGACCCTATCAAAAAAATAATAAAACGGTAACACGGGTATTATAAAAATAACATGTTAACATCAGGTTGATACAGTTCTCGTATCCTTTTTCACAATAAAATTTGTATAATTGGAACTGTTATCACATTCAGCTAAGCCACCTAATAAGTGGTGACAAACACAATACACATAAGCACTGATGATGAAAGGGTTGCGTCTTTCGAAAACAGCTGTTCTGCTCTGCTGTGTAAGTTGAATAACAAAAAACTGATGTTGACTTGCCTTTGTGCCTTGGAATATTTATCATGTCTTTCTGAGATTTAAATTAAAATTTCGAACAATTAGCCTATAGAATCTTAATTCAATTTAATATAAAATTAATGTTTTTTCTGCACTTAATTGGGCCCGTCTAAGCTATTGTCGAAACGTAATGTGGAGGATAGAACGAGGAAGGCTCTATGCGCGTTTTACACATGCAAGAGAGTTTCTGGAAAAAAATGGGGTTGAAACCGTACATCCTGCACTGGATGTATACGGCGGTAATCAGCCCCATTCTTACTTAGTCTCGGTTCGCACTATGAAATTTTATTTCATGAAAGTGGCAGTTTGTTGGTGAGAGGGGAGAGAAGAATGGTGTCGGGTACACACTTTCATGTTCACTGAAATTCTCTTTTGTATTGTAATTCGTAATTGATTTTACTTTATTTTTATATTCTTTATGTGAACGTAAACAAACAAAAATATTAAGTTTCATGAAATTAACTTTCAGTGTGCAGACACGAGTGAAATTTTAAAAGAGAATTTCAGAAATTTCATGAAAGAAAATTTCATAGTGCGAACCGAGACTTATGCATCACTTGTTTGGTGGAGGGCTGTGGCCAAGAGTACATATCTCTCTATACTGGGCAAGGTACAGAGCTAGCATGTCTTGCTATGACTGGCGCAATGAGATCAGCCCCTCAGGCCAGTCTAGAGACAATGGGCCTTATTACGGTTCTCGATTCGACTCGAGAGAATGTAATAGACTAAAGAATATTTTTCTTTAATCTATTACAAACACTCGAGTCGATTCGAGAACGGTAATAAGGCAGAATGCTTTATTTGGCTCCCCTTGAGGTTTACATCAAGTGGAGCCTGTTGGCGTAAGTAGTAGAACACGAGACTATGAAGCGGAGGGTCGTGAGTTCGAGCCCTCGCTGAGTCATGATACATTGTGTTGAATTCTTCTGAACAGCATTAGTGCGTGGTTGTGTTAGTTGTTGCCAGCCTGTTTCAATGATGAAGGCATGGTCACTGGTCACTGAACATAATTGGCAGCGACTGACACTATCATGTACTAAAAGCAGAGTAACAGCACCCATCTTCGTCGGCCCTGTAGCAAAAATTAGAGGGCGAAGTGGAAAAGGTTGAAATAGCTAAAAAAAAAAAAAAAAAAAAAAACTGTCTATCATCTCATCTTTCCTATTCTGTCCCCTCAATACTACCCCTCGTTTCAGTTCCGGCGCAATGCATTGCATATGTAGGGGTCATCCCCTAAGTGCTGGTCCTACTCCTAAAAAAAAAAACATCTGCCCTCAGGCTCATGGAGTCAGGCAGCTTCAGGCATGACCGTACAGGATATGGCATTATCCTACAAAAGGTAGGAAGACAGGTCCTGGGGAGACAGACTGATTATATGACTCCGGTCGTGAGCTAAGACAAATCCTTCTCAGTCGCATTTCCGGGAGAGGAAGGACTGGATGAAAAACTCCGCGACTCGTAGTAATGCAACCTGGGACGCTGGCACTGGTTCGAGGATATTTTCCGAGGATCTCGGCATTTCGGTATCGCTCAGACTACCCGATACCTCGACAGTTTTCCAGGTAGAGATTTATGCCATTACCGAGGCAGCATTAAGGATTAATGGGCTCAGCTTAGAGGCAAGAACTATTGACATTTGTGTAGATAGTCTGGCAAAAATTAGAGCCCTGGACTCGGGGATAGTGAAGTAGATTCAATCTCTGGCTAGACTTAAAGGACATGACGTCAAGATAGTTTGGGTTCCAGGACATGAAGGAATTCAAGGAAATGAAACGGCGGACGTATGCGCAAGGGCGGGTTCGGCCTTGGATGAGGCAGTGTCACGTAGGGATATTGACATTCCCTCAGTTGAGCTGCTGAACAAAATTCAGGAGTGGACAGAGAGGAAGGTGACAAGCAGGTGGTCAAGTATTACCACCTGAAGGCTCTCCAAAACTCTATGGCCCTCGCTTAGCAGAGTTAGGACTAGACAGCTTCTGACTTTTGGGAAAAAGTCGCTGGCACTCCTGGCAGGGGTCTTGACGGGGCACTGTGCAATTGGGCACATGTCGGAGCATTTGGGCTTTGCCCATGATGGTCGCTGCAGGAGCTATTTTGATGAGGAAGAAAAGGAGTCCGTACAGCATTTCCTTTGTGACTGTCCAGCCCTGCAGGAGCGTAGGCTTAGACATGTAGGCTCTCGTTTCCTGCCAGATCTGGACTGCCTCAGGGATGCACTGCTGGCTACCCTGGCGGGCTTTGTGAGAAGTTCTGGGTGGTTCGCAGGCACCAGTACTTCGTTTTGAGAAGAGTGTATAGGGTATAGTCCTCTGGGCATCACAATGGGCTTTTTATGGCCTCCAACCTAACCTTTTGACCTGCAAGTTTCGTTACTATGGTCTAATAAGCTAATGGCCAAAACATTGGACAGCAAATACGTTTGAAATTAAAAAAAAAATAAATAAATTGATATTCACCCCAATTATAAATATTCCCGGGGAAAAGAGTTCCCGGGGAATTCATTTTCCCGGGAATAAAACTCCCTTATTCTAAACAGACGGGGAGAACAGTATTATGGGAAAGGGAATTTCGAATTTTCGCAGTCAACTGTTTTGCTTTCAGTTGTTTTGTTTTGACTTAAAAAGTGAAAAATATTTTTTTCAGCACAACTCCCTTGCAATTTTTTGAAGGTATTATTTTCTAAATTTATTATCAAATTCTCCCTTTAATTTACATTCAAAATACCTACTTTTTTCCCGGGGAAGAGTCTCCCATTTTCGAAGTTTATTTAGAATAAGGGAAAAGAGAGAAAATTCCCGGGGAGTTGTTATTCATAATTGGGCTGATTGAATACCGTGTGAGTTGGGCGATTTCTTCGCTTAGCTCCTCATTTCAACAGCAAATTATATTTGTATAGAATATAGAACACACTTTTTTTAATGATACGAAATTGGTGTGTGCACTTTAAAATGCTCGTAAACATGTGAATTGTTATATTGCACAGATATTTTTAACTTTTCTTTTTTTCTTTGAAATGCAATCCGCATATTTAAACTACAAACATTCATAAATGCGTTCGTACTTACCGATAACTCTTGACGTTGTAAATTTGCTGTTAATCCAACATGTAGACACATTGCGAAAACAAAAGCAACAAAACTTCTTAGGATCATAATGTCGTGTTATGCGGTTAAGAAATGGGAGGGGGGGAAAAAACTTGGCAATAAATGTAAAATTGTGGTTAAAAGGAGCAACAAAAGCGACGACAGCCGTGGAAGCAGCAGCGGCAGCAGCAGCGTCTCAGCGGCACCCAGAAGATTACAACTTTTCTAAGAGGATTTATCCAAGATTATTTCTTTTTTTTTTTTTTGTTGTTAAATGATTCCACTTGCAATTTCTGTAGAGTTCTGCTTATAGATTTTGTGCACTTTTTTATATATAAATTTTTGTTTTGTCGTTTTATTTATGCCACTTACTATTTTTGAATTTATAGTTTTTGTATTTAACAGCCATGTATGCTTTAACCCGGGGGGTTTTCTTTTGTGCACGAGTATTAATTTCTTTTCAGTATTTTGTTTTATAAATCTAAAATATAAACATAAATAAAAAAACACATTTAAATATCAATTAAATTTTAAAACTATATTTTATAACACTTTGTTAATGGCACAGAAAAAAAAATACTTAATTGAAATAGTTTCGCTTTAGTTTTTTGTTTCTTTAATTTTAGCCATAAAATTAATTTTTATACCCACATTTTGTGTTATTAACTGTTGGAAGGAAAAAAAAACTGCATATGGAAAAGAAAAATAAAATAAAAAAGCTTTTTGTCACTATTTTTTATTTAAGGCAGTAAAATTTTTTGTTTGTGCTATTCAAAAGTTTTTTTTTGTAGGGGCTGGCTTAAATGAAACGACGCGCGCAAGTGCTGTGAACCACACAACGATTGAAACGCAACTGAGTTAAAATAAATTCAAAGACCCAACCTTGGCTAAAATAAATATAATGAACGTTGCCTGTTGCTTGGTTATCTGTTAGATGCAGACAACAACTGACTACCACATAACGACAACGACCACAACGCACTAACAACAACAAGCCGTGGTAGCTGTTGTCGTCCCCAAGTCTGTCTGTCTGTAAAAACATACGCTCATACACACCTACAGCCATACATATGTACATACACATGTTTGTATGCATGTACTCGTCTGTTTGGCTGGCTGGCTGGCTGACTGTCTATCTCCATACCAGAATACCTTCTTGCATTGGCTGGCACTGCCTGACCAGGCAAACTGTTGTAAGCATTTGCAGTGCTTAAGAAGGTTGCCCGTTTTAAAGATACACAGACAAACAGAGAGACAGACAGACAGACGGATAGACACACAGACAGACCGCTTGCAACAATACATGACAAGGGGCTGAATGGCTGTTTGGCAGGCTGAATGGCTTGCTGGTGTTGAAGCAAGAATAGAAGACAGCCAGTCTAAAGACATGTCGCCACTACGTCTACCGTGTCTGGCATATCTTATCTTGGTCTGAAGAAGAAAACAAAAGAAACACAATTTTAACCGCACCAACACATCGAAAACTAGCTGACCAGCTCTCAAATGTTTACAAGGCAACAACAACAGCTACAGCAGCAGCAGCCGCAGAAGAAAAATTTATGTATAAACATTCGTTAAACCTTTAAATTATCATGTGTAGAATGGAATTTCTTTTAAGAAAAGTTAATCAAAGAGCAAGAGAGACGAATGGAATAAAAAATGGGCCTGCCTAATAATAAACCGACAAAAATGCCCATCTGTGCAATACACTGTTGCCAATAAATACTTAATGGCGCAAAAAGAAAACCCATAGATGGGCATCTTTTTTTTATCTTGGACCAGCACTCAGGGGATGACCCCTAAATTTTATTTTATTTTTTTTTTTGTATCTTGGACCAGCACTCAGGGGATGACCCCTATATATGCAATGCATTGCGCTGGAACTGAAAACGAGGGGATAGTATTGAGGGGAGAGATTAGGAAAGATGAGAAGACAGACAGTTTTTTTTTTGTAGCTATTTCAACCTTTTACTTCGCCGGCTAATATTTGCTACAGGGCCGACGAAGGTGAGTGCTGTTACTCTGCTCTTTTAGTACATGATAGTGTCAGTCGCTGCCAATTATGTTCAGTGACCAGTGACTATGCCTTCATCATTGAAACAGGCTGGCAACAACTAACACAACCACGCACTAATGCTGATCAGACGAAATTCAACACAATATATCATGACTCAGTGCGGGCTCGAACTCAGGACCCTCCGCTTCATAGTCTCGTGTTCTACTACTTCAGCCAACAGCAGCCACAAAATGAATACATCAGCAAATGAATAACGCAGGCAATTTGATTATAAAAATATTCCCAGTGTGAACAGTGTTTTCCTCATAACGTCAGATATATTTTTTTAAAAGAATTTTGAGACGCCAAAAAGTTTTTACTTCCAAAAAAAACTTGTTTTGTGGTTGGAAAATTTTTTTTATATAAAGCATTTTTCAACACTTTGTTTTTTAATAGTGGCAACACCAACCACATGATAGTTTTGACATTTAAATTTTTGACGTATTCATAGTAGAGGCTTAGGCAATTATTACAATTAATTTAATTTCGCTCAAATTTAAAAGCAGAGAATTTTTTAGCCGTTGGATATGCAAAAAATAGTTATTATCAGATCAAAACTTTTTCATAGCCTCAATAGGGCGCCCATCGTTGTACTGCCCCTTTTGAGAACATGAAATGTAAACTTTAAACCCAACAGTGTCTCCTTTTTTACAATCAGACTAACCGCTTAGAAACTCCAAAACTGTATTTCCATTTTTTGTTTGGGCTCCAAGAAGTTTCCCTGAAAAGAACGCGGGGTTAAGTGTATCCATGTCAATATTTTTGTCAACAATTATGGTGTCTTTTTGGCCACACTGTCAACACATAGGTTTTTTTTGTTTTTGATAGATAGAGAAAATTGTTGACGGTTAAAACAAGTCATCAATCTGATGGCCTCGTTCACCAGCCGGCCAAGCCCGGAGGAGATTGACGCCAGAAGAATGAGTCGCTCACTAGTGATCTCGTGTCAATCTTCGAATGGGTCCTAGGGAATGGGGTTAACTTTAAATTCTCATAAGACGCAGTGCTGTGTGCTTACGCATAGGCGGCTGGTAGAAGGTTCTGCGCCATCCGTGTTTATGGATGTTATAGGTATTGGGGAACCAGAAGCTCTTGATGTTCTTGGTATGAAAATACAGTGTGACGTTCGATGAACTGATCACATTTTTCATATTTCAAAAGAAGCATTCAAGTGCCTCGGCTTTTTAAGACGGTGTAAGACATACTTCACCCCAACTGATCTCCTCACTGTATATACCATCTACATCCGACCCAAGACGGAATACAACTCTCATGTATGGGCCGGTGCTTCAAAGTCTATTTTGAAGTTGCTCGACCGCGTGCAAGAGAGAGAGAGAGCGAAGAGGCTCATCGGTGACAGTAGGGTAGCCAACTCTATTGACTCATTGGAGCATCGACGCTGATCTGGGATGTGTTTCACTGTTCTACCGATACTACAACGGAATATGTTCTGGTGAGATAAGGGAGCTTGTGCCCGAAAACCGTTTATTTTTGCAAGCTACCCGCTCCTCACATAGGGCTTATCCTTTTGTGGTTGAGTTGCCAGTGAACCACGCATTACAGAGAGAATTCGTTCTTTGGCCGAACGGTTCGTATGTGGAACAAACTTCCAGCAGAGGTCTTTCCTGCCAGTTTTAACTTGGGGAGGTTCAAATCGAACGTCCACAAATATTACTTCCTCTCTACTCCTTCCCACAACCAATTTTCCTAGTTCTGTCACAATGCATCGCATATGTAAGGGTCATCCCCTGAGTCGGTGGGTAGCCGACAGCAACTATTGTTATTGACCTCAGTGATAGCGTCAATAGTAAGTCAGTACAATCTTACGATTGACCTTTTCGCCATATGGTCCCACAAGAACTACCTGGTCAGTATTGACGCAGTCTACTGGTAGATTTCGTAGGACAAGCCAGTGTTAAATGTCAAAAGTAGATAGCATTAGTTGGGGTATAATTTCTCACTAGTACTTCTCTTGGAGATCTTCCCAAAGATTAGACAATCCAACACTGCAACTGGTTGGTCAAAATCCAGAATTGCCCGCGACAGTAGAACACCATCAATCATTTATTCAAAATTCATTTGCAGCTATTTTGGTTTAAATCCCAGCTACTACGGAATACTTCCTAAGAAAATGGCATCGTTCCGCTGAACCTATAATTCATATTTTTAAAAATATTCGTTTACATTGGAAACCGTGTTTTTCTGTTCCTGCAGTTTCAGGTGTGTGTTACTGCTCAATTTTAACATGTGCAGGGCAAAAAAAAAAAAAAAAGGAAAAAGAAATAAAAATGTGAAGTACCATATAATATGAACAATACGTTGCGTACTTCATTGCAGCATGCGGGTGTTGCCATTTTTAATAATTCGGTTAAAGAATCGTTAGTCCTGACAACTGACAATTCAGCTAAAACATGAAGAGGCTGTTAATTAACAAATTAATAAAAATTAATTTATATCCACTAAATGGGCTTTCCCCATGATGGTCGCTGCAGGAGCTGTTTCGATGAAGCAGAAGAGGAGTCAGTACCGCATTTCAATGTAAATAGCATACAAATGCGTTCATTCGCATCGCATTACGGAGTAACCCCCCAGCTATGCACTGAAAAAAAACACTGCAACGTGATTAAGAAAACACCAGCTAATAAAAAGGGAAATCCCCAGTTTGTTCTTTCAATAATAACACACAGATAGCAAGTGATACAAACTTGGCTTAATTTAAATACGGTAAAAACCACAAAAACATCTTAAATTTCAAAACCTGTTACTATTCTAAAAAAATCGTTCATTTAAAATTCGCATAAATTCGAATCCGCATAAAAAAAATCCGCATAAAACGAGACCCGAGTGTATATTCTTGATCAGTGATGAAGTCCAAGACGGTCTAGCAATGCACATACATCCGTCTGTGGAAAACATGATATAGTCTATTTTTGTATCCCGCCCCCTTTAGTAGGCGTTGACGGAATGACTCTGTGAAAATTGAGATTTAAAATTGGATACAGAGATGTCTTAAAGAAACTCTGTCGCAACAAGTTAACCATTTTAAATTTGCTTACTAAATATTTGGAGGGTATTTAAAACTCGAACCGGTCGAAAAATAAAGTTTTTACTTATATATTAATATAATAGAAGGCCCCTGGTTTCTAAATCTTACTCATTATTCTTAATATTCCAATCTTAATATAAAAAAATAATAATAATAAATAGAATTTGAACAAATTCATTTATTAATAAAAATAATAAAAAATCATTTGCAGTCATGCAGATTCGAACTTAAGCCCGTTGAAAAAATTAACAATTTACTCCTTTAGTTTACAAAATACCCCTAAGCTGGTAACACTGATTGCAGTTAACACAAAATATCATATAAGTATATCATTCTTCCTATCTCTCAAGTGGTTGTTGCATTCAACGATCACGCTTATTGTATTAAGAGACACACCATTAACACTCAGCCACACAGATATTGACTTTGTCAAAAAAGAAACAACAACAACAAAAAATGGGAAAGACGGACACCAACTGAAGAAAAGAGTTTAAACAAAAGAAAAGAAAAAATTAGAACAAAACACAAAATTAAAATCAAAATAAAAAAGGTTAAACACAACTAACCGCCTTCAACAGCTTGTTGTTATTTGACAGAGCAGCGCAATAACAAAAACCCAAAAGAAGGCCTGAGAACCAGTATTGGAAATATTAAAAACCCACGAAAAAATGCTTCGGTACTCAAAGTAGAGATGAGATCGTGTCCAACTTTTTGTTCAATATTTTCTCCTACGCCATCTCGGATGCACTTACTTTGGTAAGTCGTGACAGATTGCCTTTTGGGAATCTATTCCACTTTGACGTTAATGTCGTTAACCCTCAAAACCATTATACGACAACAGAAGTGAATATAACTAGGGCGACAGTCGCCTACCGAGGCGAGGAGCTCTAGTTTCTTGGATTTACTAAAAATAAAAGTTCAAGTACCGTGAAAGCTACATTTACTCGCTTCAAGTGCATAACCATCTACATGACTAGGCAAAATATAAATGTCAAATAGTTGACGTCTATTTTGTTGTGGCACAGCCAACGTCAACATTGTGACAGAAACTGGAAAAATAGGTAGAAAGAGGCTAAAAGCTTGGCGTGAATAAATGCCAAGTAATTTTTAAAAAATTATAGATCTCAGAGTGCTGTGTTGGCTGAAGTAGTCAATATGAGACTATGAAGGGGAGGGTCCTGAGTTCGACACCGCAGAGGCATAGCACTGGTCACTGAACATAACTGACAGCGATTGACACTATCATGTACTGAAGAGCAGATTAACATCACCCTGTTTCGTCGGCCCTAGAAAAAATGACTGAAGTAGTTACAAAAAATTCTATATCTTCTCATCTTTCTGCATCTGTCCTCTCAACACTGTCCCCTACTTTCGAGATCCGCCACAATGCACTACATAAGTATGTAGGAAGAGGTCATTCCTTAAGTGCTGGTCCGAATTAAAAAAAAAGAAGATCTAACTTTGCTATTATAGATGAGATTTGGCAGAGGGTTCTTCATTGCCTTTCCACTCAGATCTACTTGGGAGGTTGGTGGTCCTTCCATAGACTCTGGGAGATTAAGGCAGTACGGCACTCAACTAGAATCTAGGTGATTCCTTTTTGACTGATCACTATATTCGCCGTCGTCAAGCTGTGCAGTTCCGCAACCAAGTCCGATTCCAATTATTGGAATCAACCTGTCGCATGGAGATATCTGATAAGGTCTCATATTTAAAATCTCTGAGAGCTCTAAGAGGTTGGTAGATAAATAAAGCTGGAAATTCGCGAAGAAAGTAGGAAACTGTTTCTTCCCCAATTTCTTCACAACAACTACTACAGAACTTGCTACAGGACAGGGCTATCTTACCGGTATATCTGCTGATCTTCCAGTGTCCCGTCACGACTGCGACTATATGTTTCTAGGGTTCCTGTTAAGGTGGTATACGGACGTTATGGAAAACACAAAGGCTATAGACCCAGGATTCTGTGGATTATCAACCCAATGCGTTGATGGAGCTCTTTTCCTTCAAGGGTCTCCTTGAATTTGGTAGTAGTGACCTGCTGCTGTTCACTGCTTCCCTTACTGATCCTTATCGACTAAATTATCCTTTGTCGACGAGTAAACTGGTAGACTCACCTCTATGCCTTCTTTGTGTGGAGGAGAATAAGACTATGACACCCATTCTATTTGAAGGTAGGAGGATTTGGGAGGTTGTAGTAGGGCGTGTTTTCCACTCTGAGCTTTTGCTATAGGATGATATCAACCAGGCGTCTTCAAAGTCCGTGCTGATGCTCTGCCAATTGTTTTGGCAGAGATCAACACTACTGTTCAGTAAAGGAGTGCATTACAATAGCCTACTTCTTCGGTACTTAAAAATTATAACGGCAGTTAAGTTCTCAGTCTCTAAATCTTTCTCCATCTGAACTCTCAGCACTATGCATTTCATGGGCAGCGCTATTCACAGAGCGCCAGTACTAATTTATAAAAAGAACAGCTGCAGAAAAGCTCTTTCATACAGGATACCAGGTAAAGTGGAAGTAACTTTAACTAAGTAACTGCGATACCCAACAGAGCTCGAGCCTTTTAGCGATCCTGGAAGAACCTCACACGTGAGCACACTTTTGTATATGAAAGGACAGAGATCTGGCGAAATACAAAACGTTACATTATCCATGTATTCCTGTATACAATTTTAGGATGCAGCCTATGGCAGATAGAAATGGAAGTCGGCATGACGGCTGATGGAACCAACGCTGCACAATATATTTGAAAAGGGAAAAAGTAAAAGTTTGTTACATCGATGTCTCCATTGATTGCTCAGTCCACAATCTCCTTATACGCTCACTCATAGTATATAATGAATAAAATATGCCCAACCACGTATAATTATGAGTGACCCACACCTCATATCATTGAATTGGTGTCCATCTCTGACTCAAACTTACACTTGCACACGTAATTTTTTCGAGAGCTTCGTTTATTTAATCGCTGTTTTTGTGCTTGATTTGATTCTTTTTGTTTTTTTTTGTGCTTTGGGTTTGTTGCTAGCGAATGCAAGTATTTCGATAAAATACCGACGATCGACGACAGTCCAGTACTGGCGAGCGAATGCATCCATACACTTCAGCCAGCTGTGTACAATGATTTAACTTGAGCCTCCATACAAGTGCATTCGATTGGTTTTGTTTTTTTTTTTCTTACTTTTATTTCATTAATTTGGAGATGTTAAAAGAAAATGTTTTGCCGGCCGGCAGTTGTTTCAAGTATTAAATGTGAGTGCGATAAGTTTTTGACCCTCAGACAGCAGTGAATCATAGAAGACATGAAATTATTTGATACGAATAAGGGTTAATAATTTTGGGTAATTTTTTTTTTATATGCGCTTATATATTACCCAAGGCTTCACAAATATATAAGCTCTGGCGGCTACCTCGTGTGATATGTCTTGCATTTTACCAATAAAAAATTAAACTTCGAATACAAGGTCATAGATTAGGCTAACAGGGTGCTGGCAATGCGCTCGGGGGATGACCCCTACATATGCAGTTCATTGCGCTGGAACTAGAAATGAAGGGATACTATTGAGGGGACAGATGAAGAAGATAGATAGATATTTTTTGCAGCTATTTGAAACTTTTACTTCGCCGGCTAATTTTTGCTACAGGACCGACGAAGGAGGATGCTGCTGTTACTCTGCTTTTAGTACATGATAGTGTCAGTCGCCGCCAATTATGTTCAGTGACCAGTGACTATGCCTTCACCATTGAAAACAGGCTGGCAACAACTAACTAACGCTGATCAGAAGAATTCTACACAAAATTTCATGACTCAGCGCGGGGTTGAACTCAGGACCCTCTGCATCATAGTCTCGTGTTCTATGCCAACAGCACCCTCTCCCCCTCCTGAAGCAGGGCCGGGCACGTCCAGGCACCACCCAAGACAGGAACTTATAACTTTGGAACAGCTGAACCGAATCGAAGCAAACTAGTCGCCTTCTTTCAAGCTTAGATTTGCAATATACTTCGATCGCCTTAAACCGGTTTAGAATCAGTTCAGGCGTTCCTGAGATATTGAGAACGAAAAAATTCGAAGAAATTTATTTTAAACTCGCCAAGAAACTCCGAAATTAGATTTTTGATCAATTAGTGTTCTCGATTCTTTTATACAACGAAGAACTACATCAATCACCGCTTATGATGTGGAAGTCGACTGGTCCATTCTAAAGTTATAACAGTTTGAAAATTAACATGATATGATTTTTTTTATCGGCTAAAATTAGCGGAAAGTTGCAGAGATGGCCTTTTAGGGTCAACCGTTTTCCATATTATTTTTGTAGTAGGACCAGCACTCGGGTGATACCCACCTCTACATATCGTTACCTTAACATAGAAAATAATAAAGAAAGTTAGGGCCTTTCTGTATTAAGGTAACGATATGCAGTGCATTGCACCGGAATTAGAAAGGAGGGAATCGTATTGAGAAGATGCCCGATACCTTTTTTTTAGCTATTTTAAGTTGTACTTCGTCGACTACTTTTTGCTACAGGGCCGACGAAGAAGGGTGCTGTTAGTACGTGATCATGTCATGTCAGCCACTGCCAGTTATGCTTTTGTCACTGAAGCAGGCCAACAGAGATCAAAAGAGCTTGACACCATATTTATGGCTGAGCGCGGAGTTGAACTCGGGACTTTCGACTTCGTAGTCTCGTGCTAACTACTTCAGCCATCAGCTCCCTTTTTATAACCTCCAAAAAAGAATTTGAGAGTATATTCACTTTGTCACTCCGTTTGTAAGGCAGCGAAATATCCCCCCAAGACTTCATAAAGTGTAGCCCTATTCACAATCTTGTGCAAATGGTCGTGCATCATTGCATTTGCAAAATAATTGTACCAACAAAATACATTGAAAATGCTCTCAAATACTCTCTCAATTTGCAAATGCTATAATGCAAGACCATTTGCACAGGATTGTGAATTGGGCTTGTATATATTCCTGATCAGTGATGAAATGTAAGATGATCTAACCATGTCCGTCCGTCTATGGAAATCACGATTCAGTCCAAACGAAAACAGCCAGAAGCTTGAAATTTTATATAAATAGCACAGGCCAAGTTCGTAAATGGGTTGAATCGGGCCAGATTCAGTTCTTCCTTAAGAAGAACTGAAACAACCTCTAAAAACGACATAATTTTGAATTTTTTTTATAATTTTCTTAAAGAAATGGTATATTTTTATGACAAAGAAGTTTCAAAGCGTTGAACACTGCAGCCAGAAAATTTAGGAAAAATAAATTTTTTTAGGACCCTGCCTCTTTAGTGGGCGTTGAAGTAACACACTACATGGAAAAATAGTGTAAATATTTAACAAATTGTATGTCTTGAGCCTACATTTCTTTAAAATTTTATTTTAAAGCTGCCCCCCCCTTTACCCCCTAAATGACCCTGTCAAAAATGTTGTTTTACACTTAATAACCCCCAAAAAATGACTTTTCAGTGTTTTATGGCAAAGGTGAGATGTCTCCCCCACCGGCCCCTTCCGAAGTGACTCCTACAAAGAAGAGAGTTTTATTTACTAAATATTTGGAGGGTATTTAAGATTCGACCCGGTCGAATATAACGTTCTTGTTGCTTTGCTTTGTGTGGTATTACCGAATTTATTACGGCTATGAGTTCCATGAAATTGCGCATTTTACCATTTGCAGCAATAAGGACTTTCTCTAAGGACTATGCCATACAATTTATTCATGATCGATTTGAAAACTTATGAAACAACCTCAGCACTAGTCGGTTGCCTTAAATATTGCAATATGAATAAGTACCAGTATGCATGTGTGTGTGTATGTGTGGAAATAACCCTTTTTCTTGCGTTGTCCTTAAGGCTTATGGCATGTCCAATGATTTATTGTTATTATTGTGATGGCAAGCGTAGAATTGAAATGGGGCTCTTCTGTTCTGTTCTGTTCGGTTCAGTTCGGCCGATTCTTTTTTGTTTTATTTCGCTCATTCTTATTCTTATTCTTTTTTTCTCTTTTTTTGCCTTGTTCTTTTTATTACTTAACATTTTCTTGTTGCCTTTAAAAATCACTGACTGACGACACACACACTGACACGAAAATAAATGTATGAACATCCAACCGTACATACGCTCCAAAGTGCTGCCTGCAGTCGCATGTAATTGGCGTTAGGTCAGTCTGTCGGTCGGGCAGACATATAAACTTTGTACATGCACACACACACACATATAAAGAGCTGCGAGCTGGATCTTAAGAACACAACGAAAACCCCAGTGTTAAGCAGAAGAAGTACATACACAAAAAGCAATTCAGATAATGTTTTCTTACTTTTCTAACAGACCAGACTGTATGACGCCAAAATCTTATACGGGTTTCGAAGCCACAAACGTTTGTTTCTCTCAACCTTTAGGTTTTTTTCTTCTTCTTCTGCTTCTTCTTTTCTCAAAGACACCCAGCAACGGTTTTGTACTTTGAAAAGAAAGAGTTCAGAGACATTATGATTTGTTTCAATTTTAAAGTTTTACGTTTATGGTTTATAAATTATAGTCTGTTCTATTCTCTGTGTGTGTGTGCGTGTGTGTGGGATTCTTTTAAAAAGGTTTATTAAATGTGTTGGAAGTAAAACCGAAACCCGTATGCAAATTGCGATAAGTTATGTAAAGACAAAAAAAAAGAAGATTTGGGTTTTAAAACTTGTAGGAATTTTAGCAAATGCAAAGCTATTTACGCACACAATAGTTGGCTTTCAAATTAAAAACCGTCAGCGTATGCATTACAGACAAGGTTCCTCTTAAGCGTCTTTCAGTCGTAGTGGAAATCTGGTATTACAATCGTGAAGAAATGCAGCAATCTGTTCTGTAGATTACACTCGCAATTCCGAGTTATACATCATTTGCCTATTTGATAAAATTTTATAGCAGTTACAGCGCATTAAGACCATGTTGAAGGCTGATCTGAAGCTCCACTCTAGATTAAATATAATCAGTCCAATTATGAATACAAATTCCTTAAAAAAAATTTTCCTATTCCTGCTATTGTGAATTACAATTGCCCTTTTTCACACAGGGAAGAAAAGTAAGCATTCTGCAATAGTGAATAGGGAAAAAACTAATTATTTGATCTGAGTTTTTCTTCCGGAAAATTAGAAGGGAGATAAAAACAAGTAAAAACGTTATATTTGACCGGGTCGAATCTTAAATACCCTTCAAATATTTAGTAAGTAAATTTAAAATGTTTATTTTAATGGTACAGAGTTCCTTTAAAGACATCTCAGTACCCAGCTTTAAATCTCTATTTGGACAGAGTCATTCCGGGAAGGGCCGTGGGAGATCAGAGAACATCTCAGTGTCTTATAGGCTTAAGGAATAAAAATTGTTCAATATTTACACTATTTTTGCATTTAATATCGTACGTCAACGCCCACTTAAGGGGGCGGGGTCCAAAAATAGACTACATCATGTTTTCCCCAGACGAACGTATGGGCATTGCTAGATCGTCTCAGACTTCATCATTGATCAAAAAAAAAAAATATATATATATATATATATATATATATATATACTTTACTCCAATTCTTTTGTCGGGGTCTCTCCGGCAAGGGCTGTGGGGGAGACATTTCACCTTTGCCATAAAACTTTAAAAATAAATGCTTGGGATAATTGTATACCGAATTAATTTTTTTTTTTTGGTAGGGTCATTTAGGGGTCAAAGGGGGAGGAGAAAGTAGGGCAGAGGAGTACCAGGTTACGTCTCAGCTTCGTCATTAAACCTTAAAAATTTTAGGAATGTAGACTTAAGTAAAACAATTTGTTAAATTTTTACACTATTTTTGCATATAATAACGCCCACTAAAGGAGGCGGGGTCCAAAAATTAATCTTTTTGATTTTATAGCTCCAAGCTCTCTGACATAAAAATATATCATTTGCTTAACAAAATTACAAAAAAAAAAATTTTAAAATTATACACCCCAATTATAAATATTCCCGGGGAAAAGAGTTCCCGGGGAATTCATTTTCCCGGGAATAAAACTCCCTTATTCTAAACAGACGGGGAGAACAGTATTATGGGAAAGGGAATTTCGAATTTTCGCAGTCAACTGTTTTGCTTTCAGTTGTTTTGTTTTGACTTAAAAAGTGAAAAATATTTTTTTCAGCACAACTCCCTTGCAATTTTTTGAAGGAATTATTTTCTAAATTTATTATCAAATTCTCCCTTTAATTTACATTCATAATACCTACTTTTTTCCCGGGGAAGAGTCTCCCATTTTCGAAGTTTATTTAGAATAAGGGAAAAGGGAGAAGGGAAAAATCTCCCGGGGAGATTCTATTTAGAATAAGGGAAAAGGGAAAAGAGAGAAAATTCCCGGGGAGTTGTTATTCATAATTGGGCTGATATTGTTTTTTAGAAGTTGGTTTAGTTCTTCTTAGGGGAATTTTTTTCCCTCTGGCCCCATTCAGCTCATTTACGAACTTGACCTGTGCTATCTTTCACGATATACATATATATACCAAATTTCCAGAGTCTGGCTCTTTTCCTTTGGACTGAATCATGATTTCCACAGACGGGCGGATGGACATGCTCAGATCGTCTTAGATTTCATCACTGATCAAGAATATATATACTTTATGGGGTCTCAGAGGGATATTTCCGTATTACAAACGGAATGACAATTCTTTTTTGGAGGGTATAATAAATTAGTACTGAAAATCAGAAAGATCAAAGAGAAGTTTTTAGGCTTGGAATGACTGTACATATTTCCATATACATATACTCAAGACGTACGTCAGTGAAGGGTATTTAAGATTCGGCACAGCCGCATACAGCACTTTTACTTGTTTTTGAAATCAATAGAAAGTTTATAGAACCTACACTGGTTTGGCTTTCGAGGCTTCACCAGTAGTCCAAACTGGTACCACGGGATGCAGTACTGGCCCAGCAGTATATACTGCGACTGGATATTGGTGAGGTGTCCTTCGGGAGTACATGTGGTGGTTGGGGTTTACACCAATTATTGGTAGATTTGTCAGATAAAGGATTAATGAACGACCTTTTTGGTTGGGCTTCGGTCCGGCTGATAGTGGCAAAATCTATGTGTTGTTGTGAATCAACAGAAGCTTCTTATGGTACATTCGTGTCTCAAAGTAGCAAAGATCTCCTAGATAAAATCGAACACTTTAGCAAGGTGTTAGTGCATGGAGTATCACATTACCATGTACTAGAAACTGCCACCTGGACGACCAAGGGTCGCTTAGGTGGGACCCCTGAGTCGTAACTGGGGTGGTGGTGGTGGACACCCAATTTGACACTATGTTGAGAGCATCGTCGGATGAGGTCCTTCCTCATGGGACAGGAGCTGACGTTAAACGTATACATAGTTGTTTCAAAGTCTGATATTTTCTATTAAATATATAATTGATCACTCATCTGTTTTTATTTAACTTTTACGAGCTGAAGTCAAGAAAACATCTAATTAATATGCCATACGAATCAATTATTTAGTTTTTTGTAAAAAGTGTCTAGTCTTTGCATTTATTTGGTTAAGTTTGTCTAGTGGAGAGAAGGGCAGAGCCATTTGAAAACACAGAATGAAATGTTTTATATTATCTGCCTTATAGCCCAGGCTTTTCCCCGTCTATAAATTGAGTGCCAACGCCGACGCTTAGTGGCAAATCAAATCAATTTGACGTCAAGTGCATGTACACGAGCTTGACAGCCAGCATTTTAATCGTTTGTATGGGTCTTTAGAATGAACTATCGATAGCTCAGTTCCAAAACTGTTTACAGTTATGTTATTAATTACCATCCGATGAGAACAAACTGAATGGTGCAACATACACATACATACATACACATGAGTATGTCTGTATGTATGTAAAAGTTTTTTGTTGATAATTTTCAAGCCACTCTTGAATAAATCAAATTAAAAAATAAATGAAAAGAAACCAAAAAAAAAAATTCACCATTTAATTTGTTAATTGAATATGTCTTCTTTATTTGTTGCAGTAAAAAAATATGTTCAATTAATTTATTTATTGCGAATAAAGAAAAAAGAGTAGATAACTAACAAGTAAATGTCTGTCCGTCCATTTGACAGCCAGCCAGCCAGCTAGTCAGCCTGCTAGTTTGTCAGTTCGATGTGTGCCTGTCTAAAAAGTACTCAAACAAGATTTTAAACAATTTATATGTAAAAAGAAGAGTGTTTTGTTTAAAATCAGCAATATGACAGCAAAACACCACCAAACATTTTAACAAACAAACAAAAAAAACATTTTCACAAAAGTAAAAATAAAAAAATTAAATTAAAACTGGCAAATAATTTTTTTAATTGCTAAATTATCAGTACCAATGGCTGGAGATTTTTAAATTAGAAACGTATGAAAGAAAAAAAAGTAAAGCGAAACCACTGGCGCCACAAAAATAAAACATGTATTAGACAGATTTTATTTGTGATACGAGTTATTTAGAGCCAGTTTTTAATATAAAGATCAAATGACAATTAATAACTAGATTAGTTAATCTTAAATTACATCTAATCTGACATGGATTGACTTGAATATTTTTCAATTCTAATTTAAACCTCTTAGAAATGGTAGCTTTTTTAAATTTTAGTCAAAAAACCCAACGTTACCACAAAAAAACACACCACCTAAAAATTATAGTACAAATGCAAGAGTTTTAGAAGATGCCCTTAAAGATAAACAAAAAACATAAAGCTTTTAAAATCATCGTGTAAATTTGGGCTTAGACATGTTCACAGAAACAAGGCAAACGTTTATTGTTTGCTGCAAAACATTTAGTTTTGTAAGCAGACGATTATGAAATACGAGTAGAATAAGTTTAAGCGGTGGTCAAAATAAAAAACAAAAAGATTTCGTGGTTTAAGAAAAATATCAAGAAAAATTTACAAAACATTAGACGTAGTTTTCTATAAAAATTTGTCAATGTTAATTATTTTAATTTCTGAATACGTTTTTTAAGAACACATTGATTTTTACTAGTACATGTCTGTTTATTTTCCTAGGTTGTTAACACCAAATAGAGGAAACGGATATAAGAAAGGATTGATATCATTTTTATGTTGCTTACCGACCTTGCGTTTAATTATTTAAATTGTTCAAGTGTCTAGATTTCTTAAGTGTTTTGTTTTTTAATTCAAAACAAATATTTCCAAACATTTTAAATGATTTATATTGTTATTTCTTATCAATTTTCGATTTACACAAAAAACACTAACAAATTTCAAGCCACTAAATTATACGCCGACTATATAGTATTTAACGAAAGAATTTGAAAATACACACATATAAATTATTTGCCAATAATATTTAATTTTCTGAGTTGCTGCAAAATACTCGTAAACACAGTCAGTCATACATTGTTGCAAAATCTATTATTATTTTTTTTTTTAAATTCGTTTTCTTTTATATGATAAAAATTTTGTTTTGCTTTCGCTTTTTGATGTTCTTTATAATATTTTTTTTTAATAAAATATGGTTGTATGGAAAATAAACTGTCAACTTTTTTATGAGTTCGTTTCTTAAAAAGCACGACTTCGGCGGGCTATTTTTGCAGCCTTTCACGACAGCGTCTATTTTTAGACTGATTGCATGTCTATGTTTCTACCAAACAAAAGCTTTAAATAAAACACTTCAGTAGCAATAGACAAAAACAGAAACTCAATAATCATATGTACGAGTACTTCCAATAAATATCAAACCAAGTCTTATTATTTTAGAGCGCATTAATTAAATTGTTTCAATACTCCGTTATTCTCTCGTTGAATTAATTTGTCCGTTAATGGGAGAGCAAAAAGAGCTTAACTGTAAATATGCCGGTCTCTGTTATTGTCTTTATTCGATGAGTTAATGTATATTAATGAGAGTTAATGTAAAAATAAAATTAACTAATTAAATATTGATATACAAGTATGTATAATATTTGTTTTCTATAAACAAATATTGGATTTTTTATCTTTTGTTAATGATTCATATAACAATGACAATAATAATAAGTGTTCAAGTACTTTCGGTGCTGCCAGGCTTTTCCTTCTTAACACATTCACAAATTTTCATTTGTCATTCTGAAAAACTTAAAATCCAAGTCTTGCATATTATCAACAATTTACTGAAAAAATTTACAAAATTAATCTATTAATTTTCCACATAGTTCCAATAGTTTGTCACGTTCGTGAATATAAATAAAGCTAAATTTACTATCAGATATTTAGGTTAAATACTTAAAGAATTTTCCTTAGATCCAAAGGCTAATAACCTTATTATGCTCAGATCAAGTTTAAAATGTCCTTTGTTCTAATAAAATTTGAATCTATTTATACAAAATGTATAAAGCCCTACTTCAGAAACAGTTTTCACTAATATGACCACGTGTACTCTAACTCTATTAATTTTGTTTAAAAGTAATAAAGAATGTTTTTAAAAAATTATTATAAACCGAATTAAGTAATGTTTTGTATGTATTTTAGAGGGAAATTTCTATTTTTTAGCTCCACATAAAATATTGTTTCATTCTTTACACAGTTAGTCTAAAAAGTAATATAAAGTAATCCATTATCTATTGAATGTAATATTTTTGAATTTCATGCTAGAAGTTACCTATTTTAAATATTAGATAATCCTTATCGGTACAATTTAGACTGCAGCTAATTTAAGAAATATATATATTTTATTATAATTCTACTTAAAGTTGAGCTGTTTAATTAAAATCTCGTTTCATACGCTATTTGAAGTCAGCTGTTGTTTAACGGTTTTTCA
The DNA here is from genome assembly GCA_951800035.1 of Linnaemya tessellans. NCBI lineage: Eukaryota > Metazoa > Arthropoda > Insecta > Diptera > Tachinidae > Linnaemya > Linnaemya tessellans. Next base: position 114,620,892 of record OX637534.1, on the reverse strand, counting down.
TGCATATTAAAAAATCCCTTACTAACACTGTTTTAAAATCATGAGTTGCCACTTGTTATAAATAATAATCACAATATATGGGCACCATCTTTTACTTAATTGCTGTGGTTGTAAATAACATTAGTCTTAGGAGAAGTTTCTACTAAACTAGACGAGTTCCATATAAATACGTTGTTTAATGACGATGTTAATACACTTAACAGCGGATTCTTTAATATATAGTTAGTTTTCATTTGTGCCACAAAATAATTAAACAAACATCCTAAAGTACGGAAAAAAAACCAACAAGTTAAGGGATTGAAAGTCTGTGCTTAATTAAATTAACACAAACTGGCAGAATTAAGCGAGCTAACAAAGTCAACATAGTGAAATTTATGTAAATCAGAAAAACAAACAAAATGGATATTAAAACGGTGCCAACGAAACATTATTTAGTCTTCCTTTTCATTACAATAACGGTAGTACCACGTATCATATATGGATTACCAATCCAACAACAACCACAAGAATTGGGTTTATACAATTCAACAGACAAAGTTAAAATATTAACCAATCTGAATTTCACAAATGAAGTACTGGATAGAAACCGATCCACTTTGGTAGAATTTTATAACAGCTATTGTGGTCACTGTCGCAGATTTGCTCCACTTTATAAGACATTGGCAGCTGATCTTTACGACTGGAGAGATATTGTAACCATTACAGCTATTGATTGTGCAGTCGACGACAATAACGGTATTTGCCGGGAGTATGAAGTCATGTCTTATCCGACTTTAAGATATTTTGGACCAGGTTATAAACCTTCTGAAAATAATTACGGTAAAAAAATAGAAACACAAATTTTGGATAGAATAACAAGTATTTTAGCAGAGTCAGTAGCTGCTGAAAACAAAACAATTAATATGTCTTCATGGCCCGATTTTCAATCAGTGCAGTCCGCTAGCGCATCATCGTTATTTGATGGTTTAGGTAGCGAAAAAAAATTTGTGATTCTAGTATATGAACCAGAAAACTCTACAGTGGGCATAGAAATGATCTTACACTTTTTACGCTATCTTGATATAGCAGTGAAAAGAATTACAGATATTGACATTGCGGCCAAATATCAAATAGATGGTACTAGATATAAAATCGCCACGGTAAATCGTCAGGGATCTATAACACCCTATTCACCGGTGTATGACACTTTATCATCTTATAAGGAAACCATTAAATCTTTCCTAGACTCACATCATATAACCAAAAAACCCGATATGTCTGAAGCTACTACAAGTCAGCACTTGGATAACATTGGGGAGGAAGACAAGAAACGAATGAAAATTATAGAGGAAGTGCAGCGCAATAAACATTTTGTCTATCAGTCAGATCTTGAAATGGCAATACGCACTACATTACGTAATGAAATACCCAAGGCAGCTCATATAAATGGCGATAAACTTTTAGCTCTACAAAACTTTTTGGCTGTGTTAGATCGCTATAATCCTTTGGGTACCTCTGGACGTTTGCTTATATCGCAGCTAGCTGTATATGTCTCGCGACATACTCAGGAATTATCCGGAGCTGACTTCGAAAATGAAGTAAAAAGATTGGAAAAACAACTGGGACCTATTTACTCATCGGCAGGTTTTGTTGGTTGTACGGGCTCTCAGCCAGGTTTACGTGGCTTTAGCTGTTCGCTGTGGCAGCTGTTTCACTTTATGTCGGTACAGGCGGCAAATTCAGACAAGAGCACAGACCCCTTAGAAGTGCTGCAGGCAATGCATGGCTATATCAAAAACTTCTTTGGCTGCACGGATTGCTCAGAACATTTTCAGGTAACTAAAAGCATTTGCATAGATTTAAAAAACTGTTCCTACTTAAACTTTTGTAATCATATTAGCATTATTTTTATATTGGTTGCAATTTTTTAAGCCTGGTCTTGAAAATGTTGTTGTTAAGATAATTAAATGACCTTTTTATTAACCTTGATTTAATATCACTTTCTTTATCATTTTAAATATACGTTTCATTTCACTTGTTCTATTGTTCTTCAACTCAAACGAATTTTCACTGCTTTGCTCTTCTTTTCTCATTCTCTATTTGATTGATATTTCTGCCCTTCCCTCCTTCCATATTGCACCATTTAAATTTCAATTCAATTATCAATTTAATCCAACGACTACTCATCCTCATCAGCACAGATGTGTGGCAATTACTTCATTATCTATAATAATTTTGTTTTCTATACAATTTATTTGTTTATTTGCTAAGAGATTAGACAATAAGATAATAAGAATGTGACGTCTTGGTTGCAATCATAAAAATGTAGATATTGTTGCAATTCAAAATTTTTATGATAATTAAATTAATTTAAGTATAACTTATGTAAACTAAATCACGCATTCTTAATTGAAATTTCTTTTTACTGAGAGCCGGTTGATGGAAAAGCTAATTACTCGTATGTAATTAATGATTTTTGCAAAAGAATGAAATGTAAAGAATACTGGAGATATTAACATCTATTTTTGGACTTATCAAAGTCCGCTAGTATGACTAATAAAGATTTTTTTTTCTTTTTAACCTAGATAAAAAAAACGAGTGTAATAAATTCTCTTGTCTATCTTTATTACGTTACACGTGTATATCTGCTATATTTTTAACTCCAGACTGTAGCCTTATTTCTATTTAAATTTTTTTTTTAACATTCAATCTTTCCATGTGCTTATTGGAGTTGGGTTTTTTGGAAAAAACTAATGAATCCATTTCAATTAATTAAAAAATTAATTTTAGTATAATAAAACTTTACTAAAGAAAAAAGCAAAAGAGATATTGGAATATTTGGAATATTAATCGTCAGGGTTGGGGAATTTCGTACTAACCAAAATGTAATAACTTAATAATATGAATGTGATAACTTCTCATATTCAATTTTCGTTAAAATATTGGTTAAATAGTTGATATTCCTACTAACTAGCACCACTTGCAAAAGTGGAAAAATTGAACAAAGAACGCTGATGAGATGGCGTAGCGGCCTCGAAATCAGTACTGATCCGTTCTGCTGGTTTGATGATTATTAAAAATATTCTTAATATTCCAATCTTAATATAAAAATAATAAATAGAATTTAAACAAATTCATTTATTAATAATAAAAAAATAACAAAAAATAATTTGCAGTCATGCAAGATTCGAACTAAAGCCCGATAAAAACTTAACAATTTACATAAAGAAAATTATTTAATTTTTAAAATTATGTGTGCAAATAACTAGTACCTATTTTACATTTATTATCTATATTTATTCAGCAATATTTTGTATTTTATAATATGCGTTTTTGTTTATTTTAAAACACATATACATCCGTAAATACTTTGCTTTTGTCATGTTAAACTTCTCGTGACTTGGAGGCACGATTCTTTTTGTTTTTCTCTATAAAAGATGTAGGCGGGTTAAATGAAGTCGGAAAAAAAATTTTTAAAAACTATTTTATTTATTTCGTTTGCTTCACTATCAGCTACTTATTTCACAGAATATTATTTTTAACGAAAAGAAGTTTCAATTCCTTTCTTCGGAATCAATCCGCCTTTAGATATTTCGAAATAGAATTTTTTCGGTACGACTTTCTTCTTTTGTGCAAAAAAAAAAAAAATAAAAAGCCGAAATGTTCACTTTTCCCAAATATTTTACTCAAACTGTTTAAAACTTGCGTGTCAGTAATGTTTTTTTAAAAAATTTTTTCTTGAAATATTTAATTTTTAGTCTACAGCAGAAACGTTTTTGCTAATCGAATAAGATGTGAATTTGCTATTAGCAAAGCAGCGGTACAAAGTTTAAAAATAAATTTTTTGTGGAATATATTTTAAACTATAAACTGAAATCCATATACGCAGCAAAGTGTTTTTTTAGTTCATGGATAGAAAAATTTGTCGGCAAAAAAATATATTTTATCGGCTTAAAAATGTCTGCCTGGCTTAGTTTTGAATTTTTTTATAGCATCGAGATGACTCACTTTAAAGCATCGTGGCATATGACTCTAGTTCTTATATATGCAAGTCCTGCAATTGCAATTGCATTTTTACTGAATGGATGTTATATTACATGCATTCTACTTTTACCGTCAATTTATTTTCTTCGCGTCCTGCTTTTTTATTAATACATTTCTTCTACCTAAGGCAGTTTTATTTCATTCGATTTTGATATTTAAGCAGATATGAACGTGTAATAAGCTGAATACAATTTTTTATACAGCGTATTGAAATTAACTCTTTTTAATCCTCCGCTCTATAACTGTTCAGCCTTTTACTGCAAATAAATTACATATAAACATATATTGTGCTCTCTTCGAGTAGTGAGTGCAATCAAAAACTGTTAAACTCTTATTGTCATCATAGACGTACATTGTCATTCTGTTAACAAGCATTATTTAACTTTATATTTAAGGCAATGGCTTCGAAACGGAAAATCTGGAATACGGCCAGCAAAGATGATGCTGTTCTTTGGCTGTGGGCTGCCCATAATGAAGTTAATCAACGTTTAGCTGGTGATGCCACAGAAGATCCAAAATTCCCCAAAATACAGTTCCCCTCTGCAAGCAGCTGTTCGCAATGTTATAAAAATGATGTAGTAACAGAAAATTTAGACGATAAATGGGATAGAACGCATGTTTTGCAATTTTTGAAAAATATCCACAATCCAGAATATTTATCACGTTATGGCGTGGAAAATGAGGACGTATTGCGACCAAGTATAGAAAATATAAGACAAAAACGTATGATTAGTGCTGTATTTTCGGACATGGATATGCGCATGGGTATGCTGCTGTACGCTTTTTGTATTGTCATGTTGGTGGCGGCCTTTAAACTGTTTGCCTTCAAGGGAGGTTATCGCCGGAAACCCTACGGCCATGAAGTGCTGGGTAAAGTGTAATATTCTAATAATTTTTTTTTTATGAAAAATGACAAAAATTTTAATAGCAACAAATTCCCTTCCCATTTTTTACTGTTTTTCTTTTGTTTTTTTTTATTACACATTTTTCTACCGTACGTTTGTTAATATTTCAATTACGACGTTGTTAAACGTGAATATTTACAACTTTAAAATAAGTGTATAGCTTCTCTTTTTTGTAACATTCTCAACAAAACGAACTTGTATACAATACGATGATGCAGTTTAAATTTATTTTGTAAAAATTTTACTATAAAAAAACTTGACAAACTTATTTTAGATCTAATATGTGCTTTTAAATACATTTAAATAATTAATTAACAGTGCAATTTATTATGGCCTAGTAAATTTCTTTATAAGACGTGTAATTTTTTTTCATTATTAAAGAATGCCTTATTGGAACCGAAAAAAACCCTTATTGTTTTACTGCATAAAAAGAAAATGTTTAACTTTATGTATATTGTTCAACATTTGTTTCTAAAGTAAACAAATTGTTATTTTTTTAAAACAATAAAACAGAACAGAAGTGGTACTTAAAGAATTCGAGTGCTTATCACGTATGCAGTACTATTCTATTATGTTTTAGTTATTGTTATACACAAGGTCTGTCAATATTATATTATATCAGTACATTGTTAGAATTTGTTTAAACGTATGCAAGTACGAAATTGTTGTTAAATGAAAGAGCAACAACAGCTGAAACAACATAAATATGAAAGTAAATATAATACATTTTAATGATATAAATTGTTTTGGTAAATAGCAAAAATAATGAAGATAAGAAATAAAAACAGGATTAACTTTGTATAAATAAGAGTGGTTATTATATTCAATTAAGCCACCTAATAAGAGGTGACAAATAAAGTACACATGAACACTGACGATGAAAGCTTTGTGGCTTTCGAAAACAGCTGTTCTGCTCTGAATAACAAAAAACTGATGTTGACTTTCCTTTGTGCCTTGGAATATTTATCATGTCTTTCTGAATTTAAAACAAAAAGTTTCGAACAATTCAAATAATATAATAAAGCCATATGAATATTCGTTAAAAAAAATACTTACATAAAGAATAAACTAAATTGATTTGCTCAAGAGATTTTAAGATATTAATTTTGTAAATCACTTTGAATTAGTGAGATTTGCATAGATGCACACAAAAACAAAAGTTCAATGAATTTTACTCTCTTCGCTCTCTTTAACTCTATTTACTGCTGTTTTTCATACAAATATTGTTCGGCGACCAAATTGCGGGCGAAACGATATTTTTACATATTTTATGAATTTGTTTTAGCTTTCCATATAAATTTCACTAACGCAAAGTGATTTACAAAATTAGAGGCTAAGTCAACCTTATTGTGTTTGGCGTTTTTGCCTTCAGATTCCACGTTATGTAATAGATTAAAGAAAATGTTAACCTTTTTTCTTTAAGCTATTACAATTTGTCGCATTTGAAGGCATAAAACGCCAAACACAACATGTCTGAAAATATTCACCCTTATTGTGTTTGGCGTTTTTCGCCTTCAGATTCGACATTTTGTAATAGATTAAAGAAAATTTTAGCTTTTTGTCTTTAAGCTATTACAATTTGTCGAATTTTCAGGCGTACAACGCCGAACACAATAAGTGTGATTGTTTCTCAACGAGTTTACTTATTGTTACAAATTTGCATCAAAATTAACTATTATATAATATTTTTCAATCTTCGAAATGAAATACAAACTAAATTCGAAATTAAGTTTGAAACTTCGAATATGTGTACATCACAAAATCACATTAAAAGCTTTACAGTTTCCTAGGAAACTTTAGGCAAAAGTTATGAGACTAGAAATGAAAATTCAAACCAAAAAAAATAGTGTGATCCGTGTTTTATGATGAGATATATGAAATCCGCAGTACTTCGTTTCTACTAATTAAATATCAATATTTACAATTCGCAACTAATGTTTAACAACTTATTCTAATACTTACCACATTATTGTTACACTAACAGATTAAATAGAATTTTTAGCATAATTATAAGATTTTTTTTAGTGTAAATAAAATTTCGAATTTTCGAAAAAAATTTTTTTTTCCTAAAGTTAAGCTTTTAAATTAGATACACATTTCATAAAAATTTAACACATTGAAAATGAAACAGTGCATCGAGCAGCAAGAAGTTGTAGGCAGAAATTGTCTAGGCCAGCTTTAGTGATTGTTTAAGAAAAAATTTAGCTTCATTACTTGTCTATGTATACGTACATATACGTATGTATGTACAACATATGATTGTAGTTAAATAATAAAATGTAATCTAAAAAAGGTTTCTAATAATTTATACAACCGCAATATTCAGTTATACACAACAAGTAATTACCTCATTTTCTAGATTTGCTAATTTTCTGAAAACTAGTTTTTGAAATGTTTTGCGCGCACAATAATTCATTCAAACAAGTAGAATGTATTTAGTTTATTATTTATTTGCACAAACGGAATGTGTAAAAAAATAATGAATAAAATAAGCAATAAACTTCTTGGCGGAGAGAATTTTCATTTACAAAAAAATGCAAATACATATTAGCCCACAACGTTAACAAAGTTAATAGATACACATACACACAATGGAAGGAATGAAACTTTTTGGTTCGGTCAGTTAAAATATCAAATGCCCTACACATATTATTACCTTGTACATACTTCAGTGCACATATTTAAAGTGTATCGGAAAATAAAGAAATATTCGGCCTGATTGTGTAAGGCGTTGGCGTTTACGCCAAAGGCGTTTTTTGTACAAGATTAAAGAAATATACACGCAGTTTTCTTTAATCTACAACGAAATACGACTGAGACGTAAACGCCAACGCCTTACACAATCAGGGGGATTAATCACCATCATATTGAATTTATTTGAAACTATAAACAATTAAAAATACTATACCATACAGCCTGGAAACATCTATTCAATACTGATCTCTTTAGGTCTGTTCCAAGTAATTTCGGGCAAGTTTGGGCCAATGAGAGTAAAAACAAAATTACTCTCTCAAAGCGCAAAATCTACCCAAAATTGCTGGAACGCAAAAAACCGTAATTATATCTAAAACTAGTGCTGCTTACTTTTTAAATTAACTTTTATTTTAGTGGTTTTATACACTGAATAAGGCTCAACATCATGAAATGAAAGACTAGCATCATTGGAAATGTAACATGTCGTCTGCATAACTCACTTGATGTGTCCATAAGTTGTTCACTAATCCGAAAAAGCATTTTTGTATACTAAACAAAGGCTCAAATATGCGCAAATGTAATTACAACTTCAAGTTTTTTTTGAAAAATCTTCCATTTTACTTTTAACCAATTTTCAATTAACAACTTCTTTCCATTATTTGTAAATTTTCTTTTTACTTTTTTATTTTCAAATGTAAACAAAAAACAGCTGATAACATAATTCTTGCCCAAACTTACCCAAAAAAATAGTTCGGGCGACTTTGTACAGGAAATGAAAAAAAATTACTCACTCATTTTCTCTCAAAATTGCACAAAAATTGTTATGTGGAACGCACTTTGCCCGAGTTCGGGCTGCATCAGGAACACAGCTTTTCTTTTTAAAATATAAAATATATTTGATTACCAGCGAAAAAAAATTTTTTATTGAGTTATTTTAAAATTCCAAAAAAAAAAATCTTTGAATTTCCCGGCTCCAGGTAATTTTAAATTTCTAATATCGATGAATTTCTTTCAAAAATATCGAATACGTTTCATTTATAAAGAAAAAGTTGGGTTACTTTTATAAACTAAAAAACTTTAAATTGCCCACCCAATTTAATTCCTCCTGACACATTAAATAGGTCGGCCCTGTACCAAAAAAAAAATAGCCGGCGAAGTAAAGCGCTAAAATAGCTACAAAAAAATCTATATCTTTCTTTATCTATTCTGTCAATACTATCCCCTCCTTTTTAGTTCAGGCGCTATGCACTGGGGGTCATCCCCTGAGTGCTGGGGCCAAATTACCGCATTCGATATCGATCGAAATTTCCATACAATTTAAATACAAATTTCGTTCGATATCGAGTGCCGTAATTTGGCCCCTGGTTCGAGTTAAAAAAATAGCAAGAATTAAAAATTTGTTTTAACGTTTCGGAAACGGAATTGATTTCATATTTTGCTTCTTTCTTTAATAAACATAATTTAGTAAAGGTCTATAAAATTTAATAAAAATAAATAAACTTTAGTTTTTTTTTATAATTTTTTCATATTTATTTAGTACACCAAAATTACAAAATACAAGTGTATATAAATCTTTGAATGGCATTCAATGTAATAAATATTTTCTTTTTTTTTAATTTAGATATACTTTCACAAAATTTGTATGTAAAAAAGGTAAATAAAAGAATTCACACTATGAAATTTTTAGCAGACGACGAAATAGGTAACAACTTTAAAAGTAAATTGAAAGAACTTTAATGTAAAAAAGTGTGCTTTTAAAACAAATAGGTAGTAACTAAATTGTACGTAGTTGGCATTTCAGACCAAAGTTTATTAATAAAATACAAACAAAAAAAAAGCAATAGAAGAAATCGTAAATATATTTAGAAAAATATTTATTTTATATATATGAGTATGTATACGAAAAACTGCTTTTTAACTAAATATTGGCTTTAGTGCTTCAAATATGTAGTTGCAATAATTTTATATGTAAAATCATAATTAAAGATTTTTTGTTGTAAATTTTATATATTATACTTCTTTCGATTTGTTTTCCTTTCTAATTTTTCTTTTTTGTAAAATTTTATGTGAAACTTTGTATTCAAATTGTGTTGAAAAAAACCAATACACACACAATTTAGAAAAATAATTAAGCCGCATGCACAGACTGGAAAAAAACAAAAGAAGGGGGAATTTCATTAAAATGAAAACTTCAAATACAAAACATTTAAATGCGTTAAGTGTTCATTAGTAAATGCATAGAAAAATGTTGATTAGAGATTGTTATATTCCTGTGTTAAAGTCTTTTGTTGCTCTGGTTAACTTAAATTTGTGTTAGTCTTTAATAAATGTTTGTGTTCTTTTCTTGTCATTCATTAAGAAAAAGTCTTAAATAAATGCTGGATTTGGACGTACCCGAGCAATGTCTACGCCAGTTATATTCTTAACCAGCTCTGGTACTTTGTTAACAATTTGCAAAACTTCTCCTGTAAGTTTGGCGGCGCCAATTTCACCTTGACCACTCGAAATCATAGTGATCTTCTTGGCTTGTGACAAGGGAGCAGCTACTTCAGCGGCCACCTAAAGTTAAAAAAAAAATAAATATTTTAGGCACGACTTGAGTAATGTTGAAAATTTTTCTTTAATTCACCTTGGGTAATGTGTCCAACAACATTTCAACCATAGCTGCTTCACGATATTCACGCCAGGCTTCAGCTTTTTGAGCCATTTGTTCGGCTTCTGCTTTGGCTTTAGCGGCAATAGCAAAAGCTTCAGCTTCGCCGCGTATTTTGATCTATTAAAGTGCAAAGAGCAGAAATTATTATTTTCATAAAATTTGTTCATAATTAGGAAATACTTAGACGCATAATCTGACTTCTGTTATTAAAATTATAACGAATTGAAAGATGAGAAGCTGAAAATGTGTACACAAGTTTGCCATGTGCATTCGTCACAGGATTTCAGATGTAAAAGGTAACAAAAAGCGTAATACTCATACTAAATAGAATATCGTGAATCCGCTAAATAGTGATATTTGTGACCTTTGACCTAAGAATTCCCGTAACATATGCATTCACATAAAAAAATCAGCTTATCTTACACTTCGCGATAACTTTTTCTCTTCATATGACTGGACTGTAATCAATTAACAATAATTTAATATTTAATTAAGTATTTGAAGTACTTTTCTGTATTTAGAATTTTTTCGAATATTTTTTCTAACATTTCTTTAATTACTGTTTATAGCTTCAAATGCGAAAGGAACTTTCTTTGGAATATTTGTTACTGAAAACAACAATAAAAAATATGCTCTCGCATTCAGAGAAACATGCAGTTATTATTACCGATTCTGCTTCGGCTTCCGCCTCCATTACAATTCGTAATTTATTGGCTTCAGCCAATTTTTCTAAGCGGTATTTTTCAGCTTCGGCCGGTCGTCTTATAGTAGCCTCCAATTCCTTTTCACGTCTTTGGATTTCCTGCTGCTGTACCGCAATTTCCTGGGTACGTTCAATAACCTTAACTTGCATTTGTTCTTCCTTAATACGTTGTTTGGTTTTGGCCGCTTGCAATTCATATGCCATCTCAGCTTCGGCTTTTTTAGTTTGTACCTCAACATCGTAAGCAGCTTTTTTTATTTCAAAATCTCGTTGGGCTTTAGCTATTTCGGTGTCGTTAAGGAAACGTGATGCCATGCGTTGTTCCTCGGCAATAGCTTCTTTGATAGTGGCCTCACAACGTGCTTCCGCTTCACCAATTCGAGCATCACGTTTAACCTCTGCCGTACGAGCCATACCCAAAGATTTCAGATATCCCTAGAAGTTAGTGCAAAAAGAAATAATTTTTAATTTTAAAATAAAACCCCAACATCAAAAACCAAAAGCTGTTCAGAAATTCGGTAGCTACAATATCACAGACAAATATACAGACATACAAAATGCGATTAACAAGAGAAGTCTACAACTAAAAACTCTTTTAAGTAAAACAATTTCTAACGGACAACATAAATATATACGAGTAATAGTTTTCCATACCTTTGCTTCTCCCTGTTTAATAAGTACAATTAAAAAAAATTAAACAAACAAAAATCAATTCAACAGAAACTTGTTGCAATTTGGCACACTAACCTCTTCGTCTCGTATATCTTTAATGGTGTAAGAGACCACTGTTATGCCCATATTTGCCAAATCTGATGAGGCCACTTCGAACACTTGTTTGCTAAACTTTTTACGATCTTTGTAGATCTCTTCGACGGTCATAGAGCCCATTATGGCTCTTTGATGACCCTCCAGTGTTACCAGTGCGATATGCCGAATTTCCGACTCGGGTTTACCCAAAAATTGCTCACATGCCGTTAAGAGCATGTCTTCGTTTTGGCCCTGAATCTTCACTTGAGCAATACCCGTAACCGATATTGGCACCCCCTGGCTGGTATACACACAAGGACTTTCAACTTGTAAAGTCATAGTATTCAAAGATATTCTAAAAAAGGATGAAAGAAGAAATTTGGTTGCCTAATTGTTTTCTATGTATGTATGTTTGTATGTACCTTTGAACTTGTTGTATGGAAGGCCAAACAAAAGCTCGACCACCGGGCACCAATAGAGGTTTCATATAGCAACATCCTGAAAACAATGTTAAATTAACAATTAGTGTTATTCATAAATCATTATTAAATTAAAAAACGGTTTAAATCTTGATTTCTTATTTTTTTGTAATTTCGAACTCACATACCTTAAAACCCGAAAACTTTTTCAATGCATAAAATGTATTTTTTATAACATATAAATTCAATTTGTAAAAGCCTAATTTAAAAAAAATATCCGGTATAAATTTTTTTTATAAATTAGACTATAAACATTTAAGAAAGTTTCGCCTATTATACGGAAAAAGGAACACACTTCTGGATTCAGAAACTAAGAATGTTTTAGTTGAAAATTTTACTTTGACTACTTTTTAAAGAAGCTTACACCTATTCGAAATATTAAAAATTTTATAGTTATACAAATTATTTACTTTTTTATCTAATATATAATTATATTACATTAGGTCTGTCTGCGTACACATATTTTGCATTATTTTGTGCAAAATGTTGCAAAATCTTGCAAAATGTTGTCTGCGTACTCCAAATCTCTTGCAGCGAGAGAGCCAAAAAGAGAATTTTTTGACAGTTGGAATTTAGAGAACTTGCAAAATGTTGCTGGAGAAATTTCTGCTTGCAAGATTTTGCAACTAGTTTGAACAGCTGTTTTTATTTACTGTTTGAATGAAATGATTTTTGTGAAATAAAAATAAAAATTGGAAATTAACAATGCAGAGGCAAGTAGTTAGAATTGTGTTGATTTTTAACGTTTATAATAAATTATAATTAACAAAACATTTTACTTCGTGCTAGAAACGTTCAAATATACAGTGCGACCGTGATGACCAGCAGAACTTTGTGAGACAAACTTTGCGTACACATATGCTAAAATTCTTTTGCTTTGTTTTTTCAATCGTTTACTAACCGATCAGCTGTTTTCTTGCAAGATTTTACTGGATGCTGTCTGCGTACTTTTTCAGATATTTTCAGCCGACAGAGTAAAATTGGTCTTACTCTCCCAAAAAAAGTTACTGAGTATTTGCTACTGGAAAAGTACGCAGACAGACCTATTGTCAGATCGTCACGAGGAACTGAAAATGGTTTGTATCGATTGATAAGACGTGCCAATGTCAATTGTTGTACATATTTATTTATTCACTTCCAATGGCGGAGAGAATTGTCACATTTTTTCTCCATTGTAATATATTGGCGGAAGAACTATACTTAACTAGAATGGGAGTGGTACTTCCCACTTTTTCTAACCACAAAATTGCCACAAGGAAGCTATAGGAAAAGTTAATAAGACAAGTGGATTGTCGCGAATATGAAGTTTTCGATCTAGTCTAAAAATTAAAGGAAAAAATTAATATATTTTCGTTTAAAGACAAAAATTCGTATTTAAAAATATATAAATATAGGTGTTTGTATGCGTGTACGAATATGTGTTGAATAATTGTAAGAATTTTTTTTAGCAATGTGAAGAATGATGGCATCCAACTCTGCGTAAATATAAATCCAATTTTTTATGTTATGACAGTTTTGCAATAAATGTACATTATCACTAAATAACGTGACGTCATACCCTGATGACATGGATGTATTATAAGGAACAATAAAAAAATGTTTTCAGGCAAAAGTTATTTGTTTATTTACCTGATACTACTAAAGCTTCGTTGGGACCACAAGTCACAAAACCCCAAGCCATTTTTTTTTATATAAAATTAACTAATTACAATCAATTATGTACAGTACTTTTAAATAATTTAACCACAGATGTACCAAAATACTTTGGGATAAACCAGCAATTGCCTTCACTTTTAAATTTTTACACTATATTTAATAAAGAAATTTGTTTTAGCAGTGGTTATCTTGTAAAGTGTATGTAGGCAAATATGAGTATATACTAAAATTAACTTTGCCCGGCTTGAGTTTTTCAATAGAAACAAAAAATATTATTGGAATAATCTGCGCACAATCTATAAGGATGCAGTGTTTACATTTGTTTGGTTGATAAATGGGGAGGCAGTTAGTTTTGACATCTTATTAGATCTCGGTGTTGAACATTTTTTAAAGTGACGGCGACTTTTAGAACTTATGAATCGATTAGAACATAAATAGACTTTCTAACAATATTCACATAATAAATGTTAGCTTTTCAAGATAAACGGTTTTGTTGTTTTTAAATAAAACTATAATTCCCCATATTCATAAAATTAACATATTTTGTTGATGACCTTTAACTCAGAACTCCGCAATTCGAAAACTATTTTTAATTAATTTGCCCTCGCATATCAATGTTAAATTGATTTGTCCAATTTCTAAAAAAAAACATGCAATAATTTTTTTAATATTTATTTTAAAAAGATGTTCTCTTAATTATTTTATATTTTGTAAAATAAATTGTTCTTAAATCTTAAAATAATCATAAAAGGCTAATATCATTAGATTACAATTAAGTCTTATTAATTATATATAAAAAGATAAGAATTGGGAAATAATAACGATAAAACAATACAAATTTTGGTACAAGGAGAATTCCTTTTTACATAACAAACAGGTGTAACTAAAAAGGTTTCAAAATAAAAAATTCCTTTTGTCAGGAGCTTTAACTAGTGACCATCTGTAAAATATGGATGTTGCATTGCTTGTTCGGCACTAATGCGCTGATTGGGACGACATATTAATAGTTTTTGCAACAAATCACGGCCCTTTGAATTCAAGCGGGGTACAATCTGACTCCAAGAAGTAATAGCTGGGAAATCTAATGAGAAACATCATAAATCAATATAGTTACGTATTAAGTGATATATTTTTTTCGTACGCGGTAAAGCTACATAATCGGACAGATGGGAAACTCCAGGCCAAGTGTCTTCAGTGGGGGTACCCAAAACTCTAAATATTTTCATTAACTGATCTAAGACATCGGATCCAGGAAACAAAGGACGACCAGCATCAGCTAATTCAGCAAATATGCAACCAGCTGACCACATATCTATACTGGTAGTGTATAATTTGGCACCAAATAAAACATCCGGGGGACGATACCATAGAGTAACCACCTCAGCAGAATAACATTTCACAGGAATGCCAAAAGCTCTAGCCAAACCTTAAATGAGACTCTTAATAACTAATAACCATGATGAAAAATTTTCATTTACCAAAATCAGCCAGCTTCAGTTCGCCATTCTTATTAATCAATAAATTTTGTGGTTTCAAGTCTCTATGTAAAACATTACGACTGTGGCAAAAAGCTAAGCCTCTTAAAAGTTGCAACATGAAACTTCGACATACTAGCATATCGATTTCGCCATTCAGACTATCAAAGTATTTTTTCAAGTCCTGATCACAGTGTTCAAAAACCAGAGTAAGTTTCTTCTCCGAATGCAAAACATCATACAATCGAACAATATTTTTGTGTTTTAGTTCCTGCCAGAAATTAAAAAGCAAATCATAATTCAATTAAAGCGGTAAACACTGAATATGTACCCACTTTTAGCAAGCATATCTCACGTAGAGCTGATGAAGGCACACCTTCGTCGTCCTCATCCAAACGAACACGCTTGAGCGCAACTATTTCCATGGTTTCTCGATTTCGACCTTTAAACACGGTACCATATGTACCTTCGCCGATTTTCTCCAACTTTTCATATTTTTGCATAATTCTGAAGAGTTTTAGCCTAATTCACACTTATCGTAAACAATTCAATGTATTTGCACATAAACCTTTAATACGAAAAAAAAACAAAACAGCCGCTATTGTACCTCTGGTTGTGAAAAATGGTAGTAGTTTGGTGGAGAAGATATCGATAAATTAATAAGAGTTGCCAAGACATTTCATATCATATAATATTGTATAATATATTGATATATACGTTAAGAAAAACTATATAAATTCTGTATACCGCTTGCTGTTCGATGTTACTAAGGTATATATTAGCACTCATGGAAATATTTCTCGAAATACATATATAATTTTCCAATCGGGTTATAAAATTTTTCTATATTCACAGCACGATTAAATTCCCTTCTTATGTCATATCTACATACTCCATGTCAACTGCCCTACAAGAACACTACCGAACATTTGACTAGTCATTTGTTTGATAGTGCTGAGGGCTTAATACCTCATTGCCTATACAAAACTTGCTATCATTTTCTTAAGGGCAATATGAAAAAACTGATGTATACAATCGTATACATGTGAGCTTGCATCTCTGTCGTACTTATTAATTCTGCCGCCATTACAAAATATTGCTCACCTGCTCACTCTAGTGCTTTTTTGTATACACATATGTCGCATCAGTTGATTGCTCAGTACTGAAGAATCAAATGACTACTCAAACCTGACAACTCTTTTCTGTTTTGTTTATATTCTTGAATGAAAATAAAAAAACAATTTATCAAATTATATTAAGGTTTTTATATTTAAATAATTTTAAAACAAATAAATAGAATTTTACAAACTAATAAATTAAACTTAAAAATATGTTGTACCCGTACTATGTAGTGCTGCAAAGGAATGCGAATGGCTAAAGTGAACAAAAAAACAAACAGCATTAATTAATCCACCAAGTTTCACTTACAATAATATCATATAAATTTACCTTAATTTTTTGATGAGCCAAGATGCAAATCACATTGTGCAAAGGGATGGAAATGCCTAAAATGAAACAATATATATTAAGCCAATGAGATTTACCTAGAATATACATATATTATCTAAGTTTACCTTCATTTCTGGCTATTCCGTGTAATAACTTCTCAGTTTACCATAGTTGTTGTGCCATAGTTATTCCGTGATTTGTGTGCATTCATTACTGAATATTTCCACTACGGGAAAATATCTTTCGAATCACTATTATCTATAAAAACATGTTCTTGTTATATAAATTTTTATTTATAACTTTAAAAAATATACTTACGTATCCTAGTTATTCACATGAGATAGATTCCTTTTTTAATTTACAGCACATTTTCCACCATAAGTAAGGCACAAATAAAATAAACAAATATTAAAATTAAAAACAGAAAATGAAATCTAAAAGTATTGTCAAAAATTCAACAAATGTCAGTCATATGTTCAATTGTGTTAGTGAAAATGTTATATGTGTATTAGTTTCAGTCATTCATTTCTTGTAGGGTGGTTACTGTTTGAATTCCCAAAATCATTTTGGGGATAACGTTGCTGTTACCTTCACGTAAATGGTTAAATGTCATCTCAATATTGACAACCGAAGAAAAAAATGTTGTGTGTGAGCTGTATTTTTTGCAAAGAAAACCTAATCAGATGAAGTTTATAGCGAAAATATATAATCAAAATAATTTTAAATAATATAGTAACCAATTTGAAGATTATGTTCTCTTTATAAAAGGTATGCAGTAAATAGAGTTTTAAATTTATACCGAGAACATTAAATAAAACTTAAAAGTGGCCGCTGCGTTTTCAGTGCAACGAAAACAAGAAAAAATAGCATATATGACGTTTACTCCCCTTTTTCCAAACTTAATAATGACGTTAAATTGAGACTCCATTAATAAAATTGAGACACAGCTCCACTAATTAAAGGCATTCATTGTGTTGCACGAACTAATTAATTTTCTATATGAATTCCGATTAATTTAAAAACACGCATATGTAAAGTGGAAAATATAAATATAATACTCTGTATTTGAGTACGTAAAATCACAGCGATTATGTTTTTAATAACAATGAGTCAAACAGTGGTAATTTTTGTTTAATGTGTTGCTTGTTAGGGTTTTAATCAAATGTTTATTTGAAGCTTTTATTGTTTTCTCTTTGTTACAGATTAGCCAACCTTAAAGTGATTGATAGCGAAATACATTCTTTTTATTGTGAAGTGGAATACATATATACATAGCTACTAATACAATTTTTTATAAGAAGGCTTTCAAAATGGTGCCTCCTAAGGAGAGCATTGATATGGAATGTTTTTTGGTAACGAAGCATTCCTGGAAAGGAAAATACAAACGCATTTTAGCCATAGGCAATATAGGTATATCAACCTACAATCCCGACAAATTAGATTTAACCAATAGATGGTCTTATTGCGATATAGTATCTGCAGCACCAACAAAAACTTCAAATGTAGGTGTTAATAAAAATATGACCACAATATAAAATTTTATTTGTCATCTTATCTTTTATTTTAGATTCCGAATGAATTCGTATTGACTGTAAAAAGAGATAAAAAACTTGATTCAATTAAACTAAGCTCAGATTATCGCAACGATATTTTAACATCTATTTTAAAATACTACAAAGAATTTGCTGATAAACCTAAAAACTCTCCGGTATGTATTTATAAATTAGTACCAATTCATTTGTAAAGATTTTATTTGTATATTATAAATTAAAAAATCAACCAATAGCGCTTTTATAAACCTCTTAAGCTATAACAGCTTGTTAACAATTTCAGGAATAATTTTTATTTCCTAAAGATGTTAACAAGCTGTTAACGAAATATCAAATAAAAAATAATTTTATAAAAAACGTCCACTAGCTTAATAAGTTTTATAATAAAGTCAATAAAAATAAATCAACATATTATTTGTTCTTAAAAAAGTATTTTCCGCCATTAAAAAGTATATAATATAAAAAAATATTATTAAATTAATTTCAGCTTTTTCCTGCCTATAAATACCACTGGTCTGGCATCAGTTTACCCACAATGTTGGAAGTAACACCCTGCTCACTGGATCAGTTGGATCCCACCACTAATGAAATACTTGCCAGTTATATGTACAAGGATATTGAAGGCATAATAGGTATTACACTTTTAATGATATACGCTGTTCTATTGCTTTACAATGTACATACATAATATGTATAATAATTGCCCAAGAGAGCACAATCTTTTTAGTTTTTTAATCGTCTTTTGGATTCGAGTTACAAATTTTAATTTATTTTTATAATACCTGCATAAGTATATTATAATCCAGATCGATTTTAGGCGATAGAAAATGGGAGTTATCTGGAAGCATTTTCATTACACTTTATGAAAGCTGACATTTCACTTAGTAAAAAAAAATTCAAAAAAGGGAAACAAAATTAAAAAGAAAGTAAAAAAAGTAAAAAAAAAAAATAGTAGAAGTTGGATTTCTAATAGTCTGCTTTTCAAGTTCAAATTGTAGGCAATTTTATTGTGAATTGAAAGAATTAATACATCGGTTTTAATTGTCGTGCCAACTAAAAAGAGTACGAAATAAAAACCATCAAAGAACTTTAAAATTAAAATACATACTTTCGTAAATTATTTTAATCATCTTTTTATATCCAAAACCCACGATTCAAAATTCAATGTGATACCAGAAACTCATAGGAGTTATTAAAAAATATCTGCGCTATAACCTTGACCTGATTTAGAAATTGGAATTCAAATAGTAAAATGTGTTGGAAACTTTAGTAAATGGAAAGGAACACATCTATCCTCACAAGCAGTACTTTTTTTCAAAAGTAAAACCCATTCCCATTCCTACATATAAATAAATTTTTCTATAGAAAAGGAAAGAGAAAAAAATTATATAAATCTTAAGATTTGTTGTCATTGAATAATTAATAGATAAATTAAATGAAGAAACGCATGTTTTTATCCAGTTACTGGAGAGAGAGGTAAATGTCTTGAAAATGGTTCTTTTGTTGTTCATACAACATTTTAAACCGTGCCATTTAAGTAATCTTTAAAGTTTGTTTTGAAATTTTTAGTAAAATTATCTTCAAACAATTTTAACATAAACGATAATAAAATAAAAATATTTTGTAGTATGTTAAGAATAATTGCAAATTTTTTACTAAGGAGAGGACATTTATGCTTTTTACTTTTCAATATGTGTAATTTCTATTTAACAATAATAATATATAAAAATTTTGTTAATTTTCTTAATATGAAGTACAACATTTTCTTCTTTATATCCCACAATTGATCAAAAAAAAAACTTCCGCACAAGAATACCGATGTTAAAGTTTCCTAATTATGTTTGCTTTTACTTTAGTCTTTTTAACCCATTTATTTGACATATGTTTCATCTTATGTTTTCTTCGAATGTGAATTAAGCAGGGATTTCGGACTATGAAGGTGGTATTGTTATGGCGTATGGTGGTTTCAGTCGTTTGCGTCTTTTCAAAGCCCTCAATCATCACGAAATAGTGCAAAATATGGCCCAGAAATCAACACAATTTTTGGGCATCGAAATAAAAATACTTAAATCGCAAATAACACTGGAACAATTTGAAAGGCAACGATTTGGGAAATATAGGTAATTATTTATTTAATATTTATGTTTTTAAATATATATTTTTATATAATGCTTTTATTTTTTTTAGCGGTGATCAATGTCAAACTTCTATGACTGAATTTACTGTACAAAAACACACATCCCGTCATCCGGATCCAGTTAAACGCATTCTTTGCTTAACGGAAACCACACTTTTGGAGCGCGATCCTCAAACATACAGTGTTTGTACTCTCCGCCCTCTGGCGGATGTATTTGCATTAATACGTGATAAGGATAGTCTACAAAAGTTTTGTATTGAATACAAAAATGGTATTTCTCGCTCCTATACAACAAATGATCGTGATTCACTATTGGCTACTCTACTGGATGCTGTTCGCTCGAGCGGTAATCAAGATGTTCATATACGTATAGTAAACACACCGCGTGGTAAACGTTATGTGCCGCTTTGCAGCATGGTGGATGAAGAAACTGAGACGAATCTTTTACGTTTAGTTATAAATAATTTTCAAAATCCAACTAAACGTTATGAAGTGTTGGAGCGTTTTAATGCCAATGTACCTCATAGTGGACTAAACTATAGTGTGACACAAGATGTAAGTAATTTAAATTTTTGTTATTCAAAATCGGAGAGAACCCTTTCTAAAACTTAATTAATTTATTGCAAATGATATTCTTATACTCATGTATAATATAAGTATTTTATAGAATGTATTCTTCATATACATAAAAAATAAAATCTGATAACAGGTTTTTTATTTGTTTGCTTAAAGTCTTCTATGGCGAAATTTCGATTACTAAAACTCCAATATTGAATAATTTTAATATATAAAAAATTCGATCTAACCTAAAAAAACTTGAAGCTGTAAGGACCTTAAAAGCAAGATTTCATAAAGTTTAAGAAACATATTCCCGCTTATTCTGTAATTATTTGTCAACGTCACGTCAAGACAATGTCAAAATTATAACACTTCTGTACTCATTGTCTTCAACAATTATCCATTTCTAACAACTTCTTGTTGTATTCAATGCCATATAGAGTAGTCAGAGGCTATTAGAAGTAGTTAATTGTTCTTCACAAGGAGTATGTAAGTGTCCTATTTTTGATATTGTCTTGACGTGACATTGACAAATCGTTACAGAATAAAGGAGATTATTTTTAGATAAATTTTATTATAAAATAATTACTTTCGAGATTAAATAACTTTCTCAAGTTTTAGAATCAATAAAATATTTAACATGCAGTTCTCTTTCTTTTTTAACCGCTTTTTTCAGAGTCTTTTTGCTGAGAATAAAGAAAAGCTAATCCTCAGCGCCCTCCAGGCCTTGGCTCAGAAAGAAGTCGACAATCCCACTGCCCAGTTAACAAATCTCGAACTTGAAGCTATTTTCCATGGTTTAACACGTTTGCTGGCTAGTAAAACGGGTTATGCTGCATTTACGAATCTACCGGGGTTCCGTGAAATAATTGGCACAAAAATAGTAGCTGCTTTAAGGCGTAAGGACCTGGCAGTTACATATTCAGCAATCGATATGATAAATTCTTTAATGCATTCGGTGAACGCTGATCATGATTTAAAGCAGGAGCAGTTAAATAAATCGTCCATACTTTCATCGAAATCTTTTTTAGAAACTTTACTTAATATGTGGACCAATCATGTTAGTCATGGCAGTGGGGCCCTGGTTTTATCTGCCATGTTGGATTTTCTGACATTTGCACTATGTGTGCCTTATTCAGAGACTACGGATGGCAAACAATTCGATATATTGTTGGAACTGGTGGCCGAAAGGGGTCGCTATTTGTATAAACTCTTTCAACATCCTTCCTTGGCGATTGTCAAGGGTGCCGGTTTGGTTTTAAGAGCCATCATAGAGGAGGGTGAACTAAAAGTGGCCGAACAAATGCAATCGCTGGCCTTGGATGAAGCTGCTTTATGTAGACATTTGCTGGTGGCCTTATATACTCCTTCAAATGATCCCACTCTTGCTACACATCGTCAATTATCTAGACATTTAATAGGTCTTTGGATAACAGATAGTATCGAAGCTATGGAATTGTTCAAACGTATATTTGTAAGTTAAACAAATAAAATACATATGAAAATATAGAAAGAACACTGTAAATCGAATGATTTCGAAAAACGAAATTTTCCAAAAGGCTAATTTATTGCCTTGTTTTAAGTTTTAAACGGTTACGACTTTTTTTCGAACTTAACTTCGAATGCTCTACATTGTAAACATGTTTTTAATTAATATTTCTTTTTAAGCCTGCTGGTTTACTGATGTTTCTGGAATCGGAAGATACAGTGCCAGAAACCGACGTTGAAGAAGACAAGTTAAATTTTAGAGATAATTTAAAATTTGCAATACAACATTCCAATAGGACACGAAAAAGTATGATTGAAAAGCATTTACAGGTTAGTTTAAACTTCTTATCGCTTTCAAAATACAAAAACATGTTTGTTCTATTAATGTATTTTTCGTGTAGGGTATAAAGCATTGGGGCATGAATTTAATCGAACAACAAGATCCTGCTGCACAAGCTTTGAAAAACAGGCCTGTAGTTTTGCGTAACAGACGTCAACGTAAAAAAACTACGGACGCCATTGTAAATTTACCCTTTTTCTTTTATAACTTTTCTAAAGATCACAGTATACCCAACTTGATATGGAACCATAAGGTAAATAACATATATTCATATTACGACTATTTTGAGTAGAAATTTTGTATAGAAATCTTTGAAAAAGCAGAGTACATATCAGGCATATAAGCTTTTATGTTTTAAGTTTGAAATGTATTTTATTTTAGACTCGGGAGGAATTACGCATTTGCTTGGAAAATGAGTTACGGCAATTTATTAATGATCGTGATTTGGCTGGCAATATGATTGTTGCTTGGAATTATCAGGAGTTTGAAGTGACATATCAGGTAAGACAAACATATCAAATTAATTTTTCATCCAAATTCTTATATTCGGATCTACATAAGTTAATTATAGATAAAAATAACAACATTTTTAGAAATTTTTACCACAAATTTTATAAGGCAAATATTTAATAATTGATATTTTTTTCAAAAGCCAGTAAATAATCGTTGTTTTTATTTTATTTTATTTATTTATTTTTTATTTTTATTATTTTTTTGTACAGATAGTTAAAATATTGACTTTTCTTTTAACCGAAACTAACAGTTAAATTTAGTCATCTTTTGTTGATGGAAAAATTATATATAAATTATAATCTCCTTTATTCTCTAACTACAGTCATACCTCGTTATACGGTCAAGATACGTTCCGAAAATAGTGGCATAAAGCGAAACGCCGTAAAAGGAGGTAACTTATTTCATACAAACTCATAGATGTTTTTGCCTCTTACTAATCGTTGAAAAACAGTGAATCACTTTTTTTTGCCCTTATAACGAGGCAATGCGCGCCGTAAAGAGAGGGAGTGCCACAATTAAAACAGGACGTTATAGCAAAATGCCGTAAAAAGGGGGGTCGTATAAAGAGGTATGAGTGTATTTGTAAACGTCGCGTCAAGACATTATCAAAAAACAGGACAGTAAGATTCTGGTTGTGGACAACACCTGAATACTGCTGACGGCTTCTGAATATTCGCTAAGGTCTAGAAGAGGGTGTTGAAAGTAATTAAGAGTCGATGAAAAAGAAAATGCAGATGTCTTAGTTTTGTTATTGTCTTGATGTGATGTTTACAAATAGTTACAGAATAAGGGGGAGTATAATTTATATATAATTTTTCCATTAATTTCTGACGGAAAAATTATTTCAAATATTTTTTTTCTTGTATTTGACTGGAAATATTATTGGATGATTTTCGGATAAAGCCATCATTTCGATTGCTGTTTTTGCTATAATTAATTACAGTCCTACTATTCAATTGGCAATCCAAATTTTTACAAATAAGACTGATAAAGCCACAAAGACGTGAAATCAATGAAATACAGATTGTTAGGAGCTCCGAACACAATTCTTTCATGTTCTGACGTGTATGTTGGAACTAATTAACGTTGACTTATTTTTTTGGAATATATTTTATATATATTTTTTCAGAATAAACTATAAGCAATATTGATTTAGTAAGATAAATGGTATGGCATTGCTCATATTTAAATATTTTTTAATCTAGTGCTTGGCTGATGAAATTCAAATTGGTGATTACTATATACGTTTGATATTGGAAAAGGATGACTGGCCCCAAAATTTAGTTAAGGACCCGTAAGTTTAAATACTCGTTTCATTGTCATAAAAATATTTCTAATCAGACTTATGCCTTGATTTTAAATGTAGAATTGAATTGTTTAATGCCTTGTATCGTCGTGTGTTATGTCGACAACGTGTCAATGATGATCAATTGACTGTTACATCATTGCAAGCTCTGGCTAAAGTATATAGGCGTTATCACAAGGAAATTGGACAATTTGGTGATATGTCTTATATATTGCAATTAAGTGATAGAGTAAGTTGAACTTGCTTTCGTTTTGATAATCCTGAGAAGTGCTTAAGTAATTATATAATTTTTTATATAATTTTTTTCTCAGTGTTTCTCTCCATCCCTGAGAGATGCTCTTATAAATCTGATATCCTGCTTGGTTTTGGAAAAATCGAATTGCCGGCCTTTGGTCGACCACGTGCAGTGTCTAGTGGATCTCATTACTTTGGCACACTTACATCAAGGTCGTGCCCAGCCAAATACCAAAACGAATGTTATTGAAGCAGGTCCAAACATGCAGCAGTATGAGGAAAAAGATTGGTATTACAACATTGAAAAAGAGGGACAAAAACCAGAACGCCAAGGACCTATAACCTATTCGGAATTGAAAGACTTGTGGTCTAAAGGGGTTATTACACCGAAAACTAGATGCTGGGCTATTGGTATGGATGGTTGGCGCTCATTGCAACAAATACCCCAACTGAAATGGTGCCTTATAGCCAAGGGTCAACCTTTATACAATGAAACAGAACTGTCTTCAATGATATTAGATATTCTTATTAAATGTACAAGTTTCTTTCCATCCCGCACACAAAATGGTCAAGCTGTTCTAATACCCGGCCCAAAACTGTCACGTAAACTTTCCGAGTTTATATGTTTACCACATATTGTGCAAGTTTGCTTGACACATGATCCGGGCCTCTTGGAACGTGTAGCCACTCTGTTGTGTCAAATTATGCAAGACAATCCTGAAATGCCGAAAGTTTATTTGACGGGTGTTTTCTATTTTATGCTCATGTACAGCGGTAGCAATATTCTACCTATAACAAAATTCCTTAAAATTACTCATATGAAACAAGGTTTTCGAAGTGAAGAATCATCACAATCTGGCATAATGCATCGTAGCATATTGGGCCAGCTTTTGCCCGAGGCTATGGTTTGCTTTTTGGAAAATTACAGCGCAGAAAAATTTGCCGAAATATTTTTGGGTGAATTCGATACACCCGAGGTAATATGGAGTTCAGAAATGCGTAGACTATTAATAGAGAAAATTGCAGCACATATAGCAGATTTTACACCACGCCTTAGAGGTCATACAATGGCCAGGTGAGATCAAGTAAAATAAAATATAAGATTAAAAAATTAGAACATCAGGTTTATTTATAATTAATTTTTTTTTAATATTTTTTAAATGCTTTTTTTACATACAGACAGTCGAGTAGCTGAAAATTATTTTATAGTTACCTCTCGAGGAACTTTGTCTTATAAATGTCCTAGACAAGTAACAAAATCTTTTCGAAAGGGTCATAATTGAGTTACGTTTTTTTTTTTAAATTTTGTTAACATTTTGCCACATAAATGCTTTTGTGAAGAATAACGACTTAAAATAAGTATCTTTGACCAATTTGGAAGGGTTACAAAAGGAATGAATGATTGAATTTACACACATTAAATTTTTCGAAAGCTCAAAATTTAACACATGTTCGAAACTACAACAAAATGCCTAGACCATCATGAATTATATCACGATATGAATGACATTCACAAAAATTTCAAATTAGTGACAAAAAATCGGAAATAATCGAAAAATGGCTGCATATCGTAAGCGAAAATACACTCAAAGAATTTAAAATCCGCGGAAATATGCAATTTCACTAAAATCGAATTACTTCAAAAAAATCTGGAATTCGACTTTGGGCATATTCGAAAGAATCATAGAAATCCAATTAAACTTCGAAAATATTTCGAAATCTCGCTATATAACAAATATTCGATAGACACGAAATATATTAGAAAGTATTGCGGAAATTCCTTTTGTCTTCAATCGACTAATTTTATAAATATAAAATCGCCCGAAAAAAATAACAAATCGTATGATTTAACAATTGCATAGTATCTGTGTAACTTTACGATATTTTCAGATATCCATATCTTGCCATACCAGCTATAAGCTATCCCCAATTGGAAAATGAACTCTTCTGCCATATTTATTATTTGAGACATCTCTGTGATACTCAAAAGTTTCCCAACTGGCCAATAAGCGATCCAGTGCAACTCTTGAAGCATACTTTGGATGCTTGGCGCAAGGAAGTGGAAAAGAAACCGCCTCAAATGACCGTCCAACAAGCCTACAATGATCTGGGCATAGATCTAAGTAAACACGCCAAACCGGATGAATCGATGATACGCAAAAGCTATTATCGCTTAGCCCAAATGTATCATCCTGACAAAAATCCCAATGGCCGGGAGATATTCGAAAAGGTTAATCAAGCGTACGAGTTCTTGTGCTCGCGTAATGTTTGGAGTTCCGGTGGCCCAGATCCCAATAATATTGTATTAATTTTAAGAACACAAAGTATTCTCTTCGAACGTTATGCTGATGGTAGGTTTAATTTTCTTTTTGTCAAATTGCCAAAGATTGAACAGATAATTTTGCTTAATTTTAAGTACTGCGACCTTATAAATATGCTGGTTATCCGCAACTTATAAAGACCATACGCTTGGAGACCAAAGATGATGATTTGTTTTCTAAAGATACTCAATTGCTGACCGCTGCTTGTGAACTTTGTTATCATACCGTTCACTGTTCCGCCTTAAATGCTGAAGAGTTGAGGAGAGAGGAAGGCATTGAAGCCCTGTTAGAAGCTTACGATAGATGTGTATCCATAATGGGTGCTGATTCTAAACCAGATTCTCTACACTATCAAGTCATTTCGAATGTAACGCTTTGTTTCGAAGTTGCCTGCAATTTTGAAAAGTGTAAACAAAAAATTATTTCTCTTCCACGGCTGATGTCTGATGTTTGCCGCGTGGTCTATTTCAAGCATGCCCTATCTGTCAGTTTGGTAACAAGTCTGGCAGCCAACAACTACGAACTTCAGTGTAATCTCACTTGCAATGGTGTGCTTTGGTCTCTACTGCTCTTTTGCTTTGAATATGACTACACACTCGATGAGAGTGGCGTCGAGGCCAGTGATAAAACGAATCAACAACAACAGGCCAATACTTTAGCTAAAATGGCTGTGCTGGCCTGCATAGCATTATCTGGTTATGGCCTGGAATTACGCACTACACCCGACGTGAAGTCAGTAACTTCATCCGAAAACAATTCTCCCACAGTCAGCGGAGCAGTAGCAACTATTAAAGCGCCGTCGGTACCACCTAAACCTAAAACGGCCTATACGCAGAATGCACAAAATCCTTTAAACAAGCAGCTGGCAATAACTTCAGGCCAGGAAGTTAACAGCTCATCGAGGGCTATTAACAAACAAGATTCAACAGCTAGTGAAAAATCGGAAGCTGGAACACCCGACCAAGGTGCTAAGGCTTTGGATCTGCTGCGTCAAAAATATGTGGTAACATCCGAGGCTCAGAATACAGTGGTGAAACAAGTGCTGGATCGCTTGTTTACCAAATATATAGCAAATAAGTTAACGAAGGAAAAGGACAGTGAGGTGAGTGCAATTTAAATTTGTGTGTTGTTAATAAATAGTTTTGAAGAATGAGATTTTGGATGATATACAGTAAAACTCCGATATAACGAATTCCAAGGGGATCCGAAATTTCTTCGTTATAGCCATTGCTTCGCTATAAATATAATCAGAAAAGCCTTGATATAACGAAAGTTGAAGAAATACGAAAAAATTTCACATTAAGAATTCGTTCGCTTGTAGATACATTTAAACTTCGCTATTGTTATAAGGGGACTTTACCATTTTGGATTTATTCTGATTTCGTTATATTGGGGAATTTAAAGGAATATTTCGCTATATAGAGAGTTTTTTCCTCAGAATTTTTTCGTTATAGCTATAGTGTATTTTTGTATGAAAAACATACGTTATATTGAGTTTTTCGTTATAACGAAGTTCGTTATATCAAAGTTTCACTGTAATACATTAATTTCATTTAACTCGATTTGGTGAAATAAATAATTTATGTTATCGAATTTTGACCAATTTCTTATTTTAAGATTTTAAAAACACTTACCTCCAACACCCGCAATCCTTATTTAATATGGGATAATGGAACAAGGGCTCAATTATTAGATTTCCTAGAACAGCAACGGTCGGCGAGCGTAAAAGAAACCTTTGAAGATATTGCAGAGATTCATGAGCTGGTCGCACAATTTCAATTTGATGCACACAAGTGAGCTACAAAATAAACTTTTCACTAAAATATATATATTTTTTTTTAACGTTCAACTTCTCTTTAACAGAGATGAATTACAAATTGGTGGCGTTTTTATACGAATATACAACGATATGCCCACATTTCCTATAATTAATCCTAAGCAATTTACTTTAGATTTACTGGAATATCTTAAGCAAGCTTATCACTTTATGTCAAAGGTAAAACGTTCAAACACCATTGCGTATTCAAAGCCAGTTTCGCCTACCCTAAGTGGTACAGGCGGTGATGGTATACTTAAGCCAACTCTAGCACCTAATCATCCGCAATTAAAGCAACAGAAGCAAGGCAGTACGTTTGATGATGTGCTTAATGCTTATAATCGATCCAAAACTCGTAAAAAATTGGAAACCGAAGCACAGATGGAACAACAACAAATACAAACTGAATATAAATATGATTTCGCTAGTGATACAAATGTCGAGCAGCATATAATTATGGTGCTGAAGGCCTTAATAGCGGTAATTAAAGCTAATCATGAGGCTGAAATTCAATGTATTGGAAATTTCGATATGATATTTGGATTTTTGGCCAACAATTTGTTTGCTGAGGTAAGAAGACATGTTCAAAAAGAATAGTTTATGGGTTTTTCATGTTGACACTTATTACAGAATACCATAGTGAAATCGGTTGCCTTAGAAGTTGTGGCTTTGGTATCGCGTAATAAAGACTGCGTAACTGAAATTGCCGCCTGTGAGGTTTTGGGCAGCTTTTTGGTTGCTCTTAAAGATCCAGAGCTGAGAACGAGCCAGCAGAAGGTATTGGATACTATGTCGGGTCTTATGAATGTCCAAGAAATGATTAAGGAAGCCCAAATAAAAGGTGCTATCATATATCTACTGGACATGTTTTGCAACTCTCGCAATCCTTTGATTAGAGAAATGTGCGCAGAAATAATGGCCAAAATGACAGCTGATCGTTTAAGTGGCCCCAAAGTAATTTTCATTTAATAGGTGATAAAAGCATTTTCAGTAAAATTTAAAAAAATATTTTCAGGTGCGCATTACAATTTCGAAATTTTTACCTGCTTTATTTGTGGATGCCATGATAGAATCTCCGCAAACGTCGGTGCAACTTTTTGAATCGATACATGAACATCCCGAACTAATATGGAATGATAAGACACGCAATACTGTTTGTGACGCTGTAAATGATATGTGTGAAAGGTATTTACGTTTGACTTGAACTACTCTTCTCTATATTTATTTGTTAACATTCGCACCAGCTTCTATCGTGCACAAAAATTAAACACCAAACATGTGTGGAAGGATCCCGATATTCTGAAGGATATTGTTTCAAACGAAGTGGTTGTGGCTGGTGTTTATTTGCGTCTATTTGTAGAAAATCCTGCGTGGACTTTACGTAAACCTAAGCAATTTTTATCTGATCTTTTAGACTTTGTAGTCGAACAAATTAGTAAAAGCTCCTCTGAGGTAATATGCTCAAGTTTTAGCGGGGCCATTTTATTAATGTTTTCCCCGAATTTGAATTTACAGAGAGATATTTTAGATTTGTCTACTACCGCTTTAGTTGAATTATTACGTTCACAACCGAATTTAGCTGATGATATTCCAGTTCTGGGCCACATACCTAAATTGTTTAATTTACTGGCCGTACAACCAAAGAATACATTATCAGTATTACATCAGTTATCATTATCTGAGGTAGAAAATAATAAATAAAATCAGTAGAGTTCATGATTATTATATATTGAATTCCAGTTTTGTGTTAGTGCTGTATCCCAAACGGAATGTATAATGCCTTTAAAGAAATGCATGGAACATAATAGAGATTGTATAGAAAAATCCTGTGAAACTCTAAGTCGTTTATTTAAATACCAACATGTAAGTGTTTCATTATATCCATAATAAGTAAAAGTTAAAACTAAAAACATTTAAATTTTTAACAGGATTCTTTAATAAGTCAGTCTTTGGAAGTTGGGCTTATACCTTATCTTTTGGGCTTGTTAGATAGTCGTCTGGAATATGTAGAAAATGCTTCAGCTGTTAAAGCACAAATTGTGGCCGCACTCAAAGGCATGACACATAATCTCAACTATGGCGATCGTGTAACTCAAATTTTACTCAAACACCCAGTTTGGTCTGAATTTAAGGATCAACGACACGATCTGTTTATAACTGATACAAACATAAGAGGATATCTAACGGGTACTTTTAATATTTTTATTAAAATAAACTACCTAGTGTTTAATATTCATATTATATTTCTTTTAAGGTATCAATCCTACTGCAGGCTACCTCACTCAAGGGCCAGCACAAAATGTTGAAGTGCTGACCTCACCACCACCTATTGATCGCGATGATCCCTCTGCTAGACCACCAGTGGATTAATCATAACCAATAAAAAATTTTTTCTATATAAAATGTTTGTTTTTTTTTCTTTTTATAAATACTATTTATAAATATTATTTTCAAATGTATATTTACACAGAGTAAAAATTTAATAAGTATAAACAACAGATTTTATCAATTCTGTTGCAAGCTATAGGAATAAATGAAATGTAGATCAACATCAAATTAATTAAAAGTATTTTATACAAAATAGAAAAAATAATTATAATATAATTTTAAAAACGTATGTTTATTTTCACGAGTATAATTTTTTTAATTTAAAATTTGGCAAATACAATAAATGGTATTAATTTTGAAGTAATTTGAATTCAAAACATCACACATTTACTTGTATTATAATATTAGAACTTCTTCATTTAAAGTTATACATTAACACTTACAAAAAACAAATACCATTCACAAAAGATGAAATAAAAAAAATTAAATGTATTTTAAAAAAATAACAATACAAGTGACTTTAAATCGTTACTAGTACCAAAATCAAACGCATATTATCTACACATGAAGATGTAGCTGTAATTACAAAACGACATCTTTCCACATACAAATTTAGCAATTCGCCATAAATGTCGTTTCTTGTTTCGAAATTGAATAGTTCAAATAAATAATGTATGAGGTCCAGATTTTTAGGATAAACTATATCCAGCGAGCTGAAAAGTTTTTAGAAAATGTGTTTCAAAGTAATTCCCGCAAAAAAAAATATTTTTGAAATATACCATTCTTTTAAATACTGGCTATTTACCTTTCAATTAGATATTGTATGACAGCGTAGTAACCTACAATTATAGTCAGGGGAAAAACAATTGGCAATAGTACCAGTATGAGTAAAAAGCAGGAATACAGAAATTTGAACAATGTAGGAAAAGGTAAAGGTTGCAGCCAAACATCTCTCATATGTATCCAAAATGGTTTCAAATAATATACAATTTTAGCACATAGAGACATTCTTTTCCACTAGATCGTAAAAATTATAAATATTATTAGCACACGATATTTTGTACAGATACATGTTACCAATTTTCTTTTGTGTAAGGGTTTATGCCAGATTTTAGCCATTTCAGTTCTGATATAATAAATCTGCAAACCAAAAAATAAAACTAATAAGTTCGAATTTAAATTTGAAAATAGACAATGATTTCTGGTGCTGTAAAACAGCTGGACATTTCTTATTTGGCAACTAGTGTTGCAAAGTACTAACATTTTGCAGCATCTCTGTTCTTGTGGAAGTTTTTGTTATTGTGCCACAAATAAAAATTTTTGAAGAACAAGAGTGAATTTGTTAATTGATTGTGGGGCTGATTTGTTTTATTTTGTAATTTTGTGGAAAGTTTTGCTGAAAAATTATTAAAATATACATAAAACAATTAAAATCAATCTCTTGTTGGACATCGGGTGTTTAATAGTAACAAAAGTAGGTGGTTCTTCTGAAATAGCAACCGGCATATATTTTTGCTGGGTAGTCTGTCCATTTGTTTTTTTTTTTTTGTTCAAGATTTACTTGATTGGTATAAACATGGATGTGCAAATTTTAGAATTTGTTAACAATTATTTGGTAAGTTTATGCTTATGTGTGTGGAATACAGGAAACTAACATATTTATATAGAAGGTAGAACCCATAGAAGAAGCCTTTCTTAGTGTGATTGTGTACCGTCCAGAAGGGGAGCAAGATAAAGCCACCAACTTTTGTAATAATATCGGCAAGTCTATATTGTCTTAAGTATATTAGTATTTCTAACGAGTTGACTTTATTTAATAGTGAATGCATTCAACAATCTTCCTCAGGACAGTAAGGAAGGTATTGTCCGTCAGTATTTAGAGAAAGCTGCTTCGTCCACAAACACAAATCAGTTGAAGGTACTGATGTGCGCTCTCGGGAAGCTGGTAGAATCTCATTTGATAACTGCAAAGTAAGTAAATAAATCCATGGTGATGTTACTGAACAGTTAGAATTCTTACCACATTGAGGTGGTCAGTGCATAGGAGGCAATCATTATCTGAAAGTTATCCTACTTTTACATTAATTAAATAATACTACCTATATCTGTATGTACATCCAACAATATTAATTTATGCCATTTAGATTACTCTGCGACAAGATACTATTATGCGAAAAGCTAAACTACGAAAATAAAAATTTTTGGATCGAAAGCTTTCGATTAATTAAAATGGTTATAGATCATGTTGACTACAAAGGTGTTAGGGAAATAATGAAAGCATGCCGTGACAAGGCTCAGCGATTTCCCCTCAATGTAAATGTTACCTACTTACCCCAACTATTGGCTCTAGAAGATACAATCCGCTACATATTTGATCGAAATAATTGCCTTCTACCAGCCTATTTCATTGCTAATGAAATAATAAAACCGTTTCCTTATCATTGGGTGAGACAAAAAGACATAAATGTAAAAATGTTCATTAATTAATATTTTCTTTGAACAACAGAAACTTAATAAATTAATGACTGATGTTGTCGAAGAATTTCGTCAAACTGCACAAATGGTATCTATAATTGGGCATACCCACATGCTGCCCATTGTCGAACATTTCGGTTATGCTGATCATATGATGAATTCGTGGAAATTAGATCCGAACACTTTAAAATTTAACTTTAAAGGTAACCTGCCCTACGAACCGGAATTAATGGAAGAACAGCCACAATTATTGCGCTATGTATTGGGGCAAACGTATTCGAAAGAAATGGTTTCGATAATCTTGAA
This sequence comes from Linnaemya tessellans, assembly GCA_951800035.1. Lineage (NCBI taxonomy): Eukaryota > Metazoa > Arthropoda > Insecta > Diptera > Tachinidae > Linnaemya > Linnaemya tessellans. The sequence goes on along the minus strand of OX637534.1, from coordinate 114,586,733 downwards.
TTTGCAAAAACATCAAAAGCAAAGATGCAACACCTTGGAAGATCAATTGGTTAATTTAATTATAAGTGCAATGGAAATGACTGAGTCAAATGAAAATATTCCCGGCAGTAGTTTCAATGTGCCAGAGGAACAAATAACACAAAACGAATGGATATGGTTGCATTTATCATTGCAATTGATTTACTTTGTTCTATTTCATTTTGTTAGCTTTACTCACATAGTCTTGGCTTTATATGATAAAGTAAGTAATTCTGTTTCTAATGGAAGTTAAAAAAATTATAAACTATTTTTAATAAACAGCTTTCGAAAATAGAGCTGCGCAAAGGTCGTGATCAATTAATGTGGATTTTATTGCAATTTATATCTGGCAGTATACAAAAGAATCCTGTAAGTTTTTTTCTCTCTATAAAATTTTTATGATTGCAAATACTTAAATTAATAAATCAAACTTTTTGCATTGGCTGTTATTTAATGTTATACATTAGAAATAATTAGATATTTTTTGTGCATCTTAATTAAAATAATTTGAGTTTATATCCAAGAGGCAGAAGAAATAAAGTAAAAATAATGTAAAAGAAAATTTCTGATTACAGCTAACAAACTTTTTACCCATGTTTAAACTCTTCGATTTATTATATCCTGAACAAGAACCGTTACCATTACCCGACTGTAATAAATCATGTTCGTTAAGACAGGTAAATAAAAAAGAAAGAATTCATTTGTATGTTACCGTTATATTTTTTATTTAACAGATGGCGCCCATTTGTATATGGATTCACTTAATGAAGAAGACTAGAAATGAAAACATGAATATTACACGTCCATTGCCAATAGCTTTGAAAAACCATCATGAGTAAGTTGAAAAAAAAATAAATAAAAATCAAAACCCCTGTTTTTTTATTTCCATATAGTTTCCTTCAGCACTTAGTATTACCTACCACAATGATGTCTATGAGTCTGAGTAACGATTTTCGCATAGTTTTGGTATGCAATGCCTATTCTACAAATCAGGAATTCTTTGCCAGGCCTATGAACATACTGGTGGAGGCATTAAGTGGTAATGCCAAATCTGCTACCGGTGGTCCTATTCAGCCTTTACCATATTCGATGGCAGTATTAGACAGTTTAACAGTTCACAGCAAAATGTCGCTGATACACGGGTAACTTTTAAATTCTTTCTTAATTCGTTTCATACTTAAATTGCATTACACCGTTTATTAGCTTTGTTACACAAATGATAAAACAAGCTCAAACTAAAACATCTGTACCCACACCGGCTTTAATAGAGACATATGCTCGACTTCTGGTGTACACAGAAATAGAATCTCTAGGCATTAAGGGATTTTTGTGTAAGTTTATAAAATATTATTACCGTATGTATACTGACATTTATGTACATATGTATGTAAATTTTCATCCTTGCAGCGCAATTATTTCCTGCAGTTTTTAAACACCAAGCTTGGGGTATTTTACATCTTTTACTGGAAATGTTTTCTTACAAAATGCATCATATTCCAACGCATTATAGGATACAGCTCCTTTCAAATTTACATTCTCTGGCAACGCTGCCCCAAACCAATAAAATGCAGCTAAATTTATGGTAAGTTTTGTTTATAATATTTTCAAAGGTAAATTGATAGCAAATTCATTTGTTATATGCAGTTTTGAATCAACTTCTCTTCGCTTGATCAATGGCATGGGCTCAGTAGAGTTCCAGCCCCAGCTATCACGTTATTTTAATGAAAAACCACCTGCTTCAGTGACGTCAACAGAGAGTGAAGAGTTGAATCGTGTTTTGATTTTAACATTGGCTCGAGCTATGCACGTTACCGGTTGCGGAGAAGATATGCAGTCGTGGTGCAAAGAATTGTTATCTAATATAATGCAAAATACTCCTCATGCTTGGGCTTCCCATTCTCTGGCTTGTTTTCCACCCGCACTGGCTGATTTCTTTACACAAAATAATCACCCCATCGAAAATAAAGCGCTACTAAAAAAATCGGTGGAAGAGGAGTACCGCAATTGGTCATCGATGACCAATGAAAATGATATAATCAATCATTTCATAAAACCCAATACAAGTCCCTTGTTCTTGTGTCTTCTTTATAAAATGATATGGGAAACAGATAATATCAATCCAGTAGCCTACAAGTGAGTATTATTCTTTGTTTTTGGGGATATTTCTTGGAGCGTACTCTTTTTGAAACGATTTTCTCACAAGTCATTTTCCGTTATCGGATCAAATTTGGTTTATAAAGAGACCAGTTTCTGGTATCTGCCTCCTTCAGCACTCTTCTTCTTACTAAATCGGTTTTTGTTGTCAAATGTCTTTACATAATTTTACACGAGAGGGAGAAACACAAAATAATATTAAGGGGAATAGCGAGACACAAGGAAACAAAAACTGGGAGAAAATTGTTGTTGGCTGAAGTTACGAAGTCTTGGTTCGATACCGCACTTAGTCATGCATATGTTATCGATTTTATCTGAATCGCATTCAGATGTTCTTAAAAAAATTCATAAAGAAAGGGAGTACTAAAGGTGGCAATTGGCCAAAACCGGTTTGATTACAATAGAAATTTGATTCGGTGTGACGGAAAATCATTCTAAGAGTTAGAAAAATTATTTAAGCTAAACAGCTTGAAATATTAGTATATGAAATTATAAGATTTATGTATACCAACACTTAAGTGGAGATTCGTAAAATAATCTCAAGAGGTGCAGTACTACAGAATTATAAAAAATTAATTTTAATTGTTTTCTAAAATCGTTCTTAAGGAATAAACTCCGGCGCTAATTATTGCGTTCTTTTATAACAAAATAATTTATATAAAAAATAACAATTGTTTCCTGAAGAATTTTAGAAGGCATTAGTGCTCGTGCATTATCGGCGAATTTACGTAAACTTTGCGACTATTTAATAAGCGAAGTTGTTTCTTCAAACGGCAAAGAGTTTATACATAAAAGTGTTGATTCCATTAACAATATGATTTGGAAATACAATGTAGTTACTATTGACCGCGTTGTATTGTGTTTGGCCCTGCGTACTGTGGAAGGCAGCGAGGCTCAAGTTTGTTTCCTGATCATACAACTATTATTGCTTAAAACATCTGAACTAAGAAATCGTATTACGGAATTCTGCAAAGAAAACAATCCCGATCATTGGAAGCAAATTAATTGGTAAGTAATTAACAATTCATAATTATTTTTCATAAACTATTTTGGTGTACTTTTATATTCCTTAAGTCATGAAAAACATGTGTCTTTCCATCAAAAATATCCCGAGAAATTTGCTCCTGATGAATCAGCTTCGCATCCTCCACTGCCAGTGTATTTTTCAAATGTTTGTCTACGCTTTTTACCGGTATTTGATGTGGTAATGCATCGTTTTATTGAAATGCCTATGCAGCATGTCGCTCAAATACTCGAAGTCATTTTGGATCACTTGAGTATTTTATATAAATTTCATGGTAATTTGTAAATGTGGAATTAACGGATATTATTTAGGATTTTTTTTAAAATATATTTTCAGATCGTCCCATTACTTATTTATACAACACTTTGCATTTCTACGAACGTATTTTAAGGGATCGCCCTTCGCTGAAACGGAAATTGGTGAGTAAAAATCAATTTTCGTATAAAAAATATATCTAGAGCATATAAAAAGCTGAATGCAATTCAAATATTATTTAATTCCAAAGTAAATCAATTTGCAGTAAGAAATTAGTTAATGAATATAAATAAAATAAACTATAATTTTATCAAAGAATGGTCTCTAGCTTAATAAATTTAACAAAATAATATTTACATATTTATCAAATATAAGTTTTTACTGTACAGGGTTTAGAGGCCAAATGTTCAATATCTTATCTAAATGATTGTCCTTCACCTTGACATATCTTTCTGCTAATTTAATTTGTTTTTGTAATTTAGGTTGGTGCTATTACTGGAGCCTTTTGCGATATACGGCCGCCCAACTGGTGTGTCAGCGAACAATATAAATTATTTCTACAAAGCCCAGATCTTTTGTGGAATCCAGAATTGGCATATTATATGAATTTGATAAAACGTTTAGCTGAGAGTAATTATTATAAATTATTTGCTTGATAAACATATTTGTTACAATCAATTTATTTTAGCTATCAGCGGCAAAAATGTTTTCTTCAATACCGATTGGCGTTTCAATGAATTTTCGAACGCTCCTACTCACGCCATGTATGTAACTTGCGTGGAGTTGCTAAGCTTACCGGTTGCTCCGCAAATAGTGGCCAATAACATAATCGATGTTATTGTCAAAGGCTATGCCTTGATACCACAGAAAGAAATACATTCCTATATAAATGCAGTTGGTATAGTTATGGCTGAACTGCCAGAGACTTATTGGAGTGTCATTTACGATAGATTGCAAGAGGTGTTAAATTTACCAAACATGTTGCACTGGACATATAGATTTAATGCCTTCGAAATGTTTAATTTTAAACTTGTGCGTGAAGCGATGATAGAGAAAACATTTGCAGTTATTTTGGCCGTGGCTCATTCAATTTTTCATCATATGGGCGGTTTTAAATTAGCTACAATGACTAAGTAAGTATAACGCTCAAAATTAGAATATTATTTAACTACTAATCACTTTTTGCCCTTAAACAGATACATTACAGAAACCCTTAAGCCACGAGTTGTTACCGAACATCAATTGGTATTTTTGTGCCACGTTTTTGGACCATTTTTACAACGCATTGAACAAGAGAAACAAAATGCCGTTGCTGGGATTGCAATTCTTTTGTATGAAATGTTAGAAGTAGTTGATAAGCAGCACGGTCCTGCTCCTTTGGAATATATGGATCCGATATGTGATTTTCTGTATCATATCAAGTATATACATGTTGGCAATATAATTAAAAATGAGTCGGAAGCGATAATCAAATGTTTGCGGCCAGCTTTACAAATGCGTTTACGTTTCATCAGTCGTCTAAACGTGGAGGATAAGCATATTGAAAAACAAATTGATCAAACTACAAGCGCATCAATATCAAACTTACAACCAACAATGGCAGCACAGGCCATGCAATTTCAAGCTAATGCTATGCAACAAAGTTTTACAAATTTAACGAATCAACAACAGCAGCAGCAAGCCCAACAGTCTATGCAAAATTTATCAAATACTGTTGCAGCTCAAGCACAATCTAGCAACAAGCAGCAAACTCAGCAACAACAACAGCAACCGCAGCAGTTGACTCAACAGCAGCAATTACATCAAATGCAGTTGCAGCAACAGCAAATACAGCAGCAATTACATCAGCAACAACAATTCCAATTGCAGCAACAGCAGCTGCAGCAACATTTACAGCAACAGCAACAAATTCAGCAGCAGCAACAGTCGCAGACGATGCGTCATAATTGAATGCATAAAATTTTTACAAAAGGAAATTATTGTACAGGCCGTTTTTTATAATCTATCAACTAATATTTTTATTATGAAATACATACAAAAAGAAATTTTGAACATCTGACAGTATATTTACTTACTTCCGGCAGTTGACGTCGTTGCGAAAAGTCAAACATTACGCACTTTTAGGCATTTGTTCAAAGAAATAATAGTAGCACCCTGTGTTGATTTACAGCAGCAGGCTGACTCAAATAACACATTGCCACTGTGTAGAAGCATACTTTGGGGCGCAGCAATAAAAATTAAGTATACTTGCTACTTTTTCTGCTGTTCTGGGCGCCTGGTATAAAAAGCAAATTTGTAAATTTCATTTTGTGCGTGACGTCACGCCAGGGTGCGGGATACGCAAAATTTGTTTTGTTTATGATGATTGAAGAAAAAAGCAACTTGTTAGTAGCGAATTGAGAATGTTAATCATATTCCTCAAATTTAAACTAAAATACATATATAAAACATTATGTAGATTTTTTATTTAAATAAATGTCGATACTAGCACACTATATATTAAAATATGCAAGCTGCATATCTTTCTTTACATCGTAATTTAGTTTAATTGTAGGGTAGAGAATTATATTTATTATAGAAACTTTAGTATCCAAACTTAATATTTTGCAGGAGCATAGATTCGTGTAGTGCTAAGTTCTTTATAAATTTTAATCTATTAGTTTCTTTTTTGATTTTGGTGTAGAAATCGTTTTTAAAGCTACTCGTCTTGGTGTTTTATTGCCAGTTGGCGTGTGTGATTTCGGAGCATCTGCAGTGATCTTATCCAGTACTTCTGTCTTATTTTCCTCAACATTTACAGTTTTTGGCGAACATTCTTTTACTGGTGCTTCCTCATTTGTTTCTTCGTAGACTAGACGGATATCTTCAGTACGTTCGCAAGTAGTTTCGCTAAGCGGCAGTGGCATTATGCCAGCTTCTGCAATCACCTTTTTAGAAGCTTCGGGCAAAGTTTCTTTTGTGATTTCCTCACTACCATCTTTATTTAGTGGCCAGGCATCCATAGCTTCTTCTACTAACGAAGTTGTGTTAACAATACATGGAGTCGAAATAATGGCTCTAGGCGTTCTTCTTATAGCTATGGGTTTAGCTTTCTTATCTTGTACAGGTGTACCAATTTCCTTCGATAAAGACGATATGGGAGATTGCTTAGTGTCTGTTTGATTCTTTAGAATATTTGCCATTGATGTAGGCGTTTGCGGCAAACTGCTTGGCGTGCGTGGATGTCTACGTATTGTTATTGGTGTAACAGGCCGACTTTTCTTTTCTGGGGATTCGAATTTTTCATCTGAACTTAAAATTTCTTTATCAATGATAATTTCAGCAGCCAATACTTTGTTTGTTATAATGGCACCCGTTTTAGTATTTGCTTCTTCTGGGATTTTGTTGGATATTTCAACTTTTGCATCCTGCTTTCTAGGAGATTCTTGACTGCATTTAATAGCTGTAGGTATTGTTTTTTGTTCGTGTTTATCTTCATCTGTAGTATCGTTTGATTCGGGTTTACTTTTAATGGGTGTAGATTTGGACTTGGCATCATCTTCTAATTTAGTTACACTTGGCTTATCGTCTTCTCTTTCCAAATTGTTGTCTGTTGCTTTAAGTTCAAGTTTCGCTTCAGCCGTAGTATTGGCTGGTTCGAGGAGAGCTCCGGGTTTGTCTGTAGCTTTTACTTCGGAGTTCTCTTCAGCTGTGTTATTGATTGGTGCGGAAATTAATCCTCTTTTGCGTTTAATGGGTATTGGTACAGCTTTCTCGTTACTTATATTGTCGGTTGATTCCGATTGTTCGTCTGGTTTAGCCGCAATTGTTTTATTATTGTCGTTTAGTTTCTCTTTAGTTGTGTTATTGACTGATTCAGAAATTGGACCGGGTTTTCGCTTAATGGCTATAGGAGTAGCTTTTAGTTCGGCTTTGGTATTGGTTGATTCAGAAATTGGTCTTGGATTTAGGTTAATGGGGATTGGTATAGCTTTAAGGCCAGATATTTTTTCAGATTTGTTACCGGTTAGTTCAGAATCAATTCCGGGTTTACGTTTAACCGCTATAGGTTTTGGTTTGTCATCGTCCCCCACTTTATCTAACGTTGGCTTATCATTGTCGACCAGTTTTTGTGCATTGCAAATAACTTTTACATCTTTTTCAACTATTTTTTCCAACGATGGCGCAGGGAGTTCTTCCATTGTGTTACTATTGTTTTCCGCAGAATGGTTAGTCGACGTAGGATTTTGATCAGCTTTTGCACGTATATCGTCTGTCATCTTATTAACAACTTCTTCATTTTGTACGGTTGATATTTCTTTTCGTACAGTTGTAGTTTCTTTTTGTACGCCAACATTAGTTTCATCTGTAGATGGTTTTCTGGACTTTGCTACTGCTTCGGTATCCTTTTGTTTTTTTGTCTTCTTAGTAACTTGTGCTAAGGCTGTTTCCAGCGCTGCTTCTGAGTCCTCATATTCTTCTCCCAGTTCGCCCTGTTCAAAAGTAATAAGAGAACAAAATCCATCCGTACTGGAGACTACGACAATGCGACCATCATTTGACCAGGTAATATCGGTCAAACGTGTGTAATGTATATTTGAAATTACGGCAAATGGTTGCTTCTGTTGTGTATCATAGAAATATACGGAACTCTTCGTTGCAACAGCAAATATCATGCGGTAGGGCAAGGGTACAACGGGTGGATTTTTGTCTGCTGTAAAAGGTCGTAGCTTATACAATAGAGGGCAGCATTTAACCGCTACTGTGTATTGATCTTGGCATGGCAGCACAATCGCCGGCTGGCGGAAGCCATAACGGCTGAAGGCATATGTGGTATTTAAAGGCCTCGTGCATCCGTCATAATCAGTAACACCAGCAGGAGTCAATAACAATTTTCCATCGGGCGTAAAACATAAACGTCTGAAGAATGTTTGCAGAGTATCGTCATGAAATAACCTCATACGTTTACCATGCAGATAATTATCTTCCGACACTGGCAAAGTACCTTTACTTACACGATACAGAACTTTTTTCGTTTGTATGTCAAATATGCGCATATACCTTAAAGCACAAAGAAAAATTTATATTTGCTTGTATTTGTTAACATTCAATAAGATCTTATCTCACCTGTCTGTACTTAAGGTTGCAATATATTGATTTTTAGGATCCCATGCCACTCCTTGAACAAAACCTTTGTGATCTTTCAAAATCGACATAGATTTGCCCTTCTGTACATCCCATAGCATAGCTGAATTATCAACCGAACCTGTCACCAAATACAAAGAATTGGGAGCCCAGCTTAAATCATATATATCCTCCATATGACCGCGCAATACTTTCATAGTAATCCACACTTCCTTATCTTGTTCATTAGTAGAGTCCAAAATATTTAATGGTTCGCTATCCGACTTTTGCTTCCATATGAAAACCACACTTTCATCATCTCCCGAAGCTAAAAGTTTGCCACTCGGCGACCATTTGACAACATTAACAGCTCTTTGGTGCCGTGCCAGATCGGCAGCCAAATCTAATTCAATATCACCATATTCTCCAGAAGCTGTTAATTTCATGTACCATATTAAGACATGGGCATCTGTGCCACCAGAAGCCAGACGATAGTGATTATTACCGGCTTTAGTTTTTGGTTGAATATCAACACTTAAAACGGGATCACGGTTATGCCAAGATATTTCAGGTATTTTACACTTCATGTTAATTATTTAATTTCAGTTAAAATTACAAATATTTAAAAGTTAAGCTACACAAACCACAATACCCCCAACCATATAGATCAAGTGGAAAAATGCGCCAAATTGATATACCCGTGAACTTAACAAACTTTTCTGAACATACTTTTTTGCAGATTTCATTTGTTTTTGCAAAAGGTAAACAAAACATTCTCAGAGAGGAAAAATGAGAACTTTTAGCTTTGCAGACTGAATATAAGGAATGCTGCCAAGTTAATAATAAAAATTACGCGGCAACAATCTAAAATTGGTTGGTTATTTAAGGCACATTTTTATTGATATTTACCTTTTTTTTTATTGTTTATTGTTATATACATTTTCATCAAACTTTTTGCATTATCAACAAACTTTTTACCTAGTTTTTGGCCTATAACTTTAAACCATAAAAGATACTGATAAACAATGTTACACCATCTGAAAGAAAAAAACAAATGCCACATTTTGTAATCATTACTTCTTTGATTCAAGTAAGTGTTTCAAACAAAATTTTTCCAATACTTTTTTAAAAAAACAGTTTTTGGCCCATAACTTCCGAACCGGAATTTGTGCCATCAAGTCATCTATATCACCTGAAAGGGCATGGAAAGGGCTACAATTTGGCATCATTACTTTTTTCCAGAGTGGTTGTTGCTTCGAACAAAATTTTTCAAAAACTGTTTTGGAAACCCACAAATCACCCACTATGTGACCTCCAACACGGGAAAAGGAATTTGTGCCATCAAGTCATCTATATCACCTGAAAGGGCATGGAAAGGGCTACAATTTGGCATCATTACTTTTTTCCAGAGTGGTTGTTGCTTCGAACAAAATTTTTCAAAAACTATTTTGGAAACCCACAAATCACCCACTATGTGACCTCCAACACGGGAAAAGGAATTTGTGCCATCAAGTCATCTATATCACCTGAAAGGGCATGGAAAGGGCTACAATTTGGCATCATTACCTTTTTCCAGAGTGGTTGTTGCTTCGAACAAAATTTTTCAAAAACTGTTTTGGAAACCCACAAATCACCCACTATGTGACCTCCAACACGGGAAAAGGAATTTGTGCCATCAAGTCATCTATATCACCTGAAAGGGCATGGAAAGGGCTACAATTTGGCATCATTACTTTTTTCCAGAGTGGTTGTTGCTTCGAACAAAATTTTTCAAAAACTGTTTTGGAAACCCACAAATCACCCACTATGTGACCTCCAACCCGGGAAAAGGAATTTGTGCCATCAAGTCATCTATATCACCTGAAAGGGCATGGAAAGGGCTACAATTTGGCATCATTACTTTTTTCCAGAGTGGTTGTTGCTTCGAACAAAATTTTTCAAAAACTGTTTTGGAAACCCACAAATCACCCACTATGTGACCTCCAACACGGGAAAAGGAATTTGTGCCATCAAGTCATCTATATCACCTGAAAGGGCATGGAAAGGGCTACAATTTGGCATCATTACTTTTTTCCAGAGTGGTTGTTGCTTCGAACAAAATTTTTCAAAAACTATTTTGGAAACCCACAAATCACCCACTATGTGACCTCCAACACGGGAAAAGGAATTTGTGCCATCAAGTCATCTATATCACCTGAAAGGGCATGGAAAGGGCTACAATTTGGCATCATTACTTTTTTCCAGAGTGGTTGTTGCTTCGAACAAAATTTTTCAAAAACTGTTTTGGAAACCCACAAATCACCCACTATGTGACCTCCAACACGGGAAAAGGAATTTGTGCCATCATGTCATCTATATCACCTGAAAGGGCATGGAAAGGGCTACAATTTGGCATCATTACTTTTTTCCAGAGTGGTTGTTGCTTCGAACAAAATTTTTCAAAAACTGTTTTGGAAACCCACAAATCACCCACTATGTGACCTCCAACACGGGAAAAGGAATTTGTGCCATCAAGTCATCTATATCACTCGAAAGGGCATGGAAAGGGCTACAATTTAGCATCATTACTTTTTTCCAGAGTGGTTGTTGCTTCGAACAAAATTTTTCAAAAACTATTTTGGAAACCCACAAATCACCCACTATGTGACCTCCAACACTGGAAACGGAATTTGTGCCATCAAGTCATCTATATCACCTGAAAGGGCATGGAAAGGGCTACAATTTGGCATCATTACTTTTTTCCAGAGTGGTTGTTGCTTCGAACAAAATTTTTCAAAAACTGTTTTGGAAACCCACAAATCACCCACTATGTGACCTCCAACACTGGAAACGGAATTTGTGCCATCAAGTCATCTATATCACCTGAAAGGGCATGGAAAGGGCTACAATTTGGCATCATTACTTTTTTCCAGAGTGGTTGTTGCTTCGAACAAAATTTTTCAAAAACTGTTTTGGAAACCCACAAATCACCCACTATGTGACCTCCAACACTGGAAACGGAATTTGTGCCATCAAGTCATATATATCACCTGAAAGGGCATGGAAAGGGCTACAATTTGGCATCATTACTTTTTTCCAGAGTGGTTGTTGCTTCGAACAAAATTTTTCAAAAACTATTTTGGAAACCCACAAATCACCCACTATGTGACCTCCAACACGGGAAAAGGAATTTGTGCCATCAAGTCATCTATATCACCTGAAAGGGCATGGAAAGGGCTACAATTTGGCATCATTACTTTTTTCCAGAGTGGTTGTTGCTTCGAACAAAATTTTTCAAAAACTGTTTTGGAAACCCACAAATCACCCACTATGTGACCTCCAACCCGGGAAAAGGAAGTTGTGCCATCAAGTCATCTATATCACCTGAAAGGGCATGGAAAGGGCTACAATTTGGCATCATTACTTTTTTCCAGAGTGGTTGTTGCTTCGAACAAAATTTTTCAAAAACTGTTTTGGAAACCCACAAATCACCCACTATGTGACCTCCAACACGGGAAAAGGAATTTGTGCCATCAAGTCATCTATATCACCTGAAAGGGCATGGAAAGGGCTACAATTTGGCATCATTACTTTTTTCCAGAGTGGTTGTTGCTTCGAACAAAATTTTTCAAAAACTATTTTGGAAACCCACAAATCACCCACTATGTGACCTCCAACACGGGAAAAGGAATTTGTGCCATCAAGTCATCTATATCACCTGAAAGGGCATGGAAAGGGCTACAATTTGGCATCATTACTTTTTTCCAGAGTGGTTGTTGCTTCGAACAAAATTTTTCAAAAACTATTTTGGAAACCCACAAATCACCCACTATGTGACCTCCAACACGGGAAAAGGAATTTGTGCCATCAAGTCATATATATCACCTGAAAGGGCATGGAAAGGGCTACAATTTGGCATCATTACTTTTTTCCAGAGTGGTTGTTGCTTCGAACAAAATTTTTCAAAAACTGTTTTGGAAACCCACAAATCACCCACTATGTGACCTCCAACACGGGAAAAGGAATTTGTGCCATCAAGTCATCTATATCACCTGAAAGGGCATGGAAAGGGCTACAATTTGGCATCATTACTTTTTTCCAGAGTGGTTGTTGCTTCGAACAAAATTTTTCAAAAACTGTTTTGGAAACCCACAAATCACCCACTATGTGACCTCCAACACGGGAAAAGGAATTTGTGCCATCAAGTCATCTATATCACCTGAAAGGGCATGGAAAGGGCTACAATTTGGCATCATTACTTTTTTCCAGAGTGGTTGTTGCTTCGAACAAAATTTTTCAAAAACTGTTTTGGAAACCCACAAATCACCCACTATGTGACCTCCAACACGGGAAAAGGAATTTGTGCCATCAAGTCATCTATATCACCTGAAAGGGCATGGAAAGGGCTACAATTTGGCATCATTACTTTTTTCCAGAGTGGTTGTTGCTTTGAACAAAGTTTTTCAAAAACAGTTTCCAAAAAAGTTTTTGAAAAATTTTGTTCGAAGCAACAACCACTCTGGAAAAAAGTAATGATGCCAAATTGTAGCCCTTTCCATACCCTTTCAGGTGATATAGATGACTTGATGGCACAAATTCCGTTTCCCGTGTTGGAGGTCACATAGTGGGTGATTTGTGGGTTTCCAAAACAGTTTTTGAAAAATTTTGTTCGAAGCAACAACCACTCTGGAAAAAAGTAATGATGCCAAATTGTAGCCCTTTCCATGCCCTTTCAGGTGATATATATGACTTGATGGCACAAATTCCGTTTCCAGTGTTGGAGGTCACATAGTGGGTGATTTGTGGGTTTCCAAAACAGTTTTTGAAAAATTTTGTTCGAAGCAACAACCACTCTGGAAAAAAGTAATGATGCCAAATTGTAGCCCTTTCCATGCCCTTTCAGGTGATATAGATGACTTGATGGCACAAATTCCGTTTCCAGTGTTGGAGGTCACATAGTGGGTGATTTGTGGGTTTCCAAAACAGTTTTTGAAAAATTTTGTTCGAAGCAACAACCACTCTGGAAAAAAGTAATGATGCCAAATTGTAGCCCTTTCCATGCCCTTTCAGGTGATATAGATGACTTGATGGCACAAATTCCTTTTCCCGTGTTGGAGGTCACATAGTCGGTGATTTGTGGGTTTCCAAAACAGTTTTTGAAAAATTTTGTTCGAAGCAACAACCACTCTGGAAAAAAGTAATGATGCCAAATTGTAGCCCTTTCCATGCCCTTTCAGGTGATATATATGACTTGATGGCACAAATTCCGTTTCCAGTGTTGGAGGTCACATAGTGGGTGATTTGTGGGTTTCCAAAACAGTTTTTGAAAAATTTTGTTCGAAGCAACAACCACTCTGGAAAAAAGTAATGATGCCAAATTGTAGCCCTTTCCATGCCCTTTCAGGTGATATAGATGACTTGATGGCACAAATTCCGTTTCCCGTGTTGGAGGTCACATAGTCGGTGATTTGTGGGTTTCCAAAACAGTTTTTGAAAAATTTTGTTCGAAGCAACAACCACTCTGGAAAAAAGTAATGATGCCAAATTGTAGCCCTTTCCATGCCCTTTCAGGTGATATAGATGACTTGATGGCACAAATTCCGTTTCCAGTGTTGGAGGTCACATAGTGGGTGATTTGTGGGTTTCCAAAACAGTTTTTGAAAAATTTTGTTCGAAGCAACAACCACTCTGGAAAAAAGTAATGATGCCAAATTGTAGCCCTTTCCATGCCCTTTCAGGTGATATAGATGACTTGATGGCACAAATTCCGTTTCCAGTGTTGGAGGTCACATAGTGGGTGATTTGTGGGTTTCCAAAACAGTTTTTGAAAAATTTTGTTCGAAGCAACAACCACTCTGGAAAAAAGTAATGATGCCAAATTGTAGCCCTTTCCATACCCTTTCAGGTGATATAGATGACTTGATGGCACAAATTCCGTTTCCCGTGTTGGAGGTCACATAGTCGGTGATTTGTGGGTTTCCAAAACAGTTTTTGAAAAATTTTGTTCGAAGCAACAACCACTCTGGAAAAAAGTAATGATGCCAAATTGTAGCCCTTTCCATGCCCTTTCAGGTGATATAGATGACTTGATGGCACAAATTCCTTTTCCCGTGTTGGAGGTCACATAGTCGGTGATTTGTGGGTTTCCAAAACAGTTTTTGAAAAATTTTGTTCGAAGCAACAACCACTCTGGAAAAAAGTAATGATGCCAAATTGTAGCCCTTTCCATGCCCTTTCAGGTGATATAGATGACTTGATGGCACAAATTCCGTTTCCAGTGTTGGAGGTCACATAGTGGGTGATTTGTGGGTTTCCAAAACAGTTTTTGAAAAATTTTGTTCGAAGCAACAACCACTCTGGAAAAAAGTAATGATGCCAAATTGTAGCCCTTTCCATGCCCTTTCAGGTGATATAGATGACTTGATGGCACAAATTCCGTTCCCAGTGTTGGAGGTCACATAGTGGGTGATTTGTGGGCTTCCAAAACAGTTTTTGAAAAATTTTGTTCGAAGCAACAACCACTCTGGAAAAAAGTAATGATGCCAAATTGTAGCCCTTTCCATGCCCTTTCAGGTGATATAGATGACTTGATGGCACAAATTCCGGTTCGGAAGTTATGGGCCAAAAACTGTTTTTTTTTTAAGTATTGGAAAAGTTTTGTTTGAAACACTTACTTGAATCCAAGAAGTAATGATTACAAAATGTGGCATTTGTTTTTTTCTTTCAGATGGTGTAAAATTGTTTATTAGTATCTTTTATGGCTTAAAGTTATAGGCCAAAAACTAGGTAAAAAGTTTGTTGATAATGCAAAAAGTTTGATGAAAATGTATATAACAATAAACAATAAAAAAAAGGTAAATATCAATAAAAATGTGCCTTAACTATCCAACCAATTTTAGATTGTTGCCGTATAATTTTTATTATTCTGCATAAATTATTTGGCAGCACTTTTGTCCCGAGTCGGCAATCCACAATATAAAATTCTTATATATATGTTTTAAAAGTGTTGCTTTTTATCAGAAAATAAATAAATATTGAAAAGAAAACAGTTTTATTTAACGTAGATAATTACTTAACTAAAAATTACTGAAAAATTGTTAAACAGCCGATAACATGTGCAAAAGTAGTTCAGTGGTGCCTGTGTACATTTTTGTGAGTCTGGCAACTCGGTTTAACATGCAGAAGAGAGCAAAATTAATATCTGCACAATTGCTCTCTGAGTTCTGCACGTTTGCAGATTTTATCTCACTGTTTTTTAATGGCGGAAAAAAAGTTTGTTCAAAAGTTTGTTAACTTCTCGCAGGTCAAATTGATACCAATTGACTTCATAAACGTCAAACTAATAAAAACATACGACACAGGGTTACCAGCTTGCTACACTTTATTACATATACAGCGTTGCTTTTATATCCACCAGCAGAACTTACGACGACAGTCGCTTGAAAGAATTATTAAACCTTTTTTAACTTACAATATCGTTAATATATACGCCAATTTTAAAATGTCATATAAACTATTAATAACATGCTCTAACATTATTGTATGAATTAAAGAATAGTAAGAGGATGTAATAAATTGCTGTCGACAAATAGTGGACAAGTGGGAATTTTTTTTTTTGTTGAGGGGAATTTCTAGTTTTCCAATATTTATTATTTTGCTGTTATTAAATTAAATGTTCAATATTTGAACATTAAAGAGAGTTCCGAAACATGTCAGATCCTGTGGTAAATTAAAATATCGAATAAACATTCTTAGTATATGGCTCGAATTTATTATTTCACAATGCGTGCATTACTTTATGTTATTCCAAAATGTTTTCTGCTCCTGTTTCTGCAGGCGTTTGTTTTTTACTTTTTCCTATAAAAATGGGTGTTTAAAGGACTTGATTGGAAGTTCTGTGATTGCTGCACTTACCATTCCACGAATTTCAATTATTGACATGCAATTCAAAAATGTTTTTTCCGTTTCTTTATTATTTTTTAATTTTTATTATATAATATATAATTTTATATTAATTCAAGATGTTCTCTCTCTAACACTGGGAGATTTTAGTTTTACTTTTACATACAAATATGTTTTTTTAAAGGACTCTTGTTTTTTATTTTGAAAAATTTTATTTTTGTTTTTGGTTTTATTAAGATATAATTAGTAGTTTTTTGTAGGCTACTTATTATGAATTTAATTATATTTAAAATTTTTTTTTTATTATATTTTCTTTAATCAGATCAAAAGAAAGGAAATTATATTAAAAATTAAAGAACTACAATTACGTATAAAATCATTAAAATTAAAAGCAGTAATTAAATTTGAATAGCAAATTATTTTGTAAAAACTTTTTAAATTTAAACAAATTTGTATCAAATTCAACAATTTGTTTTTTCAATCAATATTTTCTTTAATTAATTAAGTGTATTTAAGTTAATGATGTTTAATAATATTAAATAATTTTGTTTTTTTTTACATTCCTTTTAGTAATTATTTTGTTTTATTTGATTTTAACAACAAAAGCAATTTAGTTTTTTCTTGTTGTTGTTTGTTATTGTTAATAAGCTAACATATATTTTATTAAAGATCTTTTAATAAAATTAATGCCAAATTCTAAAATAATTTTAAGTTTTATTAATATATTTCGTTCAAAAGAAAAACTAAACTGCTTAAAATCTAGTTCCTTTTTACTAACTATTTTTTTTGTAACTGCAATGATGTTTAATCCGTGTGAATTTATCTGTTTTTGCTTAATTAATTTGAAAGGAGTACCTTGTAGAGAGAAAAGAAACATGACTAGACATTTTATCCTTGAAAAAAAGGACTTATGTATATAAAGTAATTAATTATAGTTGCTTTTAATTAAAAAAATCAAACTATATAAACTTTAAGATGTTTGGAGCGAGAACTAAATTTTACTGTATTTTAAAATTAACGTGGGCTTGAAGTAGGCTTTGAATTTTCATATTCCTCAAGTACACAATACTTTTTATAAATACGATTGTTTTAGAAAAAAATACTTTAATCCAGGCATAATCACTGTTATATACTTCACTTTTTTGCCAGGCTTTCGCTCAGCTTCTTTAATTTGTTTGATTTTATCCATGCCTGGACCACATTTCTTTCACGTAAAAAAATTAAATTTTCCTAAAGTTTATTTAGCTGGATTCTTTCGTTTTATTTATTTTGCTGCTTTTTTGACTTTCTGTTATTGGTTTTTGAGCATAGAAAAAATAACACCCAATTCACTCGACGAATTTTATGAAGTCTAATTTCTTAATTGTTTTTTGAAGTTGCTTCCGAAAATTATTTGTGAAAAATTTGATTTTCATAATTTTACATGTATATGATTTCAAAATAAAAATAGTAGACATTTGTATAGAGAGAAATATAAAAAAACATGAGAACAGAAATCAAGTCTATTTTCTACCCCCTTGCTTCACTACACCATTCACTTCACCAAAAAAACTTGAAAATTAGACAACATAAAATTGATTGTATGAATGAGGTGCAAGTTTATATTTGTAATAAAATATATATGGTATTTGTTAAATTTAATAAAGAGGTGTATTTTACAAGTGTTTTTATTTAAAATTTCTTAATATTCGATAAATGAATAACTAAATAACTAAGTGAAACAATTGAGGAGCTTTTTTTGATATATAAAGAAACTTCATAAATTCTTTTTTTATAAGTGAGAAATAAATTTAGAATTAACTGAATTTCATTTAAATTAAAAAAAATTGTTTTCCTCGATTTTAGAAAGATTATCGGATTTTTTTTTTACTTTGTTGGAATTATATCATATATAATTAAAATACATATGCATACGCGAAACTAAAATTTTAAATACCGTATTCATAAACAAATTATATCGACTTAAGAGTGCTTTAAATAAGTTTTGTATGAAAATTATTTTATAACGCCCCTTTCCAGTTTTGTTATTTCAAACGAAAGTCTCTCAGTTTTTCGTACCTTTTAAAAACAGTTGCTTATTTTGTCAATTACGAATTTTCGATTTAAAACATTTTAAAATTTAAATCATTAAAGTGCCCTGGAGACAATGTGTGGCAGTCGTATCGTCAATACTATTTATTTGTGTCTTCGCAGCCTTGACTTACAAACAATTATAAACCAACTGAAATTTTCTTTGTCAAGCACAGCAGAAGACTATCAAAAAGAAACGATTTAAAGTTTCCATCAAACACAGACCGTTTGTCTTCAAGGCACTTTAAAATAGATTTTTTTTTAAATCAGGCTAACTGTTTTTTATGGTAAATATGGTTTTTTTGCTCTTTTTTTTAGTGAAAAATGTTAATGTAAACAGTTTTTTGTTGTAATAATTTATAATTATTATTTTTAAATGATTTTTCAATAACATTCGTAATTAAATTTTTTTTTTTATATTTTCCCCTTAATTATGATGTATACGTTTTTATTTTAATAGTAAATCTATTTGTGTCTTTATTTTATTTTTTCAATATGTAATCATTTTATTTGAAAATTTTCATTGTTATTATATATATAATTACAAATAATTTGTTGGTTTTAAGAGTTTTTTATATCGTTTATATCATTAATAGTATTATTTTGTAAAAATGGTCACTTTGAAGTTTTTTTTTTATTACTATTAACTTTTATTATTATTATTTTTATATTAAATATTTAAAGAGATATTTCCAAACTCCAAAATTATTGGATTTCTGTTTAAAACATTTCAAAGTTTTAAATCCCTACAAAACGTAGGCATACAGCACCGTCCGGCAATGTAGCACGTTATCATTCTGTC
The DNA here is from genome assembly GCA_951800035.1 of Linnaemya tessellans. Taxonomy (NCBI): domain Eukaryota; kingdom Metazoa; phylum Arthropoda; class Insecta; order Diptera; family Tachinidae; genus Linnaemya; species Linnaemya tessellans. The sequence continues at coordinate 114,567,426 of OX637534.1, read as the reverse complement.
GATCAATTAGCCTTTAAAACAAAAACAAAGTTTTAGAAATTGTTTTTGTTTTCAATGTCAGGTGTGTGATCAAATGGCAAATAGCTGGCGACACAGCCGAACAGGCAGATATTTTCTTAAACATCTCTTTTTCAACACATTTAATTATATGATATATTTTATTTTTCTTTGTAAAAGTTGTGAGTTATTATTAAAGAAAAAATAATAATATTTTTTTAGTATGTATGCGTATTGTTTTAAAATTTAGATGTTTTTATGTGTTGGTTTTTTTTTAAATACAATATTTAGTTTTACATATTTATATGCATAAATTTGTTGATTTTATTTTAGGAGGAGAAAAAAAATTGTATTTTAATTATGCGCTTTATTATTTGAATGTTTTTTTCTGTTATGAGAATTTCAGAAAATATAAATATAAACAAAATGAGTTATTTTGTGCGAAAATAATACATGTAATAGTTTTAAGTAATGAGCTTTAGTAGTATTGAAAAATATTTTAAATGCGTTCGTTTATTTGTTTTCTATAGTTAAAAAATATATATGTACATATTTATTAAATGTAAATGTTTAATTTTGTTAAAAAATTTCTAGTAATTCTTTCCCTCTTTAATTCAGAGAATTAACTTTAGGTCGTAATTTATAAAATAGACAGCTTGTCAATACAAAAACATAAATTCCATACAATTTCAGTTTGTTCATTAATAAATAAAGTTGTAAAACTTTAGTGAAAACTGAAAAGTTTACTAAACAAAAATTTCCATATAATTTGTGTTCCAATTATCGCATGCGAATTGTTCGCATTCATATTGTATGCATTTGACATCTGGCACCTACATAAGAAATTTGGTTGCGTAAACGTAAATTTAATAATAAAATGTTTAATTTATAAACCGATTTTGACATGCAAATGAAATTACATACCGGCAGCAAGCATTATATTCTTCATTTCGTTAGAAAAAGTTATTTCGACATTTAATCCGTCTCCAGTTAACATCCTTCGTATAAAATATTAATGATTACACAACTTTCCCTAATCTCTATTGGGGAAAATATTTATAACATTAATTAGCGCTTCTCTAGCTTCTTCTAATCATAATTTTTTTTTACCGAAATATATCTGGAAACAGCGAATTATAAATATATAACCAGTTATTGCTACATAGCTGGAATGTAATAAAAAACTGAAAACTAATAAAAATTTTTAAAAATTATAAAAAAATATATAGTAAAAATTAAAAAAAAGTAATAATAAAAATATAAAAGTGAATACAATAAATATATAAAATAAAGACCTGAAGCTTAAAAAAAAATTGATTAATTACAATAAAAAAAAGAGGTCCAAAAATTAGAAAAAATTAGTAAATAATGGCGAAAAACGCCAAGCACAATAAAACTGAATATTCGAAGTCGAAATAAACGACTCCCATGTTAAACATGTGGCAACATTTTATTAAGTTCTTAAAAACTTCGTTTCTTTATGAATGAGGAAAAGTTACTGCATTGAATCTGTGAAAATATTTAATTGTTCCCTGTAAATATATTCATTGATTTATATTTACAGACAAAGTCAATTATATTTAAAGTTTATGTTTTCAATTTTATTATTCATTTGAAATGTAATATAGTCCAGATTAATCAGCCGATATCTTTTTGCTTCTTTGCAAAGTTTCTAATACTTGCCGATGACGTTTTGATATTGTATGCATTGCGAGAATGTTTTGTACTGCGGTATTATGAAACTTTACCAGCCGAATTACGAATATTTTCTGGTAATTCCCCCGGAAAATACTTATCTGGAAGAAAATGTACTCCTCTTACAAATTTCGCGAGAAGAATTTTTAAAAAAATTACATCATTGATATTTAATTTCCTGTTCCTTTTTTTTTGTAAATAAACAAATTTGAAAAAAATCTGCTTTTAGTCAAAATATTTTCTAAAACAGCCTGATTGTGTAAGGCGTTGGCGTTACGCCTGAGGCATAAACGCCAACGCCTTACACAATCAGGCGGAATATTTCCTTAAAAAAAGTAGAGCGAAAAATGTAAAAAAATTTATAAAAATTCTTTTAAGTGTAAAACAATATAAAACAAACTAAAAATAATTAATATAAAAAACAATTCAGTCCACTTTGTAATCAACATAAAACTCTGCACTTGCTTTCAATAAAGTTAATAAAAATGTGCCTGCACTTTATCTAGTCTTCGATCTAAAGGAAATATATTCATATTTAGTTTTATAAAAATAAAGCATTTAAAAAACTCTTTCTATTTTTCATGCAAAGTCCTTGCTATTTTGAAAGTGCTTTGAGAATACAGACTTTTTCCCCCCAGGGCGGGGAAAAAAAAAAAAATATTTATTCATAATAGAAAAAACGGATAAAGGGAAAAGAACTCCCAAGGAATTTATTATTCATGCTTGGGCTAAATACTTTGTTAGAATATAAAAAGTATTCATTATTTTAGAAATCAGCTAGTTAATCTGTGTTGTCCTGTTAACAATTCACCACAATAAGAGAAATTAACTTCTGTTCCTAGAGAATATTTCCATAACAGCATACACCTGTGGACTGTTCTTTTAGTTTATTTTTTTTTATACATGAAAATACTTTAATTGTTAAATGCCATTTTACTAAGGAAATATATAAATACATATTTTTAATAATACTACATACATACATACAGAGTACATAAACAAAGTGTCGTACATATGTACATTATGTGTATTTGTTGAAATTAATTAACTTATAAAACAATTGTTTGTCTGCGTTATTTTATCGTTACTTTAGCATGTGGAAGAGTATTTTAAAAAGGAAGAAGAGAATTGTTAAAAGTATAATAAAATAGTTTAGTGTTTTTTTTTAACATATAAATTGTACTTAATTTTAATTTTTTTTCGAGCTTCTTACAAAATCGCATTGAAAAAGTCGTTAAGCAGTTAGAAAAAAAATATATGGAAATTCGAGGAAAAATATTTAAATGTTATTCATACTTATAAAAACAGCTACATTCTAGTGGTTTTACTGTGTATGTGCTTTCTATTTGTAAGCTTCTTTCTTGAACTCGAGTAACAGCTCCGCTAAGAAAAACATCAATGTGTATTTTGATGGCGAGTTATCTCTCGAATTAAAATATATATAACACACTTTATGTTTTATAAGAATCTTGAACTAGAAACTAAATCAGTTTTTAAATTTCTATTCGAAAATTGTTTAGTAACTTTTGGCCTTACAAGTTACCCAGGAATTTTTTTTTTGGTTGTGTACTTATGAGTTATAAATTTTTTTAATTAAGTTTCAATTTACAGTTTCATTCAATGAAAATAGTATAAAATATATTTTAACCCCAATTTGTGCAAGTGTAAATAACGTAAATATTTTTAAAATATTAACGATATTTGTAAAAAAAATATATAAATATATATTTTTTGCAATTGTGTATCTTAAGAGATTTCGGATTTTATTTTTTTTACTTATGGTTATTTAAAGTATACAGATACATATATGCTTCAAATATAAATTAAATTAAATTTAAGCTTGTGCGCTTGTTTTTGTTAAACAATAAAAATATATAATTTCTAGTTTATAAAAATATGGCAAGTTTTTAAAGAAGTTTTAGCAAGTTTAAGGGAAGTAAAATACAAAATTGGTTTAAATTCGTCAGAGTTTATCTTTGCATTTAACCAGATACCAATATGCTATAAATTTTTAATAATTAAAAAAGAAAACACTTTCATAGTTACTCTTTTTTGTTTAAGTTGTGAGTCATTTTTTAAACACTCACGGTTTTTGGAAATCGCTAAAGTAGATATACATATAAAAAAAGTCTGAAAGAATGCTTTATATGAAATAAGTTATACAATATGGCTAATGAGAAGTTGTGCAGACCAGTTACTTTAGAAGAAAATAAATTCGATAATTTTTTACCTCTTTAGACTTTCGTTAATATTAAAAAAAAAAATATATATTCTAAAAAATATTTTGCAAAAATTTAGTTACAAAGTTGTAAAATGCTTTTCAAACTTTGTTATTTTTAACACAAATGAAATAAATAAGTAAATTTCAAGTACAAAAAAGAACCAATTTGAAAATTTTCTTTAACAAGCCAAATTCCTTAAGCAATATTGTATAAGTATTACTAATGCTGGCATATAATATACAAGTACAAGCAATAAGAGCATAATTTCCGGTTAATATAAAATACAAAGAACATTAAGGAAACTTAATATTTATAAAAAATAATAAAATATTTACGTTGCTTGAGTTTGACTAAGAATGTTTACGTTATAAATAGTTTGTTAAGCTATAAGGACTTTATTGTTTATATAGACAACAAAAAAAAATATATATGTATATGTATATAAAAAAATCAAGTCCTTATGGTCACATACACACATACAAATATTTATAAAAAATATATAAATATAAAATTGTAATTATATACGACAATAGTAAATTATAATTAATAATACATTTAAATATATTGAAATTGCAACTAATTAAATGCTAAGAAAACAAGAATTATTCAAAGTTCTCAGAATCTATAAAAACAAACAATCATCATTCAACTCAATGAAATTTATAAAAATGTTTAGACTTAAAAATAAAACAGATATTCGTATTCAATTGCAGAGGGAAGGGGGGTGGAAGGAGAGAATTACATTTATTTTATTTTTCACTCAGAGTGTAGTATATGAATCAATGACCATTAAGATATTTTTTGGTGAAACAACTTAAAAACAGTTCCTGTTTCATTTCAATAATTTAAGACGATATTTTTCTCTTTCAGTTTTACTTTTTAATTGTTTGCTAATTAATATTTTGTTTTGTTTTGTTGCTTTTTTGAAGATGGTGGGTTTTGTTTGTTTTTTTTCTAATTTTTTTTATGTTTATCATAATTTTTGTTTGTTTGTTTGGTTTTATTATAAATAAACTTTTTTGTTAAATAATTTTGTTTTGTTTTTGGGTCTGCTGCTATTTTTTTAATAATAAAATATATAAATAAATTTGTAGTTGAAATGAATGTGATTTATGCGTTTAGTATAGACCGCAACCTCTGAGATTATTAGCAATGATAACATCAGTGACAGCATCGAATACAAATTGTATGTTGTTTGTGTCTGTAGCACACGTCATGTGGCAGTAAATTTCTTTTGAGGTTGATTTGTTTTTCGCTTCAAATTGAGCTTGGATATACGCAGCTGCCTCACCATATTCCTGGCCACCTGTTGTATTTTATGTTAAAATAATTTTTTTTTTATTAAAATTTTCAATAATTTTTTGCCAGTGATGTCCATATAAAATTTCTAAATGAGTGGATTGAACGGTTTACATAATGACATTTTGGCAAAATTCGAATTATAGAATAAATAATTCAGAGAGTTTATTATGTAATTCGTTTCGAAAGAAAACGCTTTCGAATCTCTATATTAAAAGCATATATTTTCGAACAATTTCCGCTTCGAATTGAATGTCATAATAAAGCATCAGCTTTAGTCAGGACTGTTGGTTGCAGTAAAGCGAGGATTTTATGATTTTCATGTATTTTTTTTTTTTAACTTTATGCTCAATTTTGTAACAAATTCATTTTAAAATAGTTTTCTTACCTGTATATTCTGGGAAACAAATTGTTAATGGACTCTTGCGGATTTTCTCTTCGAATAAATCTTTTTTATTTAAGAATAAAATGATCGAAGTGTCCGTGAACCATTTGTTATTACAAATGGAGTCGAATAACTTCAGGGATTCCTGCATTCGGTTCTAAAATTAATATAAAAATAAATCATATTTGAAAAAGTTCAATAAAATTAATTGACTATTAACATATTATTATATTCTGATATTTTTAAGATTAAGGTCTCTTTATTTTAATTTAATTTTTAATTTCAATATTTCGTCACTCCTTTGTGTGACTTCTTCAGGAAATCAATTATTTACCTTAAGCTTAAAAATATCAGAATATAATAATAATTAAAAAGAGGTCAAGAAACCAGAAGAATTTGACTATTAATATATTTTAAGCAATTCATCGAAATGATGTTGCCAGTTTTCAAAATGAAAATCGTTTCGAAATCACAGTGCTTCTATACAAAATTCTTGTACTAAGTATTTACAATTTTTATTAAATTTTTAATAATTTAATATGATACGAGTAATAAATAATCTACACATTTTTTTTTACATAAAAATTTTTACCAAAAAGAGTAAACAACTTACTGTAGTTTCATCTTCGTGCAAAACTTGATCATATTCTGACATGGCAACACAAAATATAATCGCAGTTACATCTTCGAAGCAATGAATCCATTTCTTTCGTTCCGAACGCTGGCCACCAACATCAAAGAGTCTACAATTCAAAAATGTTTAGAAATTACATATAAATTGAGATAATAATATTAAATAAAACCTACTTGAAATTTAGATTTTTAAATGAAAAGTGCACTTCAACAATACCGGTTGTTTTAACACGAGTGCGTAAAATATCCTGTTCGGTTGGTTGATAGTCTTTGGCGCCTAATCGATCCAAGTCGTCCAGGAAACTGAAATGAGAATGAAGAGAATAAATAATCAAATTTAATATTTTTAATTTTAGTTCTTTGTTTACAATAATTTATGTATATTTAATTACAGGGCGTGCCATAATACATTTTACCCACTCATGTATAAATGTAATTTATTAAACTATGAGGCAAAATCCAACAACAACATTTGGCACTAATTACACTTATAAAAAAATGCTTAGCAAGGATGTGTGTAGTTCTTTTTATGTCAAAATATGTAAATGTACAAAAAAAAACTTCTATGGCGCTTCCCAATTGGCCAGATTGTCTAATACCACATTGTAGTAGACGATTTATGCATGACTTTTGTCGATTTCTAATCCAGAGATGGTGCGATTTGCAATTTTTTGAATTTATAATTATTACTAGGCTACCTCTACGAGCCTTTCGATCGATTCTGCGTTTCTATCTACCAGATGACATCTACATGTAGAGTGCATTGCAATGTAACTATAAAAAAGGGAGATAGTGTGGAGAGGACAGAGGAAGAAAGACGATCTTTACTTCGGCGGCGAATTTTTGTTACCGTACCGACGAAGGACCAGACATACAGTATTATCGCTAGTGTAAGCATTATGCATTAAACACATTCGCGACAGCAGGCTACCGACTTCATGACTACAGAAATGGAATACATGTGTTTATATGGGAAAACTAGCACGGACAACAACCTGCCGTATAACAGTGAACATAATCATTCCTATTTAAACACATGTATTCTATTTCTGCAGTTGTTTAGTCGGTAGCCTGCTGTCGTGAATGTGTTTAATGCATTATATGAATCGACTGGCAGAGCGATTTTGTTGCTCATAGAAAAGTGTAAACGATTGTCATGACATTTATGCCGAAATATTGCCAACGAACATTGTTGTGCCGCCGTCTACGATAATGTTTTTAGGACATGGCCAATTGGGGTTGTTTCCAATTACTTAGGCTCATGAGTGTGTCTGTAGCTCATATGATAATTGGAATATATATTGTGTATCTCACCATCAAACTTATGGAATGATTATACAAAATATTTTTTCATTCTTGTCATATTATTTAATGTTATTTTTAATGTCCCATTACTTAATTGAATAACTGTCAAATTATAGATTTATGTCAAGAAGTGGCTGCATGATATTTTTAAAATCCTTTGTCCCGGTAAAAACGGATTTAATTTTAAAGTAAAATAGGGAAACAAATTCACAAATAATTGCCAAAGACAGTTATGTATTAGATAATCTTTATGGTCGCTATGACCTTAATATGGTCATAAATAAATTCTTGTGAATTGACATAAAAAATATTTATTTTTCTGTCTGTCTGAATGGCGCCGTGTTGCAATCCCATATACCATAACCCCATATTGGCTTTATAGCACCAGCGATGTGTTATAGTCCCATATGGGCTTATTTCCTTCAAACAAGTGAGATAATACCATATTAAAAATTAGAAATTTATGCTATAACCCCATATTGGCTTTATTGCACTTTTTTCTGTGCGATAACCTCATAATTAAAAAATTTTGTATCACATGCATTATCTTATGAATTATGTTCCATATTCATTTGTTAGGAATAATAATATGTTTTGTACATAACTGTACATAAACAACAATAACTATTTAAAACAAAATATTGTTCCCCAAAATTATTTGCAATGTGTTATATGTTGTGATAGGGAACGTCAACTTATGTTTCAGCCATGTAAACATTTTAAAGTTTGTAAAACCTGTTACGATACCATGAAGGAAGATGCTGAAGTAAAGAAAATTAAACCATTGTGCCCAGTTTGTCGCTCCGTTATTATTGATGCCGTAGTTATATTTTGTTAAACGTATAATTCTTTCTTTGTCGATTATTTTTTGGTGAATTTTGTATTGAGTTTAATTTATTGCGTTGAATATTATACTCTTTGTTGAATAAATATATTTTGTTATATTTTTGTAAAAGACAAAATAATTTGGTTTCCTTTTTATAGAAATAACATAGTATGACTGATTTTAACTTTTCGTACAAGGGAAAATTCCCTTCTATTATAATATTTTTTTGCAAAATTATGGTTTCCCCTTTTACGAAATGCGCAATATAAGTGATTTTAACTTTTCATATATTTTGAAAATAATCGAAATCAATCCCTTCAAACAAGTGAGATAATACCATATTAAAAATTAGAAATTTATGCTATAACCCCATATTGGCTTTATTGCATTTTATTTTGTGCGATAACCCCAAACCCAAATTATGGGTTTATAGCATAGGAAAAAGTGCTATAAAGCCAATATGGGGTTATGGTATATGGGATTGCAACACGGCGCCGTCTGAATGAAATAAAATAAATCGTTTAGGTTTTTGTAACAATAAAACTTTCAATTTCATGGGCTTTTTAATAATTCATTACGTTTCAGCTGGAAATAATATTAATATCTTCGATTATTGACAAAATTTAATGACTGTCAGCTCAATCACAAATATTCCCTGGGATTTTTTTCCCACGAAAAATATTTTTCCCGAGACAAAATTCCTAAAATTAGAGATTCAATGAGAACAAAAATGTTAAAAAGTGGCATCATTTAATTTTGAAGTCAGCCGCTTTACACATTGAGGTTAAGTTTTTAATAAGTTTTAAAATGTTTTTTTTATATATCTTATTTCTGTGACAGACAGCTAATTTAATGCTAACATTTAATATTTAAAGATAATACTCTAACTTTAGAAAAAAATTTCCGCTTGTTTTGGTCCATACACTTTAAAAGTTTAAAACAATTATGGGTCATTTTTAGCTTTTTGTGCTATTGTAATCGTATATTATTTTTCTAATCCTACATGATTCACCTAATTTAAATTGTAAATTAAAGCACTGGCATGTTTCTTTACGCAAATCAACACGTTTTCCTTTATAGGCAAGAAATATGAACTTTAAAAGAATTCATTCATACAAATAAACGAGTTAACTATGTTATGGGCGGCGCAATAAAATAATAGATAGAAAATTGGCTGGAACAAATTTTCTCTTCAACTTTCTTCAATGCCAATACCATTCATACCCTCCATCCATTGCGTCAGTGGGAGCCATCCCCAGAATGCAGGCCATTAAAAAAATATTACGAAAAAAAAACTAGTTGCACGAAATCTCTGATGGTAGAAAATATACGAGTATAAATTTGTGTAAAATGTTCAATCAATATGGAATGAGGCCTTAATTTGCTTCCTGATTTGATAAAAAACAATACAAATTCAATTGCTTTAAATATCTGCCAATATTGAAGAGTTAACATGAGTTTTCTTCTTCGTGAGTTATTAATTCTCAGATTGTAATAAAAATGCTAATAAGTAAATGTGGTTAAAAAAGCAATCCATTTCTTCATGAATAAAGCAAATAAAACTCTGCTCTGGCGAAAAAATAAAGGAAGATTAAAGCAACTAAAGAGTTGACAACAGATTTCTGCAGAAGAAAAAATAAAAGGTGTGCTGCTCTCAACTCAATTTTAAATTTTTTTGCTTTGCAAATGTTTTCCCTTTTACTTGTTGAAAGAAAGGCTGTAGTTTCAATTTGTTTATAAATAAAAATATAAATAAGTTTGATAATAATTTACACCGGAGTGTTAAGTAGTTTTAAAAGAAGCAAATCTATACAAATTAATCATGATGATGATGATGACGATGACGATGACATAACCCACATTTTGTTCCCATTATACGCAAGTTTTTGTTTGGTCCAAATTAAAACACATATTACGGCCAAATACTTAATATAAGTTTATTAATTGAATGGACAAATTGTAAATATTTAACTGTTGTATGTGGCCGATGCTAAAAACTATGAGCAAAATGTTGGTTTTGTCATTGCAGCTCCACCAGAGATGCTGAAATATTGTCATTTAGTTATTTATTTTTTCCAAAAAATAATTTAGTCCCTAATTGCATAAATCATTTCGGGTTAGTGATATAAAAGTAAAAAATATTGATTTTTATGTTTCGCACAATTTGCTCAACGAACAAAAGGCACAGAGCGTGCTTGGCCTTTCATATGTGTGAAAAAACAAATAAAATAAAAGAGAACAAAGAGAGTAAAACTCTTTGACAGTTTGTAATTGATTGCTTTTCACTTCACTTCACTAAAAAATGCCTTTACGAAATTGATCTTATTACAAAATTTATTAGATTTGAATCTATTACTTAACAGTTAGAACAAAATTGCCACAAATTTTGAGAAAATGACGGAGTGGATGTAGGAGTTGTGCCGTATTTTTAAACGTCAAATGGTATCAGCTGTTACGATTTTATCAAATTCTTCAGACTTCGCGCGAGAATTTTATACATAAAAATGTTATTTATTATTTTTGTGTGTGAACAGATGCTCCTTCTCTCTTTGTACTACATTTTTTTTTTTTTTTTTTTTTTTTTTTTTTTTAGGAGTAGGACCAGCACTCAGGGGATGTCCCCTATATATGCAATGCATTGCGCTGGAACTGAAAACGAGGGGATAGTATTGAGGGGACAGATTAGGAAAGATGAGAAGATAGACAGTTGTTTTTGTAGCTATTTCAACCTTTTACTTCGCCGGCTAATTTTTGCTACAGGGCCGACAATAAATATTTTTTATGGATTGTTTAATTTAAGCAAAACAACAACTTGTGGTCTATCAAAAATTGTTAATTTTCAGTAAGGAATCGTAATATTTATGGCATTTATCATATAAATTATTAGAGCTAAAATGTATTATGTTATACTTTTAATGTGATCATCTCCAAATAATTGCTGACTTGATCAATATTCCATCAATATGTATATGTAGATTCCATTGAACAAACTAAAATTATTGTTATATTAAAATGAATTAAGATTCATAGGCTAATTGTTCGAAAGTTTTTGTTTTTTAAAATTAATGTTATTTGCCAGCATATTTAAAAGAATTTCTATGCAATAACCTATTGAATCTAACACACATAAAGCGTTTCTCAAGGACATCACTTCTTTTGAGAAAAAAGAAAGAAAGAAAAAACAATAGGTACAAATGTTTAAAAAATGCTGTCAAATATCTGATTTGTGATAAATAGTGTTAAGTTACTTTTTACTATTGTGTCACAGCACATACAAAAACAAATATTTCCTCTTCTTTGCCAACTCACAATTGTGAGCTAAATATTTTTTATATTCATTCCCCGAATTATTTATATCCGTTCCTCTTTTTTTTTTGTAACATGACAGCAACAACGTTGTTGTCTAAATAAATTTGTATGCTCTTCATTTTCATTATGTCTGACAGTAATTGATATTTTTGTAACATCTCTTGTTGTTTGTTATGATAAATGATTTAAATATCTTTATTGCTTAGTGGACAATGAAAACATTTCAATTATTGTTTACTTGAAAAGAAAAAAAAACTATATCACACAAATTTAAATTATTCTAGGCAGCAGACTAACGAAATAAGCTGCAGCACACACAGACAATTGCCTGGTTAGACTTTTCATGTTTTTAAGTTTTGCAAAATTTTTTTTTTTTTCATCTCTTCTTCTTTTTTGCTTGTTCAATTAGTATCATTGCGAAACAGCCATTAAGCAGAGTTGTATTTAATTATAATGTTTTTCTCTTATTTCGCAATATATTTTTCGTAAATGTTGCATTTTCCATTGATTTCCTTTAAACAAAAAATTATTTAGCTTTAAATTTTTGTTTAACCAACGAATCATGTTTTTCACATAAAAGAAAATAAGAAATCAGTACGATTTGTAACCATCGTTATGGTTGGCTGAGCTGAGTAAATATGTGAAACTGGGCGAAATTATTATTTTTTATGTTTGCCAAATGATCCATCTGCTGCAAGAGGTTTGAAACAATAGTTGGTTGGGATTAATATCGGCCTGCGTGTTGCAATTTTTGTTTTAATCAATTGCTAAATTCTGTAATTATTTCTCTAATTTCAAAAATGTTTATTGCATATTGCTTCGCACACTTTTTGATTATATTTATTTGTTGTGGGTTTAGCTTTTCTACAAAAATGGTGCTAAGCTTTAAAAAAAGATCACATTAAATATATGAACTGCTATATTATAAGCCTTATTATGATTGTCGTAATCTTGAAGAAATTGATAAAATGTGGCAACACCCTTCATATGTTTAACATTTTGAGTAGTTTTATTTCGACTACGAGTACGACTACTGGAATAAGGCCCAATATATTTAATATGTTTAATTTAATTAATTTTACTGTGGTTTCTATCAAACGACTTTAAATTTAGATGAAATAAAAAGACAATTTTAATATATAACTCGTCTTTGAATATCCATTAAAACCAAATTATTTATTTATTTTTATACAAGCTTTTATCCGCAATTTTTTCTGCGAAGAATATGTGAAATTTCAGTTAATGTGTATGTTTTGTCAATTGATCAAAGTTTAAGCAAGTCATGATGAAAAGTGCAAGTCATTATAAAAAGTGCAAGTCATTATGAAAAATGCAAGTCATTATAAAAAGTGCAAGTCATCATAAAAAGTGCAATTCATTATAAAAAGTGCAATTCATATTAAAAACCTCAAGTCATCATAAAAAGTACAAGTCATGATAAAAAGTGCAGGTCATTATAAAAAGTGCAAGTCATTATGAACAGTGCAAGTCATCATAAAAAGTTCGAGTCATCATAAAAAGTGCAAGTCATTATAAAAAGTGCAAGTCATCATAAAAAGTGCAAGTTGCAAATTATCATAAAAAGTGCAAGTCATGATAAAAAGTGCAGGTCATTATAAAAAGTACAAGTCATCATAAAAAGTGCAAGTCATTATGAACAGTGCAAGTCATCATAAAACGTGCAAGTCATCATAAAATGTGCAAGTCATTATAAAAAGTGCAAATTGCAAATTATCATAAAAAGTGCAAATTGCAAATTATCATAAAAAGTGCAAGTCATTACGAAAAGTGCAAGTCATTATGAAAAGTGCGAGTCATTATAAAAAGTGAAAGCCATTATAAAAAGTTCAAGTCATTATAAAAAGCGCAAGTCATCATAAAAAGTGCAAGTCATTATGAAAAGTGCAAGGCATTATAAAAAGTGCATTTTTATCCTAAAAAGTGCAAGTCATTACGAAAAGTGCAAGTCATTATTTAATATTTTAAAAGAATAAGTAAACTTTAGAAATTATTTTTGTTTCAAGTATAATTATGCAGCAGGACGATATCGTGTGACATGGTGGGCCAGACAGTTAAGCGATGATATCCTGAATTAAAACAAACGGTTTAACTCGGTAATCAAGCCGTTTCTATCATCATAGAAGGGATCAAAATAACACTATTACCTGATCGCTTTAGTTAAAACTTCAAATAATAAAATTCAATCGAGATGGTACCAACACAAATACAAATCTAAATAATAAAAATATAAGAGATCAAGTAACTAAAGTTTTTGGCACGATTTGCTTTAATTTGTTTGAACTCTTCCTCCATTGTACTCACTAGAATTTTGCATGCTAAATTACTAAAATCACTACAGAAATTTCTTTACACAAGCAGAGAGTGTTTTTGGAGTCTTCGAATTGAGAGAACCGGCCAGTCTTGCAGTTCACACTCAAATCTACGGAGATGCGATACGAACGTTACAACCAAACAAATTACATATTTCTATTAGTCTAGCTATAAGTTAAAACCTCTAACGTTTAACAACTTTAGTTTAATATTAATTCGATGATAGAGCATAACAAATTGTATAAACGAAACGCACAAGTTAACAACAGCTCAACTACACGGCAGTTAGTTGGCAGTTATTTAAAACCAAAAGGATTTGAAATTGTATGATCAAGTGCTGTTTGCTATTACTGCTGCCCTTCAATTTACTTTTTCAATTTTTTTCTTAGTTTTCTTTAAATTTCTTATAATTATAAGTTTTTATAAAGTGTTTAGAAAAGAAAGTGAAATGAAATAATTAAATTAAAAACTTAGCAAAGAAAAAGTGGGAAATTATTTTACTATTTCAAGTGGAAATTCGTTGAAATGTAAAAAATGCAAGTTGGCGTGTTTTAAAAGAAAAATCAACAAAGCAAAAGTTCAAAATAAAGTATTTGAAAAAAATCAAAGTGTTAAAAAATAAATAAATATAAACAAATAAATAAATACAATAACAAGTGAGTTGATATAAATTAAAGCAAAATCACACGAAGAAATTTATGTATTTAGGTACGAGTATATATATAAAAAATTTATATATAGATTATATACCGATCGCGTCTACATAACCATAAGTGGATAAACATAAACTTATAAAGGACTTCTCAATATTAATTAGATATTTATATGTGTAGTGATGTGGAAAGAAACAATATGGCTGCATTATGTCCCAAGACTAACAGGATTATCTAGGCATGATAGCTTTGCCAAAAACTTCAGATGCAAAATATTAGGGATAGAATTTTAAGAAAATAATTTTTTGTTGATAACAAAAAAACAAAAAAATGGCAACACAGGCAATTTGTGTTAAATCTTATGCAATTTCCTTTTTAAATTTGCATCAAAAAAGTGTTATCACAATCAACTAAAGTTACGTTCACACTTATCAAATATTTGCCCAAAAAAGCGTAACCACTAAACACTAGTAAAAAGCTTTTTAATTCAAATATGTATTTATCGAGTTAAATAGTCTCCAATAATATTGGATTCATGACACTGTCTATTAGTTTTGTATGAAATTGTTTTACTAAATAAACACGTATCTGAACAAAAATATTTTTCATTAGTATTTAGTGGTTACGTTTTTCAGGGCAAATATTTGATAAGTGTGAACGTAACTTAAGCCATCTATGCAAAACTATATATACATGATAAGCAAAAATACACAAGAGTACTGATGATGAAAGTGTAGTGGCTTTCGGAAATAACGCTATTCTGCTATTCTATTATTTAATAAAAGTTAAATTGCTGTGGACTCTGCTTTGCATCTTAACATTACAAACTGCAGTCCCAGAAATCTTAATCATATTTAAGTTTTTGTCTTTCCATCTCTTTAAATTGTATTTGTGAAATATTTTTTATAATAAATCACCATAAAAAGGAATTATATATTAATGATATATGCATTTTTGCAGGCTATGAATTAACGACAATTAACATTTTTGGTAAATATTTTATTACTTGGAAATTCGGGGAATGACAATTAAATTAGAATTTAACTACTTATTCAAAAATATCACATTAATTATTAATTTTTTTTAAAGAAACATTCACCCCTCGAAATTTTTCCCCTTTACCCTAAAATTGCAACCATGACAAAAATTCCACGTGAATGATTTCATGCTAAAATTAAATTTCCCTTATCGTGAATGATTTTTTTCCCACAAGTTTTTTCACTTTTCCCTTTAATTTGTTCACTTAGTTTTTGGTGGGGAATAGAGTAGAAAATGTAAGTATTTTCTATTATAATTCGAATATTAGAGTTTACCAATTTTATTTTAGGAACTAGATCTAATAAAAAATGTTTCCCTTTTCCCTAAAATTGCAATCATAACAAAAATTCCCCGTGAATGATTTCATGCTAAAATTAAATTCCCCTTATTGTGAATGATTTTTTTAACATGAGTTTTTCCCTTTAATTTATGCACTTAGAGTAGAAAATGTAAGTATTTTCTATTATAATTCAAATATTAGAGTTTACAAATTTTATTTTAGGGGCAAGATCCGTTAATAAGACAGAAACTGATATTTTTTGCAACAAATCAATTGCCTGCTTCTTTGTAAAACTTGTTGCTACAATTCTAAAAATTAAGAATATTTTTAATTTGTTTTGCTCGGTTTCCAAAATGTATCTACTAAATAATTTTACTAAAGGGTGTTTTTTATAGAGTGACACAACTTTGAGTTGGCATCACTGCTTTATTTGACCACTCATTTAACAGCTGATAGTTGCTTTTTGTTTAGTTTGCTTTGACATTTCATTATGGATCGCCTACGCCAGAGCAACGCGTGCAAATTGTGGAAATTTTTAATCAAATAATAGTTCTATTCGTCAAACTCATCGTGCACTTCTTCCATTTTATGGCATACATAATCGTCCTTTGAAGAACAATAGAGCGTTTTCGGACCACATTTACTGTTACTGATAATGTGCATCGCGTGAGACGCCAAACAGTGCTCATTGAAGAAGCTGTAGCCTCTGTACAGGAAAGCATAGAAGATAATCCTCATCAATCAATTCGTCACCGTCCTCAGCAAGTGGGATTGTGTCCTTCCACTTTATGCACGATTGTTTTTAGTTGTTGAAAATTGGTGTTCCAGATTGCGCCTTGTACGCGCTAGCCGTGACGGCCACATGACCGAAATCATATTTAAACATTAATGTCATAAAATCTTGTATCCAATAAAGACCGTTTGATTGATATCAAAAATGTATTACTATGTTTTATTATGATTAAACTTGTATCACTCTATAAAAAAACACCTTTTACTAAATATTTAGCCATACTTTATTAAAATTTTATTAAATTATTACATAAACGAAAATTTTTCAACACAAATTTCTTTGATTTTTCAAGTTGTTTTCAGTTTCTTCTCTTTTTTACATTCACTAAGAACTGATAGCTTGAATAATTCATCACGGGAGATTTACAATACCATTTTTCTCTACGAGTGGCATAAAAATTTCACATGAACAAAAATTCCACTTCTAATTCACAATAAGGGTGATTATTTTAATTATGCCATTAAGAGTGCTTAAATTTACTATTAACTTTGTCTGCTAGTAATTAAATTATCTTTTTTTTTATAAAGATATAATATTTGCTATACCCATACAAATGCTGGCAATAAACAAAAACAGTTTATTTAATATGAAAATAATCGTATTTGCTAAAACGCGTGCTTGAAGATGCATATATATTTTTTTCTTTTACATCATTTTTTGTTTAGCAGATTTCATATGTATATTTCATATACTATAGGAAATATAACTAATTTGAATACAAAAATAAAAAATTACAATAATATATTTGCAGCTGAAGCTTTTAGATGCTTCGAAATAGTTTGCAAATCTGTATCTTAACAAGATGATTTACATATTCGAATATTAAAAAATACCACAGGCTTTCTACTTAACTTTTAATTATGTAAGAAGCAAAAATATCAAATATACTTTTATAATTTGTTTTCGTATTTCGATGAATGAAATGTATGTACTCGTATGGATATGCAAATTCTCAAAATTTTAATGGGAAAATTAAAAAAATAAATATATAAGAAGAGCACATGTTATTTGATGTAGAACTTTATTTCAGCCATTAAAACAGTTTCTTCATCTTACAGCATCTCATTGTTAATGCCTGAAAATGATCTTTATCTTTCACATGGCAAATAGAATTTTAAAACCGCCCGCAATTACCATAAAGTTAAATGGATGGAATCTAAATCCATTCATTAATCAATTTAAATACGTTTTTTAACACGTGCAATTTGTTTTTTTTTTCTTTCATTTAATAAACCTGTTTGTAATGTAAATTAGCTGAGAATGATCTCACAATCTTAAGATCTTTAGCATAAAATTATGTAAATTAATAAGTGAGATTTACAAAAATAGAACATATTTTTGTTCATTTTTTTTTTTGCTAATTATTTTTGACTCTATTTAGCCCTCACCAATTTGTTTTAATAATATTTATTTTAATTTTAATTTAAGTACTTTTACTCACTTTTTCCTATATAATATTTAAAGCTATATTTTTAATTAAAAAATAATTGCAACAAGAAATTGAAATCGTCAAAATGGTTTTTTGTAGATAAGCGTGACAACAGTCAGTGTTGCCAGGCATATATTTTTATTGGAAAATTAAATAAAATCTGATTTCCCCTTGTTTCTTGAAATATTATATCCATGTCCTTTCATAGACTTTCATTCTATAAATCCTACTTGAATTTAAAATAAAAGTTTTTTTTTCATTTTTTTAATAAAAATTTAAGCTATTATTAAGATATTAATTTTTGATTCCGACTCAAGTTCGAATCTGCAAACTATTTTTTAAGAACATTTATTAAATTCAAGTTATTTTATTAAGATCACTTAGAATATATTTGTAAGCATTAATATTCTAAATATTCCACTCTTAATAAAATAGCGTGAATTTAATAGACTCTTAGAAAAAATTATTTGCAGATTGCAGATTTGAACTTGTGTCTGAATAAGAGATTCCTATCTTAATGTAAAATTAATAAGTTTAAAAATGAAAGGTTTTATTTGTTTTTGTTAAAATCTTTTGAAGTTGTCTTCATTTTTAGCCTTATGGTTAAAAATGTTTCCCGCAATCTGTCTCCTCCTCTTGCAATAAAAAAAATGGCAGCAATTCTAAACCCTTCCACTTCTTTAATACAAGATAGTAACAATCATCAAATAATATCGTATAATAAAACATTTCAATTTGTTTTATAAAAAAAGTGACCTAAAGTTTGATAAAAAAAAAAACAGAAAATTAAAAGCACTACATTATTGAAACTTAAAAACGTTTAAATTATAAATTATATAAATTTAATTTAATTAATTTGTTTCATTTATACGGTTTTAGTATTCTTATTCCCTATTTACATAATATTCTTCCTTTTTGGCATTCACTTGTTAATGATATCTTTTCCATAAAATTCACAATAACCAATAAATAAAAATTATTAAATTTTTTTTTGTATTCTTATTCCCTATTTATATAATATTCTTCCTTTTTGACATTCACTTGTTAATGATATCTTTTCCATAAAATTCACAATAACCAATAAATAAAAATTATTACATTTTTTTTTTAATATTCTCATTTTCTATTTATATAATATTCTTCCTTTTTTGACATTCACTTGTTAATGATATCTTTTCCATAAAATTCACAATAACCAATAAATAAAAATTATTAAATTTTTTTTTAATATTCTTATTTTCTATTTATATAATATTCTTCCTTTTTGACATTCACTTGTTAATGATATCTTTTCCATAAAATTCACAATAACCAATAAATAAAAATTATTAAAATTTTTTTTGTATTCTTATTCCCTATTTATATAATATTCTTCCTTTTTGACATTCACTTGTGAATGATATCTTTTCCATAAAATTCACAATAACCAATTAATAAAAATAAAATTGAAAAATTTTAATAATTTTTATTTCCTGAAGATGTTAACAAGCTGTTAACGAAATATCGAATAAAAATTATAAGAAATAATATATTATAAAAAACGACCACAAGCTTGATTAATATTACAATAAACTGATAAGGTCAATAAAAATAAATCAAGTAAAAAATTCTACTCAAAAGTTGGGAGAATATCTTAAATCTGGCTAAATCGATATATAATGAAATAAATTACCTAAAAAATCAAACCATATTTCATATATTTTAGAAAATGATTGGTGGATCAAACATTACAAGCTAATATAACAATTATAAAAAAAAAGTGAGGAAACGCGTTAACAGCCTTGTGAATTCTGTATTTGCAATTTGTTGGAAATTTATGACAAATTTAACAGAATCATATCATAGGCTCTAAGGAATTGTTAGCAATATATCAACATTATTGAATCGAAAGTTTTATGGGCTCGTGTTCTCCATTTTTTGTATCTGAGGACATTCAGCAACCCATCGTGATTGATGTTATTCCCTCGTAAATTACCTGTGAACATGTGCACAACAGCTTATGTCTAGTTAAACTATTATCAATTGAAACATTTTGCTGATTTTCTTCAAAGCCATATTTGACGTCATTCTTAGATGAAGCACCAGCATGTGGAATTGAAAAAAAGAAAACAAACAATATTCTGAAGCTGAAATTTAAAAGTCAATAATTTGTAGAGAAACTCGCATAGAAGAATGTCCAATTCAAGGCCATATAGAAGAATGCCAATTTATTTGTATTGCTAATTATAAACTGTTTTAATTAGTTAATTTATTATTTGAAGCAGAAAAATAAAAACAAATTAATACTAAACAACGTATCACTAGAATAATAATAATAAATAAAAAATACAACGAATGAAGTCCTTGTCTAAAAAAACATTAAATAAAAACCGCAACATTTTCTCCACTTTAATCAAGGTCTAAATTAATTAAATGCAAGTTAGAATAGTTGTATAATTTGCAACAAAAATGTTTTATTGTGGCAAATATAAAAACTATGTTCTATTTAAAAAGTCTAAATAACATGACAAGCACTAGAGGTGACCTTTTCTATCTACACGCTGATTACACAAAATCCTGTGTGATAAAATGAAAGTGAATTCTGCTGAACAGCATGAATGTATCGCTATTTGAAATGTAAGAAAGCAAGTTTGTCACTCTGGAACTGATGTTCACATTTCTTGTAATTTAAGAATCTTAATGTTAAATTAAAATGGTTTAAATAAAAATTTTTGATTACTTTGCTAATATTTTATGACCAATTTCGTTTTGTTAATGTTTTTATTCTTTCTTTAGCCTATTATTTGTGGGTATCTTAAAAATAAATAAAAATTTAACATAAATTAAAAATTCAAAATTCCATAAATTCACTTTATAGTACTAGATTAATAGATAAATAAATAAAATCTTTTTTTCTTTTAGATTTTTATTTGAATATTTGAATTAATAATCAGCAAGACTTTTTAGCTAAAGAAAAATAATAAAAGAGCTGTGTATACTGTTTTATTGCCAAAGAATTGTTGTTGGAATTAACTAAAATTCTATAGTAGTTATGAAAATTTTTTCTTACAGTTTACGATATTTATTTGTTCGAATAAATATCGTAAAATTTTAAGATATTTGAATAAATTTGGAAATTTATTTCTAAACATTTTAGCAGAATTAGTTAACATTAATTCTTAGTTGAATCCTATTAAGTTTAATTATGCACTTTAATTATAAATTATTTTTTTAAATAGGACCAGCACTTAGGGGATGACCCCTAGATAAGCAGTGCATTGTGCCGGAACTAGAAAGTAGGGAATAGTAATGAAAAAAACAGATGAAAAAAGCTGAGAAGATGGAGATTTTTTTTATACACATTGTTGCTAATTTTTCGACCTTTCGTTTTTGTAAAAAATTTTATTATAATAAACTTAAGGTCTTTTTATAAAATAATAACCTTGTAATAATTTATTTCACAATATTTTTCAATATATCGATATCCTCTGGATATTTTCTTCAAGATAAATAATAATATAAATTATTTCAATTACTTTTTATACACTTTAAATCAAAACTTCACAAACAGAATGCTTGATTGTGCATCTCGAAGTGGAACTTTACATGTGTGTCATCATAAACACGTCTAGTTAAATAGTTACCGCAAAATTATCGCATGCGATATATTATTTTTGTCTACATGTGTCACGCATATGTAATCATTTCGATGTGAATTACGGACTTGTTTATCAAACACACTCATTGTAAACAAACGCTTCGAACGCAACGATTTAAAACTAGTGGAAAACGAGGACAATAATATATTTCACATGAAATTTTTTATAAATTTTTGCAAAACTAAATTGAATCCTAAATGATGTTTATTTCACTAGGATATATTTTAAAAATATTATAAATAACACTACACCTATACAAATAGATCGTAATTTTTCTTAAAATTCACAATAGTTTTTAATTTGCATCACTCTTTGCATAATACATTTAATTCACAATTGATGCAAAAATTGTCAAAATAATTGTGAATTATAACTGAAATTTATATGTAGTTATATTCACCCCTATCGTGAATAACAAGTGGAGTTTTTGTTCACGTGAAATTTTTATTCCATTCGAAGGGAAATATGGTATTGTGAATCTCCCGTGAGAAATTATTCCTGCTATCAGTTCTAAATGAATGTAAATGAGAGCAGAAGTTGAAAACAATATGATAAATCAAAGAGATCTTGCCCCTAAAATGAAATTAGTAAATTCTAATATTCGGATTATAATAGAAAATACTTATATTTTCCAACTCTAAGTGAATAAATTAAAGGGAAAGTGAAAAAAAACTCGCGGGAAAGAAATCATTCACAATAAGGGGAATTTAATTTCAGCATGAAACAATTCACAGGAAATTTTTTCATGATTGCAATTTTAGGGAAAAGGGAAAATTTTCGAGAGAAAATTTATTCATGATTAATTCACTATAGCTTTTAATTTGCACCCCACATCTAATTCACAATTGATGCAGAATTGTCAAATAATTACAAAATACAACTGAAATTTATATTATTATTCTATTATTCGAATTTACTTACTTTAATTATAGTAAATGTAAATTGTTTTGCATTTAAGACAACGATATGGCTTACATTTCAAAGGATATAGGGTGTTGGGGTGCTGTGTCTGACTAACTGACATCCCATTAGATTACACAATATTTTCAAAGTGTATTACAACACATACAATGCTTGCGAGTTAATTAAGTTTTTTTTTTCCTTTTTTAGAAATTGAAAAACTACGTTCGTTGATACATTTGATAGACATTGAATTTATTTAGATAAGGGCAACAAATACTTAATTTAGAAGCATAAAAATTTATTTACCCAAAAATTAAACAAACATTTTTATTACAGCAGACAGAGTTTTCTTAAATGATGCAGAAAATATGAGTCGGAGTGTGTGTGTGTTCATTTATTTTTTGTAGAATGAATATTTTGTTTTAGTTGAAATTATTATGCAGTAAAAATATTGTTAGTCTAAGAAATTGATGTAATTATTTTGCAACTCATCAGTAAATTAATAACAGAGTTACCACTTCTAAAATCCTGCAAAAGGGGATTTAAAAAAAAAACTACACATATTCCTAAGCCGTTGCATGTTTAAGTTAAACTTAAGACTTTTTTGGAAAAAATACAAGACCATATGTATGCAGGTACATAATGTATGATTGTATACTCGTATTTAAGTTTATAAGGCCCAGGGTTGTACTTTAAAAATATGTTATCGAAAATATATTCATGACAAAAGCGGCATGACTAAATTTATATAAGAATGTCCTTCCCCAAATGAAGCATGTTCCTTTTGAAGAAAATTAAATTTTCTAAAATTAAATTTTCTAAAGTGTATGTATGTATGTATATTGTTCCTGCATGCTTGTGCATGCTAACTAGTATTTATGGGCATAATTTCTTTTTATTTTTTTTTGGCAACCATTAGCAAATGTTATCTTTTAGTGAGAATGAAAGCAATAAAATAAATTAGACAGCAAAAGAGAAGGCAACACAAGTTCAAGGCCAAGCTGAAATCATAGATTTCAAAGTAAATCGTAAATTTCCAAAGGAATGAATTTGTCCTTTGTTGAATTGTTTGGCATTAAAACAATAAATACAAACTTTTTTTCCATTTAAAAATAAGATGTTAAAAGAAAAATAAATATTTATATGTTTGTATGTACGTCACTATTAAACAAGACATGTTCCTCGTTAATGAAGAAGGACAACAACAGAAATGAAAAATGTTTGTTCGCAAGCAAAAAGCCATAAATGATACAAGAGTAATTCGGATTAACACGAAAAGCTTAACTGATTAATAAGAATATTTATAAAAATGAAAGATACTTTTTAGTTGGAAAATAATTATTAAAATGTTTCATCAATTATTTGTAACTTGACAAAGAAATACATTAAAAATGTTTCAATGAAAAACGTGAGTGATATCTTGACGGCAATTTTTATCATCTGAAGCTACTTCCAAGGAATCTATTAAAGATAATTTTCAGTTTTATGATTGTTATTTTTTTTAATTTTTTTTTAATATGTCACTTATTAACAATTTCTTTTATATATTTGCTCAATTTACCATTACCATTTGTAATAAAGGGTGGCCAAATTTGAGGTTAGGATGTAAATTGGTTTGAAAACACACTTTTTTTTTATAAATTCAGTTTTATTGATACCAATTTTACATTGTGAAAATATGCAATATGATGTCGGGCAAATTGCCCGGTCTTTCAAATGGCCTCAGAGAAAATAATCCAGCGGCGTTAAGTCACAATAAAGAGGCGGCCTATTGACATTGCCTAATCGAGAAATTAAGCGACCGGGAAATTTTGCATGCAATAACTGAATTGTTTGGGCGGCTGTGTGGCTTATGGCGGCTTCTTGTCGAAACCAAAGGCCACTGAAGTCAACATTAGCCAATTGTGGCCACAAAAAAAATTGGTTATCATGGTTTGGTAGCGCAGAGAATTCACGGTGAAGGTGTTTCTTTGTTCATTTTCGAAAAAAGAAATAAAAAATGGGCCGATGATGCCACCTGACCACAAACCGCACTATATGGCCACATTCTTTGGATGTAATGGTTTTCCGACGAATGTTTGTGGATTTTGTGAATCCCCTTATGCGACAATTTTGTTTGTTTACTTAACCGCCTAATTGAAAATGGACTTCATAACTATAGAATATTTTGTGCTTTTTGATACAATATGTTGAATAGAAGATTTTAAAATAGAATATTTTGTTGAAAAATGTATTGCTTACGTTCAGTTCGGCAAACAGCAACTTTTTTTTTACAAATAAAATTCTTTGTTCAAAAGTGTAGCGTCCCATGGTTAAAATTTCCCACCTTTTTACAAAATAAATGTCAAAGGATGACAGGCCAATTCTTGCCAGTTCATCATTTGACAGCCAATTTATTTCCTAACCTCAAATTTGACCACCCTGTATATTATCGCTTTGTGAGATTTTACTTAAAATTGTTTTTTTTTCTTTAAATCTACAATTTAAAACTTTTTTTTTTCTTCCCAATAAATTTGTACTTCCAAGGAATCTTTAGATTTATATGCAAAACCATTGAATATTTTGTTTTCCTCTGACATCGTTTCAGTTATAATCGCATATTTTACAAATTCCCTAAAAGCAAAATGTCAAATTTAAGTAAAACTACAGCATCTTTAGTGAAACGCACTTCATTTTCGGCTGCTGTTTCACCATCAATTATGCCAAATCATGCCACAACACAACAGCAGCAACCAGAGCCACAGCAACAGCAACAGCAAACACACGAAGACGAAGTGTATATAAAGCAGGCTAAACAAAATCATAAGTAAGTGTAATGAATTCATTGAAATTAATTTAAATATTCTGTTTCTGCTACTCCATACAAAATATTGTTTTGTTGTGCCTCTATTTTGCCATTTCATTTGTTTAATCGGTTTGTTTGCCCGCTCTTTAATCCCTGCCGCTAGCAATTGCACATCAAATAATGCCGATAATATACGGTCTTATGATGAAGTACCTGGTCCCTGGGGCATGCCATTTATTGGCAACTCCTGGCGTTTTGCGCCCGTCATAGGTAAGTGAATGTTATTGTACACATAATTTGATTGTAAATAATTGTAGCAGGAAAAGTTAATTGACGGAAATTAAAACAATAGAAATTATGCAAGTGAAGTAGGCCGCAGCAAACATGAAAACAGCACAGTGGGGTGATTTCACATACACATTGAAAGAGAAAAGAACTAAAACTGTTCTCTTATAATATATGCCCATAAAATTTGTTTAATTAAAAACTGTTCTCCCATTTATTATATTTCTTAAATTATTACCCAATGAGGTCAGTTTTTATACAAAATTATTATTTTATTTTTCAATATTCTGTCACATAATAAAATAATAATTTATTAATTGTGTATAAAAACTCACCTCATTGTTTAATAATTTAAGAAATATAATAAATAAGAAAAAAGAGGATAGAAATAAAATAATAATAATTATAAAATATACTGTTTTCACATGCAATTAAGTCACTTAACAGGCGGCAATAAAAAAAATGTATATGAGTACTGATATGCAAGTGTAATGACTTCCGAAAATAGCACTATTGTGCTTTGCTGTTCAAGTTGAAAATTAAATTGCTGTTAATTTTCCCTTGTTCCTTTGAATATTTACACATTTTTCGCTGAATTACGAATATTACGAATCTTAACTTGTAAATCTTGATTGAAGTTAAAAAATTTTTTTTTATTATTTACTCTTTTCTTTTTTAATATTATGCTTAACGCTATTGAACTTTTTTGTGGTACCCTTCTAAGCATGTTATTGTCAATTAAAATGTATAAAGCATTTATGGTTTAAAAGGTATTTTAATGTAGATACACACAATGTAAATAGTTTTTCTAAATTCTTAGCTGAAAAATATTTAACGTTTTGAATTTGCTTGAAAAGCAACAGCAGAATCTTTTTATATCCTCCAAAAAAGGATTGGAGGGTATATTCACTTTGTCATTCCGTTTGTAACGCAGCGAAATATCCATTTGAGACCCCATAACGTATACACTCAGGTCTCGTTTTATGCGATAGATGCGTTCCAAAAAAAAATCGCATAAATCAAATTCGCATAAAACGATATTCTAGCTTCATATAAAGACTAATGATTCGTTCCAAAATTCTGAAAAATCGCATAAATTCAAATTTTAGTTAAAAAATCAAAACAAAATCGCATAAAAAAATCAACAAAAATATATTTATTTTACAAAATGAAATTTATTTGTTGGATGGTTAAATCGTCAGTAGACTTCAACCAAAGTTTTAAAGAGTTTCAGACCTCTTATCTTATGTAAGGACTTTTAAAAACCATTTGTGAACTCACAAATGAAAATGATTTCCAAAAATCATAAAACAGATTCATATCGAATATAATAATTTTGTCGGCTTTTGTTTATATGAGTTTCATCGCCTACTATGCTTATTCTGGTGCGATTTTTGAAAATCGTCAAAACAAAATAAAACAAACTGTAACGACTATGTAAGTGATGCAAACTTGGCTTGATTTAAAACACGGTAAAAAAACCTAAAAACATCTAAAATTTCAAAACCTGTTTTAATTCTAAAAACAAAATCGATGATTTCAAAATCGCATAAATTCGAATCCGCATAAAACGAGACCTGAGTGTATATATATTCCTGATCAGTGATAAAATCTAAGACGATCTGCATGTCCGTTCGTCCCTCTGTGGAAATCACGATTCAGTCCAAACGAAAAGAGCTAGACTCTTGAAATTTGGTATAAATATATCTTGCAAGATAGCACAAGTATAGTTCGTAAATGGACTGAATCGGGCCAGAGGGAAAAAAGTTCCCTAAGAAGAGCTAAACCAACCTCAAAAAACAAAATAATTTTTAAAGTTTTTTTTTGTAATTACGTTAAGCAGATGATATATTTCAACGTGTTAAACTGTTTAATATATAAATACACCACATCAATTTTTTTGTGGTACACATTTAAGCATCTTATTATCCGCAAATATTGATGCAACCTTTGTGGTTCCAATGGCATTCTAATGCGGATAAGCAGAATATAAATATTTTTGCTAGATTCTTAGCGTAAAAGTGGTACAAAAGAGTTGTGAAGAGCAACAACAAAAATTTTCTATGGCCAAATGCTTAAGCGCATAAACACGAGCATGGGTGAAGAATAAAAAACCTAAGAAGCCGGACTCAATTCCGCACTCACTCAAGAATATGATACCGAGGTTTTCTGATCTGCATTAGATCATGTTTGTCTTCATGTTTGTCTTCGTCGATCTGTTTCCAATGTCAAAGAATAAAGTGAATACAACAAATTGTCTATCTTGCCATCCTTTTTCATCTGTCCCGTTTTATCATAGTCCCAGCACAATGCTTTACATCAGTAGAGGTGCTGGACTGAGCAGAAAAAAAATGCTTCGAATAATATTTTTATTGCCTGGTAGAAAGAGACCAAGTGTTTCTAGCTGGTCCATTGGGTAGCCACTAACTCAAAACTGAGTTACGAAAATTATCTAAGATTTTTACGTTTCTATTGTTATTCACTTTTGTTTTTAATTTATGACTGATTCGTTTTTTTATATAATTTTCAAGTGCATTTGCAATTTATTTCTATTTCAAAAATTTTTTATGATTTTGGTAATGCGACATTTCGTACAAAAACCAAGTACCTAAAACTCAGTCGTTGTGAGTGTATTGAGTTCTTAGATAAATTTTTTATATTTCTTTACAATTATTTTACAAATTTAGATTTGAGGAAAACCACATCAAAATTTTCTAAACATTTTCATTTATTTTTGTGTGCTAAGGTGCCACTGTGCATTGAAAGAGCTGGTTTGTGAAATTCTGGCAACAATTTATTTTTTTTATTATTTGCATAAAGTTTGAAACATGCAATTTTTTCCACGTTTCTATTAGAAAATTTTCTCTAAAAAATTAAAGGAAAAAAAAACTATAACAATTTAGTAAAATTGCATAATCTTAACGGTTCGTTGCGCGTTTTGACACAAATAAAAAATTGAAAAATTATTGGAGCATATAAATAATACTTTAGAATTAATATTTCACAATAGAGTCAAATAAAATGTAATTGGCAGGGATTAAGAGATGTTTAGCATTTTATTTAATAACTGCTGCATAACGAGAATTGCTCAACATAGAATTATAATATTGAAACACACGTTTAAATGAATTTATTTTAATAATAATAATAATAATCTGTATTTTTGAAACATAAAAGAATTTAATAAAATTTATTACTGATTTTTTAATAACAATTTTTATCGCATGTAAAGTATTTTTATCGATCATTTATATTGTTATATTTCCCCTTATTCTGTAACTATTTGTCAACGCCACGTCAAGACAATATCAAAAATAGTGTAATTAGATTTTAACTGTGGGCAACAACTGATTACTGCTGACAGTCTCTGACTATTTTCTAAGGCCTAGAAAATAACAAGCGGCTGTTAAAAATAGTTCAATGTCTTAATTTTGATATTGTCTTGACGTGACGTTGATAAATAGTTATAGAATAAGGGGATTAAATTTAATTATGATTTATCGGCTAATTGTTGGATAATTTGTTAAAATTCAGAAAGAAATGATAAATATTCCTAGACACAAAGGCAAGTCAATATTAGTTTTTAATTATACAATTTACACAGCAGAGCAGAACAGCTGTTTTCGAAGGCCGCTGCACTTTCATTATCAGTTGGTTGTTTGGTTGGTATACGTGGCTGCCTGTAACCCACAAGCATTCAAGTAGGATCTCTGAGATCCCGTTTTAAAAGACCACTCCACTCGTCAGTGTCAACCTATTTAAATAGAACCGAGTCCAGATCTCGGATACGGTGATGGATGCTAGGTCTGATGGATCGGATATTATACTCTTGCCTAAGATCTTGTGTCTTATATGGTGCAATGCCGGGCATTCACAAAGGAAGTGATAAACTGTCTCCTCTTTGCTCTGATCGCGGCAGCTGCGACAGAATGCATTATAGGAGAGACCTATCCTACCGGCATGTCTGCCTATTACCCAGTGCCCCGTCACTACTGCAACGAGTCTTGAGATGTCCCTACGGTTGCTGTTGATCAGCTGTGCTGTTCTTCTGTCATCGTAGCAGGGCCACATACTTCTAGCCACCCTACACGTGTCCAGCTTGCGCCACCTGTCTGCAGCCTTCTGCCGGTAGTAGCTCTGAATGCCGCATCTCATAGCGCCATACGGCATGGCCACCTTCATCATCAGTACTCATGTGCATTTTGTTTGTCACCAATTTTTACATGAACTAACAATTTTTATTTATTATTGTATTCTGATATTTTTAAGCTTAAGGTCTCTTTATTTAATTTAATTTTTAATAAAAAAAAAAAAAATATCAGAATACAATAATAATTAAAAAGAGGTCAAGAAACCAGAAGAATTTAATTTTTATTTATATAAATTTTATTAGGAAATTGCATACGAGAACTGTAAGCTTAAGGTCTCTTTATTTAATTTAATTTTTAATTTCAAAAAAAAAAAAATCAGAATACAATAATAATTAAAAAGAGGTCAAGAAACCAGAAGAATTTAATTTTTATTTAAGCAAATTTTATTAGGAAATTGCATACGAGAACTGTATTAATCCCATGGCAACAAACTTTTACCTAATACCCGTGTTGCCGTTTGATTATTTTCTTCTTGTAACATTTTTCTGAATTTTTAGTTCCATTATACCTAAGCCAACTTTTTTTTTGGTTTGAATTCTTTTTATTTTTATTGTTAGCTCAAGTTTTCTGAATTTAAACAAATATTTCAACAATTAGCCGTTAAATCATTAATTGAATTTAATAACACAACTTTTATCTTTTAACAGGCCACTACAAAATTAGTGATCTGGACAAGGTAATGAAAGAGTTGCACGTTAATTATGGCAAAATAGCCAAAGTT
Source organism: Linnaemya tessellans (assembly GCA_951800035.1). Taxonomy (NCBI): domain Eukaryota; kingdom Metazoa; phylum Arthropoda; class Insecta; order Diptera; family Tachinidae; genus Linnaemya; species Linnaemya tessellans. The sequence goes on along the minus strand of OX637534.1, from coordinate 114,536,748 downwards.
GGCGGTTTAATTGGTCATCCAGATTTGCTGTTCATATTCGATGGCGATGAAATACGCAATACATTCAAAAAAGAAGAAACTATGCCGCACAGGTAAGTGATTTTTCTCTCTTTTTAATTCATTCCGGATTGAAATCTTTTAATGGCATTTAATCCTGGAACTACTCCTACTTAATGCTTATTAATTCATGTGGAAAGTTTGCAAATATTCTTAATGTTCTTTTATTACATTAAGCATTTAAGCAAAAACCTTTGGCATATACCAGAGAACAAATTATTCTATTACTAAATGGATGCTAGTACATCTGACGTTATAAGGATTAGTCTTGGCTGGCTGTCGTATATTTTAAATCCGTTTCAGAAGTTCTTTATTAGTCACATTTAAGTGAAAATGTTAAAGAAAACGTTTGTAAAAAAAATTCGAACAAAAGTTTGCCTGAAAATATGCGGCTGAAAAAAAAAACAAATTGAAATTTTTATTCTTTTCACTATTTTTAATACGAGTACAATAAATTCAGGTATATTTTTGTTGTTGTTGCTAGCAGCACAACAATTTGATGTTTTATACGATTCTAGAAAAAGTTTATCTAAAGTCACACTAATTGACAGCAGGAAACTTCAAAATGTTGATGATTTGCCTCAAACAGGGATTCGGAATTTTAATTTTTCTGCACCATTTACCTTCTTCGTTACCTGATGTAGTCAATAGCACAAAAATATATATGTCGCGAGGTTACAACCAGAGCTGCCGTTTTTGGTTATTTGTAACCAAAATTGGTAATTTTTTTTCCAATGTAAAGATGTGAATATTTTTTTTATTTTGGCTACTTTTTTGCGAAAATAATAATAGGTATAAATATATTCAGATTTTATTTGTTAAATTTTTAAATCACGGTTTATAAAATTGTTGACATTTTTATTTACTTGTTTGTATTACGTTTGTTGCATAACAATGTCAACGCTTCTCAGCTGTGTGTTATTAAAAATACAGTCGACTCCGCTTTACTGGAAATATCCAAAAACCCATTTTTTCAGTTATCCGATTTTTTCTCTAAAACGTAGTTCGGATTGCTGAAATTTGTTACAGTTAAACGGATTTGCTTAAAATCATGGTGTGGCACAAAAAAAAAAGATATCGTAACTAATACAATTAACTAACAAACAATTAGAAATCTTTACTGAGCCTAAGTGCAAACTATGAGAAGTGCATAGTAGGCATTTTGTTGGAAGAATTCACAGTGTGGCACAAAAACAGAAATCGTAACTAATACAATCACTAACAAACAATTAGAAATCTTTACTGAGCCTAAGTGCAAGTATGAGAAGTGCGTAGTAGGCATTTTGTTGGAAGAATTCACAGTGTGGCACAAAAACAGAAATCGTAACTAATACAATCACTAACAAACAATTAGAAATCTTTACTGGGCCTAAGTGCAAGTATGAGAAGTGCGTAGTAGGCATTTTGTTGGAAGAATTCATAGTGAGGCAATTTTGAAGAAGTTTATTAGTTAAATGCTTTATATATGACTAATAAAGAATGCTACGGACGGTAATTACGTCTACGGTTTAAAAACTTGTTCAATTGAATTGTATATTTCGACTCCGCTTTACTGGAATTAACCAAAACCCAATTTTTTCAGTAATCCGATTTTTTCTCAAAACGTAGTTCGGATTACTGATATTTGTTACAGTTAAGCGTACTGCTTGATATCAGTAAAACAATACTTTTTATATCAAATGTCTAGCCACTTGCATTGACAATATAATAGAAAAATACAATAAAGTACGTAAGAGCGAAAAGGACAAATACATTTTGCTATTTAATTTTTTAACGGACAAAACATGCACAATTTTTTCAGCCTTGAGTTATGCAATCGATTCGATGTCATCGTTTATTTTTTCACTAAAGCGAAGTAAGTTTCATACAAAACGTAGTTGTGGGCTTGCTTTTGATTTTCAGTAATACGATATTTTCAATAAAGCGATGTTTCGCTAAAGCGAAGTGAATAAGACTAGCTGCGTTTAAAATCAGTGCGGGGATTTGTATCGCTTTCAGTAATCCGATTTTTTTCAACAAAGCGTGTTGCGCTAAAGCGGATTCGACTGTATACACAAGGCGAATTCGCCATGAATATACATGTCTGTTGTAATAACAGATATGCTAACCATCCCTGTGAATTACATTTCTTGTTTTGTAATTATTAACTTTGCATTGCATTTCAACTGCAAATAAATTTTTATGTTTTTTCTTCCAAATAAAACAGTGTATTATAAATTTGGTTATTTTTTTCTCAACTTTTGGTAACTTTTTTAAATATTTTGGTTTGAGTGCCTCTGAGGCTGATGGCTAGCAATGCTAGGCTGTCATTCCAGTGGTCGTGGGTTCGATTCCCGCCGGAGACTCTGGGTGTTTTCCGCAGATAAGAAAATCGCTTCGCGGGTTGTGTTCGTTATTAAAAAAAAGAAAAAAAAAGAATCTTTTTTTTGAAGTGGCAGCACTGGTTACAATATATGTTAACTTTTTTTGTTAGAAAATAACTCTCTTATTACTTTATTGTTTGTTTACTAGTACGCATTTTTGTCTACTGCTGAAAACTTTTAATTAACATTTTGCAGCTTGAAAACTTTGTTTCGAAATCAAGTTCAAAAAAAGAATTTGTTTTGTTCATATTTTTGAAATACTACCTATATAAAATAAGGCTTTTATTATAGTTTTTGTTTATTGCATAGTCTTATAAAGGACATTTATGTATATTATGTACGAGTATGTAGGTATACCAAAGGACTCATCTGTGCATAACTTTTTTTTAATGAAACCTTGTTTATTGTAATATAACGTGAGTGGTGGCAAAAAAAAAAAATAAATACACTCCAAGGAAATATATTTTTTCCCGGGTCTTGTTTACATTTGCATGCATGTGTGTATGTATAAACAAATACAAGAGCAATATTTTTTTTAAAATAAAATATATATTTACTTTGTAGGTGTATTAACAAAGCGTGTAAATATACTACGCGTGGCTGTGTATTTAAAACACTCATATCTTTGCAATATTTACAACGTTACGTGAAATACACAAACAGGTACCAGCACCAAATAGTGCTGGCAGATAAATACCCACATAAACTTGTGTTGGATATTTAATATAAATATCGCTCATTTGCTGCAATAGTGTTATACTTTTCTTTATACTCGTATATTCTATCAACTTAATTATAATAAAAAATTTAATATTTCTCTCAAAAGCTGGGTATATGAAATGTATGCAATTTTTACACAAGGACAGTGATACTAACTTCAAAATCGTCTTTTTGGAGTTATGAAAGGTTTATAATTATATATGATTATAAATGAAAGATTTAAGTGGTCATATTCATAAACAAGTATTACGCTTCTGTTCTGGAAAACATAAGCCTTAATCACAATCTTGTGCAAATGGTCTTGCATTTTTGCATTTGCAAATTGAGAGAATATTTGAGAGCATTTTCAATGTATTTTGTTGGTGTAGAGTACAATTATTTTGCAAATGCAATGATGCAAGACTGTTTGCACAAGATTGTGAATAGGGTTTTAGTGTTTTCAAATCGATTGCTTTTTGCAAAACACAAAACTTCTCTCAGTGTTGTCGGATAATAGGGAGATTTTCTGGCGTTTTGCTATTTTTCGAAGCCGTCTTAGAACCTTAATATAATATGTTAAAACAAATATTTGAAATGCATATTTAAAAAAAAAAAAAAAAAAAAAGAAGTTCATTCCGCGTATAACGTAGCGAAATATCCCTATAAGACCCTATAAATGATAAATGATGAAATCTAAGAGGATACGTCTGTGCGTCCTGGGTGTGTAAAAAGTATTTTTTTTTTTATAATTCTGTTAAGCAAATTATATCTTTTTATATCCAAAGCGTTGAACAGAAAATCAGAAAAATCCATTTTGAACCCCGCGCCCTTTAGTGGGCGTTGAAGTAACATATTAAATGGAAATAGTGTAAATATTTAACAAATTGTATTCGTTAAGCCTACATTCTTTAAAAATAAAATTTTTCAGCTTTTACGGCGAAGGTAGGATGTGGTGTGAACTTCCCCTGCCCTACCGCTCCACCCACTTTTGACCCTATAAAAAAATTTACCCAAAAATGTACTTTTTAAGTTTTTACTAAAAAGATGAAATGTCTCCCCCACGACCCTTCCCGGGGTGACCTTGTCAAAGTAGAGTTTTAAAATTTAACACAGAATTGTCTTAAAGGAACTCTGACCCATCACGTTAAACATTCGTAAATTATCTCCGTCCCTTTTTGTGTGCGATTATATAAAACAATAAAAATAGTTATTATTTACTTTATTTGTAGGGTATTTAAAATTCGACCCGGTCGTATATAACGTTCTTACTTTTTTATTATAAAATTTAAATTTGATTAATTTATGTGTCACTTTAAACTTTTAATATACTTATTCGCTATTTATATAATCTTCTTACTTTTTTACATTCACTACGCATTGATAACGTTTTCCACAAAATTCACGATAGCCAATTTCCCTTCTTGGGGAATGGAAATTTCAGGGAAATAAATATTTTACAATTTATTCACGATAGCGGTGAGTATGAATGGAGACGTTGACAATCTGACTTGTAATAATAATTTTTTTCCGTTTCATATTAAATTCTTTTAGAAGTTCTTTTTTTTTAATATATTAAACTCAGATAAAAAAATTTTCTATTTACCTGCTACTAATTCTTAAAAGCTTTTTTGATTTTTTTTTCTGTCAACAAACATTTTGTATGATTTTTTTCTTTGGATATTAAATCAAGTATTTTACATATTTAGAAAATAAAGTAAATAAAAACTTAATTTTTAATTAATTTTTGATATTTTTGAGTATTTGTTTAGTTAAAAACTGGCCATCATCCATTTGTTAAGACTGGTTTTTTGCAATAACGTGGTATTTTAGCCAAAAATTTGATGGACAAACATTTTACAAAAGGAGATAAAAAGTTCTAAGCAGAGCACAAAGCCCATGCATGGCAATTGTTGTCGGCGTCAAGGACTAAATTTACTCGCTGCTTAAATACAGCAGCTGGCTGTTGTCAATTATATGAAATTGAATTTTAAAAATTTTTTCTTCTCACCCCTTTTAAATTTTTAAGTGATATTTTTTATGATGGGGGGGGGGGGGGGGTTTTTTTTTTTTGCAAATTTAAGGAATTCAATATAAATTTATCACGATCTTGATTATGTTCCGCATAGTTGTGTGTTGTTGCAATATTAGAGGCATTTTAATTTGATTACGACCACGACAACCGTAATAAGGGCCAATGTTTAAACATGTAAAACTAACTGTGCAAATTTATTGTATGTGCGAATTGCAAAACATCAAAATACTTCACAGTGATGCCACATTATATTTTTTTCCCAAACTAAATGCATATGACTTTAGCCTGCATTGACATAAAGCGTACTCAAGAGTGGCGGCTAAGTTTACTGTCAAAATAATATTCGGTTGTTATTAACTGACTTTGGCATTAAACTTCTTATAAATTTTTGTTATTTATTGCTTTCATTTTATATAAAAAAATAAAATTTCTGTTATTTTTTCTTTATGAATTTTTTTTTTGTATAAAGAATAGGAGGTGCACATTTGATTTGTTTTATTAGTAATTCAAGGTTACTATATTTTACACTTAAATAAAAAGTATTCTTTGTTTAATACTCGTAAAAAAGGCACACAAAAATTAACAGGTGTGTGTGAATATGCAGCATTTGTGAACATATTTGTTATACAATATTTTGTATTTAACACACTTTGCACAAGCATTGCACAATAGGGCAGTATTTCTTAACAGCTGGGTATGATTGATATACATTCATATTTCGGTAAGTACATGCAAAGTGTTTCATAAATCAACATCAAGCCGAAAGTAATGATTGTGCCCAAAAAAAAATTGTGTCACGTATTTTCGAAGTTATTGCATTTAAAAAAAAAAAATTAAAATAAAAAATAAATCAAAAGTTTGACTGACAAAGTTTCTGCTGCTGTTAAAAGAAATCTTTAATTTTCTTATTTTTCTTGCGTTACTTTTTATGTCTCCATTCTGTAAATGACATTAAAAGTTCGTGCTCCAATGCCTTAAACTTTCCAGGAAAATTATATGTATTTCTTTTTTTGTCAAACCATGTACTGAAAATTATTACTGCAATAAATTTTAACAGGCCGTGGGAGAAGAAAATGTTAACAAGAAATGTTCTCCAGTGATATCAATAAAAGTATAGACGCTTTTTTTCAAATTTTAAACTGTTTTAACTGGATTATTTTTGACAGCGAAAAATATTTAATACCGTATGAATTAAATTTAATTTATCAATCCTACTTGGCTTTGTTCTTGTGTAAAGTAAAAAAGTTAAACAGTTTGACCATTCAAAAAGGGCTTTTGGCGATTTTGAATGATTTTTATACCCTACTGTAATGTGGCAACACCTCTAGAGGTCACAAAACAATAAAAACAGGGAAATTTGCAATTCCCAGCTGTGGAAAAATTGGAACTTTTGGCAAGGCACAGAATCAATATTGATGTCAAGCAAAGAGAAAACAAAGATCACAACTACAAAAGAATCAATTATTTGACCGGGTCGAATCTTAAATACCCTACAAATATTTAAAACTCAATTTTTATTGTTTTATATCAAAGAGCACAAAAAGGGACGGAAATAAATTAAAAATATTTAACCTGCCGGGTCAAAGTTACTCTAATGTTGAGTTCTTTTCTAAAAAAGAATGCTACATATATTCCACTTTTTAATAAACAATGGCAATATTATGACATTTGGAAATAGTGAATTTTTTACAAATCAATGTACCATCACTTGCGAAAAATAATTTTTATTTTAAAAATGCGCCCAATTGTAGTCTTTTAGGAAAACAGTGATAAAATGTTACATTATTTTCAGAAAAGAAATCACCATAAGACAATTCTGTGCCCCAATTTTAAAACTCTAATTTGACAAGGTCGCTCTGGGAAGGGCCGTAGACGAGATAAATCATCCTTGTCTTAAAAATGTAAAAAGTAAATTTCTGGAGCAACAGAAAGTAGAAATATTTTTTTATTGATAGGGCATTTTAGGCTCAAAGAGGGGTGCAGGGTTAGGGCAGGGAAAGATCAGAGAACATTATAGCTTTTGCGATACTCAAAAATCCCATTTTTAAGGAATACAATATGTTATAATATTTGCACTATTTTTCCAGGTAATATGTTACTTCAAAGCCCACTAAAAGGGGCGGGGTGCAAAAAATTGCTTTTTTTCTGAATTTTTGTTCAACGCTTTGGACCTTATTTGATATAAAAAAATTACAAAATGACTTTAAAAATTATGTTTTTTTAGGGGTTGGTTTAGTTCTTCTTAGGGGAACTTTTTTCCCTGTGGTCCGATTCATTTCATGTATTTACGAACTTGACCTGTGCTATCCTTCAAAATTTTTCTATATCGAGTTTTAAGGGCCTGGCTCTTTTCGTTTGGACTATATCGTGATTTCCACACACGGACAGATGAAGACGGCTGGATTTTCTTAGATTTCATCACAAATCAAGAATATATATTCTTTATGAGGCCTTAGAGGGATATTTCTCAGCGTTACGGAGGGAATGACAAAGTGAATGTAAAAAATGAATATAAAAATGCTAAAACTACATTTCAAGATTTTTTTTACTGCTATTGTTATTTTTTATAATATATATAATAATTATTAAAATTCTGGGAGTGCTCTTTTCTGATATCTGCGCAAGGAGGTCAATTTTTGTGATTTTGTACCTCCCCTTTGCAACAACTCATTAAACAATTAAGTCATTAAATGCGCTTTTTTTCGCCAATGTTTAAAATTTTTGTGAGAAAATTTGTTGTTCTTTTTTTTTCAAATTAGGGTCAACTGTTGCTGTATGAGAACGAGTTGATTTTGTCGTCAATTTGACAAGACCTTGTTGACTCAAAAATATGGAAAACAATTTGTGTCTGTGCTGCCTACAACCGAGACCAAAACCAGCAAAACAGGGAAATGAGTAATTACTGGCAGTACGATGTCATAGATGTACACACATACAGACACACATACTACTTAAATATTTATGTATATGACAGATGGCCATCGATGACTGTTTTTGAATTTTTTTTATTATTTAATTCCCCCAAAAAAATAAAAAATAAATAAATGAAATAAAATGATTGCGTGCAGACAAAGTGGCGTCCAAACTAAACAAGAGAGGCAAAAAAAAAAAAAAACAGCAAATTTCCCCCAAAGCAAAAAGGCGCAGTGACAAAAAGAAATTTCTAAGCAAATATTTAATGAGACAAATTGTAGCACAACAAGAAAGTAAATTTTAAAAAATATGCCACCATAAAGATACTCGTAGTAAAATTTCAAGTCAATCAATTTTTTTATTTATGCATTCGTACAGTCGTACAAATTATTAGCCAGGCGGGCGGGCGGCAGTCAGTCAATCACTCGTTCTGCTTTAACTATTTACAGAAACAAAAGCAAAAATTACAAATTACGAGTGCTCGTGCATAAAAAATAATATCAAGCAGCAAGATGCCGCTCATCTTTTTTTTCAGAGAAAATATATTTTTATGAATTTTGTTTTTCAAGTTTAGGCTGTTTGATTTAACTTTTTTTTAAATATTTATTTTGTTTTTAATCCGGTCTTTCTCAGTTGACCACACATCAATAGACACCTTTGTTTGCCTTTATGTAAAATTGTTAGCACCTTTAAAATTCACTTGAAATCTCTAACAATTTTTGTTTATTATTATTATTTCTTTTTTTAAAGATATTTATCAAACATATGGGGCACTCCACATGAAATACACAAGTAATGTAATAATTGTGTTTAAAAAGGAAAAGTTTAACCTAAATCAAGCACATAATTTTAAAGGGTTTTTTTGACTACATTTTCATAAAACCATTCAATTGAAAATTGTTGATTTCAAATTTTTTTTTTTATTTTTTTTAAATGTTATTTTTTATTTTATACGGAAATTATTTTTATTTGCTGTTTTTTATTTAATTTCTTGTAAATTTATTTGTATTGACCAAGGCGAATTCATACAAGGTGAACTCACTTATGCAACTCTGTGTAAAATTTATTGAACTGTCAAATGAAATACTTTGGAAAAAACAATGGCCGCACACAAAAAAGAAAAACTAGAAGAACACTTTGACAGTTCAATAATTTTTCCTTGGTAACAGCTGATCACCAATTTCTGAACTAAGGCCACCTGGTATGAATTCGCCTTGGTATTGACCTTATTAGTTTATTAAAATATTAAATATTGACCTCATTAATTTATTAAAATATTAATTAAGTTTGTGGTAGTTTTTTTACAAAATTCTTTAATTTAAATTTAAATAAAATTTATAAGCTAATTGTTCAAATATTTGTTTTAAATTCAGAAAGACATGATAAATACTCCAAGACAAAAACCAAAGCCAATACCAGTATTTAATTATTCAATTTACACAGCAGAGCAGAACACATGTTTTCGAAAGCCGCTACACTTTCAGCATCAGTACTAATATTTGTATTTTGTTTGTCACCAATTATTACATGAACCACCAGTTTTTATTTATACAAATTTTATTAGGAAATTGCATACGAGAAGTGTTTCAAACCGATGCTAACACACTTTTATTTAATGCCCGTGTTGCCGTTTCATTTCCCAGTTTTTTTTTTAAGTTTTTTTTTATAATTTTTATTCGATATTTCGTAAACAGCTTCAGGAAATAAAAATTATTAAAATTTTGTTATTAATATCTTTTTAAAATTTTTTTTATATAAAGGGTCCGCCATCTAACGTTTTTTTTTTCTCAACTGGTACTTATTTCGTGAATGGTAACACTTAGCTCATATCTGATTTGACAGATAATTAGTTTTTTCCTTCCGCTGAACGAATATGGTTGCGTATACGTTACGTTTTCGCTTCGCTAAGTGGGCCTGCGATCGACTTACAGAAGATGACGATTTTGCAAAAAAAAAATAGTCTTTTCAGATGAAGCTCATTTTGATCTTGGCGGGTATCGACTAAAAATTAAAGAATTTTATAAAAAAAAAACGACCAAAAGCTTAATTAGTATTATAATATCTATTTTCTTATTGCTTTTTTTTGCAGAAATAATTATATTTCGTATTTGATTTTATATTTGTAAACAATAAATATTTTTAAAAGAAGTCAATTCGTCGTGAATGAAAAAATTAAGGCAGAAGTACAAAGTACTGCCATTCACTTGAAATTGATAAAATGAAATGTGACCATACCTGGGAGCTTGTATGTAGAAATTGATTGCAATGCAACTTTTACGGGGAAAAAAACTTTTAAGTAAAATTAAATGGACTTTAATTACGCATCATTTCAAATTCTACAAGGTGGGCCAAAGGAAATCACCCTATTGGCAGAAGCTCTTATTTTTGCAAATGGCGGCCAATGTCAAATCTGCTTCGACATTTAGGAACTAGACAGATGTAGAATACAAGAGAACAAGACATGGAGCAATACACACCCCATCCTCAAGTGGACGATTTTTCGACCAAAATTATAATGGGCGATGAGGCTCATTTCCACCTCAGCGGGTACGTGAATAAGCAAAACTATCGCTTCTGGGGCACCGAAAATTCACGAAGAGCCATTACGCCCGCTCAAAGTGACTGCATGATGCGCTGCTCACGCTGGAGGAGTCATCGGATGACTTCTTTTGCCCCACCTTGTATCAATGATGGCCACGTACTGAATAACAAATTCAATTAAGATTAATATTTAGATTAAGATCCTTAACGTGTTATATTCCGAGACATGATAAATATTCAAGAGAAAATCATAATGATCAGCAGAACAGCTGGGTTTTCGAAAGTCGCTAAGTATTCATCATCAGTACTTAAAATATATTAAATAATTAATTTCATACCTTGAGCGCATTTTAAATTTTAGCGCAAGTTGAAATTTAAAATATTTATGTTATAATTTTAATTTATTGCTGTACAAGAGGTATTTAATTTTTTATAAAAATGAACATAAAATAGCCATTAATTGAAGAGTTACAGTCTTAACATGTTTTTCTTAAAATGCTATTGTAAATCTCTGAACACACCAGAGATAAAAAAATAAAATTGACTGCCACGAGTTTAGATGCGTGAAACTGAACTTTTTAAATTTTGACTTATTTTTGATTTTCGATTTTAATTTTCCGTTTTTGTATACATATTCAGAGATTCACTGTGCTAATAGAATTGGTTATTCCGCCATTTGCGAGGGAAATTTTCACATCATTTGCAAGAAAGAATAAAAAAGGCTGATACAAAGTCGATTTAGGCAGTAAATTGTTGCTCATACTGGTCACCACTTTTATCTAAATAGAAGTGATGAACACACCTTATATTTCATATGCAAGGATTTACAAGATTATTCATAAGTATTCGCTATAAGAATGTTTAAATACACGAACATGATTCAAGAAAAAAAAGATTTAAGAAATAACTATTTCACAATAAAATAAACCACAAGAACATTAACAATTACTGAGAAAAAAAATTATAGAAAATTACATGCAATTTTATAATTTACGATCTGACATTTTACATTAAAATGTCCATTTACTGTCAGAAAAAGGCCAATACAAAATAAAATAATGGGATAATTTCATTTTGCTCAATTACGACTAATTCTTTGACATATTGAAGAAAATAATTTCTATTCTATCTTTTAATGTTTCAGACCATCGATGCCTTCGTTGAAAAATTATAAAGGCAAACTGCGTAAGGACTTCTTTGGCGATACAGCGGGTCTAATAGGAGTGTAAGTAAACACACAAAACAACACAACAGATTAAAGAATATATTAAAATTTAATTTTCTTAAAGACATGGCAAAAATTGGGAGTTATTTCGGCAGGAAGTACAACAAATTTTATTACAACCCCAAACGGCTAAGAAATATATTCCGCCATTGAATGAGATTGCCACAGAGTTTATGCAAAGGATACATGAAATGCGTGATGAAAATGAAGAATTACCTGATAATTTTTTGCATGAATTGTATAAATGGGCTTTGGAGTGTGAGTTAACAAATAGGACGGTTTTATTTTAAGCAACACAAAAATTTCTGCTTTTTATTTGTCATAAAAATATTTCATTAATGTTTCTCTCTCTCTCTCTGTGTGTGTCTGTCCGTCTTCTTTTTAGCTGTGGGTAGAGTTTCTTTGGACACTAGATTGGGTTGCTTGTCCCCCGAGGGCACTGAAGATTCACAAAAGATTATAGACTGTATAAATACCTTCTTTTGGGCTGTACCTGAATTAGAATTGAGAATGCCTTTATGGCGATTTTATCCAACAAAAGCTTATAGAAGCTTTAATAAGGCTCTGGATGATTTTACACAGTGAGTACAAACAAGTGCTGAATATTAAAATTGAATGGCGTTTTGTAAAGAAAACACACAAGACTATTTTATTTAATACACTTATATTTAAAAATCTAAATTTATTAATATATATTTTAAATTCAAATTGCGTACAAAGTTTCTATTTTTTTTATTTAATCTCTCTTTTCTATTAGAATCTGTATGAAAAATATAAGTCGCACTATGGATGCTGCTGACAATTGTAGCATTAAACGGTCGGAAGCGGATATTAGTATTGTGGAGAGAATTGTGCGGAAAACGGGAAATCGTAAATTGGCAGCCATATTGGCTTTGGATTTGTTTTTAGTAGGAGTAGATACGGTAAGGAAATTTGCAGGGAAACTCATATTAATTTAAAAATAGCGAAAGAAACTAAAATAAACATATTTCTATCCTTTTTTAATAGACTTCAGTGGCAGCTTCCTCAACTATCTATCAATTGGCTAAAAATCCTCGAAAACAGGCAAAACTTTTTGCCGAATTACAGCGCGTTTTTCCCACACCTGAGGCTGAAATTAATCAAAATGCCCTCGAACAAATACCATATTTGCGGGCTTGTGTCAAGGAAACTTTAAGGTAAATTTAATGTAAATTACTTTTATGCAACAGCGAAAAATAGAGAATGAATTTAATTTTTCTAGAATGTATCCGGTGGTCATTGCAAATGGCCGCAATTTGCAGTCAGATGCTGTAATCAATGGATATCACATACCAAAAGGTGTAAGTATGAGTAATTAATTAATCATCCCTATTGTGAATGATATGTGAAATTTTTGTTCCCACGAAATTTTTATTACCTAGGAAGGGAAATTGACTCATGGTGAATTTCATGGGAATGTTTATGCATGCTATCAGTGCACAATGAATGGAAAAAAGGAAGAAGATTATATAAATACGGAATAAGAATATTAAATGCTTATAGATGAATCAACACTTTGAGGTCTACAATAGTAAAATAAGATTGCGATATAATATATGTAATTTGTCATATAAATCAATATTGGAAGAGTTGTATAAGTCCTCTACCGAATATCAATTCATAGTACGCGCTAAATAATAAGATATTTATTTACTTTGGTGCTTCTCTTCCCAGCCGGGTTTTGTCTAAACAGTTCTCCTTTACACAATCACATGAAGATTTGGTTTTCCATTTTAAAATAAATTACTCAATCTTAAAGCGTTCTAAAATTTCAAATCCTATGGTTTTGCTTGTGTAATTCTTAATTAATTTTTGGGAGTTTATGCATAAGCTGAGAGGTTTTGTTATTATGGAATTTGATGATTGGTTGATTTGGTGTAAGAGCCAAAGAAATGCAGACATAATGACATACGAGTACAAGAAGTTATCTGATGACTCCTCCAGCGTGAACAGCGCACCATGCAGTCACTTTGAGCGGGTGTAATGGCTCCTCGTGCATCATTCGTGAATTTTCGGTGCCCCAGAAGCGATAGTTTTGCTTGTTCACGTACCCACTGAGGTGAAAATGAGCCTCATCGCCCATTATTATTTTGGCCGAAATATCGTTCCCTTGAGAATGGGGAGTGTATCGCTCCTTGGCTTGTACACATGTATTCTACATCTGTCTAGTTCACAAATGTCAAAACAGATTTGACATAGGCCGCCATTTGCAAAAAATAAGAGCATCTTCCAATAGGGTGATTTCTTTTTGGCCCACCTTCTACTTGACCACATAACAAACAAAAAGCACTAAATTAGTCAATTTTATACAATTTCCCAGAGAAAACAAAGTGAACAAACTAATGGAAGAAAGTGGAAAACAGCTTCAAAAAAAATCATTCACAATAAACGGAATTTTTTTTAAGGGAAATATTTCAGTGCATGTTAGTTCCCATTGAATTATATATTAAAAATATGTTATACAATTCAATGGCAAAATTATTCGCTATAGCAGTTTTTCCAAAAGATTATCATCAGGGAACCTTCGGCCAAAATTATTTTAGAAAAACTCGAGATGTTGTTTTGAACTTGTTCTCAATAGATGAAGAAATTAAAAAAAAATTAAAACATAAAATATTATCCTTGAATTGGGAATAATGTAATTTCCCCACTAACGGTAATTTGGGTTTATAAATAGACTGTTATCGGTAATGTGACATCTTTGATTCACAATAATTAATAATAATTTCCCCACTAACGGTGATTTGGGTTTATAAATAGACTGTTTTCGTTAATGTGAGATCTTTGATTCAAAATAATCAATAATCATTTCCCCACTAACGGTAATTTGGGTTTATAAATAGACTGTTTTCGGTAATGTGACATCTTTGATTCACAATAATCAATAATAATTAACCCACTAACGGTAATTTGGGTTTATAAATAGACAGTTTTCGTTAATGTGAGATCTTTGATTCACAATAATCAATAATAATTTTTTTCTTTCTTAAATATGACATTTTTAAGAGCGTTTTTAGTCTAATTTTTTTAGGAATAGCTGATATATAATTTATTTTAAAAAATTTAATGTTTAATGGCTTTTAAAAAATTTTTTAAACCGCGTCTACATATAAGCAGTTTTGCAAGAGATTCCGCAGTCACTAGAATCACAAGCAGATATTTTGTAGTTATCCATTAGAATGAGTATAAAATCGATCTAAAAACCAGTGATCACTGCATGCATTTTTTTTTAAATTTATTGACTCTTTAATTGCTCTTTGTTTTTTTCATACAAATATCCTTCTTTTACAATTTTGTTCATCTCTATATTGTGTATTTTCCTTAGACTCATGTAATTTTCCCCCACTTGGTGGTATCAAATGATCCCGCATACTTTCCCGAGCCAAAACTCTTTTTGCCCGAACGATGGCTCAAGCAAGGCGGTAAGTAATTTATCTCTACTCTTTTTAATATGTATTAATTTACTTGTATTAATTTACTATGTATTAATTTACTTGTCAATATATCCCCACAATCATGGCAACTATTTAAATGAGATCACTGTTAAACCGTGTTCATGAAAAGTTGTCAGCAACATCACCAGCAAGCAATTGCAACTCAATTTGCTAAAAACTGCATGCATGATGTTGTTGTGATGTTGCGTATGAAGAGATACTTTTTGCCCCCCCCAAAAATCATTATTAACAATTTGCTCAGCAATGGGAACACATAAACAACTGCAAATATGAAAATGTTTTTCTTTTTCTTTTTGTTCCCCATTTTAATGATAGATGGTAGCCAAGCAGAAAGGACTACAACAGATATGGAATCATGTCCACATGCTGGTCACAAAATACATCCCTTTGTCAGTTTACCATTTGGCTTTGGGCGTCGCATGTGTGTTGGACGTCGCTTTGCGGAAATTGAATTACATACGTTGTTGGCCAAGGTAAATAATGTCACTTTGTTCGGGCGACATGCCTTGGCATCATAAATAATTAAAAAGTTCTCTGTACTCTGCACTTTTTCCATTAAATATTCCAACAGCAGGGAGAAAAAACAAGAATATTTTTGAAACAGGTTGTTAGTCCTGTAGTTGCTGAAGATTTTATAAATTTGCCAAAACAGAAAACAAGTAAATGAAAAATATATTTGCTTTCTTCCTCCATTGCAGATATTTCGTAAATATAGAGTCGAATACAATCACGGTGAATTGGTTTACAAAGTCAACTCAACCTACATACCAGAATCACCTTTAAATTTTAAATTGACTTTAAGGGAGAGTTGAATTCAATTGGTTGCCAGCAGAGGAGGAGCTGAGCCGTTGACACAAGTGCATTCAAAACAGAAGCAGTTGTATATAAACATTTAGTTTGTAAATAAGATTTAAGTTTAAATTACAAAATTTTTTTTTATAGCTCTGCTAAAGATGTGTTCATTGAAAAATAAACATAAAATAAAATCGGTATTTTGTGTTTTAAACTTTTTCCCACAGTTTGAATTTGAAGTGTGCAGAAATACCCCGCCTGTCTTATATGCTTCAATGATTATTAACTCACACACACACACACATATTGCATCTTTACTTAAGCCCTTGAAATTGATTAATATTTTACCGAAAATTCCATTTCCTTCATTTGTTTATATGAAAGTTATAAAATATGAATAAAAGTGGAAAAAAGACTTGAAATACTTACTATTTAGCTGAATCATTTAGTTGATATTCGTTGCTACGCGAGAAGCACTCTTGAACACCAGCATCCTGCCATAATCGTTTCATGGCAGCTAAAAGTTCCTCTGAAAAAGGTTCAGTGTCATGCATACGTGAACACACATCGAATACCATTTTCGAATCATTCTACAAACAGAATATAAAAAGAGAAACAAACACATCAGCGTTATTAGCACTGCAAATGGAAAAATAATATGCAAAATAATACACACGGTAATAATATTCAACCAATATGATATGAAACTGCGAGGGTTATACGAGAAGTTATATACAAAATTGTAGTTTTTTGAAATAAGTAAATTTTAGCACAAAATATATCCGTTTTTTTAAATAAAATATATTTTTCAAAGTCATATTTATCATAAACAATCAACAAATTGTTTTGTTACAAAAATGAAAATCTGTCACAAAGTCAATTGTGTCAAGCACATGTCCCTAGGTCAGAACTGACACAAATAATAACCTCTTGCATACAATATGTAATTTTTGTCACAATTTTTGACAGCAAATTGTTAATCAAGAAGTTATTCATGTCACAAAGTAAGTTTTGTCACATATGTACTCAACTTTACAAAAAATAATTTGCTCAAGTCACTTTCATATCTCAAAGATAAACACAAACAATTATTTTTATACTCTTGATAAATAAACCAAATGTGTCACAAACAGTCACATATGTCAGTTAAAACATCTCGACTCATGTTTTTTTAAATAAGTTATTTATGTCAAGCAAGTGTTGTCACATAGGTAGTTAAAAAAAGTCAATGTTAGCAAGCACAAAATTACAACAATTATTGTTTAAAAAAAATTTAAAAAAAAAATGAAGTGTCCCAAACTCATACATATATTTTTCAAAATCTACTCGCCTTCAATTTTGTTACATAAGTGGTTAAAGAAGAAATATAATATCTTGTTCAAGTCACTTTTACAGTTCAAAGTCACAGTTCTGGCACAAACAATTATTTGCGCAAAGAAAAATACTTCTGAAAAATAAACCAAAATTGTCACAAACAGTCACATATGTGAAAATAAGTTAAAACATCTCGCATTATTTTTTTTTATAATAAATTATTTATATCACCAGGTCACACGTGTCAAAGAAATTTTTTTTGCCACAAAAATTACAACAAAAATTTATTAAAACAATTACAAAAAAGAAATCAAGTGTCACAAACTTATATGTTGTTCAAAATCTAACCCGCCTTCAATTTTGTTACATAAGTATTTTAAAAGTCACTTTTATAATTCAAAGTCTGTTCTGGGACAAACAATTATTGGGTAAAAACAAAATAAAAACGTTTGCAAAATAAATCATATCTGTGACAAACTGACATGTCAAACTGACATGTCAAATAAGACAATTGTCACAAATTAACTTTGTTTTTTAACTTTAACCGATTTATGTTCCAAACTCATATCTTCACATATTTCAGATTTTTTTTATAATTAGCTCAAGCCCCTTTTATAGAACAGAATCAGTTCTGTCACAAACACTTATTGCGCATTTTTCTTAATTAATAAAATTTTGAATTTTTTTTCTCAAACAATTACTGTGTAAATGAAAAACTTTTTTAAACAAATTATGTGATCAAAAATGCTAAAGAAATATATAAAAACAAAAAATTCTACAAAACGACCTTATGCAAAAATAATATAAAATACAAGTAATAAATTCAGTATTGACGTATTTGTCACATTTGTCGGAAAGTGTAAGTGATGGCACAAAATAAACTTCATCTGTCAAAAAGTCAAAACAACAACAACACAGTTTAAATGCAAGACACTTTCATGGTCACAAACCAATAACAAAACATTGTTTATTTCACTATTATAGTACTTCTGTGACGCAAAAAGAATTTTTTTTCATAAAAACATTTTATCTTTTTTATAAATGAAATTTATTTGTTGGTGGTTGAGCAATGTCTATATGCATTTCATTAGTGCTTTACCAAATCGTCAGTAGACTTTAACCACAGTTTTGAAAAGTTAAAAACCTCTTATCTTATGCATATACTTCCGAAAACCATCTGAGAATTCACAACTTGTAAATTACAAACTATTTTCAAAAATAACAACAGAACAAGAACATAGGCTTGCAACTCATACAAAACTAAACCAACAAATAAAGTATGTTCGATACGAATCTATTTTATTTGTTGGTTTAGTTTTGTATGAGTTGCAAGCCTATGTTCTTGTTCATACTTTATTTGTTGGTTTAGTTTTGTATGAGTTGCAAGCCTATGTTCTTGTTCTGTTGTTATTTTTGAAAATAGTTTGTAATTTACAAGTTGTGAATTCTCAGATGGTTTTCGGAAGTATATGCATAATTGCTTAACCACCAACAAATAAATTTCATTTATACATTAGTATTGTGACAACAATGTGTTAAATAAAAAAACTTCATAACAGTTTTATCTTTTTTGGTCAAATACTGTAAACAACATTAAAAGTTGTAATTCCAAATAACCCTCGCATGTTTATTCGTACGACTTACATGTTTGCAGTTTTGTAGTTTTTTTGGCTGAAAATGTTCGCATTTATGGTTGTTGATTTACTTACCTCTCTTTCGTTATTACTAAACTGAATACTAAGATTTGGCATTGCTCTAAGAATTGCAACTAATGATTGTATTGTGTTGCTATAAACAACCGGTCTATATTGTTTGAAATCTTCAGGAGTAAATCCACTTTCGTGTATAATTTTCATTTGTTTAACAATTGTACTTTTGCCTGATTCACCAGCACCTGGAATGCAAATTAAAGAGAAAATATATTAGTTGATAAATTTTATTTAAATAATTTATTGTTTTAAAAAATATGAAAGAAATGAAACTAAATTTTACTTTTTTAGCAGTTACAAAAATTTACTTATAAATCAGACATAATACTTCATATGATATGTAATTTTTTTTACCTAATTGTGTTTATCACGTTGGGTAAAATGAATTTGTATGAAAACAAAAAAAAAATATTGAAAATTTAATGGAGTCATCCCTGTAACCTATACTATTTATATGAAAAAAAACTCCCTATGCTTCTGACTTGCTATTGTGAATGTCTCCCATTTACCGCCAAATCAAACCCATATGGCATCACCAATATTTACTCCAGCGAATTATTCCTATAAAATACATTCACAATAAGTGTCGATGGGAACAAAAAGGTAACAATATTAGCAATATTGAACTTTAATAATATTATGTTGTTTTTTTTTTTTATTCCAAAAGTGTTGATTGATAGAATATTAAAGAGATTGTGATATTGCATGCATTCACTATTTTATAACAGAGTAAAGTTGGAATATTTTCCACCATTATATTAGAAATAAGTTATTTGTAGCTACAAGTATGTAGGTGTTTTACTGCGTAATACGATTCGAATAGAAAACTGATCGAAACTGTATGCAATTAACATAGTAATTTGAAAGCATTTTCTTTCGAATCGAATTACGCCGTAGACCTAAAGTATTCCCATATTTTTGTGTAGTTAAACAATGAAAGCTTTTAAATAATTAATCTTAAATACCTCAGTGAGGTAATTAGGCAAATATGTGTCAATGTATGGAAAGTAGTTAAAAAAAACACTATCAACTTTATTTGGAACATAGTCATCTATAGCACACACAGATAAAAAGCAAGCAAAGACAAAAACCTCAATCAATAAATGAAAAAGCAAAAAAAAACCTCGATGTCGTATATCAGTGAGGCAAAATTTAAGGAAATTTTGTTTACAGATTTTAATATTTCAAGTCACTACCCGAATTAGGTAATTAGGTCACTGGCAATTACACATTTACTTGTGTTTGAAAAGGAAGAAAAAACTTGTGAGTGCTGTTGGCTGAATTTGTAGAACACGAGACTATGAAGCCGAGGGTCGTGAGTTCGAGCCCGCGCTGAGTCATGAAATATTGTGTTAAATTCTTCTGAACAACATTAGTGCGTGGTTGTGTTAGTTGTTGCCAGCCTGTTTCAATGATGAAGGCATAGTCACTGATCACTGAACATAATTGGCAGCGACTGACACTATCAAGTACTAAAAAGCAGAGTAACAGCACCCACCTTCGTCGGCCCTGTAGCAAAAATTAGCCGGCAAAGTCAAAAAGGTTGAAATAGCTACAAAAACAACTGTCTATCTTCTCATCTTTCCTAATCTGTCCCCTCAATACTATCCCATCGTTTTCAGTTCCGGCGCAATGCATTGCATATATAGGGGTCATCCCCTGAATGCTGGTCCAAGATAAAAAAAAAAATAAGGCAGAAATCTATGTATTGAATCACAAATTTTGTCTAACGACAAACTATTAAAAATAAAACAAAACAGAAATTTATGTATGTGTGATACATATCAGACAGACTTGACTCATTAGTTAGACAACAAAGTCTGTATTCCCCAGCGAAATTAATTAAAAAGTTTCAATAACAAGAAAACTAATTTGTAATATGTCTAGGTTGTTTTACGCACTGCAGTTAAATTCCCAGGAAATTTTTTTCTTCTGTGTTATTATCTATTATTTTTTAATTACTTGCAAGGAACTTGAAGGACTATTACTTATTGACATTTAACTTCGAAACATATTTAAGCCTTTATATTCTTGAAACACATTTCAGTTATTAATTTCATTATTTATAACATAACACTCATTGAAATAAACTTAAAAATGTGTTGGATTTGTTTTTTCTATTTATGATGTTGCTATTGATAAATTTCTTTCAGCCTAAACAAATTGTTTTCTTCTGATGTGTTTAGTACCCTAATGGTTTCTTAAAGTGCAAAACACTTAATACATGTGCATACATGTATGTATTCATGTATGTGTGTAAAAATGTGTGTTATAAATACAAAAAACTTATGCACTAGCCTACAAACTATAAACAGAAAATTTTTCAACAGCAAAGAAAAAAAAACTAAATAAATCTTAAGTAGAAATCAGTGTTGTGAATAATAAACAGAGAAAAGTAAAAAAAAAAAAAAAAAAAAAAAAAAAAACATACGAGTACTCGTATGCACTTGTTTGTAATACTTGGATGCATCGTATCCATCATCTTGCATCTTGTAAATAAATACAACAAAAGCGCCATAAATCGCTGGAAAACTGCATGCCGAACACACATGCACACAGTTGCACTAAATTCGTTGCTCTATCATTTACGCCTTGTTTTACTGTGCAAGAATAAAACATACACACCCACACACACAATAATCCTCTCATTTCCCTCCCCATATTTCACAAATTTTTGTGTTTGAAATAGTTTGTGATGGAAGTGTTTCTGAAAAAAACCCATGAATATTCAACAGAAATTGTGGCAAATCATTAAGAAAAATTTTTTGTTTAAATTTAAATAATTTTATTAAACACAAATTTAGGCTAAATAAACAGGACGACTTTAAAGCATCTTAAAAAGGATTAAAGTTGTTTCTTTATTATTATTTTTATAAAATAGGGTATAAGGAATAGTTTAAAGAAGTCTAGACAGATATGCTTACTATTACGTTATTAATAAAACCTTTAAAAAATCTAGCAGTTAATTTTATATAAAAGATTACCAAACAATTCATTTTATTCACCTCTATCGTGAATAATAAGTGGAATTTTTGTTCACGTGAAAATTTTATTCCACTCGAAGGAAAAAATGGTAACGTGAATCTCTCGTGGGAAATTATTCCCGCTATCAGTTCTCAGTGAATGTGAGTGAAAAAGAGAACAAACTGAAAACAACAAGAAAAATCAAAGAAATTTCTGTTGAAAAATTTACGTTTATGTAACAATTAAAAAAATTTAAAAAAAAGTAACTAAATATTTAGTAGTAAAATAATTTGTATACATTTTGGAAACCGAACAAAACAAATTAAAAATATTCTTAATCGTTTGAATTGGAGCAACAAGTTTTACAAAGACGCAGGCAATTGATTTGTTGCAAGAAATATCAGTTTGTGTCTTATTAACGGATCTTGGCCCTAAAATAAAATTTATAAACTCTGACATTCGAATTATAAAGGAAAATACTTACATTTTCTACTCTATTCCCCACCAAACACTAAATGAACAAATTAAAGGGAAAAGTGAAAAACTTGCGGGAAAAAAATTCATTCACCATAAGGGGAATTTAATTTTAGCATGAAATCATTCACGAGGAATTTTAGCAAGAAATCTTTCACGAGGAATTTTAGCATGAAATCATTCACAAGGAATTTTAGCATGAAACCATTCACAAGGAATTTTAGCATGAAATCATTCACGATGAAGTTTTTCATGGTTGCAATTTTAGGGAAAATGGAAAAATTTCGAGGAAAAAATTATACATGATAGGGGTGATTATTTTGAACCAGATAATGTTGGCAACATGATAAACCTCATAATCGCATTGCATCCACCCGGTGCTAGGACCACAGTGGGGTCAGGCCGCAAGTAACCACTATAATCTGTAGCACATCTTTATGAATAGACTGTTTGACAACTTAATTTCATGTTTTTAAAAATTGATATTGAAACCATACCTGGGAGTAGTAAATCATTTTCCGTTAATTATTTAAAATTGTTCAATATGCAGTGCAACTGTATTATAATTTTAATATTTATTCTATTCTATTTTACTTATTATTTCTACTTAATTTCTAAACATAAGCAACTCCCATTTGTGGTCACATGTTATCAATCTCATGTGAATGACAGTTTGAATTGTGCATGTTTTCATTCACCACCAAATTTTCACCACATTGATATTTGCCATTCACAATCCGAATGAGTTTGTCAATAAACTGACACTTGACATTGAGGAGGAAGCTTTGCCAATTGGGCAAATAATTAATTTGAAAAATCTGTTACCGAAATTCATTAGCGAACCATAATACAGCCTAGTGACCTGCCAATAAAACTATCCATGTCACTCGCAGTATATAAAAATTGGCTCTGTCAAAAGCCACAATATTAAAATTCAAAGCGACGTGCAACAAGGTTAAGCACATTTAAGTTTTTCCGTCATTTACCTACTAAAAATAACTGAAAAATAATTTTCCACTCTTCAGCATGTTTGTTTTATTGTTTAAACAATTATTATTTACAATGGCTTCAATTATTATTATTCCCCCATGTTTATATTTAAAACAGAAAAGAGAAAAAAACACACAATTAAAAAGAAATGTTATAAATTCTGATTAAATTATTTGTTTATAGAATAAGAAGAAGAAAATATGTTTGTGAGAGCAAGAAAATGACTTCATTTCTTGATTTTTTTTTTCTATTTAAAATAAATATTATTATTTTCTGATGTTAACGCCGGGCGTAAAACGGCATCATCTCTTTCTCAAATTAATGTGATAAAATCAACAAAAAATAAACAGAAGACTTTGTGTTTTAGTCAGTAAATATTTTGAAAAGATACGGCTGATTATGTGGGCAGAAGGAGATGTACGCAAGATGTGTAAAATGTAACCTTTGAAAGATGTTAAGTTTTGCACTTCAAATTTACTCAGGGCTGGCATTTGATTTTTTTGCAAGTTTTCTTTATTTTATTTTTTTACTTTTTATTTTTATTTATTTATTTTTTTTGTAGATTCTAAGCAATTGATAATGATAATGATTTTAAGCGCTAACAATCAATTCGTTGTTGAGTGTTTTTATTTCAAATTCTTTGGTAGATTTTTTAAAATAAAAATCAGCTGGAGCTGGCTAGTTTTGTGGCAGCTAGTTAATTTATGGGCAAGGCCCTTTTATATAAATTTTTGGGACTTTTATATAAATTTTTATGTATTTTAATTGGCATTTCCCTCGAACAGTATGAATATGGTGTTCAGACATGCATTTTTAATTGAGTCAATATCCATTTTATTGACATAATTTATTGCTGTCCGCCATACAAAATTTAGTCAATACAATTAATGTATGACAATTTCAAATAAAATTTATTCCCTAATAAAATTTGTATAAATAAAATTCATATTCCATTAATAAATTGGTGGCAAACAAAATACACATGAATACTGTTTATTATTATTTTTTGATAGGGTCATGTAGGGACAAAGGGGAGGAGCGGGTAGGACAGAGGAGTACGAGATTACGTCTCAGCTTCGTCATTAAAGCTTGAATATTTCATTTTTAAGGAATGCAGGCTTAAGTAAAACAATTTGTTAAATTTTTACACTATATTTGCATATATAATAACGCCCACTAAAGGGGGCGGGGTCCAAAAATTAATTTTTTGGACCACGTCTTTTTGACATAAAAATATATCATTTGCTTAACAAAATTACAAAAATAAATTTTAGGTTTAGTTCTTCTTAGGCGAACTTTTTTCCCTCTGGTCCGATTCAGCTCATTTTTGGGTGCGGGCCCCAAAAATTATTATTTTATGGCTCCAAGTTTGACGCGTTGGACCGTCTTTGATATAAAAATATATATCATTTGCTTAACAAAATTTAAAAAAAAAAAATTAAAAAATTGTGGTGTTTTTTAAAGGTTGGTTTAGTTTTTCTTAGGGGAACTTTTTTCCCTCTGGCCTTATTCAGTCCATTTACGAACTTGACAAGATATATTTATACCAAATTTCAAGAGTCTGGCTCTCTTCGTTTAGACTGAATCGTAGTTTCAGCAGATTTCTTAGATTTCATCACTGATCAAGAATATATATACAGGGTGGCGCAAAAGTAATCCTCCTATAAGGAAATGGCGCAAAAATAACCTTCCGATGTTTTTTGGCTGTAATTTAAAAAAAAATGAAAAACTTTGATTCTTCTTGTGGATTATTTTTAATTGGCCTTTCAATTTTTTTACATCAAGTCGAGAATATGATGTCATGTAAATGGCCGCCGCCACAGTTGATTGTCATTTGTCGCAAAATTTATAGCATATAGCTGATAGGAGGATTATATAACTTTAAGGGGTCTCAGATGGATATTTCGCTGCGTTACAAACGGAATGACAAAGTGAATATACCCTCCAATTCTTTTTTGGAGGGTATAATAAAACATGAATGTGTATTTTATTAATCGATCATATTCAGCCTTATTGTGTTTGGCGTTTTTCGCCTTCAGATTCGACATTTTATAATAGATTAAAGAAAATTTTAGCTTTTTGTCTTTAAGCTATTACAATTTGTCGAATTTGAAGGCGTAAAACGCCAAACACAATGAGGGTGATTAACTTAATTATTAAGCTAAGAATTCTTATTCGGGCTCAAGTTCAAATCTGCAAATTTTCAATGTTTTAAAAATATGCTTTATTCATAGTTTAATAATCATATAAAAATATATTAAAAATATACCTATAACATTTTTTTTTAGAAGCTGGATCATGCTTGGTGCCGTAGCCATGGAAAAGAGCGGATATAGTCGGATATATAATTTGTGGTAGCCATTTTACTTATTATGTTAATTTGCCAGGGATTTTTTTTTTAATTTTCATATTTAGCTTTTTCTACAATGAAACGCGATTTTAACGTCAATTTTGATTTGATTTGTAATTTTTTTTAGATTAGTTGTAGTATTTTATAAGTAAACTTAGTAAACTATATCATACACTTATGTATGTATGTATGTATGTATGTATATGTTATATGTATGTATGTATGTTATATGTATGTATGTATATGTTATATGTATGTATGCATGTATGGGCAATAACTTTTGAAATATAATTGATTTGTTTGTATACAATTAATGCAAAATATACGAAAAATAATTTTTGATACAAGTAGATATATTTTTGAAATTTATAACTTGGCCCCCACATTGTTTATGAAGAGTTGAATTCTTTGTTTGTTGTACACGTCAGTTACAGTCAAAGGCATTTTAAATTAGGAAAATTACGAATACATATTTGAGTTAAAAAAGAATATAAATATATGTGTATGTAAGAGAAAAATCCATATTAAATTATTATCTTCAATACTTTTCATATGCAACGCCATTTTACATTTTGTAAAAGAAAGAAATTATACAGATACATTGTATACCGCTGGATATATTATATATAAATAGTTGTGGCAATAAGCAATAACCGCTTAAGTCGACATTTTTTTTTCTGAAGCATTTGTAATAGTGCTAAGCAACACTTGTTTAAATACTGTATGAAATTTTATTACAATCGGAATACCCGTTTAGTAACTGCAGAATTATTTAAATTTTTTTTATTATTTAATTTTTTTTTTCAAATCCCCCATTGGGGAATTACAAAAAAAAAACAATAACTATTTTATTTATTTTACAAACAAAATAAATATAACAGTGAAATTAAAACTGTTGGAGCTAAATTGAATATGTAATTGCTTTAATTACGGTGTATGTAATTGCCTTAATTAAGGTGCATGTCTGAGCTAGAACTAAAAGTACCAGGATCATGTAAGCGAATCGGCCGTTAAGGAAATTTCGAATTTTATTTTATTTTATTAAAATTTTTTTTTTTTTTTTTTTCAAGAAAGCAAATCAATAGAAAATGTTTAAGCAATAAAATTTTAATTAGTTTTTTTTTTTATAATTCACAATTTATTATTGTATTCTGATATTTTTAAGCTTAAGGTCTCTTTATTTTAGTTTAATTTTTAATTTCAATATTTCGTCACTCCTTTGTGTGACTTCTTCAGGAAATTAATTTATGAATTCCGAATTTTTATAAAGAAATAATTGGAAGATTTTATTCTCCCACAACATTTTGTAGCATCAGTACCATAAAATAAACCAAAAGAAAAGCAATAGAAATCATTTTTTCGCTATAAAAAGAAAAATTAAAGCAATAAGATTTTATTTGAAATAAAAAGCTATAAAATTAAGTAACAAAACGGAAGACGAAGTATAAGCGAAATGAAAACTTTTTAGTTTTCTTACAGTCATAAGACATTTCATTTTAAAACCGCAAAGTTCATTTACCAGGACACTAAACAAAAAGTTGTCAAGATTTTCCGAAAGAAACTTTTTAATTTAATCTAATCAAGTTTGTTGGGGAAATTGTTAAAGTTGTACATTTAACAAGACATTCGTATGCTGTTACAAAATTTAGTCTCATTAATTGAAAAGTTGTATAGAAGAATTTGCACATAATTTTGCCGAGTCCTTGCTAAAGGCTTCAATAGGATTCATGTTATTATTATTATCATTAATAACATTTTGCGTGTTATCTTATTAAGTCTGTATTAATATCGTTCACATTGTGACGCCAGTGGCTATAATATTTAATTGTGAACATCAACTGTTTGTTGTTGTTTTTTTTTTATATAAATCCAAAGCCTGTTCAAATAAAATGCCTATACAAAAACTAAATTGTTGTACCATTTACAAACGTTTGTCCACATTAATTCGTAGTAGCAAATATATGCTAAGGAATATAAAATATTTTGCTAAAGAAAAATCCTTTGAAATCATTTGAGACAAACGTAACGAATAGTCATTCGCAATTCTCTTTTAAAAGATTTACCAACAAATCTTTCTCAACAACTCTTACCAACCAGCAGACTCCAAAAATCTCACAAACACACATTAATAAATTCCAAAAGCAGTGCTGCCAACTTTTCAAATCAAGTGAAAACATCTTGCGGCCACAAAAGGAACTAAAACCCAAGTTATGAACAAGTGGTCTATTCAATACTTCATAATACCAAAAGTTATCAATTCATTTGAATTTTTTCAAAGTTTCATTCGTCGGAAAACCTGTATTTATAATTTTATATTCAACTTTTTCTTTTAAATAATGCTAAAAAAAAATTAATGATAAATAGATATTCACCACTATCATGAATAATTTTTCCCTGTTCCCTAAAATCGCAATCATGACAAAAATTCCCCGTGAATGATTTCAAGCTAAAATTAAATTCCCCTTATCGTGAATGATTTTTCTCCCGCAAGATTTTTCTCTTCCCTTTAATTTATGCACTTAGTTTTTTTTTGGTAGGGAATAGAGTAGAAAATGTAAGTACTTTCTATTATAATTCGAATATTAGAGTTTAAAAATTTTATTTTAGGAACTAGATCCATTAAAAAATGTTTCCCTTTTCCCTAAAATTGCAATCATAACAAAAATTCCCCGTGAATGATTTCATGCTAAAATTAAATTCCCCTTATTGTGAATAATTTTTTTAACGTGAGTTTTTCCCTTTAATTTATGCACTTAGAGTAGAAAATGTTAATATTTTCTATTATAATTCGAATATTAGAGTTTACAAATTGTATTTTAGGGCCAAAATCCGTTAATAAGACACTAACTGCTATTTTTTGCAACAAATCAAATGCCTGCGTCTTTGTAAAACTTGTTGCTCTAATTCTAAACATTAAAAATATTTTTAATTTGTTTTGTTCGGTTTCCAAAATTTATCCAAATTTTTCCAACTAAATATTTAGCCATACTTTTTTTAAAAAAAAATTTAAAATTATCACATAAATAAAAATTTTTCAACACAAATTTTTTTTTTCATGTTGTTTTCAGTTTCTTCTCTTTTTAACATTCACTGAGAACTGATAGCGGGAATAATTTCTCACGGGAGATTCACGATACCATTTTTGCCTTCGAGTGGTGTAAAAAATTTCACGTGAAAAAAAATTCCACTTGTTGTTATTCACGATAGGGATGATTGTCAAAAGTAACCATAACTAAATTTTCTTGCTTCAATAACAGCACAAAACACCAATAACAAAAGCACCAAATTGACAACACTGATGCAATGAAACAAACAAACAAAAGGACAAAAACCACTAAACGAGAGCAAAGAGTCGTAAAGTGATAACAACTACAACAACGGAATATGAAAAACTCACCAAGCAATAGAAGTTTTATATCCTTGGCTGCTTGAATGCCATCTTCTTTTAGATTTCGTTCAATCAAACGACTTCTGGCGGCTGCTGCCCTCTCCTCAGCACTCTGTGCGCAGCCCATGGTGCGTATTGCTTCGACACAAAACGTTTTGAAGGTCGTTTATATCGGCCACAATTGGCCGAAAACCGTAACACACGAAAAAAATTATATAAAACCTGGGGGCAAAGGAATTTATTGGATTTTTTGTTTGTCTATTTGTTTGCTTCCAGTATTTTTTTTTTTTTCAAATAATCACTTGAACTTTCGTGGAATGCTATTTATTGTGAAGGGATTTGTAAACAACTGAAGGAAAACAACTTTTAGTTGTTGCTTTTTTTTAGGGATTATTTGCCAGTTTCCTTCAGTATTTCTTGCAAGTGTTTAAATTTCCTGTTATCATATGAAATTTGTTTAATTATTTTTTATATTTTTCTGTTAAAAGTAAGAAGAATATGAATAAAAATTTTTTAAAATCCATATTTTGTTCACGTTTGAATTTTATTATTAATTATATTTAGTTTTTTAGCATTTTAAAGGCTTGTGTGTTGTATTGTTTGAATATTTGAAATAAAACGACCTTCAATAAATGAGAATCCTTAAAATAATAACTAAAGGCACAGATGTCAGTGTGAACGGTTGCAAGTTTCGTAGATCGGGCAATTTATGCCGAAATCGTGCTTTCAACATGAATTTTGAGATGCTGCGGAAGTGATTTTTTATAATTATAAAAATGCCAAATAATAATTTATTTTATATAATTTATTTTTTAATTACATTTACTTTTTTATTTTTATTAATTTATGTAGTTTTTTTAATTTTTTCCATTATACTTTTTTATTTATTTAATTTTTTTTAATTGTATTTAGTTTGTTATTATATTTAGTTTTCCATTATATTTATCTTTTTTTTATATTTACTTTTTTGCACGATTTTTTTATTTATTTTATATTAATTTTTTTCAATATATTTAATATTAAATTTTTTTCAATTTATTTTATTTTTTTATTTTTCTTTTTATTTATTTTTTATTATTATTTTTATTATTATTTATATTATTCTTTTTATTATTATTTTTATTATTATTTTGATTATTATTTTTGTTATTATTTTTATAATTATTTTTATTATTAAATTTATTACTATTTTTATTATTATTTTTATTATTATTTTTTATTATTATTTTTATTATTATTTTTTATTATTTTTATTACTATTTTTATTACTGTTTTTATTATTATTTTTATTACTATTTTTATTACTATTTTTATAAATTATTTTTTTTATTTAATTATTTTTTTTAATAAATTATTTTTTATTTATTCATTAAGCTGTTTCTTTAGGCTGTTTTATATTTTATA
Source organism: Linnaemya tessellans (assembly GCA_951800035.1). NCBI lineage: Eukaryota > Metazoa > Arthropoda > Insecta > Diptera > Tachinidae > Linnaemya > Linnaemya tessellans. The sequence continues at coordinate 114,506,057 of OX637534.1, read as the reverse complement.
ATTTTATATTTTTTAATAAATTAGTGTATTTTATTTATTTTCATTAATCTAATTTTTAATTTTTTTTTATTAAATTAATTTTTTTATAAAATATATATTTTTATTATTATTTTTATTATTATTTTTATAAATTATTTTTTTATTTAATTATTTTTTTTTAATAAATTATTTTTTATTTATTCATTTTCAGTTTTTACATTATTTTTTAAATGTTTTTTTCAATATATGTTTATTATATTTATTTTTTTAGTACAATTTCTTTAAGCTGTTTTATATTTTATAATTTTATCTTTTTTAATAAATTAGTGTATTTTATTTATTTTTATTAATCTAATTTTTTATTTTTTTATTAAGTTCATTTTTTATAAAATATATATTTTTATTATTATTTTTATAAATTATTTTCTTTTATTTAATTAATTTTGTTAATAAATTATTTTTTATTTATTCATTTTCAGTTTTTACATTATTTTTTAAATGTTTTTTTTTCAATATATGTTTATTATATTTATTTTTTTTAGTACAATTTTTTTAAGCTATTTTATATTTTATAATTTTTATATTTTTTTATAAATTGCTCTATTTTATTTATTTTTATTAATTTAATTTTTTACATTTTTTATAAAATATATATTTTTATTATTTTTATTATGATTTCTTGTTATTTAATAAATTTTTTTATTAAATTATTTTTTTATTTATTCATTTTTATGGATTTAACTTTTACATTATTTTTTAAATGTTTTTTTTTTCAATATTATATTTATTTTTTTATTACAATTTTTTTTTAACTATCGTCCATGTGATGGAAATCGCTTATCGCATGAAATAAAGCGTTTTCGATTTGAAGTCACAAAATTGGTGTGCTGGAGTTCGTAATCGCTCAAAATCGTTCAAAAGAAATTGGCGTTTTTCAAGTCGCATGTGATTCGACAATCGTGCGATTCATAGCACATGCATGTACATATGTTATATTTTATAATTTTATCTTTTTATATTTTTTAATAAATTAGTGTATTATATTTATTTTTATTAATTTAATGTTTTCCATTTTTTATTAATTTTTTTTTTATAAAATATATATTTTTATTATATATATTTTAAACAACAACAAATTCTAAAATTTAGTTTTTATTTTAATTGCAATTGATCAATACAATGATATTTATAGACATCGTGGCATCTTGGAGTTAATTTTTTAATCAAATTATGTACTTGTTTATGAGGAATGAACTTGAGCGTGAATAATCAAAAATTGTCTGAGAATGCATATTTCCATTGAAAGAATATTTATTTGGAAATATTTTATTGCAAATAAGTGCAATTTATTTATAGACAGTGATCATATCGGTCTTTCGAATAATTTCAATCAATGAATGAGTTAAACGATTTTGAATCCACCAGTAATAAAAGTTGAATCAGTTTTTGTGTTTACCAGCCTGCATGGACAATTATCTTGAAATTTCAAACTTGCTCCGTTTTCTATATTCGTTATATCAATTTGCATGACATAAATTCATCAGGAGTGGACACTAAGTTAAGGCAATTCACCTCTGTTGTAATATCTGCCAACATTTTCTAGTAGATCCCGTTCTAAGTCTAGGATCTTTTTGGCTGTAGGATAAATTAATGGAAAACATGTCACCATCGATATTTATTTAAATCATGAATCAAATTACATGCCATATTCTTTAGTTTAAGCCCTCTAGGAATTAGCTTGACTTATACATATAAAAAATTGTAATTCCTTCTCTTTCAGAGTTTTCTAAGGATTCTCACTCTTAAACAAGGTCAAGTTATTTTTCTTTTGGCCCTTAAAACATATGGACTGACTGTTATAATAAATAATAGCAAATAAAGTTTTTGTTTATTTCAATTACTCCCATAAAATGTTTTAATTTAATTTTTTCCACTATTTTTAAGTTCCTTTTTTTTATTAATAATTAAATTTGCTATGTCTTTTTTTTATACTAAAACTCTCTTTTATTTCGTGGAGAGTTAAAATAACTTAGAGCACCCCAACGTATTTTTAACTGTAACTTTTTGTTTTTGTTCAAAAGAAGAACAAGAGATTGTGGAGATTTTTATTGGAGTCTTTTTTTATGTGGTTTTCTGTTTTCGGCACTCTTTGCTTAATGATGAGGTTGTTGTTTATCGTGTTGTTGTAGAGTACAGAAAATAGGGGAGCAAAGTATCAACAACCAGAACGGCAAGTGGGAAGAAAACAGTATTTTTTACACATTAACACACACATACACACACGCACACACACAGGAGAATATTTAATTGTGAATATGAAAAAAGCACATTATACACACAATACACTATTATAAAGTAAATTCCAAAACAGAATTATGAATCATACACGAAAAATGTAGAAAAAATAAATTACTTGAGATAATTTTGAACAATTGTTTTATCAGATACACAATTTTATTGCCTTCTGATGCACTGAAAATTTGCAAAAACCATTCAAAATTATTTTCATAATTTTCAAATCCTTTTTGGCCAAAAATTTTCACCAATTTTATTGTTAAGCGTGAACTAAAAAACAATAGATACGCATTTTTTTCACTCGAACAATTTATTTAATACCATTTTTAGCACTTGTTTTATATTTATAGCGCAAATTATATTTACTATAAAACTTTTTCTTTTTTAAATTCAATACAAAAAAAAAAGAAACTTATTTTAATTAATTTAATTTTTTTTTTTATTTGGTGCCGCCCTTTGCAAACTTTTACTAAACTGGCTGGCTGTATATTTCACAGTCTGCGTTTTATCAGCAGGCAAACGGTGCGTATGAATATTTCGCTCTTAGGAAAACGCATTTACTGACAAAAACCAAGGAATACTAACAAACACTGTGGAACAGCCATTAAATATACAACACGAATATTAAAGAAAAATTTGTAAAAGCAACAACAACAACAACAGCAACTGTGTTAACGAAGGCACTCAAAAAGAAAATGAAACGAACGTTTTTTTTTTGTGTTCGTTTGCATTCAGTGATGAATTGTACCGAGAAGGGATGAAATATTTAACACGAAACAGTTAGCCACTCTCTCTGTTACAATTTCAAAATGGAGAGCAAGAAAGTTTATCAACAGGCTGGCATATATAGAGTCTGCAGGCAGTTTGAAGTAGGCACAATAATTTCCCTATTCTTTAAACTACAGGTTTTTTTGGACTTTTTTAGGGAAATTGAATGGGTTTCGATCTAGGATATTTAAATAAATGGGGAGAACCAAACTTTTTTTTTAATATTAAAGGAAATAAATTCTTCTGGTTTTTTAGCCTCCTTTTAATTATTATTATACTGGAATATTTTTAAGCTTAAGGTCTCTTTATTTTTAATTAAAATATATTAATTTTCAATATTTCATCACTCCTTTGTGTGACTTCTTACATGTCGTCATCTCAAATGCAAAAGGTCTTAACTGATAAAATAATTAATTTCCTGAAGAAGTCACACAAAAGAGTGACGAAATATTGAAAAATAATCGCCCCTATTATGAATGACGACATCGACGCGTTATCAAGACGACAACAAAAGATTGTCGCTTGTCCACTCTTTTGCGACAGCAACTGACTACTATTGTCATGTTCTATCGATATTATATGCCCTAGAGAATGATAAGAAATCGTCAAGAGTAATTAATTTTTTATCGACAACTTGCAGACAAGTGATAATTTTTTGCTGCCGAGTTGATGTGACGTCTACGTCGCCATTCATAATAGGGGCGAATATGTTTTAAATAAAAATAAAGAGACCTTATGCTAGGAACACAACTGCGACGAACGACGAATTTTTGGTCGCGAATATTCGTCGCCAAAAATAAGACACTTTGGTCTATATGAAAATGCACACAATCGTGGTGTTGGTCGGAATTCGTCGTAGTAAGCGAAAGTTGAAATAGATTTATTTCTAATTGTTTTGTCAGCGAACGACGAACAAAACCGTAATCAGGTGACCAGGTGTCATATACTCGAACTGGTTTTTTTTGTGGGGAAACATAGTTTCCAGTTAATACTAAAAATACATCCACCAATTCACAAAAATCTATATTTAGGACGAGGTTTTATTAATTTCGAACACTTGCTTTAATATAGTATTTCTGCCTACTTCCTAGTTTTTCATATGGTCACCCCATCACCCGTTAAATGAAGAGAATATTTTATTTACAGAAAAAACATTTTTCAGAAAAACATTACAAAAGAAAGAAAAAATTCGTAAATTTTGTTTGTTCATTATGTTAATTTATTCGCCGTTATTGTGTTTCATACGACGAATTTATAGAGCGTCATATTGAACGAAATTCGTAGTTCGTCCCAGTTGTGTTCCTACCATTAAACTTAAAAATATTAGAGTTTAATATTAAAGGAAATATTGTCTTAATGTTTTTAATAAAAATCGATTAAATCAAAATTATTAATACGTAAGTATTACATACATGTCGTCATCTAAAATGCAAAAGGTCTTAACTGAAAAATAATTTAATACATATAACATTTTTAATAGATTAACAAAAATAGGTAGATCAGGGTAAAAAAACCCAATCTATGTATGTATTTTAAAATTTTCGCCCGTTACGGCCTTATGGATTTTAGGCGGCCATATGTACATATATTGTATATACTATTTATTACCTTTGGAAATAGGCAAATAAATATCGATAAAACCAATTTTCTATTTTTTAATGTCTTACAGTTTAAAGATCTCTGCCTTAAAAAAACACCCTATAAATCAAAGACCAAATGTGAAAATACATGACCATTTCACACATGCACACACACACATACTTACATATGCATGTGTATGTGGCGTGGTAATTTTGTGGAAAACTTTGTAAGCCCATACGAAAAATGTGGAGAAAATAATTTCAATGGAGTATGTACTAAAAAAAAAATTGTTACAACAAAAAACACACAGCACACATACATACAAGCAGGCGGGAGCAGCACAAAGAACACTTGTTAGACACCATGGAAAAGCCTTAATACGACCACTAAACTACAATCCATGAGCATTAACAGGCTGACTGACTCTCTTCTTGCAATGCGCACAATCCGTTTAAAGTTAGAAATCCTCTTATTTTAGTACCGAACTCAACAACAACAACAGCATATTAAGTAAGTGCATGCAAGAACACGATTGTAATTGTAGGTACATTTCTCTGAACAGCACACCAACATTAAAGAATAATTAATATATGACGTACACACAATTTGCTGGTACGTGTTTACGCTTTTTAAACATTTTTTTAAAGCAGAAATAAAACAAGAGAGAAGAGAAGAGATTTGTTACAAAATTTTCCTCACAATATTAGTCTCGTTATCCTGGGAAATATATTGACAAGAATGCACAGTGGAGCAGTAGGTTGCATAATTTTTAAATATGTAAAGGTTGGCCAAATTTGAGGTTAGAAAGTAAAGGATGGCCAAATTTGAGGTTAGGAAATAAATTGACCGTCAAATGATGAAATTTCCAGAATTAAGCTGTCATCCCTTTGACATTTATTTAGTAGAAAGGTGGGAAATTTTAACCATAGAACGCTACACTACTGAATAAAGAATTTTAGTTGTAAAAATTTACCGTTTGAAAAACTAAACGAAAACAACGCATTTTTCAACAATATCATCTTTAGTAATTAGGCCCACTTTCAATTCAGAGCTCATGTAAAAAAACAAAATTTTTACATATTAGACTCACAAAATCTACAAACTGTCGAAAAACCATTACATACCAAGAAAGTGACCGTATGGTGCGTTTTGTGGTCAGGCGGCTTCATCTTCAAGTATTTTTTGTGAAATTAAGCCAGGAAACGCCGCCACCGTAAATTCTACTGCGCTACCAAATCATGATAAAAGATTTTTTTGTGGCCACACTTGAGTAATGTTGCCACACACAGCCGGCCAAACAATTCAGTTAAATGTTAATTTTCATCCAATATTAAGTCATTCACCAGCCGATCTTGGCAACTTATATATAATTTTCGAAATGTATATAAACCTTTTTACGGGGGTTTTCAATTTTCTATAAATATAGGAGAGACAAATTTTGCAATTCGGAAAAAAACATGTTACATATAATGAAATAAAATACTCTGTACAAATAAAATCGCAAGAAAAAATTATTTAGCTGAAAGAATAAACGAAACCTCACACTGTTGGCAACATCTCAAAAGCTTCATGTCTGTCTTTGTCGTTTTTTAATCAGACTAAAAATCTCTGCACTGATTTCTTTACAATTACATAATTAAATAATTATGAAACTTAAATACACACTGAAGCAAAAATTTACACATTGAAATAGAATGAATTGTCGCTTGGTAAAATTTAAATAAAATCATCTGCTAGAAAATGATTTGAAATATTTAAGACATATTAAATTTTATAATTTATTATCGTAAAAAAATATAGGAAATTAATTCTTAGCTGTTCCAACTTATTCATTTACGATCGGAGGTCATATACGAGTATTAAAATGGCTGCTATAGGAAATAAAATTCATTTTTATATTTTTTTGTAAATTTTTCCATTCACAAAAAATTATTTAAGTATTCTGATATTTTTAAGCTTAAGGTCTCATTATTTTAATTTAATTTTTAATTTCAATATTTCGTCACTCCTGTGTATGACTTCTTCAGGAAGTCACACAAAGGAGTGACCAAATAATATTGAAATTAAAAATTAAATTAAAATAAAGAGACCTTAACCTTAAAAATATCAGAATACAATAATAATTAAAAAGAGGTCAAGAAACCAGAAGAATTTAAAAATTATTTAAGTACAACAAACTAATTTATTTATTTATTTTTTCTTTTCTGTAATTTTTTCCGCCCATCAAAACAAAATAAAATAATTCAAATAAGTTTGACTTACGCTGCAGTCACACTATCAAGTTTTTTTGCAATTCTCTTTCAAGATTTTTTTACACATACTGCTTGTCAAAATTCACAAAATTTGAAAGCTGTGACGTAGGCTGCACGCAATTTCAAAGCAAGTTTTCAGCAAGATGTCACTCTGATAGCAGAATATTTTTAAATAAGAATGCAAATTTGGAAGAAAAAACTGCAATCAGCTGTTTTCTTGACTGTAACTTGAAACACTCAATTTGAAAGCAAACTCTCAGCAAGTTTTAAAAGTATGACTGTATTGGTAAAAAAAATGAGAGAAATTTTAAAATTTGAATGAAAACTTGATCGTGTGACACCCAAGTTAGGTATGATGGAACAAAAAATTCAGAAAAATGGGAAAATGAAGAAAAATAATCAAAAACGGTAACACGGGTATTATAACAATAACATATTAACATCAGGTTGATACAGTTCTCGTATTCTTTTTCACAATAAAATTTGTGTAAATAGGAACTGTTATCACATTCAGCTAAGCCACCTAATAAGTGGCGACAAACACAATACACATGAGCACTAGTGAAGAAAGGGTTGCGTCTTTCGAAAACAGCTGTTCTGCTCTGCTGTGTAAGTTGAATAAACAAATCAATGAGTGTTCGAACTCACGGGCGATGTGTTAACACCTTTTTGTTTATTTATTTTATATTAAACCCACAAAAAACAAAGAGAATGCAAAGCAACAGACAAATGTACATACATACATTGTTATGTTTGTACATAAGCTACATACGTTGCTGTCTTGCTATCTCATTTTTATATATGTACGTATAACCACGTCACTATTCTCTTTGCTATGCATAAGACAAAACCGAAGATCAATATAAAACACTTTTTTAATATTACTCCAAATTAATACTCCGAATTAAAACACTTAAATCTCCGCTCGCCGATATCGGATCGCCTTAATTTTTGGCCTAAACTCTTCGTCGAAACCCGCACTAGCGTTTTAATCCAAAAATTAATAAAATCGGCTATGAATTTCCGGAGAAAATCGCGTGGGAAAATTATATGAAAATCGCCCAATAATCACTTTCAATACCGACTGCCAAGCAACGAACAAACACATACTCTTACATCTTACACCTTACACTTGCGTATGTATTGAAACTGATAGTTTACTGCCCTAGAGGCGCGCGTATAGATGTTAACACATCAAAAAACTGATGTTGACTTGCCTTTGTGCCTTGGAATATTTATCATGTCTTTCTGAGATTTAAATTAAAATTTCGAACAATTAGCCTATAGAGTCTTAATTCAATTTAATACTCGAATAGCAATATAAAATGTTCGTTAAAATTCTTACTACAATCAAATAAGAAGTGTTTGTAACTTACACTCGCTTTTGGCTAAGTTTATACAAGCACGCACACACACACAAAAACATGCAAAACAACTGAAAGGATATTTAATGAATTTAAGAAAACCCACAGAAGTTACACACCCGGGATATTTATTTATTTATCTTTTTTTTTATTAATTATATATAAAAGAAATTTTACCTAAGAAGCAAACGACGCAGAATAAGGTCAGTGAACTTCTTGCCTATTTTAAGTAAAATATTTCTTTTTATTGTATAGAAAAAGTTGGCCCCATGATGGCTATTGTGTTTTTGTAACTTATTTATTATTTGTAACAGTTGGAATGTTTATTGAATTAGAAAATACATTACAGAGTTTACACAAGAGTAGAAAGTTTAAGGGAGTTCTAAACTCAACTGGTTTGGAAAATATTTTAAGAAATGTTTAACCAATTTAAAGAAGGACACTTTAAGTGTTTAAAAGTAAAACTTGCTTATGACTATGAATATGGGTGATTGCATTTAAGGACCTGCTATTCCAAAACGCCACGCCAAGCGTTCATTAATTACATTAATTACGGGCGGAAAGCGGAACGTTTTTTTCCGCTAAGCTTTAACGCTGAAATGCCATAACTAAACAAACGCGGCAACGTTATGTCAAAAAACAATAAAAACAGGGTTATCAAACAAACAAATTAAACAACCCTGATTATTTTAACAGCTGGACGGACGACATTTGTGATTTTGTTATTGAAATTTTGTACAAATTACAAACGTGCATACATATGTATGTATGTATATAATCATATTGTAAATATTTTCTTATCTCCATTTTCTAATACGAAGTGCAAAAATTTTTTTCTATTATTATTTATTTCACTTTTGTAAATTTTTGCTTTTTTTCTCTGGTTACAATTGTTTTCTTTTACTACTAAATTCATTAGAAAACGCTCTGTCAAAATCGGATTTTCCAATAGCAAAGCGTTGCCGCCGTGTTATTTCGGTATGTTCCATACAAAATGTATGGACATGAGAACTTTTGACAGCTAAAAAACGCTTGCCGCCCGTATTTAGGTATGGCTGTTATTGTTAGTCCCTCTATTGTGAATGACGATATCGAAGTCAAAACAGCAAAAGATTCCCCTTTTATTTTGAGGTTAGGAACTAAATTAACTAAAAACACACACTTTTTTTACAAATTTCGTTTTATTGCTACCAACGTAAAGTATAAATATAGAATTCATACTGAAATATGATATCCGACAAATGCCCATATCTACTTTTGAACCACATTTTGCAATAAAGCTGCCCGTCAATGCAGTGCCAAATTTTGTCTTTTAGAGCGTGAGTTGTTTGTTCACGTAAACGCGATCTTACAAATGGCCCCAAAGAAAATGCTGTTAAATCACAAGAACGAGGCAAACCAATTAACGTCGGCAAATCGAGAAATCGGGCAACTGAGAAATTCCTTATGCAATAACTGAACTTTTTAGCCGGTTGTATGGCTTGTGGCGGTAATTTGCTAAAACCAAAGGCCACCGATGTCAACATTAGCCAATTGTGGCCACAAAAAATCGATTATCAAAAAATTCACGGTGATGGCGTTTACTTACTTATTTTCGAAAAAAAAGGCGGACCGATGATGCCGCCTGACCACAAACCGCACCGTACGGCCACTTTCTTTGGATGTAATGGTTTTTCGATGGAGTGTTCGAAAATTTTGTGAGCCCCATATGAGAAAATTTTGTTTGTTTTAATAACCGCCTAATGGCCTTGTTCTCGTTCATTTTTTTAAACGGTAAATTTCCACATTTAAAACTCTTTATTCGAGAGTGTAGAGTTCAATGTTTAAAATTTTCCAACGTTTTACTAAATAAATGTCAAAGGATGACAGCTCTATTCTTGACATTTCATCATCTGGCAGCCTAACCGCAAATTTGCCGACCCTGTATTTGTTAACGTTACGTCAACACAATAACCAAATAGGACGTTTACCTACTCCTTGAGGACAACAATTAATTTTAGGCCTTGAAATTAGCGAAAGGATGTTACAAATCGTCAATTGTGTCGAAAAAGGTTACACAATTGACAATAATTTTACGTCACATCAACACGTTGATATTGTCATTTATAAGAAGGCCGAATGTATTTTGCTTCCGTCTTTAAAAAATTATCAAAGTTTTTTTTTTCAAAATATGGGAAATTGAATTCATGAAACAAATAATTCAGACATGAAAAATATAATCAAACAACAACGGCTTAGTATTGATATAATTCTCGAATAATATTCCAACATTAAAATTTTATAACTAAATATTGTGATCACATTCAACTGAACATATGTGATAAGCAAACACACATGAGTACTGATAATCACAATGTAGCAGTTTTCAAAAATAGCGCTACTCTGCTCTACTGGGAAAAACTGCTTCATATCAGCCCATTAATCGTAATTAATTTTAAAATATAAAAAAAAGTAAGTAACAATTTTTTTTTAATTCATTGATATTTTTGAATATTTAAAAAAAATATTTTAATTTTTGTTAAAAATGTTCTTATGGCCAGTTTCTTAATTTGTTTGAGTAGTGACTTTTAGCTAATTAGCTAATTTTTATTGTAAATAAATAAATTTAAAAATTAGAATTGCTTAGAGTTTTTTTTTTTTTTTTTTTTTTTTTTTTTAGGAGTAGGACCAGCACTCAGGGGATGTCCCCTATATATGCAATGCATTGCGCTGGAACTGAAAACGAGGGGATAGTACTGAGGGGACAGATTAGGAAAGATGAGAAGATAGACAGTTTTTTTTTGTTGTAGCTATTTCAACCTTTTTTACCTCGCCGGCTAGTTTTTGCTACAGGGCCGACGAAGGTGGGTGCTGCTACTCTGCTTTTAGTACATGATTGGGTCAGTCGCTGCCAGTAATTGTCCAGTGATCAGTACTATGCCTTCATCACTGACAACAGGCTGGCAACAACTAACACAACCACGCACTAATGCTGATCAGAAGAATTCAACACAATATTTCATGACTCAGCGGGGGCTCGAACTCAGGACTCTCCGCTTCATAGTCTCGTGTTCTACTACTTCAGCCAACAGCACCCACAAATAAATAAAAAAATTCCTGATTTGCAAGAAAGTTTGGCTTAGGTATAGATGAACAAAGAAAAAATTCGAAAAATGGGACATGAACAAAATCAAACGGCAACACGGGTATTAAATAAAACTCTGTTACCATCGGTTTGATACAGTTCTCGTATGCAATTTCCTAATAACATTTCTATATATAAAAACTGTTAATTCATCTAATAATTGGTGATATACAAAATACATATGAGTACTGATGATGAAAGTGCAGCGGCTTTCGAAAACAGCTGTTCTGCTTTGCTGTGTTAGTTGAATAATTAAAAACTGATGTGGACTTTCCTTTATGCCTTAGAGTAATATTTATCATGAATTTAAAAAAAATTTCGAACAAGTAGCCTATCGATCTTAATTGAATTTAATATGAATTTAATATGAATTTTCGATAAAAATACTTTCATACAAAATTACTGATTTCAATTTCAAATTTTTTATCAAAAATATTCTCCCTTTAGACTATAAATATATGGATTTTTTAATTTTAAATTTGTCTATTTTTATTAACGATTCTCACGATCTTTTTTCTTCTATTTTTATAGATCAGATTATCGATTTACATATAAAGTTAGTCAAAAATATATCTTTATTAAATTTTATAGATAATTCGAAATATAGCCTTTAAATTTAGCTTTAATTTATATAATATTATCAATAAATATCTTCCAATATGCCGTTGTGGGTGTGTGTGTTTGCACAACATTATCAATTCCCAACTGAATGGCTTCTGAATATTTATGTAAGCGTGCGTTTAAAATATTGCATTAAAGGAAGGATGTAGAAGGATAAAAATAATTACATTTTCTATAAATAATAAAATAATACAAAATTAATTAAAAACAGCCATTAACATAAACAAAAATATGTTTACTTGGCATTTTGTTTTTATTTTTATTTATTTTATTTTTTCTGTTAATTTGTAAACATGTCATCATCACAAACATCATGGAACGGGTTGAAGCAACGTACGATTTCTTATTATTTTTTTTTTGTATCAAAATATGTAAATGTGTGATAAATTTAAATTTATAAGAAAATTGACATCAAAGTCAATTAAATTAAATGTAGGAAAAATCTTTTATTATTTTTTTTTATCGACTACAATTGAGTTTATTTTAGAGAGTCAAGTGGTTGTTCACTTGTCTTCTGTCCAAAAAATAAAAATAAAAAATAATTGAAAACATTTCAACTTCTAATTGTGAATTGAGACACCCTACAAATGGAATTTGAGAATTACTTTAATGTCAAATTTCAAGATATTTACAAAAGAAAAAAATAATATAAATAAATTTAAATTCACCTCTATCGTGAATAATTTTTCCCTCGAAAATTGTCCCCTTAGCCATAAAATTGCAATCATGACATTCCCCTTATTGTGAATGATTTTTTTCATTTTTCGCTTTCATTTAGTCAGTTAGTTTTTGGTGGGAAATAGAGTAGAGAATTTAAGTATTTTCTATTATAATTCGAATATTAGAGTTTACAAATTTTATTTTAGGGACTAGATCCATTAAAAAATGTTTCGCTTTTCCCTAAAATTGCAATCATAACAAAACTTGCCCGTGAATGATTTCATGCTAAAATTAAATTCCCCTTATTGTGAATGATTTTTTAAACGCAAGTTTTTCCCTTTAATTTATGCACTTAGAGTAGAAAATGTAAGTATTTTCTATTATAATTCAAATATTAGAGTTTACAAATTTTATTTTAAGGTCAAGATCCGTTAATAAGATACAAATGGATATTTTTTGCAACAAATCAATTGCCTGCGTCTTTGTAAAACTTGTTGCTCCTATTCGAAAGATTAAAGGCCTTATTCATAAAAGAAATATTTATTAGCAGGTTTATAAAACAGACTTTCATAAAAAATTTATGAAGCAAATATTTTTTTATTCATAAGGCAGTAAGAATATTTTGAATTTTTTTTTTCGGTTTCCAAAATATATCCGAATTATTTTACTACTAACTATTTAGTTATACTTGTTTAAAAATTTTATTAAATTATTACATAAATGCAAATTTTTCAATACAAATTTCTTTGGTTTTTCATGTTGTTTTCAGTTTCTTCTCTTTTTTTTTTGCATTCACTGAGAACTGATAGCGGATAAAATTTCTCACGGGAGATTCACGATACCATTTTTCCCTTCGAGTGGGCATAAAAATTTCATGTGAACAAAAATTCCACTTTTTATTCACGACGGGAGTGATTTAATGTTTTGCAGAAAAATTTATTATTTCCTTTAAGAGTCTGCAGAAAGTTTTTTATTATAGAGCATTTTGGAACGAAGTTCCTTATGGGACGATGCGGAGGGGTGGGTACCCTAGCCGGGAAAAAAACGTCCGTAACGTAAGAATTTTTGTTTCTAAATCAAAGTTTAAGACGTATGAGTAATACGATTCCATACAAATAAATATTAATCATACGCAGCCGTGCCGTGACAGGATTCAATTTCTTTTGGGAACAAAATTGATTCTGTATTTTCGATGGACGGCAAAAAAATCATAATAAAAAATGTATACCCGAATAATTATTTTGTTTATATCTCGAATAGAACATAAAATTAATATTTTTATAATAAGGAACGACACCACACATCTTTGTTTTTACAAAGAAAGCATCACTTAGTTTAGGTCAAATAAATTGTGGTACACTTTTGAGTATCTTAACCTTCAGCAATATTGATGATGCATATACGGTTTAAAAGGTATTTTTGTGTAGATTTGCACAAAATAAATACTTTTTGTATTATCTTGGCATAAAAACTGTAAAAACGGTTCAAATATGCAACAAAAGCAACCGGAAAACTTAAGATTTGATTTGTTCTTGGAAACACACACGTTTAGGTGTTCAAAAATCTTTGATTAATTTTTTTTTATGGGAATATATTTTATATGTAAATGTTAAAGGATTGAATTTTTACCACAAATGAACAAATTCATTTATTAATAAAATAATAAAAAATGGTTTGCAGTCTTGCAGATTCGAACTTAAGCCCGTTGAGAAAATTAACAATTTACAAAGCCATACTTTTTATTGCTTTGTTTGTGTTAACTTGATGAAGAGAATTCATTGTACCAACTTTTTGCAGAAAAACTTGTTCCGCTCCGCTCTTTTGTATTAGGCAATATTTTTTTTATAAAAGAAAATGGTCTACCTGGTGCAATTTTTGTTGTCGCTATAACTAACGCCACATCCACAATTTGACTTCTTGATTAACTTAAGAAAAACACTCTACATCCATTGTATTCGAAACTCAATTATAATTTGAAAAAAAAACACGAAAACTAAATAAATAAATCATTCCTCAAATTGCTGTCAATTGTTATAAATAAAATTTTGATTTCTTTCATTTCACAACTACGTGCGCCTGGCAAAAGGAAAAGTAAAACGGAATATTTATTATTTAAAGTCACTCTACATGTGAGAACATGTCAAGATAATGAAGCTGACAATTATGAGGTTCGGTGTGTTCGGCACATGAACAATTTGTATGCATGAAAGTCATTATAAGTTTAGCGTGAGTGAGTGAGTGAGTGAGTGAAGTAAAAGATGCTTGAAAGAAAATTCCATTAAATTGCTTGTTAACCTTTTAATCTTTTATCACGTTATTAAACTAAACAAAGAATAAAAACTATGAATACTTGCTCGTAATACGAATAAATATTGCCTGACAATATGTGAAAAGAAGAATCTCGTATGTCTATTATATTTTATTTGTAATTTGCTGGAATGTCAGCAGTCAGAGTGTGTGTGTGTGTGTGTTTGATGACTGTTTGGTTTGGTTGTTTGTTAACAATAAATTGTATTCCGTATTCTATGGATTCCATTCATCTTTGCAGTCTTACTGCAGCAGCAGCAGCAATTGGCAGTTTCTTCTTTGACTAATTACTTCCATGTTAAAACTTAATTAAGAGCAGAGTTGTTGTTGTTTTTCTTTTTTTTAAACTAGTGTTAAATAAATGGAAGTGACGTTTGGGAGGAGTATACAATTGTGTGTACAGAGATATTTTCTTTGCAACTTTATAATCAATTTTAAAATTTCTTTTCCTGATTTGTAAGCTGAAATGTGTGTGTGATTGTATATAAATTTTGCTTTGTAAGAAAATAACAGCACAAGTATTCAGTATCAATCGGATTGGGAATAATTTAATAATTACTATTTCACACAAAGTATGAAGTGATTCCATATTTTACACAATTCTAGATAAATAATTTCGTTTGTAAAACTAATGAAACTCATGTACTACTTCCCTAAATTGAAAATAATTTTTCTGCTCCAATTTTCAAACAATTATTTATACACTCCCCAGACAGCAATTTTATAAAACAGAATTCAAGTCATACTTTCACCAGCAGTTGTCTTGCTTAATGAAGTGAATATCTCTATGATATTTATAAAATATCTCCATACACAAATCTTAGCTAATATGTATTCCACTATTTGCATGACTACATTCGCATCAGATACTGGCCAAGCGGCCAACCGACCAACCGACCATAAGGTTATCTTTGGTGTATGGAAATTACAAGAGCATTCAAATACACAAATCAAACAAACAAATAAAAGGAAATGTTTTAAACTCATGGGATCAACAAATAATACTCGTATGCAGTTGCTTTCTGTTAATGTATACAAATAAATTTCTTTTTGATAATTTAAAGAGCATGAAGCATAAGTAGGGAGCAAGACGGCACATTTGGCAATAAGAAGAGCAGAAGATTTCCATTTAGTGTAAAAAAAAACTTTTTTGTAAAGAAAAAATATTGTGAAGGGAAAATACTGCCTGCAACAGAACAATTTTTTTTGTAACGGAAGAAATTGTCTACAAGAGAGAATATTTTATATAACGGAAAAAATGTCCGCAACACAGCAATTTTTTTTTTAGAATGGAAAAAAATTGCCTGCAACAGCGTAATAAAATTTTCTGCAACGCAGCAATTTTTTTGTAACAGAAAAAATTTCCTGAAACAGGGAAATTATTTTATAACGAAAAATATTGCCTGCAACAGAGCAAATTTTTTGTAACGGGGAAACAATTGCCCTGCAGCAGAGCAAACTTTTTGTAACGGGAAAAAATTGGCCTGCAGCAGAGCAATTTTTTTGTAACGGAAAAACATTTTCTGCAGCAGAGCAATTTTTTTGTAACGGAAAAAAATTTTCTGCAGCAGAGCAATTTTTTTGTAAAGGGAGAAAATTGTCTGCAGCAGAGCAATTTTTTTGTAACGGGGGGAAAAAATTGTCTGCAGCAGAGCAATTCTTTCGTAACGGGAAAAAAATTGTCTGCAGCAGAGCAATTCTTTTGTAACGGGAAAAAAATTGGCCTACAGCAGAGCAATTTTTTTGTAACAGGAAAAAAATTGGCCTGCAGCAGAGCAATTTTTTTGTAACGGAAAAAAATTTTTGTTCACCAGAGCAATTTTTTTGTAACGGCAAAAAAATTTGCCCGCAGCAGAGCAACTTTTTGTAACGGGAAAAAAATTGGCCTTCAGCAGAGCAATTTTTTTTTGTAACGGGAGAAATCGTCTACAAGAGAGGATATTTTCTATAACGGAAAAAAGTGTCCGCATCACAGCAAATTTTTTGTAATGGAAAAAAATTGCCTGCAACAGAGCAACAAAATTTTATGCAACACCGCAATTTTTTGGTAATGGAAAAAAATTGTCTGCAGCAGAGCAATATTTTTTGTAACGGGAAAAAAATTGGCCTGCAGCAGAGCAATTTTTTTGTAACGGGAAAAAAATTGGCCTGCAGCAGAGCAATTTTTTTGTAACGGGAAAAAAATTGGCCTGCAGCAGAGCAATTTTTTTGTAACGGGAAAATAATTGTCTGCAGCAGAGCAATTTTTTTGTAACGGCAAAATAATTGTGTGCAGCAGAGCAATTTTTTTGTAACGGAAAAAAATTGTCCACAGCAGAGCAATTTTTTGGTAACGGGAAAAAATTGTCTGCAAGAGAGGATATTTTTTATAACGGGAAAAAAATTGGCCAGCAGCAGAGCAATTCTTTTGTAACGGGAAAAAAATTGGCCTGCAGCAGAGCAATTCTCTTGTAACGGGAAAAAATTGTCTGCTGCAGAGCAATTTTTTTGTAGCGGGAAAAAAATTGTCTGCTACAGAGAAATTTTTTTTCTAACGAAAAAATTTCATATAACAGCAATTTTTTTTGTGGCAGAAAAAACTTCTTAAAACAGAAAGTTTTTGTAAGGCATAAAAATTTCCTGCAAGAGAACAATTTCTTTGCAAAAAATTGGATGAAACGGAGATATTTTTTTGTAAGGGAAAACTATTTCAGCAAACAGCAGTTTTTGTAGCAGAAAAAATTGCTGCAACAGAGCCATTTTTTGTAACGGAAACATGTTCTGTAACAACAATTTTTTTTGTAACGGAAAAAATTTTTTGTTCACCAGAACAGATTTTTATAACGGAAAAATCTTCTGTAACAGAGCAATTTTTTTATAAAGGAAAGATATTACCTACAAAAGATTAATTTTTTCCAAAGGAAACAATTTCTTTTGAGCAAGTTTTTCTAAAGAAAAATATAAAATTGTAAGAAAACAGATTTTTATAAAGAAAGTTTGCCTGCATTTTCAAAAAGAACACTGATTGCAAGAGAATGCATAAAATTAATTTATCATTTTAAATTGCTTTCAATCAAAGCAACACACAAAATTAGTTAAATAAAGAAACTTAAAATTAAAATATTGCACGAAGCTCGAGTACAAGCAAAATTTCTATTTTCAGTCCGTTCAGTCCAAGTGGCAACAAAAACGTAAAATCAAAAAAGCATACAAGCATGCAACAGTCCGTCCAACTTGCCATACAATTATTCAAAATGGCCAAAAGACTTCCGTTTGTTGCATATTGAATTGTATTTGCTTTCAGCCTGTCTTTTTGTTTTGCTTGTTTCTTGCCTTTCCTCTTTTTTTTTGCCTTTCCTTTTTGTAGCCAGGCAGAGGGCAAGCCTTGTTGCTCGTTTCCGTTTTCCAAATAAAACGATAAAACGAACCACTTCTACGACTACAGCTACAGCAAATACATACACACAACTACCACTTGGAGAGGCGAAAAAATATGGTAGAACTAAAGGCATGCTAGAGTGGTCAAAGCAAAAACGTTTACAATAGCAACAGCTAACAAAGTTGTTATGCAACACAAGGATAGCAACAACATGCAGCATAATTTAGAAAACATATGCCAAAGAACAGTGGAGCAAAGCAAATTATGGGTAGAGTAACATTTTTGCTTCTCTATTTCTTTTGAGAAATATAAAGAAGCCACACATTTTATTGTGGTACAGTTTTAAATATTTAATCGTCCGCTAATATTGATGAATCTTATATGGATTGCAAGGTATTTTTGTGCAGATATGCATAAAATAAATACTTTTTTTAAATTCGTAGTGCAGGAGTAAAACATGTCTTGATTTTGAGAAATATTAGCAGAATAAGATTTATTTATAAAAACTATTAGTAGAAAAAGATTTTAATATTTTTGGTTTTTAAATCATACAAAAAAGAATTGGAGGGTATATTCACTTTGTCATTCCGTTTGTAACGCACCGAAATAGCCACCTGAGACCCCATAAGGTATATATATATATGTATATATATATATATATATATATATTCGTGATCAGTGATGAAATCTAAGACGATCTGAGCATGCCCGTCTGTCCATCCGTCCGTCTGTGCTAATCACGATTCAGTCCAAACGAAAAGAGCCAGACTCTTGAAATTCGGTATAAATATATCTTGAAGGATAGCACAAGTTAAGTTCGGAAATGGGCTGAATCGGGCCAGAGGGAAAAAAGTTCCCCTAAGAAGAACTAAACCAACCTCTAAAAAACATCATAATTTTTAGTTTTTATTTTTGTAATTTTGTTAAGCAAATGATATATTTTCAATTTGGGGGCCATAAAATAAAAAAAAATTTGGACCCCGCCCCCTTTACTGGACGTTATTACATGCCAAAACGAAGCTGAGACGTAACCTGGTACTTCTGTGCACTACCCTCTCCTCCCCCTATGCAACCTAAATGACTATAAAAATAAAAATAAAATAAAAGAGGTATGGTGTCGTGGGACACCGGATAGGAACGAAGTTCCTTATTATAAAAATATTCATTTCAAATTCTATTCGAGGTATAAAGAAAATAATTATTCGGATATATATTTTTTAGTATGATTCTCTTTTTCTTTTTTCGCCGACCAACGAAAGTACAGAATCAATTTTGTTCCCAAACGAAATTGAATTCTGTCACGGCAACGGCTGCGTATGATTAATATTTGTTTTGTATGGAATCGTAGTACTCATACGTCTTAAACATTGATTTAGAAACAAAAACTATTACGTTACGGACGTTTTTCCCGGTTAGGGTACCCCTCCGCATCGTCCCATAAGGAACTTCGTTCTAAAAAAAATAAAAAATTAATTTTACATTTAACTATCCCAAACATTTATTTTTAGAATTTTATGGCAAAGGTGAAATGTCTTCCGCACGGCCCTTGCCAGAGACACCACGACAAAATACCGTTTTAATACCCTCCAAAAGGAATTTGACCCCATAAAGTATATATATTCTTGATCAGATATGAAGCTAAGGCGTTCTAGCAATGCCCATACTTTCGTCAGTGGAAAACATGATATAGTCTATTTTTGAGCCCCTCCCAATTTAGTGGGCGTTGACGTACGATATTATATAAAGGAGCTCAAATTTACTTGCTAAATACTTTGAGGGATTCGACCTCGTCGAATGTAACATTTTTACTTGTTTTATTTCGTGTGATATCTTAGATACAAATAAGAAAAACTAATTTTTATTATTATAATTTTTTTTGTGGTACACTTTTATATATTTTACCTCCCACCAATACAGACGAATCGTATATGTATTAAAAGGTATTTCAGTGCAGATATGCACAACATAAATATTTTTTCTGTAAACGTTATAAAAAACATGAAGATCATTCCATTTGTAATTTCGCATGTAGTACATACACATACATATATACATATGTGACCTGCTCCACGAAAAGGGTAATTTTGTACCTTTGATATTGAACTTTTTTTTAAATTTCAAATATTATATATATTATCTGTTTATAACACGTTTTAAAATTTTTTCATTAATTATGTTCGTCTTTACAGGTGATTTGTAAAAATAAAAGACATAGAAACTTGCGGTTTGCGGCATTTGAAAGAGCGTTTTTTTTCCTATAAGAATCACTCAAAAAGTAAAAAAAATATTTTTTCGGCGCAGAGGTACCTTTTCGTGGACCAGGTCACATATACATTTTCAATGGCCTTTGAAACATTTTTATATTGGCCAATGGAAAGGGAAGAAATACTTTCGATTTAAATGTACTTTACTTGAATCCAATATGTGTTTTGTTTCTTTAAATTTTTCAATAAAACAATATGGGCTAAAATACTATTTGTATACAAAAAATTTATTGTTGCTCTTCGTTTCGTCAAACATTATTTGGTAACTTTCTAAAGAAGGCATTTACCTATAAAAGTGAGATTGTTTCTTTTTTTAATAAAACAAAACTGAAACGAAATTTCGAAATAATTTTCCAAAAAGCAATCAATCTTGGATAGAAATTTACAGAACCAAAATCTAAAACGTATGTGCCCATGCAACAAACTTTTCACCAGCATTGCAAAAACCACTGTCACAGTTGGAAGGACCATAAGTAAAAAAAAAATTTAAACATTTTCCCAATACACAAGCTCTCTTTAATGCTTTTAAGTATAAATATTGTTATTAAGTGTTTTCGATATATTAACAACAAGACTACATGACGTGCCATCCAACTAATGGTCATTTTCATTAATATGTACTCGTACATACAATCGATATTTTAATTTGCAAATGTCAGTATGTACGAGTATATGCACGGCATTGTCTTCAAAGTCCAAATGAAAAATGTACAAAAAAAAAATAATCACATTCAGATTTACATTTTTATTCATACTTTCCATACACATTGACATCTCCCATTCCAACTATTCAATTAATTTACACATATGTTTGGTTCCAGCAGGCACACACACACACACACACTACATATATATAACTATACAACACCCTAACAGTGTTGCCACTTTATCGTTTTAGCAGATATAAAGCCAGATCTATAGTTTGACAGCTGAGAATGTCAAACTGAGTTTGGCAAGCCATCATGAATCGTTTAACGCTAAAAAACGCTTACAAATTGTGGAAAATTATTTTGCAAAATAAGTGCCCTTGAATTTCATGCAGCAGTTTCTCTATTTTATTTTATTTTTTTTTAAATAGCTACAAAAAATATTCTCTATCATGTTTCTTCCTCTCTCTTCTCAATATTATTAACTCTTTTACAGTTTCGGGGTCATCCCCTAACAAAACACAAAAAAAAACGTTTTAATTTTATTGCTAAATCAATTTGGTGGCAACTTTGTTTGCAAAAGTGATCCTGTTTACTGTCTGCGATGTAACGCCGGATTACTTTTTATGGGGACAAACCTGTAAACTTTCGAAGTATTGGTAGCAGTTATTTAAGCCACAATTGGCGCCATACGGCCAGATTTATTTAAAAAAATCGTCAAAAATTGGACTGATCGATTTGGTCATGTGAGTGGTAGAGGAGGCGGTCATTTACCGGACATTAAACTTAAAGAACCAAAGCCATCAAATTATCTACCGTTTCATAATAAAAAGAATTTAATTTCATTCCAAAAATATTTCTCTCTTGTATTATCATTTTAAGTTCTCATGCAGCTAAAATAACACCCGATATTTGAAAGTTTCTGGCCAATTAGGTGAAAGGTAACAAGTCTACAACTTAGGAGTTTTTCTTACCACAACTTCTGGCAACACTGTCCGTAAATACCATTTAATTTTATACCGTAAAAAAGGAAAGGGAACAAACGGTAAATGATAGTATGAGTTCATGGGTACACTTTTCACGTATATATACACACACACACAAACTTATTGAAACACCTTAAATATACCCAACAAAGGAGTGAGACCGTAAAAATCGTATTGTAAATAAATAATAATAGGAAATTTAGTTATAAAATCTTGTATTAAATAGAGAGTATTTTTCAAGTATTTTAAAAGATTTTAAAACTGATTATCAGTTGCTTTTAAGCCACAAATTTAAAACGTTCTGCCTACTTTAAACTAGTCCACTTTGCACCAGACACTAGAGAAACTTGCTTGCAAGGTTAAAAATCTTCTTTTTTAAGTTCTTCTTAATTAAGTTACATATTCACCTGTATCATGAATAATTTTTCCCTTTTCCCTAAAATTGTAATCATGAAAAAATTCCCCTTGAAAGATTTCATGCTAAAATTAACTTTCCCTTATTGTGAATGATTTTTTTCCACAAGTTTTTTCACTTTTCCCTTTAATTTATTCACTTGGTTTTTGGTGGGGAATAGAGTAGAAAATGTAAGTATTTTCTATTATAATTCGAGTATTAGAGTTTAAAAATTTTATTTTAGGAACTAGATCCATTAAAAAATTTTTTCCTTTTCCCTAAAATTGCAATCATAACAAAAATTCCCCGTGAATGATTTCATGCTAAAATTAAATTCCCCTTATTGTGAATGATTTTTTTAACGCAAGTCTTTCCCTTTAATTTATGCACTTAGAGTAGAAAATGTAAGTATTTTCTATTATAATTCAAATATTAGAGTTTACAAATTTTATTTTAGGGGCTAGATCCGTTAATAAGACAGAAACTGATATTTCTTGCAACAAATCAATTGCCCGCGTCTTTGTAAAACTTGTTGCTCCAATTCTAAAGATTAAAAATATTTTTAATTCATTCTGTTCAGTTTCCAATATGTATCCAAATTATTTTATTGCTAAATATTTAGCTATACTTTTTTTTAAATTTTGTTTAAATGGTTACATAAACGTAAATTTTTCCGACACAAATTTCTTTGATTTTTCATGCTGTTTTCAGCTTCTTCTCTTTTTTTACATTCACTGAGAACTGATAGCGGGAATAATTTCTCCACGGACGATTCACGATAACATTTTCCCCTTCGAGTGGAATAAAAATTTTAAGTGAACAAAAATTCCATTTAAATTATGTATGAATTTCTATTTTATTAGTGAACCTTTTATTTATATAAATTGTATTTCAGGATGTTAATTTTTTCAACAGGCTATAAGTTCAAATCTGCGAAACTGCAAATTATTTTTTATTTTTATTTAATAAATGAATTCCATTTATTTTTTGAGAGTGGAATATTAACAATATTTTTCATAGTCATTAAGCCAGCAGAACGGATCAGTACTGATTTGTTTTTCACGATAAGACCTTTTTGTGTCTTGCGGAATTTTATTTGCTGCAGTCTCATTACAAAGGGTTTCGCAAGGAGTCCTTCCGAACTTGTACAACGATCATCTTGTTGAAGCCACATCTGCCAAATTAGTTGTCGTTTATTCAGTCGGTTTTTTTTTGCCAAATTACGATACAAAATTGTTTTTTCAAAATTTTTCTTCTGTTCGGGCAACATAAAGCGCGAAAAATAATCTTAAGTGACGAGGCCCATTTCTGGATGTATAAAGAAAATTGGGGACGATACCCAATCACATGATATCAAACGGCGTTCAATGCATGTCTGTTTGGCATGAATTTTGAACTGGCGTCTTCACTGGTCCATATTTATTTGGGAACGACTTTGACCCCTGTCGCCAGAGAGCGCTATATTAAAAACTTCCTGTGGCCTGAATTGGATGATCTGAACACCAAAGAAATTTGGTTCGAGCAGGACGCCGCTACCTGACACTATAGGTTATGCCACTTTAATAATCTGCACTAGAGATTTGAGAGCAGCATGGAAGCGATGCATTAAACACATTCATGACAGCAGGCTATCGCCTACACAACTACAGATATAGAATATATGTAAATAGGGTCCGCCAAATAACTTTTTTTTTCTTGAAAATGCTATAAAAAAAACTACTGAATATTTTCTCAAATTTCTTTTTTTATTTGAAAGTACAATCCTGCCGATTAATAATGGAAAATAATTTCATTCAAACGGCTGCATGGCCCCATAACGATCGCCATTGACTGTAACGACCACTCCTGGCTCATTTTCATAGAAAAATGGCCCAATTATGCCTCTGGACCAAAATCCGCACCAAACAGTGACTCGTTTTGGGTGCGTCGGCTTTTCAATGTATGCGTGCGGGTTTTCTGTGCCCCAAATGCGTAAATTTTGCTTGTTTACATACCCGCAAAGATCAAAATGAGCTTCATCTGAAAAGATGATTTTTTTTGGCAAAATCGGCATCTTCTGTAAGTCGATCGCTGGCCCATTTAGTGAAGCGAAAACGCATTGGCCGGTCAACCATATTCGTTCAGCGGAAGGATAAAACTAATTATCTGTCAAATCAGACATGAGCTAAGTGTTACCATTCACGAAATAAGCACTAGTTGAAAAAAACGTTAGATTGCGGACCCTATATATTTATATGGTAATATTAGCAAAGACAAAAACCTGCCGTGTAGCCGCGAAAACAATCATTCCCATTCAAAACACATGTAGTATTTTATTCCTGTAGTCGTGTAGTCGATAGTCTACTGTCGTAAATGTGTTTCTTGCATGATGTAAACTGAGATTTGACCCTGTTATACTTGTTTCTGTGGGATTTTCTTAACTCCCAGAAATCAGGCTGGAAAATTTAATTCACATGCGCTGCATCCAACGAAGCCGTGGAAAATATTTTATCGATAAATTATCACACACACACATAATGACAACAACCAATAGATCTTTCAACGGCGTAAAAAATTTCCAAGATATCTCACACATATTTTATTTTATTTAAATAAAAATAAAGCAAGCGCTTAATGAAACACCCTCTATTATGAATAGACAATGGACTATAGGAATTTCCTTTGGCGTTGGCTTAAATGTTTATGATCTCATTCCTGATATGCATAATTTGTTTTACTCATTCCGTTTATAGTCTGACATTTTATTATAATTTATTTATTATTTTATTTTGTTGCATTGAAAGCAAACGGCAACCACACAAAAGGACTAGCTGTTGCTTCTTGGTTGGTTATCTTAATGATATTTTATGCTAAATAGTCAAACACACACAAACACATTTATACAAATGTATCGACATATGTACAGTGTGCACACACACACACACACACTCATGCAGGAAAATAAGTACCCAACCGACAATATTGTAGCAGAAACTTTTTGGTTAAAGGGTTTCATTGTTTTTCTGGCTGTTTAAAATATTAAACATTAGCTTTATTATTGCGAGGCATATAAAAAGTACTTTGACCTCCCAGCCAAAAAGGCATTTTTAACCATTTTACGCTTTTTGCCTAACTCGTTTGTGCTGCATGTAATCTTTTATGAATTACGAATTTTATGACCTGAAAAGCCATCTTTTATAGCTACTTCCGAAATTTTGCCGGTTAACCTTTTTGGAGATTCTACTGTACACGACAATGCATATTTTCAAATGCTTGATCTTGTGTCTGCTGGCTACACAAATACAATTTGAAATTGTTGAATATGTGGGAGAGCAAGGTGTGGTGTGGTGTGGGAGAGAGAGAGAGGTGTGTTTGTTTGTTTCACAGAATTTGTGGCTTTTAACTGGTTTTAATTACATCCAGGTAAACGAGTGCATAATCGTACGTTTAGTTATTAAATCCTTAAATATTTATTAGTATTTGAGCATCTGTATTCATGTGTTTGGGATCCTGCAGCGATTTTAGAAATTATAAAATATAAATGGAAAGCATTTTAATAATTAATTTGAACTTTATTTGATATTGAAAGCTGCTGGAATAATTAAATTAATTTAAAAAAAAAAATAACTAAATGTAAATACTGTTTAAGAAATTCTTTTACCTCAAGCAAAGTTTAAGTAGAAATGGTTTGATTATTTTGTCTATGGTATTTGTTTTAACCTCAAATAAATAAAATATAACAAAACTTTGGCTAAAATAATTCTATACAATTGTTTAAAATTAAATAAATTAGTTCAAGTTCTGCTCAATAGATCAGTTTCGGCAAATAAGTCCTAAGAAGCATTTTCCTTCCACGAAAATTTCCTCACTGTATCCCCTATTTCCCCATTAATCTGCTTTCACAAAGTTTTTTTCTCTGTGAGGCACCTACTGTTATATTCTCTAAAAAGTATATTCACTTGTCCTTCCGCGTGTAACACAGCGAAATATCCCTCTAGGACCCCTTAAAGTATATATATATTATTGATCAGTGATGAAATCTAAGATGATCTAGCCACCAAGTTCGTCCGCCTGTGGAAATAAATACGATACAGTGCAAACCAAAAGTTTCAGACCCTTGAAATTTTAAATATATTTTGAAGAATAGCACAATTCAAATTCGTAAATTTGATGAATTGGGCCAGAGGGGAAAAAGTGCCCCTAAGATGAACTAAGCCTAGTGATGGCAAAAAAAAAAGAATAATCGATTAATGAATCATATGATTAATCGAAACGACAAATAATTAATCGCGATTAATCGGAAACAATTAATCGATTAATCGAAAACAATTAATCGATTAATCGATATTTTTAGCTAAAATTTAAAATTATCATAGATGAAAAATATATTAAATTGTATTACAGGATGTTAATTTTCCCAACAGGATATAGGTTCAAATCTGCGAAACTGCGAATTATTTTTTATTTTATTTTTATTTTTTATTTTTAATAAATGAAAGTGATTACATTCTATTTATTATTTTTGAGAGTGGAATATTAAGAATATTTTTCATAGTCATTAAACCAGCAGAACGGATCAGTACTGATTTCGAGGCCGCTACGCCATCTCATCAGCGTTCTTATTCACTCTCAAAAATAATAAATAGAATGTAATCACGTTCATTTATTAAAATAAAAATAAAAAATAATTTGCAGTTCCGCAGATTTGAACCTATAGCCTGTTGGGAAAATTAACATCCTGTAATACAATTTACATAAATAAAGGTTCACTATTAAAATAGAAATTCATACATTAATGAAAAATATATTATTTAATTCATTAAATTTTCTGTTTATTCAATTAAAAGAATTTATTTGTTTAGTACAGAATTTAAAAATAGCTAGCCGTTTCGTGTTTAATCTGTTCGGTTTTCTCGTTATTATTGCACCCGCTTTGAAAAAAAACCGCTCTGATGGTAACTAGGATTGCAGTTCTAGGCATTTCGTCGTCAGCCGTCAATGCTCAATGAATATAATTGGTGGCTGGCGACGATACTTTTCTGTTCCTCGATGTCTATCGATTATTATTTGGAATAATCGATTAATTCAATTAATCGAAGAAGAATTCCCGATACAATTAAATCGTTAATTGAAGGAAAATAATCGATTATTACAAATTTTTCGATTAATCGTGCCATCCCTAACTAAGCCAACCTCTAAGCAACAATATAATTTTAAAATTTTTCACAAATTCCAAAATTGAACAAAGAACGCTGATGAGATGGCGTAGCGGCCTCGAAATCAGTACTGATCCGTTCTGCTGGTTTGATGATTATTGAAAATATTCTTAATATTCCAATCTTAATATAAATAATAAATAGAATTTGAACAATATCATTTATTAATAAAAAAAATATAATAAAAAAATATATAAAAAAAAATTATTTGCAGTCTCGCAGATTCGAACTTAAGCCCGTTGAAAAAATTAACAATTTTTGTTTTGGTAATTTTTTTAAACAAATGTTATATTTTGATGTCAAAGAAGGTCTAAAGCGTTGAAGAGAAAAATCAATTTTTTGGACCCCGCCCCTTTTAGTGGGCGCTGTAGAAACATATTACATGGAAAAATAATGTAAATATTTAACAAATAGTTTTCCCTAAGCCTAAATTCTTTAAAAATTAAATTTTTAAGCTTTTACGGCGCAGGTGCGATGTTCTCTGATCTTCCACTGCACTAATCCTCAACTCAACTTTGCCCCCTAAATGACCCTAACAAAAAAATAAATTTTTTTTACACTTAATTACCCCAACAATTTACTTTTTAAGTTTTTACGTCAAAGGTCAGATGTCTCCCCCGGAGTGACCCAGCAGTTTAAAAATATACAATACAGCAGTCCTTCTAAATATAAACTAATTACTTGAAATACACTGTTATACAACAGACTTAGCACGGGCACACACTACTTAGTACTGCCAAAAACCTTTAAGTCAATTCCCAAAAACTACTGCCACAATTCCCAAAATCCCATAACTTCCCCGGCACCGTCTCGAAAAAACAACGGCAACACTTTCTCATGAATCGCACTCACAAGTACATGCAACCTTAAAATATAGCAAACTTTATGAAATAGAAAGTGAGAAATAGTGGGTGGGAAGGGAATTGACGATTTTTCTTTACTTGACGATTTCCGGCAGTTCAACTCTACTGTAAACCGCATAAAAGAATTTCATTGCAAAATTTTCGTTAGTTCTTTATTTTGTGCGATAAACAAAAATTTATATTTTTGCAATTAATAGCGAAATATATTAGTTGCACTGGGTTGCCACCAGTTTTGTAAAATTCCCCTCTGGGATGGCCTAACAAACTTGTTTTCCTTTTAGCTTTAATCTAAAATATTTGTGGCCTTGATTGTACTACAAAATCTGTTGCATTAAATTTCTAGGTTACCAAAAGCCTAAAAGTAACAATTGTTTTCAAGTGGCCAAAAGACACAGAAGTTGTTTCCGAATTTTCCAACAATTAATAGCAAAGCAATAAACCTCGTTATCACACGTTATTCTTCCAATGATGTTCTGGCTCTTAATGCAACAAACCAAAAGCACAAATAGCAGCAACAACTACAACAACAAATAAAAACGACAATAATTTTGGACAAATTCCTTTTTAAGAATCTATTACGCATTTGAGAAGGTCATGATGATGCGCGTGTAGTTTGAGGCATTTTCATATTGACGGCATGTGTAAAGACGTCATTCGTTTGTCAAACAATTCGGTTTAAGGACTAAAAATAAAAATGAAATTGAGTTTTATTGTTTTACTCTTAGTCTGATTGTTTAAATATAGAATAAAGTTATTTGTCCTAAATTATATGGGAAAACAAATAATAATTATTGTGGGACGAATACAAAGTTTGAAATGAAAGTGGGGGTGTTCAATTGTGGTTAAACATTGACGAAGTAGTTTCCGTAGAAGTTTGACACGAAATTGTTAATTTATGTATTAGGAAGAAATCGGTGGATATAAATATAATTATACAAATTAATCGTGCAAAATGCTCTTAATTTGTTTAATTTGAATAATTTTTGCTAGTTGCAGAAAATGTTATTGATTTTGGATTTTTATACGAATAAGACGACTTAAAAAATATTTAATTTTTAATTAATTGTAGCATTCTCCTTTAATGTTCTTTTTCATAATTTAAAATTTTTTGCTAAGTATTATTACACCAAATCGTTAATAAACTTCAATAAAATGTTTTTTTCAAGTTTAAAATTTTTTTATATTATATTTTTTTTTATTTTGATATTTTATATTATATTTTCGGCCTTACACAAAAAATTTCCATATGGCAACACTGCTACTGTAGCAAAATTTCGCTGGTGAAGAAAAACTATAATGGCTAAAAAAAATAATCTCTATCTCCCTCCCTCTGTCTCTCTTCTGCTCTATCTCTCAACGTTATCCTCTGTATTCCGGCCCAATACAGTGCACGAGCAGGGTTCAGCCCCTGAATGCCGGTCCCAGTTTAAAGAAAGGGAAATCCCCTCACCAAAGTGAAATTTATATGGAAAATACTCAATTTCGGAGGTTTGAATTTTTTTCCATACAAATTTTAAGAAGTTTTAAAAGGCCAAGCAGCCCCCAGTCCCTAAATTTTTAAGCATTTTTTCGGTAAATAAATTGTGTGCTAAGGGAAAAAGTAATTTTTATATTTCTTTATGAATTTGATTTTGCTTTCCATAGAAGTAGCACTGATGAGCCGCGGTTTACACAATTAGAATGTATGTACATAATTATATACGAGGGTTGTTTGATAATTCAGTAAATAATCGATTGAAAACAAATTTTTTTCGGGGCCATCATATTTTTCAACAATAGAAAGACCAATACATTTAGTGCAAAGTTTTCGGAACGAAGTTCGTTATGGGACGATGCGGAGGAATACCCTAACGGGGAAAAAACGACCGTAACATAAGATTTTTTGTTTCTAAATCAATGTTTAAGACGTATGAGTAATACGATTCCATACAAAACAAATATTAATCATACGCAGCGGTGCCGTGACAGAATTCAATTTCGTTTGGGAACAAAATTGATTCTGTATTTTCGTTGCTCGGCGAAAAAAAAAAGAATCATAATAAAAAATGTGTACCCGAATAATTATTTTCTTTATACCTCGAATAGAACTTAAAATGAATATTTTTATAAAAGGAACTTCGTTCCTATCCGATGTCCCACGACACCACACATCTTTTTAAAAAATTTTGTGATCCTTCCAAATAATAGGTTTCCTCAGGGGCTCTCAAAATAGGTTTTTGCTTCTTACCAAGCAGCCATTTTTTCCCTTTTTTAAATAGAGTGCAGTTCGTGGTCCACTTTTTGTGAGGACTCGTGCATTGTCATGTAAAATGTGATGTATTTCCCGAGTTGAGATGCTTAAAGCCTCGCCCACTTCATGTATTTTCATTATCCGATTGTTTAATATTATCCCACGAATTGTAACGACAATTTCTGGCGTGAGAACTCTTTTGAGTTCTCACGTCTGAAATTGTTGGTGCAGAGTTTCCATACTATTTAATAAGTCTTTTTCTCCTTGGTCTGAGTGATTTTTAACTTCTCGCTAAAAATATTTAAAATTTAAAAAAAATCGGGAAGTTGCTGCTTTTATCCCATTTTGAAAACAAAACGAGTTTTCACCAGGTCTCGACGTTTCGAGTTCCTAGTAAGCTTTTCTGTCTACTCCTGAAAAGGAGTGTCTACGTGTGTATGTGTGTATATGTATGTGTGTGTATGTATGTGTGTGTATGTATGTGTGTGTGTATGTATGTGTGTGTGTTTGTGTGTGTTAGTATGTGAACCGTTTATAACTTTTGAATTGCTGAACCGAATCGAACCAAAACCGTTTCAGAGGGGGTTTTCAAACTTAGATTGCTTGTGAATTGTAACCGATTCAGACCGCTAGATTTCGACAAATCTTAAAAAAAAGTAGTTTTTCTCTTTTAAATGTGCTTTTTTTAAATAACTTTGAAACAGCTCTATTGATCGCTTTCAGAAAATAATCAACTCTTAATATTCAAAACCCACGTTGATCGTCATTAAACGGGTCAAAATCGGTTGATACGTTCGTGAAATAGAGTGAACGAAAATATTCGGAAAAAATTATTTCTAAATTGTGTATGAATTTATATTTTACTAGTCGAACTTTCTTACGTAAATTATATTACAGGATGTTAATTTTTCAACGGGCTCAAGTTCAAATCTGCTAAACTGAAAAATATTCTTAATATTCCACTGTTAATATAAATAAATAGAATTTGAACAAATTCATTTATTAAATAAAAATAAAAAATAATTGGCAGTTTAGCAGATTTGAACTTGAGCCCGTTGAAAAATTAACATCCTGTAATACAATTATTTCTTAAAAACCTCCACTTTACGATGTTGTTAAAACCAGCGGCAAAATGGCAGAGATGGGTTTTAGGGGTTTCCCTTTTTCCTTTTTTTTAAATATTTTTTAATTCTGTTAAAATTTTCTAGGCTGTCCGCCATTAATGGCTGCCAAACACAAACAATCTAAACGGCACCGCTTGCCCCAGAATTTGACAGCAGATAGTGCTTGACGGCAAGCAGTGTTGCATTTAAAGTTACTGCGAGGGAAATTCAAAAAGTTTCGAAGTTATCAAACAGCCCTCGCACTGCTATATTTGTGTGCAGTTTGTTTCCTACAAACAAATAAAAAAATAGAATCATAAAAAATGAATAGAGGTGGCAGCAAGCCAACTTCATTAAATTAAATAGTTGTTATTTTTAAATTGTGGTAAAAAACATGATTTTAGAAATTCTCATAAAAGAATCCTTTTGCTCAGAACACCATCAACTCGAGTACATTAAACAAGCAACAACTTGAGTATTTTTATTTTCTCTGCTGCTGCTTTTGCTATAACCGATTTTGTCGTTGTGGTCTTTACAAAAAAATAAGAAAAAACAAACTATTACCAGAATTTATCTTCATAAACTCGTATGACGTAGTTTTCTTATCTGCTTTGGTAGATTACAATGGCAACATGTATTGCCAGCCAAGAACAATAGAAATGACAGATATTGTGTGTTTGCTGTGTTGTCTATGCCTATTTCTTGGCCGGGTCCATCCAACCCAATGTAACTAACAACCACCACTTGCTTTTGTGCTTCAACTACTCCGTTCTAAACAACTCAGTTGTCAGGGTTTCAACACTCCAAACATTCAGTGCTGCCCTGCCCTGTCCTGTCCTGTCCTGTCCTGTTTTGTTCTGCCACTGCCATTCACTTGTCTACACTTTAGATTTGGTTTTTTTTTCTTTCTTTTTTTTTTAATTTCCCCATTGCATGTGAAAATGTTGTAGCTGCCTGCCATAGTTTCTGTTGTTATTGCCGTTGAACACAATCTACTTTACCACTTTAGGAAAAGAAAGAAAAATACATACAAAAACAAACACACACACACACACAAAAAAGAATTCAAATAATTGTTGATTTTTATCTTGTTGTGTTGTTTGTTTTAGGTTTTTAGTTATAAAGTTGTTGATATTGCAGCACTTGTTTGCTGCTATTGTCGATGTCGCTGCTGCAATGCCTTTAGGTTTGGCTGGATTATAAAGATCAACACGGCCCTACTCACACATGCATTTTTATGCAATTATTGTCTTACATGAATTTACATGTGTATGTGCATGTAGCAAAAAAAAACAAAAAAGACAATAGCAGTGTGACACACATGCAGCACTACCAGCAGCACTACCAGCAGCAATAGCACAGCAATCATCAACTTTATTGTTGTCGTTGACGCCGTCATCATCAACATCAAGTTGAGAGAAAAGTAGCGTGCAATTGTTTTAAGTATGACTTAAAATTTCAGCCCTATTAAATGGAAAACAATGAAACGAGAAAGAAAATTTGCAACAACAAAATATGTGCTATATAGTGAAATGAAGTATGATAACACCATTTCCAAGCGACTGTTGCTTTCCAAATGCTACAACTTTAGGGAATTTTTCTGTTTTTTGAAGTAGCGCCGCCAAAAAAGAGTGTAACGGCGTCAAAACACATGATCTTGGTGGACAAATTGCCGTTGTCAAAATGTGAAACTAGGCGCTCGGGAAGGTTCTCATGCACTAAAAAGCCAGAATAGGTTGTGTTTCAGGAGGGTGTGAACATTTTAGCAGGACTTTTAAGTAGGACCAGCACTCCGGGGGATGACCCCAACGTATGTAGCGTATTGTGGCGCAACTAGAAAGTAGGGGATAATGTTGAGAAGGCATATGAAGAATGATAAGAAGATAGAGAATTTTTTTGTAGGGCCCACGTCGAGCAATTGATAATTTTATGAAATATAATTTTAACAGAAACAACATTTTCTTAGTGGATTTTAATTATTTTAATGCGATTTTGAATTCGACAAAACACTTGGGGTATTCACAACGTGTGCTATTTGGTCATATTGTCATAAAGTCATAATATTTTAACCCAGTAATAAAATAATTAATTTAATAAAATAATTAATTTTAATATAATAATTTTAATAAAAGAAGTCACACAGAGGAGTGACGAAATATTGAAAATAAAAATTAAATTAAAATAAAGGGAACTTAAGCTTAAAAATATCAGAATACAATAATATTTTAAACCAATTTAAAAAAGTGCAAAAAAAAAGAAGTATTCAGCTCATATCAAGGCAGCAGCTGTTTTAGTTTATACATACAAATTCATTTAGATAATTTAAAAATTTTGAATAGAAATGAAGTTTTTGGACTTTTTGGAGTTTTCAAACAACTTTATTACAAGTATCTTAATTATCTCTTGCTTTGATAACATCTAATTACAAATGTGTTGTTTTCTTATCAGCTGATCGATGTTTGAAATAGCATAATAAGTTATGACGGGTTGTTAACACTAGTCATATTTTGCGTGCTATTATTTTGTCTTATGACTTTATGACTACAGTGTGAATCCCCCAATTATATGTCAAAACTGTCATGTTGTTGGTGTTGCCACAATTGAGAAAGAAAATTTTTGTTTTACAACCCTTTATAACAATTTCTTTTATTCATAAAGTAAAATAATTAATGAAAATATATTTCAGTAAAATAATATTGAATATTAGCAAACAGAATTCTATAAAAATTAGTTATTTAAAAAAAAATCAGCAATTACAGTGTTTTTGGAAACAGTGTATTTAGCATTATTTTTAGTTAAACTTTCTTTTTGAATGCAACAAAAAAAAAAGGTCCCCACCATTTAACGAGCTTTTTTACTTCATCACACAATTGTTGTTGTCGTTCAGTTTTAACTACACAACAACAACAACAACAACAAAATATAAATAAATAAATGTCTATTTATTTTGTTGTGATTTTTGCCCTTTTGTTGTTGTTCTTGTCGTTGCAACAATTGTTGTGTTGTTCTAGGTGCTGTTGCCGCATGTTGTACTATTTAGTGTAAAGTGGGGTTATATTGCAATGTTGAATTACTTTAACTGCTATTGCAGATGATGGATTAGAAACCATGAGCACAATGGGGTTGAAATTATACAGGTTAATTTATTGTGCAAATACACAACACTTGCACTATTGATTGAGAGTGAAACACACAAACACGCGCACACACAGGAAAACAACAAACGCTGTAACATGACAATTTAAGCGATAATTGAGACGGATTAGATTTTTTTCAAGTTAGTATTTTTTGCAAAAATGTGTGTACGTGTAACAGTGATTCATTTAAAAATATATATATAATAATACACGATTTTTTTGTATTGAGCTACATTTTTTATAATACAAATATTATCGTAAGCCTAGTACTCTGTTTGAATTCGTGGAAAATGTTGCGCAACATCAGTTATTTCAGTTTCAGTTTTTTTTCTTTTTAATTGAAATTATGTTTTCCATTTTCAATGAGAAAATTTTTAGTGTCAAAATAAATAATATTCATATTATTTCACATGTTTTTCATAATTTTTTCCATGGTATAATAAAACAAGGTACTGCCACTGTGAGCTATTAAATTTAAAATAATTTTCTGACAATTTTAAGGATTCTGACATTCCCATAAAAATTAAGTTACCATATTATTTTAAGTTACCCGTTTTTTTTTTCTTTTGATTTGAGTTGTTAAAATTTTTAATTGCATCGATGTCATAATTAACAATGATTAAAATCCGTTTGTCAATTAATTTATTATAAAAATCGTGTCGTGAATCTTGAATAAACATATTTTTTGTTAAATTGTCTTATTGATCAATGTAAAGGTTTCAATATTTTTGGTTCAATGCAAAGCAACACAATGACTTTTTATTTCTTGTGGAAATGCATAGAAACTGGGTTTGTTCGTAGTTTTCTATATTCTTTACATTTTATATAGCTTTTATTAAACTATTTTAACAAAATATTGCAAAATGTTTATGTTCAAAGCCTCAAAATTAAATTTTTCTCTCTGTCAATATGCAAAAACGATTCACAATGAGATTTTCAGCGAAAAATTTATATACAAGCCACATAAAATGTTTTTTATTCTTAAATCTTCCTTGTTAATGATGCTTCTTCTTCCTTGATTTTGACATTAGCTCTACATTTTCTACTAACAAAATACGTGTGGTTTTTGGTGTTGTTTCATTGTTGTACTAGTGAGAGTACCTGGTAAATCTGCCTTGTTCAGTGTGTTTAAAATGAAAATGAGGTAATACACTGAAATATGTGAAAAGAGAGGGAATAAAATAATAGTTAAATACAGATTTTATTTAAAAATTTCCAAATAAAGAAAATTATTTTTTATAATGTGGCAACGTCATATTCAATATGATGTAGAAAAATAAACTTCAAAAATCCTTATTAACATTTAATAAAAGCAAGTGTGGCACTACCTTGTATTTATATACCTTGATTAAAACGGAGTACTCTAGTTTAGCAACATTTTTCCACAAATATTTCGATTGAATATTTTTTTTCTGTCAGAATTTCACATGAAATTTTAAACAGAGTACTAGCCTTCACACTCAAGTTGTTGGCCCTTATTACGTTTGCCGTATTCGTACACGAATTGAAACGACTTCAATGTTAAACATATGGTAAGTGTTGCCACATTTTAGCGTTTTCGTCACAACTTCCACAAACATAATACCGCTGATGATTCATGTTGCTGCAATGGCAAGGCATTTTCATTTCAAACAACAGATACAAATACTGAAATCGAGTATTTGCTCATTAAAAAATTTATTTGTGATATGAGTGCCACGATCAAGACAAGAGTGCAAACTAAAATCCATTGCATGGTCTACGACGTGCTACCCTATGCAGCATATTTCTTCTTCCAAACCTAGAGATTTTTAAGGGCCTTGAGAAAGAAAACCTATTATTTAGAGGGAATAAAAACATTGAAAACTGCTAGACTTAAGGTATTGATCTAAAAAGAGATCGTGTCGAAAAATAAAAGCTTCTATGCCGTAAGAAAAATGTATTTAAAAAGTCACGGCGTATTTGAATTGTGTTATTTATGGGCCATCAGGAACAAAATTCCGACTTGTGAGTGACTCCTCGATATGATGGCAGCGTTACAATAGGATCGAATCAGCCCAATAAATTTTTAGAGGCGGCTATGCGGCGTCTATAGTGTTCGGTTTTTACAGCCTACACAAAAAAATGAAAGGGTATATATAGGTTTGTCGTTCCGTGTGTAATTTTCTCAAAATTAACATGGGGCCCCATAAAGTATATATTATTATTATATATTCTATTATTATATTATTATATATAAGGATATTATATTATTATATAAGGATCCAGAATTATTATATATTCTGGATCCTTATGGATCCTATACGTATGGGTCTCCCAAGCCTTCAGAAGAGCTAGAGACTTCGTTCTTGGACTGCAGGATTGGAAATAACCTTAAATAGAGTGGTATTGAAATTCAGAAAAATCCGAAATACGTTTCCAGAGGTGGGAAGCTTACACCTATTTCTGGACGCAAAATTAACTAGCAAAAACTATCTTTTGTTTGTTAATTAAACCTATTTCATACTTTGGAAAAAATAAAATTTGTATTAAAAACTAGAAATATAAAAAAAAATTTCCAGGGATGGGAAAAAAAATTTTTTTTTGGTATATAGACGTAACTTTTATTTTTGCTAATGAAAATTATTTTAGAATTTAGGAAAAATAAAAGTGGTATTCAAATTTAAAAATATTAAAATTTCGGTTTCAGGGTTTGGACAACTACAATATTTCGTAGTACATGAAAGTGATAAAAAAAAATTCCAGGGATGGGAAAAAATTTTTTTTTGGTATATGGAAGTAACTTTTATTTTTTGCTAATTAAAATTATTTTAGAATTTAGGAAAATCAAAATTGGTATTCAAATTTAAAAATATTAAAATTTCGGTTCCAGGGTTTGGACAACTGCAATATTTCGTAGTACATGAAAGTGAGCAAAATGGTTACAAATTTTAAGTTTTTCTTAAATAAAAGTATTTTATACCTCATTAAGAGTTGTATAGGTAAAAAGAAAACAAAAAAAATTAAATTTCGCTTTCAGGGTTCGGAAATTGAAATTTTTTTAGTACACAAAAGCAGCCATATAAGTTCCTAATTTTTTTTATTTTTATTTTTTTTTTTTTTTTGTTGAATTAAACGTTTTTTATACTTCAGGAAGAATTACATCCGTGTAAAAAATTCAAAATTAGATTCCAGTGTTAGAAAATAAAAATTTTTTGGAACGTAAATAAGTTCCCAATTTTAATTTTTTTTTTTTTTTAATTAAACGTTTTTTATACTTCAGGAAGAATTACATCCGTGTAAAAAATTAAAAATTAGATTCCAGGGTTAGAAAATCAAAATTTTTTGGGACGTAAATAAGTTCCTAATTTTTATTTGTTGAATTAAACGTTTTTTATACTTCAGAAAGAATTACATCCGTATACTTCAGTAAAAATTAGATTCCAGGGTTGGAAAATCAAAATTTTTTTGGTACATACAACTGACCATATAAGTTTTTTATTTTGGGTTTTTTTGTGAATAAAATCTATTTTCTGTTTTACAAAGAAAGGAGAAGTACATCTGTGAAGGGTACTTAAGATTCGGCACAGCCGAATAAAAAAAGCACTTTTATTTGTTTATTTTGAAATTAGCTCATAGTTGAAAGCTGTCTTTAAAAAAAAATTATAATATTGGTTTAACTATTTTTCGAAGAAAAAAGTATTTTCAGGAACTTTATTAAGAACTAAAGGAGTTACATGCAAAATAATTTAACCTTTCAAGAGATTATAAAGTAATTAGGAAAAAGTTAAGAAAAACTACTAAACTTACCCAAAAGCAGTAATTTAATATCCTTTGCCGCCTGTATGCCATCTTCTTTGAGATTTTTCTCAATTTGCTTGGAACGTTGTATGGCCGCGCGTTCCTCAGCTGATGTTGTGCAACCCATTTTTAAGTTTTTTTCTTGTTGGTTTCAAGTGGTTTAATTAACGTAAATTTGTTTAAGAGAAATATTGCCTTTGTGCTTTTTTTTTTTTAAACGCGTTATAAAAAGAATGTTTTTCTTTTATTGCTGCACTTTACACTTTTTAGTTTTAGTCTTAAGCTTTAAAGTAGGAGGGGTGATGGTATTTGGATTTTAGTTTTTGTTTGCAGCCGGTTTATTAATGTGATATTAATTATTTTATTGTTATTTATTAGAGAAACGAAAACTGTTTTATTAATTTCTTACACAGGTTATCGACATTCGCAAATTATTTGATTTTATGGATATTATTAGGCTTTCAAATTATTTTTTTATAATAAATACTGCAATTATATTTAAAAAAAAAAATAAATAAAAGAAAAGAAAAAAGTATTTTATTAATATGTACATATATTCACAATTGTAGGGGGGAAACAAAAGATTCCAATGTTCTACTATAGTTCACAATGAAAGCGGCGCAAACGGGCCAGCTCATAACAATTGTGACTCATCCGTCATCAATTGTTTATGCATTAAATAAATTAATATATGATTTATATAGATAAAATCTGTTCAGTTCAGTTCAGTTCTGTGTTGTTTTGTTTATATTTATTTATTTTGTAGTTTGTTTAAAATATTTGTGCAATAGCGAGAAAAAAGAGTGTAATAAAAATTCATTTGTTCAATTCACCATCGGTATTGTAATTTGTGTATCCAGCGGGATGATGTTTTATTTATGTATTTAAGAAATCTTTTTTAACGACTTTTTTATTTTTTTTTTAGACTATTTCCAACATTAAATCAGCTATTTGTAGCATACAAGTTGCATATTTTTCCTTTTTTTTTAATTGTTATTACCGGTTGCAAAAAAGAAAATATTCATCCACTGAGATTGATAGCACAAGTACATACATATTAACATGGATATATATCGTTTCCTCAAATGCCAAAAGAATGTATCTAAAAAAAAATTCTAAATGATGGGGGCCCAAAAATATCAATGTATTAGCAAAATGAAATAGAGACCAAGTAAACCTAAAATCAAAAGCTTGATATATCGTGTTGGATAACATAGCCTTAATAAAAATATTTTTTAAATGTAATAAAGTCAACCTATTTTATGGAATTTTAATTATTTTCAAAAAATATTAAACAGCTTAATTTATAAAAAAAATTGATTAACTAGAGGCTTATAAAACAAATTTGTCCTATTAACCTTTTATAACCCAGAAAAAAATATGTTATAAATTACGCCTTTAATGTTTATTGAAAAATTTTACCAATAAACTTATAGCTAATGATTTTAAAACAATTATAATGTCTTTTAATAACATATTCCCTTTTTCTTTAAATATTTGATAATAAAAAAATTAATAAAAGGATTGGATTGGCATGTGACCAAATGCATTATTTATCATAATTTTTTATTTTTTCACTTATCATTATTTTGAACTGAAACACTTGTGTTTGCTGGGTTATTATTGCTTAAGCCATTCGTCTATGTCTTATGGACGTCTAAGAGGGTTAGAATATGTGTGAAGTCCCCTCAGCACAATTGTGCTCTAATATTCTAAATCGGCCTTTTTATCAATTCCTTGGTATTTCATCAAAATAATCACTACAGAAGAAAATCAAATTTGCTCAAACATTACATTGCAGAAATTCGATATGAACACCTCGATATTTTGAACTTCAACTCATTGTGGTGAACAATTGAATTCCCATGATAGTCTCAGACCATTCCCTAAGGGCTTCAAAGTACCAAGAGGCTGTTAAAAACAGCCAATTGGTTAAGAAAAAGTGTAAATAATTATTCTATTTTTGATATTCCCCCTTATTCTATTTGTCAACGTCAACGTCACGTCAAGACAATATCAAAGTTAGAACACTTCTATACTCATTCTCTTCAACAATTGTCAATTTCTCACAACATGTTGATATGCATTTTCAACGCCATAGAGAATAGTAAGAGGCTGTCAGAAGTAGTTAATTGTGGTCCAGAAAGAGTATGTGGGTGTCCTATTTTTGATATTGTCTTGACGTGACGTTGACAAATAGAATAAGGGCGATTGTCTTCACGTTGACGTCGACAAAAAGTTACAGAACAAGTGAGAATATTTCGGTAACACTTTTTTAATTCAAATTTAATTTTAAAATGCAATTTTAATAAATATTAATAAT
Source organism: Linnaemya tessellans (assembly GCA_951800035.1). Lineage (NCBI taxonomy): Eukaryota > Metazoa > Arthropoda > Insecta > Diptera > Tachinidae > Linnaemya > Linnaemya tessellans. The sequence goes on along the minus strand of OX637534.1, from coordinate 114,464,847 downwards.
TTTATAAAGAGCTTAATAAAATAAATGAAAATAATTAAAAATATTAAAAAAATTTTTAAAACTTTAGCACATACATAGAACTGTTACAACAGTCGCTATAGCCTAAAATTGATTTACTATACAATGATGATTTGTGAAATGAATAATTATTCAATAGCAACTTAACGGAAGGAAAATAGTGTAACAATGTTTTATCCTTTTTCAAAATATCAGCTTATCAATACGGAATTAAAAAATTTTACTAACGAATATACACACATTTACATACATATTATGCACTAAATTTTATAAAACTTTTGCTCGCTTTTTGTAAATAAGGTTTATTGTGCTATTTGAAAAATTTTACACAACTGCTACAATAATATGTCTGCCATTTAATTTAACCATTTATGGTTTATATCAGTATGTGACTTTTGGTACAACCCTCCTATTATGCCCACAATTTTACCTCCTTTTGTATATTTATTGTGCATATGAGAAATTCTCTATTGAAATGAAAAAGATTTCAAAGCTTTCTCATTAAAGCAGAAAGAAGCCTTTAAAACGTTTTTCCTTAAGAAACCACTTATCGCAACCTAATAATGAAAGGAGTTGCCAAGTATATTGTGCATCCAAACAAAAAAGTTATTGTTATTATACAAGTATTATTTCTTTATTTGATATTAAAGAAAAAAATTAATAGGTAGTTTATTTATAAATAAAGAAACTTATTTAAATTCCTTTATAAAATCCATCATAATATTTCGACACTGTTTTGTGTTGCGCTCGTAATGAAAATAATGTAATTTTTATGGCATTGGCTTTAAAAGAAAAAAATTACTTACAACAACAACGAAGCCATAAGAATGTGTGAAGCTTACAACAGGACCGATTTTTTTGTTTTCGTTTCTAAGATCTTTTTTTTATTTAGTAAAAAAGACAATCATGAAAATAAATCGAATCATCTTACAAATTCAATAATATAATTCAAGAAGAATTTTCTGCAATATAAATTTCCTTTTTGGGGGAGTCAAGACAGGATGCACAGACTGAGGCGGGTTCAGTGCCAGGGAAGAATGTAAGATCCGCTTAATATGCAAGCACTTTATTTACAGTTCATAAAAAGCTTTCTAACATGCAGCTAATACACTTATTCGTCGTATCACAAAAATTTACAAGTCAGTGGTGCATTAATAAATATATTAAGGCGGCAGCGGCTTTATGGATTGTGGTCGACTCCTTCATTTTTATTTTTATTTACTTTTTTTATTATTTTTTATAAAGCAATAGTATAAGCATAAGCAATAGTATTATAGGACCACAAGTGCCTTATATATAATAATTTGTTAGGTTAGGTTAGTTTTCTTTCCACACTTCTGTGGTTTTTTATTATATTTATTTTTTTTATATATTTTTAGATTTCATTGACCTGAACAATTAATTTTTAATAGTCATTGCCTTCATTGTTTACTTTGCTTTAATTATAATTGAAACTGGCTGTTGCCAAATACGCTGTACCTTGAAACTCCTTCCTACCAATCTTTGATTTAAAGGCATCTACATCTCAAGTAAACAAATGCTAGAAGTAGAACACTACATTTACGTGCATACCTACTAAATAAACAAGTACAAGATAAAATTTTATATCTCCAGCACATTTCTTTTCCTGTAGCAAAGTGTAAAATTTAGAATAGTTATTTTCTTTTTGTTGCTGTTGTAGTTACTTGTTGAAAATTGTTTGCAATAGGAAGGTAATTGCGCCATAAAAAAAATCGAACAGCGAAGGTGGCAGTATGAGCACAAGTACTTGGTAAATAAAACCTAAAAGAAAAACTAAAATGTTTGCAGCCAATATAACAAGAAAAAAATCTATTCCCGGTCTAGAGTGTATAGACAGTTTGCATATTTTAATAAAATTGTCCTTGCATGTTGGCTTGATGGCAGGAAAAAAAATCGTGGAACACATTTTCGTATTGGTAAATGTATTTGTGAATTTTCACATAAAGAGAATAACACTTACCGTGATACAGAGTTGTAATAAGGAATTTTAATTTTATATTAACAACAATTTCTTTCATAAAACTCGTGATTTGCCAAGAATGAAGAAATAAAAGCAAGCTGTATTTTTCAAATACCGACTTTTTCAATAACTTGTTTTAAGCTTTTTGCAATTTATAAGCAAATAGAATTTCAGTTGTGAAAGCAACTTTCCATCCCTGTTAGCAATAAAACGAAAAGGACATTATGACTTTCCATACAATTTGTATTAACAATGAGGCTAATGGAAATTCAATGTACATATTTTATATTTGAACTATTTTTTTCCTATAGCTTCATTTATACTAAAATATATGATATGGTGTTTGCAATTTTATTGATTTATTAGAGCAATTATCAGGTTTTTTTATGAACAAAAGAATATATAAAATAAAAAACAATAAGGAAAGATTTGAGAAATACATTAGCGACCATTAGGGCGGGTCAAAGAAATTAAAAAAAAAACGTTGATCATTTGAAATTTTGCACTCAAAAAAAAAAAATTTTTTTAGTAAATAAAAATTCTGTGTTCCCGTATTTTCTATAAAGATGTTTTTGATACTTTTTATCCGGCTTAAGTCCAATTAGCAATAAGGTAACGAATTTATAATTTTTAATATTTATATTTTCTACGATTGCAAAATGCCACAGCTTCGGATAGATTTAATAGCTCCCTGGGGTTTCAAACATATAAATTTAAAAACAAAAAAAAACAGCAAGCAACAAAAGTTTAAAATTACATTTTAATAGCCCCTATCGCTTCTTACAAAACATTTTGATTCTGGCCAAGAGTTGTAAAGCGCGTTGTAAAATTTATTTTTAAATATTATTTTATAAATTTAAATGCATTAATATAAAAACCACACAATTCATTTATATTTCAAGTCCGCACAAGTTCTCATAAAATACCAACAACTCGGTATGCAATTAAAATACCTATTTACGGTCACTGTGGTTACAGAATTTTAATTGTAAAGACAAGCTGTAATAGTTTCTCATGTATATGTTCATTTATCGGTTGCTAAGATATATATTTTTCCTAACTGACTAGATTCATTAGAGGAAACACTTTCATGATCAGATAGAAGTAATAAGTCTATATTCAAAAATGATACCACGGTTTGATAGCTTTCATAAGATTTGCCAAGATCATTAAAACAGAAATTACTCTACGGTTGAATTTAAATCTTATTCCATCCAGCTACTTTTGCGGACAAGAAATAGTCACTCTTTACTAATTTCGTAGAATAGCTGGATTGGGGAGCCACCTATAGCATTATTTATGGACTTCTGCCAAGAAAATTGTTATTTAATTTTTTACATATATGTATTTTAAATTTGGGAGTATTTATAAAATACACAAGTAATATAAAAGTGCAAAAATAAAAAGAAATGTTAAACTACTCTAAAAAATATTGGTATAGAATTATAAATAAAATAATATTGAAACCAACTAGCATATTGCTAATTACATGCTGAATATTTTATAAATACGGTATTTAACTTCAGTTATTACATATAGTATATTGTGTAAGTGAACTAAAAGAAACAGATTATCTTGTAATATATAGAATTAAAATTATTTCCCATAAAGCACATACATTTTAAAACATGTTAGCAACAAACATAATAGTGGTGGAATTGACCACAGTTTGCTTATACACCTACGGCATTATGCATAATGAAAAACTTTCTGCTAACTAAATTGCTGCTAAGTTTCCCTTATGGGAATTTACATACAAAAAAGTTAGCAGCAATTTAGTTAGCAGAAAGGCTTTCATTATGCATAATGCCACTAAAGGACATGTGTATGTACATGTTTCACTATCTAAATGTTTCTCTGGTTGACAGGCATCGATTAGTATGTTTCACACGGTTATACATACATACAAACATTTACGATGGGTTTGCCTTTTTCCAATCCATCATATTCAAAAAGACTAGTTGTGTGCGCAACTCACTTGAAAAATCTTCCCATTAATAAACAACATTATCACCATATACGAAATAAATGTAATATGTATGTAGTATATACAAATGTACCCGTTTCATATTAAATATGAGCAAACAAATACTCCAATCCACAACCCACCCTCTGAAAAATAGCAAAACGGTAAAAATTCAATGAGTAAAATGCAGCAGTGCAAAATACAGTGAACGTTAACGCCAGCAGAGCTGGAACGTCAGCAGAACAACGAAAATATACATGAACAGAGGGACATAGAGCATTGTACGAAATAAACAGTTTGTCCAATAAGAAGTGATATGATATTAAAATCTCCATCAAATAATATACATATAAATAGTTTTTAAAAACATTTTCTAGTAAATATATTTAAACAGATGGAGACTTAAACGCAAAATAAAGCAACTTGCAATAATTTAAATTAATAATTTATATTTAAACTCCTAGTCTCATATTGGCAACACAGAACCCACTTCGTAATATAATTAGCTATAACTCACATATTATATTATACAGACCACAAGTGGACGAGAAGAACTAGTACACCGGAAAAACATTTATTATTTAATCTTGAATAACACAAGATTTTAGAATTTACATGAATATTTATTAATTAAATCATTAATTAAAGATAGAATTAATAATATGCGCGCAAAAAATATATAGCGCAAAGTTACATAGTTTTAGATTGGTTGGTTTAATCTCATAGTGACACGAGGAATAGGAGAAGAAAACTGAGTGTCATCTTCACTTTTAATGCGGACCACTAGCTAGAGCGGACATAATGTTCATAAGTACTTGCGTCAGTTTAAAAAATGCAGGTCAGGCAAAACTATACTTCTACACAGCACCAAAGTTTATTATGATTAAATATTAAAATAAAAATGTATTCTTACTGTTTATGGCAAAGGTGAAACGTGAGACCGCCGCCTCTGCCGTAGTGAACCCTACAAAAAAGAGAGTTTTTATTTACTAAATATTTGGAGGGTGCTGAAGATTCGAACCGTTCGAATATAACGTTCATCTTAAAACTAAAATTTATGCTTTTATTTCAGGAATGGTTTTTGTAATAATACATTCAAAATATTTTTAATGTTAAAAATAAGAAAGAACATTTTTAAAATGAACAACATTCTAATATAGTTTCATCTTGATTTTAATTTTTTATTTACTTTTTTCTTTGCTGTAAACTACTGGCATATAACGTTATAACTTGGGTAGTTTAAAAACCTGTCCAGTTGAGCAAAAATTGCATTAAGGAAAGCATAAACAATTGCACATGGTAATAGTGCAGTATGATTGTGTTGATGCATTTATGCTCAGCATATGCATGCATGTACATACGGCAGAAACGCCACCGCCTAACGACTGCCGCAATTATTCAATATGACACATTGTACTAAAATTTGGCAGACATAAATTCTAAAATGCTATAAATCCTGTAAATATATATGTACATATGTAATAATAAAGTGTATTATTACGCGCAGAATATCGTGTTTAACATATTCACAGCGGCACTTTAACTGTGCAGCCAGCAGCGGCAGTATAAATTAAATTATGAATATGTTGCTGTTATACAGAAATTAATTTTTTTTTGGAACAAATTACATACATATATGTATGTGCAAATGTACATGCATAGGTACATCATGTATCACGATAATTCACATGAACACTTAACCTATTAGCCAAGTAAAAATGCTTTAAAGTTTTACGTTCCGTATGAAACACCTTTTTTGATGCCTTTTCATATCATATCCTTCATACACAACTCCCTAATGCTTCTTCTTCATCTTTCTGTGCTTATTCGCACATATTCTATGGCTCCCCACCCTGATGGACACCTTATCGGCAGACTCCCAATAACTTTATACTATTATTTCTTTTTTCTAATTCACTTTATATTTTCCTTCCATTAAGGGTGTAGTAGATTCTCGGAGAACATATCCCATTATCTTCCAGAATTGTTGTATTATTTTTCAATCCATTTTCTCGCTTTTTTACACACTTACTATAGTTTTTCTTTCAAACACTTTTTTCTATGTATACATTTAGGGGGAGTCACTTACTCCCTTTTCTTTTTCTTTTGCTATTTTTGCAGTACGCTAACACCACTGTAGTTTTGTGATTTTTATCCTTGTGCTAAATGTTTGTTTATTGTATTAAAAACTCTTCACTTTAATTTACCACCTTATGAATATTGCACTTTGAGTTATTTTACTTTAATTTTCTGTTAATTTTTTATATTAAATTTATGTTCTTTTGTGCGAAATTACAATTTCTATGTGAATTTTCTTCTCCGTTCGTGCGGCCCGCAAACTTTTTTCTACTCTGCTGCTATTGTCAGGGTTGCTTAAAGTTAGGTCTTTTTGTTTGACACCCTACATGGTTGTATGAAGCCAGTACTAGATATTTTACTGTTAAAACTTCAGTGATGGAAAGTGATATATTAAGAATTATAGTTTATGGTATTATTGATATTTTGAATTATTTGTTTTTAAATTATACTTGCATCCGTAAATTCGTTAGAAAATTTGAAGCATAAAAGACATACTGAAGAGAAATAGAAATTCCCACAAGCCATAAAAACTGAGTAGAACATTCGGGTTCAAAGTGCAAGCATATTGAATAGAAGTTCCAGTGTATTATTCACCCTTATTCCACTTGGCGTCGCCAATATCGTTGTCAATTTTAAGGCAACATCAATTTAACACAACATCAATACTAAAACGATATTCCCTAACAGAAGTAGTGTGACGTTGCCTGTTTATCGATAATGCTAACAAAAAGCAACACACATATCTAATGTTTGAGTCAGCTGGTTCGTTTTGTTTATATTTTTTTAAAAATAGTGTCGAAAAAATCTATATAAATTGAAATAAAAATGATTTGCTTATATGATTCGGACTCTAGTGATGAAGAGGCGGTTGTTGTTAATGGCTCAGCTAATTGAGTTGCTGCAGATGTCGACGGCGCGGTAGCTGTTAATGGTGCAGTAACTTTGTTTTTGGGTGCACTTTCCTGTAATAATGAAATTATAATGGGTCGCATATATATGTATACGTGGACAGCAAATATGGCTTACCGTTTCAAGCAAATCTAGTAAGTTTAGGTCAATGCTGGATTCCATTTCTGGCAGCATCTCAGTTTCACTGCTTGCGACTCCTTGAACCATACCCTCAGGATACAGTTGCTTCTGGAACTGTATGAGATTTGCTACAGCTACTTCCAAGGGACTTAGGATGGCTTGCTGGAATACACCACCTCCCGTAGCTTTACACTCTGCTTTGTTTTTTCTTAATTTTCTTTTGACTTTAAACTTTAAGTCTCTCCAAATCTGTAAAATAATTCGTCAGACAACATGTCTAACATCGCATTTACCTTACCTTTTGCCATCGATCTGAACTTCTAATTGGTGGACCAAGGGAATTCAATGTAGTCGCGATACATTCCCACTGTTGCTTGAAATTAACAGGAATAGGGCCCCTGCGAAATCCTCTGGCGAGTTTTGGATTTTTTTTCCAACTCTTCCACCAGTTTTTCGAATTGGCTGGGATTTGTTATTTTTATTTTCTGATTTTCCATTTTTTTAATTTTTTTTTTATATGTTCTTTAAAATTTAGTTTTTGTTTTAAAACAACACAACACAATGCAAAAAAACCCGACGACAGAATGAAAGGCAATTCATGGCAACATCAATACAAAATTTTCTTATAGAATATCAAACATTTGCTGGTAGTAATCGATAAATGGCAATACTAGCATATGGAATACCGATTGGCAACAAAACATAAAAAACGGCGTCATCTTGTGTTGCCGACGCCTAGTAGAATAAGGGTGATTATTGCAGTGCCTGTTATATGTGGAAAGAAATCCTTAAATATAAATTAGAAAATCACGGCTGTATCACATGTTTAATATTAAACATATCTTTTGGTCCATCTCCCCGCCAAAGTTTTTAGGTTATCTACAGAAACAGAGTTTGGTTCCTGAGATTGGATTGCACAAATGCTAGCACCGCCCTGCTGATGTAACTAGCCCATTGAGGCGGGCTAGTTTCTAACATATTTCTGTACTCCCTTGCGGGCGAAATAACCCCATCAAAACTTAAAATATGTAACTGTAATAACCGCCATGGAAAACAGTGCTGTAAAGTTTCAATATTTATAACAGTAAAAGAAATCAGCTCCCATTTCAAATAAAATCGCCTTATATACAATTAATTTTTTTTTACAAATAGGTAATTTTTATTGCATTTTAATTTTTGTTTTGTTTTTTTTGCTGTAAGGAAGTTTAACCAAAAGAAAATTATTTATTCTTATTGCTTTTATCTTAATTTACTCTAATAGATGAATAATTCTTGTTTTCTTTTTAATAACTAAAAAAAAATATAATTAAACAAGAGTTTGAATAATAAATTGTTGTTTGTTTTATTTGTAAATTTTACATTTTTCAATTTACACTAAAAATTTGTTAATATAATGGTGTTTTTTTAAGTTAATTCTTTAAATAATTTGAAGATTCTTTATGTATGTATATATATATATTTTGTTTAAATAATTAATGCACCTTAAGACAAAGAAAAAGCTTGAACTAATTCATTATTGTTGGCTTTTATTAAAGATAAATTTATTAATAATTATTTAATTTTGTTTTAATTACTTATCAATCGATAAAATGAACAACACACTTTGATTAAATATAATTTTTTTTTTGTTTTTTGTTTTTAATTCTGGTATAATTTTTTGTTTTTTAATTTATTAAAAAATTAAAAATTTCTTTTTGTTTTATATATATTTATATTATATTTATATGTATATATATTTCGTATAAACTAATGATTTCGTACTTAAGCACTAATATCTCTTCTTATTTATTTCTTATATTGTTTCTTTAATTTATTTTTTATTTTAAATTTGTTTCAATTGTTTAAAGTTTACTTTATATGTTTTATGAAGGAGGAATTTTCAAAACATATGCATATCCTAAATATTTATTACATTTTTAGTTGTTTACTATATTTAATTTCTTGTCAAATAATTGTTAGCCAGCCTATCTGCTTTAAACAATAAACTATTATTTATTTCTTTTTAATTTTTGTTAGCTTGACAGGATTTTTTTTAATTGTCCTTAAATCAACACATGTAGAAAGAATATTTCTATTTAGTTCGGGAAAATCAACAGCTTTTTACAATTAATTTCGTGGGTAAACCTATAGAAAAACAAATTATTTCACCATTTTAAAAAACAATCAATCAGATATACACATGCTACCGATTTAGGCTTAATTTAAGAACAATTAATTTTTTTCCTGTAATTATTTCCCTTTTCAAACTCATTATAAATAAATAATAATAGAAAATGGTTAAAAACGATTTTGGTTAAAATAAAACATTGGTTTTCTTTTGTTTTTTTCTTTTAAAATAAAACTTAAGCTAACATTTTAACAAAATTAAGGTAAGCGTTAAAAAAAAGTTAATCTATAAAAACATTTCTAAGGCTTTTTTTAAGTTTACATTAACTGTTTTCGTTTGAAAACACCAAGCTAATTTTAAGAAAGACTTGTTAAAATATTTTTTCATCATTTTAATGTCATTTATACAGGAAACAAATTAAAACGCATGTAAAAGAAAAAGATTATTAAAGTTTTTGTCCGAATTAAAGTATCACCATTAACAAGGAGCCAACAAATTTAAAATGTATTTCAAAACATTAAGTTTTTTTTACATCTGAATATCAATTGCTAAAACTAATTTGATTCTATGAAATTTCGTGGTTTACAAAATTCCCAATGACAAACTTTCTGTGTGAAATATTGCTCTGTATTATTTAAAGATTGCACTAAAGATTACAACTTTTTTATTTCTATTATTCCACTTGGTTAAGCAAATTCTCTGCAGAATATGATATTCTAAATTGTGTAACAAAATTTTTCAAATGATTTTCGGCCATCTCTTGTTAATTTTGATTAATTTTGGTTTTGCAGAGACCGATTTTGTAATAAAACCCCAAGGACAGAACATTGCCAAAACATGGTTTACCACCAAAAATTAATGTGGCATGAAAGAAAATAGTTCGCAATTCAGACAATTCCACAATGTACAAGAAATTCTGGTTTTATATTATTTTTTTATTACAAATTAAATTGGATTAGTTTTTCAGAGACAATTTTGCTCTGCATCAACCAACTTTTTATATAAAATATTCCATTGCAAATGTATATAACTCTATAAGAAAAAACTTTCCATCGAATATTTTCGAATCGAATTAAACAAATTTTCTATCGAAAATTTTGCTTAGAATTAAACAGCTCTTGCATTAAAAATTTTGCTCAGAATCAAGCGATTTCATTAAAATATTTTAGTCAGAATCAAAAATCGTTTCTATTCTATTTTACTTTTCCATAAAATATATTTCTTCAAATCAAGCAATTTTTTTAACGAAAGTCTTGATCCGAATTAAATTTTTTTTTTATTTATTTATTTTTTTAATTTTCTACGAAAACTGCTGCCGTTGTACATTTGGTATGAATAAATCAAGCAGCTTTCCTACAGAAAGTGTTGGTGCGAAATCGAGAAATGAACCAGCCACCCCTTCCTTTTGGAAGTCAGGCAAATATTATGCCTTATTACCGTTCTCGAATCGACTCGAGTGTTTGTAATAGATTAAAGAAAAATCTTGTATTTTTCTTTAATTTATTACATTCTTTCGAGTCGTATCGAGAACCGTAATAAGGCCCATTGTATTGAAATTCTTTCTATTGTAAATATTGATCTGCATTAGGCTGCTTAACGAAGACAATTTCTTATTGAAATTTTGGTTCAGATTTCTACTTTAATAAAATATTATTTTCAAGTTTCCATTTAAAAAATGTTGTTAAGCAGAGATTTCTCTAAAAAAAACGAATATAATTTTGAAAGTTTTTATGTAGAAACTGTTGCCAGCTGCGGAAAGTTTGGCCATTTCAAATTCGATAATCCCTTTCTATTGTTTGTAATGAAAACATATGGAAAATAAAATATCGCATTTTTTATAAATAAAAAAAGAACATATTTTCTTTTTGTTATCTTCGTTAAATCAATTAATAAAAGCAACAACAAAGAAAATCATAAAATAATAATTAACAGTCGATAAAATGACAAAGTGGCTGGTTGGTTTTGTGTTTTTCTTTCTTTTTAAAAATCGTGTGGAGCTGTTGCTGTTGTTGTTGTTGCAGAAGTGGGAGAAATAAAACAATTGGAAGTTGATGAAATTGCTGCAGTAGTAGCAGTTAAAGGAGCCAAAGTTGCTTTTCTTAATAAACTATTGTTTCTGTTGAAAATGGATCGTTGATTTACCTGGACACCGAAAAGGGGATAACGTTTAAGCATCTTAAGCTAAGGCTGAGAATGAGAAGGTCAATTCTTTGGAAACACATCAGCAATATTGACGAAAGCACAAGCGCCTAAGGAAGCTTGAGCCATAACTTTGATAAGTTCATTGGCATGGGCCACACAATATTCCAACGGTGACCATTTGGGATAATTCATTGATTCTGTAAATTATTAAACATTTTTTAATAAAGAATAAATCCAAATAGCTATTTATTTATAAAAGTTCAACTTACCTAATATGGCTGAATTTAAAGCTCTGCAGACAGTCTCTCTTTTTGTCGGACATAACTGCCAGCCTAAAGGACTTGCCCAGGGATTTGAATAAGCAATTAAACTAAATGCGTCCTAAAATCATAGACGAAAGAAAAAAAAAAAGTTGCAAATAAGTAAGAAGACATAAACAAATTATAATCACCTCCAACATTTGCCGCTCTTCGTCAGTCATTTTGTTTTCTTTTTCTAATTGTTGGCCCATTTGCGACAGATCTTTACCAAAATCCAATATACGCTCAATACCATGACTGTATTTTCTTACTGAAGGTGCAACATCGATTTCTAAAAGAATTTTAAACAGCCAATTGATTAGCATTAAAGTATTTGAAAGAAAATTATAAATTAATTACCCATGTCTATATCTGCTTCTATTATATCATTGAAGATATTTGTATTGCCATTTTTACAAACGTTACCTGGAATTATAAATTTATGATGCATTAGTAATTTGCTTGTTGTCCAAATATTAATATTTGATATCATTTTCCATAGGGAAGTATGAATCTAAATAAATTTTTCTAGAGAAATTCTCTCTTAAGTTAAAAAAAAAGAAATAATTTTTCAATTAACAAAAAAAAATATACAACAAAATTGAGAATCAGAATAATTTTTTTTTTGTACAGAAGAGTAAGAATTTTCACAAAAGATTTATAACAATTTTTCTTTAGAAACTTGCTCGGAATCATTAAAAATATATACCATAGGGCTGCACAATGGGACATTTCAAAAAGAAATGGAAACAATTTCGCAGTTTGTAATAAAATTCCATACAACATTTAAACCTAGAGTTCGGTTTTAGGGTCGTAGGGTATAGAAAAAGCAGTTAAAATTTTTCTCACAACCCCCACTATAGGGAATGACCCCCTACTGTAGCAATGCATTGTGCTGGAATTATATAGATAGGATAAATGCTGAAAATTGAGAAGAAAACAAATTTGTGCAAGACATTTTATTTAGTCCCCTTCATTCTGAAACTGTTCGTTAACGTCATATCGCTACTCTATAGTCAACAATTTTCCCCTGGAAATATTGTCAAAATATTCAATCGTGGTAAGCTTTTCCCTAGAATTGTGAATAATAGGTAATAAAATATTCCCATTCAAAAATTTTTCAACTTATTGTGAATGACTTTTTCAAAGCTGTTTTTCCCCTTTGTCATATTCATTTTTGTTCACTTTGTTTTCCCTAGGGAACTGCATAAAAATGTAACTGGTAATTTCTATAGAATATTTAAATAACTTTTTACGTCTGAATCAATAAATAAAGTTCTAAGCGGCTTGCTGCTCAATCACCCCTATCATGAATAATGTGGCCCCGAAATTTCTCCCATTTCCCTAAAATTGCAATCATGAAAAAATTCCTCGTGAATGATTTCATGCTAAAATTAAATTCCCCATTATCGTGAATGATTTTTTTCACACGAGTTTTTTTTCCTTTTCCCCTTAATTTATGCGCTTAGTTTTTGGTGGACAATAGAGTAGAAAATGTTAGTATTTTCTATTATAATTCGAATATTAGAGTTTACAAATTTTATTTTAGGAGCAAGATCCATTAATAAGACATAAACTGATATTTACAACAAATCAAATGCCTGCGTCTTTGTAAAACGTGTTGCTCCAATTGTAAACTTTAAGCATATTTTTAATTTGTTTGTTCGGTATTCATTATTTTACTATTAAATATTGAGCCATACATTTATTATTATTTTTTAATTATTATATAAATGTAAATTTTTCAACACAAATTTCTTTGATTTTTCATGTTGTTTTCAGCTTCTTTTCTTTTTTACATTCACTAATAACTGATAGCGGGAATAATTTCTTATGGGAGCTTCACGATACTATTTTTCCCTTCGAGTGGAATAAAAATTTCACGTGAGCAAAAATTCTATTTCTTATTCACAATAGGAGTGAATATTAAGTAAAATAATCAATCCATTGCAATTGTTTTTGCAAATATTTCCAACGATTTTTGGGAGCATTTTGGAGTTTCATCTTAAATATTACACAATTGAATACATAACACGTAAAAGAGCTACATTCGACTGTGCCGATTCTTATAAATATATATCCTTCACAAATTGTGGGCAATAGAAGTTTTAAATTTTTTTTTGAAACATTGTTTTTGCTTCCACATAAATTTCCCTGGCAAAATTAGACTCTAAGAATTGCTGTTTAAGGATACAGCCTTCCAGTTTTCATACATACCATTTGTGTGAATATTGTTCTCCATTTCCACATCATTTAAATAATCGTTATCGCTATTACTTTTACTTATTGTTATGGGAACATCATTGGAGGTTGTACAATGCTCAGCTAAATTGCTGTAAAATTTAATGTAAATTCTCAATACAAAATGTTCAAAACAATAAAATGTATTCTATAGAAATTTTCAAAACTTACGATTGAGTTTTTATATCATTATCTGTATTTATCACAGCTATGTGGCTTGAGTTCTGTGCATTATTTGTTGTTGCTGTAACAGCTGGTACTGAATTGGTTGTATTACTGTTACTGTTGGTGGTGCTGGTTACAGTTGTTACCGTTGTTGTTGCGGTGGCATCTGTAGTGGCGGCGGCACTGCCATTAGTGCTATTATTTGGCCCATTACCATTCTGATACGATTTTGTAGATTGTATAACCGAAGTTTGATTTGGTGCAGAAGTTTGTGTTGTTATTGAATGAGTAGTTTTGTTAGCGGTTGTTGTTGTTGTTGTTGAAGATGGAAAGGAGGAAGGGCCGTACTATTGTAAAGTACACAGCCATTGAAGAGTTTTTTTTTATTTATTTATATAAAAACCAGATGAAAGAAATGCCATAGAATTCAAAATAGATGAAAAGAGTGGAAAGATAGAGAGCGAGAGAGGGACAGAGAGTAAACGAAACATTAATTTAGAATTCATATTAAGAAATTTTTAAAGTAAAAATACCTCAACATCCGAACCATTTATCATTTCTATGAATTGTCTGCATTTAAGCAAAAACCAAAGATTTTTGTTATTCTCTAAAAGACCGGGATACAAACGCATAGTTTGATCGATAGCTTGTCCCATTTTGCCAGACATGACCAATTTTAAGATTTCTTTATGCAAAAAAACAAATAAAAATTTTGTTAGGAGATTTTTAGATTTCAAATAAATAATATAAAATTTACTTTGACGATTGCGCATAGATGACATATCCTCCCGTTGACTTTGTACGCTTTTTTGCCTTCCAAAAGCTTCAGCTGTTTGACTGTAGCCATTATGCACCAAATATGAATTAACCATTCTGCAAATGAAGAATAGTTATTGTATTTATTAACAATAACTTTATTTTTTACACAATTTTTATAGCTTACTTTTGCAAAAGTGTGGTTGGATCTCCTTGCTCGACAGGCAAAGGAAAATCATATATGGAGGTTTTTATGTCACCCCACATTTGTTTCATCATCTCTTCGATTTGCTCAAATTTAAACGGTTCTTGTCCAAAGTTCGCATCAACTTCTTCACCTGGTGTCTGTAGGCCTACAGTCGGGTATAATTTTGTCTGAAAAAAAAACATATTTTTTAATTAATTTTTTTTCTTAGAAACGCATCTTGTTGGTGTTTAGAGGCCAAATTATATTCACATGAATATCGATATTTATTTTATTATTCTTACTCTTGTATTTTAATGTTTAAAAACGTGTGCTGGAAATTCTTAATAATTTCTGTTCTTCTTTTAAAACAAACAGTTACTTTTAGAATGATTGAAGCAAAAACAATTTAACACAAAGAACATCAACTGCATAATAACGAATAATTTACTCTGATTTCTTGAGAATTAATAAACCAAACAGTGGTGCAGAAGGCTCAATTATGCACAATGGGCATGTTTTCTTGCTGAAACAATTATACGTTCAATAAAATTTAAAAAAAAATAAAAATAAAATAAAATTTCTAATCTGATAATAAATTAAAAAAAAAAAAAAATAAAGGTAAAAACGTATATAATACTATTTCTATTATACTCGAATATTTTTAAGCTTAATGCTAGAGTTAATGTCGACGCCGTTGACGGCGTTTCAACGCCGAAAAAGTTGAAATAGATTGAACTTTTACGGCGTTGCAACGCGTTGAGATTAACTGCTCTCATACAATTTCATACGATTCAACTTTTTTTTGACATTTGACGCCGTCGACGACGTCGACATTAACTCTAGCATTAAGGTCTCATTATTTTCATTTAAAATATATTATTTTTCAATATTTCGTCACTCCTTTAATAAATAATTTCCTGAAGAAGTCACACAAAGGAGTGACGACATATTGAAAATTAATATATATTAAATAAAAATAAAGAGAGCTTAAGCTTAAAACTATTAAAGTATAATAATAATTAAAAAGAGGTCAAGAAACCAGAAGAATTTATAATACTATTTCTTATTTTTCAAAAGCTTGAGTTACGAAAAAAAATTTCCTTGAACACTTTATTCACTAACAGCTGAATAACTTCTGATTTTCAGTTCCTTAACAGATTTGTAGAGAAAAAACTGAGACCTTTCATGTGACTTATATGTTATTTAAGGAACTTTGTGTTTCTATATCAAACACAACCGGATTTTACTTGTACCGCAAGATTTTGTACGTGTTTAAAAAATTTCGCAAACATATTCTTGTTGAACTCGACAATACCTACAAGATAAATAGTATGTATCACTTCCTAAATTAATTTTTATTTTTTTGCTTTTTTCTCTCATGTTTCAAAAATTATTTTAATTTATAAAAAAAAAAAATATGTTTTAATAATCTAAACTTCGTAAAGCTTTATTTTAAACAAACTACAGGCAATCTAATATAAGCATATAATTTTAAAAATTTGTTTTTATTTATTAGAAAAAAAAACGGAAAAAGTTTTTTCCATAAAAATAGGAAAACCTTACAATATGACAACACTGGTCACATGATAAAATTGTTGTTGCTCAACATGGTTTCTGGGGAAAAGGAGTATGCGTTAACCTTTAAATGTACTACGTACCATATATGACACATTACTTATTTCATTCACTGAACACTCAAATCCAGTAGATATATAAAAATTATGTTCTTTCAAATACCGTGTGTCTCCGAAGTCGCAGTCTATTTTTTTATATTTTTCCTATTTCATTTTAATATACATATGTATGTCTGAATGTATGTATATATAAAATTTAATTTTTTTTTAGGAGCAGGACTAGCACTCAGGGGATGACCCCTACATATGCAATGCATTGCGGCGGAGCTGGGAAGGTAGGTAGGTTTTGTGAACGGAGAATAAAGGGAGTAGAATCTGTGGATATTCGATTTGAAATTATAAGTGGCGGGGAAGACATCTGCAGATAGTTTTTTCCACATACTGACTGCTCGGGCAAAAAAAAAGCAAATTCTCTCTGTAATGTGTGGTGCGATACGCTGGAATAATAACCATAAATACATGCGTTCTTGATGAAATACGAGTTGAGCGTAAAAAGAATAGGTTATGGGAACAAGTTCCGTAATTTCAGCAGGGTGCATCCCATTATAGTAACGATCAAACAACGAAATTCACCCCACATGGCGACAATGCTCAAGAGAGTCAATATAATTGTCTACCCTACTGTCTCCGATAAGTTTCATCGGCCTCTCGTGTACGCGGTCGAGTAACTTCAAAATAGACTTTGAAGCACCGGCTCACACATGAAAGTTGTATTGCATTTTCGGTCTTAAGAAGCCAAGGCATTTGAATGCTACATCAAGAGCGCCTGACACCTTAATACTTGTCCAATTTTCCTGGGAAACGGTGCAGTTTCTTAAAAAATAAAAGTTATATTCGTACTTAGCGGCTGATTTTATAACATTCAGTTAAAGTATCAAATATATTTAGTTTTTGTGGGTGTGGCACCAGCCACTACACTATGATGAGTTTGAATATCATTTGACTGATGGGTATGTGATATCATCAAACCAGAATTCAACTGTTTTGAAAAAAGATCATCTAATTGTTTAAAAAAGAGTGATTCAATCATAGCAAAATTGTGTGCATAAAATACATTTAAAATTATCTTACCGGTAATTCTCTAAAGGCTATACCCAAATCAACGCCATTCTTAGTATAGAAACAAGTGTTATTAACAAAATTGACACAACAGCCAATTATATCGCCAGTAGTGAATGTGGGGCCATACGACTGACCATGTCCAGATGAAGAAAATGAATTTCCATCGTCACCATGATAGCCATAGGATTGTTTGTCCCAACCTGAAATTATAAAATGGTAAAGACTCACAAACATTAACACGTTAACAAAACAGAACAAATCAATAAACTATATATATATATATATATATATATATATATATATATATATATATATATATATATATATATATATACATATATACGTGTTTTCTTACCTGGTAAACGATTCATACGAAACTGTTGAGCTGTTAAACCGATACCCATGTAACCATTTTTTCCTTTCGAAATTATTTTCACTTCAAAGTAATAGATGCCACAAGCAGGAGGTATGGGATGAGCAGTACGTACCGAAGCTGCATCATTGCTTTGTTTGCCTACTCCTAGCCAAGTTCGGTGAATGTTGGCAAATAGAAAAAGGAAACAAACTTCATAAGTTTCATTTTAACAATATATTTTTTTTTTTAGTTAAGAGAACTCTTTGAGTAAAGCAAATTATACCCAAGAGTAAATTGTATACGACATTTGACAGTTTGTTATGATGAGTCTACAAGTCAGCTGTTTCTTTGCTTGGAAAAAAAAGTCACGCGAATACTGATAACAAAGCAAATTGTGTTCAAAACAAAAACAAACGGGGAAATGTTTCATGAACATAAATAAATACAACGAACACACAAACAAACATAGCAAATTGTTACTGCGTTATCAGAATCATTGAGTTAAAAAGGGACAGCTATATAGCATTCTTAACAACGAATAATAAATCAAAAAGTAACTTTCGTTAAATAGTTTTTTTAAGTCTGTTGAGGTATCTGGTAAAATAAAAATAAATGAAATTGAAACAACAATATTTGCAACATTTTCTGGCAATTTTGCAAATAATTATTATGCACAAAAGAGAGAATGTGCAAAAAAAATCAAAATCATTTCTTATTTACTTTGCTTCCAATTCTGGTTGTTTTTTGTACAAACTGGTTTATGTTTCAATTTTATTTACTTTTGTCGTCTTTATGGATGCAGGTACAGTGGAGTTTAAAAAAAGTTGCTTGTTAGCCTTTTAGGTTAAAAATTTCCAGGTAACCACTGACTTTGTAATCAGTTATAATAGAATTAAATGGAATATATTTAAAATAGGTAGATTGCAATTAATTACAATAGAATCACTGCTAGTCATTTTATAATTTTTAATACTGGGACCAAATTAGAGTATTCGAAATTAGCGTATTGGAAATTTTCATCGATATCGAATGTCGTAATTTGCTTATATTATTAAATTTTTTATGGAAAGTTCGAATTTATCTAGTTATAAACATATTGCAGTTTCTAAAATTTTTTTTAAGTTTAGGTCTATTGCCTAGTACAACTTATAACTGCTGCATGCGTGACAGTAAAACCCTAAAAAAAATTAATAGATATAGGTTTCGGTATAAAACCCTGGGCCCAAATTACCGCAATAGATGCATTCGTGCATTTTAAATCTTATATCATAAATAAATTTCACATGATACAAGCTGCAAAAATAGAAAACTATAAAGAAGGTGTGAAATATTTTGCTATTACTGATTTTAGTTGTTTTTAATCGAGTCATTTATATCGATTCGATTTACAAAGCATTTAGTCATATTTTCGAAAATTTCGAAATTATGTTCGAATTTTCGAACATCGAAAAAAAAATACTTTTTTTACACAATATTAAATCTCTGTTTCGACAACAACTGTAAAATTTGTTTACTTGACCGTTGTTACATGTTGTGTGTTAGATTGCGGGTGCTGAGGTTTGCCTGTTTTTGTACTGACTGGGTTAAGAGTAATATATTGCACTTTATGTCTTTTACTTTTTATAACAAACGCAGACAACAACAACAACAACAAAAAGTGGGATGTGATATGTTTATTCCTGTACGTTTCCTTTTTTTACGATACATTGCACTTTCCATTCAAGTTCATTGCTCTCAGTTTGCTATTGCTGGTTTTTATAAAATATTTGTGTAACTTTATTTTATAACTTCAAAGCTAGAGAAGTGGTTCAATCATATAAGTTAAAGCAAAAAAGGAAAAAGTAATTTTCACGCCAAAAGTGTTTGACAGCACCTTGAGTAGTTGCTTACTGTGATTGAAGGGGCCACAAAATGCTTTAGTCATGCAGAAAATTTGGAAAGAAACTCGAAAAACCAAATGAATTAATTGATAAAACATTTCATCAATGTTTAGTAATCCAGTTTCTTTTCCGATAAATAATGCAAACAAACAGCAGAGTTAAAATTGCAGTCGTTTTACCTCGACTACGAAGATGGGAACAGCATTAAAGGTCATTAGCTTAACAATTGTAAGATTATTCTGTAGCTAGACTTTATTAATATTTAGTATTTATGCGTCGGAAAGTGTTTATGCGAAAATTATTATTATTGATGTAAACTGAACATTTTACACTTTCAATATTTCAAATTAAACTACAATTCTGTAGTGATGCAAGTTTTGAATGGGTTTGAAAGTTCGATTTTATTTTCGAATTTAAAATTATGCATCTATCGCTCTTTAGTATGAGAATAAAAGTCGAGGAATAATGAAACTTAAAAAGAAATATTTCTTATTTTTCTTTTTAACGATGGCGATACTAAAGCATAATAAAAAAATCTGCTGATCTCTTTGAGAAGGTATTTTTGTTTAATTGATTAAATTTGTATAAAAATATTTAAACAAGATCAGGGGTCAAATTAACGCATTCGATATCGAGCGAAATTTCAATACCCTTTCAATACGAAATTCGATCGATATCGAGTGCCGTAATTTGCCCCCTGAAGGCAAATTATGGCATTCGATTACGATGGAAATTTCCATTCAAATATATTGAAATTTCGATTGATATCGAATGCGGTAATTTGGACCAGATGTCCTTTGTGATTCTGCAAATCAGGATTTAAAGACTTATTTCACAAAAATATATTTAAATTAAAGGGAATTAAATAACTTCCTTGAGCTAAACGGATCTTTCGCTCTTTATAATAAATTACAATTAAAGAATATTTATTTGTTTTCTTTTTGTACTCACCTTTAAAATGAACTCGCAAATTGTTTTGTGATAAGCCAATCGATAGACATTTGTCATGTGCACTCCAGCAACGGGGCAATGGTGTCTCATTTTCATTTACATTTGGATACAATAGCTTCAAGCGATCGACAACGGGGGCATTATTGGCCCTAGATGGCATACCACCGAGACCAGATGTAGAACCGTGATTACGATCCGACGACATTGTGTTATTGAATATGTTACTGTTAGTGTTGTTGAGGGCACCGTTTGTTTGTTGGTTTTGTGTCAGTTGCGACACACGATACCCGTAGGGGAGTCCACAAGAATTCTGATACGAATTAGAGTGCAGATGATATTCACTGGGATTGTGATAATGATGATCGTAGGACGGTAAATGTTTGGATTCTTCCGATTGTTGTTCTTGTTCGTCTTCAGCAAGCTGTTGCTCTTCGTGTTGTTGTTGTTGTTGCTGCTGCTGTTGAAGCAATAACGGCAGTGTTGTTGGTGGTTGCGGTGTTTGCTGTTGCTGCTGCTGTCGCGATGATGATGGCCCAGCTGAACCTGAAGCGGAATTATCTAATGAAGTAGATGGTTGTGGTGTGTCTTGTTGTTGCGTCTGCTGATGATTTGAAATTGTAGCATTATTAGCTAAAGCGTCGTCATTTCGCAAATTTAAATCCACATCGAAATCGTTATTATCGTTGTCATCCAATTGTATATCGTTTTGGTGTTGCGCTCCTGCTTCTTCGTTATTAGCTGCCTCCTGCGGATAAAGATGAGGATGTTGTTGATGTTCAGCAATCGCTTCTAACGGTTGTACAATGACAGCCGAAGCATCAATTGTATCAGCAATATCGCTACGATTTATATGAGCAGTCAGCTGCTGCCCTTGATCTTGCTGGGATAGACCCGCCGCCAATTGTTGCTGCAATGTTACTGAAGATGATGTTGATACTGATAGTGTTGATTCTATGTTAGATGCTGGTTGCAATTGTGTTGTTGTTGGTTGTGCTTGTGGTGGTAGTGGTGGTGGTGGTGGTGAAATTTGATATTGTTGCTGTTGAGAGGAAATAGAAAACAAAGAATTGGGAATAGGATTTTGCTCATGAGGTAATGATTGTTGGGGGGATGGTGGCAAATTAGACTGAATTTCATGATGAGAGGATTGCGATGATAATGACGATGAAGATGGCGAAGATGTGGTCAGCGGTGTCATGTTATTGTCATTAATTGGGGAATTAAATGAATCGACTTGCAATGCTCGCTCAGGGAATGGCGGTGCGGGAGAGGGTGGTGTTATTTCATTATCATCGAAATCTGTTGGGGGGAGTGGGTTGTTAAACAAATAGGAAGAAAAAATAACTTGTGAAGGATTGGCTGAAGGTAAAAATGCTGAACTTGGCAAGGGCGCAAATGAGTTCGATAATGCTGTTGTTGATGATGATAATGATGCTGATGATGCGTATGAGGATGATGGCGGCAATGAAGAAGCCGACGACGACGTCAATACAGCTAACTGCTCAGCACCTACCATTGGCTCCTCTCTACCAACCGATGACGATGCAGTCGCTGCTGCCGTACTTGTTGCTGTTGCATTAGCAGAATTAGTTGCAGTAGTAATAATTGGAGCCAAGGTTGGCTGTTGCACTGAAGCTGATGCTGGTTGAGCTGCTGCCGTTGCCATTGCCACTGTTGCGGGTGGTTGTAATGGCATCGGTTCTTCATTTGGGTCGTTATCATTGCCATCCACCTCCTCGCCATCTGCCTCTTGTTCATCATCGTCTGTTGATCTCATAAAAGGTAACATTGGCAAATGGCCTAAAAGATTGCTACTACTGCTATTATTACTACTACTTGACGATGCCGAAGCTGATGACGAATTCGGTTGATCGTTATCATTTTCAGCATCCATTTTATCTCTTTCTTGTTATTTTAACAATTGTTTTCTTTAGAATTGTTGCAAAATTGTTATTTTTAATACGTTCTGTGTTTTGTTAATTATGCTTTTCTTTTTGCGAAATATAAGAAATGGTTACCCTCAATATTTTATTTATTTAATTTACTTTTTCTTGCGATAAGGAAATAAATTACGGTCTTAAAAGTCGGTTGGTTGATTGGTCTCTATGGTTTTGTTGTGTGGTAGAGAGTATGAAATCAATTTCTTTTTAATTTTTTTTTCTTTTTACAATTTATTTATACAAACGTCGCAATGCCTATAGATTGTGTATAATAAAAGGAAAAAAAATAGAAAATCATATTTTTAATTTTCGTGTTTGTTTTTCTATAATTTTTAAGATAAATATTTGCGAAACAAAAAACAATTATTATTACAACAATGTGACATCATCGCGACCAAATACCAGATTTTAATATCACGACTACTGTTATTAACAATAATGTAATAAATTATTACTTGGATGAACTTCAAACAGAAGCGTGATTGTAACTGGAAAGTATGAATGCACAAATTGAACTAATATTAATTTCTTTATTATTTTTTGAGATCCAGAAAAATACATATAATTTCAGCAAAACAAAATTAATGGATTTTTGCATTTAATACATTTTCTTAGAAAAATTAAGCAGCCATTTAATTAACGTACGTATGCATTTCTGGCAGAAAAAGCCTTATGCTAAGCAGCGGATTTCTCTTACTTACTTGCAAACTCACAAAGCAATTGCTTACTTATCACAGGTAAAATATATATTTACCCTTATAGCCAATTAAAGCGCGCAGGCATTATATTTCTATGTGCAGCTGTCTGTAAGGTTTATGTATCCTTTATTATCGTCTTAATATAAAATTGATAAAAGGATATTTTTGTAATTACAAGAGTGTAAGTTATTCCAAAACCTAATTTATTTTACCTGAACTGAAATATGCAAGTGCCTTTTCTACAAAAATGTTTAGATGGTAATAGTTCTTTTTATGGAATATTTTTCCTTTTAACATCCGTCATCTGTAACCGTTTCTTAGAATGTTCTAACTTAATTCGGCTTTTGAAACTGATAACTTGCCAAGCTCTCCTCAGGGGCTGAAGGCATGCAATGGACCTGGTGAAATAATTTCCGTGGAATACCCAAACTACCGTTTACGAATATTTATGTGGTCCCTATTTCAGTTACTTAAATACTACGAGGTATAAATTAACTTAATAGGTATTTTACTATGAATTAAAAGGTCACTTGCTACTGTGGGCTTTAAAATATCAGTTTTTAATTTACTCTCACATTTGGGGACTATAATTTGTGAGAATGCTGATGTGCACATATTGGAAAAATCTCTTCCGAATACTTGTCTTGGATAGGTTAACTATGTGATTAGGTAAGTACTCGGTAGCCATATTAATATATTCGTTCAGCACTTATAAAAAATGTCAATAGATATATACAACAAAAACATTATCTACTACGTAGAGAACTAACAAAAAAAAAAAAAAAAAAAACCATCCACCATACAACGAAAGCCACCAATAAAAATATTTATATGCATGAATATTCAGAAAATAGTTTATATTTTATGGATATTATCGGGACCCCGTTGTTCATGTTTATTAAGCTTTTATAGATTATAAGTCTCAGCTAAATGTACAACTACGAATTTCTGAAAATATAACAATTTGAAAATTAATTTCTTCAAAATATAAAAAAATGTGCGCAGTAAATGTGGCCAAGGCTACAATGACCTAAATTTTCTACACAAGGAATATTTGCATGAAAGACATGGCGTTCTGTTAAATGAAACTACATAATTCAGTTTTTTTGTTTAAAAAATAAGTTTTAATTATAATTTTTCACAAGTTCTTTCCAATATTTCTTTTTATTACTGCGTTAAAAATACAAGTAAACCTTGTAAATATTCGAAGAGGAAACTAATTGTACTTACAAAATAAATACTTATGTATGTATGTATATTTTCTTTGTTTTGAAATACGTTTTTCTTACTTTAATTAAAAAGAATTTTTATGCTATTTTCACAATATTTTACACAATTTTTGATTGTTTTTTGTTTATACGAAATTATTTTATTTATTTCTATTTATTTTTAGCTAAAATGCTTATAAATTTTGTAAAAAAAATTATTTCTTTGTTTCTTTAGGTTTAAAAAAGTTCCAGTCTCTCTGAACTCTACTCTAAAATGCACAGAAAAAGAAACGAACAAAAACATCATTCCGTAAAAGGTTGCCAGATGGAAAACTATTTTGGACAGCTGTGTCACCAAATAATTGTAACATTTAACTATATTAGTGCTTTTTAGAACACAGAATTCATACACGCGATTTACTCTATGATTTAAAAGCATGAGTATATGTATATCATTTTTTCATAGTCGATTGGTGTATATAATAATGAGGTGAAAACAACCTAAAGATATCCGTTTTCCTTTGTTTTTTTTTTTTGCATTTTTCCTCGATTTTTTGTATATAAAAAGAACATTATCCAATCATATGCAAGAAAATCGGGCCTGCAAAAAATAAGGCACATTACTTCAAAAAAAAAAAAAATGAAATGCAAGAGGATTTTAGAACATGCTTTTGAAGATAAATCCAAACATCAAGCTTTTAACATCATGGTGTGAATTGGGTGATACTTCAATTTCCTATCTTATTTTGGCAGTTTTGAGTCCCAATATTAGTGCAAATAATTAAGTGAACACGACAGATACACTAAATATTTATGGCGCTATATTGAATTTGTTGCAAACACCTTGTGCTTTTGATTGTGTTACTATTGAAAATATAAATATGTAGAATTTTGTCAAAATAGAAATCATTGTTATAAATGTTATGGACATTTATAAATCTCTACCATTATTATAGATATTAAAAGTTGTCATCTACGAAAGTTCATCACCACATACTTCGTTTACGCTCACAGCAACCCAGACAACCTATATAGTTTAGTAAGAACTTCTCGTTTCGGAAAGCTACTAGCCAAAAAAGTTAAAGAAAGGCTGCTGAGAATTATTGCTGTTTACTTTCATTACGTCATAATTCGTTTCATTCCATGCATATTCATCGAAAAGTTCTCCGAACATAACCATAATTTTGCGTGATTTTAGACGCAATTTTATTCGAACAAATATTTCAGATCTGGTAGCTCTATACCGAAAACAAAACTCATATACAAGCCAACAATAACAACTTCCTACACAGCTTTGTTTTTGTTGAAATTATTTTTAACAATTTTGCTTTTAATCCCAATTTCATCGTTGTTTTTCTTCTTTTTTTGTCTAGTTAAATTCTTACTCGTTTGTTTTTTTTTTCAATTGTGGTCTTTTATAAAAAAAAACGTACATACATACAAACATAGGTATCTACTTTGGTAATAAATATCTATATATTTTCTTCCTAATTCCCTACTTTAATCTCTTAGTTTAAAAACAAATTCTCAGCAGCATATTTGCAAATAATTTTTTACATAAACAACATGTAAGAAAACCACATATGTACATAAATGCATGTAGATATACATACATATGCGAGTATATATAAGGAAGAGAAAACAAGGGTTCATTCATCATCAATCATCATTGCACAAACAAGAAAAAAATTTCCATAATCATAGGAAACCTTTTTCTTCCTCCTTAACACTAAAAGTTACATGCTACACAATATAGATTAATTCATATATGCAAAAATTTAATAAATGAATGATTTTAATTACTGTAAATACAAGTTTTACTCCATTTATTACAAACCAAATTGATTGATTTTCAATATTTCATGATTTTTTTTCATTCGCCTTCAATCACTTTTCATTTTATTCACCTTGATTCTTATTTGTTTTATAACTCAATTTATTTCTTGAATCATCGCAATACATCTAAGTTTTATCACCTTTTCTGCAAAAATTCAATGTTTTTTAATGATATTCTTCCAGATTACAATATTTTTGACAAGTTTTGATGCTAGTGATATTAATAATAAAAATTGGACAATTTTCTATTGTCTCAACACTTGTCACGACGACGAACAACTACGAATGCACAAATCACAGCACTGTGGTTGCCAGGGTAAAAGTTTTATTGACATATCAAAAACGTCTCCATATGACATTTCTCTTGTAATTAATATATATGAATTTTTGTAGTATTCAATTCCTTTACATAGATAAACTTATGTTTAAATATGTAAGATCGACATTAATTACATTGTTGACTAATTAATTGGTGTAGTCTATAGAGGCAACAGTATATAACATTATGCCCTGGGGAGAAGTGCCAAAATTATTACATGACACATATATCCCTGAAACGTTGTATATATATACATATAAATAGATATATGTATATATATATATATATATATATATATATATATATATATATATATATGGCATCACCATACTTTTCTCTAAGCTTGGCAGCGCTTTTTTACTCTTCTTCGGTTCGGCTTACTTCCGTTTTGTCAAACTGTTGTGTTTTTATAAAAATAGCATTGATTTGTAACGTTTTTATTCACAAAGATGTATTCATATGTGTCTTAATGATATAAAGTTCTTCCTTTTAATGATCATATCAGGGTTTTTTGTAATATTCGATATGTCATATAGTTAACAGTTATTATTCATTCTAACAAAATAATTTTGATTTAAAATGATTTTAGTTTCATATATCTTTACTTTAGTATATACTATGTATGTGGCATCACACATTTTATAATCTAATCGAAAAATTGGCAGCTTGTTTCTTACTTCGTTAGTTCGTGGTTCTTACTTTATTTGGGCAGTTGTGTTAGAATTTATGTTAAATTGATTTTAAATTTTTAATGTTATTAGTTAATTATATAACAAGAAATGCATTTAAAATTGGAGATAAAGTCATTCTTCATAAGGAGCAATTGACAATTTAGTGTAAAAAAATAGATTTAAGAAGGTTTTTGTGTGCAAATATTCTGTAGTGCATGCAAGCAAGTACTGTTGAGTGGTTGTGTGTGTTCGTTGTTTTAGTTGCTATTATAGCGCCTAAAATTATGTCAAAATGAGTTATAAGTGAGCTGCCACATGATACAAATCAATATATACGCAAGTTCAGTGTTAAAAAATTATTAATTAAGTGGCAGTTTAATTTGAATAGCTATATATATGTATATAAATATATATTGGTATATATATATATATATATATATATATATATATATATATATATATATATATATATATATATATATGTATATATATATATATATATATATATATATATATATATATATATGTATATAACGTAACTGCCCGTACATACATACTTGCGTATGCAGTTAGTTACGTATGAAAATACATACTACATAACAAAAAGTAATAAACGAATAGAGTCACTAAGTGGTTCGTGTATTTATAACCGATTTAAACACTTTAAATAACATATATTATATATACATATGCATGTATATGCTTGAGATAATTTTAACTATAATTTTTGTCACAATTTTTGTAATGTATAACTTTATATCAAATGCATTACAATTTGAAAAAATAAATTGTTTACTGCCTACTAAAAACGGTTTACAATATATACAATATGTTTGCGGTACATGCAAATTATTTAATGTTTATGTATTACCAACAATTTTGTAATTTTAAAAATTACTTGTTACAAAAATAGTTGTCGTTTATATATAAATTATGTTTCACACATCTCTTCTTTCATATATAGTGCTTCGGCACTGTGGCATCACAGTTTACATTATTAACGAAGTCATTTTCTTTTAATTCGTTAGTTCGTGATTATTACTTGATTTCGGCAGTTTAGTTACAATTGAGGCAAAATTAAATTGACATTTTTAATGTTAATAGTGAATTATATAGCACGAAATTTATGTTTAATTAAAGATAAATTCATTATGCATTAAGGTCAATTGAAATTTTGGTGCAAACAAACGAATGTAAGAAGATTTTTGTGTGCAAATATTCTGTGGTGTATGAAAGCAACTAGTGTTGAGTGTTTGTGTGTGTTGGTTGTTTTAGTTGCTATTATAGCGCCTAAAGTTAAGTCAAAATGAATCAATGAGCTGCCAGATGAGAAAAATCAATGTATACGCTAGTTTCAGTGTTAAAAATAATGTGGCAGTTTTATTCGAAATATGGTTTATTTGTACATGTGTGTATATATATTTTTTAAAAGCAAGAATGTAACTTCTCATATATATGTATGTACATACAAAACACAAAACTAATTACATGGAAGACATATAATGGTTTGTGTATAGGTAAATAACCGATTTAGGGCTTTAAAGAATATATATTAAATATACATACATATATACATAAAATAATATTTCATTTAATATTATCCTTCCTACAAATTGTGTAATATATAATTTTTTATCAAATGAATGTTCATGTATTGCAATTTTGAAATATGTAATTTAATTTTTTTCTTATTGATTTCCAAAATCGTCATAACATATAAACTATGTCAGCTGTACATGCTAATTACTTAATGTTCATTCATTACCTGTTATTATTTAATGTTAAAAGCTACGACTTGTTTCAAAGAACTTGTTCAAATTTAAATATTGTTTCACACATCTTTGCTTTCATATATACAGTTCCGGTGCTGTGGCACCACTGTTTTCATTATTAACGAATTCTTTTTGTTGTCTTTATTCGTTAGTTCGTTGTTTTTACTTGATTTCGGTAGTTGTGCTCTAATTTAGACTACATTAAATTCATGTTTTAAATGTTAGTAGATAACTATAAAACATGAAATTTATTTTAAACTAAAGACAAAGTTATTCTTAATCAAGGGAAATTAAAAAATTAGTGCAAGTGAATGTATTTTATAATGTTTTTTGTGTGCAAATATTCTGTGGTGTATGCAAGCTAGAGATGCTGAGTTTTGTGTGTTTGTGTATGTTGGTTGATCATATGGCGCTTAAAGATAATGCAATTGCCAGAGGTGTTCAATGTTGGTTTCAGTACTATAACGAGTAGCAGATTTGTCGATTAATTTAAAAAGTTTTTTAAATAGAATTTTGTATATATTGAAATGCGAACAGGAAATAAGAGGAAATAGATGCGGAATTTCAACGAAGAACTAAAAATTGTGAGAACTATTTTATAGGTATTCGATATGTAAAAAAACTGTGTGAAATAATATAGCTAGACATTTGTGTTTATATATGTAGTATGCACAGATATGTGCGCAAGTATGTATGTATGTATGTGTACTTGCATGTTACAAATTATAATTAAAAATTAAATAGGAGCTCGCAGTGTTCAATAGAATCTGTAAATCAAATAATAAAAAATATATTTGAATAAAATAATAAATAAGAAAATATATAATATATGTAAATAAAAAAGTGAAGTGTAATACAGAAATTAAATATAAGTTCGCAGTGTTGAAAAAAGTCTATAAATGAAATAAATAAAAACTATATTTAAATAAGAAAATATAGTAAATATCAATAAAAATGTGAAATCAACTAAATTCAAAATGAAATAAATAAGAAAATATATAGTAAATATAAATAAAAATGTGAAATCAATTAAATTCAAAATGAAATAAATTAAAAATATATTTAAATAAGAAAATATATAGTAAAAATGTGAAATCAATTAAATTCAAAATGAGTAATATTTAAATTAAATATAAGCTCGCAGTGTTAAATAAAGTCTGTAAATCAAATAAATAAAAAAAATATAATTAAATAAAAAAAGAAATAAGAAAATATATAATACATATATATGTATGTATATATAAATAAAAAAGTGAAATTAATTAAATCCAAAATGTGTAATATAGTATAAAAAAAGTTAAGCATAATAAATTAATTAAATATTAAAATTAATTTAAATTGAGTGTAACATGAAAAGTGGCTTTTCAACAAGTGGGAAATAACTTGTAAGTGAAAATTTTCTTAATTCTTATTAATAATTTTATATTTTTATTTTAATAGACTAGTCTCGTTTATGTTATGAGACCATTTTTCACATAACTTGACATTTTCAACAAGAAAATGTCAAAGTGTGAATCCACATACAGCAAAAGTTTGGTAATATAAGCGAATATAATAACTTTTATGGTGGTTAAAAATAATTTTGTAGGTTCAATAATTATTTCACAGGTGCCATTACACAAATGAAATATTTTGGAGTTGTGAATGAATAACTGACCATACCTTTGAAAATTATACATATTTTTGTATGTGTATGTACATAAAATATGATATTTATATAATTTTCGAATTTTTACGAATCAATTTTGTCTTCATTAGGAGAAAGACTTTCTAAATGAGCAATCAATCTCTTTCTTTTATTCAATCATGAACATAACGATATACATGTACAACACATATTTCGAGAACTATATTCAATTTTAGTATATGAACTTCTTTAACTTATTTGCTACAATTGTCTAGGAAATGCTATGGCGCAAAAGTTTTTTTTCTTTCCTGTAATGATATTTCGATGGGAATATATGCAATCAAAGTATCTAAAAAAAAATGAAATAAAAATGTATAAAAATATGTTATATTTTTAATTCTGTGGTATTTATTTACTTATTTCCATAATGAAAAAAAAAACATTAAGTCATCTACAAATCAGTATAAAATAATGTAACAATAATCTTAATTTACATTAAAAGAGTTTAATTTTAAATGAGCATATAATTGAATTAAACAAAAGCGCTAAACTGCAATATGAATCTTAATAATTCTCAGTGGTTCTAACATAATTCACACCAGAAGGCATGGACACCTTGTCAAAGCCCTTGGGGAATAATCGTTCAGCCTGTTCATCAGTGACTGTGGGAAGAATCATGACTTTAGTGCCAGGCTGTAACAAACAGTTTTCAACATATTAAATAAATTACAACCAAAAAAAAAGTTAATAAAAACTTACAGTCCAATTGGCGGGAGTGGCTACAACCTTGAGACGATCAGTCAATTGCAAAGAATCAATACAACGCAAGATTTCACTAAAATTAATGATAACGCAATTAATCAAATTACATCTCTGTGCACGAGGCCATAAATAGGATAAACTTACTCTACATTACGACCACAGGACATGGGATAGTACATGGACAAACGCAACTTGTGATCGGGATCAATAATGAACAAGGCACGAATAGTTTTACCAATTTCAACATCTTTTCTTTGTTCCTCATCCAACATGCCGAATTGTACCGCCAATTCACGATGGGGATCGGCAATAATGGGATACGGAAAGTCACCGGGAATATCCAAACAATACGATTTAATATCATTTACCCAGTCAACATGTGAATTCAATTGATCAACGGAATGGGCAATACATTTGGTATTGCGTTTCGCAAAATGTGGGGCATGAACGGCCATACGACCCAATTCAGTGGTGCACACTGGCGTGAAATCGGCAGGATGGGAGAACAAAACTACCCAACTGGAAATAAGAGAAAAATACATGATTAAAATATTTTATGAAATAATTTTTTTTTCTTGTAAAAAAAATAATATTTCAGCAGCTTTTTTTTTTATTGATTTTCATTTGACTTTTAGTGTGGAATTGTTGTACAGCGCGGTTTTGTTAGAAGAAAATTTCTTATCTTATGAAGTTTGACTTAATGCTGATAGAGTTTTAATTTTATTTTATGTTTTTTATTCTTAAATGCACTCAAATTGTCCTTGCAGTGCTAAAGTTACTGAATATAATTTTTTTATTGTTTTTTTTTTTAAATCAAAGACTCGTGCTCTGGAGAACTCATGCCAATCACTATTGATTCTTGATTTTTGAAATAAAATTTGCTAAAAATGTAATTTGAGGCATATTTTTGTTCGAATAACTTCGAAATTATTTTGTTATAGGTAATTATATAAAACTTCTTGTCAAAATGATTTCTTATATTTTTGATTAATTTTTAGGCCACATGGGAAACTGCCCTATGATAAGCGATCTGAAGTGAACTTTTGTTAAAAAATTTCTTTTTTACCGCTAAAAATCTATGGATTTTGTAGCAGTTTGATATTAGCGGCAAAATTTAGAGATGGTGGTTATTTCGAAATATTTTCTGTCTGAACGCAATTGTTCAATCTGTTGCCGTGCGGCATTATTGAACTATTACGATTTTGAAGTTATCCTTGATGATTTCAGGAAATACTTTCAATAGGAGAGGAAGTCGATTATATTTCATTGATAAATAAACATGTTTAGTTCTCTATTTGGTAGGAGAAGCCATTCATGAACCAGTTCGCTATCACAAAACAGTTGAGTATTTTATAATCACTTTTGTTTAGTTTTGCAATTTTTTCAAACGGAATTCTATCACTCACGCACTATATTGTACATTTTTCAGATTTTCTTTTAATACTTACGAGCTTCCTTGCCACTCATAGAACTTAATGGGTCCCTTGGTAGTATCGGCTTTGAAATTTGGCACAGTAGATCCCAAACGCATTTTTATACTTTTATTTTATTAATAGAAAATTTGAAAAAATTCACTTTGAAATAAGCTGTTTGCTCTTTAGTTGCTGCTGTTGTAATTGAATTTCCAGCAAACAGTTGCTGCTTTATATACAAACGAATTTCTAGGCTACACATGATTGTTATTGTTATGATTTGGTTACTCACTGCAATCTGTTATACACAAACAAAACATGGGAGAAATTAACTTGTAAAAATGAGAAATGAAAAAAAGCAACGTTTGTTTGTTGACATTGTGGAAATGTGTGAGAGATAAGATTACCGATCGCTTGGTATTAACTCACATTGGGGAGTATTGCTATTTTCAGGCTTGCTACACTTTCCTAATCAGACTTTTTGATTATTTTGTCTAGAATGATATATATTTTCCCCCCATTAAATTAGTTGTGCATACATTTTTCGACTTCAAAAAATTGTCAACTAAATGAGAAGCCGTTTTAAAAATAGTATATGAAACACTAACTGCATCTATTAATAACAAGTAATGAGAACATTTTAAAGCCTCTTTACGTGACTGCACCATTTTATGATGGTGCAATTTTTGGAGGACTGATTCGATTATGAGGAAATTCGTTATCGTCATAGCCGAGCAGTGGGCGCTACAAAATCCCAAATTAACACACATTGAATAGCTCATAATTTGATGTTAATTGGAATTTATTGAATCAAACTTTGCACTGAAAAAAGTTGTCTTAAAGACTCTTATTTTACTGAAACTGCACCTG
The DNA here is from genome assembly GCA_951800035.1 of Linnaemya tessellans. Taxonomy (NCBI): domain Eukaryota; kingdom Metazoa; phylum Arthropoda; class Insecta; order Diptera; family Tachinidae; genus Linnaemya; species Linnaemya tessellans. The sequence goes on along the minus strand of OX637534.1, from coordinate 114,430,880 downwards.
AATGTTTAAAGTTTATAAATTCCATTACTGCAACATACATTCTATATTTATAAGAATTAATGCTTGTCCGATGATAAAATTATTTTATTCTACCCTTAAATTCTTCCTAAATTAATTTATATATAAAACAGGGAACCTTACCAAAACGAAAAGGTATAGAAAAAAAAACTAAAATATGAGAATTACAACTATTCCAACCCCAAGGTGCATTACAGCATTCGATATCGATCGAAATTTGTATATAAATTATATTGAAATACCGATCGATAACGAATAAGGTAATTTGGCCTCAAGTCAGAAATGTTAAAAAAAAAATTAAAATACGAGAATTATAATTATCCCAACCAGTAGGCGATTTACGGCATTCGATATCGATCGAAATTTGTATATAAATTATGTTGAAATAGCGATCGATAACGAATGCGCTAATTTGGCCTCAAGTCAGAAATGTTAAAAAAAACTAAAATACGAGAATTATAACTATTCCAACCACAGGGTGCATTACGGCATTCGATATCGATCGAAATTTGTATATAAATTATATTGAAATACCGATCGATAACGAATGCGGTAATATGGCCTCAAGTCAGAAATATTAAAAAAAAACTAAAATACGAGAGTTACAATTATCCCAACCAGTAGGCGATTTACAGCATTCGATATCGATCGAAAGTTGTATATAACTTATATTGAAATACCGATCGATAACGACTGCGGTAATTTGGCCTCAAGTCAGAAATATTAAAAAAAAACTAAAATACGAGAATTATAATTATCCCAACCAGTAGGCGATTTACGGCATTCGATATCGATCGAAATTTGTATATAAATTATATTGAAATACCGATCGATAACGAATGCGGTAATTTGGCCTCAAGTCAGAAATGTTAAAAAAACTAAAATACGAGAATTACAATTATCCCAACCAGTAGGCGATTTACGGCATTCGATATCGATCGAAATTTGTATATACATTATATTAAAATACCGATCGATAACGAATAAGGTAATTTGGCCTCAAGTCAGAAATGTTAAAAAAAAAAAATTAAAATACGAGAATTACAATTATCCCAACCAGTAGGCGATTTACAGCATTCGATATCGATCGAAATTTGTATATAAATTATATTGAAATAGCGATCGATAACGACTGCGGTAATTTGGCTTCAAGTCAGAAATGTTAAAAAAAAAAAATAAAATACGAGAATTATTATTATCCCAACCAGAAGCCCTGCCCCTTTTAAAATGGGGTTGGGGTTCCAATTTATTTAAAAGTTTTTTAATAGAATGTCTAGTCGAGGAACTAGCCCTACATATGCAACATATGTTGCGCCAGAGGCAGGAAGATTGTTAGGGGAAGTAATACAGAGATTGTAGTATTTGTGATCACTCGACTCGAAATTTCCTATATCGTGTGTATCGTTGAAGACATCTTGAATTGGTTTATTCCACACACGAACTGTTCGCCCAAAGAACGAATTTTCTCAAATAATTTTTTTTTTAAATATTAAAAAGTTTTAATAAAAAAAAAAAAATAAAATCTAAAATCGCTCTTTGGGGCTGTATTAGAATCGTTAATTTAATTTTGAAGATCCAGTATAAAGAATTTCCATATTCGAAATGACTATTTAGGAAATCCAAAAAGTCTTAGAAATTATTTTCCTTTATTTATAGATTTGACTTGGAATGCCTCAACACGCATTAATTTTAGTTCATATGGCATCTCAATAGTAATAAATCCTGTATGTTGCAAAGTTCTATTGTCTAGCTGCGGCATGACCGATTTGCAAGAATTTCAAAAAAATCCAAAGAAATTGCTCAGTCATTGCTGAACTGAAATATGCCAATTCATTTGTGCTTTAATTAAAACAGCAAGTCATTTGATGTTTAAATTTATTAAACAAAATAAAGCCAGTCATGGTGCGATTTTGCCCAGTCATTTCGATTTCTTAAAACAAACATTTTCACATACTTAAATACACACCAACGAACATAATCAGTTAAACTTAACAATTTCTGTACGAACAGACACGACAACAGAAGCAGCCGAAATCTCTTATTAAATTTAGTCAGAGATTTTCAATTACTCTTAAGCGCATAATCTCTGTAAAAGATCTGCTTTTTTTTTTGCTTAATGAAAACATAAGAACCCAGTAAGCATTTCGGATTATGCTTTAAAAGAAGTTGTTCACACACTTGTTTTGATTTTTATTGTGCATTCAAAAGAAGTGTATTGTACTTCATTAATTAAGACGCCTTAATACAAGTTGGCCTTGACCGTTGATTTGCCTGTTTTTGGCTGCTTTAATTTTTAGCAATTTTGTTCGTCGTCCCTGGACCACCATTTGTGTACCCATTCCCATTTTTCCATAATGACCACTGATCCTCTCAAGGCAATTTTTTGAAGAAATTTTTTTTTTTAAATTTATATTATTCGAATTCCACAATTATTTCAGATATAAGACTTTTTCTGCAATATAAAGGGCTCCCTGGGCCACCACATGTGCATAGTGGCATATATGTATCCATGGCCATTGTTCCATAATGACCACTGATCCTCTCAAGAAAATTTTTTGAAACAATTTTTTTATATTAAATTAAATTAAGATTCTATAGGCTAATTGTTCGAAATTTTAATTTTAAATCTCAGAAAGACATGATAAATATTCCAAGGCACAAAGGCAAGTCAACATCAGTTTTTGTTATTCAACTTACACAGCAGAGCAGAACAGCTGTTTTCGAAAGACGCAACCCTTTCATCATCAGTGCTCATGTGTATTGTGTTTGTCACCACTTATTTTTTTAAATTGATATTCAGCCTTATTGTGTAAGGCGTTGGCGTTTACGCCAAAGACGTTGGCGTTTACGCCAAGATTAAAGAAACACACAAGCTGTTTTCTTTAATCTACTACGAAAAACGCCTGAGGCGTGAACGCCAACGCCTTACATAATCAGGCGGATTATTCGAATTTCAAAATTATTTCATATATAAGACTTTTTCGGCAATATAAAGGGCTCCCTGGGTCACCATTTGTGTGTAGTGGAATATATGTATCCATCCCCATTGTCCCATAATGACCATTAATCCTCTCAAGGACATTTTTTGAAGCAATTTTTCATATATAAGACTTTTTCTGATGGTGCTGTTGGCTGAAGTAGTTAAACACGAGACTATCAAGCGGAGGGTTCTGAGTTCAACCCCGCGCTCAGTCGTGAATATTGTGTCGAATTCTTCTATTCAGTATTAGTGCATGACTGTATTAGTTGTTGTCAGCCTGTTTCAGCGATGAAGGCATAACACTGATCACTGAATATAACCGGCAGCGAGTGACACAATCATGTACTAAAGGAGCAGAGGAACAGCACTCTCCTTCGTCGGGCATGTAGCAAAAAATTAGCCGGCGAAGTAAAAAGGTTCAAATTCTCTATCTTCTCATCTGTCCGTTCAATAGTGTCGCCTCCTTTTCAGTTCCGGCGCAATGCATTGCATATGTAGGGGTCATCCCCTGATCGCTGGTCCTACTCCTAAAAAAAAAATATAAAGGGCTCCCTGGGCCACCATTTGTCTATAGTGCACCCCATTTTTCCACAATGGTCCAAAACTTCTCCAGGAAAATATTTTTCTTTTTAAATATTTTATATTTTTAGTACATCCCTTAAGTATATATTTACTAAGTATTTCTTGGGCCATAATTTCTATTCACTAGTTTGGGCAGACGTGGCTCCAGTTTCTAGATTTTGTCTTCCATATAAACTTAATAAAATTTTACTCCAAATTTTAAGTGGTTAATAGAGCTCTGTTAACTGCAGAATAGGTTTGGCACAACTTTCGGTTTGCGTCTTCGCTAATATAAATTTAAAGTTATCTTCACATACATGAACAAATTTCCTTAATGCATTAAACACATTCAGGACAGCAGGTTACCGACTGTACGACTACAGAAATAGAATACATGTGTTTATATGGGACCGATTATTTTTAAGGCTATGCTGCAGGTTGTTGTCCGTGCTACTTTTCCTATATAAACACATGCATTCTATTTTTTGTAGACGTGTAGTGGGTAGCCTGCTGTCGTGAATGTATTTAATGCCTAATAGTTTAAATGTTTGAAAAGAAGATCGTTTATGCAGCATCCTTGTATGCCCAGCCATCTTCAAACCAAATGCAAAAATACGTGGCATCACTATAAAGCCTAGTTATAAGTGATGCCAACAAAAAGTGTATTGGAAATCGCTTCAATAACTATCGTGCATTTAAGTAAGAAATCTTTCCAAAGTTCTTCTTCAGGTCTTCTTTGAATATTTTGTACTATATTAAAGAAACACACGACAGTTTTTCTTCAATCTACTGCAGTCTGCAGAGTCGTATAGACAATCCAAAGTGAATTTGAAAAATTCTTATTTGTGTTTCATTTATATTTTCCATTTAGTAATTTAACGCAAAAAAACAAATATTGTTTTATAGATCAGTAGTCCATATTTATTTAAATAATATAAAACAACTTGTCATAAAGTCATACAACAATTATTCCGCCTGATTGTGTAAGGCGTTGGCGTTTTTCGTAGTAGATTAAAGAAAACTGCTAATGTGTTTCTTTAATCTCGTACAAAAAACGTCTTTGGCGTAAACGCCAACGCCTTAAACAATCAGGCTGATTATAAAATAATATAACAATAATCTTAATATACATTAAAAAAATATAATTTACAACATTTTAAATGAGCATATAATTGAATTAAACAAAAGCGCAAAACTGCAATATGAATCTTAATAATTCTCAGTGGTTCTAACATAATTCACACCAGAAGGCATGGACACCTTGTCAAAGCCCTTGGGGAATAATCGTTCAGCCTGTTCATCAGTGACTGTGGGAAGAATCATGACTTTAGTGCCAGGCTGTAACAAACAGTTTTCAACATATTAAATAAATTGCAACAAAAACAAAAAAAAAGGTAATAAAAACTTACAGTCCAATTGGCGGGAGTGGCTACGACCTTGAGACGATCAGTCAATTGCAAAGAATCAATACAACGCAAGATTTCACTAGAATTAATGATAATACAATTAATCAAATTACATCTCTGTGCACGAGGCCATAAATAGGATAAACTTACTCTACATTACGACCACAGGACATGGGATAGTACATGGACAAACGCAACTTGTGATCGGGATCAATAATGAACAAGGCACGAATAGTTTTACCAATTTCAACATCTTTTCTTTGTTCCTCATCCAACATGCCGAATTGTACCGCCAATTCACGATGGGGATCGGCAATAATGGGATACGGAAAGTCACCGGGAATATCCAAACAATACGATTTAATATCATTGACCCAGTCAACATGTGAATTCAATTGATCAACGGAATGGGCAATACATTTGGTATTGCGTTTCGCAAAATGTGGGGCATGAACGGCCATACGACCCAATTCAGTGGTGCACACTGGCGTGAAATCGGCAGGATGGGAGAACAAAACTACCCAACTGGAAATAAGAGAAAAAAAACATGATTAAAATATTTTATGAAATAATTTTTTTTCTTGTAAAAAAATAATATTTCAGCAGCTTTTTTTTTGTACTGATTTTCATTTGACTTTTAGTGTGGAATTGTTGTACAGCGCGGTTTTGTTAGATGAAAATTTCTTATCTTATAAAGTTTGACTTAATGCTGATAGAGTTTTAATAGAACTGCGTTTTAATTTTATTTTATGTTTTTTATTCTTAAATGCACTCAAATTGTCCTTGCAGTGCTAAAATTACTTAATATCATTTTTTCGATTGTTTTGTTTTTAATTCAAAGACTCGTGCTCTGGAGAACTCATGCCAATCACTATTGATTCTTGATTTTTGAAATAAAATTTGCTAAAAATGTTCTTTGTGGAGTAATTTGAGGCATATTTTTGTTCGAATAACTTCGAAATTATTTTGTTATAGGTAATTATTTAAAACTTCTTGTCAAAATGATTTCTTATATATTTGATTACTTTTTAGACCACATGGGGAACTGCCCTATGATAAGCGATCTGAAGTGAACTTTTGTTAAAAAATTTCTTTTCTATTGCTAAAAATCTATGGATTTTCTAGCGGTATGATATTAGCGGCAAGATTTAGAGATGGTGGTTATTTAGAAATATTTTCTGTCTGAAAGCAATTGTTCAATCTGTTGCCGTGCGGCATTATTGAACCATTACGATTTTGAAGTTTTGTATTTTTTTCAACCAAGTTTTAATAATTAAATTTTTTTTAGTAGTGCAACGAAATTTTTTCCACTTTTTGGTAAAAATAATTACGAACCTTTTTTTAATTAATAACAAAATATAATAAAAGTACTATAAAATAATTCGAAAGCCCTAGCGGGCCTTGTGAGAAGTTCTGGGTGGTTCTCAGGAACCAGTACTTCGTTTTGAAAATATTGTGTAGGGTATAGTCCTCTGTGCATCACATTGGGCCTTTTATGGCCCCCGAGTGTTTTTCTCGCTTAGTCTCGGTTTACACTATGCAACTTTTGTTGCAGCAATTCTTATTTTGTGTGAGAGTCCTGAAATAGGAATATATACCATTTGTATTCCTTTCTCGCTCTTTCTCACTAAATATCAAGAATTGCTGCGACAAAAATTGCATAGTGTAAACCGGGCCTTATGGCGGGCAGCCCTTCTAACGTAACCTAACCTAACCTATTAAGGAAAAGTTACAAAACAGCCGTAGCACCCTGTTTTTTAAATGCCCAAGAAATATTGCCCGCAGAAGTTTAATTTTTGTCTGTTCTATTGTAATAATTTTTATTATTTTATTGCCGTATAGGGCAATTTGTCATTGTTGACGAATTAGTTTTCACGGTAAATAGTTTTTGCTGATGTATTTTATGTACATATACATACATATTGTTTATTATTATTAACATGTATCTTATATATACAAAAACTGTCCATATGTGGCTGTGGCATCGTTTATATGATCATTCTGTCCAGCCTATTAAGCCTGTTTTCATATTGAAGATGCATTTTGAATTGTTTGGAAACACACATGTGAATGGCATATTAATTTTAATTTGCTTTAATATATTTTCATACACAATTTGATTCGTATATATTTAAAAAAAAATTACAAACAAAAAAATAATTTGTCGTTTTTGGTATAATCAGACAAAAAATTCTCCATGTAAAATTAATTAAATTAAACTAACATACACTCATATCAAAACAGTTGGCAGCAATCCATTAATAATACATTTTTTATTTACACTTTAATTTTTCAAAGTCCCAACGCAATTGCTTTATTTGTTTGTTTATTTTGTCACACCCACACAACACTTTTTCCGGCTTGTTTTTTCTTATCAATACTTACGAGTCACCTTGCCAATCATAGAACTTGATTGGGCCCTGGGTAGTATCGGCTTTGAAATTTGGTACGGTAGATCCCAAACGCATTTTGTTTTTTTATTAATTTAAAATTGAAAATAATTTCTTATCAGTTGTCTGCTCTGCAGTTGTTCGCTGTAGAATGTTTAAGCTTCTAACAAATTGTCTCGGTTTTATAGCGTTGGCGTTCAATTATCTCTATTATATTGTGTGCTGCTGATTACAATTTGTTATCATGAATTAAGAGGCCTGAAGAGCGATAAAATACAATGTTTTAATGTTAGTGTTGCCGTAGGGTAACTTATTTATTGCATTATTATTATTATTTGCTTTCAATTAGAATTGGCTAAAACTCGTTCCTGCCTTCATTTTAGTTCTATGAAAGAATGAACGAGTTCGGCTTAAGTCTAGTGACAACCACATTTCCATTTTATGTAAAAAAGTTGCTAAATAATAAAATTTAATCAACCATAATAAAGTATACTTTAACTATGGTAAAGTATATTTTAACTATAAACATTTATATTTGAAATATACTTTAAGCAAAATGTTAACAAAAATCGCTGGCCATTCACTGTAACGACAGGTACTGACTTATTTCAAAATACATATATTAGAACCGATGATGGAGGCTTCGGCTTCGGTACGCAGATTTCTTTGTTTTTTCAATGGTTCGCATTCGGAGCAAATTATTGCAGAAACGATCAATAACTTGATAAATTGTATGCTGTCTAGGCCGACTATTTTGATCGTAAAACTGAAGATCCTCTATAAACTTCGTTATTTTGTTTTTTTTTCTGCAATTTGGGACCGTTATTCTGGCCTTAAACTGTTCATGATGACTTGCCACATTATAATAAACACAGTTTGACGTTCTCAGTTATTAAACTTCAGCTATCGATAGGGTACAGCTATCGATACGCTACAGCAATCAATACGCTGCAGCTATCGATACGCTACAGCTATCGATGCGATACAGCTATCGACACGCTACAGCTATCAATACGCTACAGCTATCGATACGCTACAGCTATCGAAACGATACAGCTATCGAAATGCTACAGCTATCGAAACGCTATAGTTATCGATACGCTACAGCTATCGAAACGCTGTAGCTATCGAAACGCTACAGCTATCGATACGCTACAGCTATCGATACGCCATAGCTTTCAATACGCTACAGCTATCGAAACTCTACAGCTATCGATACGCTACAGGTATCGATACACTACAGCTATCGATACACTACAGCTATCGATACACTACAGCTATCGATACGCTACAGCCATCGATACGCTACAGCTATCGAAACGCTGTAGCTATCGAAACGCTACAGCTATCGATACGCTACAGCTATCGATACGCTACAGCTATCGATACACTACAGCTATCGATACACTACAGCTATCGATACACTACAGCTATCGATACACTACAGCTATCGATACGCTACAGCTATCTATACGCTACAGCTATCGATACGCTACAGTTATCGATACGCTACAGCCATCGATACGCTACAGCTATCGATACGCTACAGCTATCGAAACGCTACAGCTATCGATACGCTACAGCTTTCGATACGCTACAGCTATCGATACGCTACAGCTATCGATACGCTACAGCTTTCAACACGCTACAGCTATCAACACGCTACAGCTATCGATACGCTACAGCTATCAATACGCTACAGCTATCAATGCGCTACAGCTATCAATACGCTACAGCTGTCGATACGCTACAGCTGTCGATACGCTACAGCTATCGAAACGCTTCAGTTATCGATACACTGCAGCTATCGACACGCTGCAGCTATCGATGCGCTACAGCTAGCGATACGCTACAGCTATCATACTCTAGATTAGTTTGCATAGGCTGCCGGTTTTGATTAAGAAGTCCAGCCCACTTGAGTCCTAGTAGGTCTCTTTGGGCATACAAATATCAACGTTGGTTTTGCTCAATTTGAGACACTGATATTTCACATAGGCACGAATTCAGCTTAAACCTTTGCAAGAGGGAATTTCATATGAATTTTTTTCAAAATGTTCTTTTATTAGGGGTTTGGCATGGAGACACTAGTCCTTTTAAATCGATGACAGGGTGGCCGCTAGTACCATTCGATCTAAGGGAAAAATCTCTATTCATTAGGGCAAATAAATAGCCAACGGTATTTTGTTTTTACTTGAACCGACACTCACGGTATGAATCCTACAGATGGAATGTATTATGCCGAAGCTATAAAAGGATAGGAAATTTGTTGTAGCCACTTTAATGTAATTCTTGATTCGCTGGTGAGTTTTTTTAACTAGGACCAGACCTCTTCATATGCTATTTCCACTTGTAACGAAATTTTAGCAGCAAAGGAGGCGTGGCTTCCTTCTTCGCGACCAAGGCATGCTAAATAATTGATAAAACCATTCTAGTAAAATGATCTACGGCTGATCAATAATAATAAGCATGCGCCTAATAGCAGAAACTGGGTATTGCACTCAACTCGAAAAATATTAAGGGACTTCCCCGTCTACTGCGTTTACTTGCATTTAGAGGGTCTTACAGAACTTTAACTCAATTAGAAATAAATGATACAAAATAACCTTTAAGTGTTACAAAACATTTTCTTAAAAAAAGGACACACTCTTAGGGGCAAATTGGAAGTATATCTAATACATTGTTGTTGTAATTACATTGGAGAAGGAAATTATAATATTATATCAGTGGCATTTGTAATATTTAATAGATATGTACATAAATAACTATTTAAGACTGTGTCATGATGGATGTGCAATATTTTTGTTTGTTTAAAAGCGCTTTGAACCCCATTTAAACAAAGTTTAATGATTAAATTAATTGCAGAGTCATGCAAACATGCGAATTAAATATGCTTAATCGTTTTTGTTTATTGACATTCTGCAATGAATTTTGCAAAGTCATTTGGTCTGCTTTCAGCAGACATACTCGTAAGTATTCAAAAAGTAAGAAAAAACATGCTTTACCATGTTTGCAAATTCATGTAATTAACTGTTGAGCTCTTAATATGGAGGACAGAATTGAAAATTATTTTTATTTTACTCTTTAAGAGAATTTATTTCAATTCATCAAGAGCTCTTAAAATACTCGTATACAGACTTCAGCCGCGGGTGCAGATTAATCTTTTAAGTGGTTGGGGAGGGACGAGTTTCTAAATGGATCATAATAATTTTAAAATTATATTGCAGCAGCGCAATAGAAATAGTAGATCATTTACATACAGATCTACATGTACTCGTACACATACATATTAGTGAGGGCTGGTATCAGGAGTATAATATTTTATCACCTCGCCTTTCACCGCACTCGTCGCATTTTAAATGTTGTGGGTATTCATAAGAATCTGCTTTAATTGGACTTTTCAATGCCTACAATGTTTATAAAAATAAATTTATTTTTATTACACCTGAATTAATATTTATAAGTTGATTTATCTGTGCGATTTGACGTTAGTGATGAAAAGCCTAATTAAAATATTATTAATAATCGGTAATTTTGTTGCTCTAACGCTTATTTCATACAAAATAATATCATATGCGCTAGACATATGTAATTTGCTACTCTCATTCGAATAAAAATTATTCGACCAAAAACTATTGGAATAAAAGTCGTTCGAATAAACATCATTCGATTAAAAATTAACCGATAACAATTATTCGAACAAAAATTATTCAAATAAAAATTAATCGAATAGAAATTAATCGAATAAAGATTATTCGAATAAAAATCGTTCAAGTAAAAATTATTCGAACAAAAATCATTGGAATAGAGGCAAAAATCATTGAAATAAAAATTGTTCGATTAAAAATTAACCGAAAACAATTATTCGAACAAAAATTATTCGAATAAAAAATAAAAATAGAAATTAATCGAATGAAAAATATTCGAATAAAAATCGTTCAAGTAAAAGTTATTCGAACAAAAATCATTGGAATAGAAACAAAAATTATTAGAATGAAAATTTTTCTATTTAAAATTAACCGAAAACAATTATTCGAATAAAAAATTATCGAATAAAAAATATTCGAATAAAAATCGTTAAAGTAAAAGTTATACGAACAAAAATCATTGGAATAGAACCAAAAATTATTGGAATAAAAATTTTTCGATTAAAAATTAACCAAAAATAATTATCCGAACAAAAATTTTTCGAATAAACAATAATCGAATATAAATTAATCGAATGAAAAATATTCGAATAAAAATCGTTCATATAAAAGTTATTCGAACAAAAATCATTGGAATAGAACCAAAAATTATTGGAATGAAAATAGTTCGATTTCAAATTAATCGAAAACAATTATTCGAACAAAAATTATTCAAATAAAAATTAATCGGATAGAAATTAATCGAATGAAAAATATTCGAATAAAAATCGTTCAAGTAAAAGTTATTCAAACAAAAATCATTGGAATAGAACCAAAAATCATTGGAATGCAAAATCATTTTCGATTACAAATTAACCAAAAACAATTATTTTAACACAAATTATTCGAATAAAATATAATCGAATAGAAATTAAGCGAATAAAAATAATTCGAATAAAAATCGTTCAAATAAAAGTTATTCGAACAAAAATCATTGGAATAGAACCAAAAATTATTGGTATGAAAATAGTTCGATATCAAATTAACCGAATAAAAAATAATCGAATATAAATTAATCGAATGAAAAAATATTCGAATAAAAATCGTTCATATAAAAGTTATTCGAACAAAAATCATTGGAATAGAGCCGTTTAGATCGCATATCAAATCCAAATACAAAAAATTATACCGTCGGGCAAATCCGAAATCGACAAATCTTGCCGTTATTTAATTTAGTTTATTCAAACATAAAATATTAAAAAATTTATTACAAAATTATACATACAATAAACAAAATTCATACATAATTTATACTTATAAATTAAACTCCAGGTGCTCAGACTCTTTTTTTTTCGTAATTTTGTAAGCTTTTGCTAGCAGTTTTCATTTTAATTATAAACGAAAATACTGCCGCTTTTACAGATGTTTATAGTTTTTAGTGGTTCTAACGTAACCAATACCAGAAGGCAAAGTCATTTTCTCAAAACCGTTGAGGAATATTTTTTTGGCCTCATCATCACTGACTGAAGGAACAATCATTACTTGGGCGCCAGGCTAAAATAATAAATAAATACAGATTTGTTTTACGTACTTATAAATATATTTATAACATTTACCGTCCAATTAACTGGAGTGGCTATAACTCTAAGACGATCGGTCAGTTGCAAAGAATCGATGGTGCGCAAGATTTCACTAAAAGTGTAAATGAAATAGAAGAAAATAAAATAACATTAACAAAAAGGAATGTAACAGAAATTAAATTTTATGGCAGGCATTTTTTTAAATAATTAAAAAACAAGTAAAAACGTTATATTCGACAGGGTCGAATCTTAAATACCCTCCAAATATTTAGTAAATGAATTTAAAATGTTCCTTTAAGACATCTCTGTACCCAATTTTAAATCTCTATTTTGAGAGAGTCATTCGGGGAAGGGCCGTGGGAGAGACGTTTCAACTCTGCAAGATCAGAGAACATGTCAGCTTCTTATAGGCTTAAGGAATACAAATTGTTCAATATTTACACTATCTTTGCATACGATATGATATCGTACTTCAACGCTCACTAAAGGGGGCGGGATCGCTTTGGCAAGGGCTGTGGGGAGACATATCACCTTTGTCATAAAACTCTAAAAATAAATGTTTGGGATAATTAAATACACAATTTAAAAAAAGAATTATTTTTTTTGATAGGGTCATTTAGTGGGCAAAGAGGGAGGAGGGGGTAGGGCGGGGGAGTACCAGGTTACGTCTCAGCTTCGTCATTAAAGCTTAAATATTTTATTTTTAAGGAATATATCATTTGCTTAGCAAAATTACAAAAAAACTTAAAAACTCATGTTGTTTTTTAGAGGTTGGTTTAGTTCTTCTTAGGGGAACTTTTTTCCCTCTTACCCGATTTAGCCCATTTCCGAACTTGACCTGTGCTATCCTTCAAGATATATTTATACCAAATTTCAAAGGCTGGCTCTTTTCGTTTGGACTGAGTCGTGATTTCTTCAAACGGACGGACGGAAATGCTCAGATCGTCTTAGATTTCATCATTGATCAAGAATATATATACTTTATGGGGTCTCAGATGGATATTTCGCTGCGTTACAAACGGAATGACAAAGTGAAAATACCCTCCATTATTTTTTCTTGGAGGGTATAATAACACTATATCAAAGAAATTAAATACAAACCTATATAACAATTGTTAAAATGGAAGACTTACTCTATATTACGGCCACACGACATGGGATAGTACATGGACAAACGCAATATATGTTTGGGATCAATAATGAATAAAGCACGAACAGTTGTGGCAACTTCAGGATCCTCTCTTTGATCTTCATCTAACATACCAAATTGTATAGCTAAATCACGATTGGGATCGGCAATAATGGGATAGGGAAAATCACCGGTTATATCCAGACAATAGGACTTAATGTCATTGATCCAGTCAGCATGTAATTTCAGTTGATCCACGGAATGAGCCAAACATTTCGTATTACGCTTAGCGAATGCAGCACTGTGTACGGCCATACGACCCAATTCAGTGGTGCACACGGGTGTAAAATCAGCTGGATGGGAGAATAATACTACCCAACTGTAAGGGAAAAATTGCAATATGTAGTAATTTTTTTAAAAAAGTTTTTAAATAATATAAAATTTGTAAAATAAAGTTTTCAATAGGTTTTGTAAAACAGTTAACACGTAAAAACCAGAACATTTCATATGAAGATAAACGTTTTCAAATCAAGACAAATTGAATGCATTTTCCTTTATTTTTAATCAGTTTAAAAATAATTTGATATTAAAAACTATTTTTAACAAATTCTTAATTACTATTCACAAATATTCTAGTATTTCAGGGTTTACAAATTAGTTTCTTTCCCGCTCTATGGGATTTATTTTGGTGATTGTGGTTAACAATTTCGAGTTGTTTTTCGTATTGTTCTTGATCATACAAAAATTTCTGTATTTTAATCAGGATTATTGATGGAAGTTATAAAATTTACCTAAATGTTATAAGAAATTGTAAATGAACAATTGTTTGTCTTCTCCAATATGTTGCATTTAACGTGATGCAATTTATGATATTTTCAAAATTTGTAGTTTTTTGTTTTTTTTATCTTGGACCAGCACTCAGGGGATGACCTCTATATATGCAATGCATTGCGCCGGAACTGAAAACGAGGGGATAGTATTGATGGGACAGATTAGGAAAGATGAGAAGATAGATAGTTGTTTTTTTTTGTAGCTATTTCAACCTTTTACTTCGCCGGGTAATTTTTGCTACAGGACCGACGAAGGTGGGTGCTGTTGCTCTGCTTTTTAGTACATGATAGTGTCGGTCGCTGCCAATTATGTTCAGTGATCAGTGACTATGCCTTCATCATTGAAACAGGCTGGCAACAACTAACACAACCACGCACTAATGCTGATCAGAAGAATTCAACACAATATTTCATGACTCAGCGAGGGCTCGAACTCACGACCCTCCGCTTCATAGTCTCGTGTTTTACTTCTTCAGCCACCAGCACCCAGCAGAACACAGATCGTGAAATGGTTTTGTGGTATTTAGTTTTGGGTGTAGAACATACATTCGTTTTCTACTGGAGTTACTGCACACTCCATGCAAAATAAACTGATAAATAAAAAGATTTTGATGCTGAAATCTTTAATATGAGAAATAATGATACAAACACGAAGTACGAGGTCTGTTCAAAAATTGTGCTAAATTTTAAAAATTTCGATGTCTGCGTAATTTTTTTTTTCGTTTCATTTTGCGTGTTCAAAAAATGTGGATCTGAAAATATTCATAAAATTTTGCGTAAAAAAGGGAATTAAGTGCCTAAAATGTTAACAGTGGCATACACGGCGATTGTGTTTTGAAATTTTTTTTTATAATTACAAGCTTTTCAAAAGAGGCCGGGAAACTCGTCCTGGATGTCCCAGCTCATCAAAAAAGTGATGAAAATGTAGAGAATGTGAAGCAATTTTTATGGAAAATCGTTGACTATTAGAGAAGCTGCTGAGGATGCCGTCATAACGCTGAGCCAATGCCATTATTTTTTTCCTGAAGCTTTTGGCATGCAGAATGTATTCGTTTCAAAATTAGAGAATTACAAAAAAAAAAAAAAATAAATAAAATAAAAATAAATTATTTTGACTAGATATGTCCTCTGGCGACCCTTTCCCGTTACCAAAATTGAAGAGACCCCTGAAAGGAGGGGGATTTGCGACGATTAAGAAGATAAAAATCGAGAGAGATCAAGGCACATATCAAAAACTGCTTATCAGCAGTGAATCGAGGATTGAACAATAAAACACAGGCAAAAAATTATTTTTAGAGAAAAATGAAAACATCACTTAGTTTTTAAACAGGCCTCGTACTTATGCGAGATTTAAATTAACCTAGGTGGATGCTGTTGGCTGAAGGAGTAGAAGACGAGACGAGTCACGAAATATTGAATATTATTGTGTTAGTTGTTAACAGTCTGTTTTCAATGAGTAAGGCATAGAACTGGTCACTGAACTTAATTGGCAGCGACTGACACGATCATGTACTTAAAAGCAGAGTAACAGCAGCACCCTCCTTCGTCGGTCCTGTAGCAAAAAATTAGCTGGCAAGGTAAAACAAGTAAAAACGTTATATTCGACCGGGTCGAATCTTAAATACCCTCCAAATATTTAGTAAGTGAATTTAAAATGTTTAACTTGGTGGAACAGAGTTCCTTTATATAATATCGCACGTCAATGCCCACTAAAGGGGGGGGGGGGGGTTCAAAAATAGGAAATATCATGTTTTCCACAGACGAACGTATGGGCATTGGCTAGACCGTCTTAGACTTCATCACTGATCAAAGGTCATTTAGTGGGCAAAGGGGGAGGAGGGGGCAGGGCAGAAATCGGCAGTCATTAAGCTCTAAAAATAAATGCTTAGGATGATTATATACAAAATTTAAAAAAATTTTTTTTTTGTTAGGGTCATTTAGAGGGTGAAGGGGTAGGGCAGAAACAGGTAGTCATAAAACTCTAAAAATAAATGCTTGGGATGATTATATACAAAATTTAAAAAAAAAAATTTTTTTTTTGCTAGGGTCATTTAGGGGCGAAGGGGAAGGAGGGGGTAGGGCAGAGTAGTACCAGGTTTCGTCTCAGCTTCGTCATTAAAGCTTAAAAATTTTATTTTTAAGGAATGTAGGCTTAAGTAAAAGCTTGCCTATAATAACGCCCACTAAAGTGGGCGGGGTCCAAAAATTATTTTTTTTATTTTATGGCTCCAAATTTAAGGCGTTGGACCGTATTTGACATAAAAATATATCATTTGCTTAACATAATAACCAAAAAAAACTTTAAAAATTATGTTGTTTTTTCTGGGTTGGTTTAGTTCTTCTTAGGGGAACTTTTTTCCCTCTTGCCCGATTTAGCCTATCTTCGATCTTAACCTGCTCTAAGCTTCAAAATATATTTATATAAAATTTTAAGGGTCTAGCTCTTTTCGTTTGGACTGAATCGTGATTTCCACAGACAGACGGACGGACATGCTCAGATCGTCTTAGATTTCATCACTGATCAAGAATATATATACTTTATGGGGTCTGAGATGGATATTTCGATGCGTTACAAACGGAATGACAAAGTGAATATACCCTCCAAATTCTTTTTTGGGGGGTATAAAAAAGGTTGAAATTGCTAAAAAAAATTCTCTATCTTCTCGTCTTTACTCATCTGTCCCCTCAATACTACCCCCCCTTTTTAGTTGCGCCGCAATGCAGGGCACATGTAGGGGTCATCCCCTGAGTGCTGGTCCAAGATAAAAAAAAATTATATATTACGAAACCAGCGTATAAATAACTCTTGGGGATTTTCGGGGATGAATATTATAATATTAGTAATAAGACATATAATAGAACTGAGCACCCTGCCAAGGTTTGGCAGATCGAATTATTATTCAGTTAGCACCGTTCGAATTTAAAATCGTTCGACTGTCAAATCAGAATAATAAATGAAGTGTCGCAGATAGTAGAGATTTTATGAAGATGCTTCTCTTAAGACTTTAATGAAATGCAAGAAAAGCTAATGTACAAAAATAGAAAAGTATAATACGATTATATAATTCCAAAAGTCATTATTCCTAACACAGAGAACATGTTCTAGGAAAGTAATAAATTATTTCTCAACACTAGCAACTAGTCTACGCAAGGCTGATTAATATGATCTGTGCATCTCTACAGCAAACAAATTTGCATGAAACCTGACACAAAAGAATTTAATTTCAAAAAGCCTTAGAGTATAATTTAGAATACCCAGAAAATTTAAAAGCCGGTTATTTGAGAAGAATCAGTTTAAAAACAGCAAATTCTCTTTTCGTTTGTTTACAAATAATTAAAACTTGGACTTTGATGTTAAAGAGAGAACCATCACTGTTTAGAATTGTTTCTAGTTGTGTTATTATGAAAATTATAAATTATGTTGTCTGCCATCTTTTACAATCTAAAATAAATTTCTAGCACTCCAAAGAGATACTGCTTTTGAGCGTCTACTAAATTCTTAGTCGGTATAAATGGCTTTCGATTATTTATTATTGTTTCTATATATTTTTTTGTTTTAGCTTTTAAATGATAAGATTACACTGTGGACTTCAAGTGTCTTTATTTTGCCTTGAAGAACCTCAATGCTGAGGCAAATAATTTTGTTTTTATTTTATTTATTTATATGTTTCTTGTTTCTATTTGCAAGCTACTGCATTTGCACTAACACGCGACCCTGAATAGCTTTAAATAAAAAAATATTTTTTATAAAAATGTTATTAAATGATAATATATTTTTTATAAAAAAAAAATAAAAAGTCATAATTATTTTTCTCCTAGTCGTAAGGAAATGTACAAAATATTAGACTTGTGTCCAACTAGCTCATTCGCTCAGTTTTGACAAGAACCTCTGATCAAACCTATGTAATTTAAATGGGTTTGATCAGAGGTTCTTGTCAAAACTGAGCGAATGAGCTAGTTGGACACAATTCTACAAAATATACCAACGCTTTCTTTTAGTCGAAACGACAACCGTAACAAGGGCCAATAGCTCAGGCACACACTTGTAAGTAAATACACGCATCAATTAGTAAAGGCAAAAACGTCATGCTGCGAAACACAGAGAAGTTGGAGCACTTGCCCAACTGAGATTTCGGTTTTTTTGTGGATGACATTCTACCAGATATTACCCGACTTATGCCCAGTTTTTAACTTCAAAATTAAGTACTATTTAAACTTAAAGTGTATTTAAATACAAAATTTTGTTTTTCACTTCGAATTTAAATAAGATTTAAATGGCCCACATTGTACATTTAAATTCAATTTAAGTTTTTCATACAACCATGTGTTTTTCATTGTTTGTTTACATTCAACAACTTGAAAATTGGTACAGCAGCTGTTCATTGGAACAAAACTTCGGTAAAAAGGTTCTTGTATTGGATCATTTTCAGTATTTTTCTTACTCTTTATTTGTGCTACCATACTTTTATCACAATTAAATACCAAAATTAATTTTAGACTGAAAAACTGAAAGTGTATTTAAACACAACTTAAGTTTATGGAAAAATTAACTAATTTTGTACTTAAATACGAAGTCAAAAACTGGGGGTTAGAGATATTAACTGGAAGAAATTGAGAGGCTACGTGAATGAGACGTATATTCTATAAGTTGCTACTAGAGAGCGCACTACAGGCTTTTACTGGTTTAGGTGTATGTCCAGGATATGAGAGTAATGCCTTTTCGCTTCAACCTTTTTTTTTATATATCTCGAACCAGCACTCAGGGGATGGCCCCTACATATGCAGTGCTTTGCGCCGGAACTAGAAAGGAGGGGATAGTATTCAGGGGACAAATGAAGAAAGATGAGGAGAAAGAGAATTTTTTGTAGCTATTTGAACCTTTTTACTTCGCCGGCTAATTTTTGCTACAGGAGCGACGAAGGAGGGTGCTGTTATTCTGCTTTTAGTACATGATGCTGTCAGTCGCTGCCAATTATGATCAGTGACCAGTGACTATGCCTTCATCACTGAAAACAGACTGACAACAACTAGCACAATCACGCACTAATGCTGATCAGAAGAATTCAACACAATATTCATGACTCAGCGCGGGGTTGAACTCACGACCCTCCGCTTCATAGTCTCGTGTTCTACTACTTCAGCCAACAGCACCATCATACCCAACCTAAAGTAAAGGCAGAAAGTGTTGTATTTAGTCCCAGTTTACACTTGCAATTTTTGTTGCAGCAACTCCGGAGTATTTAGAGAGGAAGAGCGAGAAGGGAATACAAATGGTATATATTCCTATTTCAGCACTCTCACATAAACTAAGAATTACTGCAACAAAAGTTGCATAGTGTAAACCAGGAATTAGTAATTCAAAACTGAGAAACTTGAAAATATCGCAGCAAAAGCCTGGACACAAACAGAAGTATTCCGGGTTATAAATAAAAACCTAATAAGTGGTGACAAACACAATACACATGAGCACTGATGATGAAGGGGTTGCGTCTTTCGAAAACAGCTGTTCTGCTCTGCTGTGTAAGTTGAATAACAAAAACTGATGTTGCCTTGCCTTTGTGCCTTGGAATATTTATCATGTCTTTCTGAGATTTAAATTAAAAATTTCGAACAATTACCCTATAGAATCTTAATTCAATTTAATATATAAATAAAAAAATTTTTTTGCAATGCACGATACAGGCGAACTTGTGAATTAAACAATTTCTATTCCAAACCAGTTTTGACAATAAAAAAAAATGTAAAAACACTTTACCAATTTTCAATGCAAATGTTTTTTTTTTACAACAGCAAATTTAAAAAGCTGTACACACCTTTTATTTTGCAAAGAGTTGAAAGTCTTGTTATGTTGCACACAAAAGTCTTGGCACTTCCAAAACTCTTTCGGCTCACTCACTCTATTATGATTTGTACTTACGAACTTCCCTGCCAGTCGTAGAAGCGAATGGGGCCCTTGGTGGTATCTGCCTTGAAATTCGGTACAATAGATCCTAAACGCATCTTCTCCTTATCTGGTTGTTGTAAACGCCAAAAAAATAAAAATCACTGGATAACAGTCTATTGAAGACTTGTCGGCTCTACATTGTCCACTAACAAACTGCAGCTGGTGTCAGGCTGGTATACGGTTGGCATTTCATGTGCATCGATGTTTGTCATTATTGTCGATTGCTGCTCATTTTTTTTTCCTAAATAATCTACTGAAGCAATTGACTACATGCTCGCTCGCCTAGTCGTCGTTATCTGTAGCTGGAGAAGAGAATGGAAAATATGAGAAACATATGAGAGAGAGAGAGAGAGAGACAGTTTGCATTAAACACGTAGACGGCAGCATGCTACCGACCACAGCCTCTCAAAACTTTTATGTGTGTAAAATAGTTCATTATGTCATAACCAACATCAGAGTGTAATAAATTATTTTTAATTTTAACTTTTAATGTGAAGCCCCTTTTTTATAAAAGAATACAATTTTTATTGTCAATATGTCGACATTTTCTGGATATCTTGCGCAAGTCATCAAAGGGAGAGTTATATATGAATGAGTATATAGAAATTTAAAAAAAAAATATTTGTCTTTATACAGAATATTGATTTTTTATACCCTCCAAAAAAGAATTTGGAGGGTATATTCACTTTGTCATTCCGTTTGTAACGCATCGAAATATCCATCTCAGACCCCATAAAGTATATATATTCTTGATCAGTGATGAAATCTAAGACGAACTGAGCATGTCCGTCCGTCCGTCCGTCTGTGGAAATCACGATTCAGTCCAAACGAACAGAGCTAGACTCTTGAAATTTGGCATAAATATATTTTGAAACTCAGAGCAGGTTAAGTTCGAAGATGGGCTAAATCGGGCAAGAGGGAAAAAAGTTCCCCTAAGAAGAACTAAACCAACCCAGAAAAAACAACATAATTTTTAAAGTTTTTTGGTTATTTTGTTAAGCAAATGATATATTTTTATGTCAAATACGGTCCAACGCCTTAAACTTGGAGCGATTAAATAAAATAAAAATATTTTTTGACCCCGCCCACTTCAGTGGGCGTTATTATAGGCAAAAATAGCACAAAAATTTAACAAATTGTTTTACTTAAGCCTACATTCCTTAAAAATAACACTTTTAAGCTTTAATGACGAAGCTGAGACGAAACCTGGTACTACTCTGCCCTACCCCCTCCTTCCCTTTCGCCCCCTTAAATGACCCTACCAAAAAAAATTTTTTTTGTTAAATTTTGTATATAATCATCCCAAGCATTTATCTTTAGAGTTTTATGACTGCTTGTTGCTACCCTACCCCCTCCTCCCCCTTTGCCCGCTAAATGATCCTATTAAAAATAAATAAATTTTTGTTTTAATTTTGTGTATAATAATCCCAAGCATTTATTTTTAGAGTCTTATGTCTACCTGTTTCTGCCCTACCCCCTCTCCCCCTTTGCCCTCTAAATGAGCCTATCAAAAAAAAGAAATTTTAATTTTGTATATAATTATCCCAAGCATTTATTTTTACAGTTTTATGACAAAGGTGAAATATTTCCCCCACAGCCCTTGCCAGAGCGACCTCGCTAAAATACAGTTTTTATACCCTCCAAAGAGAATTGGACCCCATAAAGTATATATTTATATTCTTGATTAGTGATGAAGTTTATGACGGTCTAGCAATGCCTATACGTTCGTCTGTGGAAAAGATGATATTGTCTATTTTTAAACCCGCCCCTTTCAGTAGGCGTTGACGTACGATATTATATAAAGGAACTCTGTGCCACCAAATTAAACATTTTAAATTCACTTACTAAATATTTGGAGGGTATTTAAGATTCGACCCGGTCGAATATAACGTTTTTACTTGTTTGCTCTATTGGTTTTTTATATAAAATTGATTGAATAAAATATTTACATAGAAAAGTTTATAGTTATTTTTGTATATTCGTTTTGGCAGTCCATGTTGTAAAGCAGCGATATATGTATCTCTCTAAGACCCCATAAAGTATATATAATTTTGATCAGTGATGAAATCTAAGACGATCTAACCACATCGGCTGCTCCGCTTATGTGTGGAAATCACGTTACAGTCCAAACGAAAAGAGCCCTTGAAATTTTTATATAAATAAATTCTGAAGGATAGCACAGGTCGATTTCGTAAATGGGCTGAATTGGGCCGGAGGAGAAAAACTTCCCCTACGAAGAACTAAAAAAACATAATTTTTTAAGTTGTCTTGTAATTTTGTTAAGCGAAGCCACAGACTGGCTAACTTTGTTCAGTGAGTTGTGGTGTGCTTACTAAACACAGTTTTTTTTAGCAGTGCTGCATTTGTAATTCTACTCGATTTTATGACAATTTCATATTTATTGAACAATAATTAATTGAAATTGTATAGGGATAATTGAGCTCAATAATACTATTTTTAATGCGATAACCTCAACTAAATTCTATCACTGAACACGATATTAAAAAAAAAATTTTTTTTGTCTTTGAGGTGACACTGCTGTGTGTTTGACTTGCTGAAAGCTTTTAAAATACAGCTTACAGTCCACCCGTAAATTGTAACATGTTGTCCATTATAAAACAGTGAGGCATCTGTGGTGCGTTTGGACTTTTTGTTGCTACAGTCAGGGTGACCATATAAAAACTTTTTCTGTATGAATGTTAATGCAATAAAAATAAAAGTGATACAAATATAGTAAAATCGTGTGCAGACACCTTAATTGAGCTTCTCGCAATAAATAGCAGTATTGAGCTCAATTATCCATATAGAATTTCAATTAATTATTGTTCAATAAATATGAAATTGTTATAATATTGAGTAAAATTACAAATGCAGCACTGCTTAAAAGTGTGTTTAGTGAGCAAAATTACAACTCACAGAACAAGGTTAGTAGAGACTTGCACCTTAAATTGTGGAAAAAGTAAAAAAAGCCATAAGCAAAATATGTCGAACTATTTCGAAGTTAATTTATTGACATTAAATATATTATTAAGTAGATAATTAAAAAAAGAAGATCCCGGATTTGAACTGGAGCTCCTCATGAATATGAAATATGTCTACTTTTAGTTGTCATACGTTAATTGAATTGACTAAATTTTGTATTTGTGAACAGGAAGATAATTATGGTAATAAAGTGAATATTGACTCAATTAAAAATGCACGTCTGAACACAGTATAAACAATTTTAAAAATAATTTATTTATTTTAATGTAATGGGGGCCTTAGTAAGAATGCTCTTTATATATCAAAGCTGTGCAAGTATTATATCATTTTCGAATATATTTCGTTAACTGCCTTAAAGGCTATTAAGTAATTATTAATTATAATTAAATAATTATTTACCATTATTAATTTTGTATCTTGCAATATTTTCAACTTCAAAATTTTATTTTCTAAGTTATAATTTGAGAACGTTCAAATCGAATGTCCACAGATATTACTGTCTATATCCTCCTTCTCAAAATCTATCTTTCCAGTTCCAGCGCCATGCATTGCATATGTAGGGGTCGTACCCTGAGTACTGGTCCTACTCCTAAGAAAAATGACTTGGCCTGGATGTCTCTCGATATCGTTCTGTTGTACAAATACATTTAAAATGAAAATAAAATTTTAGAATTTTTTGTTGTTGGCCGGGCAATAAATATTAATTTTTTATATATTATTTTTCGAACTTATTATAAATTTATTTTTAAGATACGATTTTTTTATGCAGCCTCAAGTTCAAATCTACAATCTGTAAGTTATGTTTTGAAGAATTTTTATTAAACTTAAGCAAGGTCAATTCTCTGCGATACCAAATTTTGATAACCGATTTTTGTGGCCACAATTAGCTAACGTTGACATCAGTGCCCATGGTTTCAGCAAGACGGCGCTACAAACCACACAGCCGGCCAAACTATTCAGTTATTTCATGAGAAATTTTCCGGTTGCGTAATTTCTCGATTTGGCGATATTAATTGCCCGCCGCGTTTTTGTTTCTTAACACCGCTGCATTATTTTTCATAAGACTAATTGAAAGACCGCGTCACAACCAAATGACGCTCTGAAAGATCAAATTCGTCCCTGCTTTGACGAGATAAGCAAAGCTTTGTTCAGACATCATCAGTGTGATTGTCTAATTTTTATTGAATTGAAGTTATTTTTATTAACAGTGGAATATTTAGAATATTTTTATAATCATCGAACTAGCAGAACGGATTAGTATTGATTATGCGGCTGTTACGCCATCTCATCAGCGTTCTTTGTTCAACTTTTTCCACTTACAAAGAACGCTAATAAAATGGCGTAGCAGCCTCGAAATTAGTACTGATCCGTTCTGCTACTTCGATGATTATAAAAATATTCTAAATATTCCACTTGTAATAAAAATAACTTGAATTTAATAAAAATTCTTAACAAAATAATATACAGATTGCAGATTTGAACTTGAGTCTGAATAAAAAAAATTCTTATCTTAATAATTTTTTAATTATCAATTTCTAAATTTTTCAAAATCAATTTGTATTTTCTCAATATCAATGTAAATTTTTAATTAAAAATTGGGGTTTTCTAATTACACAGATAAAAAGAACAGTCGTATTTGACTATAAAGTCGCGGAAGTTAAAAAATCAATATTCTGTACAGTTTTGAATCTCTGTTATTTATGACAACTTGCCGTTATTTTCTTCTTCTAATGTTGTTCTCTCTCTCTCTCTCTCTCTTTTAATTTCAGCGCTTGCATAGTATTCTGTAAACGGAGAGGCAAGTCCATGAAGGTGTATTAGTTAACGGTAAGTTTATTTTGAAAAGTTCGTTATTATTCTTTGTTAATCGTAAACACTTGCACACAACATTCATATGAAAGTCATGAGATATGAGAAAATATAAGCGTTTGTGTGGGAGTACATATTTTTAAGGAGAGGCAAGAACTTTTGATGGTTTGATGGATATAAATTTTGTTTGAAAAATAACTATAGGTATTTTATGGTTTAAGCTAATTTCTTCTGCTACATTTAATTGTTTTAGATTTTTAGCAAAAATATTTGATGAAGAAATTTATTAAATCATAGTTGAAAGTCATCCTCTGAGTACTGGTTTAAATAAAAAGAAAGCCACTCAACTGACCTGCAACTTGACATTCATGGTTCATATTTATGCAACCCAAACAATCGACATGAGTAGACAAGTTTTGTGCAAAAAACTCAAAAATGTGTGTTTTAAATATAAAATTTTCACTCAAGTCGTGCGTTGGTGCTGATGAAAACAGCAACACAATCCTTGCGTAGACAATGTAAAGCCCAAAAGTTACATTCGCCAACAAACAGTGTCTGTTCGTCTGTCTGTCTGTCTGTCATTGACAAAAATAAAACAAACAAGAACTTATTTTCATTTCAAGTATTTTATAAAAATATTTTTTAGCACGAGTACTCTTATTGTGTCGCATGCAATTGCAACAATTGTGCAGGAGTACTTTCGCAAAATACAATACAAATTCTTTTGTAGCCAACTAAATTAGAAAATTCAAAAACACAGTGACTAAGTGGTTATATTATTATTCATTCATTTACTATTTGCAGCTACAATTAAAGTAATGGATGTTAGGATGGCCACGGAAAGTTTTCTCAGGATATGCAACAACTTAAATGTAATATCCTTAAACCTGCAATAGTATGTGGGGGTAATCTATGAGGAATATTTTCCAATATAAACATGAATGAAAAATATTAAATTGAATTAAGATTTATTGGCTAATTGTTCGAAATTTGTTCTTTTGAACTCAGAAAGACATGATGAATATTCCAAGGGACAAAGGAAAGTCAGTTTAGTTATTCAACTTACACTGCGGAGCAGAACAGCCGTTTTCGAAAGCCGCAACGCTTTCATCATCAGTGCTCATGTGTATTGTGTTGAATTGTGTGAATGAAAAATGTTTATTATTCGAACTTATTCTGCCTTATAACAGTTCTCGAATCGACTCGAGTGTTTGTAATAGATTAAAGAAAAATCTTGTATTTTTCTTTAATCTATTACATTCTTTCAAGTCGAATCGAGAACCGTAATAAGGCCCATTAATTTTATTATTAATTTAGGGTTTTTCTTTATTCAGACTCAAGTTCAAATCTACAAATTATTTGTATAGCCTCCAAAAAATAATTGGCTAAATCTATAAATACATCATAGATATGTACAGTTGAATACGCTTTAGCGCAACACGCTTTTTTGAAAAAAAATCGGATTACTGAAAGCGATACAAATCTCCGCACTAATTTTAAATGCAGTTAGTCTTATTAACTGCGCTTTAGCGAAACATCGCTTTACTGAAAATATCGTATTACTGAAAGCGATACAAATCCCCGCACTGATGTTAAACGCAGCTAGTCTTATTCACTTCGCTTTAGCGAAACATCGCTTTACTGAAAATATCGTATTACTGAAAACCAAAAGCAAGCCCACAACTACGTTTTGTATGAAACTTACATCGCTTTAGTGAAAAAATAAACAATGACATCGAATCGTTGCATAACTTAAGGCTGAAAAAATTTTGCATGTTTTGTGCGTTAAAAAATTAAATGGCAAAATGTATTTGTCCCTTTCGCTCTTACGTTCGTTATTGTATTTTTCTATTATATTTTTAATGAATTCGTGAAAAATTTCAACAACAATGTGAATAATTCTATGAATAATTTTTTTTTAAATAAAATTTTGACGTTAAATTGACGTTTAAATATATACAGATTTGATATAAAAAAAATATTGTTTCACTGATTTTATGTAGTACGCTTAATTGTAACAAATTTCAGTAATCCGAACTACGTTTTAGAGAAAAAAATCGGATAACTGAAAAATTTTTGGTTTTGGTTATTTCCAATAAAGCGGAGTCGACTGTATAGGGATAGAAAACTCAATTGCCTTCCAAACACAGCACAGGCATTCCGTTCTCAGTGTAGGCACCCACTATTTAGTAAAGACAAAAACAGTTTCACTTTCATTTCTAAACAGATTTTAAGGATAATAAATTCTTTCGAAGAAAATTTTTCTGGCATCCCTGCGGACTGTTATGAAGGATAGCGCTCTTGAAAGTTAACATTCATTGTTGTGGGTGTTGTTGTAGTTGCAATTTATTTTACTTTTATTTTCTGTACGGGGGTGGGGGGAACTGTTTTTAACATGCCGACTTTGGCAGTTTATTTTGTCTTCAGTAGTAAATGTACAGCGCGCGCGATTAGATCAACTTAAACGGCAACACAAGGATATTTAAATAAAGTTGGATTTAAAAAATTTACAAGTGTAAAAGAAAAAAAGAAGAAGAAAACTACAGAAATACTAAAAATAAAAATAAGCAAATTATGTAAAAATATAAAAATAATTATAAACGAAAGAAATAAATAAGCAGAGTTTAAATGACACAAAACAAACGAGGCAAGGCAAATGAGTTGAGCTGAGTTTTACAAAATGTAACCAACATCTTGTCATGGTACTCGTAGCAAAAAGTGCAGTCAGAAACATAAAATGTGTCACTTGTAAAACCGAGTGAGTGCTGCTGCTGCTGTGGCTGTAATAATTTCTGTAATGGCTTTTTGATATATTTTCAACTCGAGTATGAAAGCCAACTGTCTGTCGTAAACATAAAGGGTTTTGGTTTTTTCTTGATCTCATTCAGCGTGTGTTTGTTTTTATTTTTCATCGTTATTGTTTCACTGTGGAATTTTGCATTCCATAAATTGTTGTACGAAATAAAAAATTCAAGTGTCATCAAATTTACATGTTAAACAAATACAACGAGGTACAACAGCAACAACAACAACAACATCTACTATTGAAATTTTGTTTTTAACGATTTTGGAGCGCTTGTGAAATAATATTGACACAAAAAGTAAAAGAAAACAAAGAAAGAAAGAAAAAAAGAATATATAGACAAATAAATTGGTAAATTCACAGGGAATATTTTATTGATTTACATTCATTTTATTTTTAGTTTGCCTAAAAATTATTTATAGGCATTAGCGGTGGTGGATGGCCTCTGTTTCTCTAGCAGAATTATAACCTTCGAAAGTAAAATTATCCTGAGGCGGAATATGTTTATATGTAAATACTCGTAAATACGAGTAGTTTCTATTTGTTACAACTCTAGACATTTATTATAACTTTTATTTTATTTTTATTTTGTTCTGTTTCAAACGAGGTCAACGTTATACAGAAACACTCGTACAACATTCAATCGCATGTCTGTTTGTCTGGAGTTTAAATATTTTTGTTAGGAATAATTCTAACATTTTATCTAACTCTTAACGTTAGGCAGAGCTGGGTAATGCTCATGAAATGTGTACGATCGTATTTTGCAAAATTGCAATGTTCTTTTCTTGCCTACTAGAAACGCATAAGTAACAAAATTTCAATTAATGGATGGTTTTTTGCAACTTTTTTTAAGGGTTTTGTAAGAATAGAATAACAATTTTTAAAAACTGATGTTGATTTTGTTATAACCGATCTGTTAGCAAAAAAAAAAAAAAAAAAAAAAAATAAGTGCAGTTAACAGTGGGCGGAATTGGAAGAATCCCCGTTATTCAATTGCCTTTAAGTAAATAACTGAAAGAAATTTTAGCTAAACTTCAAATTGAATTTTGCTATCATCAAATTTAATTTTTATTTTTCATTCTTCAGTATTGGAATAGCTTTATTGTTGTGTTAGAAATGGTTTAATGAAAAAAGTGTGAATTTCTGCACTTTATTTTTATTTAAATAATATATGTGATCCTCTGACGTGCAACCGCTAAATTGAAGTAAAGCCGTGTTTCTTAAAAATCCTGTTTTTATTCCCTTCACCAGAATTGGTGAAAGTTTTGTCATTCCGTGTATAATTTCCACAATATTAATATGCGACCCCCTAAACACCCCATTATTTTCGCGTTGTATTAGAATAGTTAAGTTAAATTGTGGGAAATATTAAAAAAAAACCATAAACGAAATATATCAACCCATGTTGAAGTTAAAATAAAAAGTTTTCTGTGTAAATTAAACATATTTGATGTTTTTAAAAGAAATTAATGAAAGTTATAGGGCAGAAAAGCCAAAAAGACTGCGGCAGAGCTGGAAAACATAGACTCATTTTGGAATAATAATTTGTTTCCTTTAATAATCAAATATATTTTCAGTTTTTTTTTATATTTTTATAAAGAAGAAATAAATTAGTATTGAAAATTAGAGAGATCAAAAAGATGGTTCCAGTGTTTGAATGAACGAACGTCGGGTAGGGGTATATAATATACGGCACAGCTGAATAAAGTACTTTTCCGCATTTAAAATGATCTTTCTTGTCAGAAATTGCTAAATTTTAGCAGCAAACTGTTCACAAATATTTAATATGACGTTCAGATATACACCTCAATCGAGCTTATCGCAGTTAATGTAATTATTGTGCTCAATTAACTATATTTATATATTATTTTTCTTGGACCAGCACTCAGGGGATGACCCCTACATATGCGATGCATTGTGCCAGAACTAGGAAGGTTGGCTATGGCAAGGAGGATAGAGGGAGGGGGACGTTCGATTCGACTATATAAAAATTCAATTAAGCGATTGCTCAATTAACACTTAATTGCTATAAAATCGTGTAAAATTGCAAATGCAGCACTGCTAAAAAATAAGTTTAGTGGCTAAAACTTGACTTATCAATCGGTACTTAACACCTAAAATGGGGGAAAATATAAATAAAGCTATAAGCATAATATGTCGAGTCATGCTGAAGTTAATTTATTGACATTAAATTTATTGCCAATTAAGAAGTTAAAAATATCGCAGATTTGAAATTGCGGCCCTCATGAATATGAAAAATTTTTCCTTTTAACTGTGATATGTTAGTTGAATTGACTAAATTTTGCATAAGTGCAGAGGAAGATAATTATGACAATAAAGTGAATATTGACTCAATTAAAAATGCATGTCTGAACACCATTTAAAGCGATTCTGTGGATGGAGACTCACTCTTCTTAGCAGCACATATTTCAAATATTTTTCTTTATTTTATCTCACTGATTTTAAAGTACTAAAAGTTTCGAAAAATAATAAGCAAACGTTTTTCATAACTCGATACTCCCATTTCTGCAGTGCATTGTAACGGAATTGTGGGAAAGAGAGGGATAGTTTTGACAGAGAGAGAGAAAAAAATGCAGTGGTAGTCATATTATTTATCTTTGTAGTAGTTGTGACAAAAACGATAAAGTGTGGCAGCACTTGCCATGTGCTCCACATGGGAGTCGTTTTATGTCGACTACGACTACGACAACTGTAATAAGGGCCATTGTTTTTATTATTTTTATATGTCGTTTAATATTTAATGCAATACCGAAGAAGAAGAAGGTGCCTTAATGAGCTCTTGAATAAATTTTAGTGTCAGTTTGCTGTCGTCATGTGTTCAGAGATCAGTGTGCTACGCCTTCGTCATTGAAAGAGGCCGACCACATACATATATGCCTTAATGCAGATCAGAAGAATTCGCTATTATATTTAAGACTGAGTACACAATCGAACCCATAATCTTTGCCTTTATAGTTTACGCCTTAAAACACTTCAGCTAAAAGTAACGTTCAATACAGTAGTGTAGAAGAATTGATGTTTTTGTGAAACCAGCACAATAATTTATATTAATAATACTTAAAGTGGATAATATTGCAGGAGCTTTAACAAAAACATGGAAACAATATAAATAGACCTGGCTGACATACAATACAAATATATTTACATACAAATTATGATCGATTGATGAAACTCTTTGACAGTACGTACGTAATTAAGACTCGCACACATAAATATTTGCTAATACAAACTGCACTTGTGTATACAAATCGATGACGTGTTTAAGTAAAAGAACAAAAAAAAAATAAAAATACTCGCATCAACGTGTAAATAATAGAAACGGAAATGAGCAGAAATAAATTAATTAATTAGTGATAAATAAATTCGATCAATCAAAAGAAAATGAAATGGAAATCAATACAAGAACTTTAATGCGTAAATAATGTGTTCATTATAAAGGATATTTCTTTAAAAATTTAGCAAAAAATTTATTAAATTTTTCTTCATAAAAGTCCTTTTTTTGTAAAATATTAAACTAATGAATTGTGGTTAAGAATTTTTAAATTATAATAAATAAACCTTGGAAGCCATAGACGTATGTCAGCTTATAAAAAGGAATGAGCTGCTGTAAAGGACATTTGCTTGGCAATCAATTGTGTATTCCAACATGAATAATTTTTGTTCCTTAACTGAATGAGAACAGGTGTACAAGAATCATTTTGGTGAACAGTTAGTTACCCAGGAGATAAACTTTAATTAAAACATTAAAAATAAATGCCACCGAAAGAAATAAATAAATGCACGAGACTAGACTTAAAAAAAAAAAACAGTCTATCTTCTCATCTTTCATAATCTGTCTCCTCAATACTATCCCCTCGTTTTCAGTTCCCGCGCAATGCATTGCATATATAGGGGTCATCCCCTGAGTGATGGTCCTACTCCTAAAAAAAAAAAAAAAAAAAAGCCACATAAAGATGCGACCATCGAAGAGCACAAAAGACAAGTCCCCTAACAGCATTTGATTGATTGAAAAAAGCATATAAAAAGCAAAAAAAAAAAACGGAAGAAATAGGGAAAAAAGGAAATCAACCATTAAAAGGGTCGGCTTAACAGAATTAAAGTGTCATCCAGTTTATTTTAAGCGTTACGGGCATTTTTCTAATGTCGTTTTACTGTGAAAGGAAAGATATAAAAGAAAAACGGATAAAACGTTTCAAAAACATTAAAAAACGTTTTAAAAAGTGTAATTTTATATTGAATCTTTCTTTTATTAATAGCGTAAAGAACTTTGAATTTGCATTTTTTTGGCAGTCAAATTAGCGATTTTCGAAAACAACGTCCTTGTTCTCTTCTGCTGCGTGGGTTGGGAAATTAAATTGATTTTAATATCATTTTTATACCATCCGAAAAAGAATATGATGGATATATTCACTTTGTCATTCCGTTTGTAACGCAGCGAAATAACCATCTGGGACCCCATAAAGTATATATTTTCTTGATCAGTAATGAAATCTAAGACGAACTGAGCATGTCCGTCCGTCAGTCTGGGGAAATCACGAGTCAGTCCAAACGAAAAGAGCCAGCCTTTTGAAATTTGGTATAAATATATCTTGAAGGATAGCACAGGTCAAGTTCGGAAATGGGCTAAATCGGGCAAGAGGGAAAAAAGTTCCCCTAGGAAGGGCTAAACCAACCCATGAAAAACAACATAATTTTTAGTCTTTTTTTTGTAATTTTGTTAAGCAAATGATATATTTTTATATTCAAGAAGGTCCAACGCGTTAGACTTGGAGCCATAAAAAATTATTTTTGGACCCCGCCTCTTTAGTGGGCGTTATTATATATGTCAAAATAGTGCAAAAAATTAAACGAATTGTTTTACTTAAGCCTACATTCCTTAAAAATAAAATTTTTAAGCTTTAATGATGAAGCTATGCCCTACCCCCTCCTCCCCCTTTGCCCCCTAAATGACCCTATCAAAAAAAATATTTTAAATTTTGCATTTAATTATCCCAAACATTTGTTTTTAGAGTTTTATGACAAAGGTGAAATGCCTCCCCCACAGCCCTTGCCAGAGCGACCCCGCCAAAATACAGTTTTAATACCCTCCGAAGAGAATTGGACCCCATAAAGTATAATATATTCTTAATCTGTGATGAAGTCTAAGACGGTCTAGCAATGCCCATACGTTCGTCTGTGGAAAACATGATATAGTCTATTTTTGGACCCCGCCTCCTTTAGTGGGTGTTGACGTACGATATTATATGCAAAAATATATAAAATTTTTTCTTTAAAAAAAAATAATTTTTTTGACAAAACTAAATAATTTCCTGAAGAAGCTAACCGATGGTTAGCGAAATATCGAACAATTATTATTAATATAAAATAACCTAAAAGCTTAAACAAATTTATTTACTATTAAAAGAAAAAAGGTTAAAAAATTAGACACAAGAATTAAATTATACTCTGTTCAGATATACGCCTTAATTGAGATATTAATGGCATTATTGAGCTCAATTAGCCATATGCAATTTTAATTAATTGATTGCTCAATTAACATTAAATTGTTATAAAATCTAGTACAATTACAAATGCAGCACTGCTTAAAAGAGTGTGTTTAGTGGGCAAAATACAACTCACTGGATAAAGTTAGTAGAGACTTGCACCTAAATTGTGGAACAATATAAAAAAAAAACTATAAACGAAATATATCAAGTCATGTTGAAGTCAAATTATTGATATTAAATTTATTATTGATTAAAAAATTAAGAAATTCCATTAGCTCCTCATGAATAGGAAATATTTTTACTTTTAGTTGTTATGCGTTAATTGAATTGACTAAATTTTGTATGTGTGAACAGCAAGATAATTATGTCAATAAATATATATGAAATGAATATTGACTCAATTTAAAATACATGCTTGAAACATCATTTTAGTTCTCTACGCCATTTCTTTAATATTAAATAGATATTTTTTTATTGCTTATAATGTTTTGAGTATTTTTGTATTAAAATTACTTTTTAAATGGACTTTCATTTGACATTTAGTTCAGTGTATTCTCATTAGCCGTAATACGTTTAAGGATTCTTTAAATATAGACATTAATTGAGATAATAATTAAACAACTGGTAAAACTGTATTGTATGTATATTCAACACATCACTCCCATTCTCTGCATGCAATAGAAATTATATATTAATTAATAATCAAATTGATGGAATACATATTTTCTTATTGCCGGGCTAATTGTCAAATATAATTGGTTGCAAGATTAAATCTAAATGATGACGGTTTACTTTTATTTATTCAAATGCCAAGAAAATTTAAATATGATTTATTTATTAGTGTACGAGGTCTGTTCAAAAAACAAGGAGAATTTTTAAATTAAATTAAGATTTATAGGCTAATTGGTTGAAATTGTTTGTTTTAAATTCAGAAAGATATGATAAATATTCCAAAGGCACAAAGGAAAGTCAACATCAGTTTTTAGTTATTCAACTTACACAGCAGGGTAGTACAGCTGTTTTCGAAAGCCGCAACGCTTTTAATCATTTCTATTATTAAATAATAAAAAAAGTGGTACCGTTCAAAAATCACATAATAAAATAAATATAATTCGTGCAGCTATTTAACGTTTTCACACTAATTTTGTTCTTCTCGTGTCAAAATCATTAATATGATACGGCGACATCATTATTTCTTTCGAAGTGAGCAAGAAGCTGCTCTTACAGAAAAATGGTGAGAGGTAACGACCCGTGCTAGGATAATTTGCAGAGGAGGTCCTATTTACTCATACTCTCGCCCGTGCGTTTTAATAAATTTTGATTATTTTTTAAGGGGCTACTTCAAGTCATGGGTTTATGCCAACAAACCGGCAACTCTTGAGGAATTGAAAGCCAGAATTCAAGCCAAAACTGACGCCATAAGGCTAGATTTACTGGAAATTATAATAATCGAACGGACCTCCAGGTCGCGCCGGACACATATCGGGAATCTTGAATATTAAGAAATTTTATAATAAAAAAAATTGCATACCACTAATATTTCTGCATAGTGTTAACATTTTAAATTCTCATGCATTTTAAATTTGATTAAAAGTCTAAAAATTGCAGACTTCCATTTTACAAAATTCGCCACACTGTGCGCTCCCCCAAAAAAAAAAAAAAAAAAAAAAATTTATTTCATTTATGAAACTAAAACATGCCTCTTCTCCATTAAAAATGATATAATATTTTCCAAAGACAATATTTTTTATATAGGGATTATTAATCCAGGTATTCTGTAACAACAACAATGAAACATTAACTATTCATTCATGTCTAGATAAATTCATATTCCATTGAATGCAAATAAATGCTACGAGTAGAGTTTCAGTAAGAAAAGGGGCGGCACCATACACAAGGTCAGCAAAAAATGATTTGCTACTTTAGATCAGGAGATATCATGGCTTCAAGATTTAGTGGATATTAAAATTGGCGGCAAAGAAGGAAGCAGAGGAAAAAAGTGGCAATGATTTTTGTGCGATTAGTTTGTTAAGCCGATAACACACTATGGCATTTTGTGGCATTTAGTACTTTATAACGGAATAAACGCAAAGGCTAAGCGTTGCCACTAGTACACACTATTGTGTTTGCTGGCGATGTCACAAAACGCCATAGTGTGTGCTTCGCTTTACTACACCCAATAAAAGCCAACTAAAGTCTAATCCATTAAGGCTGATTATTTAACTGGCAAAAAGGCTGAAAATGAAAGTAAAAAAAAAAAAAAAAATTGCAAATATCTAGGACCTTTTCTACTTCCGTTCTTTAATTCATTAATCATTTAATGGCCTACAAAATTTATTATTACACTTTCCTTTTGCTCAAAAAAATTCATTACGTTTCCCTAATAATTTAATACGGGTTTATTACTCCCCTTCAGCATCGTGGCGAAAATTGATGCTGGTCAAATGAAGATTAAGTTTTAATGCTGGCTGAAAGAAATTAAACGAAGGCAAACACTTGTACTTGAATTAATGAAAAATATTGTTTGAAAATCAAATTGGCTGCTTGGACAGACCTGCAATGTTAGTAAATAATGGACAAACTTAAGAGCTATTATTGCTGTTTTAGTAGTTTTTCCGATTTCAAGTTCATAAATTACACTGCACGATACATATATTTCATTGTACTGACAGAAAAAACAATAAAACAAAAAACAAGAAAAAAGAAATAAATAAATAAGGGCTAGGCCCACAAACAGTCCACCCACCGAAAAGCTTTGAAATAAATCGAACTTAATTTATTTTTAATGTTCATGCTGTAAAAAAGAGTATGTGGCGGTATACTTGATAAACATATATTTTTATTTGTTTATGTGTGCGTTGCACAGACAATTCAGTAGGGAAAATCAAAATAGTTTTGAACTCATACTGCCGTTAAGCAAATTTATTAATATATTATTAATAATTAATACAATAATATTTGAACATTTTAATTGGCTTTTCCAAATAAAATAAATAAATACGAAAATATGTTAAAAACAATTTCAATCAAAATAATTGTCAAGAATTTATAATTGTGATTGATGAGCGCTTATAAATCTCCCACGTATGGGAAAATTGTTAAACGTTTTATGCTTTGCGGTAGTTTAATCTAGATCAAAGGTCACACAAAACAGTTTTGTTCAGTTGTCTCGATTTGTTTAGCTCCAATCGATTTTTTCTTTATTGTAAAAATTGTAGAGCACAAAATTTGATACAAGTTTTTCTTAAAAAAAAATTTTTTCATATGCCCAACAGTTTTTATACACTCCAAAAAATAATTAGAGGCTACAATCACTTTGTCCATTGCGTGTACAACGCAGCGGAATATCCCATAAAGTATATATATTCTGGCTCCGTGATGAAATAAATCTAAGACGATCTAGCCATGTCCGTCCGTCCGTCTATGCAAATCACTATTCAGTGCAAACGAAAAGAGCCAGACCCTTGAAATTTGGTATAGAGAAATTTTGAACAATAGCACAGCTCAAGTTCGTAAATGGGCTGAATCGGGCTAGAGGGAAAAAAGTTCTCCTAAGAAGAACTAAACCAACCTCTAAAAAATAAAAAAAATTTTAAGTTTTTATACCCTAAAAAAACGATTTGGAGGTATAATCAGTTTACCATTCCGTGTGGAACGCAGCGTAATATCACTCTAAGACCCCATAAAATATATATATTCTTGATCCGTGATGAAATCTAACACGATCTAGCCATGGCCGGCCGTCCGTTCGTCTGCGGAAATCGCGATATAGTTCAAGCGAAAAGAGCCAGACCCTTGAAATTTGGAATAGAGAAATTTTGAACAATAGCACAGGTTCGTAAATGGGCTGAATCGGGCCAGAGGGAAAAAAGCTCCCCTAGGAAGTATCAAACCAACCTTTGAAAACAACATAATATAAAAATTTTTTTTTTGGAAATTTTGTTAAACAAATGATAAATTTTTATCTGATAAAAAATCAGAAAAATCCAGTTTTGGACCTCGCCCTCTATAGTGGGCGTTGAAGTTACATATTATATAGAAAAATAGTGTAAATATTTAAAAAATTGTATTACTTAAGGCTAAAAATTAAATTTTAAGGCTTTTATGATGCAGCTGAGATGTTCTCTGATATGTCTGTGCCCTATCCCCCTTTGCCCCCTAAGTGACCCCATCAAAAAAAAATTATTTTTTTTCAACTCTTAACCCCAAAAATTGACTTTTTAGTGTTTTATGGTAAAGGGGAGATGTCTCCCCCACGACCCCTCCCAGAGTGGCCCCTACGAAATAGAGTTTTGGAAGGTATTTAAGATTCGAACCGGTCAAATACTTATTAAGA
This sequence comes from Linnaemya tessellans, assembly GCA_951800035.1. Taxonomy (NCBI): domain Eukaryota; kingdom Metazoa; phylum Arthropoda; class Insecta; order Diptera; family Tachinidae; genus Linnaemya; species Linnaemya tessellans. The sequence continues at coordinate 114,392,982 of OX637534.1, read as the reverse complement.
TTCAGATTTGTCTAATTGGAAACTTATTATGTCTCATTCCGGGGTTGACTGTTTTTTTTTTTTTTTTTTTTTTTTTTTGTTATGTTACTGCCCAGCCAATCCTTTGCAGGGCTAAGCATATAAAATTATAATGATTTACTTGCACTCTCTAAACAACAGGTAGAACGTTGCCACCCACCACCGAACGCCTCGATGTTCTTTTTCTCTATTTGTAACATAAAGAATTTATTTTGCCGCCATAAAAATTAACATTTTCCAACAACATGTAGTGACGATACTTTTGTAAATATTTTCTTTTATTTTAAATATGTTAAACACATGAAATATAGTTTATTAAAAATGTATTAAAATGACCTATAATTTGCATAAATAAGCCATAACGTTTGTGTATATAAAACGCCTTCTTGTGCATGTAACAAGAATACGCATCATTTAATTACAGTAAAACGAATAGAATAATAAAAGAATTAAAAATTAATAAAGAAAGAACAATTATTCCGCCAGTTGTGCAAAATGTCTTGTATGTAATAATTCGCCAGGCAGTGAAAGAGAAAAAGGGTGAGAGAGAGAGAAATAGCAAAAAGAAAAAAAAACATATAAAAAATAAAAGAATTGAAAACATTCTATTAACCCAGCGATACTCTGTTCAAACTGTGGCAACGTATACGTTCGCCACGGCCCAATAGGGCTAGTGGCGGCTATTTTTTAACAGGGACAAATGCCACCACAACTACCACCACAATTTCGAACAACGCCAACTATTGGGATAATGTCGATGTAGCTGCCCATCACGCCACTGCGTCTACTTCTACGTATCCTTCCTCTTTGGATGAGTGTATAGTTGATGTTACATTAGCGAAAGAAGACAAAGACTGTGGTGGTGGTGGTGGCCTCAAGGCATGTACATTTGAATTGCCAAAACCGGCAACAATAATTACCACAACCTGTGTAACAGATAGTGAAGGCGAAGACGATGCTGCGGAGAAGCCGAAAAAGAGTCTAAAACGTTTGAAAGAATATTTTACAAATATTGGCAACAATCACAATCGCACTAACGACAACAGCAGCTTTACAACCGAAACAACGGCCGCTTCAACGACTCATCTTATGCCGCAAAACTGTACAACAACAGCAACAGAATTACAAGAACCGGCAACTACCGCCAGAATGATTGCTGCACCACGTTATCGCTTTCGTGATTTACTGCTGGGCGATTTCTCCTTTAACGATGATGGTGAAAGGTGAGTAAGCAGAGAAATACATATGATTTTTCCCTTTTTCGGCAAGAATGTCTTAAAGTGTTTTTACCGTTAAGCATAAAAACTAGTTTTAAGATTAAAATCATAATCAGCTGATTTTGTTTTCACGATACAGGTTTAATTAGTAGAGGCTGCATGACACTATTTCATCAATATAAATTAAATCTCTTTAAAAAGCATTTTTATATTGTAAAAATGTGGCGAAACCTTTTTTTATACTTTTGACAAGAATTAATTCACAAACTGTACAACAGCTGTTTTTTTTTGTATAAAAGCCATAATTTCAATGAAATTATTTTATATTTTTGCAAATGGATGCAGAAAAACTATGGCACTATTTATAAATGAAATTGTTCTCATGTAAAAATTAAAGAAAGAATCAGCGATTTACTTTTTATCATTATCAGCTGTTTTCAATCTCTAACTTGGCAGCACTTAATTTAGTACAGCAAAGACAAGATTGCATTTCATTTCGTAAAAAGTACTTACAGCCAATTTAAAAAGGTTTTCAAGTTTGTTTTAGCTATATTATTTTGTATGGTAAAAGCAGGTTTTAGAAATGTTTAAAATTTCTTTTAGAATTGTGGGGATCTCAGAAGAAACAGCATTCGATTTTCTTTGTAATACATACATTTTTTCAGTCTCTTCAAGTCTTTTCCATATTTTTTCATATAATTTACCTGCATCTGGGGAAAATAACGAAAATACAGAAAAAAATTTAAAAAATCCCAATATTGGGATTTCGATTTTTTTTTGGGAATTGTGCGGATTTCAAAAACCATCTTTAGATTTTTGTTCTAATGAAAAAATATTAAGAGAAAATATTAAAAAATCCCAATATTGGGATTTTTTAAATATCTTTGGGATTTGTGGGGACCTAAAAAAACTATCTTTAGATTTTTGTTCTAATACAAAAAAAAAAAAAAAAAAAAAAATACAGAGAAGTCCCAATAATGGGATTTTTTTAAATTTCTTTAAGCACTGATGTCCTCTTAAAGGTTTCCAAAAAATTTACCTGCATCTGGAGAAAATAATGAAAATACAGAAAATAATTTAAAAAATCCCAATATTGGGATTTAGAGTTTTTCTTTTGGAATTGTGGGGACCTCGAAAACCATCTTTAGATTTTGGTTCTAATACAAAAAAAAAAAAAATACAGAGAAGAGAAGTCCCAATATTGGGATTTTTTTTAAATTTCTTTGGGAATTGTGGGGATCTCAAAAAAAACAGCATTCGATTTTCTTTGTAATACTTAAATTTTTTCAGTCTCTTCAAGTCTTTTCCATATATTTTCATTAATTTACCTGCATCCGGAGAAAATAACGATAATACAGAAAAAAATTTAAAAAATCCCAATATTGGGATTTCGATTTTTTTTTTGGGAATTGTGCGGATTTCAAAAACCATTTTTAGATTTTTGTTCTAATACAAAAAAAAAAATTATAATAAAAAAAAATAAATAAAGAGAAAATATTAAAAAATCCCAATATTGGGATTTTTTAAATTTCTTTGGGATTTAAATAGCATTCGATTTTCTTTGTAAACATACATTTTTTCAGTCTCTTCAAATCTTTTTCGTATTTTTTCCTGCTGGAATTTGAGCAAAATAGAAGTTTAATTTTTACATAAATTATTTTCGGTTGAAAATTGTCCATATATGTCTTTAAGTGTATGAGAATTTATAACAAGCGGACTAACCGTTTAAAAACATCAGAGTTCATTGTGCAGTGTTTAATAATTTCAAAGTTCTTAATCGATTAATATTTTCTGAACTAAACCTGCAGCAAATAAACATTTATTTCATGTCCTAAAAATATGCCTTAACATTATACATTATTTAAAAGAAAGTTTGTTGCCTGCTTACAGGCAAGATAAGACAAGAAAAATTTTATTAAATCTTCAGAAAAATTTGATAATATTAAAAAAATCTCTTTTATAAACCAAACCATATGACTTAGAATAAAATGTATGATTCTAATGAAAAGTTTGGAAGATGTTTACAGGCAATGAATCCGTAATCCGATAACTCAAATGCGCAACAATAAAAAGAAAATTGAATAAATCTTTCATTTAGTTTTTTCTTATATAAAATCAAACAATCATTACCTTCCGCATCTGTTTAGGTAAAAAGAAACCATAAATTTTCCTCTTGTGAAACAAACAAAAAAAAAACTTAAATACAATGAAATTTTTTTTCAAAGCTGTACTTTCATATAAATGAAATCCTTAGCATACTTTGGGGCTGTCGTTGCTGCTGACAACACTTCCGTGGTTCCCAGAATTTGCCTAAAGAGGTTTTAATATCTGCTGCTGTGGATTTCGAACAAAATCTCTTGCACACTTTGGCGAAATTGATGAGATTTCTCTCAACCCCCACTAAATAATTGTTTAAAGATGGTTTTGGTTGCCTTCTTTTATTTTTAATTCATCATATTTCTTTTCTGTTTCTGCCACATCAATTGTGTTTAATTTTCTATACATATTTTATATTCTCTTACCTTTTAAAGTTAAGCATTTCTCGTTTGTTATTTGTAACGATTGTCTTTAAAATTTTTATTGTTTTTCGTTGAATCAATGCCCTGAAACAAATTACTTGTATTATTAAGCACGGCATATTTTACGTACGTATCAATCGAAATATCAAAGCGAAATAATTTAACAATTTCATCTTTTTTCGTATATTGGATAATTTAGTAATTTAAAATTATTGAGCCATAAACGACAGTTGTGTTTTGCTAAATAACAAACAAATGAAAAAACATTAAATGGCGCATATAGAATTTTAATGAGTAGAAATTTGATAGGATTTTATTTCGCTTTCTTGAGAATTAAAAGTAAAAGTAAAGTTTTAGTTTTGGTTAGCACGTGGTGGTAATATGTTTTAAGCGTGTCTAAAAGATTTTAACGAAAATCACCATAGAAAAAACGAGCTTCGAAAGAAGTTATTAAGATCAAGTTATTGTTTCAGATATGGGGCAGATGTACATTATTTCCAACAGCTATTGCATGGGCTTGCCATTGTAAAGTTAGAGCTGCCGTTTGATTATTCATAAAATGTTTGACATGACAAAAGTTTATCAATTGTTAGCAAATCATATCAATTTACATATTTATAATGTTTGATATCAAGTATACGAGCTTGACAGCCAGTATTTTCTCTGGACGCCTTTACAACTTCAAAAGAGCTTTTGAAAGTGTTGCCAATTAGATTGTTTCTGCAAAAAGGAATGAAAGTTACAGTTACTGAGTCTTTTTGATTTTTTTATTATTCTAGTTTGGTTCTTTTTATTTTAGCGATTTTTTTGTTTTGGCGATTTTTTGCAACTTTTTTTATTTTGGCGATTTTTTTGTTTTGGCGTTTTTTACATATTGGTGTGTTTTCTATTTAAAATGTTGCAGTTTTTGTAAAATTTAGCTTTTTGACGATTTTTTCCCACTTTTTGTTTTTGGATATAATTTTGGATCGACCATATTTTTATTTCCAGCGATTTTTCAGTTTTGTTGTGTTTTTCTTATGTGAGTTTTTGAGTTTCGGTGATACTTTCGTTCTGGAGTTTTTTTTTGTTTTGGCGATTTTTACATATTGTTTTTTTTTTGCCTTCTATTGAAAATCTTTACGTTTTGTGAGATTTTGCATTTGCCGTTCCTTTTGCGTGTATTTTGTTTCTGGATATAATTTTGGCTTGGCGATTTTTTTATTTTCTACAATTTTTTAGTTTTGATGATATTTTTCTTTTGCCATTTTTTCGGCGCTATTTTTGTTCTGGAGGTGTTTTTAGTTTTTTGCGACACTAATTTTTGGCGATTTCTCTTTTGGTTTTTGCGATTTTTACTTATTGGCGTGTTTTTCCTTTTATTTTAAATATTGACGTTTTTCGAGTTTTTGTGTTTTGACATTTCTTTTTGCTTGTTTTCTGGATATATTTTTGGTTTGGCGATTTTTTCAGTGACTTTTCAGTTTTGGTGATTTTCTTTCTTATGCGAGTGTTTGTATTTTGGATATATTTTCGTTTTGGCGTTTTTAAGTTTTGGCGATTTTTTTGGAGGGTTTTCCCTTTTATGTGAATTTTTGGTTTTGAAAAATTTTTTTCTCATTTTTGCTTTCTGGATATATTTTTGGTTCGGCGATTTTTTCAGTGATTTTTTTTCTTATTCAAGTTTTTGTGTTTTGGCGATGTTTTTACGGTTCATGAGATGCATTCTAATTTGAAAATTGCACAATCCCATGGAATACTTCATATTTTTTCTGTTGTTTACATATCAGTGCCTGTAATTGTAGTTTCCATATTTGCATACAAAATTTCACATAGGAGAGCATACAGAACTCGTCTTTGTAGAAAATTTTATTTTGTAATATTTTAGACGAGTTTTACTTGCTTTTTAATATTAATCATGTTGGCAGCAAATACATGCCATCAGGAAGTGAAAGGTCAGGCAGAAGAAGACTTGAACTGATTGTTACAATAGAAATGTGTGTGTGGTAAGTTTAATTACATATATTATATTGATGTTCTCTAAAATTGTGTGTTCACCACACAAAATGTCATTAAAATTGCCGCCACTAAAGAAAAGGGCACACAATCCAACAACAAGAAGCTGCAAGAGCAACTCAAGTTAAAAAGCATTAAAAGTAAATATGGCAATTGAATTGCTTATTCTACCCTGCAGGAAATGTAGCCACTGTTTCCTTCTGAAAAAGCTTGAAGCGTTATCTAGCTTTACAACAGTTTGTAGATACTCGTATCTTTTGTAGTAGATTCACTGCACATTTAGAAATTTATTATTTTAGTTTTTAATCACCAACAGTAAATTAGGTGAAAATTTGCTCATCACTTTTAGCTTATTTTTCCCACGGGCTGCATTTATAAGGCAACTTTATATTTGATTGCTTGCTTTTAGGCGCTTGAGGTGGCACTGCTCTTTGCTACAATCCAATTATCAGCGTCACTTGAACAGAAGACGACAGACAATACGAAGGAACAAAGATTTCATATGAGCTGTTAACCTCCCAAACCCCATCACATCTTTAACCACACACAGATGACACTGACAATGATGTGAAAGTGTGAACTAAGTGTGTTGTTGTTGTTGTTGTTTATTTAGTTCAGACACTGAAAAGGTGGATTGTACTGTTAGAGACTTGCCTCTGTGTTATGCTGCCATCAGTGTGACAAAATCCTTTAATATTAATCAAATAAAAAAAATAACACAATATAAATAAAAATAGTAACTACATAAAATAAATAAATATTTAAATACGAGGGCAGTTTGATAATTACGGATTAAACATATATTTTTTCAGCAAAAGTGCGTTTTAATTTATCAACATAAACTGATTTAAGTTTTTTATTCTATTATTGATCATAAATTTCAAAAAGTAAATTTAGAAAAATATTTTAATTGATGTAGTAGCAAGGAAATCATTATAATTTGCTATTGCTGGAATTAGGGAATTCAAAGGTTTTCTATTAGCACAGCTTTAACGCGAGATTTAAAGGTATTGCTACTGCTATTGGTTTCAGTTTTAAGTAGCAAATAGCATATAAGCTGATATATGAAGTAGCAGTAGTATAATATTGATGTAGCAATGTAATAGCATTTAAGTAGCAGGATAATAACTGGTAAATTAGCAAAGGATTTAAAAGGAAAATAAAAAAACCTCAATGCTAATTTTTTTGCTACTTCATGTAAACAGTCTTTTCCTTTATCTATTGCTACTAAGATAAGTAGCAATAATAGCTTAAAAATAATGTTACTCTTACTGCTATTTATTTTAACATAATGCACTAGAAATAAAAATCAGTAATTCTAAATAGTTTGCTATTACTAGAAATTTCTGCTCAATTGCTATTGCTACGCCATTAGCTGAGATTTTAGGTGTCTGCTACTATTGTTGCTTTGAATATAAATTTGAAAATAGCATGTAAGCTGATATATAAATTAGCAATAAAATAATATTGATGTAGCAATGGAATAGCATTTTAGTAGCAGGATAATAAATGATAAATTAGCAAAGGATTTACAAGAAAACTGAAAAACTTCAATGCCAATTTGTTTGCTACTTCATGTAAACAGTCTTTTGGCTTATCTATTGCTACTAACAAAAGTAGCAATAATAGATTAAAAATAGTATTACTTTTACTGCTATTTATAGTAAAATCATGTACAGTTAGTAACTGTAAAAACTATAGTAGTATATAAATAGTTTGCTATTGCTGGAAAATTATGCTCTGTTGCTTTTGCTACACCTTTAATTTGGCTTTGAAGTTCCTGCTACTATTTCTGCTTTGAATATAAAGTTGAAAATAGCATATAAGCTGATAATATAAAGTAGCAATAAAATAATATTGATGTAGCAATGGAATAGCATTTAAGTTGCAGGCTAATAAATGATAAATTAGCAAAGGATTTGAAAGAAAGATAAAAAATGCTAATTTTATTGCTACTTCATAACAATAGCCTTTCGCTTTAGCTATTGCTATTAAGGTAAGTAGCAATAACAGCTTCACAACTAATGCTACTGCTATTAATATATTTTGCTATTGTTTTCTATATGTTGAATACTATTGCTATTTGAATATTGCTACTGGGAAAAGTAGGAATTAGACAAAAAAAAAATTACTGCTTGATTTGCTACACATATATTTTACTAAATTTGCAGATAGCAAAAGTAGCAATAAAAATCATATGCTTTGATATATTAAGTTAGGAAATTGAAATTTTTAAAAGAAAATTTCTTTCTCAAATGTGGTTTATAGAAAAATTTTTAAAAGCGATCGCTTCCACAGCTCTTGACATTGAAAAACTACGTCGAGCGTCACTAGCAAAACGTGTGAACAAAAAAAAAAAAAAAAAAAAAAAAACTCGAAATCTTTGATTTTTTTTAAACTCCGAAATTAATTTCGATTCTTTAATAGGACTCGAAAAAATACATAAATTACTGCTAATCACACGAAAATCGGTTCATTCATTCAAAAGCTGTAGCACTGGGAATATTAAAATAATAGAGTACTGATGATGAAAGTGTAGCGGCTTTCGAAAACAGCTGTTCTGCTCTGCTGTGTAAGTTGGACAATAAAAAATTATGCTGACTTTCTTTGTTCCTTGGCATGTCTTTGAACAAAATTTCTATTGAATTTAATAGTAAATAATAGTGTTTTATCAAACTTTTCTTTATCACTATTGAGCTCGAAGAGCTTAAAAGCATACAACAGTCCACCTAATCACGTTATGATAGCTTTACAGTTAAATTTAACCATTTGTTTCTAATTAGGAAACTAAAAATGTTGTTACTGAAACATGAACGGGGCAGTAGCAATAATAGCAATAACTTTGATAATTACTTCGGAAATATAATTAAAAAAAAAATAAAATAATTTGTGTTACTAATTCTTCTAATGGCCATTGTTTTATTCCATTTACACTTTAATGTTATTCTATTAGAAATCATATACCTAAGCAGCGACAGACCAAGCAGGTCTGCTATGACTGCTACAGACAATAGAACTAATTTTGCTACAACGCATTTGCTTACATTCAGAGAAGGCAACAATAAAAGTTTTTAGCATTTAAAACTATTTCTTGACACATTTTCTCATCTGTATTTAGCCAAATTTTTCAATCAATGTTTGACGAGTAGCAACTCATTTGCTACAATTGGAAACGCCTCCAAAAATATTGATAATTAATGATACAATCAGCAATATTTCATGGCGCTCCAACCACAATAATTACAATAATATTTTTGATGATAAAACAATTAAGGCCGCATTGAATAAAACGAATAAAGTGGATAAACATTTTCAAATAATTAACCAAAAGCAGAAGTACAAACAGCAGAGACATGGCTGCGACAGGCAACACTAATGCGCAATATCTCACTATAATGATATTTTTATTATTATTGGTAAACAAATTAAGATTTGTAAGAAATAATTAAAATATTTAAATAATTTTCGTTTTCATATCTCGCAGCTCATTACAAACGTCATAGCTTTGCGCATGCACCAAGATGACTTCTTAGTTGCCTTTAATTCGTATCATCTGGAATATTTTCGCCCAGTTGCCGCCAACAGCAGCATTTACGAATTCTACGTTAAACATAATGTGGGCAATTTTTATGTGGACACCATCATTAGATCGAATACGAAAAAGCGAGACGTATATAAAATGACGAATATGGATGGTTGTTTGTTTCTCTCCAATCCTTTGATAAATCGCTTGTTTTATAAATTCTATAAAAATCTACTAGTCAATGCCACATTGTTTACCTGTCCCATCAAGAAGGGTCCGTATTATTTGCAAACTTTGATTTCAAACAACATCCTGCCGCCCATACATCCAAAGGGCAATTTTACTTTTACTGTCAACATCAAAAATATGACAACTAATGCCGGCATTTTTGCCAACTTACGTTGGATGTATCATTTAACGAGAAAGAATTAAATTAAAAAAAAAAAAAAAAAAACAAGTAAAAACGTTATATTCGACCGCGTCGAATCTTAAAGACCCTCCAAATATTTAGTAAGTAAATTTTAAATGTTTAACTTCGAGTAACAGAGTTCCTTTAAAACATCTCTGTACCCAATTTTAAATCTCTATTTTGACAGAGTCATTCCGGGAAGGGCCGTGGGGAAGACGTTTCAACTCTGCAAGATCAGAGAACATCTCAGTTTCTTATAGGTTTAAGGATTAAAAATTGTTTAATATTTACACTATTTTTGCATATAATATCTTACGTGAACGCCCACTAAAGGGGGCGGGGTTAACAAAATAGAGAATATCATGTTTTCCACAGACGAACGTATGGGCATGGCTGGGTCGTCTTAGACTTCATCACTGATCAAGAATTTATATACTTTATGGGGTCCAATTCCTTTTGGAGGATATTAAAACTGTATTTTGGCGGGGTCGCTCTGGCAAGGGTGGTGGGGGAGACATTTCACCTTTGTCATAAAACTCTAAAAATAAATGTTTGGGATAATTATATAAAAATTAACAAAAAAATTTTTTTTTGATAGGGTCATTTAGGGGGCAAAGGGGGAGGAAAGGGTAGGGCAGAAACAGGCAGTCATAAAACTCTAAAGATAAATGTATGGGATGATTATATACAAAATTGAAAAAAAAAATTTTTTTGATAGGGTCATTTAGGGGGCAAAGTGGGAGGAGGGGGTAGGACAGAAACAGGCAGTCATAAAAATCTAAAAATAAATGCTTAGGATGATTATTTACAAAATTAAAAAAAAAAATTTTTATAGGGTCATTTAGGGGGCAAAGGGGGAGTAGGGGGTAGGACAGAAACAGGCAGTCATAAAACTCAAAAAATAAATGCTTAGGATGATTATTTACAAAATTAAAAAAAAAAAATTTTTATAGGGTCATTTAGGGGGCAAAGGGGGAGGAGGGGGTAGGGCAGAGGAGTACCAGGTTAAGTCTCAGCTTCGTCATTAAGGCTTAAAAATGTTATTTTTAAAGAATGTAGGCTTAAGTAAAACAATTTGTTAAATTCTTATGCTGTTTTTGCATATAATAACGCCCACTAAAGTGGGCGGGGTCCAAAAATTATTTTGTTTATTTTATGGCTCCAAATTTAAGGCGTTGGACCGTATTTGACATAAAAATATATCATTTGCTTAACATAATAACCAAAAACTTTAAAAATGATGTTGTTTTTTCTGGGTTGGTTTAGTTCTTCTTAGGGGAACTTTTTTCCCTCTTGCCCGATTTAGCCCATTTCCGAGTTTAATCTGTGCTATCCTTCAAGATATATTTATACCAAATTTCAAGAGTCTAGCTCTTTTCGTTTGGACTGAATCGGACGGACGGAAGGACATGGTCAGATCGTCTTAGATTTCATCACCGATCAAGAATGTATACACTTTATGGGGTCTCAGATGGATATTTCGCTGCGTTAAAAATGGAATGACAAAGTGAGTATACCCGCCATTATTCTTTTTTGGAGGGTATAAAAATTACTACAATTGAATTAAAGCGACTGGCAGAGATCTTATATTTTTGCAAACCTTAATTTTTTTTCTCTTATTTCATGGCTTCTCTGATGAGCTAAACTTCGTAAGCAAATTGAAAATTTGAATTTTTATTACATATTTATATTTTTTATATATAATAAAAACATTTCTGGCTTGCACTTGATGGATCTACAACACAACACAATAGCCCAATTCACAATCCTGTGCAAATGGTCTTGCATTACAGCATTTGCAAATAGAGAGAGTATTTGAGAGCATTTTCAATGTATTTTGTTGGTGTAGAGTACAATTATTTTGCGAATGCAATGACCATTTGCACTAGATTGTGAATCCCCCAAATAATTTCTTAATGTCTGCTAATTTATGCTTAATACATTTTGTGTTGCAAGAAAAACTACATATTTTGCACAAATCCACAAAAGTCATAGTATATTTATTTACATACTTTTTCAAAAACTTTCATGCTTAATTTCTGCAACCTAAGGATTGGGCACAGGAAAGAAAAAGTAAATAAAATAAATTAAGAAAAATAAAACTTAATAAATCGCAAAAATTGTGCTAGAGTTTGTTAAACGGAAGTAGTTTTATTTTTATTACCTCATAGTTTGCAACTTTAGCAAAATAGAATTGAAATTCAGACAATTTCTAAGAAATAAGTAAAATTGAGTTCATTGCAACGCAAACACAACATCACAATGTTTTCAGGGCAGTTCACAAACCACTTTTATGTTGTTTTAAAATTTAACACTCAATTTTATTGTATATATTATTTTATTAAAAATAGTCTCAGGAATTATATTAAAAATATATAATTGTTGTGGGTCAAGCTAATCTATATGTCTGATATTTATTTGTTGCAATGGCAACTCGTGTATGAAGTGATTCCAATAAATACCGAATGAGAATTACAAGAATTGTAAAAATTAAAATATGTCTGAAATACTATACGAGTTAATCAAGCCATTTACCGAATCACTAAATTTAGCCTATTAAACGATTAATCAATGAAGCGTTTAAAGCATATTTGTATTAGACACCTAACCCAATAATCCAAAATTAGCCCAATAATAACCGATTAAAGAAAAACCTCGTTTAATTATTTGAACGAATAAGCGAATGAAATATCCTTTGTTAGGCCGATAGCCAATTAAACGGTGATTAAAACTAAACGCCGACTAAATAATTAAGCGATTTTATATTTTTAATAGGTTAACCGATAAATCGAAAATTGAACGATTATTAGGCGATTGAAACAAAACCTCGATTAATAAACCCAATGATTAAAATATTTTTATTAATCGGTTATCCGATTAGACCGAAATTGAACAAATGCTAGGCGATTAATAAGTGATTAAACAAAAACCTCGGCTAATTTTTCGAACGATTAAGCGATTAAAATATGTTTGTTAGTCTGTTAGCCAATTAATTTAAAATTAAACGATTACTATTCGATTAAATCAAAACGGTAATTAAAACTAAACATCGACTAAATAATTAAGCGATTATATTTTTTTATCGGTTAACCGATTAATCGGAAATTGAACGATTATTAGGCAAACAAAACCTTGATTAATTAGCCCAATGATTAAAATATTTTTATTAATCGGTTATCCGATTAGACTGAAATTGAACAAATTATAGGCGATTAATAACCGATTAAACAAAAACTTCAGTTAATTATTCGAACGATTAAGCGATTAAAATAATTTTCTTATTTTGTTAGTCGCTTCATGTAAAATTAATAGATTATTAATCGATTAAACCACAATGCAGATTAAAACAAAATGTCTATTAAATAATTAATCGAATAAAATTATTTTAACCAGCTAATCGATTAAAATTATTTTTAATCGGTCTATCGATTAATAGGAAATTGAACGATTGTTAGGCGATTAAAGCGAAATCTCGATTAACGAGTCGGGCGATTAAAATATTTTTATTAATCGGTTCGAGCGATTAAGCGATTAAAATATATATTTTTTTTAAATTGTTAGTTGATTCCCGTAAAATGGAGTTTAAAACCAAAAGCCGATTAAATAATTAGTCGATTAATTTTGTTTAATCGATTAACCGATTAATCGGAAATTGAATGATGACTTGGCGATTAAAATAATCGGTTAAGCTGTGAAAACATTTTTATCAATCCGTTAAGCGGTTAATTAAAAAATTAGCTGTTTATTCATCGATTAAACTAAAACCGGTTAACACAAATTAAATCCTAGGGTTACCGTTTTGAATATATTCTGTTATATATTTTGCTGTTGGAAATATTAAAGTAATCAACACGGCCACCACCCGTACCACTACCACCAACCCACACTTCCCCAGCCAATACATAAACAAAATTCTCTTTATTATCTTGGCGTTTACTTTTTCCTGCCACTGTACTTCAGAATTGCCTCACCAATACGGCTGCAAAACATTTTTGAGCTTTAAAGTTAATCTTGTTATATTTTTCTTCCTGATTATTATACAATTTGCTTACTATTTACATACATTTTTGTACAATAGATTGTAAATAAAACATGAAATTACAACAACAACAAAATGTACTTACTTATTTTGTTTGTGATGGAAAATATATTTTGTGGCCCTTGAAATACTCGTATAATGACTTTTCGTTCCTTTTTGGGAAAGTTTTTCCCTCCATAAAACTTTACATCATTATTAATGAAACAACTTGTTACGAAAATAATTTTTCCGTCAAATTGTTGTATGACAAGGGAAAAAAAGGTTGTTTCGGTGGCAGCACAAGTGAAGGCAAGCAGGGCTCTGGTGTGGAAAAACTTAACGAATGTGTGGCAAATTTATTTTATATTTTTGCCTCTTGAATTTATTGTAATCAGCTTTTTTATGGTAAGAAAATGTTTGTTGCGTATCCCACAGGTATAATAATGAGAAAAGTACTCCGTATGTCACAAACACAGACAACTGAATAAATAAAAATGCAACAACAACAACTTTAAATCAAAGTTTTTTTTTCTTCTGTTATTTTAATGACAATGACCTTAAAAAAAAAAAAACACGCGTTTACTTTGCAAATTCCTTTGACTGGGTGTTTCATTTATGTTATTCGTTATTTGAGTCACCCTAATGATGCCCTACGTGGTTGTTATCCAAACAACTTCATCCTTGTCTTCATTTATAATTTATTTATCCCATTATTATTTATATTAATTCTGGAATAGTGGCACCCACCCATCAACCCAACCTTCTGACCACCATTGATTAGAATTCTATACTCACACACAGACAATTTTAATTTAATTGAATGAAAACATGTTTCAAACGACCAAATAGACTCACATATTCATATTCTAAGCGACTTTACGTTTTCCCTGCAAGAATGTCAATGAGTTTTTTTTTGTTTTTGTTTTGCAGGACAACGAATGTATGAGTAGGTTGGTGAGCGTCTTTGGCTTTTTCATATTTCCTGATTATTTAAAATTGATGTGAAGGAAGCACAGGATCATAAGGACGCATTTACACGTTTAAACCTTTAATAATGACAAATGCGGCGTCTGCTCATTAATATGAACGAATAAAATATGTGAAATTGTAAAATGAGGGTATGCAATGCGAATGATATACACGAACGTGTGATGACATCCGTTTGTAGGAGTTCATTATGGGAATTAAAATACAATTAACGGGTGGTCCAAGTTGAAGCTAAAAAACTAGTCCAACAGTTGATAGTTTTTTTTTCTTCTAATGTTTTGAATTTTTTTTCATTAAAAATGTAGTTTTTATGTCAACGTTTTTTGCAAATGTGCCTTTTGAAATGCACTTTTCCGTGCTTAAAAAGTGCGATTTCCTGTTTAAAAGGTGCCTTTTCCTGTTTAAAACATGCCTTTTAAAAGGCAAACATTTTTCTAAAAGACTATAAATCTTCTATTGGTTTGAAGCGTGAATTTAGTGGAGTATTTGAGATTCAAAATTTTTTTCCAAAAAAAAAAGTTTATATTTATAAATATTTTTATTTTTTTTTGGAATGAGTTTGTTTTATTGGCAAACATCACGAAAAGCCGCTAAGACCCCTCCAAGCGACCATTATTTTTTATCTTTCTTACTGTGTTTTTAAATTTTATAATTTTTTTGTTTTTGTGTATGAGTAGGTGTGAGAGAAAGTGTTGCCGTTGTTTTGCTGAGGAATTACTGGAGAACTTTTGGCATTTTTATATTTTTATAAAGAATTTTTACAAGAATAAACTGGTAGAAATTGGTAAAGAACGACCACCCTTTAAACACCCTCGAAACGACTATTCCCTCATTTATTTTTCTTACTAACTTTTTCTATTTTCCAAGATTCTAAGTGTTGCCACCATTTTTTCCGGGAACCCTTTTCCATTTTTTAAATATATATTTATAATTTTTTTTTATTTTTTTGGAAGAAAGTTTTGTATGCGGCTAAACAGACAGAAATCGTTACGGGATCACTCTTAATGCGACAATTCCTTCGATTGTTTTTCTTAATAACTATTTCTATTTCCTAAGGTTGTATGTGTGTGCAAATCTTAAGAAAGTGTTCTTTTTCCGTAGAAATGCCGGGTAACTTCTGGTTTTATCATATTTTAATAATTTTTTTGGGAAAAAAGTTCTTTTACTAGAAAGTTACAAAAGTTCTTTTTCTAGACTGGGAAAAATCGCCACGTAATGAAAATTCCTTAATACTCTTCAGAAAAACTATGTCATCCTTTCTGAATATGAACATCTTTCTATTATCTAAAGTTGTATGTATGTGTGAGTGTATGAGTGCGAGTTTTAAAAAAAGTGTTGCCGCTGTTTCTTCAGGGAAATGTTGGCGAACGTCTGGTGGGTGCATGTCATATTTTTTAAGGCTCTTCAGAAATACCATGGCATCCTTTCTGAATATCTGTTACTATTTTCTTCCTTGAATGTGTTTGGGTTCGTGTGTGGCAGTGCGAGTCTTAAAAAAGTGTTGCCGTTTTTTTTCCCGGGGAAGTGCCAGCGAACGTCTGAATTTTTTTATATTTTGGAATGAAGTTCTCTTACACGGCGCAATTGAGAAAAAACGTTATGCAACGAAAAATTATTATGCCCAACCAAGCGGCTATATCTTTCTCTTAATCCCTTTCTATATTACTATCACTTTATATTTTCTAAGTTTTGTGTATTTAGGTGTATGTGAGTGTGAATATTGAAAAAATGTTGCCGTGGAAGGTGCGGGGAATATTTGGGATTTTGGGGATTATGGCCAAATTTTTTGGGAATGCATATTGGGGTTATATCTTGTCTTAGTGGTTATATGATATTGTTTTGGCTAACAATTTTATCTTTTTAACGTTTGATAACTTGGTATTTTATTGCTTTTTATCAGTTTATCGTAACTGAGTGTTGTGTGTCCATGATAAATGTGTCTCGGCTAAATATCGTTATTACTTTTGAGCGACTGTTAATTAGGAATTGTTTGGTTTTTATAATTGTGTGATCGCTTACGCTGATTGTGTGAAGATATTTCATGTCCTGCAGATTTTGCTGCAGCAAAATTATAATATATATTTTTTTGGTTTGTTTTTGTGCTAAGTGATTTTTATATTTTTAATTTTGATGTGATAAAAATACACTAAAAGGATCAACAAGAATCTACATATTAATATACATTTTTAGTTGAAAAAATATGGCAAAGAACTTTGACCCTGATGCGGGACCGCTGACTGAATAATTTGTTTTTTAATAAAATTAAGTTCCACAAATTTCTTAATATGTTTGTGGTTTGAAACTGAGCTTAAGCAGGCTATGCAGAAATTATTATTGTCGTAAATGTGTAACAAAGTTTTTGACGTCACAAGTTATTGAAATAAATAATAAAAAAAATTCTTAATAGTTTCATAAATATCAGTTTATTGCCAACATTATTACTTTTATTTGGCCATAATACGTTTCACGCACACAGATTTACACACGGCTGTTATTTATTAAATGAGTTTACGGGAATATATTTACCAGCACCCAGACTGGATTATTCTTTATAAAAATAATAAGTAAAAATGTTAAAACACACGAATTTCAACAGGCATTTTTAGCGATAATAAAAAAAGAAAAACTAAAAAATAGAAAAAAAAAATTCAATGGGCACCGGAAAAATGCAGAATTTTATTACTCCAGAATTTTATTGCTGGCAATGAACCATAAAACTGAAATCGTGCCACTTGAACAGAACGAAAGGTTCGTGTTAAAAGGAACAGAATTATTTTACAAAAATTCCAAAAGCATAAAGTGTAAAATATTGTTCATGAAATATTAAATTTAGTAAAAGAAAAAATATGTTCAGGTGCTCTACGGCAAAGACGTTAATAACGCTGCATACATTTTTCATGGCTTTTAACATTTTTGTTGTTAATATTATCACCTTTTCTTTAGAGTATCTTTTGAATTCCTCAAGAGATGGGCTGAGCACAGGCAGCAAGACTTTTATATACGCAAAGTGTTTGCAAAATGTCAAGAAAGTAAACGAATTGGACGAGATATTTGCAAAGTTTATATATTTTAATGGTGTGTGGATGTGTGTGTGTGTGTATTTCAAAGCAACATTCTAATGGAAGTTTATAAAGGGGCTTGTTTATATTTAGGTTGTGATTTTATTTTTTTACGCTTTTCTTAATGGCAGGAGCATGAAGAATTGGGCAAATAAACAACCAGAATTAAGAGTCAAGTTGGGTGTTGAGGCAGTTAATAGCACACAAATAAGTGCCGAAACAAATGTGAGTTAACAAAAAAAAAAAAAAATGAATCACATGCTTTAATGTTTGGCATAGTAGAAAAAAAAATATATATGATGAGCAGCTAAAATTTCAAAATCATCCGCTTGTTTACAATTTCCGTCATTGCCGCCGGAAATTGCAAACAGCTTTCAAACAAACTTCAAGTTATTTTTCTATTCTCATTGAAAGTTTAGCAACAAAAATTTTCAATTTTAACAAACATTTAATATCAATTCGAACTCATCTTATTACCGATTTTTTATTTTTTTGTAGTAAAATTTTCCTTGAATTTCTATGTTGCCACGTTTTAATTAAAACTCATTTTCAAAGTTTCTATTTTGGCAAACGGGGCGATACAATTTCAAAAACACACAAAAGCAGTTGTTTAAAAGAACTTATGAAAAAAAAGTTTAAGCCAAATTTTATTGTACTTGAGTTTTAAAGTAGAAAATATTTTTAGGTGGTTTTTTATTATTATTTATTTTTCATACAATTTTAATGAAGCAACTTTTGTTAACTGTTGGTAAAAGCTCAAGCTAATTGCTTGGTTTTGCATTTTTAACTCTAAAAATTATTAATTATGGAAAATATAACAATTGAAATTGATATTCTCTTGTGGCGAATGTGCAAAAATAAATTTTACTTACCAACCATTTAATTTTTGATGAGTTGAGTAACTGAAATGCTTAGGTCAACACGGTCAATCAGCAAATCTTTTTGGTTTATATTTTTCTCATAAGAAACCAAAAAAGCATGATATATTTGCTTCTTTCTAAATATTTCTTTAATCACTGCGTGATATAAAAAATGTTTAACAAAAACCAATTGAAGGGAATGTAATCTGCTTTCTTTATTATTTTATTGTTTATCTGTATAATAAACGGCAATTTCATCCAGACAAGAATTTTTCAAAAATTAAAAAAAAAATTTTTTTGACGAACTGTGTAATTTTATGAATTATTTTAATAATATTAAATAACTGATATTAAATAATTTATTTCATGATATTAAATAATAATTTGTCTCTAGTTTTATATATTGTATAAATTAATCTATAGCGGCCAGCTACGAGGTCTGTTCAAAAAGTACGGTTAATTTTATATTTTTATTGAAGGGAATGCAAATACTGGCTAATCTAACCTGATTGCATTATTATTTAATTGCTTATAACTATAATAAATCACAATTTCAACTAGATAAAAATTTTTCAAAATTTAAAAACAATTTTTTTTGTCGAACTGTGTAATTTTATAAATGATTTTAATAATATTAAATAACTGATATTAAATAATTTATTTCATGATATTAAATAATAATTCGTTTACAGTTTTATATTATTGCTACGAGGTCTGTTCAAAAATTAAGGTTAATTTTGTTTTAAATTTTTTTTGCTTATCCATTTTCAAAGTAGTTGCGCTCAGATACACAATACACTTGTGCCAGAGTTTTTTTTCCAATCTTAGCGGCAGTTCTGATATTAATTTTTTTATACGTCTTCTATCAGCGATTTGGTTCATATCCTTAATCGTGGCCAAACGCCATCCTTTCATGGATCTCTGCAAACACTTGGGAGTGGGAAAAAGTGCCACAGACTAGATATATTGAATACTCTGGCTAAAAATGATTACGCTGTTGTTTTTTGGCCAAAAAATTACGGAGTTATTTGGTAAAAAAATTCAGGAAACTGTTCCGTGATATAAAAAAAATGTATGAAAAATCAATTCAAGAGAATGCAAATTCCGCTTAATGTAACCTGCTTGCATTATTATTTAATTGTTTACCTCTACAATAAAAGACAATTTCAAACAGACAACAATTTTTCAAAATTAAATTTTTTTTTTGACGAACAGTGTAATTTTATGAAAATTTTAATAATATTAAATAACTGATATTAAATAATTTGTCTCTAGTGTTATATATTGTATAAATGAATCTATAGCGGCCAGCTACGAGGTCTGTTCAAAAAGTAAGGTTAATTTTATATTTTTATTGAATGGAATGCAAATGCCGGCTAATGTAACCTGATGGCATTATTATTTAATTGTTTATCTCTATAATAAAGGACAATTTCAACCAGATAAAAATTTTTCAAAATTAAAAAAAATTTTTGTTTGTCGAACAGTGTAATTTTACGGATGATTTTAATGATATTAAATAACTGATATTAAATAATTTATTTCATGATATTAAATAATAATTTGTCTCCAGCTATAAATATTGTGTAAATGAACCTATAGCGGCCAACTACGAGGTCTGTTCAAAAAGTAAGGTTAATTTTTTTTTTAAATAATATTTAGCCAGCTTCAAAGTAGTTCCCCGTTAGATACACAATATACATGTGCCAACGTTTTTTTTCAATCTACGCAGGTTGTCGAAAATAATTTTTTTTCACTTTCTCCCCATTTTCACTGGTTGTTGATATGCTGGGGCATTCAGAACGAGCGTTCTCAGTCACATTTTCTCGACTTTCTTTGAAAAGTTTGTAGCACTTGTAAATACTTTTCTGACTCACTGTACAATCACCGTTTGTATCATTAGAACCAGTTCAAGTGAGTTTTTCAATTTCATATTTTACATACCATTTTATGCAAAATTTTCGATCCATTTTTTCGACACCACAAAATTTTTTGAATTTTTGGAATCTCACAAACACACTAAATTTGATAAACAGCTGAAACATAAAACAAGAACGCAGCTTCACGAAATTTGAAAATTCACCAAAATTTTTGAACAGACCTCGTATAAATGTTACGCTGTACCTTAAGGTATTTCAACATTATTTGTATTATTATTATTATCGCAGATTATAATTCGCTGAATAATTTTAATCAGATTCAAATTTGTGTTTGATTTCAGGCATTTTTTTAAAAATTTCATATATCGAAAAAGGTTTTCTCTTACATTCCACTTTATTTAAGATTCAAGTGCTTAAGATTTTCCTCTTTAACTTGTTAAAGTTGTAAATAAGATTTATTTATTTTTTACCACTGGAAAACAATCTGTGGCTCTTTTTATCGCAAATACATGGAAAAGAAGTCCTGCAAAGGATAAGCCTCTATCCTTTATCAATACACAACTTTTGTAGCAAAAAAGGATTTATAAATTGTTTTTTTTCCTGTAAGAGTCTTGTGAAATAAAATAAAAAAAAATCTATTTTTTTGTATTAAATGTGGAAATGTTGTTTCGTGTGCCGTTGTTACAATTTGTTTTTTGACAAATTATTGTATTGACCCTTTTGTTAACAATAAAGTCTTACACATGCATCCATTTTATTGCCTTTTTTGTTTGTTTGTTCAACAGTTTGATTTACAAAAAAAATCTCTATATTTTGTTTAGTAAAAAATAAGTTTAAAACTTTTGCGGCTGACTGTTTGTCTTAGTTTTACTATTTTTTGATTAATGTGGGGACGAAAAAATAAAAACACAGAAAAAAAATTGCCAACTTGTGTTAATACTTTGGAGAATTGCTAAGCTGCACACGACCTATTCAAGTATTTTTATTTTTTTTTTAAGTTTTGACAAAATTATTTATCGTTTTTGGGCATATAAGTGAAAAGTTGTCACAACAATTTAAAACTGTAATGAATAATAGCAGGTTAAAATGATTAACAAAACTGGAATATTTTATGATTTTTTAATTTAAAAAAATTGAAAATTAAATACGTTCCACACTTATGTTCCACACATATGTTCCACACTTATGTTCCACATATTGCTAAAAACCAAATTCACTAAAAACAGTGATAATACCAGAAAAACTGCATTGGGCAGCTCTGGAGTTAGTATAAAAAAATTTTTTCAGGCAAGTCGCTAAAAGCAGGTGGATCATAAATTAAAACTCAATATTTCTACAAAATAGTGATAATTTTAGAAAATTGTAACGTATGCTAGTAATGCTCTTGGGCAGCGCAGTAAGGCCCTGAAATCGGTATATGCAATTGGTTTTCCAATTAGGGAGCTGTATTGAGTGGAACCTATTTTACACATGCAAAATTCAGAATGTTTTTGAAAAAAAAATTAATTAAAAGTCACATTTTAAAATACCTGCATGTTAAAGGGGAAAGCCCTTGGTCCGTAGAACACTGTACAAAAATTGGTGTAAGCCAGGGTGGAACCTATTATTTCATACAAAAATCAACATTTTATAAAAAATTCATTAAAATGATAATTTTAGAAAACCTGTTATGATCGCTCCATACTCTTAGAAAGCTCCGGGATAGAAAATAAGGTACTGAAAACGTTGTGAGAATATTTTTTCCGGGAAGGCGCTATGGAAGATGGCCCATGGCATTGAATTGAAAATTCAATATTTTATAAAAAAAATTTCACTTATAGGGACTGTTCCATATTATTGAAAAGCTCTTGGGTAGGGTAACAACATACTGACGCACAGTATGTGAAATTATTTCTCAGGGAAGGCCCTATAGAGGGCGCACGAAAGAATTTAGATTGAAGAAGAAGGGCAACTTTTGACTCGTTTGGTATAACATCCCTTGGAAAACTTATATCTGGTAATTTTTCAATAAGTCCCTTTTTCGCAAGAATTATAAAAGAACTCACAAATATAAGTTTAAAATAAAAGGGTATTGTTTTCTAAAAAAAAGTGTTGCATATTTTGCACTTTTTGAAAAAAGGTTGCTAATGAAAATCTGAAATAGTGATTTTACTAAATATAATTTCAGCACCCATTATGGCGCAAAATTTTTGTTTTAAAAGAACGCTCAATAATGGTTTTTGTTTTACCTTATATAGAAGAAAATGTTGCATTCTTTTTAGAAAAGAACGCACTATATTTATTAGCATTATATTCCATTAGGTTTTATGGCCTAAAGAAGAAGGCTTTGGGGCAGAGTTATTTTTAGCACAAAATATTCAATAGGTTTTGCCGTGCCGATCTAAAGACAGAAACAGTTATTGTCACTTATCAGCCACAGTCTAAGGCTTAAGTGATCATTCAACACAATATTTCCCACAAGGCAGTTAGGACTTTTACTACGCATTTCAAATTAGATAACTCGCTCTTAAAGATTGCAAATATTAAATTTTGTACTTCATGTCCAAAAGAAAATAATGAATTGTTTAAATAATAAATTAGTTTTTTGTACTCAAAGACCAATACAATTAAAACACCATAAATCACTTGTAGGAGGGGGGTGGGGAGTGAAAATTTGTTACAGAAGATTTTCTCTATATATATATTTTCATATCTTTAGCCGAGTGTAATCTCATTATTTGGCAAGGGATGAATGAGTTGGCTGCTGCAGCAAATAAAATTTTGTATGAAAAGTGAAAAGTTTTTAATTGAAATTAAATATTTAATCCAATTTGTGGAAATGTTCAACCACAAACACGTTTAAGCGTGCATGAACTTGACCAACGAAAGTTTTTCTTTTTAATTTAATTTTGTTTTTGCTACTTTCCAGCATCTGCGTGTTAGATTTTATTTCTTCCCAGTGGTTAAATAATTAAAAGCAAGACTAGCAATTCCTTCTTTTCATAGTAATATTTCTTTTTTTTCTTTCTTTGAGGGCATACTGAAGTCTGCGCATAAAGTTGGATACTGGCGAAATCCTATTTTCTTTTAATTTTAAATTTTTCTTGAAGGGTTTTTACGTCTTTTTTTTCTAAATGTGGAACAAGGAAATATCGATTGCTATTTCTTTGTGACTGTTTATTATGTTTTAGTAAGAATTCTGAAAGTTTGAGGGTTTTTTTATATAATTTATTTTTTTAAATATTTATATATTTTCAAAAATATTTCGTAACTCCTTAGGGTGGCTTCTTCAGGAAAGTGTAGCATTTTTTAAGAAAAAATATATTAAAAAAAGATAAGATATATTTTCCTTTAAAAGCCCCCCAAAGGAGTAGCTAAATTAAAAAAAAAAATTATAAATATTTAAACAATTTTTTTTATATAAAAAGACCTCAAGATAAAGAAGCATCAGCATTCAAGCCACTACGGATGCCATAAGGCCAAATTTGCAAATAGAGCAGGCAAAATATTAGCTTTTTTAAAGGGTTTAGTAAATAGTTTTTAAAAAATGTCTGATCCACTAAGAAGTTGGCATTATCCTTGACCCTTTTAAGGAAGGATCAAAAATTGTTGCTATCCCCAGTAAGTTTTTTCATGTCTTGGTCCTTGTTGTCCTCTTCTGATCTAGTGCTGTAAAAATTACCTACTTCTTTATTCCACTTTTGATAGAAAATAATTTCAATTGACGAACACATGCACGTTTAATTCAATAATTTAAAAAAAAAAATAAAAAAAAAAAAATTAAAAAAAAAAAAAAATTAAAAAAAAAATAAAAAAACAAAATTAAAAAAAAAATTAAAAAAAAAATAAAAAAAAAATTAAAACAAAAATAGTTAAAAAAATGAATTAAAATAAAAATATATCAAATAATTTTAATATATTTTTTCAAAAAAATTTATCATCCTAAAACATTAAATTTGTCTTATTTAATTAAATTATTTATGCCTGCATTTAAATGTAATTTTTTAAATGGAAATGTCATAATTTTATCGAAAAATATTCACTAGACTATAAACAACTTCACCTTCATCCTTCTGCCAGCTGAAAGGCACACCTTTAACAGTCTATCGATTATCTTTACTCGCAGTATTAGAAATGTTTTACATGTTCATTTTTGAAATTCTTTGTTGTTGCTAAAACGTAAATTACTCTTTTCAATTTGAATTAGTTTAATATCTTTCTTTCAGCTTAACGCTTCATTAGCTGCTTTATAGCCGTCAAATGCTTTGCATGTTAGTGTCATTAACTCTGACTTATGCTTGTTCAATACTTTTTTTCTTTTAACCTTTTTTTCTGATTTGGGTTCTACATTCCGCAAAGGAAGCGCCAGCAGAAAGTAAAAAAGGTATTAATGTCATTTCAAAAGCACTGAAGATAACATACTCGTAACTAATATTTTGTTGATCTGTCATGCTGCCTGCACACGTATTAGGGATGAGTAGCGAGCGTTCAAGTGTTAAGAGTGAATCGCATACTGATAGCCGGTATTAGTGATTTTGTATTTAAAATAAAAATTTAATAAATTGTTCTTTTGGAAATACTTTGTAATACAAATATATATTTTTTCATATTCTGTCACTATTTTTCCACGTCACGTCAATACAATATGAAAAACTTAACTGAGTAGTTAATAACTGTATGTGCGAGAACAATTAAAATACTCAAATTTCAGCAATTAAATTTTAAAATTTTTAAATTTTAATTGCCAAATTTGTGTTAATGGGTTTTTTTGTAATTTGATACTTTAATGTGTGTGTGTGTATTTTCCCACGGTTAAATAGGGATGTTCACATTGTTGTTGTTTAATTTTTTATGATGTTGGGGTAGGCGTGGGAATTTTTGTCTGTCCATATGAGACCTTGGGAGTTTGTGTCTGTCCGTATGAGACCGTGGGAATTTCTGTCCGTCCATATGTGGGGGGGTAGTTTGGTGGAGGGGTGCTGTAGTAACCAAAATGAGTTTGTATAAGTGAGCGTGAGACCGTGGGAATTTTTTTCTGTCCATATGAGAGCTTGGGAGTTTGTGTCTGTCCATATGTGACCTTGGGAATACATGTCCGTCGGTATGTGAGCGTGGGAATTTCTGTCTGTCCATATGTGAGCGTAGGAATTCTGTCTCTACATGGGTGCTATGGCCTAATAGAAAATAATAAATTTTTAGTATCTGACACAACATTTTTTAGGAAGTACAATATCTCAAAAGTGTTGTATAAATGGATGGCCCTAATGTTTGTGGTTCGTTTCTTCTTGCTGGAGTGAGATTTCTTCTTTTATTTTTTAGCTTGTTTTTAATTGTGGTGTGTGTTTACTTAAGATATTTTTAATTTTGGTGTGTGTTTACTTAAGATATTTTGTCCAGCAATTCAGTTATTTCTTTTTTGTGTGCAATGCTTGAGTGTGGGGGAATAATTTGATTATTCTGATCTTGAAGACGTTGTGAAAAAAATTACTATTGCAAAATATTGAATTTGATATTTTGTTTATTTTATACATGACGATCATCGATGGATTTTATTTGGGGATCTGGATGGTGGTGCGATTTCTGTATTTTGTAGAATATTAATATGTGTGTGTTTTTGTGTTCTGAGTGGCGATTGGAATGTCTGCCTGTCAGACAGGGGGTGTGTGTGTGACGATTGGTGAGTCTGTGTGACAGTCCGCTTTTTTGTTGCTTTCCTGGATTTAGCGCAAGTGGGTCAGTATGAAATGAAATAAATTTGTAGATATTTATGTACGCATATACATACAAACAAATAATAAGCGTTTATTCGTTGTGCCCAAATATTCCCTTGACCATTTGAATGAATGAACCATTGTGTTTATTTGTTTGTGTGTTCTCTGAAATAAATATGTATATAGGTGTTTATTTGAAATAAAAGACATTTATTTTAATTTTTATAAGCATTTATTTAAAAGTTTGTTAACATTTTCATTTTTAAGTAAAATTGCATTCCTTAAGGCACAAACACCATAGTCGTGATAGCTACAATAGAAATATGTTGAATGGTTAGTTTCCATTTGTTTAAAATTAATGCAGCCAATGTCTTCAATGTTATAAACTGTTTGATGAATCATTTTTTCTAGCCATTTTTTCCGCTGAAATAAGTATTTTGATTACAATTAAAATAAAAAGCCATTAGTTTTTTGTTTTAATTTTTTAGATGCATTTATTTATAAATTTTTCAGATATTTCACTTTTAAAGTAAGTTTTCCACCGAACGAGCTGCCTCATCCAAAATTGCATCGTCCGAGTTTTCATACATTGCCAAAAATATTGGCAAATCGATTGGTGGGAGGATTTCCACACTGATTATATCAACAAGTGGGCGATGCGTTTCTTCAAGCTGTTGAGAGTTTATTGCAAGTAATGCATCCTCATCACCTTGCAATAGCGTCTCGAACTCTTCGTCTTCTTCAGTTCGGTGCTGAGTATTTAGCGAGAGAAATAACTCTTCGTCCCCTTCCAGGTGTCTTTCGAATTCCCGCATCATAACTGCTTTAGCCCAGTCTTTTCGAATCTGACGCATGACCCTTTTATATAGAGGTGTCTTCCAAATGGAGGGCATTGTTGAAATGAAATAATGATAGCATTATAAGTTAACAAGTAGATTCGCTGAAAAGTTCTCTTTTTTCTTTAGCTACAAAACTTTTGTAGTTTATCATATACCACAAAGTTTTGTCTACGTAGCAGTTTCTTTTGCTACAAAATTTTGCAGCGTCTCTACATACATAAGCATGCCAACGTATTCTGTGCATATCACTTATCCAAATGTTTTTTTACATAAATATTGTCCACGTAGCAGTTTCTTTTGCTACATAATTTTGGAACGTCTCTACATGCATAAGCATGCCTATGTATTCTGTGCATATCACTTATCAAAATGTTTGTTTACATAAATATTGTCTACGTAGCAGTTTCATTCCCTTTAACATTTTGTATCGTATATGCATGCATAAGCATGTCTCTGTACTCTGTATACATAACATTCCGTTCAAAACTTTGTAACGTATCTGCATGCACAAGCATGTCTCTGTACTCTATACATATCACTTATCAAAATGTTTGTTTACATAAATATTGTCTACGTAGCAGTTTCATTCCCTTAAACATTTTGTATTGTAGAGGCATGCATAAGCATGCCCCTGTACTCTGTATATATCACATTCCGTTCAAAACTTTGTAACGTATCTGCATGCACAAGCATGTCTCTGTACTCTATACATATCACTTATCAAAATGTTTGTTTACATAAATATTGTCTACGTAGCAGTTTCATTCCCTTAAACATTTTGTATTGTAGAGGCATGCATAAGCATGCCCCTGTACTCTGTATATATCACATTCCGTTCAAAACTTTGTAACGTATCTGCATGCACAAGCATGTCTCTGTACTCTATACATATCACTTATCAAAATGTTTGTTTACATAAATATTGTCTACGTAGCAGTTTCATTCCCTTAAACATTTTGTATTGTAGAGGCATGCATAAGCTGTATCTCATATACCCGCTGAACTTCTAAAACTACTTTTTTAAAATTTTACAACCAACGATTTTTGTAGCTACAAGTTACTAACTATGCAAATACTGAAAACTACTTTTTGAAATGTAGCGTACTAGACCATACTAAACATTTTCACGAATTACTGTAAGTCAAATTTTTTAAGATTGAAGTCAGTACATTTTTGTATATAAAACCAATAAGTCGTGAATATTTCTAAACTCCTTGTGTTTTAAAAATAGAACTTTTTTTATATTACAAACTAAAAACAATATATAAAGGCATTTATAAGTTGTTTCAACATATATATATATATTAAGGTTTTTTCAATAAATAAATATAAAAAAAAAAATTAAAAAAAAAAAAAAATGAGTTCTTCAGTTTTCCGTTGTAATATCTGTAATAAGCAATTCAGATACCAAAAGTGCTACTTAAATCATTGCAAAAGTCATGTTCAACCCCAAGATGTGCAGCAGTCCGTACAACCCCAAGATGTGCAGCAGTCCGTACAACCCCAAGATGTATATCATTCCATACAACCCTATAACCCAATGGTCTACAACAATTTGCTATATCAGTATCCAGTGCAGAATCAGTATCCCGTGCAGTATCAGTATCCAGTGCAGAATCAGTATCCCGTGCAGTATCAGTATCCAGTGCAGAATCAGTATCCCGTGCAGTATCAGTATCCAGTGCAGTATCAGTATCCAGTGCAGAATCAGTATCCAGTGCAATATCAGTATCCAGTGCAGGCTCCAGCGTATCCGTATCCAGTGTCAACCAACCAATTCACAGCACCTATGGAAATTCCATATCCCATTGAATATAGTGTACCTATACAGTTGCAGCAAAATAATAGACCCAATAATAATTACCCAAGCTATTTGCCCGTAGAGAATTCTCCTCAAGACATGGATATAAGTCAAGTTATTCCACATGATCAAGCAAATACTCAAAATGATGAAGTAGAAATGGATATCTCAAATTCTGCGGATGATCTACTCTCTCAAGCTCCAAATGAACGCAAATATTATATAATAAATAGTGCTTTTAAGAATAATATTACAACATTTGGAGTTCTAATAAATAAGGATTGTATTCTATTTGAAGATGTGATTGTGGATAATAAAACTATAATCAAAGAAAGACTTGAAAATAGTCTTGCCGTGCACAACATCATTAAATTTAATATTACTCTAATTGGAGAGTATATTAAAATTGCAAGCGATGAAATGGAATTGTGTACTATTTCCCACCGGGCAAAGATGGATCTTCTATGCATTGGAGATGATGTTGAGGAAGTTATGGCAAAGCAATTTCAAGAAATCCACAACAAAATGTCTGAATTCCAAGAACGGGATTCAGGATGGACATTAATTAGAATTGTTCGCCTCGAAATCGCCATAAATAAGTCATCTTTGGTGAGAGGATCGAACTGGATAAGTACGCCGGAGAAATTAAAAAGTAGAGCTGCCTGCATAAATGTTGAAAACAAGGACATTTACTGCTTTAAATGGGCTATAATATCTGCACTGGATACCTCTGTTATTAAAACACCACAACATTGCAGCTCATACAACATTGCAGACATCAGCGCTGACATCATATACATGCAAAACGGAAATGAGCTTGATTTTAAAAATTTAAAGTTTCCGTTGGCATTAAAGAGTATTAGGATATTTGAAGAAAGTAATCCTAATATCAGCGTCAATGTGTTCGGATACAACGATGAAAGGAATGAAATTGTTGGACCATTCTATAACACCAAAAATGAAAAATCAACACATATAAATTTGTTATTATTAGAAAATGCTGGAGGATATCAGCATTATATTCTTATAACAAATATATCAAAGTAAGTAAAGAAATATACATATACATTTATTTACGTAAATATATTAATATGTATTCTTATAACTTTTTTCTTTCCACAGACTTTTAAAATCCCAGACTACCAAGCACTGCAGAAAACTTCTGTTTTGTAACAGCTGCCTCCAATATACCCACAATGAGAGGACGTTAGAACAACATAAAGAAGAATGTGGGAAAATTGTTGCGGAGCTACCCTCTGAGGAAAAAGCGGTGTTGCAGTTTAAAGACCAACAACGACAAATGGATGTACCATTTGTTGTGTATGCAGACTTTGAATGCATACTGCAGGAGGTTAGTATTAGAGTAAGTGATAAAAGTAATTATATTAAGAAGCACATACCATGTGCTTATAGTTATTATATTAAATGTAAGCATAATGATAGTTTAGATAAATTTAAATTATATACGGGTAGGGATGCAGCAGAAAAGTTTGTAGAAAAGTTTGTAGAAAATTTGATTGAAGATTGTGAAGATATTTATAATGAATATCTAGCAAACAAGAGGAAAATGGATGCTTTATCTCCTTTCGAAATTTTTAATTTACAAAATGCAATAAATTGTCATATTTGTCACAAACATCTAGGCAATGATAGAGTGCGAGATCACTGTCACATAAGTGGTAAATTTAGAGGCGCAGCTCATAAGATTTGCAATTTAAAATTTCAAGTTCCTAAATTTATACCAGTTTATTTCCACAATTATTCTTCCTATGACTCGCACCTTTTTGTTAAAGAGTTGGGTAAAAAATCTGACAATATAAAAGTCCTTCCGCTCAACAAAGAATTATATATATCACTGTCTTCATTTTCAAAAATGACCGACAACTACAACCTTGAAATTAGATTTTTAGATACAATTCGTTTTATGTCAGATAGTTTAGAATCTTTAGCCAATAATCTTTCAGAGCAAGACTTTAACATTATTAAAAAACAATTCAAAACCAAAACAGAGTTTGATCTTGTGAGAAGAAAAGGCGTTTTTCCCTATGATTTTCTAAATTCTTTTGAAAAATTGAATGTTGGTGAACTTCCAGCAAGGGAAGATTTCTTCAACCAGCTCAATAATAAGGAGTGCTCGATTGAAGACTATGATCATGCAAAAGAAGTTTGGAATGCTTTCAGCTGCAAAACCTTACAAGATTACATGGAAGTATATTTAAAAACGGATGTGCTCTTACTTGCAGATATATTTGAAAGTTTTAGAAAGGTTTGCAAGAACATCTACCACTTAGATCCATGTCAGTATTACACTGCACCAGGACTATCGTGGGATGCTATGTTGAAGCATACAAATATAGAATTAGAGCTTTTGACGGATATAGATATGTACAATTTCTTCAAGAAAGGAATACGTGGTGGGCTTGTACAATGTAGTAATCGTTATTCAAAAGCTAACAATAAATATTTAGCTGATTATGATAGAGAGAAGCCCTCAGAATTTATTGTGTACTTAGACGCAAATAACCTTTACGGTTGGGCAATGTCTGAGTATCTACCTTATGGTGGATTCAAATGGATGTCAACTGAAGAGCTAAATCTAGATCCGACAACCATAGAGGATAGTTCAAGCGATGGATATGTCTATGAAGTTACTTTAGACTATCCTTCTCATTTGCATGACTCTCACAATGACCTTCCTTTCTGTCCAGAAAATAAAAAAATTTTGCAAACAAAGCACATTAAATTACTAGCAGATTTTTCTACAAAACAAACATATGTCATACATTATAGAGCTCTTAAACAATGTTTGCAGTATGGTCTAGTTCTAAAGAAAGTACATCGAATTCTCACCTATAAGCAATCAACCTGGTTGAAAAGTTATATAGACTTGAATACCAAACATAGGGCTACTGCAAAAAATGTTTTTGAAAAAAATTTCTTTAAATTGTTAAATAATGCAGTATATGGTAAAACTATGGAGAATGTGGAAAAGAGAAAAGATGTACGAATAGTTACTAACTGGAATAGGACAAACTGTAATCATTTAGGAGCTCAAGATTGGATATGTAAACCTAATTTTCATAGTTTGTCAATATTTTCTGAGGATATGGTAGCGATTGAAATGAAAAGAGTGAAAACCTATTACAATAAACCCATATATTTAGGATTTTGTGTATTAGAGCTTTCCAAATGGAAAATGTATGATTTCCATTATGGGTACATGCAACCCAAATTCAAGACAAACCTATCATTAAACTATATGGACACAGACTCTTTCATTTACACAGTACAAACTGAAGATTTCTATGCTGACATAAAAACTGACGTCGACCATAAGTTTGATACTTCAGATTACCCAAAAGACAATGTATATGGATTTCCTCTGGTAAACAAAAAGGTGTTGGGTATGATGAAGGATGAGAATTGTGGAAAGGTAATGAAGGAATTTGTAGGATTGCGATCAAAAATGTACTCTTTTAGTGTGCAATATCAAAGTGATATTAAAAAATCGAAAGGAGTAAAGAACTGCATTCTTAATAATTATAGTATAGCTTCATATAGAAATTGCTTATTCCATAAGTCGACTGTGTATGATGATATGCTAACATTTAAATCAAAAATTCATCAAATTTACTCAAATCAAATAAATAAAGTAGTATTAAATTATGCAGATGATAAAAGAAAAATAAGAAGTGATGATAAAAGTACGTATGCATGGTATCATTTTCGAATCGAAGAAACCAATCCCGATTACGAACTTGATATGCTATTGTGGGAAATTTCAAGATTAGAAAAGGAAGAAGCAATGGAATAACTGCAACTAATTTTTTAGCTAATAATTTCTATGTGTAAGTAGTTAAATCTAGTAATAAAAGAAAACATGTTTTATTTTTAAGTTAAAAATTGTTAAGAGAGAGTGAGAAAAAACCAGAATTTTACAAATATATTATATATTAAAAAACATTAAAGATTTTGTTTTATTCTGATTATTTACTTTTAATGAAATAATGCATAATATGAATTAATTAAATGGCTAATTGCCATTTTTCTTAAATAATATACCGAACACCGGCAGGTGTCTGGTCCCTCCACACAATCCGGATGGCTCCAAGGACAGGATTTGAAATGGCCATCGTCCTTGTCTTCATCTTCCATTATACCCATTTCTTCGTTTTGATCCAACATGTCTAGGAAATATTTCATCATATCCCGGTGTTCATGTAGTTGACATCCTTCAAAGTTGATTAGGAATTGGACAATCTTGTCTCTTATTTGACTCATGTTTTTTATTTTAAATTTAACCTTTTTATTAGCAAAATTTACTTGCGTTCCGTTTTACTGTTACTTTGCAACTATAATGGATCATTTCAACGAACCAGTACGAAGGTGCATGTTATGAAATTTAAAAAACGAAGCCTGATCGTTTTTAATCCGAAAAATAATTTAAAATTTTGTGTGAACGACTCAAAAAAATGTATACATATTTGTATCATCTCTCTATCTTTTTTCAACTACTTAGTTTTAAATACTTATATAAATTTCATTTCTCCTCACTTTGTCTTTTGTCAAAATAAAACAAAAAAATCATTGTATAACGATTTTCTGTTAGGCTTCTTACAGTCTAGAAAGCTAAAATCGAGATTAGTTTGCAATAAAAGTTCAAAGCTATAAGTTGTGAAAAATTTCTACCGCAATGGATCTGGTGAAAAAATTTAATTCGTGCAATACAAAAACCTTAATACATATAAAGGATCTAGATGATTCAATCAAATACAACATCCTACGTGCAAAGCGGGTAACAACAAAGTACGGAGAAACAATTCAACTTGAGCTGGAAAACCATATAATGTTTCTCCCGAACCGATATAATGCATTAACCAATGTAGAATTAGAAGATCTTTCGAATGATAAATATCGACTACAAAGAAAAGGAGAGCGAAACCTGATCTTAGATAGCGAGATGCACGAGTTTTTGATACCAAACTCCCAGTACCCTGTTTGGCAGTAAAAATAAAAAAAAAAAAAAATGTTATGTACATATATTTTGTAACTAATACAATAAAACAACGAAAGAATTTTTTAAAATATACAAATATATGCTTGTGTTTTATTTCAACTCTTTAGTTGCTTCATAAAGAAATTTTAAACATAAATGGCCACAATTAAATGTATTAAAGTTTTGATGTGTATTGTAGTTGTATGCAATATTTCTACCTAGATATTTGATTAATTCTAAAGGAGGTTGTAAATTTCCAAAGCTGTCGAAATATTGTTTTTCATCCTTGTTTCTATAGTATGCTACCCAATGAGTACCTGGTCCTGCTGATAAATCTAAATTAATTATTCCACATTCTACTGTCCTTGGCCGTTTTGGTAGAGAATCCAACATATAAACTCCTCTAAAGTGTGGAATATTTCTTGAAAATTTTCTTAGATCAAATTCTGACAATGGTCTGTTGGGTAGCATTTCTAATAGTTTTTTGAATGATCTTTACAAACAAGTCCATAACCCTTTTTATATGGTTTAAGGTACAGTCCTTCTCCCACAGCAATAGACTCCATTGCCTTATTGTGTCTGGTGGCTTCCTCAAGTTGTTTTTTTGCGTCCTTTGTTGCATTTACAGCCTTAGCTATAGCGGCACCTCCAGTTGTTAGACTACCAAGTGCACCTAGAGCAGTTAGAATTGGAATTAGCGGTAAAAATCCACCAATTTTTGGAACATTGATTATGCGTGGTATTACAACGCGTGCCTTTTTCCCCTTAAGTGATCTGTTGATAACTTTACGAGCGATTTTAATGGCCGAGTTAATGTCTTGTGGTTTTTCTTCCCGTAATGTTTTTGTTGCTGCTCTAATTGAACTATTGAACAGCTTTTTATCATTTAAATGAGTTCGTAACGATAGTCTTTGCCTATTTCTGCTCTTCTTCTCCATACCCATACCAAATTTAGTTTTTGCTTTCATTGCATTGGTCACCATATATGCAAATGTTTTTTCTGCAAGACTGCTATTGTTTGAAAGAACTCTTTCCCAAGCTTTATTTTCAAGAATTTTATCAGCTTGGTGTCTACTGTTTAATTCTTTGTTTTTGGAGTAAGCTATATCGTGATTTTTGCAAGCAGCATCCAATAAATTAATTCCTTTATCTCCTCTATCTAAACGCTTTTGTAATCTTGTGCCAGGTCCACAGTACTGATATCCAGGAAGATGTAATTCAAAAGGTAGAGAATTTATTGTTTTATTTAGTAAACCTTCTCCAACGATAGTTTTCTTATGACTGAATGTTTTTTTATAAAACGTAACCATATTATTTTATTCTAGAATAAAAGATATTGTTTTGTGAATTTTACAAGTAGTTATTGAAATGCGCTTAGTAAAACAACACAAAAATATTTTAGTTCGTAATGTGGATGTATTTTCAAATGACAGTACAAAAATAAGACATAGTTCCTTGCTACCAAATTCTATTCGAGCATTAATAGTTGGTCCCTCCAATTGTGGAAAAACTAATGTAATGATCAGTTTGCTAGAAAGTCCTAATGGTCTCAAGTTTGAAAATATCTATTTGTACTCAAAATCTCTGTATCAACCTAAATATGAATACCTAAAGAATTTAATTTCGCCAATTAAAGGAATGGGATACTACACATTCGCAGACAATGAGTCCGTTGTTCCTCCTAGTGAAGCTAAAAGCAATTCAATTATGATTTTCGATGATGTTGCATGTGAAAACCAAAACAATATACGTGCATATTTTTGTATGGGGCGTCATAAGAATGTAGATTCATTTTACTTGTGTCAAACCTACACAAGAATTCCAAAACATTTAATAAGAGATAATGCCAATTTAATTATAATGTTTAAACAAGATGCGAAAAATTGAGACATGTATACGATGATCATGTTGCCAGCGATATGAAATTTGAAAAGTTTCAGTATATATGTCAAGAATGTTGGAAGGATAAATATGGATTTTTGATGATAAGTAAAGATAATGAACTAAACAATGGTCGCTATAGAAAATCATTTGATTACTTCATCGTAATATAAATTACTGTTCATCAAGGGTATTGCTTAGTACATAATCTGGCTTTAAACTTTATACATGTGATTGTTATAACTGGTCATCTAAGCAAAAACTTGATCTGATACATAATAATCTGATCAGATACCTAACAAGCTGATCTGATAACCTCATCTGATAAACTGATCTGATAACCTGATAAACTCATCTAATACGTGATCTGATAACCTGATCTGACACCTGATAAGCTGATCTGATACCTGATAAACTGATCTGATACCTGATCTGATACCTGATCTGATAACCTGATCTGATACTTGATAAGCTGATCTGATAGCTGAAAAGCTAAAATGAATGAAAAAATTCTAAAAGACTTGGTGACAACAAGAAATATATTAAAGAAAAAGCTTCGTAGTATAAAAAATGGTGAAATAGATACACATCAGCAATTAAGTGATACATTCAAGCCCATAACAGAACCTTTAAAAGAATTTATAAATAGCTCTAAATATATTGATATACCGAATAAAAAAGAAAAGAATGATAAGAAAACTGAATATGAGGACAGTGTCAGTTTTCATCCTCAGAACTCAACAATGAAGTTGGAAGCAAGTACCCCTAAGAAACTAATTGAAGAATCAATGTTTAAACAGTCTAATAGTAAAAGTAACAGCGATTTTGATGAAGATGACTTTTATTCACAACATTCTAATCATGACGAGAGTTATCCTGACTTATCACTATTGCAATCGAGAAATGAACTAGATACTAACTATGGTCCACATAGAGATTATAATAACGAATGGAAATTTGGTAGTAGCAACATCGAGTTAAATCAAGATAAAATACAAGTTGGTGGTCAAATATGGGCTCTCACCCCAGGACTGTTTTCTTTGATGTTTCATAAAACACCAAAAAGCTATGATAAATTTGAGCTTGAAATCTATAAAAAAATATTACTTACTACCAATGCACACAGAAGAGATTATAAGTCCGATGGTCAAATCAAGGGGACTAGAGGGTACAAGTACAAAAATATTATTGGAAAACTTTTTAAAGAGAAAAATCATAAGAGCTCATCGGAATTAACAAAGGCTAATTATTTAGGTAAGGGATTGATGCAGATAAATCCTCATAAATCAAACTATATATACTGGGATGATCCAAACGAGTTGGTAGATCGACTTAGACTACTGCTTGCATCACAGTCTGCAGGTCATACTAATCACAACAACGAGATTGTTTCAATTATTGAAGAACTACGTGAAGCTAATATAATAGTATAAACTATATAAACGGATACACATTTTAAATATAAATTATGTCTGTTGATAAATTCGGACATTATCTAAACGACACTAGCAGTATAATTTCATTGAAAAATGCACCTAAATTGTTGGGCTTATTTTTGGATGCGAACAACAACATTGATGTCCAAAACAAAAGAATCAAAAATGTTGCAAAAGCTTTGGAGGAAAACGATGCTATCAATAAATTGTTTTTGCAAACTCAAATGGAAGAAGTAGAACACAAAATTATAAAAGAATTTAAAGAAGATAACAACAAAATGCACAATACTCTAAAAAATCAAATCGAAATGCAACAACATGAAATAATATTACAGTTGGAAGAGAATAAAAAATTGCAAGAAAGCATTTCCAAGATCAGAGCATCCTTCGAAGAAGAAATTGAAAGATTAAATGAAAAAATGTATAGATTTGAAAATTACATGTTTGTGTCAATTGGTGAAAGCGCATCAGATAGATCACAACACACCCCAAAGACTTCTTAAAGCTTAGACATGGATACAAAAAGAAATTTAGTGAACGAGCTCCATAAGCAAGCTCGAAAAATGTTTGGACGTCGTAGAGTTGTTATGAAAGGAATAGACGATCTTTGGCAAGCGGATTTAGTTGAAATGGGGAACTATTCTACATACAATAAAAATTATAGATTTTTGCTAACTGTAATTGACACATTCTCCAAATATGCTTGGGCAGTACCTCTAAGAAGAAAAACAGCTGTTGACACAACGCAGGCAATGGAGACTATTTTTCAGTTGGGGCGTGTGCCAAAAAACTT
Organism: Linnaemya tessellans; assembly: GCA_951800035.1. NCBI lineage: Eukaryota > Metazoa > Arthropoda > Insecta > Diptera > Tachinidae > Linnaemya > Linnaemya tessellans. Next base: position 114,355,061 of record OX637534.1, on the reverse strand, counting down.
ACAAACAGATGATGGTAAAGAATTCTTCAACAAACACTTTAATCAATTGATGGATAAATACAACATCAAACACTACTCAACGTATAGCATCATGAAAGCATCAATAGTAGAACGATTCAATAGAACATTAAAAGGAATGATGTGGAAAGAGTTTAGTTTTAATGGTTCCTACAACTGGCTTGATATATACAAAGATTTACTTAATGCATACAATAGAAAAGTTCATCGCACCATTAAAATGCCACCGATTAAAGTCAACTCAAAAAATGAAAAACAACTTCTAAATACAGTATACAGTCATTTAAAGATGTACAAAATGTCAAAATTTAATGCAGGAGACCATGTACGTATTAGCAAATATAAACATATTTTTGAGAAAGGCTATACTCCGAATTGGACAACAGAAATTTTCACAATCCAAAGAGTTCAGAATACATATCCTACAACATACATATTAGAAGATTATCTTGGAAATCCTATTAAAGGTGGCTTCTATACGGAAGAACTGTCAAGAACTAGATTTCCAAATACATATCTAGTTGAAAAGGTGATTCGACTGAAAGGGGGCAAAGCATTAGTTAAATGGTTGGGATTTTCTAATCAACACAATTCCTGGATAAGCAAAGATGAAATACTATAGATCGAAAACGAAATAAATCGTCATCCGCAATGATAACAACGACAATAACATCAATATTTTTAATAACTAATGTTAATTTTAAAATAAGATTATGAAATATATATGCAAATTATTCTTATAAACCATGGTGTGTATTAAACTTTATTTATTTGTGAACAGGCTGTTATAATGTCAATAACACTTACTCTGAGCTCTAACTCATCAGCGCTATATGCTAATTATTTTCCTCCCATTGACTTAAACGACTCATATGAGTGTGCGCTAACTGATTTTCATTCATACAACAGTATTCCAAATGTAGACTCATATAACAATATGTTTCATATAGGGGAATATGTAATTGAAATACCAATTGGATCTTATGAATTGAAAGATATAGTTGACTACATAGAAGAGCAATACAAACGACTCAGTCCTGGAGAGCATATTTTTATAGAAGCTAACAACAATACGATGCAAGTTAAAATAAATAGTTCTAAAGACCCGATATATTTTAATAAAGAAAATACAATTGGGAATCTTTTAGGATTCAATAGTAAAATCCTAACACCGACCGAAGATCATTACTCAGATCTTCCAGTTAATATTTTTAAAGTAAATCTCTTGCGAATTGAAAGTAGTATCGCTACTAACACATATATGAACAATTCAAAATCACACACACTTCATGAGTTTCCGATTAATGTACCTGCAGGCTATAAAATAGATGAGATTCCACGGAATCTCATCTATTTACCTGTAAACACCAAAGAGATAAGTTCTCTATCACTGCGCGTGGTTGATCAGAACGGTGATTTAATTAATTTCAGAGGAGAGGAAATTACAATACGAATACATTTAAGACCAACTAAGTAATGATAATATACAATACAAGTATATCACAAAATACGGCAGCCACGTCTCATCCACAGATATTACAACCTAAACCACAATTGAAAAGATCTGCTCGTCAAAGGTCACTTACAACAACAACAAACAAAAGTTTTCTCAAGTCTTTGAATTTCAAACTGAAAACAAAATGAGCTCAATAATAAACGTATTGGATAAGCCATTGTCTGACGAAAATATAATAAAAAAGGACTATCATACCTACATACCATATCTACAATCGTACAATAATAATGATGAGATTCGAATCTCAATACAAAATCAAGATTTGTACGTGTTACCTAGTGAGAGCTATATATATGTGGAAGGTTTCGTTGTAGATGAAAAAACTGGAAAATTTTCAGAAAATTTTAAATTGAAAAACAACTTTGTTGCACATCTATTTGATGAAATCCGCTATGAGCTTAATGGTATTGAAATCGATCATACAAGGTATTTAGGAACAACAACCACAATAAAAAATTTGGTATCTCTATCACCAACTCAAAGCGTTGTAATGCAAAATGGTGGATGGCATAAAACTGATGATTTGAATCTTAAGAATGGATATTTTAATTTTTATGTACCACTAAAAATGCTTTTGGGGTTTGCTGAAGACTACAACAAAGTTATACTTAATGGAAAGCATGAATTGATACTCTTGCGCAATAAAAATGATGAAGCTCTTGTACACTCGAGCGTTTCTACTGAAAAATCGAAACTTACAATTTCACTCATCTCCTGGAGAATTCCACACGTACAATTATCTGATCAGAGCAAGTTGAATATGATTAAAATTATTAACAATGGTGCTTCTATACCGATGGCATTTCGTAGCTGGGATTGTCATATGAATCCACAATTGAATACAGGAACAAGTCATATTTGGAATGTTAAATTAGCTGCAAGTAAAGAGCGACCACGTTTTGTATTGGTCGCATTTCAACGAGGTAACAAATTTGTTCACTGTGACCTCACTAATTTAAAAGTACATTTAAATTCAACCTCTTACCCATATGATGATCTTAACATAAAATTTAAAAATGAACGGTATGCAATTCTATATGATATGTATCTAAGATTTCAACAAAGCTACTATATGAATGAGCCTCAACCATTATTAACTGCCCAGGAGTTTAAAGACGACGCTCCAATTATTGTAGTAGATGTAAGCTATCAGAACGAATCAGTCAATACCGGACCGATTGACATAAAAATTGAATTTGAAACATCAACAAATATTCCAGCAACGACATCAGCTTACTGCGTTCTTATTCATGACCGCGTAATAGAATACATACCAATAAAAGGTCAAGTCCGGAAGGTCTTATAAATTAAATAACATGGATGGTGATATTGTTTTTGTAGACTTGCAAGGTTTCAAAAATAATTCAAATGACTTCATCGCAAAAGAACTAGCTGTAGTTTTCAGCAACAACGAATGCCTCAATTTCATCATAAAACCTCCTTTTGATTTCGCATGTTTATCGGTCAAAAAACAGAGAGAAGCAGTTTGGTTAACAAAAAACTATCATCATATTAACTGGAATGATGGATCAGTCTCATTTCAAAGCGTTTGCAAGTTTTTAAGATCCAATATAAGAAATTCACATATATATGTTAAGGGGGGAGAGAAGAAAAAATGGCTAGAAAAAATGATTCATCAAACAGTTTATAACATTGAAGACATTGGCTGCATTAATTTTAAACAAATGGAAACTAACCATTCAACATATTTCTATTGTAGCTATCACGACTATGGTGTTTGTGCCTTAAGGAATGCAATTTTACTTAAAAATGAAAATGTTAACAAACTTTTAAATAAATGCTTATAAAAATTAAAATAAATGTCTTTTATTTCAAATAAACACCTATATACATATTTATTTCAGAGAACACACAAACAAATAAACACAATGGTTCATTCATTCAAATGGTCAAGGGAATATTTGGGCACAACGAATAAACGCTTATTATTTGTTTGTATGTATATGCGTACATAAATATCTACAAATTTATTTCATTTCATACTGACCCACTTGCGCTAAATCCAGGAAAGCAACAAAAAAGCGGACTGTCACACAGACTCACCAATCGTCACACACACACCCCCTGTCTGACAGGCAGACATTCCAATCGCCACTCAGAACACAAAAACACACACATATTAATATTCTACAAAATACAGAAATCGCACCACCATCCAGATCCCCAAATAAAATCCATCGATGATCGTCATGTATAAAATAAACAAAATATCAAATTCAATATTTTGCAATAGTAATTTTTTTCACAACGTCTTCAAGATCAGAATAATCAAATTATTCCCCCACACTCAAGCATTGCACACAAAAAAGAAATAACTGAATTGCTGGACAAAATATCTTAAGTAAACACACACCAAAATTAAAAATATCTTAAGTAAACACACACCACAATTAAAAACAAGCTAAAAAATAAAAGAAGAAATCTCACTCCAGCAAGAAGAAACGAACCACAAACATTAGGGCCATCCATTTATACAACACTTTTGAGATATTGTACTTCCTAAAAAATGTTGTGTCAGATACTAAAAATTTATTATTTTCTATTAGGCCATAGCACCCATGTAGAGACAGAATTCCTACGCTCACATATGGACAGACAGAAATTCCCACGCTCACATACCGACGGACATGTATTCCCAAGGTCACATATGGACAGACACAAACTCCCAAGCTCTCATATGGACAGAAAAAAATTCCCACGGTCTCACGCTCACTTATACAAACTCATTTTGGTTACTACAGCACCCCTCCACCAAACTACCCCCCCACATATGGACGGACAGAAATTCCCACGGTCTCATACGGACAGACACAAACTCCCAAGGTCTCATATGGACAGACAAAAATTCCCACGCCTACCCCAACATCATAAAAAATTAAACAACAACAATGTGAACATCCCTATTTAACCGTGGGAAAATACACACACACACATTAAAGTATCAAATTACAAAAAAACCCATTAACACAAATTTGGCAATTAAAATTTAAAAATTTTAAAATTTAATTGCTGAAATTTGAGTATTTTAATTGTTCTCGCACATACAGTTATTAACTACTTAACTGCTATTTTACTTCAACAAACGAATGAGTTTGAATAGTCTCTTGCTATCTTCCAGGCCTTAGCGAATGGCCAGAGGCTATCGTGATTAGTGTCCTATTATTGATATTGTCTTGACGTGACCTTGACAAATTTCTACAAAATAAAGAGGTCTCATGCTTCAAGTTAGGCCTACTGAAATTTATTGAAAATATCAAATGATTTTTCACATGTCCTTTTATTCGTTCAACAGGGAACGTTAGAAAAAAAAATACTTCTTCCTTTTATATCAAGCAATGACTTACACTTTTTATGATGACTTGCACTTTTTATAATGACTTGCACTTTTTACAATGACTTGCATTTTTGATAATGACTTGCACTTTTCATAATTACTTGCATTTTTTTAACGACTTGCACTTTTTATGACTTGCACTTTTTATAATGACTTGCACTTTTCATATTGACTTGCATTTTTTATGATGACTTGGATTTTTTCTGATAACATGAATTTTTTATGATAACTTGCACTTTTGCTCATGACATGCACTTTTTATAATGACTTGCACTTTTTATGATGACTTGCATATTTTTATAATGACTTGCACTTTTCATAATGACTTGCACTTTTATTAACATGACTTGCACTTTTTATGATGACTTGCACGTTTTATAATAACTTGAAGTTTTTATGATGACTTGCACTTTTTATGATGACTTGCACTTTTCAAAATTACTTGCACTTTTTATGATGACTTGCACTTTTCAAAATTACTTACACTTTTTATGATGACTTTAATTTTTTATGATGACTTGCACTTTTTATAATGACTTGCACTTTTTACAATGACTTGCATTTTTTTTAACGACTTGGACTTTTTATGATGACTTGCACTTTTTATAATGACTTGCACTTTTCATATTGACTTGCATTTTTTATGATGACTTAGATTTTTTCTGATAACATGAATTTTTTATGATAACTTGCACTTTTGCTCATGACATGCACTTTTTATAATGACTTGCACTTTTTATGATGACTTGCATATTTTTATGACTTGCACTTTTCATAATGACTTGCACTTTTATTAACATGACTTGCACTTTTTATGATGACTTGCACGTTTTATAATAACTTGAACTTTTTATGATGACTTGCACTTTTTATGATGACTTGCACTTTTCAAAATTACTTGCACTTTTTATGATGACTTGCACTTTTCAAAATTACTTACACTTTTTATGATGACTTTAATTTTTTATGATGACTTGCACTTTTTATAATGACTTGCACTTTTTACAATGACTTGCATTTTTGATAATGACTTGCACTTTTCATAATGACTTGCATTTTTTTTAACGACTTGTACTTTTTATGATGACTTGCACTTTTTATAATGACTTGCACTTTTCATATTGACTTGCATTTTTTATGATGACTTGGATTTTTTCTGATAACATGAATTTTTTATGATAACTTGCACTTTTGCTCATGACATGCACTTTTTATGATGACTTGCACTTTTCAAAATTACTTGCACTTTTTATGATGACTTGCACTTTTCAAAATTACTTGCACTTTTTATGATGACTTGCACTTTTCCTAATGGCTAGAACATTTTATAATGACTTGAATTTTTTACGATGACTTGCACTTTTTATACTGACTTGCACTTTTCATAATGACTTGCACTTTTTATGATGACTTGCACTTTTTATACTGACTTGCACTTTTCATAATGACTTGCACTTTTTATGATGACTTATACTTTTTATAATGACTTGAATTTTTTATGATGACTTGCACTTTTTATGATAACTTGCACATTTTATGATGACTTGCACTTTTTATGATGACTTGCATATTTTTATAATGACTTGCACTTTTCATAATGACTTGCACTTTTATTAAGATGACTTGCACTTTTTATAATGACTTGCATTTTTTTATAATGACTTGCACTTTTCATAATGACTGGCACTTTTATTAAGATGACTTGCACTTTTTATAATGACTTGCACGTTTTATAATATCTTGAATTTTTTATGATGACTTGCACTTTTTATGATGACTTGCAGTTTTTATGATAACTTGCACTTTTCATGATTACTTGCACTTTTCATGATGACCTGCACTTTTCCTAATGGTTAGCACTTTTTATGATGACTTGAAATTTTTATGATAACTTGCACTTTTTATACTGACTTGCACTTTTTATGATGACTTGCACTTTTTTTGATGACTTACACTTTTCATAATGGCTTGCATATTTTTATAATGACTTGCACTTTTTATAATGACTTGCACTTTTTATGATGACTTACGCTTTTTTGATGATGTACACTTTTTATAATGACTTGCACTTTTTATAACGACTTGCACTTTTTATGATGACTAGCACTTTTTATGATGTCTTGCACTTTTTATAATAACTTGCACTTTTTATTATAAGTTGCACTTTCTTAATTACTAATATAATAAATATGAAAATAACTCTGTCTCTCTGTCTGTTACCTTTTCCTGCTCAAACCGCTGATTCGAGTTAGATGAAATTTGGCATAGAGATGGTTTAAGATTCGAGGAATAACATAGTGTAGTTTTTGTTTTTGGAGATGATCGTATTGAGTGGTCAAGGATGGTCGAAAATTCGTATAGACATATGAAATTATTAAACTGATAACTAAGAATGTTATAAACTTTGATACAGTAAAAACGCAACACATCATTGACATAACATAAACATAAGCTGAAATTTCACATATTCTTCACGGACAAAGGCGCTGGTATCGAATAAATTCTTTCTTTCGGACAAATATATAACAAAAAAAATTTTATAAATTATTTTTGTTTCAAATGTATTTTTTAGACGGAAAGAATTTATTCGACATTGTCAAATTGACAGCAAGTAAATTGTTAACTAAAGACTGTGAAACTGGCACTTATGATATGTAAGTTACAATTAATTGTAATTTATTTAATATATTGTTGCCGCAGTTAATTTATTAATTTAGGTTAAAGCCTACTGATGATTTGGTATAAGAACCAAAGGTATAGGTTTATAGCCGTACTTAACTACACAACAAACAAGGCGTTATGTTTACAAAATGCTACATTTTAATTTTTAATGAAAATCTGCTATTAAATATTTACAAATTGTGGTGGAGTTATTCGAAACTGGAATCTCCGGTTGACCAAAATTAGACCACTTGACGTTTGCGGTGAAAATAAATTCACGAATTAGAACAATTAAAGATTACTGATTGTGTATTGAAGTTTTTGACAAATAGACACATGCTCATTTAAAAAATTTTTTCCTAAAATTAAAAAAAAAATAAATCAGAAATAATTGGTTACTCCTATTTCTTCAAATATTTGATGGATGTGAACGTACCCTTATGTTCCACTTTATGTATAGATATTCAAATCCTTTATAGCCAATTAAACATATGCTGTCCCACCTTGAGGGAAGATTTAAAAAGATAACGTAAATTAAAAGGACTTATTTCCTATTTGCAATTGTCAACATTTCTTTTCAATTATTCAGGTGAAATTTGTGTTATAAACGACAAAAGCGGCTTACAAACCCTATTTGACGTGAGATGAGAATAAATTGTGCTCAATAAAAACAAATTAATGCATAACAGCAGTCACATACTAACTTTAAGTCATTAAGGCATATAGCAAGTTTTAAGGCCTGAAAGCAGTTTATGTCCCAGAAATAAAACCATAAAATTCCATACAAGCAAAGGGAAACAATTTATGGCTTTTACTGCTGTTTAACTGGGGTTCTCTTACAGTGGTGAGGTGTCTTTCATGCACATCCTTTTCTTTTAAATTCTGCTAATTTATTGAATTAACGTCTTTCGGTTTATTTTGTCAGTAACAAAATTTCTTTTGGTACCAGGGACCGTCCCGTTTAACTCTGTGATTGTTAATACTCGTACCAAAAGTATTTTGTTAAATTTAGTTGTAGTTGATTTTCTCTGCTTAACTTTAACTTCCTTTTGCCTTTATGCAAATAATATTTCAGTTCCGGTTAAGCAAAGGAAAAAAATCATATAAAAATAAATTGAAGTTTATTTTCGAACTGTCAAGTTTATTTTTAGATTCTTATTTTACCATTTCCAAAGGTTGCCTTTTTCTTTAACTAAAGCCCTTTTTTGAAGCAAAGTTATTTATGACAAGTTACTCTGAAAATGGTTGTATTATAATATCTGAAACATTATATCGTGCATACCAACAGTTTTTCATCACAGTGAAGTCAAAGTCAATGAGCTGTTTCAATATGCCAGCCTTAAGATAGTGCTTAGCTTAAATTATTTTTCGGCACTTTTAGTCAATGACTGAAATACGTAGGCATATTTACGAAATAATGCGTCTAAGTCCCGGTTTACACTATGCAATTTTTGTGGCAGCAATTCTTGATATTTAGTGAAGAAGAGTGAGAAAGGAGTACAAATGGTATATATTCCTATTTCAGGACTCTCACACAAAATAAGAATTGCTGCAACAAAAGTTGCATAGTGTAAACCGGGACTAAATATAAATTGCATAAATTTATTCGACTAACTATATTCGAATAAAAACTAATCGATTAAGATTTTTCGAATAAAAATAATTCAATTAAAAGTTGCTTTTAAACAAAAATTATACGATTAAACATTTTTGGAATAAAAATTATTCGATTAAAAATTATTCGATTAAAAATTATTCGGATAAAAATTAATCGAGTAACAAATTTTCGAATAAGATCACTGGGAAATAATTTAGTTACAAAACCATTTTTATGGGTAAAATTATTAGAATAGAAATTATTGAGACCAATTGTATGTATGAGTAAAATCCAGCAAAATATTTGAGATCATACATATGAAATTATTCGATTGAATGTATTTGAATAATAATTATTTGAATTAAATTAATGCCACAAAAATAAATCAAACGAAATTGCATGAATAAAGTGTAGTAAATGGTGTTATTTAAGGCATTTCGAATAAAATAGGCGACTAAATCTAATCGAATAAACATGTTTGAACATAAAATATTTGTGGAATTATTTCTAAAAAATATTTGACCTAAAAACTATGCAATATTTGAAACATGTATATTCGATTAGATGTTAATCGAATGCAATTATGTTAATAAATCAAATAAAACGTACTAGAATTATTCGAATAGAAATTTTTAAACCAAAATTGTATAATACAAATTCAGCAAATGGTACAATTAAAATTATTCGAATAAAATTATTCGAAGTGTATCTATTTACATATATACTTACTTTTACAAAACTTGTGTAAATACGATTGTTTCGAAAAGTGTGCATTACTCGTAATTGAATACTTATAATCGAATAGGATGTAATCGAATGTAACTATTTAGGAATTATAAAAAAAATTGTCGAAGTAGAAATTATTAAACTAAAATACTGTGAATACATTTCATTAAATAACGCGATTAAAAATTATTCTATTAAAATTATTCGAATAAATATATTCGAATAAAAATTATTGGAATAAAAATTATTCGAATAAAAATTATTCCAATAAAAATTTGTCGAATAAAAATTATTTGAGTAAAAATTGTTCGAATAAAAATTATTCGAATAAAAATTATTCGAACAAAAATTATTCGAATAATAATGATTCGTTAAATAACGCGATTAAAAATTATTCGTTTAAAATTATTCGAATAAATATTATCGAATAAAAATTATTCGAATAAAAATTATTGGAATAATAACTATTCGAGTAAAAATTATTCGAATAAAAATTTGTCGAATAAAAATTATTCGAGTAAAAATTATTCGAGTAGAAATTGTTCGAATAAAAATTATTCGAATAAAAATTATTCGAATATTAATTATTCGAATAAAAATTATTCGAACAAAAATTATTGAAATAAGTTTATTTTCTAAAAAGTTATTATTTATGAAGTTGCTTAAAAAAATGTTGTAATAAAAACATCATCGAATGTAATTAACAAAAGTATTCGAATAATTTGGTTCGAAAAAAATTTTTTACAATAAAGTTGGCTTGAGTGAATATTGCTCCAAAGCAAATTATTCATAATGAAAACATATAATTACTCAAATGAATTTCTTTTAGTTCATATTTAAAGACTTACATCTTTTCAACTCTTGCTCTGTGTTCTTTGCCAGTTAATTAAATAAAACTCTGATGCTATATTATTGCTGTTATTTACTTATGACTAAATTGGTAAAATATATCTCAACAAATATTGTTATTTATTCAGCAAAATTTTTACTCTATATATGAATACACACATACATACATACATACATACATAGATGTACACTTTCTTGTACTGCAGATGTTGGCGTAACAACTCAAGCAACAATTTATATTTAAACCACAAATAAATGAAATGAAAATTACAACGTCAACATGTTTAAATTACGATAAGAAAAAAGAAAAACATATTTTATTTACATTATCTTTCTTCGGAGCAAGGGTACAGACCAGCAAATCTTCCGCCTACACGATTTGTCTGTGACCAAACAGGGTATGCGAATCTAAATGTAATGAAATATTAAAATTCATGACCAGCACAATTATGTAAATTTTTCTATTCTTATCCAAGTTGACATATTCTTTCCACAAAAAAGCAGCCTGCCGAGTTCAAACTGATAATTTATTCCATTGTTGTTTTCATTTTTGACAGAACAGCCATAAGGAATGTTTATTATAAAAATATTCGTGGTATTATAATCGAAAAATTTTAAGAACGAGTAAAATTTGTATTCACAACCCATCTTTTCACACTATCATTCCGTATGCAATCAGACTTGGGTCATCAGTCCTGCGCTTCCACTTCCCCAACAGCACGCTTTAAACTTCTGTTATAAGAATATCAAATATTTGAAATTAAATTTAATTTGGTTTCATCACAAATGTGATAAACATATAAAACAACTTTGATGCGTACTTGGGAAAACACACTTCCAAAATAAATCTTGTTAAAACTTAATCAACTATGAAATTCAAAAGTCTTAAAACTAACACGGCAAACGTCGTGTTAATAATAAATAATTTAAAATTTAATGAAACACAATTTTAAAGATGTTCTAAGAACGTTTTTACTATTTCCGAAAGCATGTGAACACTTAAACTTTTGTGAAATAACACACATTCACTTAGAGCAATAATGTGTGCGATTTGAGCACATAATACACACTCATATCCTCGGCAGTTCGAGGAGAAACTTAAAAATCTTTTAGTCATGTCATTTATTTTGGAAATTAAAATTTAATGGAAAATAAAAAATTTCCTGTAATAATATCTAATAAATAATTTGTAATAAAAACCAAAAGAGTGGTTAAATGAAAAAATAGGCAGACCACCAGACACAGAAGTATGTACATCGTCATCAAACTGGAAGTAAATCCTTTAAAATAAGGAAACAATTTTTCACCTCTTAAAAAAAAGAACTAATCAAGCGCACTTTTTCTCATTAAAATTACATAATTCCATTAATATATCAGTAAACTGCATCGACAATTTTTATTCGAATAAAAAAGCTCTAATACTTATTCATTTATTCAATTAAAAAATTATTCGATTAAAATTATGCAATTAACTTCACTCGAATAAAATTAATGGCATTTTATTGAAAACTAGGAAAGTAAATAAACTAAAATAAATTATTTGAGAAATAAGTAATCGAATAATATTCAGTTTAGAACTGGCATTTTTCATTACAGTCCAATTGATTGAAATAATAGTGCAATTCTTCCATAATAATATTTTCGAGCAATATAATCGAATAAATTTATTCGATTAAAATTAATCGAATAAAATTAATCGAATAATATTATTCGAATAATACATAACTGAAATTATTTCAATAATAAACTAACATAACTGAAAATAAACCTACCAACGCAATAAGTTGCTTTAAAGCAATTATGCGAACAAATTCGCAACAAAAGCATTATAATTTTAATGAACAATTATTCGACTAAACTATTCGATTAACAAACAATATTATTAAATAAAATTATTGCAGACAAAATTTTTCCACATTAAATTAATTCAAAATTCATACAGATATTTAATTGAAAATTATTGCTTTTTTCGAATACTATTATTCGAATAAAAATTTTCGAATTTTATTATTGGAATACAATTTTTCGATTAATATTATTCGAATAAAATTTTTCGAATAATATCAACTAAAACGGAAAATTATAGAAATATTATATAAATAAAATTACTTGAATAAATTATTCGAATAAAATTATCCGAGAAAAATTATTCGAATAAAATTGTTCGAATAAAATGTTCAAACTAAAGTCATTGGCAAGAAATTTATTCAAAAAATTTTATTCGATAAAAATTTTTTAGTAAATATGTATATTAAATTGTTCGAATATGATCATTTTGTTAAAAATTAATCAAACATTTATTCGAATAAAATTTATTCGAATGATAATGCTTTATTAAATATGCTGTTATTCAATGTAAACTTGTGCGTATAGAATTCATACATAATTCGAATAAAATTATTCGAATAAAATTAATCGAATAAAATTAATCGAATAAAATTATTCGAATAAAATTAATCGAATAAAATTATTCGAATAAAGTTAAATAAAATTGAATAAAATTAGTTAAATAAAAATATTGAGCTTGAGGCTTTTTTTTTATAAAATAACTATAAAACTATTTTATATTTGTATCAATAATATAAAATAAGCCTCAAGCTCAATATTATTATTAAAAATAAAAAATCAAAGGCTGACAAAAATAGAACAATATATTAGCCCAATTCACAATCCTGTGCAAATGGTCTTGCATTATAGCATTTGCAAATTGAGAGAGTATTTGAGAGCATTTTCAATGTATTTTGTTGGTGTAGAGTACAATTATTTTGCTCATGCTACGATGCTAGACTACTTGCTCGAGATTGTGAACTGGGCTATTAATTAAATAAAGCTGTTAGAGTAGAAATCATTTGGATAAAATTTATTTGATATATGATTCGAATAATATTATTGGGCTACAAATAATATGACTGCCCATGAAAAGCCACTCACATAATTTTATTCGTCTTTAAATACATGGCAGTTGTTCTTGGTTCAATATTTCAAGTAATATTTTTCATTTTATTGTTTCTAAATGGAAAAGTTTCCTCAGCCTGAAGAACAGATTATTGAATCATATGATATACAGCGCTAGCAAATTCGTTTAATCTTTAATATTTAATTTAAAATTATGTTAAAATAATTGAATTGTTAATAATGAATTGAAATGACTTCTCCATCTGCCATTTTCCCCATGTACATACTCATGCTGTTTACTACAAGTGCTCTAAACTAAAACTGTTTTAGTTCAGCTCTCAGGATTTTCACTATTTAATGTAAATAAAAAAGAAAAATAAAAAACACACAAGTTAAAGTGTACCATGTGACTGCTGCGGGCCGTATACACTTTTAACTTAAGAAAGAAGTACAAAAACAATTTGGTTTCATACGAAAATAAAGCCTTGGCCGTGATCAATAAAATATACTGATACATGTATGTGTGTGTGTTTTTTTTTAATTTTGAGACTTTTAAATGATATTTACTAACATTTGATTACTAGAGATATCCTTAAAGTAAAGTTTATGACCATAAGGGTGTCAGTAAAACATTCTGTTTCATATACAATTTTATTAGCATAAAATTCTTTAAATGTTTTGAAAAGTTTCCTTTTCAAAAAGCATTTCAATCATCGCGTGTTGTTGCCTTATTTGTGAAATGATTCTCCATCAGTCTGTGTGTGATCCCCGAGTGTTTTTCACTCACAACTTGTTTTCTTTATCAGTTCATTAAATTAAATGCTGCATAAATTTTGTACAAGTTGTTTCTTTCATTTCAACATGTGCCATCGTTTTGAGATTCTATGCATAAAACTATGTAAATTTAAAGAACTGCTCAAGTATTCTTACACGTGCATACTTTAGTTTAAAATGCATATAGTTGCATACAGTGGCATATACAGGTATGGGAATATGCCAGACACAATCTACCGAATACCAAATTAATGAAATCAATTTAACATAATTTTTTCAGTCTCTAATATGACAACTAATTTATAAATGATTTTTCCAGATTTATTACACGTTAATGAATCAAACTTTCAAACAAAAATTTATTTTTCTTATAAATCTAAAATTTTTTTAAAAATTAGGCTGTAAATATATAATTTTATAAATACCAAATACTTCCCACCTAAAATTTTTTAATTTTAAGTAAGATTAATTATTCATATCATGACGTTAGTGCAGATAAAGATGGTCCGATAGAAATCCATATTTTTGTTCATTAAAATTCGATAAAAATATCAGGTGCATACATTGTAGCACGCGTCACGAAAAATAACTATTTTTATGTTGTGGTTATAATGACTTTTTTCTAGTGATTTGTTATTATAAATGAATTTTTTTGCTTCTTAGTTAATAAAAATATGAAATGCTTCAATAAAGGGGAGCCAAAATTTGTATATTAATTTGTGTAACATGCGTCACAAAATGCTTATAGCTGATTTGTTTAATGACAGTAGAATATATAACGTGCACCACAAAGTGGTTAAAGCTGATTTGAGTAATAATTGTGGAAAATGTAACATAGCTGCCTTGATTAATGTTTGCAAATTCCGTAACGTGCGTGACACGGTATTTTCTGATGTGATGTGATTAACGACTGCGGACAATGTAGTATGCGTCACAAAGTGTTTGTACTTTATGTACTTAATAGTTTGAGAATATGTAGCGTACGTCACAAAGTGTTTACAGCTGATTTGTTTACCGATTGGAGAAACGGTAACGTACGTCACGATATATTTATAGCTGATTGGGTTAATAATTTGAGAATATGTAACATGCGCTACAAAGTGTTTATTTCTGACTTGATTAATGATTGGTGAAAATGTAACGTGCGTCACAAAGTGTCTATACCATATTTGATTAAGGATTTAAGAAAATGTAACGTGCATCACAAAGTGTCTGTGGCTGATTTGATTAATGATTGGAGAAAATGTAAAGTGCGTCACAAAGTTTTTGTGTCCGTTTTGATTAATCAATACAGATAATGTAACGTGCGTCACAAACTATTTGCCACAAAGTTTTTATGTCCGATTTGTTTAATCAGTAGAAATGATGTAACGTGCGTCACAAACTATTTACATCAGATTTGATTTGCGATTGGAGAAAATGTCACGTGCGTTAAAAGTGTTTATAGCTGACTTCAATAATGATTGGAGAACATGTAACGTGCGTCACAGGGTGTTTACAGCTAATGTGATTAATGATTGTAGAAAATGTAGCATACGTCACAAAATATTTACAGTTGATTTCATTAATGATTGTAGAAAAAAGTAACGGGAGTTTCAAAATGTTCCCATTTTTTCAGAAAAACTTTTTTTTTATGCAAATAAGTTTTTTTAGAAATTTCTTATATATGTACATTTTTGCTTTAGGGGCTAAATTTTTTGGGTTTTTGAAAAGTTCGCAAAAAATTATGAAATCATATTAACTTTAAAAATTACTGACTTTTTTGTCACGTGCGTTACACAATTTGCAATCAATTATTTCGCAAAAAATACCTATTAAAAATTATATATTATAAAAATCCAAATTGCTCTTAAATTTTATTCTAAGCAAGATTGAAGGCAATTTTTTTGAAAAATCAAAAAATATTTATATATTAAATCGGACGTGAATACCAATATATCGTTGCCCCATACTCATACACATATTACCTGGTCATATATAAATTTTTATTTATGCTGTTCTTCATGTGTACGATCTAGTGGTTGATGTATAAAAACAATGTTTTATTCTAAAAATCTCATTCAAATGCAAATTAAGAATTTTTTGTTGCAGCATAAAATTTTGAGTTTATTTTTATTTGCTGCCTGCTGATGAAATTCTACGAGTACGAATTTGCATTTAAAAACAATTCCTACTTATAAATATTCAGCAGTAACTGTGTCACTTTCAACTCTTTCATAAAATTTGTAAAGATGCAAATAATAAAACGATAGCAAAGATAATTGATTGTTGAAAGTGTTGCAAGTGTCATTGACACGAAAATAATGGAAAAGAATTGTTTAATTAAAAAAAAACCGAGAAAAATAATGAAAATGAAAAATACAATTTTTATTTGCTAATTGAAGAATAGCTAGAGTCATGTGAGTGAAGATAAATATGCCGAGTTAAAAATGTTTTGACGTAAGCAGTTACGAAACAACGTATTTAGCTGTGAAGTTAAATATGTTATGACGTAACGAAATGGGAAACAGTGAAGTTTTTTTTTGTATGAAAATCCATAATTAATAATTTTTTTTAACATTTTGTGAAAATATTTACAGGCCATGAAAGGTGAATTTACAGGCCATGACCCCAGTGGCCAAATAAGGAGTTGGCATACACTGCCAGCAAATAAAAATGTTTATGGGAGTGTTTTCTATCACACACAACAATTGGAAAAGGTGAATTGAGTTTGTGAAAATATTTACAGGCCATGGAAAATCAATTTACATGAGAGTGTGTTATCTTGGAGAGATTTTGGGCCAAGGGGCCAAATAAGGAGTTGGCATGCATTGCTAGTAAATAAAAAATGATGTATGGGATAGAAGACACTCCCATTATCATTTTGAATTTTAATAAAAAAAAACTTCAATTATTGCCATTTCGTTACGTCATAACATATTTAACTTCACAGCTAAATACGTTGTTTCGTAACTGCTTACGTCAAAACATGTTTAATTCGGCATATTTATCTTCACTCACATGACTCTAGCTGTTCTTCAAGTATTTTTCATTTTCATTATTTTTCTCGGTTTTTTCGTAACTGCTTACGTCAAAATGTTGTTTCGTAACTGCTTACGTCAAAACATGTTTAATTCGGCATATTTATCTTCACTCACATGACTCTAGCTGTTCTTCAAGTATTTTTCATTTTCATTATTTTTCTCGGTTTTTTCGTAACTGCTTACGTCAAAACGTTGTTTCGTAACTGCTTACGTCAAAACATGTTTAATTCGGCATATTTATCTTCACACACATGCAACAGCTTCGAAAAAATTTATAACAGCTGCTATTCAAGTCTTTTCTAATTATTAATTTATTTAAATATAACAAGGCGCTTACTTACTGGTAGCCAGTATTTCACTACTTATTTTTCTACTTACCGGAATTTAAGAAAAAACGTGCATTCTATTCTTAACCTGATTTCTATTTTTAGCCACTAAAAACTTATTGCCATGAAAACAAGTACTGGATTGTTGGTTGATTGGTTTACTGGGCTGTCCAACCTGCGTGCTAATGCATGGAATAATGGAATTTTCCCCAGGATTCCATATTTAACTTCATGTATACGACTACATTAGCCCTAATATTTAGTGCTTTAAGAGACACTCTACACTGATAAATCATTCATAATTATTATTATAAAGTAATAAGAAAAATTCGAAAATATGTTTTCAAAATTCCTTATAACACCCTGGCAGTTTTTGCCCTCTTTCTTATAACAAAAAACAAATTGCCCTTTTAATACAATATAATCATTTATCATTTTAAAATTTCTCTTTTTCCAACCATTAAGGGTTCCTCTATCCCTCTCGTTCGTTGTTTTGTTCAAGTTTCAATAAGACCCTTTATGAAATTACAAAACACTTATCGAGACATTATTAACGCAATTATGTCATTTAAATGGCTGTAATAAACAATTGTGATTACAAGACCCCTTTAAATTCAAATACGTTACCACATTGAAGACAAAAACACGCAAACAGACATACACACACACATACGCAAGTGAATATGTACACTTGAAAGAATAATGGATGGATAAATTTAGTAATACAATAAAATAAGATGAGAACAAATAGCACTTCATATTCACAAAAACACAAGTATATATACACACACACACATGCAGGCAAAGAGCCAAACACATAACAACAAGCCGCAAATCCTTTTGTCACAAACAAAATGAATAAGTCTGTAGCCATATGAATGAAAAGATTAAATTGTCTGTCTGCTCAAGTGTAAGAATTTTGTAGAATCTGCCGCTGCAATTTGTTTTTGTGGGTCTCAGTCGAAAGATAAGAGATCCAGATTAGGCGGTTTCACTTTAATATATTTCACTTCTATTGACTTGAAATGAACTTAAAAATAAAGTTGTATTAAATATTTAATTTTAGTTTTAAAAGTGAATTTGATAAAAACCAAAAAATTAAAAAAATTTAAGCACTCAAACGTACTACAGAATTGTTTTCCATAAAATTCTATTATAATTTTTGGCAATGACGACTTTAAAGTTTAAACAGTTTAGTTTTCGGAGTAACTCCATTCTTTTTTGTGAGTTTTTTAATTCTGTGTGCAGTTAGATATGTGTTTTTCGGATACCTACACTAAAATTCGGATGGATGCTGAAATATATGTGTATTGCTTTTTTTTCGGAGTAATTTGATGTTGCACGTATTGTACCATTTTTTTTCGGAGTGATTTTGTTCTTGTGTGAAGTGTTCTATTACTTTAATTAAGTTATGTATTCCTTCCTCAATTACATTAACATTCGGAGAGTTCTTGAACTATTGTTTTCTTCGGACTGGCGGCAATATTTTTATTTCTTAAGAAAAAATATTATAATATATTTTACTTAAGCCAGTACTAAGTAATATGCGAATATGTATGTCTTATAAATGTAAGTTTTTTCGGGGGAAAATTTTTTTTCGGAGTTATTTAAGCTTCAATATATGGGCATATATGTTTTTCGGAGTAACTTTTTATGACTTTTCTAATCGGGTATGTCTTGTTATGTGTTTAACGTAGACGTACACTAAAATTCAAATGGACACTGAAATATTGTATATTTTCGGAGTAATTTCATGTTGTACTTGTAAGTATCGCAATATACATATATACATATATTTTTTTTGAGTGACTTTGGTCTTGTGTGAGTTTTCTATTATTTTAGTGCAATTATGTATTGCTATGTTATCTGCAATAAAATTCGGAAAGTTGTTGAATTATAGTTTTTTTTCCGGACTAGCTGCAATATTTTATTTTTATTAAAGAAAATATAATTTATTTTACTTGAGCCATTATTAAGTGATATTTGAATATATCATTAAGAAATATTTGAATTTTTTTTTTCGGAAAATATATTTTTTCGGAATAATGGTTATATATACATATATACATACATATGTCTTATATAAATTTATTTTCGGAGAAAACTGTTTTTTGGAACAATGCATATATGCATATGTCTTATATAAAATTATTTTCGGAGTATATATTTATTTTTCGGAGTATAATTTTTTCGGAGTATAATTTTTTTCGGAGTATATCTTTTTTCGGAGTAATTTAGGCTCCAGTATATCGGAATATATGTTTTGTTGGAGTAACTTCGACTTGAATTTTTCCAAGTACATATGTATATTCAAATTAAATTTGTCCGAAAATATTTCCTGAAGAATTGCACTCCTTTTTTAAGGTTTTCGGAGAAAACTGTTTTTTGGAATAATGCATATATGCATATGTCTTATATAAATTTATTTTCGGAGAAATTTATTTTCGGAGTAAATTTATTTTTCGGAGTATAATTTTTTTCGGAGTAATTTAGGCTCCAGTATATCGGAATATATGTTTTGTTGGAGTAACTTCGACTTGAATTTTTCCAAGTACATATGTATATTCAAATTAAATATGTCCGAAAATATTTCCGGAGGAATTTCACTCCTTTTTTAAGGTTTTCGGAGAAAACTGTTTTTTGGAATAATGCATATATGCATATGTCTTATATAAATTTATTTTCGGAGAAATTTATTTTCGGAGTTAA
The DNA here is from genome assembly GCA_951800035.1 of Linnaemya tessellans. Classification (NCBI taxonomy): domain Eukaryota; kingdom Metazoa; phylum Arthropoda; class Insecta; order Diptera; family Tachinidae; genus Linnaemya; species Linnaemya tessellans. Next base: position 114,334,612 of record OX637534.1, on the reverse strand, counting down.
TTTATTTTCGGAGTAAATTTATTTTTCGGAGTATACAATTTTTTCGGAGTAATTTAGGCTCCAGTATATCGGAATATATATTTTGTTGGAGTAACTTCGACTTGAATTTTTCCAAGTAAATATATTCAAATTAAATATGTCCGAAAATATATCCGGAGGATTTTCACTCCTTTTTTAAGGTTTTTAATGGATACAAGAAAGTTTTTCATGCATAAACTGGGCCGTAATGCTTTCTGACCGAATTTTGAATTTGATTGGTGTGACTTTGATTATTTTTTTGTGATGGTTAAAGAAAACAATGAAAATGAAAGATTTTTCTTCAACGTGAAATTTGGTTTTAATATATTTATAAATTCAAAATATATATTTATTGATAATATTCACTTTTTCATTTTTATGAATATTGAAGTAAAGAAAAATATTTAAAAAAATTTTTTTTGCATTTTGTTCCAATATAATAACTCCGAAAACTCCGAATAAAAAAAAATGCTCTCTATTCTCGAAGTATTTTTGTTTAAATGTATCATAATGTTGCTAAGATTGGATAAAGCGGCTTAACATTTTTACAAATTCTTGTTACATTATAATCTGCAAATATTTCCAAAATCAAAAAAATTTCTGATAAAAATAATTCATTGACATTCAGCAAATGAATTGCCATTAGCCATGGAATACTAAAGTACCACATGATGTTAATAAAATTAATCTTGTCAATAAAAATGCGGAATTATTTAGATACTCGTACAAATTGACTAGGAAATTCAACAGATAGTTTGTTGAATATTGATTCATACATTTTATGTGCTTGTTGATGTATTTTTGGAAATTGTTTCTCTGAAAAGCTTTTAGTTGTTAAAAGAAAAAAAGAAAAATATAATAAAAACTGGCTTTTGACTTTTTTCGCTATAAAATTTTCGCTATAGTCTGCAGGAAATGTTTGTTTACAACTTTATTTCACTTCAAACTCAATTTTAATGTTAAATGATGTTTTGGAGGCAACGAGAAACATTTTAAAAAAATTTGTATCAAAAAGTCACAGTTAATCATTATCAGCGTTGGTATGAAAAAAAAGTTAGCTTTAAATCAGTGATGCCGTAGTTGTTTGATAGTAATATGCTAAAATTTAAAAAAAAATTATATATAAAAAAAGCTACTGCTGCATCGTAAAATGGAGAAAATATTGTAATAATCTGTTAAGACTAACACACAATTTTTTCAATATATAAAATTTGCTAAAAATCGGCTGAATTGGGTAAAATCTTAAACTTTAAGCTCAAATTTATAAACAAACAATTTCGAATTTATAACCAAATTTTCCTACAAAAATTTGGTTTTATAAGCCTTTTATTAATTAAAATTTTTTCATAAATTTGCCTGATAATACATGACGAATTTTATTTTATCTAAAAAGTAAAAAAAAACTGTTTTTGAACTGAGAAATATGCTAAAAAGACGTTTTTTTTAAAGAAAAGAAATATATAATTCCTCCACTCAATCTGCTAAATCTAGCACAAAATTTGCTAAAATGGCAACACTGCTTCATATAGCGCAGTTTAAATAAAATTTTGGATTTAACATGAAATTAATCGTATAGAAATAAAATTTTTTATAGAAATAAATCTGAAGTATTTAATGCTGGGAATACAACTGGCCTGAACGACGAATCTTGTCTCGACGATTATTCAACGTCAAAAATAAAACACATTAGAGTAAAATGAGATTACACACTATCATGACGTTGCCGATATTCGTGATATGCCGCAAAGTATGCATTAGATTTATTTCTATTAACTACGATGGCGTGAGGCAAATAAAACGATGCCGTGTGACCATGTTTCGTCTCAGTTTTTTTAAAGTGCTAATAAGTGAAATTACTCTGAATTTAGTAAATGATTTATTTTTATTTTATAGATGTTCAAATAAATGTAAAAAACAGTCAATTATAAAATTGTGGGTTGTGGTTTTGTTAATTTTAAATTTAAAAATATTTAACCATAATTCTTGTGTCTAATATTTTTAACCTCTTTTCTTTTAATATATAATAGATTTGTTTCAGTCTGGAGGTTAGTTTATATTAATATTTGTTATACTTCGATATTTCGCTAACTATCGGTTAGCTTCTTCAGGAAATTATTAATGGCCACACTCTTGCAAACTATAAATAACTCCATCAGCTATATAACAGCTGTGATTTGTGCCAAGATTAAACGTAACGAATTTTTATCAACGCATAGGGCGAAATTCGCCCTTTGAAACTATGATTCGAAAAAGTAAAATGCAAAAAAAAATAAAAATATTGGCACCTAAGAATTAAGTTTTGATTTATTTAGAAAACAATTTTTTCCTTAACGGCTGCACTGTAAATAAAACTGCTTGGCATATTTTCAGCAACTCTAGTATCTCACATAAAAAATATATATTTTTTTTTATAGAAAAAAAAGTTGCCTATTACATACTACATAATAGACTTTCTATACTCGTATGCATGTGTGCATGCTATTGTTACACACTCTTAATAGTTTGTTTTGCAAAATTAGGTTAATGGATAAGATGTGTAACGCCTGCCATGGCTGACTGGCAATTATCGATTTTTATCACGATTATTTGTATCAGAAAATAATTGGTAAGCAAAAGACAGAACGGGCTCGTTAACAGAGGGAATTATTATGTATTGTAACTAGTTTCTTATTATACACTCTGGGAATCTTAACCTATTCAGGACCACGGCAATAAGATTTATCTTTTGAAAAAAGAACGGAAGGGAAGTTATTTAAAATCGAGATCTTGAGTTTTTGAGTTCCTAGGAAGGTTTCCACTTCTGGCACAGTGTCACCATGTCTGTATGCATGTGTGTGTGTGTGTGTGTGTAAGTTTGTGATACGCTAATAACTTTTGAACGGCTGGACAGAATCGGAAAAATTCTAAACAATTTTTTTTTAAATCTGATATCTGATAAATTAGTGTTCTCGATTCTTTTGTGGGACTTGAAGAACTTGAAGAAATCGTTTGATTTATTTAAAAGTCTTAAAATTTAAAATAATCAAACATTGGTGATGTAAGTGTAGCGGCCTTCGAAAACAGCTGTTCTGCTCTGCCATGTCAAAATCAGCTGATGTGTTCGTAGGTTAATCGTGAACGAAAAAAATCGAAAAAAGTGATATTTTTAAACTCCGAAATTATATGTGTGATCAATTTGTGTTTTCGATTCTTTTATCTTTAAGACTCGAAAAACTACATCAAAGGAATCAGTTGATTCATTCAAAAGTTTTACCAGTTTCTTAGTTAAAATAATGGAGTACTAATGATGTAGGTGTAGCGGTCTTCGAAAACAGCTGTTCTGCTCAGCTGTGTAAGTTGGATAATTCAAACTGATGTTGAGTTTCCTCTGTGCCCTGGAGTATTTAAAATGTCTTTATGAATTTAAAACAGTTATTCTATGAGTTTTAAGTGAATTTAATATAAAATAATAGACTTTTTAGCTGCAAGAGATATTCTGATTCACTTAAAAGTTTTAGGCGTTAGAAAATTAAAAAAATAGTGTTTTTTAGGGGAAACTAACAACCGTTTTATATATATTTTTATTTTTTTTTAGCAAATTAAACAAATGAGTATTTGGCGACGCAGTTTGATGTGTGAGGCCAAGAAGTTTTTTTTAGTTTTGTGTGCAAATTAAAAAAAGATAGAATTTTTAGATAGAATTTTGATTTTAAAAAGTATTTAAATACGAAATTCAAGATTCTTGATATCTGAAAGAGCGGCTTAACACTTCCTCTCTGGAATATATTGAAGCTGGCGAACGCTGCCGATGGCGGACATATATATAGAAAAGATGTATTTTGAAAATGAATGTTAAATAGAAATCTAAAAAGAAAAGATGATGATTAAAGAAACACAAACATTTTTTAACGGACGAATAAATGTGATCTAATTTGATGGTGTCTCTACACGTAAGAGAAATGTAATCAATTGAAATGATAATGTTGGTCATCTAATGCACAGTGGGACCAATGGGTCTATTTTTCGGAGATCACATATTTTCATAACAAAAATAGTGAATCTAGCTGAATTTAGCACAAACCAGTGATTATAAAAAGTGCAAGTCATTAAAAAAAAGTGGAAGTCATCATAAAAAGTGAAAGTCATCACAACAAATTCAAGTCATCATAAAAAGTGCAAGTCAACATAAAAAGTGCAAGTAATCATAAAAAGTGCAAGTCATCATAAAAAGTGCAAGTCATCATAAAAAATGCAAGTCATTTTAAAAAGTGCAAGTCATTATAAAAGTGCAAGTCATTTTAAAAAGTGCAAGTCATTTTAAATAGTGCAAGTCATTATAAAAGTGCAAGTCATTATAAAAAGTGCAAGTCTTAATAAAAAATGCAAGTCATTTTAAAAAGTGCAAGTCATCACAAAAAGTGCAAGTCATTATAAAAAGTGCAAGTCATTACAAAAAGTGCAAGACATTATAAAAAGTGCAAGTCGTAATAAAAAATGCAAGTCATTTTAAAAAGTGCAAGTCATCATAAAAAGTGCAAGTCATTATAAAAAGTGTAAATTATCATAAAAAGTGCAAGTCATTATAAAAGTGCAAGTCATTATAAAAAGTGCAAGTCATTTTAAAAAGTGCAAGTCATTTTAAATAGTGCAAGTCATTATAAAAGTGCAAGTCATTATAAAAAGTGCAAGTCATAATAAAAAATGCAAGTCATTTGTAAAAGTTCAAGTCATCATAAAAAGTGCAAGTCATTACAAAAAGTGCAAGTCATCATAAAAAGTGCAAGTCATTATGAAAAGTGAATGTCTCCACAAACCACAACCTCCACGAGAAGGGTAGGAGAATAGAATGGATTAAATGCATTTTTTTTAGAAAGTCCATGGCCATTTGATGTTACGAGGCTTTAGTTTATTGTAATTTCAATTATAATAAATTTGAAATAATAAACATTTTTCCGTTTTATCTGATTTAAAGTTTGTGCTTAAAGTCAAGAGGAAAACCTTTTTCTTGATCTTTATTTTCTTTTGTTAAATTACCTGCCTGGATAATATAATCGATATACTGATGTTTTTGTACGCTTCAACTAACACCAGCTTATCAAGTTCTCATTGGCTGAGCACCGTCAATAACAATAACGTAAAGAAATCACGAAACTTACATAAAGTTATAAATAAACACCAGCCAAATCCCCAAGTGTAAGATTTTTTCGTTTCCCTATCCATTTCACAATTATTATTACAAGATTTTGTTGAGTAGCAAAAAGTTTGCAAACTTAATAAATACACGAATTGAACAATGCCACCGACATACCAAAACAATATCAATTGTTTAATGCTCTTGAAGCAGACATTCATTCAGTGAAGGGATGAATGACAGACACCAGCAACAACATGAAAATACAAACAGAATGGAAAACATTTTAACAAAAAAATCAATAATCCTTTAAAAAGAAGTTCTTATTTTGTGTGTGTGTTTTTATTTCGAAATGGAATTTAAACCTTTCAAGATTATTTACCCATAACGCTGCCACCAGCAAGAAAGCATTGGCCACAAGGCAGACCATGGCAATTGCTAAACCCGCTAAAGACCAATAAACGTCTCCTGCAGTTGGCGGAAAGATTTTAAAAATATTATTGTGTATAAAATGCGACTTAAATGAAAAAACTGGGAGGGGGAAAAGAAACTCACCAAATTGTATGATCAAACTGTACAGGCCATTGTTGAAAATACTGCAGGGTATGTGATGCTTCAAAATGTTACTTGCCACAAAGCAGACATTTTGCAATAGCAAAATGGTCGCTATAAAAATGCAAATTCTGCGATAAGACACACCCAAAATGTTGCATTTTTCCGGAGTTTGTTTCAAACGAAATATTTTTAAACGATATTTTTTCATATTTTCATATTTCTGTTCCAAGCAAATAATTGAAATTGACAACTTAGTTATTGTGAATTTGATGGTGTTAAGGCCTTGTGTTTAATACTCTTGCCGCAGCAGACATATAAACGACACCAATTTCTTTTTTTTTACAAATTTTATTAAAGCTCTTAATAAAACTTTGCTCACATTCGTATGTGTAAATATTCGTCTGTCGTTAAATTATTAATGAAATATGTGTCAATGAACAATTGTGGCATATGAAATGATCTCTGACCTTCACACGAATTTTTCGTGTACAATATATTTAAGACAAATATTTTTCTTTTTACTAGCAAATATTTTGTCTTTTGAAAATAAATGTTGAATAAAAAGCAGTTTTATTTGTGGCCGACACCTCCACAAAAATAAAAAAAACAAGTAAAAACGTTATATTCGACCGGGTCGAATCTTAAATACCCTCCAAATATTTAGTAAGTGAATTTAAAATGTTTAATTTTGTGGAACAGAGTTCCTTTATATAATATCGTACGCCAGCCCCCACTAAAGGGGGCGGGGTTCAAAAATAGACAATATCATGTTTTCCACAGACGAACGTATGGACCGTCTTAGACTTCATCACTGATCAAGAATATACATATTTTCCTTATAGGGTCAAATTCTCTTTGGAGGGTATAAAAACTGTATTTTGGCGGGGTCGTTATGGCAAGGGCTGTGGGGGAAACATTTCACCTTTGTCATAAAACTCTAAAAATAAATGGTTGGGATAATTATATATAAAATAAAATTTTATATATTTTTTTATAGGGCCATTTATCAGGCAAAGGGGGGAAGGGGGTAGGACAGAAATAGGCAGTCATAAAATTCTAAAAATAAATGCTCGGGATGATTATATATAAAATTTAAAAAAAAATTATTTTTTTATAGGGTCATTTAGCGGGCAAAGAGGGAGGAGGGGGTAGGGCAGAAACAGGCAGTCATAAAATTCTAAAAATAAACGCCTGGGATGATTATACACAAAATTTAAAAAAATTTTAGTTACTTTTTATAGGGTCATTTAGCGGGCAAAGGGGGAGGAGGGGGTAGGGCAGAAATAGGCAGTCATAAAATTCTAAAAATAAATGCTTGGGATAATTATATACAAAATTTAAAAATTTTTATTTATTTTTGGTAGGGTCATTTAGAGGGTGAAGGGGGAGTAGGGGATAGGGCAGAGTAGTACCAGGTTACGTCTCAGCTTCGTCATTAAGGCTTAAAAATGTTATTTTTAAAGAATGTAGGCTTAAGTAAAACAATTTGTTAAATTTTTATGCTATTTTTGCATATAATAACGCCCACCAAAGTGGGCGGGGTTCAAAATTTTTTTTAAATTATTTAATGGCTCCAAGTTTAAGGCGTTGGACCGTATTTGACATAAAAATATATCATTTGCTTAACAAAATAACCAAAAAACTTTAAAAATTAAAGTTGTTTTTTTCTGGGTTGGTTTAGTTCTTCTTAGGGGAACTTTTTTCCCTCTTGCCCGATTTAGCCCATCTTCGAACTAAACCTGCTCTAAGCTTCAAAATATTCTTTTTGAATATTCTCTTTTCGTTTGGACTGAATCGTGATTTCCACAGACGGACGGACGGACGGACGGACATGCTCAGATCGTCTTAGATTTCATCACTGATCAAGAATATATATACTTTATGGGGTCTGAGATGGATATTTCGATGCGTTACAAACGGAATGACAAAGTGAATATACCCTCCAAATTCTTTTTTCTAGGGTATAAAAACAATTTGGTTATTAATATTTCATATTTATCAAGAAATCGTTGTAAAGGTTTTGCCATTTTATAGATATTATGAATTTGAATTTTATGTATTTATACTCCAGAATGCTATTATCACAATTGCATTGCATATTAAACGCATTTAATATATTTCCTTACCAAGTTTGTTTACAGCTGAAACTATTGCAGACAAAGTTCTTATATATTATTTTCTCTTTAATCTCTTTTTAGGTAAGTGCTCGTTTTTACACTTATGATTAATGCCAGCATCAGGTATGTGCACTTGAGCTATTGGCTTATGTCATGTTTAAAAAGTACTCGTAAGTGTTGTTCGAAATTTTTTTCCAACTATTTTTTTCCATTTACACTTAAAGAAAACCAAAATTAGTTTTAATATAAGAGAACTGCATATTGCAGTGGTTTTGCTATTAATAGTCCGCCTAAAAGCGGCAACAATTATTGTATCTTCACTTATTTGGATTTAAAACATTTAAGGAAAGCTTGTCTCTGGTTGAGTTATAAAATTTATTAAGAGATATTTTAATAAAAATATTTTATAAGAATACAACTCTTTATAAAAAATTTTACTCTTTATAAAAAATTGCCGTTTTATTAAAAAAAGTAAGTTTTCATTAAAAGTGTCTTTATGGAAAAAGGTAACTCCTTATAAAAATTTGCTTTTGATAAAAACGTGCTTTTTTATACAAGATTAATTTTTTATCTCACCATTAAAAAGTGTAATATCTGGTCACTTTTACTGACCTTTTACTGTATTTATTAAGATCGAGGCATTTTTATAAAATTATTGAAAATTTTATTCAAATTCTATATTTCGTTGACAATTTCTTAACATCGTCCGGAATAAGTAATAGAAAACTGAATTTAAAAAGTATAATTTTCATAAAAAGTACCTTTTTAAAAAAATACTGTAAAAAAAGATGTGTGGTGTCGTGGGACACCGAAGAGCAACGAAGTTCCTTATAATAAAAATTTTAATTTTAAGTTCTATTCGAGGTATAAAGAAAATAATTATTCGGGTATACATTTTTTATTATGATTTTTTTTTGCTTCGCCGACCAACGAAAATACCGAATCAATTTTGTTCCCAAACGAAATTGAATTCTGTCACGGCACGGCAGCGTATGATTAATATTTCTTTTGTATGGAATCGTATTACTCATACGTCTTTAACATTGATTTAGAAACAAAAAATCTTACGTTACGGACGTTTTTTCCCGGTTAGGATACCCCTCCGCATCGTGCCATAAGGAACTTCGTTCCAATAAAAAACTACCTTTTAATCAAAAAAATATCGTTTTCATAAAAAAGATCCATTTTATAAAAAAAGTACTTTTTATTATAAAAAGTTGCTTGTGATAAAAAAGTAGCTTTCCATAAAAAAAGAAGCTTTTGATGAAAATGTAGCTTTTGTCAAAAGTACCTTTTGATAAAATAGGACATTTTCATAAAAAACACATGTTTTTTTAGAAGTTTTCATATTATAAAAAAATTAGAATGATATAAAACAGTACCTTTTTATAAAAAATAATTTTTTTTAAATAATTTTATTTTTGAAAATGGTATCTTTTTAGAAGAAGGTATTTTTTTATATAAAAACTTTTTTTAATAAAGAATTCCTCTTAAAAAACGTACCTTTTCTTAAAAAATTATCCCTTTGTAAAATAGTAACTTTTTATAAACAAGTACCGTTTTATAAAATGTACTTTTTGATAAAAAATACCTTTTGATAACAAGTACTTTTTAATGAAAAGTACTTTTGATAAAAAGTATCTTTGGATAAAAAGCAGGTTTTGAAATAAGTAGCCTTTTATAAAAAGTACCTTTTTATAAAAAGTACCTTTTTATAAAAAGGACCTTTTAATAAAAACTATCTTTTTTTAAAAGTACCTTTTTATAAAAAGTATCTTTTTATAAAAAGTTCCTTTTTATAAAAAGTACCTTTACAGAAAAAATACTTTTTGTCAAAAGTCCTGATTTACACAAAAGTACCTTATTATGAAAAGTAGCTTTTGATAAAAATGTACCTCTGGATAAAAAGTGTTCCTTTTTATAAAAAGTACCTTTACAGAAAAAGTACTTTTTGTCAAAAGTCCTGATTTACACAAAAGTGCCTTATTATGAAAAGTAGCTTTTGATAAAAATGTACCTCTCGATAAAAAGTGTTCCTTTTTATAAAAAGTACCTATAAAAAGTACCTTTACAGAAAAAGTACTTGTTGTCAAAAGTCCTGATTTACACAAAAGTACCTTATTATGAAAAGTAGCTTTTGATAAAAATGTACCTCTGGATAAAAAGTGTTCATTTTTATAAAAAGTACCTATAAAAAGTACTTTTACAGAAAAAGTACTTTTTGTCAAAAGTCCTGATTTACACAAAAGTACCTTATTATGAAAAGTAGCATTTGATAAAAATGTACCTCTGGATAAAAAGTGTTATTTTATTGAAAATTACCTTTTATTACAAAAATGTGTGTATCTTTACAAGAAAAGTATGCTTTTACAAAATAGTACTTTCAAGGACATGAGTTCCGGCAGAAACTCAGTGAAGACACAATTTTTGCACTGATTTTATAATTTACATAATTTTACTTAAGTTGCTTTCTTTTTATACTGAATCATAAAAATTTTTGTTTATAAAAATATCTTAATATTTTTGTACAACAAAATATGCTAATGCCTTTTTGGCAAAAAATATTTTATAAAATAAATTTCGATTTTCACATGAAAATTGAATTTTGCGTCCTCTTTGATCAATAACAAAACATCGTCGAGTGTATGCCGATCACTGTTAAATAAAATATAATAAAATTAATAATAATAAATTAAACTACTAAACAGTCCTTTGCCATAAAAAATTGCTTATAAAATTTATCACATAGATGGCGCTTGTTCAAATGCTTTCAAAACGTAACAACTTGTTACACTTTCCACTGTGCTTTTTTATCTTTGAGAAAACTTTTTCCAAAAATACTTTGTTGCCTCTGCATAACGTCATCAGTTAAGCATTGGAAATGTATGACGTCACAATATATTTGTGCTGTGAAAATAAACACAACAAAAGCTTCTATTTCTATTATTTATAAACATCAAAACAGCTGTTATTTATTTATCACTCATACGCTCTCAGTATTTACAGTTGCAGTTGAGTGGAGTGCTCTTCAATATTCCCGCCATTTTCGTTCTCTTCATATTAAATTTGGGTTACTGGGTCTTTGGTCCTTCTTTCATTTAACTCTCTTTTTGCGTTTGTTTTGTTCAGCTGCTTTAGTCTTCGTTTGGAGATGTTTAATGTGGTAGACTTTTTAAAATGTTGAGTGTGCATGTGTTGGAATGTACTCTCACTTTCGATTTCTGTATGCGTCGTTATATAACCACGTGGCATTTAACAATTCAATGCTGCTGTTATTGTGGCTGTTTTTGTGAGCGTGTGTTTTCGTTTGGTTGTTTTCAATTTGTTTTTTTAATCAATCTTTCTCTCTTAGTGTGAAGTGTAGGGAAGATTACAAATAGGAGTATTTCAATGGTTATAAAAAATTATTTTAGACTGTTGATTTAAATAAATTATGTCAATGTTTTTCTTTTATAGATTTACAGCCTAATTTATAGAAAAAATTTTGTTTAATAAGAGGCTTATAAAATAAATTTTTGTATGAAAATTTGTCCTTTTAACCTGTTATAAAAATATAAGAATTATTTTTTATAAATTGTGCCTTTATTATTGAGTGGCGATTTTTATTTATTTTAAAATAACTGCATTTTTTATATAAAATAATATGGACTAGAAACGTGTTTTCTTTAATTTAAAATTTATTTTAAAGCACTAAAAAATGTAATTTGTATTTGAAATGTTTTTACGAATGCAATAAAACATATATTTTTAATTTTATATTTTTTTTATATATATTATATTTTTTTTTGTGTGACGAATGCTACAAAACATATAGTAATATTTAATGATTTCATTCTTTTAGCGAATTTTGCGATATAAAGCACACAGAGAATTGTAAAATACTTAAGTTATTTGCAGCCTAAATTATTTATTGTTTATTAGCAAAATTGGTGATCACTTTATGACATATGCTACGTGACGCACGTCACATTTTCAATAATACTTTAATCAAATCAACTAAAGGGTCCGCCATCTAACGTTTTTTCTTCAACTAGTGCTTATTTCGTGAACGGTAACACTTAGCTCATGTCTGATTTGACAGATAATTAGTTTTATACTTCCGCTGAACGAATATGATTGTGTATACGCTTGAACAACGCTGGGACATATTGCGACATTACTTTTGCCAATTTTGCCAATAAAATCATCTTTTCAGATGAAGCTCATTTTGATTTTGGCGGGTATGTAAACAAGCAAAATTGTCGAATTTGAGGCGCAGAAAACCCGCACGCATACATTGAAAAGCCGACGCACCCAAAACGAGTCACTGTTTTGGTGCGGATTTTGGTCCAGAGGCATAATTGGGCAATTTTTCTTGGAAAATGAGCCAGGAGTGGTCGTTACAGTCAATGGCGATCGTTATCGGGCCATGTTGAACGAATTTTTGTTCACAAGAATTGAAGAGAAGGATATTGGCAACATTTGGTTCCAACAGGACGGCGCTACGTGCCACACAGCCGAAGATACACTCGATGTTTTGTGCCCTGTTTTTGAAGATCGCATTATCAGCCGCAGAGCTGATGTTGTTTGGCCACCTCGTAGCTGCGATTTGGCACCGTTGGACTATTTTTTGTGGGGTGCCATCAAAGATAAGTGTTACGCCGACAAGCCAGAGACAATTGACGCTTTAAAGGACAATATTCGTGAAGCCATTGGTGAAATACAGCTGCACACAAGCGATAATGCATGGCCAGCCGAGGCAGCCATTTGCATGAAATTATTTTCCATTATTAACCGGAAGGATTGTACTTTCAAATAAAAAAAGAAATTTGAGAAAATATTCAGTAGTTTTTTTTATAGCATTTAAAAAAAATGTATATGGCGGACCTTGTATTTGTCCCTTCGCACTTTTCTAAGTTTTACAAGCTGCACTATTACCAATTACATGGTAATAATTTGAAAAAAATATTTTTATTGTGAATATCTTCACAAAAATACCTTTCAAATAATGTAAGTTTTATCAATATCCGAGAACGATAAAATACTTTAAAGTGTTCCACAAAAAAGAAAAGTGTAACGGATTTTAAATTCTCTGGGATATTTAAAACTATCAGTTCGCAAGTAGTATATAGCAAAAATCAAATAGAAAGATTTTCTTGTCCTTTTTCTATCAAATTTGAAATGATTTTTTCCATTTTTATACTAAGAAACGAAAGCAAATATTTGTGTTGTGCATATCTCGAGACAAATACCTTTCAAACCACATTTGGTTTATAAATATTGGTGGACGATAAAGTACTTAAAAATGTACCACAAAAAAAAAAAAAAAAATCCCATATATGTGTATAGCACTTTTTTTTTGAATTGTAAAATATTATTAAAAAAATATTATCGACAACAAATGAAATTTAGAGGGAACAAAAAAAGTCAGCAGTTACGACTTCAGGTTTGAAAGTTTTATTATTATGCATTTTTGAAATTTGTTGCTTTAATGAAAGTAATTTTTCCACTCTGGCAACATTGTGTGTCTTTGTTTTTTGTTGTTGCTGCCTTACCGTAGTCTCCCAGTTATAAAAACGTACGCACTCCATTGATGAACAACAATAAGGAAAATATGCTTCAATTTGCTTTGCTTTCACGTTCGCCCTATTTACTGAGAGAGAGGGAGAGAAAAAAACCAAGAGAGCTTTTATCAGTTTTTAAAGGACGATTTTGTCTTTGGCTTTTTAATTTTTTTTTTATTTTAAAAACAATACAATGTTCCAACACGGTACCAAAATTTACACAATTTTTGCTACATTTGGCATCATCTCCGAAAACCAAACCCCACTGGATGCTAAATAAATGAACCCAATAAGAAAATAATATAACGCTCCTGTTTCAGTTTAGTGGCGATTGGCAAACGCGCGAGGTAGTTTTTTTTTTGATTAAGCAAGGAGGGCGTAAAATACAATTTTCTAGTGAAAATACAAATTAATTTAATAAAAAAAATTTTAGCAAAAAAAAAAAATAAAATTTTGTTATGCAAAAATATTGAAATTATTTTTTAACTAAAAAAATTTGTATAATTCAACACAAAAAAAGCAAAAAAAAAAAGAAGCAAGTAAAATAAAATATTATAAATGATAAAATCCGTGAAAGAACATCGTTTTTTCACTTGATTTGTGCGTGTGATAAAAATGTCAAGATTTCATGTCCTTGAAGGTTTTTGAAAGTTGTTTAACAAATATTTCCACCATTTAAATAAATTTAAGGAAATAAGCAGATTTTATGAGATAATAAAATAAAAATATTTGTGTAAAACAAATATGGCAAATAGATAAAATAAATTCGGTTAATTTGTGAAATATGTTAATGGAAACAATTTAAGTCTTTGAAAAAAGAAGTGTGTCCTTTATGGAAATGCACATCCTGCACAAGCAAATATCATTTTATTTTATTTAAAGCAGCCCATGACTACGCAATTTATATTTGTATTATATTACAAGCAAAATTTTGTTATGCCAGGATAATAGAAACTTTAACCCTATAACAACCAGCTGTTGAAAATGAAAACGAAATAAGGAGTAAAAGAAGTGAAAGTTTCTGACTTAAAATTTTGTAATAAAAAAAAATTCAAATAAATGACAGAAAAATATGTAGCTTGTTTTTTTATAATAGAATTAATAATAAACGAAGGTATTAATATATTAAAAAGTAACGTTCAATACAAAAAACCTTTAAACAGAAATAAATGACTGCAAAACTGTTATTTTTTACAACAGCGTTTGTAATAAAGGAGGGTATTAAATGTGCGAGTATTAAAAAGTAACGTTCAATACAAAAATGTTTGATTTTTAATAAATGACTGCGAAAATTAATATATTGCCTTTTTAGCAATAACGACTTCATTAAACGGATGTATTAATCTAGTAAAAAGTAACGTTCAATACAAAAATTTTCGAACAGCAACAAAATGACTGTAGAAGTTATAGTCTGTTCGTGTTAAAAAAAACAACTATAATCAATGAAGTTATTAGAATTAAGAAGTAACGTTCAATACAAAAATGTTTGAATAACAATAAATGACTGCAAAAATTATGGCCTATTATTTCTTACAATAGAGTTTGTAATATACGAAGGTATTAATATATGAGTATTAAAAAGTAACGTTCAATACAAAGATTTTTGATCTTTAATAAATGACTGCGAAAATTAATATATTGCCTTTTTAGCAATAACGACTAAATTAAACGGAAGTATTAATATAGAAAAAAGTAACGTTCAATATAAAAAATTTTCGAACAGCAACAAAATGACTGTAAAAATTATAGTCTGTTCGTGTTTACAAAAACAAATATAATCAGCGAAGTTATTAGAACTAAAAAGTAACGTTCAATACAAAAATGTTCGAACAGCAGTAAATGACTGCAAAAATTAGTCTTTTATATTTTACACTAACGTGCGTTATACATGAAGTTGCAAATATGTTAAAAAGTAACGTTCAATACAACAATCTTTGAGCAAAAATAAATGACGCAAAAATGTATCGCTTGTTACTTTTAAAATAATGGCCATAAAATAAAACAACAATAAATGACTGCACAAATTAGTCTTTTATATATTACACTAACGTCTATTATAAATAAAGTTACAAATATGTTACGAAGTAACGTTCGATACAACAATCTTGGAACCACAGTAAATAACTCAAAAAAGTATTTCCTGTCACTTTTAAAATAATGGCCATAAAAATTTGATTATAATAGTAAACTAAAAAGTAACGTTCAATACAAAAATGAACGAACAACAATAAATGACTGCACAAATTAGTGTTTTATATATTACACTAACGAATATTATAAATGAAGTTACACAAAGTAACGTTCGATACACCAATCTTTGAGCGAAAATAAACGAAGTAAAAAAGTATTGTCTGTTACCTTTAAAATAATGGCTATAAAAGTGCTTTTATAATAATAAACTAAAAAGTAACGTTCAATACAAAGCTGTCAAAACAGCAATAAATTTCAATAAATTTGTAACATTATGTTGATTTTTATAATAACAGCTAGAAGAACGGAGGTACATATTAATATGTGCATTAAAAAGTAACGTTCAATACAAAAATTTTTAGAAAAGCAATAAATTACTGCAACAATTCTAGGTGCTGTAAATTACTGCAGCTCGGCTACAGTAAACGGAGTTGTTAATATGTATATTGAAAAGTAACGTTCGATACAAAACCTATTGATATATGAAAATTTTCCACCAGAAAGTGGTAATTGTAATACAAGGAAAGCAACTGTTACCACTGGAATAGTTCATTATAATATATAAATAAAAAAAATTAATGAAATAAATACTATCCACCTCTGGAAACTCCAAATTTCGCACTTAACTAAAAAAAATTTAGATATACAGCACAATGGAACAACTCTATAAAAGAAATATGAAAACTGAATTCGTATTAATTCGTCGTCTGTTAAAAGGGCTATTTAAAAAAAATTCCGGGATAGAGTTGAGAAGAGTTAACCTGATTGAATAAATATATAAAAATATTAAAGGAGTTTGGCTTGTGTCTGTTAATATTATATTAGCAGCAAGGACATTTATTTTTTAAGAAGCACAAAATTTTAAAACACTGTAACATCCCAAAGTGTCCTAACAACTGCTATGGTTTCTCTAGTGTTAAATATTTAGTTAATATGTATTTCTAATTTTGGTGCATTGCCGTGAAAATCGATTTTCACAAAAGATGCTCACAAGATTTCGTTTTGTCTTTTTTTTAACTTCATTTCCGTCACAGGCAAATATCGTTTTATTTAATAAAAAGTAAATAAAGAAAAAAAAAAATTCGAAGGACCTAAAAACGTTTGTTAAATAAATGTTTAACCAGCATTCGCCCCAAAAAGTGTGGTGGGTGTTTTACACACCACAAAATTATAACTTTCTTGTGTTTAAATTCAATTTCACTTAAAAAAAAAATCATTGAAAGAAAAGGAAGCAGGCGGTTGCCCAAGACATTTTTTTTTTATTGTGCCAGTTTGTATTTTTAATTTATTTGTTAGCTGGTTTTTTTTAAGTTGTTTTCTTTCTTTATGAAGAGTTCTTAAGGCAAATTGTTGTTGCTGGTTAATTTTTTGTGATACTTGATTCTCTATGACTGCCATTCGTGAGGAGTTTTCTTGTAGAATATAAAATTTTTTGTTTTAAAGTTGACTGTTCTTGTGATCTTTTTTAATATAATTTTTTTTTATACTTAAAGATGAAGGCGTTTTTTGTAGTATTAAGAAGTTGGTTGGCATTAAAATATATCTCTGTTGTTATGCTTTCACACTTTCGGTTTGTTTGACCGTTTAATAAAGGCCCAATTCTATCATCATTTTGTTAGCAGGTGTTTTACATAAAAAGTAGGCAAACAGATTGACTCATATTTCATATTTTATATTTATTCACTATTAAATAATGCCATTTCTTTTGCTACTAAAGAACGGGCACTTAATTGCGATTACATCCATAGTGCGAGTGAATTCATAGCAACTTATTAAAAGTATAAGAGTTTCTTTAGCACATGTTATAAAAATTATATAACTTGTAACACATAAAAACCATTTAAAGTATATAAAAAGAAAGATGTCAAATATGTTATGAGCTACTTAAAATTATAATAAAAAAACCAAGAAAATAAATAAGTAACATTCACAAAAAAAAAAAAAAAATCTATAAATCGTTAGATAGCAAGTTAACCTTTAAATAATGATTTTTAATAACAATAATTATTAAAAAGATAATTAAACAAAATAATTAAATATTATTTTAAAAATTAAAACTGAATAAAAAATTTATAAAAGTTACAAAAATCGCATAAAATCTGAAAATGTTAAGGAAAACGATAATAAGACACTCCCTACGGTATGCTTCAGTCAACTGTTTATATAAACCCCAAAGTGTAGGCAACGAAAATTAAATAAATAACAACATGTAATAGCTAAAGTTATCACAAAACAAAAACAAACTAAACCATTAAACATCACACCTCGCTACAAAAAAAAAAAAAAAAACATTCATCGAAAAAACTCCACCTCCCTGCTCCATCACGACATGACCCATAACTTTCAAGTCAGCTATACAGCTCTTGGAATGTCTGACGATAATCATACCAGTTATTCGCTGCCCTCGGTGGCCTCTTCTAGCCGTGCTGCACGCAATGTCAACTTTAATGATGAACAAAATGATTCGTCTGGCTATCCGCCGCAACAGTTGCCGCCGCCAGCCAGACGCAGTTCAAAGCTCTTTCAGTTTCAGCGGCCCCGCTCAATGTCGGCCTGGAGCAATATCAGCCACAGTAGCATGAGACTGGATGAGAGGTAAGTGAAGAAGAGAGGAAAATAAATTATTTTGTAACTCTACAAACAAGTATTACTTCAATTTCAGTTGTAGTGTTATAAGAGCTGTTCTTTATATTTAAAAAAAAATCTCATACTCAAATATAAATTTTTGTAAAATAAAGGCTAAATTTTAAAAAAGTTTTAAAATTTACATTTTTTATAATAAAAATTTGGCGTAAAAAGAGTATTGTACTAACATTTTTGACATATAATAACACCAGGACCATTTTACACCCTATACTTTTATGTCTTATACTGAGACTACCCTCTTATCCTAAGACTACCGTCGTATACTAAGACTATCGCGTATGCTAAGGCTACCGTCTGATAATAAAATTTTGGTCCTATACTAAGACTATAGTCTTATACTAATACTACAGTGTTATACTAAGACTACAGTCTTATACTAAGACTACAGTCTTGTATTAATACTACAGTCTTATGCTAAAACTAAAGTCTTATACTAAGTGTAAAGTCTTATACTAAGACTAAAGTCTTATACTAAGACTAAAGTCTTATACTAAGACTAAAGTTTATACTAAGACAAAATTGTTAGTATAAGACTAAAGTCTTATACTAAGACTAAAGTGTTATACTAAGACTAAAGTCTTATACTAAGACTAAAGTTTTATACTAAGGCTAAAGTCTTATACTAAGACTAAAGTCGTATACTAAGGTTTTATACTAAGATTAAATTCTTATACTAAGACTAACGTCTTATACTAAGACTAAAGTCTTATACTAAGACTAAAGTCTTATACTAAGACTAAAGTCTTATACTAAGACTATAGTCTTATACTAAGACTAGAGGCTTATACTAAGACTAGAGTCTTACACTAAGACTAGAGTCTTATAGACTAGAGTGTTATACTAAGACTAGAGTCTTATATTAAGACTTATTCTAAGACTAGATTCTTATACTAAGACTATGGTGTTATACTAAGACTAGAGTCTTATACTAAGACTAGAGTCTTATACTAAGACTAGATTCTTATATTAAGACTAGAGTCTTATATTAAGACTAGAGTCTTATACTAATACTAGAGTCTTATATCAAGACTAGAGTCTTATATTAAGACTAGAGTATTATATTAAGACTAGAGTCTTATATTAAGACTAGAGTCTTATACTAAGACTAGGGTCTTATACTAAGACTAGAGTCTTATACTAAGACTAGGGTCTTATACTAAGACTGGAGTTTTATACTAAGAATAGAGTCTTATACTAAGACTAAAGGCTTATACTAACGCTATAGTCTAAGACTAGAGTCTTATACAATAACTAGTCTAATGCCATGACTAGAGTCTTATACTAAGACTACATTCTTTTACTAAGACTAGAGTCTTATACTAAAGCTATAGTCTTATACTTAGAATGGGATCTTATACTAAGACTAGAGTCTTATACTAAGAATAGACTCTTATACTAAGACTAGAGTCTTATACTGAAACTAGAGTCTTATACTATAGTTAGGCTCTTATACTAAGACTACAGTCCTATACTAAGACTACACTCTTATACTTAGGTTGGAGTCTTATACTAACACTATAGTCTTATACTAAAACTAGAGTCTTATACTAAGACTAAAGTCTTATACTAAGACTAAAGTCTTATACTAGGACTACAGTCTTATACTAAGACTAGAGTCTTATACTAAGACTAGAGTCTTATACTAAAATCAGAGTTTTATACTAAGACTACAGTCTTATACTACAACTACAGTCTTATACTAAGACTAGAGTTTTATACTAAGTCTTATACTAAGACTAGCGGCTTATGCTCAGGCGGCTACCCTCTTGTACTAAGACTACAGTTGTATACTTAAAAATGTGTCTAAGGATACTGTCGTATATTTAAAAACCATGTCATACCAAGAGAAAAAGTAAAGTCGATGAAAAAGATACTGGATATGAAATATAAAGAAATTATTTCTGACATACATCTTTTTTACAGCAGCAAAAAAACAAGATCGATGAAAAAACTTGTAGTATAAATGTGCCAAATATAATAGAAATTTTGTGAATGAAATTTTATTAAATTTTGTCATTTGTGTTCTATTGTGTACACAAATAAAAGTCATCACATACAAAATTTCATGACAAATGTTTCACTGTTTACTCATATTTCTGTTTTGTTCGACAGATTGCGTGTCGTGTTCACTTAATCTTGTTTGTCTATTCCACGCCACTACATACCACTAAACTGATTTCCATTAAATTTAGAGTTTTTGCTAGTGTTGGAAAAAAATTTAAACATGGGTGCGTTATAATTAATTTCGGGCAATTTGTAATATGAGTAACTTATTTTACGTATTACTTTGCACTATGGCTAGTAAATTTGAAACTATTCAAAATATATAAACACAATTTGCATAATACTATAGACTGAAATTTATCTGCTTATGTTGTGAGGAATTTCCCATTTACTTGTGCTATCGCAAAATCATACACAACAAAAGAATATTTTAGTAATAATCTTAAATAAAACAAGTAAATAATAACACCGGATGGCTTTGAGCAAAGAAGAAGAAATAATCTCAAATACAAATTGTATTATTTCATTTTATTAAAGACCGCAAAATCTTGTCCAAGATGCCCTTAAGGGCGATGAAAATATATATGGGATTTTTCTTTGTTATTATTCTTGTTGTGTGCTGCTGTTTGTGAATAAATGAAACAAAAAAACGAAAAATAAATAATCTAGGCACAGTTAATGAAGCTGAAGCACAGATAAGAGGCAAAAATGTGAACTTTATTTGCACATGAGGAGCGGTGGGTTTCTAAAGGCTAACGAAAATAGCTGTTTAATTATTCTGGCTTTAGACAGTTGCATAGACATGATCAGACATGTCCTAACGACATTTTGCTATTAAGTAATAACGATTTTCTTTTCTGGCTTAAAAACTAAAATATTCACATGGGCGTTTTTTCTGTGTGCAAAAAAAATTTAAATCACAATCTCACTTGTCTCAAATACTGTTTTCTCAAATTTGCATAAACTTTTTCGAAAGCAATTCTTGAAAATTTATTAAGGGACTTTGTATAAAAATATTTGAAAAATATGCACTTTATTTTAAATAATTTATTTATAAAACACTTAAAAAAATGGAAACAATAAATTATGCTTAAAAGCCTTAAAAATAACTTAAAGAAAAGATAGTTTTGTAAGAAAGAGGACTGCTGGTGTTCCATTATGGTAAGTGATTTATAACAGTACGTAAAGTTGTTCACTCCTTTTTTAAAAAGAGGCTGGAATTATAGGACTAAAATATTTAATGGAATTGTTTATATTTTCGTATGGGACTATTCATTTAAAAAGGATTTTTGTGTACCCATTAAAAAAATCAAATGGCTTAGAAAAGATTATTTTCACTGAAGCATTTTATGACCACTTTTCTTTAAGAGTATTTTTGGAATAACTTGGTATTACAAAAATATTAGAAACTACTTTTTAAAAAGTACTTTTTTGAATAGCCACATTCTTTAAAATAACGTACACTAACATTTATGTAAGTACTTTTTTCAAAGGTACCCTTTTCAAAAGGTTTTTTAAAATTTTTTCGAAAATTTAAACTTTTTAAAACACAGTTTCAAAAAGTAATTTTTCCAAAAAAGTACCTTTTACAAAAAGTACCATGGGAAAAAGTACCTCATTCGAAAAGTACCCTTTTTCAAACTGTTTTCTTTTAAAAAAATATCTACTTTGAACTTATTTTTGATAAAAGTAATCATATCAAAAAATATTTGCAAAAGTCAGTCTATAAAGAATTCTATATCTTTTTAATAAATGTTTTTTAAAACACTTATTCTTTTAATTTTACTTTATAAAAAATTATTGTATTCAAAACGTAATTTTTTTAGAACACATCTTATTCAAAAAGAGCATTTCACAAACCAACTTTTTTAAGTCCTTTTCGAGAAGTAATACCTCCAAAAAAAAGTACCTTTTTCATAAAGTACCAGTTTCACATAGTATGTTTTCCCAAAAGTACCTTTTTTAAAGGGTACCTCTCAAAACGTAATTTTTTAAAAAGTTCCTTTTCCGCAAATCATCTTCTGTAAAAAGTACCTTTCTAAAAAAGTAGCTTTATCAAAAGGTACCTTTCTAAGAAAGTAGCTTTTCCAAAAAGTACCTTTCTAAAAAAAGTACCTTCTAAAAAGTCCCTTTTCGAAAAGGATCTCTCTCAAATATACCTTAGCAAAAAATACCAGTTTAAAAGTTTTTTTTAAATTACCTTTCTCAAAAAGTACTATTCGCAAAAAGTATCTTTCAAAAAAGTAGTTATTTTGAAAATTATCTTTCAAAAATAATAAGTTTTTCAAAAATTACCTTTCCAAAAATGTATTTTTTTTATAAAAGAACCTCCTAGAAATGTGACTTTTTCAACAGGCACCTTTTCAGAAAAGTACCTTTTCAAAAAAGTACCTTTTTCAAAAGTACCATTTTTAAAAAGTATCTTACTCAAAAGTACCTTTTTTATGTTTTTCAAAAGTACCTTTTTCAAAAAGTATCCTTTTCAAAAGTACCTTTTCTAAAAAGTATATTTATCAAAAGTATATTTTTTAAAAAGTACCTTTTTCGAAAAGTATCTTTTTCAAAAGTACCTTTTTTAAAATGTATTTTTTTCAAAAGTACCTTTTT
The DNA here is from genome assembly GCA_951800035.1 of Linnaemya tessellans. Classification (NCBI taxonomy): domain Eukaryota; kingdom Metazoa; phylum Arthropoda; class Insecta; order Diptera; family Tachinidae; genus Linnaemya; species Linnaemya tessellans. The sequence goes on along the minus strand of OX637534.1, from coordinate 114,311,822 downwards.
TAAAAAGTATCTTTTTCAAATGTACCTTTTTCAAAAAGTATCCTTTTCAAAAGTACCTTTTCTAAAAATTTTTTTTATTTTCAAAAGTACCTTTTTAAAAAAGTATCCTTTTCAGAAGTACCTTTTCTAAAAAGTATATACATATATCAAAAGTATATTTTTTTTAAGTATCTTTAAAAAATTGTTTTTCAAAAAGTTCCTTTTTCAAAAATTTTTTTATTTTCAAAAGTACCTTTTTTAAAAAGTTTCTTTTTCAGAAGTACTTTTTTCAAAAAGTATCCTTTTTAAAAGTACCTTTTCTAAGAAGGACTTGTTTTCAAAAATATCTTTTATAAAAAGTATCTTCCTCAAAAGTACCTTTTTCAAAAGTACATTTTTCAGAAGTACCATTTTCAAAAAGTATCCTTTTCAAAGTACCTTTTCTAAAAAGTTTTTTTATTTTCAAAAGTATCTTTTTCAAAAAGTATCCTTTTCAAAGTACCTTTTCTAAAAAGTATAATTTTCAAAAGTACCTTTTTCAAAAGTATCTTAAAATTACGTGTTTCAAAAGTACCTTTTTTAAAAGTACCTTTTTCAAAAGTACCTTTTTAAAAAGTACCTCTTTCAAAAGTACCTCTTTCAAAAGTACCTTTTTCAAAATTAACTTTTTCAAAAGTACCTTTTTAAAAGTACCTTTTTCAAAAGTACCTTTTTCAAAAGTACCTTTTTCAAAAGTACCTTTTTCAAAAGTACCTTTTTCAAAAGTACCTTTTTAAAAAGTACCTTTCTCAAAAGTACCTTTTCTAAGAAGTACCTGTTTTCAAAAATATTTTTTTAGAAAGTTTCTTTTTCAACAAATAAACCTTTTTCAGAAGTACATAAAACATCTGCGTTTTTTTTTTCAAAAAGTACTTTTAGTATTAAAATATAAAGATAATATTTGGAAGCTGTTTTCAGGTGCACAATTTTTTCGAAAAATATTTTATAAATATGTACTTTTCTTGAAAGAAAAGTACCAACATAAAAACGGTTGGTTCGGGTTTTATGTACTTTTATTACAAAGTGATATTCACAAGGAGTGAGAGGTGATACATATTTCAATTAAATTTATTGAGCCTGCACGGCAATAAAGAACAACATTGTGTTGGGCCATTGCCACACTCTGTTCACGACCCGTCATGTGTATCTAAAATTATCTTAATGCCTTTACTGTTTACAAATATTGTGGGTTATTGAGTTTACTTGATTAAGTTTTTGCGAGTTAAACATTTTATTAGAGGTCAAGCTGCCAGGAGCATTGAAAACAAGTCACTCTGAGTTGGTGTACAATTTATGCAGCTGCAATTATGCAAATTTGGGCAATAGTCGTCTGTATGCAAATGACAAAATTCAAATAAACATTTTAGTTTCGCCACAATTCAGTGGTTTTCTGTAGTCTAATATTTTGACATTTTCAGCAGTTGCTAAAAACAAATAAATATGCGTTTTTGTTTTCACTCCGTTTTTTTTTTGGGCTGAAGGACAACTACCAAAAGGCTAAAGAACTTTCTTTGCTTTGGGATTTAGTAGAACGAGTTGAAATTTTCAACATATTTAAATTGCAATATGGCCAAATAAGTGTCATAAGTTGCGAAATTTTATGTTAAACTGTATGACTGTATTTTCTTGCGAGTTCTAGTGACTTTTTTCCCCCCTCTCTCTTTTTGCATTAAACTTCATGAGATTATTTTTACTTCCAAGGCCAACAGATGCTTCGTACTGCAACTATAAATGATGAATTGATGGTTGTTGCAATCAAGTGCGGGGTGCGAGAGCATTTCAGCCATTATATTGACTAGACTGAACACATTAAGGCTGCCGTTTTTTTTAGTTTAAGAGAGATTATGATGGATTAGAGTGATTTCAATATTAATTGCAAAAGGAATTTTCTTTAAATAATAATATAATTAAAATGTCTACTAGCAATTGTTAATAAATGGATGCTTGATTGATAATACATGGGGCTCGGTACAACTGCCAGGGTATAAAAATCCTCACGCTTTATTTATTCTTCAAGGACATGGTGGGGCTTGGTCCCGCCAAGCAAAAATTTCTTAGCCACTACCCTTTTTACTGCAAATAAAGTTTTGTATTACCTTGACTATAATAGACTCTCCAGGAGGTTTACAATACTTTTAACCAAAACTGCAGATTTGGGTTCCTACAACTACAACTTTGCGAGGTAATCGCCAACACATAAGTGTTCCTCAAAATGTACGAGTATCTCTTTATATAATTTTTGTAAATTTTTATCCTTGAATTGTTTGTGTGTGCTGCGTAATGCTTTAATGTTGCAATCTTTTTTTTTTTGTTCATAAATATTTTATTTATTTTTCTGCTTTCATAATTTTGGATAGGGATGGTTGTTTTGAATGGCATACAGGCGATGGTATTCATGCATCGTAATTTTCTATGCACTATAACAATTATCCTTGAATTTTGTAAAAGTCACAAATATATGATGGCATTAAATATTTCTGCACTGACTGCAGAACATATTCCAAATAAAAAAAAAGCAACTGAAAATAAAGAAAATAACAATGCGGGTGGACTTTGAAAATATTTAAAACTAAAATATTAACTGCAGGCACTACAGCCGGTCTGTCGCTAATATGGCGCCTATAGACGACTTGCCACAACACAATTGGGCTTCACCAGATGTGGCACTACATGTAGCCTTAAGCTTTAAACAGTTAGACGACAGTGGATACACGGCTACATGACTAAAAATATCGCTGGCAAGTGCCACATGGTAAACAGCTGATATCACAGTGATGCCAATATCACATACAATAACAAGTAAAAACGTTATATTCGATCGGGTCGAATCTTAAATACCCTCCAAATATTTTGCAAGTAAATTTAAAATGTTTAACTTGGTGGGACTTGGAGATCCTTTAAGACATCTCTCCAATTTTAAATCTCTATTTTAAGAGAGTCATTCCGGGAAGGGCCGTGGGGGAGACGTTTCATCACTGCATGATCAGAGAGCAACTCAGATTCTTATAGGCTTAAGGAATAAAAATTGTTTAATATTTACAATATTTTTCCATATAGTATCTTACGTCAACGCCCACTAAAGGGGGCGGGGTCCAAAAATAGACTATCATGTCTTCCACAGACGAACGTATGGGCATGGCTAGGCCGTCTTAGACTTCATCACTGATCAAGAATATATATTTTATGGGGTCCAATTCTTTTTGGAGGGTATAAGAACTGTATTTTGTCGGGGTCTCTCTGGCAAGGGCCCTGGGGGAGACATTTTACCTTTGTCATAAAACTCTAAAAATAATTGTTTGGGATAATTAATTACAAAAATTTAAATTTTTTTTAATAGGGTCATTTAGGGGACAAAAGGGGAGGAGGGGATAGGGCAGAGGAGTAGCAGGTTGCGTCTCAGCTTCGTCATTAAAGCTTAAAAATTTTTTTTTTAAGGAATGTAGGCTTAAGTAAAACAATTTGTTAAATTTTTGCACTATTTTTGTATATAATACCGCCCACTAAAGGAGGCGGGGTCCAAATTTTTATTTTATTTTATGGCCCTCAAAATAAAAATATATCATTTGCTTAATAAAATTACAAAAAAAAAACTAAAAATTATGTTGTTTTTTAAAAGTTGGTTTAGTTCTTCTTAGGGGAACTTCTTTCCCTCTGGTCCGATTCAGCCCATTTCCGAACTTGCCGTGACCTATACTTCAAAATGTATTTATACCAAATTTCAAGAGTCTAGCTCTTTTCGTTTGGACTGAGTCGCTATTTCCACAGACGGACGCACGGACATGCTCAGTTCGTCTTAGATTTCATCACTGATCAAGAATATATATATATATATATATATATATATATATATACTTTATGGTGTCTCAGATGGATATTTCGCTGCGTTACACACGGAATGACAAAGTGAATATACCCTCCATATTTTTTTTTGAGAGTATAAAAATTGTTTCATTTCAATATCATATTAATTCACTTAATTCTACTTCGGAAACCTGCTATCCTGCTACACTTTTATGTTGTTCACTGTAAATTCATCACATTTATTTTATTTCAAATCTATTACAAATCATAGGCTACACATTTCCCTGATAACCAGCATTAAGAATTCATAATCAATTCGGTACCTTTTACATGTCTGTTAAAGACAACTTTTCTAAATTTGGCCAAAACTTTTTGTTTCGTTATAAAACCTTAAATAAAACTCTCTCCCTCTCTCTCTCTCTCTCCCTCTCTCTCTCTCCCTCTCTCTCTCTCCCTCTCTCTCTCTTTCTCTCTATCAAATGCTAAAGTCCTTAATTTATGTTTCCCATAAACTTTTAAATATCCAAATATATTTGATTTCAAGTCCTTTCAATTTCATGATAATAAAAATTTTAAGGCAAAATGTTTTTATAGTCTAATAAATATTTGGAAATTTTTGTGTCATAAATACACAAAAATACATGCCAACGACTGTAAATGTTGCTAAAAGCAGTCAGCATTTTATGTTGATCCTTAAATCCTTCGAAGAAAAAACAAATTTTGTGCACATCCATTTAATGGACAAAAGCAATGCTGAGTGGAATATTTAACTGACGTATTTAGACAGAGAACTTAAAATTAAAAATTTGCTCAAAATGTATTTTAACACAAAAATGTTGTTTCAACATTTTAATTTAAAGCACATTTCCAGTTCAAATTGTTTCCTATGAAACATTTTGAGGGATTTTATAAAGTCGTTTGTCTTAAATTGAAATTGAAAATTATTATACAATTTGACACAAAGCGTCCATAATTAAAGATGCAAACAAACTGATACAAAACAAATGAAAAGGACTACCAAAATAAAATACTGCTTCGCCAGGATCGTGGAGAATGTTTTATATATTTAATATTTATTTTTTTGTAAAAAGAAAACATGTTGCGAATTTTGTTAGTTTTTAAAAATGTTTGACTTTTTTTGTTATTTAATCATCATTTTCGTATGAGAAAACGCAAAGTTACTCTTACGATTTTGTTTGGAATAACTTAATTATTAAGCAACGAATAGATTTTCATTATTTCAACGAGATAAAATATGTGATTTGTGTCATGGAAATCTTAATTTAAACCCTTAATTTTTTCGTTATGCATTAAACACATTCACGACGGCCGGCTACCGACTACAGAAATACAATACTTACACATTAATGTTTTATTTTTCGAAAACATTATTAATTTTATTATTAAGCTAAGAATTTTTTTATTCAGACTCAAGTTCAAATCTGCAATCTGCAATCTGCAAATTATTTTCTTTTAGGAATTTTTATTAAATTAAAAGTTATTTTACTAAGAAAAGTTGAAGAAGGAGATGGCCTCGCAACCAGTACTGATCCGTTCTGCTAGTTTGATAATTATAAAAATATTCCAAATATTGCACTCTTAATAAAAATTACTTGAATCTATTAACAATTAAAAGAAAAAGTAATTTGCAGATTGTAGAATACTTATATTTATATGGGAATGATTATTTTCAGGGCTACAAGTCTCTGGTTGTTGTCCATGCTACTTTTGTGTTGGCAGTCAAATTCAACTAATTTCTATTTTCATCTTCGACAATAACCAGATTAGTGCTGCCAATACAGTAAAAAAAAATAAATAAGCGTTTAAAACATTTTTTAAACCGCTCGGCGATCTCACTTGGCTCCGGACTCACGAGGTTCAAAACGTTTCCTTTTATAGCCTCAAAAAAAGAATTGGACGGTATATTCACTTTGTCATTCCGTGTGTAACGCAGGAAAATATCCATCTGAAGACTCTTGAAATTTGGTACAAATACATCTTGAAGCTGAATCGGCAAAGAGGTAAAAAAGTTCCCCTAACAAGAACTAAACCAACCTCCAGAAAACGACATCATTTTTAAAGTTTTTTTTTGTAATTTTGTTAAGCAAATGATATATTTTTATTTCAAAGAAAGTTCAACGCGTTAAACTTGGAGCCATAAAACAAAAAATTATAATTTTTGGACCCCGCCCCCTTTAGTGGGCGTTATTATATGCAAAACTAGTGTAAAAATTTAAGAAATTGTTTTACTTAAGCCTACATTCCTTAAAAATAAAATTTTTAAGCTTTAATGACGAAGCTGAGACGCAACCTGGTACTCCTCTGCCCTACCCCCTCCTCCCTCTTTGCCAGCTAAATGACCCTATTAAAAAAAAATTTAAATTTTTGTAATTAATTATCCCAATCATTTATTTTTAGAGTTTTATGACAAAGGTGATATGTCTCCCCCACCGGCCCTTGCCAGAGAGACCCCCGACAAAATACAGTTTTTATACCCTCCAAAAAGAATTGAATCCCATAAAATATATATTCTTGATCAGTGATGAAATCTAAGACGGCCTAGCGATGCCCATACGTTCGTCTGTGGAAGTCATTATATAGTCTATTTTTGACCCCACCTCCTTTAGTGGGCGTTGACGTACGATATTATATGCAAAAACAGTGTAAATATTGAACAATTTTTATTCCTTAAGCCTATAAGAATCTGAGTTGCTCTCTGATCATGCAGTGATGAAACGTCTCCCCCACGGCCCTTCCCGGAATGACTCTCTCAAAATAGAGATTTAAAATTGGGTACAGAGATGTCTTAAAGGATCTCCAAGTCCCACCAAGTTAAACATTTTAAATTTACTTGATAAATATTTGGAGGGTATTTAAGATTCGACCCGTTCGAATATAACGTTTTTACTTGTTATTATTTTATGTGATATTGGCATCACTGAAATCAGCTGTTTACCATTCTGTTCAACGCTTTGGACTTTCTTTGATATAAAAAGATATAATTTTCTTAACAAACTTACCCAAAAAAAAAACTTAAAAAATGATGTCCTTTTCTGGAGGTTGGTTTAGTTCTTCTTAGGGGAACTTGTTTACCTCTAGTCCGATTCAGCCCATTTACGAACTTGACCCGTGTTATCCTTCAAAATTTATCTGTACCAAATTTCAAGGGTGTGGCTCTTCTCGTTTGCACTGTATCCTGATGGGATGTGGGGTCTTAGAGGGCAATTGCGCTGTGCTAAGCAATAATTTCAAATATATTAATGAAATTTTTTTCTGTTGTGACTGCAGCATTTGGCAAGAAAGGAAAATTTATTTAAATGTTGAATAAATTTTATATAAACATTTTTCCCGACTTTCGAAAAATATATATATTTTTCTCCCAGTGTATTGCACTGGGCTTTAAAGATGAATTCTTCTTCCATGATTAACTTTAATCATTCACGTTTTCCTTATTTCATTTCATTGTTTCTATTGTGTCATCTTTCCCCGAAATCCAATTAATCTTGTTTTCCCTGCATTTCTTCTTCGTTCCATCATTCATTGTTTGTTCTGTTGTTTGCTTGAATTTCCTTTTTATTTTTATTTCCTTTACGAAATTTCTTAGGCATTCGTTTAATGGATTTGACAGTATTTTTGTTATTTTTCTTTGTATGAGGAGGACAGTGTTTAATAGAGGGGCACAATTTGCTTGGGGAAAATATTACAGTGAAACTGAAATTTTATTTAAATAATTTTCTTTAATGATAAAAAATATTATCTGAATAACACTTGAGCAGTGGCGAATCATATATTTATCCTCCATCCATATGAACAGGAACGAGGGGAAAAATTTTGCTTTAATGCTTAATCAAGGGTTACATATTTCAAAGTAGCATTTGAAAAATATGTATACATTTTTCTGTATGCCGTTCTCTGAGTTGCCATACTGAAAGATTTATTTTATTATTTCGAAATTGTGAAAAGTTTTGTCAGCGAAAGAAATTATTGTTGATGCTTTTGTAGGGAAATCCATAGAATAATATGCTGATTTTTGTTTAAATCTAATAAAAGTACAAAAAATAAATAAATATATTTTGACTCATCCTGTGTTTCACAGAAGGACAACAAAATTTTCAAGGCAGAAACCAGACACTGGAAGTTTTTATTTTAATGTCTTCGCTTCAATTAAGAAAAAAATTTGTTTACCATTTTGCAAAGATTGAAATTAGGTGCCCATGTATTGTAGCGTGCGTCACGGAAAATAGAGTTGATTTTTTCGTATTGTGGTTTGTAATACTAAATGAATTTTTTATATTGATTTTCAGCTATATAAAATTTTGAAATACTGGAAAAAAAGTAAGAAAAATGTTGAATATTACTGTATGTAGCGTGCGTCACAATTTTGGTTCTTACTAAAATGCATTAAAAATTGTTAGCATAGATATTTTGTTTTTTTATATTTGCACAAAAAAAGGTTGTCCCAAATTTAAAAATTGCATTCTTACTGAGACACCCCCTATTTTTTAAAAAAACCCTCCCCAACAAAAACCATAGACGAGTTTCTTCGCTAAAATTTATTTTTATTATTCATTCAATTCTATTCAATTGAGGAAACAAATTTTAACCATTTTGCTAAGATTGAAATTAGTTGCCCATGCATTGTAGCGTGCGTCACATACAATAAAGTTATGTTTTTTGTATTGTGATCTGCAATTCTAAATCATTTTTATATCTTGATTTTCAGCTAAAAAAAGATTGAAATACTAGAAAAAAATTAAGACAAAATTAAGTACTTTAATGTGTGTAGCGTGCGTCACGATTTTGGTTCTTACGAAAGTGCACTAAAAATTGTTAGCATTGATATTTTGTTTTCTTATATTTGCACAAAAAAATTAGTCCCAAATTTAAAAATTTCATATATACTGAGACGCCCCCTACTTTTTAAAAAAGCCCTCCCCAACAAAAACCATAGACGAGTTTTTTCGAGTTTCTTCGCTAAAATTTATTTTTATTCTTTCAATTCTATTCAATTAAGGAAAAAATTTGTTAACTATTTTGCAAAGATTGAAATTAGCTGCCCTTGTAATGTAGCGTGCGTCACGGAAAATAGAGTAATAATACTAAATTAGTTTTGTATCTTGATTTTGAGCCAAATAAAGTGTTGAAATACTAGAAAAAAGTTGTATATTAATGTATGTAGTGTGCGTCACAATTTTGGGTCTTACTAAAATGCATTCAAAATTTTTAGAATATATATTTTATTTTCTTATATTTGCACGAAAACAAAAAAAAAAATTAATCCAAATTTCAAAAATTGCATTCATACTGAGACCTGCTCTATTTTTTAAAAAATCTTTCTCAACGAAAACTATAGCTGAATTTTTTAATATATAAAAACAACTTATCAAATTAATTGCGGACTGCCGAGGATCGATTCCATGATCTTGGGACTTACAGTCTCCTAGTGGCAGCTGCCAGTTAGTGAAGTTCTCTTGGGACTGCAGCTGGATCCATCCTTTGGAAATTAGGAGCCACCTAATATTGTTTTGGTGTCATTCCATTAACGTATTGTATCGTTTTAATATGACTTTTGCTGTTTTATTCTGTCGTAAAATTACATTTCTTTGCTGTGTAAGTAAAAATGCCGTGGAAATAAAGTTTCTCGAGTCAATAATAAAATATTCATCAAGATTGAGTGCGGCGGTACGGAGCAGAAAAGGGACAGAGATTTTTTGACGTTAAGCAATTCGCTTAATATGTAGAATATTAACATCTTTATGGCAAATGAATAAGTTGTCCTTAGGCTTATACGCTTCTTTTATTGATATATTTGCAGTAAATATCCAGTTGTCAGGAAAAACCTCATATCTCCAAATATATAATTTTTTACATGGAAAAATTGCGATCTCACTTGAGATATATTCAAACTTTTTCTATGACTTATTAATCGCCTAGAAAAGTTCTAAATATTTGTAATAATAAAAATAACATAAAGTGTGCTTTAGGACAAAGTTCGTATGAGAATTATATTTTAAAGTACTCTTTAAGTAAAATGCATTTAATAACATTATTTGTAAATTATTTATAGTCGTATTAATAAAAATAGCATAAAGAGTGCTTTTAAAACGGAGTTCGTATGAAAATTATGATTTAAAGTACACTTTAAGTACATATTATTTTCTCTGAATACAACATTTTATATATCCCTCTGCAATATTTTGATAAAGTCCATTAAATTAACCTGAGTTGCTTCAACTCTTATGAGTTTTAATGCCCAAATTCGAACGTTGTGTCCACTGTTACATTATTTTGTGGCCTTCATTTTATGCAACAATAAAAATATTTACGAGCATAATTTAAATAAATATATTTTTCCTTTTAGTATTACGATTATTTCACTGCACACAACAACACCACATTTTATGAAGAAATCTTTTTGTTGCTTTTAACATTAAAAACTGCTTTTATTTCCCCCCCAAAAGGTTTTGTTTTGTTGTGTTGTGTTGTGTTACGTTCTGTTCATTTGTGCTGGGTTTTGTTGTATCTTGCTTTATTTATTTATTTATTTTTACATTTTGTTTTTGTTTCCTGTGGCATCTTATTTGCAGTTTATTTCTTTATTTATACAAACGTACAAAATCACAATTAAATTCTCTACACGTTCTTGAAGACTACATGGCTTGATTACAATCCTTTTTGTTTTGGTTTCGTTTTAGCAATTTACCAAAAAAAATTTTGTGTGAGAGTTTAAGTAGTTTACAGTGTCAGGTGAAAAAAACCCACAAAAAATATGTTTCATTAGAAAAAAAAAATTTAATATTAATTTAAACTCTTCACTGGCAATGAAATAATTAGCAGCAAATTTGGAGGAGCGCCAGTTCGGCTGCCATGTATTTGCCACAACAAATTTGGGAGGAATATTAGTTTATTTTGAGTAACAAGAGAAGTCATTATAAAAAAACGGGGAAGCCCTCTTTCTAGCACAAAAAGTCTCATATCTGAAATAATTTTGGAATTCGATTGATATCAATTTTAGTGAGGACTAGTTGTCATAATTTGGTCCTTATGTTAAATTTACCGAATTTTAAAATTGTGTCTTTTTTAGTTCTTAATTAAAATATGCGATAGTGACAATGACCCAGAAATATTTAAAAAACTTTGAAATTTTAATGCGTTAAACAAGTTTTGTTTACACCTAGTCGAATGTTTTTATGCAGAAATATTTCCTAAATCCATCCAAAGCCAGCAAAAATTTTTTTGTTAAACTGCCAAAAAATTCAATTTGTTGGCTTAAGCAAAATATTGATAAACAAAACTGTTGTATATAAATCGCTTAATATGAATTTTTTTTTATTAAAAGGTGATTTAAAATTATAAATAACAAAAACACACATAAATCATGTCTGTGCAGGCACAGTTGCCATAAAGATTATTTAGCAACTTTTTAACTCAAGTACATGAATATGTTAAATTATTTTAAGTGCCTTTTCTCTTTAGCTTAATTTAATTTTAATTATAATAAATTTAAAATAATAATAATAAATTTTAACTGCCACTTCTCTAAAGTAAAGGGAAAGTCAACATCAGGGGCCAAATTACCGCATACGATATCGATCGAAATTTCCATACAATTTAAATACAAATTTCGTTCGATATCGAGTGCCGTAATTTGCCCCCAGGGCTGCATTACTGTCACGAAAAGTTCAGATTTTCCCCATTTTTTTTCCAGAAACATAATCGCCGCTATTATGAATGTTGACATCGACGACGCATCAACATGATAGCAAAGGAATTGTCCCTTGTGTACTCCTTGTCGACAGCAATTGACTACTATTGACTTGTTCTATAAATATTATATGCCATAGGGAATACTAAGAGATTGTCAAGAGTAATTAATTGTTATCGACAACTAGTAGACAAGGGATAACTTTTTACTGTCGAGTTGAGGTGATGTCGACGTCGCCATTCATATCCATAATATTTTGCAGGAATAATTATCCCAATTTGTTTGTTATTTAAAAATTCAAAAAATTTGTGTTTCATAAAGGGTTTATTGAACAAATTTTGTATGGAAGTCTGTTTTATAAACCTTTTATAAATCCAACATATTTTTTATGAATGAGATGTTAATACTTTAAGTTATATACCGAAAAAAATATATATATTAATAAATTTTCGCTATTGAAGGAGCCAGATGGTTTCAAAATAAATCTGTTTTATTGCAAAGCTGCTAGAAAACAACTTTCAAGCCATATCAAGCTCTAATGTGTTTTTAAATATTAAAAAAAGAAGAATTATATGTAACTAGCGAAAAATTAGAAACACACCCGAAAAATTCTGAAAAATCCCAATGGGGGGATTTTGACAAATGTCTTTGGTAGTTGTTGGATTCCAGAAACACAGCAAATATAGCTAAAAATCCCAATTTGGGGTTTGGAAATTTTCGGAATTTTAAAAAAATAATAAAAATTAGGCAAGTATAACCAAAAATCTCAAATTGGGGATTTTTAATTTTTGTTTAGGAATTGCAAAGATCTCAGATATATAAAAAAAATTACGAATATACAGTAAAACACGGTTATAACGAACTCGAAGGGACCGCACAAATTTCTTCGTTATAGACGAAGTTCGCTATATCCGTAATAAGATCAAAAAAAATTTTTTTGTGCTTGGGACTTTTGAAACCTGTTCGCTAAAAGTAAAATTCGTTATAACCGTGTTCGTTATAAACGTGTTTTACTGTATATTAGAAAAATCTTAATTTGGCAATTGTGCGATTCTAGAAATACAGCAAATATAATAAAACTTCCATTTAATGGATTTGAAGAACGTTTAAAAATATTTGGGAATCTCAAAAAATAGCAACAACAAGGCAAATATAGCAAAAATATCAATTTGGGGATTTTGAGACACGTTTTCGGAAATTGGAGAGATCTTTAATATATAAGGCAAATATATTTAAAAAAATCCCAATTTGGGAATTTTGAAAAATGTTTTTTGGAATTGAGGGGATTTCAGAAAAATATCAAAACTAAATCAAACGGACTAAAAAGGTTCTTAGGTAAATAACAAAAATTCAGCAAATATACTAAAAAATCCCAGTTCGGGAATTTTGAAATTTTCTTTGGGAAATGCACAGATCTCAGATAAATAAAAAAATAACGAAAATATAGTGAAAAAATTCCAATTTGGTGCTATTGACAAATATTTTTGGGAATTGTGGGATCCAAGAAATACAGCAAATATATTTAAAACTCCCAATTAATGGATTTGAACAACGTCTTAGGAAATTTTGGGAATCTCAAAAAATAGTAACAACAAGGCAAATATAGCAAAAATACTAATTTGGGGGTTTTGAGAAACGCTTTCGGAAATTCGAAAGATCTCAAATATATAAGGCAAATATATTTAAAAAAAATCTCAATTTGGGGATTTTGAAAAATATTTTTGGGAATTATGGGGATTTTGGAAATATATAAAAAATAAATCAAACGGAATAAAAATACCAATTTGAGGATTTTGAAAAATGTGTTTTGAGATTGCAGGGTTCTTAGGTAAATAGCAAAAATTCAGCAAATATACTAAAAATCCCCATTTGGAGATTTTGAAAATTTCTTTTGGGAATTGTGGGAATCTGAGAAAAAAAAATTATTTTGATATTGCAGGGTTCTCAAATAAATAACGAAAATTCAGCAAATATATTAAAAATGAGGAATATTCCGTGGTTAACTACGTTGCTACTTCCTATGTGAAGGCATAGGTCGTGTACAGTCAGTCACAGTAGCGGAAGAAAATACGGGTTAATAACATCGCCGGCATGTGGTCTGAGTCACCCCGTCGGAATCTGTGCACCAAATACTTTGCAAATTTACTTTGTAAAGTATTTCAACATACAAATACAAATATTAAAAATCCCAATTTGGGGATTTTGAAAAATGTTTTTGGGAATTGTGGGAATTTCAGAAAAATATAAAAAATAAATCAATCGGACTAAAAAACCAATATGAGAATTTTGAAAAAATTTAACAAATATATTAAAAATTGGGGAGATTTTGAAAATTTCTTTTGAGAATTGTGGGGATCTGAGAAAAAAAAATTTCTTTTGAGATTGCAGGGTTCTCAGATAAATAATGAAAACTTAGCAAATATATTAAAAATCCCAATTTGGAGAATTTGAAAATTTCTTTTGGGAATTATGGGGATCTCAGAAAAAAAATTTCTTTTCTCAGTGTTTATTAAATTACATAATTTTCCAACAATTTGAGAACTTTTAGCCAAAAATTTTATAGTAAATATTTATTTATTTATTTATTTATATATTTTAGCTTATAATTAAAAATTATAAGATAAATTAAAAAATAAGAGCAATAGCAACATAGGCCTTCAGCTCAACAAAAATTTTCTATTAATTATTCCTGATGATGTTAACAAATTGTTGACGAAATATTGAATAATAAAATACAACTGAAATAATTTTATATAAAAAACAACCTTGAGCCTAATAAATAATAAAATATATTTTATAGTATCATTATGTTTAAGGATGTTAATATATATTTTTTCTAGTAAAGACTTAAACCACTATAAATTTGTAGGGCTCTTCAATTACTGTGTGACATTTTATTATAATTGCAGTAAGCGGTAAGAAAGTGCAGAATTATTTCCAATTATTATTATTTTTTTTTCAAAATTCCCCACTGTGCATCACTAAACATTTACGCGTTTCATGAGAAAATTAAATAAATGGCAAGAAACAGACGCTATAAAAAAATCATAGTATTAGAGTCGAAAGAAAATTAACACTTTGCCCGCTGGCAATATAGTTAATCCAGTTCTCCCCTTTTTAGCATCAACATCAAAAGCTTCTCATCACAAATTAAAATCATACAAGTGGTCAGCAAGAAAATCAGTGTTGCACCGTGTTATTATTCGGTTGTTATGTTGTTTCAATAATTTGCTTATTTATTCAATTACTTCTGATCGATTATGTGAAGCTGTAAATAATTGCATCATATTTTTTGTTATAATTATTATTTGATAATATTTTGCACGAAACTGCTCCAAAGACTTGGAAAATAGTCAATTAAGAGATCTCTTGCCACATAAATTATTACATGCATGCGGCCGGGTATCGTCATCAAAAAGCAAACAATTCAATTAAGATCAAATATGTTCTCAACACTCTCGCACTCTTGAACATCAATTGAAACTATAAGTCACTCTGCGAGCAGTTCACACGTCAAATCAATACGATTTCTTTGCAATTTTTATTGGACGATAAAATGGCAGTTGCAATACTCTCGTTGCAGGGAAATTTATACTTTTTAGCATTTATTTATTTAGATTTTGTTTTGTTGTTTTTTTTTTTTGCAATTAAATTTGTCGTTATTGGCTGCTGTGGCTAAATAATTGATTTTGTTATGGTGCTGCCGCCACCTCTAGCAGACGAACAGGCAGGCAGGCAGACACTTGCCTAAATCTGCACATGACATGTCAGGTTTTCACATAAATTTTCTTCTTTATTTTTACTTTTTTACAGATAAATAAAGTAAAATGCTAAAATATTAATTAGTTACAAACAACATGAATATATTTTTCTTTTATTTTATTTATTTAAGTTTCTAGTGTTGTTTTGTTTCTTTCAATATTACAGTTTGCTGTTGTTGTTGTAACGTGATGTTAATGAAATTTATTTCCATTTCGCTGCTTTTTGGTGACGAAAGAGTGTTTTGTAAAAAAAAAAATTAGTTTCTCCTCATCAATTGCACAAGGCTGAAATGTGTCTAGAAAATGTAAACAACTCATATATTGCCTTTGCAACTTGTTGCTATAGCCAACCAGTCGGCATAATAGGTTTATCATTAATTAGGTGACAAATGCTACAAATACAAAGTATATCATAAATTAATTAATGGGAGACTAGTAACAAAGACCTTTTGTCATGGTAGTGAATTAGGTAACACGAATAGAAAAGTAAAGAGAAAATGTCTGAGTTATAGAAATACAACAAAAGGTCATCTTCCCTATTGTCACCGTGATCATATGAAGTGATATGGCGAATCGATTTCTGGTGCAGTGGAAAAAATTACACAATGAACTAATGACCTAGAGAAGCAGCAGCAAGAAAAGAAAATTTCAACTGAAAAATAATTTAATGCAGTTGAGTGAAATACATTCGGTACAGGTGGTCGTTACACTCACTACACTTGCTCAACCAAAATTGACTCATTTGTTTGAGCATTCATTTTTTTTTTTTGCCTTCTCCAGTTTAGCGAGAATTTTAGCATCTTACAAAAGCCAGAAGATACAAATAGAAAAAGCTACAAAATTCTAATAACAATTTATTTTCAGTCACTTGAAATTGTTCGTTGCGGCAAAAGTTTAAAGCATTTGCCAGAAATTGGCTGAATAATTAATATCAATTTAATTATTAAGATAAATACCTACAACAAATAAATTTCACATTGTTCTCAAGGCCACAGCAGAATAAATAAATCAAAGTGTCAAAAAAAAAAAATCACTAAGAAAACCACTGCCCTCAAAAGGTTGAATAACTAAAAAAAAATAAAAAAAAAAAAAAAAATTAACGCAAATAATATTCAAAATTCAAAAGGAAGCTTGACAGCAATTTATTTACAAAAATGAGCGAAAACAGTCAACAAATGAATTCTAGTGCATCGCGCTCTTCCTCCTTAACCTCGAATCGTTTAGGACGAAGTGTCAATTTTAATGATGACCTTAACGATCCACCACCACCACATATAACGTTAACGGCTAGACGGACGTCTAAATTAATTGAGGTGCATCGTCCGCGTTCAATGTCAATCTGGAGCAACATCAGCTACACTGGAACAAAATGGGATGAAAGGTAAATGCCAAGTCTAGCAGAAAAGGCAATCGTTTGGCTAAAAAATATTTTTTTATGCATGCACATGCCAGTTGGGGCATGCACCGTTATGTTTCAAATGCCTAAATCAGTAAGAATAAAACATAAATTCTAATCAATTGAATTTGTTTTTCATGTATGATGAGAAATTGTTATCAAAAATATATATGTATATTTTATTTGACTTATATTTAGTGCACACTAGAGGGCGCCAATTAAATTTAAAATTGTAATTGATATGTGCAAGGAAAAATATACTTTCACCTGAATACTACGTGCCGACCGAAGCTTTTCTGAATGATTTAGCTAATCACTAACATTTGAAATTAAGGATACAGTATGGATAACAACGTTCTCAAGTTCTGTCAAATCAAAGATGTGTGGAAATAAGGAGTGTCCTTTTGACCTGGTATATATTAAGTGTATGATAAAAAGTTTGAAAAAGTAAAAAACAGAAGCATTTTTTGAAGAACTATGTTTGAAATATATTTCATAAAATAAAGGATATATGGGAGGCGGGCATGTCCTTGTCTCGATTGTTATGCAATTGGACAAAACGCTTGAAATTAACATTTCACAACCATTTCCAAAATATTTAAAGTTGAAAGTTTGTTTCGAGAATCAAGGATATATGGAAAGCGGACGTGTCCTGGCACTATTTATAACTTAATTTAATACATTGAGTTTGAAGGATTGATAACGGTAGCATTTTGTGAATAGTGAGAGTTGAAATGTAATATGCAAAATAAAGGATATATGGGAGGCAGACATATCCTGGCTTGGATTGCTATGAAATTTCTTAGAACGCTTAACATTAACATTTTGCAACCGTTTTGATCAAAATTATAGTATAAATGCTACATTTGAAATTAAGGATATTCAGGAGCTGGGCGTGTACTTGCTCCGATTGCCATGTAAATTTATATTTAAGCTATGAAGTAAGATTTTAGAAGTGTTTGTATTATAATTACAATATAAATGTAACTTTTAAAATAAAGGATATATGGGAGGTGAGCATGTCCTTGCATCGATTGTTATGCAATTTGGCAAAACGCTTAAAATTAACATTTCACAACCATTTCCAAAATAATTAAGGCTGAAAGTTTGTTTTGAAAATCAAGGATATAGGGAAAGTGGTCGTGTCCTTGCACTGATTAAAACCAGTTTTAATACAATCAGCTCGAAGTTGTCATAAAAGTAGGTTTTTGTGAATAGGTATGGTTGAAATATGATATTTTAAATAAAGGATATATGGGAGCTAGACATATCCTGGCATTGATTGCTATGAAATATTTTACAACGCTTAACGTTAACATTTTACAACCGTTTTGAGCATAATTGCAGTATAAATGCTATATTTGATATTAAGGATATTCAGGAGCTGGGCATATCCTTGTTCCGATTTCGATTTAAATTTGTATTTAAGCTATAAAGATACATATTAGATGTGTTTGCATTATAATTACATTATAAAGGTAACTTTTAAAATAAAGGATATATGGGAGTTGAGCAAGGATATGCATCGATTGTTATGAAAGTTGGCAGAACGCTTAAAATTACCATCTTACGACCGTTTTCATACTAGTAGAGGCTGAAAATTTATTTTTAAAATCAAGGATATTCATATATCCTACTATTTTGAGCACAATTTTTTAGCCTAAGTGCTATATTTAATATTAAGGATATTCAGGAGCGGGATATGTCTTGGTTGCGTTTGCCCTGGAAATGTTTTGTAACATAATTTTTGTTAATTCAAGATATATTTAGACTTTTAATTGAGAAGACTGACAAATTTTATTTGTTTAATACGTATAAAAATACGATATTTTCATATCGATGTCAAGCCAGTTAATTTTTATTTCACTACGCTAATCAATATAATTTTACAACCTATCTCTTTCTCCTTATGTGGGAAAAATATTGTGGGATCACAAAAACTACAAATAATGCTCAAGTGTCGCAACAACAAAAAAATGTCTGCAGTTGTTACTCGTACATGAAACTATTCATCCATCAAATCAGTTCAGCCAATATGAATCTACAATATGCTGCTAAACACTTAACATTTGAGCGCTCTATGACATTTATGAACTATTTTTTTTATTAAAATTTACATATATTTCTCAACTTTAAATAACATTGAGGTCAACAGTGTTAAAAAGTTCCTCTTCACATCACTTTTTACAAAATAATCCCAATGCAAGTTTTTTCTGTCTTTAAAACAAACAAAAAATGTGTGGTGGATGGAAAAAAATATGTAGAAAAATGTGCCAACGGAAATTGAAATATAAACTTAACAAATCTGTAAAAAGGAAAATCATGTATAAATTTACTTTTCCATTTAAGATTTAAAACCAGGGGGAGAGATGAAATAATTTATCGGGCGTTAAAAATATAATCCTGCTGGAAAAGCAGAATATCGAAATAGAGAAGATTGGGATGAGAAATGAGGCATAAACTTTGCTATCAGTGTTTCTAAAATTCTATAAAAGATATTGAAAGAAGACAAACTAAAGGACATTATAAACATCCTGGTATTTTGATAACAAGAGTTTAAGAAACTTTTTGGTATCATCTTTAGTACAAAATTAATGACTTGTGCCTTAAAAGTAATGTACAACAATTAAATGTTTTTGTAAAATCTAGTATAAAAAAAGTATAATTTATCTCTGTTTCACAAATATTTTTTATTAAAAAACAAACTCCGCAATTTCATATAGAAAACTCATTAAGTAAAACATCATCTACATACTTGAGTGCTGTTGAAACAACTTGATCTGAATATCAAGACCAAACAAGTTCTTTAATGATAAAAGTTGTGTTTGTTGCATGTGTGCGAAATAAAAGCCATAAAAGTTTATATGCCCTGCCCTCATTCATTCATCGCAACTTTAAATGGATTCTCTTTCCTTTTCTTTTCTGCTAAGCAAATAAATTGAAATTTCAAAATAGTAGCAAGTTTGTTTGTTGAACATTCATGATTTACGAGTATATCCAACAAAAGTTGATTTCTATACATTTAATTCAAATCAAAGCCGCCTGCTCTCAAGGTTTTTCACTTAAAGCACGGAAATTGTAAGAATAATTCTGTGAAGCGAAATTAAAAATTTCTTTCTATTACCCACAACATTTCTATACAATTGCTTAGACAGAAATTTACATATGTTTTAAAAATATTTACTTTTTAAGATCTTATGCAGCAAAATAGAAAACCTCCCAAATGGAAGCTCTCACAGATGAGTTGAGAATTATAAAGGCCTAATTCATAAAAAATACTTCATGCTTATAAATTTATTATTTGACAAATTTCTATACAAAATATGTCAAATAAGCAGTTTATAAGCATGAAATACTTTTTATGAACTAGACTTTAAGAAATAAGTACGAGGGCTGCTTGATAACTCCATGACTTTTGTAACTTTCTTACCAGTAACTTGCAATAAAACAATGCTGTCGTCAAGCACCATCTGTTAATCTATCAAATTATGTTCAATCTGACAATCAAGCAGACATCAAATATGGGAAAGAATATATTTCGTATGTTGATCAGACATTATTTTTTTGTAAAAAAACATCAAAAAGGTACATAAAGGTACTTTTTTCAAAAAAGTACAATTTTAAAAGTTACCTTTTAAAAAGGTATTTTTTTAAAAGTTATTTTGTTAAATGGCACTATTTAAAAAGGTACTTTTTTAAATGGTACTTTTTTAAAAGGTTCTCTTTCAAAAGGTACTTTCTTAAAAGGTACTTTTTAAAAGGTACTTATTTAAAAGGTACTTTTTTAGAAGGTACATTTATCAAAAAAGTACTTTTTTAAAAGGTACTTACATATTTAAAAGGTACTTTCTTAGAAGGTATATTTTTCAAAAAAGTACTTTTTAAAAGGCACTTTTTTAAAAGGTACGTTTTTAAGAGGTACTTTTTCAAACGAACTTTTTTAAAAGGTACTTTTTACAAAAAAGTACGTTTTAAAAACAGTATTTTTTATAGCTATTTGTTTCAAAAAGGTAAATTTTTCAAAAACGTACTTTTTTCGAAAGGTACCTTTTGAAAAAGGTACCTTTTTTAAATGGTACTTCCTAAAAATACCATTTTTTTCTAGTCACAAGGTATTTTTTTTTAAACGAACTTTTTTGAAAAAAGTTATTTTTGTAAAATGTACTGTTTTTAAAGGTACTTTTTTAAACATACTTTTTTAAAAAGGTATTTTTTAAAGTTACTATTTTTAAAAGGTACATTATTAAAAAATGTACTTTTTAAAATGTACTTGTTTTGAAAGGTACTTTTTTCAAAAAAGTACTTTTTTAAAAGGAACTTTTTTCAAAAATGCATTTTTTAGAAGGAACTTTTTTCAAAAAATTATTTTTTTTAAAAGGTACTGTTTATGAAAAAAGTATTTTTTTAAAAGGTACTTTAAAAAATAATTATTTTTTATAGGTACTTGTTTCAAAAAGGTACATTTTCCAAAAAGGTAATTTCTTCGAAAGGTACCTTTTTAAAAAGGTACCTTATTTAAAAGGTACTTACAAAAAAATAAAGTTTTCAAAAAGGTAGTTTTGTCACAGGGTATTTTTTGTTTAAATTAACTTATTTGAAAAAAGTTCTTTTTGTAAAATGTACTTTTTTAAAGGTACTTTTTTCAAACGATACTTTTTTAAAAAGGTATTTTTTGAAGGTACTATTTTTAAAGGTACTACTGTTAAGAGGTACATTATACAAAAAGATACTTGTTAAAAGGTCATTTTTTGAAAGGTGCCTGTTTTTAAAAGGTACTTTTTTTTTAAACACTTGTTTTTATATGTAGTTTTTCAAAAGGTACTTTCTTTTTTAAAATAACTTTTTGAAAAAAGTTCTTCTTTTTGAAATAACTTTTTGAAAAAAGTTTTTTTTAAAATAACTTTTTGAAAAAAAAAATCTTTTTAAAGTTTTTTTTTAAATGGTACTATTTTCAAAAAAGTACTTTTCTCAAAAATGTGCTTGTCTCAAAAATGAACTTTTTCGAAGGGATACCTTAGCGCTTTTCAAAACAGTACTTTTTTTTTTTAAATAGTTAAAAAGTGGGTACAACATCTTTTTGCAGATTCATATCGAATAAAATTTGTTTGTCTCGTTGGTGGGCTTTGAAAATTTTAAGTTTTTGAATTTGTAATTCTCATTTGGTCCTGGGAGTTTTTTATTTTTCATAAAAACCAATGACAGCAAAAGATTTTCAGTCGCTAAGATTTTATTGTGTGAAAACCACAAGCTCTTCAAACTTTATTGAAAAATTCTGTAAAGATGCCCACTGTGTGCAAGTCTTCTTGCAGCGGCAATCAAACCTGTTGGAGTATAAAAAAAATAAAATTGCTTAAACGTGTTTGTGATTTTTTTTTAACTTTTGACAATATGACTTATTTATAAAAAACAAAGAAAAGAAAAATAATTTCTTTTGCTTTTAATACAATCGTTTAATCATCTATCGTTTAAATTGAAAGAAACTTTTAAATCATTGAGTCGTATTTTATGCTAAAGGTTGTTTTTTTTTTGGCAGCAAAATTCTGATTTTATTATTTAGTGACTTTTTCAATACCTCCCCCGCGTTTGCGAACACTTGAAAACATTTATCAATCTCTTGCAAAAAGGAAAACTTTTTTTTTATTTCTACACATTTCCCTGTTGCATGGCAAGCAATTTGTAAACACTACGGCTGTTTATACTCTTGGCAACAGGCTTTTTTCCAAGTCGGAAGTTTCAGTTTTGTTTTCTTGACATCAACCGGAACTTTAAAACAATATCGCGTGCTTAATATGTAATCTGAGATCTTAATGCCCGTTTAAATGAAAATATGTAGTTTAAGGAAATTTGTTCATACTCGTAGTTGTATTAGCAAAAAACATAAAAACTAAGTGGCATGCAACAAGTTTTAGTTAAAAAAATACTTATATGCTTTAAAAATATATTAAACGTAAGGAAGAAAGAACGCGAAAACTTGAAATAATATATATATTTTTTAAGTCCATATAATTCCCAAACCCTGAAACCCCTAGAGAAAATATATGCCGAAACCATATTAACTTTAACAAATTTCCCCTAAAAGCTTGACTGTTGGTTACGCAGTCAATCTCAATTTGATTAAGTGCGTGAAACCTCAAATCCATTACGCACAGTGGGCAGTAAAATTTACATTTTATATAATTTTTTGGAATATCTCTTCGAGCTCACATGTTTAATAAGACTTGTACTTTTATTTTTTTTTTAAATTCAATTGATAAATATTCCAATGCTCAAAGGAAAGTCAACATCAGTTTTAATTATCTAATTTGCACAGCAGAGCAGAATAGCTGTTTTCGAAGGCCGCTACATCATCAGTACTCTATAATTTTAATTTTCAAAACGCTGAAACTTTTTAATAAATCTACCGGTTCTCGTGCGATTTTAGCAGTAATTGATGTAGTTTTTCGAGTTTTATAATAGAATCGAGGACACAAATTGATCGCAAATATAATTTCGGAGTTTTTAAAATAAATCACTTTTTTCGAATTTTTTCGTTCATGATCAACTGGTGAACACATCAACCGATTTTGAACCGGTTAGTGGTGATCGACGTGCATTGTTCCATGTCAAGAGCTGATTAGTTTGAAAAATCGATCGATAAACTTTTTAAAGTTATTTCAAAAAACTACTTCTGAAAAAATAAATTTCTTATATATATATTTTTTGGTGAGATTTCTAGAAATTTATCGGTCCGAATCAGTTCCAATCCAGGATAGACAGTTTTGAAACGCCATTCGGTGAAGCCACTCAAAAGTTTTACACAGCCACACACACACACAACATACACACACGACATACAAACAAAAAAAAATACACACACACGCAAATATATACGCACACACATATACGTA
The DNA here is from genome assembly GCA_951800035.1 of Linnaemya tessellans. Lineage (NCBI taxonomy): Eukaryota > Metazoa > Arthropoda > Insecta > Diptera > Tachinidae > Linnaemya > Linnaemya tessellans. The sequence continues at coordinate 114,288,254 of OX637534.1, read as the reverse complement.
GGCACACACACACAAAAACACACACAATCACACTCTCTTCCACACTCACATACACACACACAAATATACACGCACACACATACAGATATGCACATACAATCACACACTTACACACAAAAACGTACACACAAACACACACTCAAACACACATACAAATACACTCACAAGCACATACTCACACACATACACTCACAAGCACATACTCACACACATACACTAACAAGCACGTACTCACACACACACACACTCAAACACACATACACATACACACACACATGTACATACAAATACGCACACACATACATGCATACAAACATAATGACACTCAAACTTAGTCGGGAAAGCTTCTCAAAACGTCGAGATCTGGTAAAACCCGTTGTTTGCAAAACGGGCTAAAGTCAATAACTTCCTGATTTTTAGAAAATTTTGAATTTTCTTAGCGGGAAGCTAAAAAATTTTATTTTTCGGCAACGAAATTAACTGATCGAAATATTTTTGATTGTCTGACGATAATGATGACTCCACAGTGTAGCCAAAAGCCCTTTAACATGGATCAATTTCAAGTACAACAGATAGTCTCACGGCCTTTCAGACGATCAATCAAGGATCGCTTTGAATTTCTTTTTCATATTATTTTGTGTTGCGATTAAAATTAATAGTTCAACTTTCAAACGGCAATTTCTAAATATAAAAATTCAACTAAAAAATTTCATTACTTTTTTTGTGGTACATTTTTAATTAATTCATTGTAAAGAAATATTTACAAATTCTATATTATTTGAGAAATATTTTTGTGTAGAATAGCACAATATAAATAATTTTTTTAAATTCTTAGCCTAAAAGTTGTAAATAATCATTTTAAAATTTGCGTAAAAACAAGTTTTTGTTTTATATACGAAAACAGGTAAATGTCACGTGGTGGAACTGTGGACAGCGGGTGATCCCACTAAAATTTAAAAGTATTTTATATATTTGCTACAAAATCGTTTATAAAATATGCAGTAACGTTGGCTGACTATTAATAATATTTTCTTTAATTTCTTTAAAAATTATTTTCTGAAATTATTTCTTACAGCAATTTTAATATTTCAATTATTTTTTTATATTTTTCATTGCAGGTGAGTTACATTTTAAACGATACGCAATAGATGGTGTAAGTATTCTTTTTATTTAAATACTCGTTCTAGAAATGAGCAGGACATTTTAATATGACGCCCGATATGTCGTCGATGGCATTTATAGTTCATAAAATTAGTTTTGTTCACATGGCCATTCAGGTACAGTCGGCCTGGTAATTTATAAATTTTTTATCGGCTATTTACTTACCATCACGGCCGATAAAATCTTGGTGTTATTAAATTGTCAATAAAAATGACGACAACAATAATTATCTTTAAATTGCTGCAGAAATATTCTCATGACGAAAAATAGAAAATATGTGTTTTTCTGCTCGTAAAATATGTTGTCGCTTAACAATATTTACTTTGTAATTAGTTTTATTTTACGTGATCAATTACCGAAATATAATTTATTTATTGCCCTCATTTCTTCACTTAGACATCGTTAATAATGAATAATAGCTGCACGATATAATTATGATTTAAGCCGGGTAATTTAACTTTAACAACAAGTCGTATTGAATGTGTTAACACACAAATTTTCATTAAATAACGCTTTTGCCAGGGCCAACACACATTAATAATTTTTTATGATATTCTGCACTACAAGACGGTTTTATCTCATGGTTTTGGATTAAAGGGGGTGTTTTTTTGAGGATTTGATAGAATTTTTTTTTACTGGACATTTTGTCTTTATTAACTTTGAAGGTCTGTTGTGTTCTCAATCCATTTCCTTTTTTCTATTTCCGGCGCAATGTACTGCATATGTACGGGTCAGTCACTGAGTGCTGCTCTTTCTTAGAAAAAAAAAACTTGTTTCAGGGCATTAAATGTTTCATTATGACCTCCGCGAGTCCGTGTATTCCGTCGGTACAATTTGGTACCATTTTTTCGCTCACAGCCGATCTTGTGTCCTTAATAGTGCGTCCAATATTGGCTTCTAAAGGATCAATCGTTGCCAGAGATTTCAGGTACTCCCACAAAAAGTGGTCTAAAGTTATAAAATTTCACGAAAGAGGTGTCCAATTCCCATATCCATTTCTTGCGACACACTGCACGCCAAAGGTGACGGTTTCAAGGACTGTATGACACGTTGAACCATTTTTTTATTCCCCATGAGGACATGGGGAATAAAAAAATATCGGATCAGGAGGCAAATTGCCGCACTCGATATCGATCGAAATTCGTATTAAAAATGTTTTGAAATTCCCATCGATATCGAATGCGATAATTTGGCCCCAGGTCTAATGACATGGGGAATAAAAAAATATCGGATCAGGTCTAATGACATGGGGAATAAAAAAATATCGGATCAGGTCTAATGACAAGGGGAACAAAAAAAATATCGAATCAGGTCTAATGACATGGGGAATAAAAAAATATCGGATCAGGTCTAATGACATGGGCAATAAAAAATATCGGATCAGGTCTAATGACTTGGGGAACAAAAAAAATATCGGATCAGGTCTAATGACATGGGAAATAAAAAAATATCGGATCAGGTCTAATGACGTGGGGAATAAAATAATATCGGATCAGGTCTAATCAGATGGGGAATAAAAAAAGATTAGGAGGACTTGCCTATAGTGTTTGCCATTTACGTCACCGGTTTCAGATTAAAATTTTGTAATTTATTCGGAATGTAATGGAGTCTCGAGATTCTCATGAAGATTTTGTTCTCTCCAAAGAAGATCATTCTGATTGTGTGCACACCCGTTAAATATGAAAATTAACCTCATCACTGCTTATGATTTTACGATAAAGATGTCATTCAATTTGGGACCTTATAGGACTCAAGTGGGCCTGGCAGCCTGTACAAACTAGTCTAACCTTCAGTTGATTAATGCACTCATCGAGCACATGGCGCAATTGATGGTCCGCAGTCTTTAATTCTTGCACCCGTGGAATCTTATAAGGATATCGGGCAAGATCTCTTCTCAAAACTTTCCAAATAAAGGACGGGCAGAGACTGAGCTGCTGAAAACTGCTTTGGACGTGAGACGTGAGTCGTTTGTCACACTCAAGTCCAAAGCAGTAGTGGTTTCTTTTGCACGTCCGTCCTGTGCTCTATTTGGAAAAATATCCGAAAGTCAAATGTGATAATTTTCAAAACGGCATCTCAGAGATCCTACTTGAATGCTTGTGGGTTACAGGCAGCCACGTAAACCAAATGTGATCATGCAGCAATAAATAGTACCGCCTATTGGCTGCTCAAATGCACGATTTCCCAAAGTGCTTCATACGCCTGGTGAACAGAGCACGAATTTAGGAAATAATTTTTGAAATTTCTCAAAAAAGATCTCTTGACTTAAATATTTCCTAGATTATTTATTTGTCAAAGTGTAAAAAAGACAAACACACTTCCTTCACATGACGGCTAGTTTGGCAGTCTTTAGACTTCTAAAAAAAACCACCCTTTATGCACTTAAAATAGCATTTAGTATTTAATTAAGTTTTGCCTCATGTGGCCAGGAGCGCACATACGGGTGGGAAGGAAAAGCCTACATATCACCTGTAAAAAAAATTAAATATCCTTCATATCCACTATTTGCAGCCAAAGAATATTCTAGCAACTCTTTATTTAATTAGAAATTTAAACCCCTCCCTAAATAGTTAAGCTTCATACGCATCTGCATGCAGCAGGTATTTAATATTGTTTGTCTTCTCTTGCCTTTTGTAAATATTGCAGCTGAAAAAAAGCTTATGGCAGGTTGAAGGTTACAAAATGCTCCTGGAAATACAAAACGATAATCCGTCACGTCACCTTATTGATGCACACTGACAGAGATGAGTTGACACCGAGTGTAAAGTGAACTTCGCCGTGTTTATAGCAACAGATTAAGACAAGGAATGGCGCATGTAGATTTTATCAAGTGCTGTCTGTCTAAATAAAAAGAAAATAAATATAAAATAAATAAATAATTCGGTGTAACAGAAAATTGAAAAATGTGCTTGAATATGGCACAATTGATTTTATAAAAAAAAAAAAAAAATAACTTTTATAAAATTTGCACCGAAATGAAACAAGTCAGACCTCCAAGCGACTGTCCCTTCTGATTTCCAATGTTTGTAGTTGTACTCTCGAGAGTGTTGCACTAAATTTCCCGGGGAACTTCTAGAAATGTGAGCATATTTTTGGAAATACACATGGGATTTATATCACAACTCAAAATGTGAGCATAAACTTCCCTAAAAACAAGTAAAAGATTTTTTAGGAATTAGGAGTTGTTGCTTCTTAGCCTTAGGAAATATATAAAAGATTTCCCTAAATTTTATAGAAATTTTGTTTTTTAATTAAAATCAATAAAAAAAGATGCATTTCGAATGCGTAGTCCTTCTAAATATATTTCTAACTTGAATCGGGGGTTTTCAACAAAATTGTCTGAGTTTTCGGAGTAATTGTCACTCATATGAAATTTGGATTAAGTTTAATTTACTCTTTAAAATTTTTGATTTAATAAGAGCTACATATTAAGCAATTTTGTGCAAATTCGGAGTAATTTTTCTTTAAATAATTTACGTCGACTTCGGAGTAATTTTCTCCGAAATGAAATTAATGTGAGTAACTGCTTAAAAATACATGCTGTGAACTCGTTGCTTCAACATGTACATATTCTGAATTTAGATTGGTTTTTTTGCCAAAAATTTTTACTCCGTTTTCGGAGTAATTTTCACTCATTATGAAATTTATAAGTATTCCGTTTGATTTAACTTCCGTAAGCGTTGTTTGCTTTAACACAACCTAGCTTTTAATGGAATATATGCAAATTCGGAGTAATTTATTAAGAATTCGGAGTAATACCTCTTATATGAAATTTATGTGAATTCAACGTTCAAGAAAATGAACTATGCATTTAAAAAAAGGGCTTAGACACTTCCAAATGTATTCCAAATTTGTATCAGTTTCATGCCAAAAAGTTCGGTATATTTTCGGAGTAGTTTTTCCTGAAGCGAAATTTTTCAAATGTTCTGTTTAGTTGGCTTTCCATAAATTTACTTGTTAGCAGTATATATTTTTAAGGAATTTTTTCCGAATTCGGAGTAATTTTTCTTCGAAAATTTGATTACAAAATTTGCTTTAATTTTCTACTGAGCTTGTAATCTATTAGGCAAGAAAATCGTGGTATTTCATTAGAGGGAATATTATTCGGAGTAGTTTTATCTTAGAAACATTTTGCTTTATTTTAAATATTTATTTTCAATATTATGCAAATTCGGAGTAATGTATTAAGAATTCGGAGTAATACCTGTTATATGACATTTATGCGAATTCAACGTTCAAGAAGGTGGACTATGTTTTAAAAAAAGGGCTTAGACACTTCCAAATGTATTCCGCATTTGTATCAGTTTCATGCCAAAAAGTTCGGTATATTTTCGGAGTAATTTTCACTGAAGTAAAATTTTTAAATTTTCTGTTTACTTTGTATAAATTTAGAATTTCAGCAGGATATATATATTTAGGGAAGTTTTTCCGAATTCGGAGTAATTTTTCTTCGAAAATTTTATTACAAAATTTGCTTTAATTTTCTACTGAGATTGTAATCTTTTAGGTAAGAAAATCGTGGTATTTCATTAGAGGGAATATTATTCGGAGTAGTTTTATCTTAGAAAAATTTTGCTTTATTTTAAATATCTATTTTCAATATTTCGTGGCATCCCTTTATACGGAATATTATTCGGAGTATTGTTATCTTAGGACAGTATTTCGGGAAATATTGCTTTATTTTAAATATTTAGCGGTTGTCTCATGAGCAAAGTACCTGGGACCTTTTTTCTGTCACTGTCCTTTCTTTTATTTTGGCTAAGAGTTTAGAAATTTTTCTACTCCGAATTTTTATTTAATATGTTCTCATGCAATAAATATTTATTGATGTCACAGAGTTCAATTCCATACGGAAACGAAATTCATACCGCATTTTGATTCTTCAGAAAACAAAAACCCAGCAATTTTTGGATTACAATTCTTTTTAATTTCATTAGCTTTTTTTTCATTCCGAAAAAAATATTACCGATTATTCCTGGCCTTAAATAAATTTAAAAAAATTTGTTTTCTACTACTCGTAAATACAAGAGAAAATATAAATTTAATTTCTGTATAAATTTGCATATTCCCAACTTAATTCCATGTAAATATATTTTCCGTGTTAGATACATACGAGTACATTGAAGACTATTGACAATAAAAATCAATACCAATTTTTCATTATGTGTGGTGGTAAATAAAATTCAGTCATTTCCTAATTATTCTTTTATATGCCCTTCCTTGAAAGCATTCATTACAATATCTATAAAACAGGATATTTGTGTAAACTAAGAGTTTCACAAGCTGTGAGCAGACAAAATAAAGACAAACCAGTTGTTCAAAACATCGGAAAAGGTGTCACAAGGTTAGAAAATAACAAATTTTATTGTTCCACTATTTGTTGTTGTACTCGTATTGTCGATGATGGAGCAAAATAAAAGTTCATTAGTCAGTCTTAAGTTTCCTCGTTTGTTATTTTAATGGTTGTTGTTGTTGTTTGATGATAATGGGAGTACTGCCACTACTATACCTCTTGTCCTTGGCTCTGTAGATGTTTTCGTTGTTTGTATATGAAGCTGGCGATGTGGTGTGTGTATGTGTGCGTGTTGAATTGTACCACGTGCTCTTTGGAAAATTAGAGTATATGTTTTCATTTTACTTTCACTTTTGGGAGAGTAGACTGAAGCGAAAATGAGCGAAGTTGGAAGTGTTTTTTTTTTGCTTGAGAAATCCACGTCTGCACACTTTTTGTCGGACATTTTGTTCCTTTTGAGTGTTTTCGTTTCATGGATTTCAATGGCATGTTTGTTTTGCTTTCTTGACATTTTGAAACAACGAAAAGCTTTTTATTTTATGCTGATTCCATGCTGCACATAAAGCTTTGCTTGTAAACAAGTTTTGATTTCTGGAAAATCATCTGTTCACGTTCTACTGCAACAGATGGCGTTTTGTAGGAAAAGCAAAAAATTGCATGTAAAATTGTAAAAAGCTATTAATCAAATCTCCAGCATTCGCGAACCATTTTAGATCAGCTGGATATATTTTTCCGCCACTTTGTTGAACATAATTTTTTCTATAAATTTATTTCGTTGGATTTATTTTCAATGTGAAATAATGTTACTGCGTCATAATTTTATTCTTAGGTTTTGAATCATTTTGAATCGGCATATTCTCCAGCTGAATGATTTTGCTTATGCTTCTAGAAATTATTCGACATTTGCTCAAATCTTAGCTGTCGAATAGTACAAATCGGAGGAATTGTTTGCATTCTTAAATCCGAAAAATTCTTTTCCCACATTGTATATTTAAATAACAATTTTTTAAATTTAAAGATGTATTTTCAAATTTCGGAGTAATGTATTAACTCCGACATTTTATATACACACTTTTTCTCAACACACACATAATGCAAAGCTAGAATTGCTCGACAGAATTTTAATAAAATTTCGGAGTAATATTCGGAGTAACTCCGAAACTTTTTTTAAGGAACTACTGATCAAGACATAAATATAGTTTACTTATATTTTCAACAAATTGTTTTAACGGTTTTTTTTTTCCAAATTCGGAGTAATATATGACATTAGATATCACAGTCGAAATTTGTTACACAAACTTTTTAACAATGCTGACATAACTTATCTCCGAAATTGCTCTTAATAAAAACTTCGGAGTATTATCTGCCGTGAAAACTATTTTGTAAATATCTATCTTAATTGGCATCTTCTGTCCAAGATATTTTCAAAATTCGGAGTAACATGTGCTTTAATAAGTGTAACTCAAAATTTCTTTAAGAATTTTGTTGCCAACGCGAGGATAATATATTTTGCTGTAAAGAAATTTTTTTTCTAAATTTCGGAGTAATATTTGGCATGGCATATTAATTCCGAAATTTTCTTAAAAGCAGATTTTATTCAAAAAAATAGTAAGTCTTATATGATATTGTAGAAAATGTGGCTAAAAAAACTCTTGAAAATTTTCGGAGTAATTTTTCAATATAGCATATAATTATAAAAAAAAACTGCTTATATATTTACTTTATTTATATATTTTAAATATTTTTTTTTTTTATAATTTATATGATTGAGTGTTTTCTACGTAAGTAGGTATAATTTTTAACATCTTCGGAGTAAAAATCTATTAAATTTTTTTCGACTTGGAGTCAATTTCTGTACATTTATTTTATTTCTTTGGCAAACATTTAATGGGAAATTTATTTATGAACTTGTGATATCTTCTATTAAAATTCGGAGTAATAGCAAACTTTTAGTAATTCTTTACAAATTTTCTATATATAGAAAATTCGGAGTACTTTTTTTTTGTGAACTTCCACAGTTGTGGTTTTTGAGGCAAGCTTTTTAGGAAATTTTTATTAGATATCTTTCTCATAAAAAAAGAATTTTATACACAATTAATTAGTAAAAGATTTTAAGGATTTTCGGAATAATTGAAGTAAGTTCTTTACGAAATTGATGTGTTGATTCTTACGAAATTTTATATTTAGTTTTCTCATGAGCTACGGAGTAATTTTATTTTAATTGAAATCTCAATTCCTTAAAAATTTCGTTGGTATTTTTTTAAAATAAGCAATTACTTAGAAATTGTGAATTAATTCCGTGTTAGTACATAAACATTTATTGAATTACGTTTATTTATTACGTCTGGGATAATTGCTTTTAATTAAAAAATATTTAATTTTTTATAGAAAACTTTATTACATGCATAGAAGTTTTCTTTATATAATATTGAATGCCATGCTCGGAGTAATCTATTGTCAGAGTTTATATTAAATAGTGCTTAGCATGTCCAAGTACACTATACTCCAATAATATTTTCGGTTTTTCAGAAGCTTCCAAAATTCGTTTGAGAATTGTGATCTGATCTGTGCAACACCTTCAGATTTCAGTAAATTAGTCTTACACAATTTCTCTTAAGCGCAATTGTAGTTAATCCTTGTGACAATCATACAAAACACTTGAATATCAAAAACATGACATTCATATCAAGTTGAGGATGCCATAATGCCATAGATGTGTATTGGCTTGTACACTCTTGCATCCTTATGCGATGCACAATAAATATATAAATCATTTTAGTTTGTGTGGCACAGCATTCGCATCCATGTTACGGGCTACGACAATTCTAACAACTCAAAAATATTTGCAAACGATAAAGATGTACTATATGCCAGTATAAATAGGAAAGAACGAGGGAAGTAGGAAAAGTTACAAAGAATTTGATGGGCTAAAAAAAAATAATCTTTATTTTAATTTATTTTAAAGAGAATTTTCGTACTATAGTTAATTTTTACAATAATTCGTGTTATATTTTTAAAATTGATATGCATATAAAAAATTTTGTATAAAGAATCAAAATACGGAAAAATAAATTTTATTTAAATTTATTTTAAAGATAATTGTTGTACTGCAACTAATTTTTATATAAAATTTTCATATAATAAAAAAAATAATATAAAAAATTTAAAAATTAAAATTGAAAAAAATAAATTTTGCATAAATTTACTTTAAATAGAATTTTTGTGCTACAATATATTTTTATATTAATTCGTGTTATTTTTCTTTAAATTTAATATACATATAAAAAAAGTTAATATGAAAACTAAAAAAATTAAAATGAAGCAAAATTATTTTTATTTTGCATGAATTTTAGTTTTAACAAGTTTCCGAAAAACTAGAGACATATCCCCTTATTCTGTAATTATTTGTCGACGTCAACGCCAAGACAATATCGTACTCGTTGTGAACAATTGAATTCTGCTGACGTCCTCAGACTATTTCTAAAGGGCTACAAAGTAGTAAAAGGTTGTTAAAAACTGAAAATTGGAGGCGGGAAAGTGTAAATAGTTGTTCTATTAGCTTGACGTTGACGACGAGAATTAATTACAGAATAGGGGGAATTGTTTAGAACTTTTAGTTAAATCTCACCTGCAATGACTAGTTTCATTTTTATTTCAATTTCTGATATTAAATAGCTTTTAGTACAAAAAAATTTTTACACTTGTTACTTTTTTACAACAAACGTACAGAAAATCTTAAAGCACATATTTTGTAGTACACTTTTAGGAATAATAACGTCCACCAAAGTTGATAAAATATATATGGTTTTAAAGGTATTTTTGTGTAGAAATGCAAGATATGTATAATTATTTAAAGTGTTTTAAATTTTAGATAAATTAAATAAATTAATTAGAGAATTTTTTTAAAACAATTTTAAGTATTTCATTCTCCACTGGTAGCTATAAAATATTTTCGGCTTAACAAAATTTCATTATCCCTAATTTGCAGAAAGAATATATGTATTGGGATATATTTTGAATGTAAAGTTAAGTGGTGAAATTTCGTTCAAGGGGGATTGTAGTGTATGCAAAAAAGAATTTTTTTTTTGTGGTACACTTTTACATATTTTATGGTTAAAAGATATTAACCAACTTTATATTTCATAAAATGTAATTATGTGAAGATATGCACAATATAAAAATATATATCCTAAATACTTAGTATAAAATTTTAAATTTGCTTAAAAAAAAACGACAAAAAAAATTTTTGATTTCCATATTGTTTTGTAATTGCAAAATATTCACTAATTTCGTTCTATTAATTGATGCGATATTTTAAAAATAAATATATGTATTTATAAACAAATATATAAACTCATAAAAATTCTTTTCAGTGTGTCCTCGTTATTTAAATTTTTCATATCTACCAATAAGTATATCGATAAACATCCATTTCGCAAGACCATGATAATGTTTATGATGATGACGATAATGGGGATATTAAAGGCAATATTTATATTTTAGTGCAAATGACTGGAATTAACACAGACATGTACAAGCACACACACGCACACACAAGCACAGCCACCTACACATCGAGTCAAACAAGCCAACAAACACATGCAGTGTGTTTGATAAATATTAAGGTGCTTGAAACGTATTTCAAGTATGATTATCACCCCCATGAAGCTAATGCCAACGATAATGATGATGCTGATATCAATTGAATACTGGCATCTATAGTATATTTACAGACTCTTTTAACTATTCATATGTTTCTTTATGTGTATGACATTTTTAGACTTATGCATGAGCGAGTGAAGTTGTTGTATGAGTGTGTGTGTGTGTGTTTGTGTGTGTGTTTGCTTGATTGTTCATGTTAGAGTTGGAAATTTCATGTCTAAAGAACACATCTTTCTAAATCATGAATTCTATTCATGCAAATACCCAGCAAATACCCAGCAAACATTTTTGCAACAATTTGGACTAACTTAAAATGTTGTTATTATTAATTGTAATTTCCACAAAAAAAATATGTATGTATATTCTGGGTTCTTATGAATCAGGAAGCGGTATAAGTGATGTTTGTCTGTCTGTCTATAAGTTAGATCGGTTTTTCAATCATAGATTGATTATTAGGAACAGTCCTAATTGAAAATCAGCACAATTAAAAATAAGCTTCCAGAGCTGGAACATTTAAACTGATATTTGCTATATAAAAGTAATTGGCTAAAACTAATTTTAGCCTTATTGTTAATTAAACCAATTTTATACTGCAGGAAAAATTAAATTCTTATTAAAAGTCGAACAAAATCAAAAAGTTTATTCCAGGTTTGGAAATTTGAAATTTTTTTTTATACTTAAAAGCAACCAATTAAAAAAAATTTCTTTTTCTTTAAATATTCGATATATTTAATATATTTAAAAGAAATTTATCGCCATTAGAAATCAGAAAAGTGAAAAAGTTGGTTCCAGAGCTGGAAAATTTAAACTTTTTTTCGAATATATAAAAAATTGTTTCTTTGTCATTGAAACATATTTTATAGTTTAGAAAGAAAGAAACGAGTACAGTCGAATCCGTTTTAGCGAAACACGCTTTACTGAAAAAAATCGGTTTACTGAAAGCGATACAAATCCCCACACTGATTTTAAACGCAGCTAGTCTTGTTCACTTCGCTTTAGTGAAACATCGCTTTAGTGAAAATATCGTATTACTGAAAACCAAAAGCAAGCCTACAACTACGTTTTGTATGACACTTACTTCGCTTTTTTGAAAAAATAAACAATGACATCGAATCGATTGCATAACTTAAGGCTGAAAAAATTGTGCATGTTTTGTGCGTTAAAAAAATAAATGGCAAAATGTATTTGTCCTTTTCGCTCTTACGTACTTTATTGTATTTTTCTATTATATTTTTAATGAATTCGTAAAAATTTTCAACAATGAATAATTTTTTTTTTAAATAAAATTTTGACGTTAAATTGACGTAAAAAATTATACAGATTTGATATAAAAAAATATTGTTTCACTGATTTTATGTAGTACGCTTAACTGTAACGAATTTCAGTAATCCGAACTACGTTTTAGAAAAAAATCGGATAACTGAAACAAAACAAAAGTATAGCGAAATATCTGTAATTGTGGGTTCTGCTGACTGAACTGGTAACGATATTGACTACAAAACCAGCGAAGTAATTTCAAGGCCCGTGGAGAACGCATCGTTTGGCAGGAATAGAACCCATAATCCCCTAGATAATATGATAGATTTGTTCAATTATTTCTTATCCCCCTTATTGATGCGACGATACATTGCAAGTGAAGGTCATAAGAGAAAATAATTTTGCTAAAATATTATATTTGCTAAAAAACTTAAAATTTTTAAAAACTGTATAAATTAAACAAAAACTGTGCATAAACTGTTTACGTTGAGTGTATCTGTGCAGCTTGTCACGTTTGTTTGTATTTTTATTATATTTTTTTTTTCTTAATTTTTATGTCTGGGAAAGTAAAATTGGGGATAATGACAACCAATTTTAACATAAAAAAATAAAGAGTAAACTTTTATACTTCCCATTGCATATTTCTCATTATAAACTTTACACATGAGTTGCAGAATTAAGCAACAAGAGCTAGGGCTGCAATGTCTAAGCGAGTCTAGCAAAAACTTGTGCCGTTTACCCACCGCCAAAAACCATGACTCTGCTAAATGTTACATATTTTGTGTTAATTTATTTGTAGTAATTTTTTTTTTGTATTGTTCACACATTTTATTGGAAATTGTAACAAATAATTTATTTACATTTAGCTCAAGTGTGTGAAATCGGCACTAAGTGTGCAATAAAATTTAATATGAGAAAAAAAGCTAAATAAGTTGAGTCAATAAAACAGTAATTTATTTGTGATATTGACTCATTTCCGAAACTGATGACTTGATGTGAGAGGCACTGAAAGTTCTTTTTGTCTAATAGGCGTTTTATTTTTCAAAGTAATCTCGTTATAGATCAATACATTTAGTGGGCTGTTTTCCAATTTTCTTATTCCTTCCAAATAATATTATTTCTCAAGGTCATCAAAATAATCTTTAGTCGACCTAAACTTCTTACCACCCAACCATTTTTTCAATAAAATAGTGGCTGGGGGAAATATGTTGGATGACTTCTTGCCATGAACTCGGTCAGTTGTGATGCCTGTAGCCTCATCCACCTCACGCACTTTCATTCTCCGATCGTCCATTGTTCCGACAAGAACTGAACTCAATAAACCTCCTCTTAAGCATTAAAATTTATTGTGCAGAGTTGCCATAGTATTCATAAAGTTTTTCCTTGGTTTCAGTGACGGTTTTTTTACACAAGAAATAATGTTTGATTAGCACACGAAATAATTTTTTTTCGATTTGTGTTAAAATTTATGAAATTGGAAAAAGTACTATTTTTGAAAAAGTAACTTTTTGAAGGAAGTACCTCTTTGAAAAAAGCAGTTTAAAAAAAGTGCATTGTAAAAAAGTACTTTTTCGAAAGGACCTATATGAAAAAAGTACCATTTTGAAAATGTACATTTTGAAAAAAGTACCTTGTTGAAAAAGTACCTTTTGAAAAAAGTACCTCTTTGAAAAAAGTACCTTTTTAAAAAAGTAACTTTTTGAAAAAAGTATCTTATTGGAAAAAGTACCTCCTTGAAAAAAGTACGTTTTTGTAAAAAGTTCCTTGTGAAAAAAGTACCTTTTTAAATAAAGTAGCTTTTTGCAAAAAGTACATACATATATAAAAAAAGTATATTTTTGAAAAAAGTATTTTTTTCAAAAAAGTACCTTTTTGAAAAAAGTATGTTTTTGGAAAAGGTACCTCTCTGAAAAAAGTGGCTTTTTAAAAAAAATGACTTTTTAAAAGAAGTAACTTTTTAAAAAATAACTTTTTTTAAGTACATTTCTGAAAAAAGTACCTTTTTGAATAAAGTATCTTTTTGAAAACAATACATTTTTGAAGAAAGTACCTTTTTGAATAAAGTAACTTCTTGAAAAAAGTACCTTTTTGAAAAAAGTATCTCTTTAGAAAAAGTACCTCTTTGAAAAAATTACGTTTTTGAAAAAAGTACCTTGTGAAAAAAGTAGCTTTTGAAAAAAAACCTTTTTGAATAAAGTACCTTTTTGAAGGAAGTAGGTACATATATGAAAAAAGTATCTTTTTGAAAAAAGTAACTCTTTCAAAAAAGTACCTTTTTGAAAAAAGTATCTTTTTGGAAAAAGTACCTCTTTGAAAAAAATACCTTTTTTAAAAAAATGCCTTTTTAAAAGAAGTAACTTTTTAAAAAATAACTTTTTTTAAGTACCTTTTTGAAAAAAGTACCTTTTTGAAAAAATGTACCTTTTGAAAAGAGTATATTATTGGAAAGAGTAACTTTTTAAAAAAAGGAGTATTTCGGAGAAGGTTGGTTTTTGTAAAAAGTAACTTTTTAAAGAAAAAAAAAATACTGTTTTGAAACAAATACCTTTTTGCAAAAAGTATCTTTTGGAAAAAACTACTGTTAGAAAAAGTACTTTTTTGAAAAAAAAAAACTTTTCGAAATAAGGTATCATTTTGAAACTGTTCCTTTTTAAAAAAGAACTTTTACAAAAAATTGTCTTTGAAAATACCAAAAAACATGGTACTATTGCTAAACGTACTTTTCAAATAATCAAAAAATGTACTTAAAAAAGTACATTTTACAGCAAAACATTGCGAATAAAATGCTTAATGCCAGCCACCTGCTTCTCTTTACTAAAACTTGATTAAATTGTAAAGCCCATTCCTAATATGTAACATTTTCATTTCCTCTTAAAGTGTAAACAAACTTTCAAAAGCTCTTTTCAATCACTCTCGTCTACAAAAATATAAAGAGAGACAGGGAAAAAGTTGTAACAAAGAAAGCGGAAAAAACTGTTATAAAACTTTAGTTCACTGTTATCAACTTTACGTGCATTTACTGCCTAACGTGAAAACTTGCTCTCACTAAATGTTTGGGTAACTCAGAAGGATACTCGACATAATTCTGTAAAATAACATTCAGAAAAAGTTTGTAACCAAAAAACCTGATTGTTAGTATATATGACAAGTAAAGCCAAGTAATGTCAAAGTTTAAATGTTTAGTTTATTTTTATACGTTACAGATGCAACAACACGTTCACACAAAATACGGTTTATATACGCGACAAAAAATAAATATGATTTTAATTTCATAGAGAAACAAATTTTAATAATATTAAAACAAATTTTTTTTTAAATAATTGATAAATAATTTTCTAAAACATTATAAAGAGTTTCCTAAAAAAATTATAAAATTAAGTGTAAAAATGTATAAAATTTGAAATTGTACAATAATAATAATAACATATTTTCTGTAAAATACCTTAAAGCACCGGTACTCTTGGGTTTTGAAATTAAGCAAATTTATTTTAAGAAAAAAAAAATTAATGATAAATACTCACATTTAAAGTAAACGATTTGGTTTTTTTTTGTAAATAAATAATGTTGTAAAAAAGTTAAATATAAAAGTGTTTAAAGTAATTGTGGCAAGAGTGTGACTGGTGTATTTCTAATTTATAACTTCCGTTTTGGTAATTACAGCAACTGTTGTCGGTTCATTTGACAACACTTCAGCTAGTTGTGTTTTATTTTTGCAATTGTTCTCATCAAATTTTAAGATTTTGTATACGATGGGATGCTATCATAAATAAAATATCATTTAAAGATAATCGTGCTTGAATGGATACAGCTTTTGAAACATGAAAAATATTATATTGTTAGTGACAGATGTCGGCTTACGTACATGCATCAATTAAATTTTGCGAAAGGTGCTTCAAATTGCTATAAAAATCCCACCTTAATAACTAGTACTATTTTTGATGAAAGTACTGGTACATTGCTAAAGAGTTAAACTGTTTTGCTAAAGTTATCTTCTTCAAAAAGTGTACTTCTAAGAAAATGCAGCTTAAATAAAAATTTCTTTTAGAAAAAGTAGTCTTCTAAAACTTTCCCATTTAGAAAAAGTTAATTTTTTTTTGGAAAAATACCTTTTTGAAAAAGTACTTTTGTGAAAAAGTACTTTTGTGAAAAAGTACTTTTCAGAAAAAGTACTGTTCTGTAAAAGTAATTTTGTGAAAAAGCACTTTTGGGAAAAAGTACTTTTGTGAAAGAGCACTTTTGTGAAAAAGTGCCTTTTGGAAAAAATACTTTTGTAAAAAGCCCTTTTGTGAAAAAGTACTTATGTGAAAAGTCCTTTTATGAAAATGTCCTTTTGTAAAAAAGTACTTTTGTGAAAAAGTACTTTTGTGAAAAAGTACTTTTGTGAAAAAGTACTTTTCTGGAAAAGTACTTTTGTGAAAAAGTACCTTCGTGAACAAGTACTTTTGTGAAAAAGCACTTTTGTGATAAAGCACTTTTGTGAAAGAGTACTTTTGTGAAAAAGAGCCTTTTGGAAAAAAATGCCTTATAAAGAAAGACTTTTTGAATCAAGTTCCTTTTTGAAAAATTCTCTTTTGCGAACAATTGACTTAGAAAAAAATTAAAAAAAACAAAGAATTAAAAACAATTAAAAAATCATTTTAAAAGAAGCACATTAATAAAAAGTCTTTGTGAAAAAGTATCTTTTTAAAAAGTACCTTTGAAAGAACGACTTTTTGAAGTATGTAAGTTAATTTTTATAAAATTTCCTTAAGAAACTGTACTAAAAAAAAAATTTTCTAATACAGAAGAACTTTTGTGTTAGAAAAGATAGAAAAGTACTTTTCTGATAAAAAAAAGTGCAGTTTTTATAAAAAATTCCCTTTTACGTAAAAAGTACTTTTCGATAACAAGTACTTCTTGATAAAAAATATTACGTGATGCTTTTTGATAATAAAGTTCCTCTTTAATAAAAAAAGTACCTTTTTGAGAAAAAATTACCTTTTTTTTATAAAAAAGTATTTGTTTTGATAAAAAAGTACCATATATAAAAAAGTACTTTTTGATAAAAATATTAACTTTTTGATAAAAAAGTACCTCTTTGATAAAAAAGTTCCGTTTTTAAAAAATTTACTTTTTATAAAAGTACTTTTTCTAAAAAAGAACCTTTTGAAAAAAGTACTTTTTTAAAAAAAGTAATTTTTTGAAAAAGTACCTCTTTTAAAAAAGTGTTTTCTTAAAAAAGTAAATTTTCTAAGAAAGCACCCTTTTTAAGAAAGTGCCTTTTCTAAAAAAGTGCCTTTTTTAAAAAAATGCCTTTTTAAAAAAGTGCCTTTTTTAAAAAAATGCCTTTTTAAAAAAGTACATTTAAAAAAAGTGTATTTTAAAAAAGTACCTTTTTTTAAAAAATACTTTTTAAAAAAAAGTACATTTGAAAAAATACCTTTTTGATAAAAAAGTACCTTTTTGCTAAAAAGTACCTTATTATTAAAAAAGTACCTTTTTGTTAAAAAAGTACCTTTTTGTTAAAAAAGTACCTTTTTGTTAAAAAAGTACCTTTTAGATAAAAAAGTACCTTTTTGATAGAAAGGTACCGTGATGATAAAAGAAGCTGATTTTTGACAATAAAGTACATTTTCTGATAAAAAAGTGCATATTTGATAAACAAGTTTTTTTTGTTTTTTTGAAAAGGTATATTTTTGATAAAAATTATCTTTTTAGTAAAAGTGCCATTAAAAGATATTTTTTTTATTTAATAAATATTTTTGGATAAAAACCACATTTTCAGTAAAAATTTGTTGTGTAAAACGTATAATTTTTTTTAAATCTTTTTACTAAATTTTTTTTTAATAAAAAGTTATTCCTTCTTTTTCAAAGAAAAAATATCCTTCCTTCTGGACCTTAAATGGCTTTTTGATAAAAACTATTTTTTTTAGAAATAAAATACTTAGAAAAAATTCTTGGATTACAATCTAATAGTATTTTTTTTTTGTTGGTTAATGTGCTGCTAATGAGGCATGCATCTTTGCGATATTTTAATTTTTTTTTCGCAAAGTCTTTGTCAAAAATCACGCAATATTTTAATTTTGTGCCATTGATGCTTTGCGGTGATGTTTTGCCAGAGTAAAAAATGACAGCATGATGGCTAAGAATGGAACGCAAATGATATTTAAGATGGAGCGTTTTATATAATGGACGTGCTGTCATTGTGGAGGATTAATAAACCAAAAATTTAAGTTTATCAGCCAGTCTTCCCAGCTTCAGGACAAAATGTAGACACAACAGTGATTTAGATCCATCAACTGTGCATTAATAATAAAACGAGCAGTAAGAGAAGTTACAAAAAAAAGAGAAAAAAAAACAAGAAAGTTAATTTACAAAAATGTCTGCTATTTGCTAAGCCTGCGATTTAGGAAAAGCCAGATATATTAAACACATTAAGGAGTATTTTGGGATTTAGACAAAATATTTAAGCGATTACTTTTGCTATTTAAAAAAGAATTTAAATGTAATAGTATTTTATTTTTTATTATGAACACAAATAATTCCATTTAATCTTTTTTTATTGTGACAGTATGGTGTGGATAATTATAAAGAAATTTTTTGTTGACATTTTAATTAACCTCTAGAAAAGGGTTTTCTAAAGCACTTGAAATTAAAAAAAAAAAAAAACGTGACAAGTTGAAAGAAAATAATTTTGTTGAGTATTAATATGTTTTTAAGACTTTTTGTTCTAGTGTGTGTTAAAATTTATACAAAAATGTATAAGGACACATTGAACAACAGGAAATATTAAAGGATACAAAAAAAATATTAATAAGGCTACACTTAATTTCTTTATTTCATGCTGAAAGTTTAAGTAAAGTTTGCATAAGTTTATGTATTCATGTGCAAGTATATTGATAATGCTCCTCCTCGAGGCATGCTTGTGCATGCATGCGTAGCGACTTATTTCCGGAATTCCTTAAATTATAAAAGTAAATTAATTAATGCTAATACGGCTGAGAATTCATGACTTTTCAGGCGCCTATTATAAGGCCGTAATCTATAATAAAAATTCCATAGTATTGCAAGGCCATTATGGTGTTGCCAGACTTTTGATGTTGCCAATATTAACATGCTGCGACAGTCTAGTGTACAAAGTTCGAACTCTTGACTTTATTATTTATAAATCATTATACACAGAGCTTTAAGCATTTATGCTTGTATGGTTGTATATAGTATATGCAAAGTAAAATCAAAAGAGAGAGCGATTTTGTTGCTGTTTTTTACTCAATTTAAATATGATTTTTAACATACATTTTATTACTAACAATTTATATTGTGCATATCTGTACCTAAAAACCTTTTCAGCCATATAAGTTTTATTAGTATTAGTGTTTCGAAATTTACTAAAAAGTGTACCACAAAAATGTGTATGAAATATTTTAATACAAAATGCCATATCTGGTGCCAACTCTTACTAAGACTAGAAATATATGTGTACCCCCAATACATGAGGTAATTTTTTGCGTTTGCTTTTCCTATTAAATCCGATTTTTGTTTGCAATTCCATATAAATTTATTATCCTTTTTCCTCTTAACATTTACACAAGATGTAAAAATTTCTTTATCTTTGTGTACAAAAAAAAAGCAATAAATTTTTACTTTTTTTGCGGCGTCCTGAAATAAAAAAGAAATTAGAAAAATGGGTGTTTGAAAAGAAAACACAATGTAATCTAAAGGAAATTCCATAAAAGCGCAACCATGTAATTGCTGTCCTCTTAGTTGCTGACATTCTGAGCTGTTATTGATTCAAAGCGCAGACAAGAACTTAAAACTTGATGAGAATTCTTTTATAATTTTGATGGAAAAATGTTCACATATAATTTTTGCAAAAAAAAAACAAAGAAAAAAATGGCGTTCTAACAACTGAAAAATCATACAACATGAAACATTTGCATATTTGTGTGTTTAAGCAAAGCAACGTTTGTGGGTGTGTGTGAGTGTGTGCGTGCGCGAGTGTTTTAAAAAGTTTATTTTGTGTTTTTATGCCAATTTAATTAAATACCATAACAATGGCTGTCCCTTAATCGTAATATATTGCGGTACATGCCCCCCTTTAAAAATAAATTTAAATAAAACAATTTCGTCTTTTTAATAGCCTAACATTTACAAAAACAATTAATTAATTGTTGCTGCTGGCTGGCTGGCCAAGAAACTTTTTTTTTATACAAGCGCCTGAAAAGTGTTGTATGTGCAAGATCTTGATAACAAAATGGAATTAGAATAATGAATTATTTACTTTGTAATATATAAAACACGAGTTTATTGTCATGTTGTTGTAATTGTGTTTCTATGTTTCATTAGAATAAATTGCTAGTGTTGTTGTTATTAATTTTTCAAGTGACCGAAACAGAACGAAGTGAATTAATATATTGGCAAAAAAGAAAAAAAAAGACAGTCTTGTGGTCATATACATAAATTAACGGGACTTTAGATAAATTTCTCATTTTTGTTGTTTGTGTTTTTTTGTTGTTGTTTACTTTAGATAGTGTGTTTTCGTGAGTGTATTCGCTAACTGGAAGAGTAGCCAGATTGGTAAACAGCTTTGATTTGTGTGCGTGTGAACAAAATATTGACTGATGTATTTGTTTCGATATTTTCCACTGTTGAAAGATTTTCCAATTTCTGTTATTTTAGTGATTTTAAAATTATTTAAATATATATTTAAATAATGAATTTTGCCCAAAAGGCGTTTATTTCTAATAAGCAAGTATTGAAAGGAGTTTCAAACGTGAAGAACCTTCCGAAAAATCTCAAATCGCATGCATTTAAGAAAAAATTTTTTTTTACCAATTTTATAGGAAAGGGGTACCCCTTTGCTAAAAATAAATTTATTGGTTGAATCACACTTTTACCCAATTTTGCCCAAAAGGCGTTTATTTCTAATAAGCAAGTATTGAAAATTTTTTTTTAACAATTTTATAGGAAAGGGGTACCCCTTTGCTAAAAATCAATTTTTTGGTTGAAACACTCTTTTACCCAATTTTGCCCAAAAGGCGTTTATTTCTAATAAACAAGTATTGAGAGGAGTTTCAAATGCGAAGAAGCTTCCGATCTTCTTTCTCTTTCTAATTTTTTTTATATGTTTGTTGGTTAGCTAAAAAGATATACAACAAAAAAATTTTTTTTTTATAAAATCATTAAAAACTGAGTCTTTTCGAGGTCCCTTTTTTATTACAAAATTTTTAAAAAATAAAAAAAATGCCGAAAAATTACCACAAACAACTTTTTTTTATATTATTATTTGAATTATAAAAATTAAAAATATAATTAAGTTTTCTTATTTAACACATTGTTGTCACAATACTAATATATAAATGAAATATGTATGTTTGATACTTTATTTGTTGGTTTAGTTTTGTATGAGTTGCAAGCCTATGTTCTTGTTCTGTTGTTATTTTTGAAAATAGTTTGTAATTTACAAGTTGTGAATTCTCAGATGGTTTTCGGAAGTATATGCATAAGATAAGAGGTTTTTAACTTTTCAAAACTGTGGTTAAAGTCTACTGACGATTTGGTAAAGCACCAATGAAATGCATATAGACATTGCTTAACCACCAACAAATAAATTTCATTTATAAATTAAAAATATATTTATATTAAATTTCGAAAAATTGAATGAAAAGATAAAAAGTAGGGAATTTAATATTTTTAAAATGTAAAAATTTTATTTCTTTTAATTTTTAAAAATTTTATTTTGGAACGAAGTTCCTTATGGGACGATGCGGAGGGGTACCCTAACCGGTAAAAAACGTTCGTAACGTAAGATTTTTGGTTTCTAAATCAATGTTTAAGACGTATGAGTAATACGATGCCATACAAAACAAATATTAATCATACGCAGCCGTGCCGTGACAGGATACAATTTCGTTTGGGAACAAAATTGATTCTGTATTTTCGTTGGTCGGCGAAGAAAAAAAATCATAATAAAAATGTATACCCGAATAATTATTTTCTTTATACCTCGAATAGAACTTGAAATTTATATTTTTATAATAAGGAACTTCGTTCCTATCCGGTGTCCCACGGGACCACACATCTATCTTTATTGAAATTATATATTTTTTGAAAAATATAAAAAACTTTTATTATTATTAAAAATCAAGAAAATGCAGAAAAAGAGATTTTAATATATTTGAAAAGTGAAAATATTATTTTTTTTTTAAATTTAAAAAAATTAATTTATTTTTAAACATATAAAAAATTTTATTTGTTTTATTTTGTTTTACAATTACTCAGTCCTAAGCTTAATTAAAATTTTCTGCTTAGTTTACTAAAGCAACGTGCTGTTTTCGGAGGTCGCAACACATCCATATACATATATAGATTATATTTAAATTCTGGCATTTAGCTGTCATTCAAGGGTCAAATTATGGCAATCAATATCATTTCCATACAATTTAAATACAAAACTTCATCACTGATATATTATTTTAAGCTGAATATGCATACTATTTTGTTAATACTGTAATTATTTTTTATATTAATAAAATGCGTTTTTAAAAAATTATTTCCTTATTTCAAACAATTTTTTGTGTTTGTGACTGACTGGACATTGTGTTAGTTAGTAAATTTTAACAATTTTAATATATAATTTTTCCTTCTTTTTTAAATCTAATATTTTTTCCATCAATTCCAAGTGGCTACAGTGTCCGTAAAAATAATACAAAATTTTTTTCCAACAACTTAGAAATATTAAACTTAACATAGAATTCTTAAAAATGCAACAGGCCTTAGGCAAAGCAGTTAGCTGGAGTCCTAGAAAATATTAATGTTTTTTTTATTTAATTAAAGTTTTTTTTTATAATATTTTTCTGCGCTAGAAATGTGTTTTACTAGAAGGCGAATATATAAACTCTAGTATTGATAATATAAATAAATAAATGAAAAGCCAAATAAGTAGAAGTGATGAATAAACAAATAGCAGCCAATAAAGTGGACTTTTTCACAAGGAAAACATTCTTCAGATTTTATGCCTCATGAAAAAGAAATAAATAAATAAATAACAATTTAAGCTACTTCAGCACTCACTTGAATAAATCTTCTGCTTGGTTTACCTACACACACACACACACACATACATCAGATAAGTTGCTGAGAAGGCAGTTTTCTTCAATTCTCAGATATATATTAATTTGATGGACAGTGGTGGCGAAAATAAGAATATGGCATTGGAAAAATCATTATTTCAAACGAAAAATATATAAAAAGAAAATTTAATCATTCTAGACAAGCTAGTCTAGAGAATAACGAAATCTAAAAAGAGAACAAGACAAAAACCACACAAATTTAGTTTTAAATTGTTTATAAATAAGACCTGATATATCATTCTAATATGATACCTTATAATTATTGCTAAAAAATGAATACGCATGCGCAGTAGGGGTCAGAACAAGTTTAAGCTTCATTAAATGACAATAATATGCTTAGTTACTTCACGTGTCCTGTATAGCACTTTTTAGCAAATAGCTTTTATTTCAATCTCCAGTTTATAAAAATGCTTTATTATGGTCCCTTTACATGGAGAAATTTTTATGAAATTTATTACAAAACTTCTAAACTAAGCAAACTAATCACAAAACCAGCAAAAAAAAAAATTAAAAATGTCACGTGCGACATGTCAAGTGCGAAATTGACTAAAACGGATTTTAATAAAATTTAAACTGGTTTTGGATAAAATCGAAACTATTTTAAAGAGACTTTCAGCACTAAAATATAGTCTAAAATTAGTTCCATGAGAATATTGCAGCAGGTAACGCTGAAATTAGCGTTTTAATGGCTACTGCAAAACCTGCTTTTTCTTTGTATTTATAGGCAAATGTATTGTCAAAATAATACAGTCGACTCCGCTTTACTGAAAATAACCAAACCCCATTTTTTTCAGTTATTCGATTTTTTCTCCAAAACGTACATCGGATTACTGAAATCTGTTACAGTTAAGAGTACTGCTTAAAATCAGTAAAACAGTATTTATTATATCAAATCTGTATTTATTTTTTACGTCAATTTAACGTAAAAATTTTATTTAAAAAAAATTTACTCATAGAATTATTAATTTTGTTGTTGAAATTTTTCACGAATTCTTCGAAAATGTCTAGCCACTTGCATTGACAATATAATAGAGAAATACAATAACAAACGTAAGAGGGAAAAGGACAAATACATTTTGCCATTTCATTTTTTAACGGACAAAACAGGCACAATTTTTTCAGCCTTAAGTTATGCAATCGATTTGTAATAAATATATATTGTTATTGTTTATTTTTTCACTAAAGCGAAGTAAGTTTCATACAAAACGTAGTTGTGGGCTTTTGCTTTTGGTTTTCAGTAATACGATATTTTCAGTAAAGCGATGTTTCGCTAAAGCAAAGTGCATAAGACTAGCTGTGTTTAAAATCAGTGCGGGGATTTGTATCGCTTTCAGTAATTCGATTTTTTCAGTAAAGCGTGTTGCGCTAAAGCTGATTCGACTGTAGCTCATTTTATTTTTCCTCTTCTTTACTTTATACATATACATACATATGTATATACGAAGGTCACGTTCGACATCATGTAATTCGACATATCCAAATCTGTTTGTTAAAGTAAGAGTTACAGTTGCGATAATTTTAGCCACCACTGTTTGTTGCTGCTTTTTTATGTATATTTTCCAACAACATGATTTGGCCATCCTTGAAAATGTAATAATTTGTTACAGGATAAATAAAACGTTACATATAAACTTAAATGAAATAAAAATAAAAGAAACAAAGAAACAGGAAATAATAAGAAAATCTCTAGTTGTTTGCTTTTTTGTTTTTTTGTTGAAACACATAATTGTTTACTTCGTTATCTCGAAGCCACTTGAAAAACGGTAGCAAAACAACATGCCAAAAGCCCATTTGTTGCATACATTTCAATTTGAAAACAGATAATAAAAAAAACACGTAAATTTTTGCATCAGCAACTGTTCGTGCTACCAGCCACTTAACAACAATATTAGAGAAGCGAGGAAAAAGCAAAAAGAAAAAAAAAAGAAAGAGAATACAAATAAAAGGAATATCCGTCCTTTATTTTAATATTTCCAACTCTCCCAGCACATCATTATTTGTGGGGTGCTGCAGCAATTTGTTTCCGCTTTCAACATACACACCATAAATAAACGAAACAATTTTTTGGTAAGTTTTATATTTTATTTTTATATATATTTTTTATGTATCTTATACAAAACGAGTACATCAATTTTACCTTTGGCTCAAGTTTAAGGAAAGCAATAATTGTAATATATATATTTTTTTGTATAATCTGCTACACGAGGCGGCCACTTAACAACAAAATATAAATCAATTTGTAGAAATTTGAAAATTAAGTTTTTGGGTAACGAAAATTGCAAAGATTAACAAAAAAAAAAATCCTGCTGGCTTTGGAATTGATAATGATATCAGATTATTATCACTGCCAAAAAAGGAAGAGTTTTTCCTGTAAAAAATTTTGTTTGTTTTCATTTTCTTTATACGTTCAAATCCTTAATCAATCCTTGACATCAGCATCCATTCATAAGACAAAATGCGAATTTATTCTGCTCCTTCTTCTATTTGAAGTAATGAAAGCAACTTCGCTCAATATTGCATTCATATTCTAGGAATTTGATTTAATTTATTTTTCAAGCCATAAAATTATATTAATATTTTTTGAATAATTTTTAGATGTTAAGGTTCCGGCTTTAATGGCCATAAAAAGACGCTGTAGGAGACTGCAATGCAAATAAAATATATATCTTTTTTTTTTGGGAAAATATTGATTGTTGCACAGCAGGTGTCAGTGATATCTCAAAGGTTTACTGGGCAATATTAAATGGCTGGGTAATGCTATTGACTCATAATTATGAGGCCATACAAGGCCGGTATGGGGTTTCTTCACTTTTCTGCCTGCAGCCAGCAGATATTAAAAAAAATATATGAAAGCAAAAGTTTGTTGGAGAAATATTCAAACTTAATTTCGTTTCCTGCACACCCAGAATTGTTTTGTAAGAAATTTTGTTTTATTAATATTAATAAATATTATTAATATTAAAAGACACTAAGTCTTTTGGGTCACTAAGTTGTGTAAAACTTGTGCTAAATAAAGCGCCTATTTGTCTAAATCACAATAATAAAAAATTTAATATAATTTCATACAAATTATTTAAAGAACTTTAAAACACTTGGACCCTCAAACTTTACAAAAGTTTATTAAAAGTTGTTTGAAAAAAAAGAATAAAAAAAAACAAGTAAAAACTTTATATACGACCGGTTCGAATCTTAAATACCCTTCAAATATTTAGTAAGTAAATTTTAAATGTTTAACTTGGAGGCACTTGGAGTTCCTTTAAGACATCTCTGTATCCAATTTTAAATCTCTATTTTGAGAGAGTCATTCCGGCAAGGGCCGTGGGATGGGGGAGATGTTTCACCTCCGCAGGATCAGAGAACAACTCAGCTTCTTATAGGCTTAAGGAATAAAAATTGTTTAAAATTTACACTATTTTTGCATATAATATCGTACGTCAACGCCCACTAAAGAGGGCGGGGTCCAAAATTAGACTATATTATGTTTTCCACAGACGAACGTTTGGGCATTGCCAGATCGTCTTAGACTTTATCACAGATCACGAATATTTTATACTTTATGGAGCCCAATTCTCTTTGGAGGGTATTAAAACTGTATTTTGTCGGGGTCTCTTAGGCAAGGTCCGTGGGGGAGATATTTCACCTTTGTCATAAAACTCTAAAAATAAATGTTTGGGATAATTAAATTCAAAATTAAATTTTTTTTTTTTTTTTGATAGGGTCATTTAGGGGGCGAAGGGGGAGGAGGGGGTAGGGCAGAAACAGGCTGTCATAAAACTCTAAAAATAAATGTTTGGGATAATTAAAGACAAAATAAATTTTTTTTTATAGGGTCATTTAGAGGGTGAAGGGGGAGGAAGGGGTAGGGCAGAAACAGGCTGTCATAAAACTCTAAAAATAAATGTTTGGGATAATTAAATACAAAATAAAAAAAATTTTTTTATAGGGTCATTTAGGGGGCAAAGGGGGTGGAGGGGGGGGTAGGGCAGAGTAGTACCAGGTTACGTCTCAGCTTCGTCATTAAAGCTTAAAAATGTTATTTTTAAGGAATGTAGGCTTAAGTAAAACAATCAGTTCACTATTTTTGCATATAATAACGCCCACTAAAGGGGGCGGGGTCCAAAATTTTTTTATTTTTATTTTGTGGCTCCAAGTTTAATGCGTTGGACCTTCTTTAATATAAAAATATATTATTTGCTTAGCAAAATTACAAAAAAAAATCTTTAAAAATTATATTTTTTTTTAGAGGTTGCTTTAGTTCTTCTTAGGGGAACTTTTTTCCCTCTTGCCCGATTTAGTCCATTTCAGAACTTAACCTGTGCTATCCTTCCAGATATATTTATGTCAAATATTAAGAGTCTAGCTCTTTTCGTTTGGACTGAATCCTGATTTCCACAGACGGACGGGCGGACATGCTCAGATCGTCTTAGATTTCATCACTGATCACGAATATATACTATATACTTTATGGGGTCTCAGATGGATATTTCGCTAAGTTACAAACGGAATGACAAACTGAATATACCCTCCATATTCTTTTTTGGAGGGTATAAAAATGAAAAAAAAAAATAATGATTTAAAGTATTTTGAAAATGTGCTACAATCCTCATTACAATTTCACTCCTGCCGTCAAGCACTTCATAATAAATCATGCAGACGTATGAGTAATATTTGTAGCATAAACAATTTATATGAATATCAATCATACGCCTTCGAAGGTTTTCCTCTACACTAAATGACATGATTACCAACATTAATGAACATTTAATTAATAATGTAAATTACATAATTAATTCTCCGGCTCAAGGCTATAAATTATAAATTTTCTTTAACTTTCAGGGTCATACAAAACTTCTCCTACTATAAAATTTCATGAAATAAGGGCCACTTTTAAATAAAATGCGTATTAATTTTTTTTTATAAACTGCACTACATGTTTAATATGAATAATATTGGGTATATTAATTTCAAATATAAAATGATTAATAAAAAAAATTACATACTTGTCTACAAAAAATTTATAGTTCAATACAATTATTCATCGCTTTAGTATTAGAGTGAAAAAAAAATATATATATATACATTTTTATTATCTATTTTAATATACTCGTGTTCCATATCTCTGCTGTGCATCTCTGGTTAAATCCAATTTATTATTAAATAACAAAAGTTATTTGCACAAAAAACATCAGTATTAATTTATATCATATATCATTTATTCAATTCAATTTCATATTAGTTTAGTTTTCATGCTACAAATAAGGCCTTAATGGCATGGCTGGCCATTAAAAAGTGTATAGGCAGCACTTTTGGCATATTCCCTGTTTCCGTATTAAATAATTGCATTAATAAAACTGCAAACCAACAACCGCAAAATGTTAAAAGTTAAAATCAATAATTATGAAAAATCAATTCTTTTGCCAGCAAAAGCATATTAATTTACGGATAATAATTAAAATAAAATTAATTGCTAAAAGGTGCGGCCTGTATAAGTCGAATATGTGCAAAATAAATTTTTGTAACTAAAATAATGCTTTTTCTTGAGCATACGGAAATGTTTGTTATAAGTGGAAATGCATAGAAAAAAAATTAAATGGAAAATACTTGCCCTCATACCATATCAATTGACGCAATGGTAACACTGGGATTTATGTGCGATATGATATAAATGTAGTCAGGCTTTAATTCTCGTATACAAAATTTATTTTGAAATTATTTTATAAATAAAAGCTGGGGCCATATAGAAAAAACGCCATGGTAACACTGGGATTTATGTGAGATATGATAAAAATTTTGTCATGCTATAATTCTCGTATACAAAATTTATTTTGAAATATTTTTTATAAATAAAACCTTGAGCCATATAGAAAAAACGCAATGGTAACACTGGGATTTATGTAAGATATGATATGAATTTAGTCACGATACAATTCTCGTATACAAAATTTATTTTGAAATTCATTATAAATAAGACAAATTACCGCATTCGATATCGATCGAAATTTAAGCAGAAATTTCGAGCGTTATAGAATGCTGTAATATCCCCCGGGGAACAAATTTGCATATAAATTATATTGAATAACGTACACATGCGCACTACGGACTCCGAATTCGTTTAATCTTGACTATAAATTGAAATAATTTCAATAGATCTTTTTAGCAAATATTTTTTATGGCACTTGTATTCTTCAGTTTACCAAAAAAAATTTCGATTCTGCATTTAAGGAGAAATTTTTGTGTTGACGCAAAAAACTTAATACAAAAGCTTTAAGAAGTTTAAAATTAAGCAAAATAATCCGAACATCCGATTAGAAGAAATTTTAAAAAATGTCACGTGCGACATTTCAATAGTGAATTTGTCTAAAATTAACTTCGAAAAACTATAAACTACAGTAAAATCTTTTTTTACTCGGTAGGTACGTTCCTAAGAAAACCGTGTAAATCAAAACCGTTTAAAAAATACACGATTAATATGTAAATTTGGGGATCTGTTCCACAATCTTAAAAAATCATGTAAAATAAAAAAAATTAAAAAAAAACCGTGCAAAAAAAGTGATATTAAACTCCATTAAGTAATAATAAAAAAAAAACAATTCATATATATTACAATACAAGAAAACAAATTTAGTTTGCAGTTTAAATTTAATTCAGAAGTACAAAAAAAATAAAATAAAAAGCCAAAAAAATTAGGAAATAAGAGTACAGCGTCCTATGAACTGAACACTTAACACAATCAACAACAAAATGATGTGTCCAAGTTGCAGTACAACTAGTTAAAGAAAAAAGCGATAACAAAAATTGGGTATTCCCCGTAAACATGCGTCATCCACAAATAAATAAAACTGGTATTTTAAGTAAATAAGCCGTTAAGTAGAGTTGCCATTTGGATGATATATAGCAGAAAATCATGTAAAAATTTATTTTTTTTGAATTCGTGTTAAATCAAAAAAAAAAACGTGTAAAAAAATTTAAAATTTCTTTTTGACGAACCGTGTTATTTCAAAATCGTGTAAAAAAAGACCGTGTAAAAAAGATTTTACTATATTTTTGGTTAAAACTAAAATTGTTTGATAGAGACCTTTAGTGCATAATATTGTAAAATTAGTCCCTATAAAATATTGCAGCAGGTATCGCTGAAAGTATTGTTGCAATCGTTGGCTGCAAAAACAATATATTTTTTCACAACTGAATGTCTTGTTTAAAATCAAAATGCATTTTATTCCGCATTATTTTCGCTTTATATATATATACGATGGTCACGTTCGACATTTGGGGAATAGCCATAGCAAAATTTTTATTATTAAAGGAGCACTTGCGGCGCATGGTATTTGAAGAGAAATTTCTGTTATTATTTTTAATATCAAAAAAAATCTATGCGGAAAAGTTATTAAAAGAGACATGCAAGATCATGTGAAAAGAAGGAATTTAAAAACACCTTTTTACTTCTGGTTATTATTTTTAATATCAAAAAAAATCTATGCGGAAAAGTTATTAAAGATCTTGTAAAAAGAAGGAATTTAAAAACACCTTTTTACTTCTGGTTTGGTTTTTTAAACTAAATACCTGGAATATATTTTATCATATTAATATGTAATATATTTAGATATTTCCCAGGCTAGGTTTAATCCTGATCAAATGGCACTACAATATACTTGTTTGCATTTATATACTTATTCATAGCCCGTAAATATATCTAAAAGTGAACACTAATGGAATTACATTTTACAATAAACTAACCAAATGCCGCAGTGAAAATCAACAATTGAAAACGCACACCCACACACCTACACACACACACACACACACACACCCACACACACACATATTCACTCATTTAACTAAAAGCACATGGAAATGGCAAAACAAAACAAAGACTTCATTTTCATAATGAATCCAGCCAGTTAGTTCGGCACTATGGGATTGATACTAAAAAAACAGTTGCTTGACTTTCAGGAAAATAAGAAAAAAGAGATATCAAATGAAACAAATAGCCTTTTTTTGTTTTTGTTGCAACAAAAAATTTAATTGAAAATTGATTTAAAGTATATGATTTCTAATAAATTTTGAACAAAAAAGACCACTGTGTAACATTAAACCATCTGGTGATATAAACATTAACATATGTTGACACCCATTAAGTGTAAAATATCTGTCTTTATATACCAAACACATGCTGACCAACTTAACAACAATCTATTGTTCGTTCATTGTTCGTTTAACGGCAAAGCGAGAAAGCATTTATGTTTTTTTTTTATAAAAAAAAATAAAATAAAATAAAAATAAAAAAAAAAAAATAAGTACTTGTATGTTTAGTTAAGGCTGCCTAGGGTGCGTGGAAGCCAATATTAAAGATCTATGGTTGTAATGTAATAAGAGCTAAACACGCACTTATTACCCAGTGGTTCTGATATTTTTTAAATTTCCCTATCTTAACAACACTTTCATTTGTGTCCCCCCAAAAAGACTGCCGTCAAAGGTAATCTATATTAAAAGAAATCATCTTCTTGTGGTAAAAGGTCATAAAGATAAACAACGAGCCATAAGATGCTACTTTATTACACAATAGTTCGCTATTATTTCCTAGAACTGATGGGCCTCTGTATTCAGCTAAAAACTCTATACACCTGTAAAACTACTTAAGGTACAAACATAAAATATTCCAGCTAATAAAAGCAGAAAATTTATGAAAAGTATGCAACTAAATAGAAACTTGCCGTTTGTGGTTTGTAGGGATGTTCGTTATTGTTTGTTACACAAAATAAACATGTTATATTCCTTTACAATGTTAATACGATATCGTAATACTTTTGAACTGTTCCCATTAACATGAAGAGTTTTTCCACTTAACAACTTTTAATCAAGCTCGAAGTTGAGAAAATATCTTAATATTTTGCAGCAACGAATATTTTTGGTGAAGAAACTCTTACATAAAAATTTATTACGCTATAAAATATATTCAGGTTATATACAAACAGATAGTGAGACTATAAATTTATATAGGCCAGCCAGTGTCACAAAGTAGGACATAGTTTTTGTAAAAGCTAAATTATTAGTCAAGCAATTCTAACATGTGGCGAAGTCAAGGTTATAAATTTACCACTGCTGTTGTAAAGTAGTGAAAACTATTGGCGATAATTTTTAATTTTGAGCCCTTACAAGAAGCTAAACTTTTCGGGAAGTTTTTTTTAATACATAGTAACAATAATATGATTACAGTTCTTGGGATTTCTCTTCTGCGAAAATTATCTTTTTACAAACAGCTACTGCACAAAAAGTACATTTAGAATAAATACCTTTTTTGCAAAAGGTGCCCTATTACAAAAACTGCATGTATATAAAAATAAAATTTTTTACAAAAAGTACTTTTAACAAGAAAGTACTTTTAACAAAAAAGTACTTTTTACAAAAAGTACTTTTACATAAAGTACTTTTTACAAAAAGTACATTCTACAAAAAAGTACTTTCTACAAAAAGTACATCTTACAAAAAGTACTTTTTGCACAAAGTACATTTTACAAAAAGTACTTTGTACAAAAAGTACTTTTTGCACAGAGTACATTTTACAAAAAGTACTTTGTTTAAAAAGTACTTTGTACAAAAAGTATTTTTACAAAAAGTACTTTTTACAAAAAGTACTTTTAACATACACTACTTTTTGGATAATACTTTTTACAAAGAGTACTTATTGCAAAAAAAATAATTGCAAAAAGTACTTTTTTGCAAAAAATCCCTTTTTCCAAAAAAATGTTTACTTGAACAAAGTAAAAGTACCTTTTTGCATAGAGTACTTTTTTACAAAGAAGTACCTTATAACAAAAATTACGTTTTTACATAAAATGACCTTTCACAAAATGCTCGTGTTTACAAAAGGTGTTTATCAGAAAAGGCACTTTTAACAAAAACTACCATTTAAAAAAATAATTTTTATGACAATAGGCACCTTTTTACAAAATGTGCGCTTTTACAAAAAAAATACTTAAAAAGTTATATTATAAAAAGTACTTCTTACAAAGAGTACTACAAAAAGTACTTATTTTAAAAATTACCGTTTTACAAAAAGTACATAAAAAAAATGTTGTTTTTATTGAACAAAGTAAAAGTAACTTATTTGCATAAAGTACCTATGTACAAAAATTCATGTTATAAAAAAAAAAACTTAGCTTTTTGCAAAAAGTACCTTTTTATAAAAAGTATTTCTTAACATAAAGTATCTGTTAACAAAAGGTGCCTTTGGACAAAAAGTGAATTTTAAAAGAATGTCTTTTGGCAAAAATTACCTTGTTGCAAGAAAAACTTTTTTACAAAAAGTACCTTTTTACAAAAAGTACCTTCTTACAAAAAGTACCTTTTGACAAAAAGTACCTTATTACAAAAAGTATCTTATTACAAAAAGTACCTTTTTACAAAACGTACCTTGTTACAAAAAGTTCATTTTTACAAAAAGTACCTTTTTAAAAAAAGTACCTTTTTAAAAAAAAGTACCTTTTTTAAAAAAAAGTACCTTTATACAAAATATACCTCTTTCAAAGAATCTTTTTACAAAATGTACCTTTTTACAAAAAGTATCTTTTTAAAAAAAGTACCTTTTTTCAAAAAATGCCTTTTTACAAAAAGTACATTTTTAAAAAAAATACATATTTAAAAAAGGACCTTTTTAAAAAAAGTACCTTTATGCAAAATGTACCTTTTTCAAAGAACCTTTTTACAAAAAGTACCTTTTTACAAAAAGCGCCTTTTTAGAAAAAGTACCTTTATTCAAAAAGTACCTTTTTCAAAGAACCTTTTTACAAAAAGTACCTTTTTACAAAAAGTACTCTTTTATAAAATGTTAATTTAGGAAAAGAACTAAAATTTTACTACGAAATATTTCATTGAAGAAAGTATCTTTCTTACAAAAAGTAGAAAAAGTATGTTTTAGAAAGTATCTATTTGCAAAAATTAATTTTTTTTACATTAAGTACCTCTTAACAAAAAGTATAGGGGAAATGTGCACCGTTAAATCATGCGTTGACTTCAAGCAAATTCTGAAACGACTCATAATTGCGGCAATATCTCAAATAAGTTACAGCAGATAAATGGTTTCTTGCTCGCACTTATAACCCTTTCTTTGTTCTATAAGAAAAGGCAAGTGGAAATATACTATCAGAGTCGTAATTCAAAAAACTTTCATTTTCATTACAGTTACTGCTTTAACTTTTACTATCTGCCGTATTAAAAATTAACTGTTCAAGTAAAATATCTATAGTGCAGAATTGATAAACGAACTTTAATAAAATTATTTATTAAGGTAATATTTCTTCAGTGGAAATACCAAATAATAGATAATAAAACTACAATAAAAAGAAAAACGTTTTATATGCCACTTTTAAGCGCCCATGCATGACTACCAAAATGTAAAATTTCCTTTTCAAATGTTATGAAACAAAGACAGCAATTGTCGCTGAAGCAACTTCTTCAATGTAACTTCATTGGGAAGCATATTTATGCTCAATAACCTTTTTATTGACACTTTGCGCACACTGATGAAGGTTTTAAAAAGCATAAAAGTTCTATTTTACTCTCCTAATGCCATAAAATATGCATTCAAATATCATATACAATTTAGTTATTTATTACAAAGTTCATGTATCCGGCCTAATGGAAATGAAGAGGGCATAGATTAAGTTAAGCTTTTATAGTTTGTGCATAAAAGCTTAACATTTGCGGAAACTGAACTGGATATATGAAGATTAAAGAATATTTCATGTTTATGTTTGTTATTTACCATTAAAAGTGAATTTGTGAAAAATATCACGAGGTGGCCAAAATTTCATCATATGACATTTACAGTTAAAATAAATCCTTATATTAACATGCCTGCAACTCATATGCCATTCCTTCCTTAAATCAGAGCTAGTGAAACTTAAGAAAAATAATACATGGCCTTTCGTATTTACTTTTCTTTTAAAAGCACTTGTATTCTCTTCCTATTACTCAGCAAAAAAATAAAGAATATTGTGTACAGAGTCCATGTGTGCTTGCAAGGGCATAACAAATTTATACAGTTCTTGTTGTTGCTTTCCAAGCAAATTGAAAACGCCAAAAATCTAGAGGGAAAAAATTATCATTCTTCAAAGCTCCACGAAAATACCTTTGAAACCATTCATATTTTATTAGTATT
This sequence comes from Linnaemya tessellans, assembly GCA_951800035.1. Taxonomy (NCBI): domain Eukaryota; kingdom Metazoa; phylum Arthropoda; class Insecta; order Diptera; family Tachinidae; genus Linnaemya; species Linnaemya tessellans. The sequence goes on along the minus strand of OX637534.1, from coordinate 114,252,613 downwards.
CATGCTTAATACAATATTCGAAAGTGTACCACAAAAAAAATTTGCGTGGCATTTCAATCAAAAAAGCCATTCTTTTAAGCATTAAAGTTTCCATGTTTCAATTTGATGTTAAAGTAAATAAAATTCGTTCACGTTATAATTCTATTGTTGCCTTAATAAAACCTTTATTCACAGTTTTTCCGATGTGTTATTGAGAAAATCAAATAAATAATATCAATAGTAAATATAACAACACCAACAATAGCACTTTTTTTTGGTGTTATAAATTTTTAATTTAATTTATTGTTATTTTTCTGGTATATATTGCATTGCAGGTGTAGCTGGTGAAGCCAAAAATATTTTTAAAAATGATTTTTTATTTAACATATATATGTTTTCATCTACTTTTGTGTTCATACGAGGGTGGTTGGAAAATGTTTGATAACTGAAAGTTCATACAATGGCCCTTTTTATTCTTTATCCAATTCTTTGTAATATCAGTAAAACAAAATTTTTTTCCAATATTGCAAAGATTAAATTTCATAAAATGTAACGTGCGACACAAAAAATTATATTATTTTTATATATTTTAAATAGAATAGATCTTTCTCTAAGTGGTCTTTTATGTCTTCCTTGTTCACAAGTAAAAGATTAATATTTTATAATAAAAAATAAAAATTGTAGCGTGCGTCACGATTTGAATTATTTCGAAAATTGCTTTAAAAATGATTGCAATTACTTTACAATGACCACACGAACATCACTAAACCTAAAGAAAATTTTTAAGTTGAAGTTTTTTTTTGTAAATTTAGAAAAAAAGAATTCAAAATTAAAAACAAAAATTAAAATTAAAAACTAGGCCATAACAACTGATCCATTTATTGAAATCTATATATCACAATTTTTCTAAATTGCAGAAAATCCGAAAAAGACCAGTAGCTGATTTGATTAATGAATTGTAGAAATTGTATCGTGCGTGACAAACACCAAAAACCTATTTCAGCTGCAAATGCGTTATTTTTGAATTCTCTAGATTGCATATTTGTTTTAAGAATTAAATTTTGTATGTTTTATTATGCAACATTCGCCACAAGTTACGAGTTTACCATATAACTTTCCAATTTTGTAGCGTGCGTCACACAACTTTCACAACAAATATTTGTTAACAAACTATGTTTTATGCAATTGGAAAATGCACTAAATTTCGCTAACCAGGATTAAAAAAATCAAAAATTTTTTTGAAAAACAAAAAATTTTAATAAAATATGGCTCTAGCTTTAACTAGCGCATGCGCTACGGCATCAGTCTTAATAATACGACTAGATTGTAACCCCATATTTCAATTCATATTGTAAATGATCCTATAATTTTATATAAATTTACTTTCAAATCTAAATTCGTTTAATAAACTACCCGTCGTTTGCTTCAATTTGCCATCAATAAATTTACTCATCACAGTAATTTTTATTATGTGACCCTAAAATTTCCATGCAAATGCACTCAGGTTTCATAACAAATGCCTTATAAAGAAATGAATAATTAATGGGATTGTTGAAAACACAATACACGCACACACGTGCCGGCACAAATACGCACACATGTTCTTTAATATCAACAAGCCCACATTTGCATACACAAATTTTTCAATATGTTTATGTGAAAACAGTCAAGGGAATAAAGCGCGTGAAAAAAGGAAAACAAAAATACAAAATGAATTATTTTAATTTAATATTTTATGCCTTCACTAGCGAGTGCGTGTAAATATTTAATTAGAAATGCAAATAAAATTGCCCGATTTGAGTGTGTGAGTACACTTGAGTATTTAGCGCCCACAAGAATTTTCAATTCATTTAATGATTTCGAAATTAAAATTGAATTTATCAAATTGTTTGTAGTGCATGTGAGACTCGTATTAACAAATTTGAATTAAAGTATAGATCAAATTTTTAATAGTTTTAAATATTCTTAAGAAGGAGTGGAGAGTAGAGTTGGCAACAGCTAAAGGGATTGGCAGAGTAGAATTAAAAATTGTCCTGTGAAGAAATATCTTCAAATGGTATTCCTACATAGCTTTTAATGGGATTTAAATGCTCTTTCATTTGATATGAGACTTAATTTTTTTAATGTAAATTGCTGTAAAATAATTGACCACAAAGATGTGTGACGCACGCTACAAAATGGAAAGTAGCTTAGAAATTTAAAGTATAATTTCGTCACTTGTGGCGTTCACTACTTCTAATTCTTAAAACAAAACTGCAAATAACTGAATTTAAAAAAAATATGTTGTCGGTTTCTGTCACGCCCGTTACGCTTTATATAATTCATTAATCGAATCAGCTACTGATCTTTTTTTCTGATTAAGGGTCAAGTGTTGATCAAAAAATTTCTGAAGCTTCGTTTCAGTTGTACGATTTGATCAGTGTAAATTAGAGGAACCCGAGAATCTATAAAACCTTTGAAGCACTTGGGGCATTTATTTGTTGCACCAGTTTCTTTAGCTTCACTTTTTCCAAAAAGTTGCCACATTTACATGGCAGTAAAGAAAAATTGCGAAATATAGCTTTGAGTTAAAGGCAAGAAAGATGGATAAGTCGTTATGGCCTAATTTTTAATGCTAATCCTGGTGATTATTTTTTTTTCGAAATTTACAACAAAAATTCAAATTAAAATTTGTTTTAAGATTTAGTGGTCTTCCTTTACTCATTATATAATAAATCCAAAGGTTTTTAATGCAATTTTCGGAAAAACTAAAATTGTGACGCACGCTACAAAATTTTTTTTTTACCTGTAATAGTGGAATATTGATCCTCTACTTTTGAACAAAATTGAATATAACTATTAAAAAAGATCTATGCTACTTACGATATATAAAAAAAATTTAATTTTTCGTAACGCACGCTACAAAATTTTAATAATAGTGGAATATTGATCCTCTACTTTTGAAAAAAGTTGAATATGACTATAAAAAAAGATGTATGCTATATACGATAAATAAATATAATAGTATTTTTCGAAACGCACGCTACAAAAAATAAAACAGATATTTCATACCATAGTTAAATTTTTGGACGATAAATAAATTGTTCAAGATTTGGTAGTCTTCCTTTCCTCATTATATAATAAATCCAAAGGTTTTTAATGCAATTTTCGGAAAAACTAAAATTGTGACGCACGCTACAAAATTTTTTTTTTACCTACAATAGTTGAATATTGATACTTTACTTGTGAACAAAGTTGAATATAAATAAAATTTTTTTTACTACAATTGAAATTAAATGAAAAAATATGGCTTTATGTTTTTTTATGTCAATAAAATTATATGTCCAGTCTAATATTTGATTAGACAAACAAAAAAACAGTTAAATTAAATAAAATGAAAATGTTTGCTGGATGTTGCGTTGCTGTTTCTGGGACCTTTAAGTATATTATTTCACAAAATATTTCTATTACTATAAAATTTATATATTAAATAATAAATACCATGAATTAGGCTGAGCCAAAAGTCATTTAACAGATCACAAATAACACTTTACGTGTCTGTTAGCTTTCAACATGTTGATAAAAATTTAAATAAAAATTATTAATTTATTTCGATTATTGTTTTAAACTTTCCAAATTGGCAGTCATGTGAAAATCCCGTGATTAGCATGCAAAAAGGCTTTTTTTCATTTTTGCCATTGTTCGTTAGTTCAATAGCATTAAATTTAATATTCATAGTCGTAAATAAAAATAGTTTGTATTTTGGGCTACGAAATTTTTATTAAAATCAGTAACGAACGCAGATAACATTTTTAAAATTGTTTTGGCTCTTTAAACTGATAACTTCATACATTTCGCTATAAAAATATATGAAGTTATAGGTTTGAACAGCCAAAACGATTTGAATATATTCGTGCATTAAAATTTTTATAGTATTTTTATTATATAAAGAATATGGAAGGTATATTCACTTTGTCATTCCGTTTGTAACGCAGCGAAATATCCATCTGAGTATATATTTTCTTGATCACTGATGAAATCTAAGACGATCTGAGCATGTCCTTCCGTCCGTCCGTCTGTGGAAATTACGACTCAGTTCAAACGAAAAGAGCCAGACTCTTGAAATTTGTTATAAATATATCGTGAAGGATAGCACAGTTTAAGTTTGGAGATGGGCTTAAGCGGGCAAGAGGGAAAAAAGTTCCCCTAAGAAGAACTAAACCAACCTCTAAAAAACAACATAATTTTTAAAGTTATTTTTTTTTTTGCAAATTTGTTAAGCAAACTATATATTTTTATGTCAAAACAGGTCCAACGCGTTAAGCTTAGAGCTATAAAATAAGAAATAAAAATTTTTGGACCCCGCCCCCTTTAGTGGGCTGTATTATATACAAAAATAGTGTAAAAATTTAACAAATTGTTTTACTTAAGCCTACATTTCTTAAAAATAAAATTTTTAAGCTTTAATGACGAAGCTGAGACGTAACCTAGTACTACTCTGCCCTACCCCCTCCTCCCCTTTTGCCATCCCAAATGACCCTATAAAAAAATGTTTTTTTTTAATTTTGTATTTAACTATCCCAAACATTTATTTGTCTAGTTTTATGACAAAGGTGAAATGTCTCCCCCACAGCCCTTGCCAGAGAGATCAACACAAAATACAGTTTTAATACCCTCCAAAAAGAATTGGACCCCATAAAGTATAATATATTCTTGATCTGTGATGAAGTCTAAGACGATCTGGCAATGCTCATACGTTCGTTCTGTGGAAAACATGATACAGTCTATTTTTGGACCCCGCCCTCTTTAGTGGGCGTTGACGTACGATATTACATGCAAAATTAGCGTAAATAACTATTGAACAATTTGTATGCTTTAAGTCTATAAGAAGCTGAGATGTTCTCTGATCGTGCAGAGATGAAACGCCTCCCCTACGGCCCTTCCCGCTATGACTCTGTAAAAATAAAGATTTAAAATTGGGAGCTCCGTCCCACTACTTTCATTGTTGAAGTTAATAAATCAATATCTGACCGCCGTGCGTATGAGTAATATTTCTTTAATAATTACATAATGCATCACTCATACGTCACCAGTTCTTTTGGTTGGTCCATATTAGGATGGTAATTCGAATTACACTCTAACCATCAGATGTATGCATCAGGAAAGAAAAATTAAGGATAAAAAGAAAAGCAAACCCTGCCAAGTTCAATTTTTAACTAAATATTTAAGGAAATTTTTTTAAAAAATTTTTCCTTCTAATACGTGAATATTCCTAATGGCATATTTGTTTATAAAATAGAGAACGAAGAAGGGTAACGTTCAATACATGAAATAAATTTCATTTTATATTTTTCAACATGTAGTTTTAGTAGGAAAAATTTTCCATTATCCTACTTTTAAATTTTGTTTGTTAAGAAAACCTGCTGTCTTGGTAATTATTTTACGTTATGGAAACTACAGCAAATACACTCATCCTTAAAATAATTTATTTCAAGCACAAGTTCAGCAATACAAATGAATACCAACTAATTAAAAAGTATGTGTAGAAAATAATCAATACAAGTAGACGAAAAAATGAAAATACGTTTCCAAATTTTTATTGTATTGTAAGTAAAAAGCAAGTGTCTCAAAAAGCAAAATTATTTAAGTGGTAAGTAAATTAATCAAACTGAGACACTAATTAAATTGTATACAAAAAGAAAGAAAATTATTGTTATTAATATTTAATACGAATACTTTGTTTACTTTGTCTATGTGACAATATGAACGTTACGGTCAAGGTTGACTAAAATTATATCTCAAAGTACATATGAAATGAAGTCATGCGAGTACATGAAATAAAACCAAATTTAATTTTTGATGTGTAAGTGAATGCGGCCTTTTTTTTGTTGGCTGTTGTAAAGAAATCACTAGTTTTCTAAGGCCATTAGATGAGCCGTATATTCCTGCTTTGATGGCTGGTATTCTTCCCAGCAAACAAAATTTTAAATGCGACTAAAATTATTTTCAGTTTTTCTAAAAAAAAGGCTGCTATTGTATAAATTATAAAATGGTGTCCTTTTAAAATTAACATTATTTTATGAAGTTTTTGGCAAGTGGTTGCCTGTTTTAGGTCTAAGGTTAAAACTTAGCGGGAAATGCATTATTTGTAGTCAGTAAATTGATTTGTGGCAGTTAAATTGTCTGGCATGGAAAACGTTTTTGTGTTTTCTTTTAGGACGTTTTAATGCTAAGCAGTTGTAAGCTAAGAAAGACATTTTAATGGAAACTTTAAAGTTAATAAATAATACGCTGATTCACATATTAAGTGCGCAGGCTTACGTCAACTACTTTTATATATTTTTCTCCTAGAGATTTAAAAATATTAAAAGTTATTTTAAGTATTCAGACAGAGTTAAAAATGTGTTTTCTGAAAAAACTCCACCAGGTACAGCGTCACATGCATATTGCACAGCACAGGTTTGGGGGTAGAATTAAAGTAATCAAAACTTTCTTTTATTACCCAAAATATAATTTAAAACTTGAATTTTTTTTATATCACAATATTATCTGGCCATTTGTCGATATCTTTTTGTATTCCCAGTCGGTTCTTTTAACAATGATTTTGACCAAAATAAAAAATATCGCAATCAAAACTACTTCTTTTAATGGAAAAATCATAATGACTTACTACCAAAGAGCTGCTCTTTAAAACAGCAGGACGGCAATATAAAATTTATGCGCCACCATAAAAATAAAACCAGAATAAATGACCATAAAATCTTTGCAAAAGTCAATCAAATCGAATTAAACTAAACAAATACTAAAACGCATCCTTCTAAGCAAATCCCAACAGAGAATCCTTTCGGGCCACTTCTATTTAAACACAACTACCACTCGCTGCCACTAGCGGACTATAAAAAAATAAATAAATAAAATACTATTGACAATAAAAGACAGATGAAAAGTTGCATACAAATACAGGCATCAGCGTCTAAGTGTAAAGGATTCTTTGGCAAATAAAAGAAAATCCTTAATAACACTTCACAACGAAAAAGGTGATCAAACAGATAAATCAGAAATAATCCAACTACGGAATGGTAAATACAACTAAAAAAAATATGCGTGTGCCAATTAATGCATATACGAGGTCTGTTCGAAATTTTTTTGTAAATTTTAAAATTTTTCCAAATTCCTGGCCTGCATACATTCGATTGGCATTCTTTTCTAAGTTTAAGGTATTTAAAACTTTTTAGTTTGTTTGTGAGAGTTATAAAAATTATAAGAGTTTTGCATGTTCGGCGGCTTTTTTTCTGTTTGAAAAAATTTTATAAAAAAAATTTTCATAAAATTTTATGTAAAAAAATTTTCATAAAATTTTATGTAAAAAATGGATTTGAGTACTCAAAACTACTTTAAATGTTGGCAGTGAAAAATTTGACAAGTTTTTCCAAGAACATCAAGAGCACTTCAACAACCGATAAAATTATTACCCCTTATTCTGTAACACTTTGTAAACGACACGTCAAGACAATATCGAAAAGAGAACATTTAAGTACCCACTGTGCACAACAATTGACTGCAGCTGACAGCCCCTAGATATCCTTCAATGCCTAGAAAATAGCAAGCGGCAGTTAAAAATAGTCAACTCCTGCAGAAAAAAAATATGTAAGTGACATAATTTTGATATTGTCTTGACGTGAGTGTGACAAACAGTTACAGAATAAGGGAGAGAATTCATCAAATCCCTATTAAAAAGTCACTGAGGATGTTGGCTCACTCCATGGAATTTTTTTATTGTTGGCATTTTGTGGGCTTGATGCGAAATTCGTTCCAAAAAAATAACACAAAAAATTTTTTTTTAATTTTTAGTCAAAAAAACAACACCCTAATCGTACGTCAGCCATCGAATTAGTCAAATTTGGCCGCCTGCGCCGTTCATGATATTGAAGAGATCCATGAAAGAACGCAGTTACCCAAGAATTGAGGAGAAAAAAAAAACTGAATAGACGCGAGAGCTCAAAAATTATAATATCAAAAAGTGCATATCATAAATGCTTCCAGGATTGGAAGAAATGCTGGTATAATTGTAATGCGTATGTGACTAGGGCTATTTCAAACAGCATAAAAAAGGAAATTTTTAATTGAATTAAAATATTTGAAAAAAAATTCACTCTAATTTTTGAACTGACCTCGTACAATAAGTTTGCGACTCCTGTAAAACTGGGACTATTTCAAACATGACAAAAATAAAATTTTTAATTTAATTAAAATTTTTTAAAAAAAAAATTCACCTTAATTTTTAAACTGACCTCGTACAAAAAATTTGCAGCTATTGTAAAACTGGGACTATTTCAAACAGAACAAAGATAACATTTTTAATTGAATTAACATATTTGAAAAAAAATTCACCTTAATTTTTGAACTGACCTCGTACAACAAATTTACAACTGCTGTAAAGCTAGGACTATATCAAAGAGGACAAAAACAAAATTTTTAATTGAATTAAAATATTTGAAAAACAGTTCACCTTAATTTTTGAACTGACCTCGTACAACAAATTTGCAACTGCTGTAAAACTAAATACAAAAAATAAAATTTAAAAGTGATATTTTATTTATTATTCTCTGCAAAACAGAAAAATAGTTTAACTTAAATGGCAAATAAAAATTTACACAAGACATGAATAAAATGCAAACTACTTTTGAAAAACATACACATAAATTTAATTTATTTAAAAGTTAAAAAAAAAGAAATGAGGCAACAGACAAACAAAGTTAAATCCCCAAAAGTTCCTGGGAAGTGCAGCAGCAGCTTACAGCCAAGAACAAGCACATGAAATGGGAAACTAGAACAATACAAACTGCTGTTGGCTGTTACATCAAGCGAAATTATCCGGGGAGACATAAAAGTTTTTATTCCTGCGTCTGCAGTAAATGCAAGTCTTTTGTTTTTATGTGTTTGTGTGTATGTGTTTTTTTTTTGTTTGACATTTCCTGCAATTTGAACATTTTAGTTGGAACTATTTTTAAAACTAGAGACGAATGTGCAGTAAAACTCTGGCTCAATTAAAGCAGATATGCCAAATGTAAATTGTTAAGTGCCACATAACCAGAAGGTTCGAAGGCAACATGGCCATGTTTGGCTTAAAATAAGCTTTAAAATGTTCTTAAGCAAAAATATATTTTATATCATTAAAAAATTCAAATGCATATATATAAAAATATATATCTTTAAGGCAGCAATTCAACCGAGACGAATACAGAATTTTGTCCAACATGGCAAATTTTGTTGGCAAAAAATTTCGTTCTGTAAAGACAGAAAAACAATTGATGCAATTTATTCGTGGGTTGTGTCAGGTGTGCGAAGTTCAATTTTGAAATTTATAACCCTAGACACAAACCAAGTACGCTAACAGAGCTCTGTTAGCATATTAACATGGCGCTGCTAAGCATGAAAAATACGAGTGTTTGTATCCCAAATGAAATACTGGCCACATTTCTGGACCAACCTTAAAAGGTTGGTGGAAGGAAGATGAAAGGACGGACGTGGCTAGATCGTCTTTGATTCCATCACAGATCAAGAATATATTCATATACTTTATGGGGTCTTAGAGGGATATTTCGCTGCGTTACATACAAAATAAGAAAGTGAATATAACCTCCAATTCTTTTTTGGAGGTTATAAAAATATTAATTAAAAAAGTTAAAACTGTGTTAGACATCTCTTTGAAACACTTCTCGTATGCAATTTCTTTGATAAAATTTTTATAAATAAAAACTGTTCTCATATTCAGCTAAGCCATCGTACTGAAAACTCAGTGTATATGAGTACTTATGATGAAAGTGTAGCGGCTTTCGAAAACATATGTTCTGCTAATTAAAAAATATATATCATTTCTTGCTGCATTAAAAAAATTCAAATTATCAATCTTAATTGAAATAAATATAAAAATGCAATCGCCATTAATGAAGAAATAAGTCCATCACTCAAAGTTGATCTTGAGCTTTGTGTCTTCATATGAATGCGATATTCTTCATATATGTGATCTTATTCCAGAAAAGGGACCTAGTGTGTGAAATTTTAATCAGAAATCTAACTCATTTAATTTTATTCTACATCCTTTTAGCAACCAGAATCCACTCTTAAGTCCAAACCCGTTTTATTGACACACTAGGTCCCTTTTCTTCTTTTCATATACAAAAAAAAAAATTTTAAAATAAAATTTAAATTTTGAACGATTTCAAAAGTTTTGAATTATTTTAATTAAAACTGGTTTTATTTCCTCATATTTGAACTGCTTTTTATTGAAATTCTTCCATACGTGGAAAAAGTTTTCGTTTAAGTGGATTGAAGGCAGTGGATTGAAGGCAGTTACGCCTAGAAACAAATTGAGCAGAATATGATTTTCTTTTTAAATACAGTCGAATCCGGTTTAGCGCAACACGCTTTACTGAAAAAATCGGATTACTGAAAGCGATAAAAATCCCCGCATTGATTTTAAGCGCAGCTAGTCTTATTCACTTCGCTTTAGCGAAATATCGCTTTACTGAAAATATCGTATTACTGAAAACCAAAAGCAAGCCCATAACTACGTTTTGTATGAAACTTACTTCGCTTTAGTGAAAAAATAAACAATGACAAATTTATTTATTAGAAATCGATTGCATAACTCAAGGCAGAACAAATTTTGCATGTTTTGTCCGTTAAGAAATTAAATGGCGAAATGTATTTGTCCTTTTCGCTCTTACGTTCGTTATTGTATTTTTCTATTATATTGTCAATGCAAGTGGCTAGACATTTTCGTGGAATTCGTGAAAAATTTCAACAACAAAATGAATAATTCTGTGAATAATTTTTTTTAAATAAAATTTTTACGTTAAATTGACGTAAAAAATATATACAGATTTGATATAAAAAATATTGTTTTACTGATTTTAAGCAGTACGCTTAACTGTAACAAATTTCAGTAATCCGAACTGCGTGTTAGAGAAAAAAAATCGGATAACTGAAAAAATTTGGGATTTGGTTATTTCCAGTAAAGCGAAGTCGACTGTATAAACTTAGTAAATTTATAAATTTCTGTGGCTAAATAAATCTCGCCTAGTACTCGCTAGTCCTGCTCGTGTGTGTATTGCATTTGATCTGTAATGAGATGAGAATTTGTTTTTTCCTGCAAACAAAAGTAAATATGTTGTTGTTGTTTTTTGTCGTCTTTATAATAAAAGGACACTTGAGACATTAAGTGGCTATTATGTTTGAAATCAGATTGTGCGACAATAGAATTACAAAATTCTTATGACCAGCCAAGTGCAGCTGAAGTGTGTCCAACATACGGTTACATAAATGATATTCTTTAATCAATAATTTCGAAAGAGAGGGAGGAGCAGGTTGGGGGGAAAAACAAGAAATTATGCTATCACAAAGAAATGTATTCTTAACGCTATTCAAGTTGAAGTATTTTCAAGCAGACAATTATGTTATGAAATCAATAGATGCCATCTTGTGCTTTGGCAGTATTGTTAGAAAAGTTTCAAGTACCAAAAAGAAAAAAAAAATTAAAATGAGATGAAATTTTGAAGATTATATTGAAAGGCATTGTTAGTATTTCTTGGTTACAATGGAGTGCATAATAGAAAACTTGATTTATATATAGAGGACTAATTTTTTTTTATATAATTTTTTAATACAATTTTTTTTTTTGGATCAAGAGATAATTATTGCAGCGGTTTTTTTTTATTTAAATTGTATAATTATTGCTTTGTGTAATACCACAAATTGATTTTAGCCTTTCATAAACTTTTTATTGATCAATAATTACAAAAGTAAAGTAAAAATATTTATAATAAAAAAAGCAGACACGCCTCACATTTATTTGCTTTTTGTTATTTGAAGCCTAAAAGAAAACTTAAAGCACGTGGTCGCCAATAAAAGAAATTATTAAAAATATAAAAATAAAATAAATTGCACATGTGAATTTGCGAATACAAAAAAAAAATTAATTTTAAAGCAAATTTTAACCGCTTATTTACAATTTTTATGTCAACAATTTACAAAAGTTATTTATTTTCTGCTTTTCTACACGAAAATATCTTTCAAACCATATCTGCTTCATTTATATAAAAAAACAATAAGATACTTAAAAGTGTACCACAAAAAAGAGTGAATAAAAAAAATTAAATAAAAATTACTCCTATAATTTTAATATTTTTGTACCCTTTATGAAAAATGCTGAAATGTTATATGAAGTTTTGTAATTACGTGAGTTTTCATAACAATATTATTTAATTTACTGAAACTAAAATGTCTAGAGCATCTAAATAAATTGTCCTTACAAGTTGCAAAACTAACAACTGGAATAATAATTTTCATCTCCATAGCATTTTCTTTCTAATCATTTTATTTGTCACGATTATAAAATACACATCCTTTCTATTTCAGTTATAAATTTTTAAAATAAATATATCAAGTGTTTGTTCTTCAGTCGTTTGAAGAGCAAGAAATTGCTCGAATGCTGTTTATTACACATTCTCATGTGCCATTAAAATACATTGACTTCCGTTTGCATGTGTGTGTGTGTGTGTGTTAGTGAGAAGCTGTTTATTTTAATAGGAAATACAATGAGAACATTTGAAGCACAAATAGTTAGTTGATTGTTGTTGCTGGTATTGTTAAGTTTTATGTGAACAAAATTGTGTGTGTGTGTATGTGTGAGGGAACGTGAGTGTGTTTTGATGTTACCCAGCAAACAAATATGTGATATACAATTTGCTGTATAAATATTTGAAAGGAATCGTTACGTGCTGATCAATATGGATCCATTACAGAATGAGGAGTGCCAGAAATTAATTTTTTTTTTTGTAATAAAAAATATATATTTTGCAGAAAACGTTCGCAGGTTCGGGAAACATTTTCAACTCTTATGACTCCCCTCAATAAAAATTTTTAAATAGCTGAAATGTAAAAAAAAAACATAATAATAGAATATTTGTAGCGCATGAAATTAGAAAATTCACCACTGTTTTCGAACAGCTCTCGTATATAAATTCTGAAGGACATCATTACAAAATTGAGTCTTATTAATTTATTGGCTCTTCAAAATGCGAAAATCCAAGAGATATGCGATATTCGAAAATCGTGGTGAAAAAAAATTCCTGTCGTTGTTTTTAATGCAAGAAAAATAAAAATATTTACCTTTTTGATTTAATTTTTTTTAAAGAAAACGAAGGCCAGAGAATTTGTTTGTAGGTAAATAAATTTTTCCTATAACTCAAAATAAGAATTTGAACAGACCTCGCATAATCGTTAGCTCTGTTTGTAGTTTCTGGGAGATTCGAAAAACGAAGTATGTTCATACGTCAAGAGTTTGTTTGTTGGGTTACATTTCTCGTTATGGAATTAACTGGGAAAACTTTTTTTATATTTTCTTCTTTGGACTCAAGAGAAAGTAATACGTGCACTTTATGATGCATTAGTTTATGATGAAATCTAAGCATACACACACACAAACACACACACATACACACACACCCATACATACACGTACTCAAAAGAAAATGTTTATTTTAAAAGCATCCCGTAGTAAAAAAATTATGAAGCAGTCACGAAACAGGCCTTTTTGGAGGCCCTTTTTAAATCATTTACAAGACGATGTAATGGCGCGACTTATCCGTTTTCCGTGGAAAGCCCCATATAAAAAGGGAGCGAATCAACGAGGCTGAAAATGTACCATATTTTGTGTAAATTTTACCAGTTTTTTTAAAGTAAAATCTAAACTTTTACTTATCCACTTTCCGTGGAATACCCCATATACAAGGTCCGAACCAACGAGCCTGATAGAACACTATATTCTGTATAACTTTTAACAGTATCATCAAATTAAAATCGCAAAAATCGAAAAATTAACTTATTTGCTTTCTTTGGAATACCCCATATATAATAGGATGGAATCAATGACATTGAAAAAACCATATATTCTGTATAACTTTTAGCAATTTTTTTAAATTAAAGTTAAAAAAAAGTAAAATTTTTTTATCCGCATTCCGTGGAATACCCCATATGCAATAGGATGAAATCAATGACATTGAAAAAACCATATATTCTGTATAACTTTTAGCAATTATTTTAAATTAAAGTTGGAAAAAAAGTAAAATTTATATATCCGCTTTCCGTGGAATACCCCATATACAAGGTTCAAATCAACGAACCTGATAAAACACCATATTATTTATAATTTTTTTTAACAATTTCCCTAAATTAAAATCGAAAAAATTTAAATTTGTACTTATTCGCTTTTTATGGAATACCCCATATGTAATAGGATGGAATCAATGATCTTGAAAAAGCCATATATTCTGTATAGCTGTTAGAAATTTTTTTAAATTAAAATTATAAATAGTAATATATTTTTATTTATTCGTTTTCCGTGGAAAGCCCCATATATATAAAGGACTGGAATCAATGACGCTGAAAGAACATTATAAAATATAAAACTTTGTATTACTTTTAACAATTTCTTTGAATTTAATTTGAAAAGCAGGACAAGTGCTGTTTTGAAAAATTTTAATTTTTAGCTCAATATTAAATAATTTTCACGCCATTTTGACTGGGATTATTTTGTTGAAATATCCTTGAATTTCCTGCTTGCAGTAAACTATTGTTTAATAATTTGTACCTCTTCTCAACTCCTTCATCAACAGACAGTTTGTGGAAATACTAACTTGTTTCTATCTTTTTGTATTCATACTCAGTGTAAACATTTTAATATTAAATATTTTCGAAAAGTTTTCTCTGCAAGCACAATCATGTCTGTTGTTTTGTTTACCTTTAAGCATATGTCTTTGTAAATATAATTGTTTACTTCAGTTTACGTACAAGTCTGTCCAAACATTGGAAAGAAAATGTTGTTTTAAACAAAATGATTGTTGAAATTGGGGTTAAATATTCAGTCATTGTTATTCACATGAAGCAGAAAAAGTAAAATATTTCTTAAACACTCTTGTCATTCTTTGAAGTTAGAAATTTAAAAACTGAAAGCAAGATTGTATAAAAATTTTGTAAAATTCGCTGTTGTATATGAAAACATAATATATTTAAAAAAATGGCTAATTTGGATATTTACGTATAAAAATAAACAGACGTGCTCTGCATTCAAGGTGTTACAAAAATATTCAGTTTTATTTTAAAGGACTCTGCTGTTACAAGTATTTTATCAATATCAGTCAAGTTTGTTTGCCCTGAAGTTTATTTTTATGAAATAAATCATTATTATGGGAAATCTCTGCTTTTCATTAGCTAAAAAAAAATGTGTTAATCAATATGAATCGCTTTTATTTGCATTTAATTTCTGTTGCTACTTCAAGCTTTTACCTTTATTTTAAAGGACCTGCAAAAACAAGAAATTAGTCCATTGTTTTCAGCAGATATCAATTGAAGCATAAATTTCAATTATAAATAATAGATACTCTTACATACTTACATGCATACATACACACACACACACACACACATATATATTTCAATTATTTTTATTATAAAAACGACAGTTGGATTGGACTTCAACGATGACAATGTTAATTTAGTAGTGCGGCCGTTATTGGAGTTTATTTCTCTTTCCACGATTCGTAGCGAAAATAAAATTGAATGGTATATGTAAATCTTACTGCATGTGACAGCCATAAAAAGTTTTGTCATAATTCAATGAAAATAAAAATAAAAATGGGAAATATAATGGTTTTTAAATTTAAAAAAAAAAGAACTCCCTAAAGGACTTTAGGTATTCCAAGCAGTAGGATTAAAATTGAGGTATGAATAAATGAGGACGTCATCATGCCCGCAGAAAATTACTGAGTTTTTTAAGAATATTTCACAAAAAAGATTGACATTAAGCTGTCATTATAGAGAGAGAGAGAGAGAATTAGGGAGAAATGCATACTGACATTTTCAAGAGTGGCGAAGGATTGTAAAAATAATCTTTTGAAAAAGAAAATATCGCTTTTTAATTAAAAATATTTTTCATAAAATTTTTATGTTGCTAATGAATTAAAGCACAAAAGCAAGTTCGCATTGCACTAGCAGGTTCTAATACAAGTTCTTTTAGTAAAATTGCATATACGTAAATTTTATTCGATTATTTTACTTGATTAATATCAATTAAATAATTTATTGATAGATATTTTACCAGTAATATTTTAACCACTAAGTTTTATTCGAATATTAATATATTAATAAACATTTATATATATTGTATAACTTCCATTCAAATAGTTTTTATTCGAACAATTTTTAAACGAATAGTTTTTTCTAAATACATTTTTATGCAAATAATTTTTTCCCAAATAATGTAAAGTTTTATTTGAATCTTTAAAAATTCGAATAAATTTGATTCGAATATTTTTTATTCGAATAATATTGTTTTGAAAAATACATATTCGAATAATATTGTTTTGAAAACTACATATTCGAATAATATTGTTTTGAAAAATACATATTCGAATAATTTCTATACGATAAATTTTTATTGAAATAATTTTTCTTCAATAGGTTTTTATTCGATTAATGTCTTCATTAGAATATTTTGTATTCGAATAATTTTTATTCGAATATAATTTATTCGAATAATATTGTTTTGAAAAATACATATTCGAATAATTTCTATACGATTAATTTTTATTGATATAATATTTCTTCAATATCTTCTTATTCGATTAATGTTTTTATACGAATATTTTGTATTCGAATAATTTTTAATCGAATGTTTTTTATTCGAATAATATTATTTTGAAAAATACATATTTGAATACATAATTTCTATTCAATCAATTTTTATGGAAATGATTTTTACTCCATAGACTTTTATTCGATTAATGGTTTTGTTCGAACATTTTTTATTCGAATAATTCTTATTCGAATATTTCTTGTTCGAATAATATTGTTTTGAAAAATACATATTCGAAAAATTTTTGTTCGATAAATTTTTATTGGAATGATTTTTAATCCATAGCTTTTTATTCGATTTTTGTTTTTATTCGAACATTTTGTATTCGAATAATTTATGAAATAATTTTTCTTCAATAACTTTTTATTTAAATAATATATTAATTCGAATATTTGGTATTCGAATAATTTTTAATCGATTGTTTTTATATTCGAATAATATTGTTTTGAAAAATACATATTCGAAGAATTTCTATGCGATCAATTTTTATTGTAACAATTTTTCTTCAAAAGCTTCTTATTCGATTAATGCTTGTATTCGAATATTTTCTATTCGAATAATTTTTATTCGAATAATATTGTTTTGAAAAATATACATTCAAATAAGTTGTCTTTGGTAAATTTTTACTGAAATAATTTTTTTTCAAGAACTCTTTATTCGATTACTGTTTTTATTCGAATATATTTTATTCGAATAATATTGTTTTGAAAACTTTATATTCGATAAATTTTTATTGACTAATTTTTCTTCAATTACGTTTTATTCGATTAATGTTTTTATTCGAATATTTTATATTCGAATAATTTTTATTCAAATAATTTTGTTTTTAGAAATACCTTTTCGAATAAATTTTATTCGAACAATTTTTATAGGAATAAGTTTTAATCAATAACTTTTTATTCGATTAATGTTTTCTCAAATAATCTATATTCAAATAATTTTTTATCACCAAAATATTTTTTTATTATCTAATTTCGATTTTCCAAAAAATAGCTTTTATCGATGTAAATCTTTTATTGTAATTTTTATATTTTATTCTAAATACAAAATGTATTTGCATTTCTGATTCTTTACTGAAGCAATTTTTATTCGAATAATATTTGTTTTTATTTTTGGCTCAATTAGTATTCATTGATTAAACCCCTGTATTTTAGCAATTTTTCGTTTAAACTTGAGTAGTTTCTGTTTGTAATATTCGATCGATTTCAATTCGAATACTCTTTAAACTAAAAATTTTATTTTATATGAACAATTTTTATTTCACTGAATTTATTTAAATAATTTTTAATGTTTATTTAATATTAAAATAATTTTCATCAATGAACACTTCTTTCTAGAATTGAATTCCTGAAGTTATTTAAACATTTTTTTTTAAATAATTTTTTTTGTAGTATTTCTTCATCACAATTTTATAACAAACAATGATGCTTGATGAAGTAACTTAATTGAAACACATAAAAATAATTTAGTAAAAAATTTCCTTAAATTCTTTGTTATTCCTTTTTTCTCGCTTTTCTTAGTTTAAAAATTTGAAAATATTATTTCATTCACTACTTTTCCATTTTATTTCTTCTCTGCTTTGGCGGAAGTTTCCCCAGAATTCTTATACCATTTTGGTTACATTAAATTCAGCAGTAAAAAGCACAGCAGTAATAAAAAAATCAATTACAAAAATCCATCCGTCCTTCATTTAGTGTTTTTATTTTATGAAAAGTAACGACGCTCTATTCTTATAAGACTTGCTTATGAGTCGTTAGCTGAAAACAGCAGGAGATAAATTATATCAATGTTTTCATTTATTTAATCTTTTTTTAATTTTTAATCTATAAATTATTAAACGTTCTCTTTTATGGCCATTATTGTGAAATTTGTTACTCCTTGTTATTTTACTTTAACTTGATTTGGTTTGAAAGTTTAAATCTGTTTGTCTGCTGTGCACATTTTTATGTCTTCTGCTGTTCCCTTCCTTTTTAAATGAATTCAATATCCTGCGAAGCATGAAGTCAACGTTTTAATGTGGAAAAAAGAAAAGAAAATGGGCACTTATTTCCGATATGCATTCTGTTAATGTTTGTATTTTTACTGCACTGCGTCAAAAAATTAAATAAAGCTGAGCTCAATTGCCCTTTTTTTAAATTAAAAGATTTACTTGATATCTGCTAAGGATAGTGTGTAATATTGTTTGTGTGCGCATGTTCAAGTGTGTGTGTGTATGTGTGTGTGTTCTTGTCAAGTTCTCTTAATAAAACATGTAGCATTGAACTTTTCTTTTTTAATTAAGATAATCAAATAAATCATGGGGCAGTCAAGTAAATGTCATGCTGGATAAGCGCGTGGCAAGTGAAGAGTTAACAATGAAAAGAAAAATTATGCGTAAATTAAAAAATGAAATCAACAGCAAGACAGTTGCTGGCTGCATATTAAAAGTATAAAAGACGACATTTAAATTATATCTCTTATCAAGCAAAATTTAAGTTTACCAAAGGTCATAAATAGGAGGAATATTATAGATGTAGGAGTATAACCCTAGACACAAACCAAGTACACTAACAGGGCTCTGTTAGCATGTTAACATGGCGCTGTTAAGCATGAAAAATCCGAGTGTTTGTATTCCAATTGGAATACTGGCCACATTTCTGGACCAACCTTGAAAAAGATTAACGGAACAGACAACCAGGTCCATAGCTTTCATAATATATTAATACTTTGGCATTGTTATGCCGATATGCTCTAATTTTTCGTACACAAAAATTGTCAAATTCTAGACAGGATAGGCAAGGATCCTGGGCGTATAGAAATTGTGTTATTTTGTAGCTCTTGTGGTTCTCTATCACGTCCAATGACCATAACCTTTAACAGTTGGATTTTTAATAGAGAAATTTAGATTCTAGTGACGAGGATGAGTACACATATGCCACTACCAGCAACTTGAGGCTGAGGAAGCCCTCTTTCTATTCGACTAATTTTTATTGAAATAATTTTTCTTCAATAACTTTTTATTCGATTAATGTTTGTATTCGAATATTTGGTATTCGAATAATTTTTAATCGAATGTTTTTTATTCGAATAATATTGTTTTGAAAAATACATATTCGAATAATTTCTATGCGATAAATTTTTATTGAAATAATTTTTCTTCAATAACTTTTTATTCGATTAATGTTTTTATTCGAATATTTGGTAATCGAATAATTTTTAATCGAATGTCTTTTATTCGAATAATATTGTTTTGAAAAATACATATTCGAATAATTTCTATGCGATCAATTTTTATTGAAATAATTTTTCTTCAATAACTTTTTATTCGGTTAATGTTTTTATTCGAATATTTGGTATTCGAATAATATTTATTCGATTAATATTGTTTTGAAAAATACATATTCGAATAATTTTTATGCGATCAATTTTTATTGAAATAATTTTTCTTCAATAACTTTTTATTCGATTAATGTTTGTATTCGAATAGTTGGTATTCCAATAATTTTTAATCGAATGTTTTTATTCGAATAATATTGTTTTGAAAAATACATATTCGAATAATTTCTATGCGATCAATTTTTATTGAAATAATTTTTCTTCAATAACTTTTTATTCGGTTAATATTTTTATTCGAATAATTTTTAATCGATTGTTTTTTATTCGAATAATATTGTTTTGAAAAATACATATTCGAATAATTTCAATGCGATCAATTTTTATTGAAATAATTTTTCTTCAATAACTTCTTATTAATGTTTTTATTCGAATATTTTGTATTCTAATAATTGTTATTCGATTAATATTGTTTTGAAAAATATACATGCAAATAAGTTGTCTTCGATCAATTTTTATTGAAATAAATTTTCTTCAATAACTGAGAGAGGAGAGGGCTTCTTCAGCCACAATTTGCGGTTAGTGGCATATGTGCTCTGTTAGCATGTTAGTGCTTGGTTTGTGTCTGGGGTTCTATATTTCGATATTTAACTTCACACGCGTATAAAACTTGCTTAAATAGATTATGTTCATAAAGATGAAAGCTTAAAATAATTGCATTTGTAGGAACGAAAATAAGCTCTTTTGCTTAGGATTAAAAGATTATGTAGATTATTTGATATTTTGAGTTTTTTATGAATTTATTTAAATTTATTTAAATAGTTTTTCTTTTTATTCCCATAAATCCATTCTCATTATTACAACTTCGTTTCCATAAGAAGTCATACTCAACAAATTGTACAATAATGTTGCAACATGTTGCAGCATGTTAAATCATGTTCAGCATGGTTTCCTCATACTACAGTTTATGACTACTATGATGTCCACAATTTTTTAAGGACGTCAGTTTTTCCTGCATCAGATATGTTCCCTATTACTCTGTTTTTTTTTTTTTGCAAATACTTTTGAATTATTTATATGAGAACAGTCTGTTGCAATACAGATAAATAAAGTATTTTTGAAATCCTTGTGCTGTGCTACACCAGAATATGATTTTTCTACAGATTTGTGATTTTGATGGCAAATAGTTGGAGAGCAAGGAAAAGCTACCAATGAAAAATTACATAATATTTTTGCATTTTGTTTCTATATGATATTCGTTAGATGTAGAGAACGCTTTTGTGCAAGGAAAATTCAAACTATTTACTTCAAGCAGCTGAGCCAAAGCTTACTCCTTTAGCTAAGTTATTTAAATATTTGGATTCAGTATTTTTTTTATATATGACAAGGAAGCAAACGCAGTAAAGTAGGCGATCTATGGAAGTCATCAATCAGAAGAGTGCATATTTTACAATTAACTTGTCATTCTTTTTAAAGCTTGCTTATAAACAAATTCAAATAATTTTTGGACGCAAAATTTTTCTTAAAATATTTACATATCAAGTGTAGTCTGCAAAGTTATTAAAACTAATATGTTCAAATAAAATTATTTAAAACTAAAATGTTCAAATAAAATTATTTATAAGAAAAATATTCGAATAAAATTATTCGAATAAAATTATTCGAATAAATATATTCGAATAATATTATTCGAATAAAATTATTCCAATAAATTTTTTTTAGTGAAGTAGTTATTGATTTTTTTAGATAAATTATTCCTATAAAATTAATCGAAAAACAACTGACCATGAATAGCCTATAAGAAAAAAAACCCAACAAATTAATCGAATAAAAATTTTCAAACAAAGTTATTCATAAAATTTTTTGAAAATAAAATTCTTCTTGTAAAAAGTTTGCGTTAAATTATTTAAATAAAAATAATCGGATCAAATAAAAAAGTTTTGTAAAATTTTTTATTGCCAATTAATTTCAACTTGTAAAGAGTACGATTCAAGTAAAAAATTTGCATTAAATTTTCGAAAGTATTAGTAAGCCAGTCCCTGACTATTGCAAAGATTTGGTTTTTGTAAAATTCACCGAATCAGTATATTATTCAAAGAAACTTATCGAAATACAATTTCTACAATAAAATTTTTCTTGTATAATTTTTTCATAAAAATACATATTTAAATAAACTTTTAAACGTGCCTTATCGACTTTTCGAAAAAAGTCGAAAAGGCACGTAATATTTTTTTTGTAGGAAATTGGCATCAAATCAAATTTTTTTTACACAAAAAGCCGAAGTTTAAAAAAATTTTAGCGTTAGAATATCATTTTTATTAGTCGAATGTATCGATTAAAATTATTCGAATAATATTATTCGAATAAAATTATACGAATAAAATTATTCGAATAAATTTTTTTGAATAAACTATATTGATTAGTATGTATAAAACTATTTGAATGAAATTATTGAATTAAAATTTGCCTTACAAAATTGTTTCCATAAATGTATTCGAATAAAATTTATAGAATAAAATGATACATTTAAAATTTTTTTTGTTTTGTTTCTTTTTGGTAAAAAAAAGAAAACGAATACGCCATCCAGATCATGTACATATCTAAAGCTTTTCAAGGCTATTAGGTGACACAGTTCAGCTTAACTGATGTTATGGATGGACTTGGAAATGTGTAACGTTTTTATGTGGAAATATATTAACAAAAACGTGTCTCGAATTAATTAAGTTTACTTCTTGTTTTAATTTCAAAAGTGTTTCTCTCACTAAGTGTACTTTATGTCCATACCGACACATTCACACACACTCAGCCATACATACAGCTTGGCAGACATAGAATAATTAATGTTTATATATCCGTGAATAATAAAAGTTGATTTCCCAGTATGAAAGTAAGTATTTTGTTCATGGCTGTGTTTGTTTGACTTTACACAGTTTCGTATCGCTGCTGTAATACTTGTGTATGTATTTCCTTTTGTTTAGCTTTAGATAATCCTCGTGCCTTGTTTTCAGTTTAGCAACCGGAAGCAGTGGTTATATTTTCTAATCACAAACGGATATTAAGTTAGATTACAAAATGAGGAAGAACAGGATTTACATGCGCAGCAATATTATTGCTTTGAAATTTTACAGAAAAGAAAATTGTACAATAAGCTGCAGGATTTTCAACAGGAAATGAAATTGTAGAGATTTTTGGAATATAAAACCTTGACAGATAAAATAGTTTTACACAATAAACTAAATCATACGAAAATTTTTCAATATATTTCAGAGCATCGAATAATTTAAATATTAAATGAAAGTAAATTAATTTTCACATGAAAAGTTAATATAATTTTCAAACTTATATTGGCACTAAAATTAAAGGTTGTTTAATTACAAAATTTTGCTGCTTAAGTAAACGAGTATTACAAAAGACATTAATTTCTTCCACAAGTTTATCACATAGAAAGGCGGTCCAAGTATTAAAGATATTTAAGTTTTAGCACGCGGCCTCAGTGTACAAAAACACTTAGTACTTCAACACAAATTTTCTAAATATGTTCAGAAATGCTTTAAAAATTTTTCTACTACTTTGAATGGAAAAATTTTGATCTGAGGCAGATTTTCTTAACAAATTTTGTGTTAAAACAAAATTTACTTCTGCAAAGTAATTCCAGAATTTCGCAGTATTTCAAGTATAAAGGAATAATGGGAGAAATAAAAATACAGAACAAACAATCAGCCAAATTGAGACGTGCCGGTCTATGTGATAATGGTCAAATAGAAGCGTAAATACTGAGACCGTAACTCAGCCGTAAAATCGTTATATCATTGCTCAAATAGGTTTAAGTAATATTATTCGATTGAAAATTAATCGATTAAAAAGTAATCGATTAGAAATTAATCGATTAAAGTTTAGTCGTTTAAAAATTAATCGATTAAAAATTAAACGATTAGAGACTGAATAAAAATAAATTAACTAATTTTTTATCGAATAATTTTTAATCGATTAGAAATTAATCGATTAAAAATTAATCGATTAAAAATTATGCGATAAAAAATTAGTTAAATGAAATTTAGCCTTTAAAAATCATTTTAAAATTATTTGAATAAAACTTAGCTTATAAAATATATATCATTATCTTATAATATTTTGATACTGTGTAACTTTATTCGAATATTTTTTTTTCGTATAATGGGACCCGCATAGTTTTTACCTAAGTAGTGCCATAGGAATTTTCTATTTCTTATGGTATGGCTATATTCGAATCATGTGAAACGTTTAGCTTGGTGACTTGCTTTAGCATTATTTGTGCAATTTTTATTCGAATAATATTTAGTTGAAAATTTCATTTGAGAATCAGTTTTAGAATAACTCTTTTGATTGTTTTTTTTTTAACAAATTTGGTTGGCATAATTGTTGTTCATTTTTCTGTCGCAATAATAAAAATAAAATTTAATGTTTTCTCCTTTCAAATTGAAATTTTTAAATTCCCTACACTCTAAAATGTTAAAAATCCTGCTATCAATTTACCCTTGTCTGTTAGTTAAGTTACCTGTCAAACTGTCCAACAATGAATTTGATATCTACTCAACATGCCTTTTGATACTATTTTTCCTTGTAAATATTAAATATAAAGGTTTGACTAATTTGTTGCTTCTCATTTGCTGATTCAGTTTTTTCCAAAAAATGCTAATGTGTTGTAATATTTTGTATATAAATTTTTTTTATTTTTATTTTTAATTCGTTGAAAAAAGTATTTAGTCCATTACTTTGAACATGAGAGAGAGCCTTGTATAATTATGGCTGCTGCATGCTCAATACATCACGTTTCCATAGTGGTTTGGTAAAGGGCAACATCTCTCAAACTGCTGCTGGTGTTAGAATAACTTTTAACTTTGACATGAATAATTTTTAGCGGTTGCAAAATAGCTATAGAAACGGGTATCTCATAAATTATTCGCCTTAATCTGTGTCTGCCTGGTTTGTCAGGCTATTTCAGGCCTAATTAAAATCTCTTGGCTTAAGTGTGAAAGATGATTATAAATTATAAATTATGATCAGTAAAACTGAGAATTGTATGCTGTGTAACTTGTAACGACCTTCGCTTTTTTCACTCAAAACTAAAATTTTACAATTAGTAAACAAAACTAAGTTAAAAATGTACAACAAAATAGATGCCCTTAAGAAGCCCCCTTTTTAGTTGAAAATGAATTTCAAATGTGTGTCATATAAATTTTAAATTATCATGTCCTTTGGAAACTGCAGTTGTGTTCTAGTTAAATAATAAACAAATTCGTGTAAAAGTTAATTAATGCGATGTTAGTTATCACGAAGGATTTTAGTATGGTAATATAATTAGTTTTTCTAAAAATGCCGTCATAAAAATAGAACTAGTTTTAATTGTTTCGTGGAGGGAAAGGCATAAATAATTTCTTTCCTTCATAAAGAATTAATATCAATCATACGCCTCGTTACCCAGCAGACGTGGTGGGTTACAAAAAAAATGACAGTTAATTTTACCTATTTGATTAGATAGCAAATAAATTATCTTCTTTGTGTTGTCATTAGGCCTTTTTCCTTTAATTCAAAAAGGTTTTGATGGAAATTACTCAGAAAATATGGCTGCTAAAGAGTCTTTAGCAAAGACAACCGAAAATATGGAACATGTAAAAAATTATTACAAAAGAAACAAGTTGGAAGAAAAAACTTTTATTTAAAATTAAATGTAAATCATAAAAAGTTAAAATTTGTTTGAATAAAGAAATCTTTCGCGATAGTTTTTTTCACCTCATTCTATTAGTTTGTTAAGAAATACAATCTTTTAATAGTCATCAAAATGCTTTAAGGACGATTGTGCAGTAACATTTAAAAAAAAATACTCGTTCAACAAAGACATTTTTTACAAGTACAAATTGTGCATTGAGGTAAAATAAAATCCGTGGGCAGGCGTAAACGATAATTCACTTGTCCCAAAATTGCCTGGAGTATTGCAAAAGGAGTCGTAACTTAATCGTGATCGTTAAATATAATCGAATCCGCTTTAGCGCCAAACGTTTTACTGAAAAAAATCGGATTACTGAAAGCGATACAAATCCCCGCACTGATTTTAAAGCAGCTAGTCTTATTCACTTCGCTTTAGCGAAACATCGCTTAAGTGAAAATATCGTATTACTGAAAACCAAAAGCAAGCCCACAACTACGTTTTGTATGAAACTTACTTCGCTTTAGTGAAAAAATAAACAGTGACAAATTTATTTATTAGAAATCGATTGCATAACTTAAGGCTGAAAAAACTGTGCATGTTTTGTCCGTTAAAAAATTAAATGGCAAAATGTATTTGTCCTTTTCGCTCTTACGTACTTTATTGTATTTTTCTATTATATTTTTAATGAATTCGTGAAAAATTTCAACAACAAACTGAATAATTCTATGAATAATTTTTTTTAATAAAATTTTGACGTTAAATTGACGCAAAAAAATGTACAGATTTGATATAAAAATATTGGTTTACTGATTTTAAGCAGTACGCTTAACTGTAACAAATTTCAGTAATCCGAACTACGTTTTAGAGAAAAAATCGGATAACTGAAAAAATTGGGTTCTGGTTATTTCCAATAAAGCGGAGTCGACTTTATGACATTTGGAAGACTAATGACATAATGCAGTAGTATGTGTGCTCAACATACTTTATCTATACTATACATATATGCACACACACACACACCCACACCCACACACACACCATTGCTAATAAGGGTGACATTTAGTTTATTGATATAAAAATATTCCATTGACGTGGCATGCTTTTCAACAAATAAAATGATGGGGCGAATACATACGAGGCATATTGAAAGCATCAGTTAAATTTTCAAATCTCGCGTTATATAATCGCTATCGTCTGGAATGTGTGATCACAATTTAAGCTTTTTAACATTTTAGCTTTATTTGTGTGGAGTCATAAAAGTTAGAAGTCTGGTGGCGCAAAAAATAGATCAAAGAATTTGCATAAAATTTTGTGTAAAAATAGCACACAGAGAGCTCAAAAGCGATATACAAAAGTGATATACACGATGATTGTACTCTCAATCAGCATTTCAAAGAAGGCAGAGAAGACTGGGTTAACTAGGACGGCACTCCTTCTGGACGCTGCAATACATCAGCAGTCGATAAAAATGTTGACAACCCGAAGAAAAAATGCTATAGAAAATCGTCTAATCTTTATTAGAGAAACTACGGAGAATATCGGCACATCGATTGGCTCATGCTGTGAAACTTTATTTTTGGAACTCTTAGGCAAGAAGTATGTGGCGAAGAAGGTTGTTCCAAAAAAATATGAATTTTCGTTTAACAATTTTTTAATAAAATGCTAGAACAGAATTTTATATCTCAAGAGGACTATTTTAAAGAGCATAAACTAGAAATTGATGAATAACTAAATATTAAAAAAAATATATTTAATTCACCCTATTTTTTGAACACACCTCGTATGCATTTTTAAACTCTAAAGCTTATCTATGTTGTCAAAATGTTTAAGTGGCAGCCACCATTAACCTGTCACGTTCACCTTCTCACATATACATACATATAAGTGAATATTTATGAAGAGCAAATGACGCATTACTTTCAAAATATTACAAAAATAATATTTATATTTTAATAATTTAATCAAACGTGCACACAAGTAAACTAAAGAGTTTTTCTCGCTATTGCTTAAAAACAAGCTAAATATAGTGATAAAACAGATAAGAAATTTGAAGTTATTTTAAAGAAAGTCAACTGAACATGATGAGCATGATTTGGCATGTTGGCGACTTTTGTTGGTAGACAAAAGTTGTCGTAACTTCCACAGGCTAAACAATTTACTACAACTACTTCGTTGTACGCTGAATTTAATAAATTTTCTGGTTGCAAAGCCTCTTAAATATTAACAACTCCCAGTTTATCCCATTTAACTAAATTAATTTTATTAAATTGCTTCCCCCGGCCATTATTGTCAAAGCACAATCCATTACAGCAGCTACGAGTACATGTCAATATTTAATGATTTTCTAGTTTTAATAAAACTAAATTTACTTCACCTCTTTGCTCCATATTGTTACCAAGTGCATGCTATAACGCCAGTAACAACCTACACCTTCCCCTGCTTTCAGTATTCCTGGTGTTACAAAGAACCACTCACTTGCCCCCATTTAAATATACATTTTTTTCAAATAAATTCACTGGGGAAATATTTTGAATGGATCACTGGTGTTTTTGTAACATCTGATTGTTACTGATTTAACAAAAAAAAAGTATATTAAAAAAAATTATTTGGTTTGTTAGACACACATCTAAGTACATTTAAAAAAAGTACCCTTTTATTAATAAATATCTTTTATTAATTATTTATTAAAACATACATTTTTGATCAAAAGTACCTCTTAATTAAAAACTAGCATTTTATCAATATTTTATTAACACGTACTTTTTGAATAAGAAGTACCTCTTAATTAAAAAGTAACT
This sequence comes from Linnaemya tessellans, assembly GCA_951800035.1. Taxonomy (NCBI): domain Eukaryota; kingdom Metazoa; phylum Arthropoda; class Insecta; order Diptera; family Tachinidae; genus Linnaemya; species Linnaemya tessellans. The sequence continues at coordinate 114,224,163 of OX637534.1, read as the reverse complement.
TTTTATTAAAAAAACTTTTTTGTTAAATAGTATCTCCTTATAAAATTTTTATCAAAACGTAAATTTTTAATAAAAAGTATATATCTATTTAAAAGCAACTTTTTATTAGTTTTTTATTATTGTAAAACGTAAAATTTTAATAAAAATTTTAAGTTTTAACATTTGTACAAAAAGTACAATTTTATTAAAAAGCACCTTTTTATTAAAAAGTACTTTTTTTATTACAAGTATATAAAGGTCCTTTTTGGTAAAAAAGTACTTTTTAAGAAAAAGGTACTTTTTAATAAAAAGGTACTTTTTAATAAAAAAAAGTACTTTTTAATATAAAGGTAGTTTTAATAAAAAAAGTACTTTTTTTTATTAATAAGTACCTTTTTATTAAAAATTACTTTTTTTTTATTAAAAAGTAAATTTTTCTTAAAAAAAAGAATTTTTTTATTGAAAGTACCTTTATATTAACAAGTACTTTTTTTAATAAAAAGTACCGTTTTATTAAAAATTACTTTTTTCTTATTAAAAAGTACCTTTTTACTAAAAAGTACTTTTTTACCAAAAAAGACCTTTATATACTTTTAATAAAAAAAAGTACTTTTTAATTTTTTTATTAAAAGTACCTTTATATTAACAAGTACTTTTTTTTATTAAAAAGTACCTTTTTATTAAAAATAACTTTTTTCTTATTAAAAAGTACCTTTTTATTAAAAAGTACTTTTTTACCAAAAAATACCTTTATATACTTTTAATAAAAAAAAGAAGTACTTTTTAATAAAAAGGTGCTTTTTAATACAATGGTACTTTTTATTAAAATGTTAAAACTTAAAATTTTTACTAAAATTTTACATTTTAATAAAAAACTAATAAAAAGTTACTTTTAAATAGATATATACTTTTTATTAAAAATTTACGTTTCAAAAAGTACTTTTTTTTACCTAAAAGGGCCTTTATATAAAAAACACTTTTTTTTTAATTAAAAAGTACATTTTTATTGAAAATTGCCATTTTAATAAAAACTACCTTTTTGTTAAGAAGTAAATATTTAACAAAAAGTATCTTTTAACTAAAAAGCACTTTTTTTTATTAAAATGTACCTCTTTATTAAAAAGTGATTTTTTGTTGTTAAAAAGTACCTGTTTATTAAAGTGCCTTTTTACTAAAAAGTACCTCCTTAAAAATACATTTTGGTTAAAAAGTACCCGTTTAATGAGAACTCAATTTCTTTTAATAAAAAGTACCTTGTGATCAAAAAGTATTATTTGATTAAAAAGTTTATTGTTATTAATAACTACATTTTTAATTAAAAATAGCTTCTTAATGAAAGATAGTAAGTACATTTTTTATTAAAATTATTAAAGATCCGTAGTATAAAAAAATATATTTATATTAAGTACCGCCTTCAAAACTCTTAAAAATTTCTTGTTTAAAGTGCCACTTAAATAAAATCTAGCTAGAAATTATTTTCATTAAAACCAAAATTTTCATTAAAAATTTTTTCTGTTAAAAATGCCTTTTATTAAAAAATACCTTTTCAATTTTATTTTAAAATGTACGTTAGTTTTCGTAAAAAAAATATAAATATCTTAATCAAAAATTAACTTTTATTGCAAGTTCTTTTAGCTATTCTTTGCTATTGAAAAGAAATGAGTGATAAATAAAAGTACTTTTAATGTACAAAATTTTTTTTTAATCTTAATAAGTGAAATGCGTTTTATAAATAATAACTGTCTCTGAAAAGAAAAACTGGAAGAGAAACAGATTTTGTTGCTGGTAATTAACGAAATTAATTGAGTTCTTTTAAGATCTAAAATTTCCTCCACCTCCACATCTGCGAGAGACAAATGAAACAGAAATGCCATGCAAAGTGTCAAAGCAGCTAAGACCCAAAGCAAAAGCATTGCCCTCTCCCAAAACTATTATTGTCACAAAAACAATTCGAAATCTCGGCTACAAGCTGACATCCCCTTTTACCGTTATGCGAGAACAGCTGCAATGCTTAGCGTACGAGCTGGAAACCATGATAATAGCCCCAGTTTTATGCCTTCTGGTGGAATCAAGTTGACAGAGGGTAATTAAAACACTTTCGTTTGTGTATGACTTTGCATGTCACGTCACTCTGTACGAATGTCTGTGTGTGTGTGTGTGTGGGAATATCCACTATTTACCTTGTAATTATTTTGAGTATGTAAAGGATTCCATTGCAGCACATACATATATATTTTGGGACCTACATCAAAAACAGACATCATTAAAAACTTTTCACATGCCATTGGGAGTGTGTTTTAAAAAACATGGAGGGGGGAGGTTCGTTTGTGTTGTCATATTTTTAACAATCCATCATTAAGCCATAAACATGCATTTTCTCTACGATTACTTGTAAGCAAAAACGTATAGTATCTGGCAAATGTGTGTGGCGTTTAGCTCAAACAGTTGACATTTTCAACTTAGACATGCTAAAGTAACCGTACACGCAACCAAACATGCAGCAAGTGCGGCAAACATAAACAATGTTGCACATAATATTGTTAAATCACGCATAGAAAAGAGCACATAAACACTCACACATACAAACACATACATACATACGATGGAACGCACATTAGCTATGCACCGCTACACACATTAGCACACTTAGACAGTAACGAAACTTTTGCTGTTGCGCTGAAATCACGAAGTGAATACAAAGTTAGCTGCACTATAAATATTCAATGCAAGTAGCGCACGTTGGCCTGCTGGTGGCTTTTCTGTGGCCGCAAATATTATAAAATGTTCCCTTTTAATAAAAGAGAATTAATTTAAAATTTTTAATTATATTCGTGCTGATTCTTTTCCCAAATTTATTTAAAAAAAAAAATCCAAAATTGTTTATTAAGGGGCTTAGCTACTTCCAATACACATTTCACGGGGGTAATACAGATCATTAGAAAACCTCTACCCAACAATTCTTAGAATAACTAAAGATATTATTCTGAAAAATTTTGGGTTAAGGGTCCATGCTAATCTGCTTTAAACTCGTCAAAAATTTACTTTAAACTTTTTTTTGTTAATTTGGGAAAAGAATCAGCAAGGATAAAATTAAAAATTTAGTATTAATCAACAAATTCCCGAATGCATTTATAAAAAAGGGGAATTTGTTCTATTTAAAGTATTGTTCTGTATAAAAAACACAAATTTTTATAAAAAATTTTTTATAAAAAATACCTCTTTATAAAATGGTATCTTTTTATAAAAAGTAAATTTTTAACAAAAAATATGTAGTTACATTAAAAAATATATCTATTATATCTTATTCATAAAAAAGTACTTTTTTCGTAAAATTGTACCTTTTTCATATAAAATTTTTGTTTTATAAAATAAGTACCTTTTTTTTTATAAGAAACACCTTCTCATTAAAATGTTACCTTTTTTTTATTAAAAAGTACTTTTTTATAAAAAACACTCGTTTTTTATAAAGAAGTAATTTTTTTTTATATAAGGACTTATTGTTATACAAGTAATTTTGTTACAAAAAGTAACTTTTTTTATAAAAAGTAGCTATTTTAAAAAACATATTTTTTTATTATAAAAAGTACTTTTTTTAAAAATACTTTTTTATAAATAGTAATTTTTTATAAAAAGTATTTTTTTATAAAAAGTACTTTATTATAAAAAGTAATTTTTTATAAAAAGTACTTTTTTTATAAAAAGTACTTTTTTATAAAAAAAAAATTTTTCATAAAAAAGTACTTTCTTTATAAAAAGTATTTTTTTTATAAAAAGTACTTTTGTATAAAATGTGCTTGTTTTATAAGAAATACTTTTTTTATAAAAAGTGCTTTTTTTTATAAAAAATCACTTTTTTCATAAAAAGTACTTTTTTATAAAAATAATTGTTTCATAAAAAGTACTTTTTTTGTAAGAAGCACTTTTTTAATAAAAAGTACTTAGTTTTATAAAAAATTATTTTTTCATAAAAAGTACTTGTTTATAAAAATAATTGTTTCATAAAAAGTACTTTTTTTATAAAAATCACTTTTTTATAAAAATCAATTTTTAATAAAATGTACTTTTTTTATAAAAAATACTTATTTTTATATAAAGTACCCCTTTTATAAAAAATATTTGTTTTTTATAAAAAGTTTTGTTTTATAAAAAGTACCTTTTTATAGCAAAACACTCCTTTTCTATAATAAAGTGCCCCTTTTTAAAAAAGTACCTTTTTTTAAAGAAGTACATATTTTCATAAAAATATTTTGTTATAAAAAGTAAATTTTTTATAAAAAGTAATTTTTTTTTTTATAAAAAGTACCTTTTATTATAAAAAAAACTTTTATTTTAAAAGTACCTTTTTTATAAAAAGTGCCTTTTTATAAAAAATATTTTTTAATAAAAAGTACCTTTGTATAAAAAATATTTTTTAATAAAAAGTACCTTTTTATAAAAAGTATTTTTTTTAATAAAAAGTAAATTTTTTATAAAAATAAATTTTTTATAAAAAGTACCTCTGTTGTAAAAAGTACCTTTTGTTATAAAAAGTACCTTTTTTTATAAAAAGTACCTTTTTATAAAAAGTACCTTTTTTATAAAAAGTACCTTTTTTATAAAAAAAGTACCTTTTTTATAAAAAGTACCTTTCTTATAAAAAGTACCTTTTTTATAAAAAGTACCTTTCTTATAAAAAGTACCTTTTTTATAAAAAGTACCTTTTCTATAAAAAGTAACTTTTGTTATTAAAAGTACCTTTCTTTTATAAAAAGTACCTTGTTTTATAAAAATTATTTTTTATATAAAAAGTACTTTTTGTATAAAAAGGCCCGTTGTTAGAAAAAGTACCTTTATAATAAAAAGTGCCTTGTTTAAAAAAACTTACCTCTTTTACATAAAACTACTTTTAATTAAAAGTGCTATTTTTTAAATAGTACCTTTTTTTTAACAAAAAATACTTATTATCAAAAACCACTTTCTTTATAAAATGTGACTTTTTTTATAAAAAGTAAGTTTTTATAATATCTAACTTTTTTTATAAAAACTAGTTTTTTTATAAAAGTTATTTTTTTTATAAAAAAAGTAGTTCTTTTTATAAAAAAAAGTAAAATGTTTATAAAAGTTTGTTTTTATAAAAAAAGTGTTTTTTTGTTATAAAGAAAAGTGCCTCTTTACGTAAAAGTATCCTTTTTTGGAAAGCCACCTCTTTAAAAATAATAATAACATTTTCAACTTTACTTTTATAAAACAAATCCATTATTTATGATGGGAGAAAGTACGTTTCAGTAGTTTAAATTAAGTTTTATATATAAAATACTGCAGTCAAATTGCAGCATGCGATAGCTATTGAAATTTCCGTTTAAATTGCATTGAATTTTCTATCGATATCGAATGCGGTAATTTTGCCACTGGTTTTAAGGTTTCACAATGTAGTTCTTTTATGGCTTTAGATATGGGACAGCATATATTTGTTCAAAAAATTAACTGTTACAAGACTTGCATGCCCCATAGTGCATGACACAGGGATGTGCTGTTAAAAGAGTTAAGACTCTACATTGTTAATAATGACATCAAGCACTTGCCTGCACACACGCATACTCGTACATTAAAAAGTTATGGCTGCTACTTCCATTGACATAAAATTTTAAATTTTAATATTGATATTAATATCATGTTTTTAACGGGATGAGAGGAAATTTAAAGCATTTTACTTACTGAAAAGCATTTAAGTAAAATTGCTGCACATCTAAAAGGAAATGCACGGTATTTAAAAAGAGAAAAATCTTATTTTAAAATTGGATTTTGTGTAATTTTACGATATTTAGGTTTATTAAAAATTTAGAGCAGTTCTTTAGCCTTTTTTTTGAATTTAAATTCAATCAAATCAGACGCAATTCGGATGTGTCGTCATCTAAAGCCCAGAAGGCCGCTAGTGGATCAAAAATGCAATATAGACTTGGTTTGACGATTTTGATTAAAAAATCCATTTTGTTCTTTTATTTTTTATCAGTGAGGGCCTTGTGGATTTAACATGACCGCACTTTTGTCTCTGTGTAAGTCCAAAAGTTTTTTAATCTATTGGTTGCATAACTTTTTTGCAATTCTCAAGAAAAGAACTTTATTGTCAGTCTTTTGTTAGCAATTATTAAACTCGTTTCTAAACTATTTATTAAATTAATTAATAAAAGTTTTCTGTTTTAGAAGAAGAGAATAAAAACTATCTTAATCTACAATTGCAAACTTTATTACTTTCTGTTGTCCTCAGTTTTACTTCTTAACAAACAAACTGGAAAAATCTAATAAATATTTTGCAGCGTTTGTCTATTTCATTTAATGAGAATAGAACAGAATACTGTAAATGGCAAGCAACTCATTAACTGCTAAAGACTTAATAACAAAACAGATATAGTCTTGCTTCACCCAGCAGCTGCCTGCAATGAATTCCTATTAACACTAAGATTTTCTTGTACTTAAGAGACAACAATATCAGCTAAACAAAGTTGTTAAACGAACTGCAAATGACACTTTAACATCAACGGATGTTTGAAGGTGGGTATTGAACTCATGCCATTTTGCTGGCTCACTTTGAAGTGTAAATGTTGGTTTAAGAAGACAATTCAATTTATATTTTCCATCTTTTATGAAATATTTCACAAAAATTTTTATTTGCTATTTTTCTTAAATATGAAAAACATTTTCCAGCATTTTATATGCAAATTTGTTTTTATAAAAAGAGAACAAAAAAAAAATCGAATTATCAAAAACTTGAAGTATTAAAATGCTGCTCTACTTTAATTCTATTTACTTTTCAATAACTTTTGTTTTGTTGATTTTGTTTTGAGCAAAATTTTTGATCCTTTGGGGAAACAAATTTTCCAACTTATAATAAAATACAAGCAAGGCTTTCTCATATTTCAATTTACCCCGTAAAAGTTTAAATAACAAAAGAATTTTTACAATCTTTAAACTTTTCATTCCAATTTATGCGTTATTAAATAAAGCAAAGGAGCAGCATTTCAAAATTTACTTTGCCATAGTTTCTGGTATGATTGTGATTATTATGGCTGAAATTTAAATAACGTGGAAACTCAGCTAAAGAGCGTAATATAATCAAAGTCGAATGTACTCGTATAGTTATTTAATTATTTTCAAATGGAGGAAAAAAGTATGCAAAAGTTTTTATTAAGTGAAGCAGAAAATTCAAGAACTTTAACTTTATTTTTTTTCAATATACTTTTTTAGCCACGCTGCTGCCGTCTTATTTTATATCTTAGAGTGACGTGATTTACTCTTTAATTGAAATTAATCGAATACAATTATTCGAATAAACCCATTCGAATAAAATTGTTTAAATGAAAAATTAAACTTATTTGAAATTTATTGAATTAAAATTATAAGAATAAAATTATGCATAAAAAAATTATTCGATTAAAAGTTTTTCATTTACATATCGCACCCTAAATACAAAAGGGGCACAACTCAAAATACTAAAATTTTCAGGAGAGACAAAAAACTTTTCATTGCGCAGAAGCAACACACTTAACATAACTGTATTTTTCCAGTTAAAGAAGATAGTAATGCGAAAGAAATTTTTGTAGTAGTTAGAGATGTATATTCTGAATTAATTTATGGAAAAAAGTCAGTTTTGGAAAATTTTGAGTTGTGCCCCTTTTGTATTTAGGGTGCGATATATGTATTATTTTGCTTCAAAAAAGATGTGTGGTGTCGTGGGACACCAAAGAGCAACGAATTTCCTTATTTTAAAAATTGTAATTTTACATTCTATTCGAGGTATAAAGAAAATAATTATTCGGGTATACATTTTTTATTATGATTATTTTTTTGCTTCGCCGACCAACGAAAATACAGAATCAATTTTGCTCCCAAACGAAATTGAATTCTGTCACGGCACGGCTGCGTATGATTAATATTTGTTTTGTATGGAATCGTATTACTCATACGTCTTAAACATTGTCTAAAGCGGCATGGCCACACATCAAACTGACGCTTCAAACTCTGCTTTTCTTTGATAGTGTTAGTGAAAAAAGCTCACACGTATGGTTTGATGTGAGTTTGAAGAATATCAAAACAATTTAGATTTACTCTCCAACTGAATTTTACCAACACATACACAAGTTTGAAGCATCAGTTTGATGTGTGGCCATGCCGCTTTAGAAACAAAAAATCTTACGTTACGGACGTTAAGGAACTTGTTCCAAAAAATTTTTTTCTTCTTTCGAATATGGAAATATATGGATAGTGAATTTCTTTTCTGGGCCCTCTTAATGTTTATAAATAAATAAAAAAAAATAATAATTGTCAATACATGCATAAGACCGTTTGCCAACCATTCTCTTCTGTGTTTTCTCTCCATGTATGCGTGTGTGTATGAGAACGTGTGGTGAATAAGTGTGTTTGATTGCATTTGAACCAATCAATGTGTGTGTGTGTGTGTGTGTGTGTGTGTGTGTGTGTAGGTGTGCCAAGTGTTAAACCACTTCCATTACAACTGCCTTCTAGTGTAACCCACTTTAGGAAAATTTTGCAATTTTTTATATGCATTTTCCTTTTGCAGGAAAGTTAGTGAAGGCAAATATTGAAACGAAATATTGCCAGCAAATAGTTTTATTCAATTTAATTTACAAAATGTAGAAGCTTTTGCAAAAAGGTAGACAAATTTTATTAAATAAAAGTGAAAGAGAGGAAGAGCGAAAGAGAGAGAGAGAGGGACAACAAAATTCACAGATTTTTAAAGGATGTTAACACATAAAATTTACAGTTTATTTCCAAACAATTTAAAAATTTTAATTCTTGCAAAACACTTTAATAACTTTTAAAAATAATTGCATAAGGGATATACATAAAACACATACATATATGAAACCTTAAGAACTTTTTTTAACACAAAATTTGTTTTCTGTTTTTTATGATTTATTTTGCTTTTAACAAAAAAAAATATATTTAAACTCTCTATCAAAGCAGCAATTTGGTCATGTATATTTTTATGAACATCGATATCATATTCAAGATATTTACTTAACAAAGAGTTTAATGCAATTTATAAGTAAAACGACGTACATGATTTGTTATAAATACGAGGTGGGCTCCCCAGAAAAAAATATTTTAATGTTATTATACAGACGTTTAAAAAAAGAGTTCATATGATTTAAAAAAAAACAACGAAAAGACTTTCATAAAGACATATTTAATTTCTTCTTAAATAACTAATTGAAATTTAGCTATTAACCACGTAATGTATAACCACCCTCGCTCATTTATTTTTCATTTCCTTGTATATCTGGCATTTGCTGTCCATTAGAGACTTTGAAAAGCATCTCTTGTAAAAAAGAAAAAATACTGAAAAAAAATATGTAATAAAAAATGAAAGAAAATTGTGAACTAGACAAGGAAAACAAACAACATAAATGTCAATTGTTATATGTGCTGCAACACATGTTCTAAAACCTTGAAATACATATATATAAGTTTGTGCCATATTTTCAAAATAAACTACTCATGAGACGTAATGCAGAAGTACGAGTACACATGTACATATGAGCAAAATTTACCAAAGAGCTGGAAATAAAAAGGATTAAATATCAGAAAATAAACTGCAGCCGTTATATGTGCAATTTTGTCAAGTAAATAAATTTTTACTGAATGTTCCTACAAAATAAAGTTTGTTATTTTTGCAATACGAATTTCAGTTTCCATACACACACATACATAAATTGTATATGTTTAAGCAACACAATGGTCTTACAATCGATACGTACAAAAACTATTTAAATTTGAAAATCTGGCTTCAGATAAGTTAGGAAATAAATATCAGTAAAACATTTCTCTATCATAAGAATTTCCTTTAGTTTACAAGCATCAGCTGTAGTCAGTTTTATCATGATAGGCGAAATAATAAATACAAGTTTTTAGCTTTAGGACTTTAATAATAAAAACAAAAAAAAATATTTGCAATCCATTAATTTTATTCGAATAACTTGTGTGCAAAGAAGTAAAGATATCGTAGTAATTTTTATATTTCAATTATTTTAGTCTAATAATAGAAATGATACCAAAAATTATTTCATATAACTTTATACGAATAATTTTTATGTAAACAATTTTTATTCGAATAATTTTTATTCGAATAAATTTTATTCGAATAAATTTTATTCGAATAAATTTTATTCGAATAACTTTTATTCGTATAATTTTGGATCGAAAATTGTTATTGAAAACAATTTTATTTTGTTTGACGCCGATATAGTATTGCTTAATATATTGACGTGAATAATTGTTATTCGAATAATATTTTTTGAATAACTATTATTCGATTAAGATTTATTGGAAATATTTTCATCTAAATAAATTAAGTAAAAAATGCTTTTTATTCGATTAATTTTAATCGAATAATATTTATTCGATTAATTTTATTTAAAAATAAACAGAGATGCGACGAAAAATTTAATTAAATAAATTTATTCGAATAATTTTTATTTAAGCAATTTTTATTCAAATAATTTTTATTCGGATAAATTTTTTTCGAATAACTTTTATTCGAATAATTTTTATTCATATAATTTTAAATCCAAAACTGTTGTTGGAAATATTTTAATTTTATTTCAGCCCGATATTGTATTGCATAATTTATTTTAAGCAATCTTTATATATTGACGCGGAAAATTTTTATCCGAATAATTGTTATTCTAATAATTTTTTTTTTCGAATAACTATTATTCGATTAAGTTTTATTGGTATTATTTTTATCTAAATAACTTTAAGTGAAAAAGGGTTTTTATTCGACTAATATAATTCGAGTAATTTTTATTCGATTAATTTAAATACAAATATATAATTAATATAATTATACGAATAAATTTAATCAAAAAATTTTAGTAATTTTTATTCGAATAAATAAAAAAATTTTAGCAAATTTTTAATCGAATAATTATGCGAATAATTTTTATTCGAATAATTTGTATTCGAATAATATTTATTCGAATAATTTGTATTCGAATAAGTTGTATTCGAATAATTTTTATTCGAATAAGTTGTATTCGAATAATTTTTATTCGACGAAATTTCAATCCGAAAAATATTATTTTAAAAATTTTTGCTTTGTTTAACACCGTTATATTGCATGGCACTATTTAATTTAAACAATTTTTATATGTATGTACGAAAAGGACCTCTGTGCCGAAAAATTTTTTTTTTACTTTTTGAGTGATTCTTATAGGAAAAAACGCTCTTTCAAATGCCGCAAACCGCAAGTTTCTATGTCTTTTAGTTTTTTTACAAATCACCTGTAAAGATGAACATAATTAATTGCGCAAAACACGGAAAAACGAAGCGCTTTTTTTAAACGCGTTTTTCTCAATAACTTCTTTTCGGCGCAGAGGTCTCTTTTCGTGGAGCAGGTCACATATGTACATACATATAACGACTTGGTATTGCACTATATTAATTGAGAACTTTCATTGCAATAATATTCGAATAACTTTGGACTAATTTACATTCAACTAATTTTTATTGGATTAATTTTAATATGAAAAATTTTAATTTGACTAGTGTTTTTTTATTTTTCTAGTAATATGTATTGAAATAAATTTTATTCGAATAATTTTTTCGAATATTATATTTTTTCGAATAATTATAATTCGATTAGGTTTTATTTGAATTATTTTCATTTAAAGAACATTAAGTGAAACAAGTTTTTTATTCGATTAATCTTAGTCGAATAATATTTATTCGATTAATTTTATTTAAAAATTTTATATGTTAAAAGATCTGAACCGAAAGAGTTTCATTTGAATTAATAATATCCTAACGAATTTCTTTTATACATAAATTTTATTCGAATAACATAAAATTTTTTGTAAATATCTAATATTGAGATGTTTTAAGGTGCCTTACTTTGTAATACCTGTATCAGTCCAATTGTTTTTTTTTTTATATATATTTAAGCTAACTTTTGATATAGATATTTTCCTCAAATAATTTACAAAATACACCAACTTAAAAACCATAGTTAACTACGAATTATTAAGCACTTGGTTGTATGAGTGTGGAAAGGACGCAAATATCACTCATATGCAAAGTGCAAGGGTGACATATTTCTTACTTGAATATATTTATGAGGAATGAGGAAACCACGTAACTAATAATTATCTGTTGAACTTTAAGGCTTTCAAACAATAACCGCAAAGACTTAATTTTCTATAATTTTCAATTATTACTTAAAAATTCTTTTATTTTAAATACTCCCAAACAAGCCTGCAATCATAAATTGCACTACTACTTCTACGGAGCCATACATGGTCGAAAGAATAAAATGCTTGGCAATAATTTGGGAATTTCTCCATTACTTTTACAAAGTAAAAAATAAGCTCTGTAATATTATATGTAAACCACTGCATAGAAAATTAATAATAAAATTTATTTAATTTGAACAAGTGACAGAAACCACTTAATGTGGTTGCCGTCTTTAATGTCAATTTTAATAATTAACTGTCGAAAAATTGTATTAAATAAATTAATTATTTGTGTTCCAGTTCAAGCCATCATGTCGCTGCTTTTAACACTAATTTATTTTTACTGTCATGTTGTTTTTTTTTAACCAACACTTATTTTTATTTACAAAATTGTTGGAAAATTTTTGGAAAATTGAGGTCACAACAATGATTCAATTTATGGAAAATATTATCGAAGTAGCAACTTAAATGAAATATAAAGCCATCTTGTGTTTTTGGGGTCTTTAAAGAAGTTAATTTAGTTTCGATAAAATATAATACTTTTGCCAGATATAATTTATATTATAAAACGGTCTAAGAATTTTATCTGATAGGAGCAAATTTTTCTAGTTTCTGTAGAATCTAAACAATATAATAAAATAAATTTGCTACTGGCTTCATAATGAAGTGCCCAGCTGAGTTTCGGAATGTGATATTCAAATAGTACTCGAATAAGAAAAACACAAATGCTACATATTTTTGCTATTGCTTACAGAGCATTTCTGTCCTTTTATGCAAAAGGACAAAAACTATACCGATTTAGGAATCTAATCAAATTTGATTTTAAAATTTTTCACTAGTAGTACGTTAGAAATGAAGTCTACTGTTGGCTAACTCCTGCGAAATCCACTCCATATCAAATTATACATCAATTTCATGTTCAATGTTCAATCAATTTTAAGAACTCTGTATGAAATGATGAGCATTTTAAGTATAAAAACTTTTTTAATATCAGTTGAATGCCATATAACTTTTTCTATTTTCAGTTAATATTTGCATGTGTAAGTACTTGTATGTATTTACCAGTCAAATATGTAAAAGTGTGCATAATTTTCTGTAAGTGGTTGACCCAGAAATCATTAGAGTTGTAGTAGATTTTTTTTTTCTATGCATGTTAAAAAATTTAACCTGACATTTTTGGTTGCTAAGCTGTTTCTATAGCATTAAAAAAAAACAAAAAAAAATATATAATAAAAATTATTATAAGACATGCGAAACGTACATTTCCAATTAGCAAACTTCTAATTGATGAAATCCAATTTGACAAGTGAACGAGTGCTGGTTAAACCTAATTTCATATTAAAAAAACAACAAATCGATGTCGAAAAAAAAACAATAATGCTAAGAGGAAGCATCTCATCAGACCTGGAAAGTAGATATTCATTAAAACTTGATATGAAATTGAAGCGGTTACTGCAATGGCAACACTAGAGTTGTTTTTGTTAATTTTTTTATTTACTTTCTCTGCCTCTCTCTGCTCTTATTTCATGGCATATTACTAACGGTACCCTTTTGTTGTCTTCTTTTATAGCATTTGTTTGTTTGTTTGTTTGTTCGGTTGTGTGTGGTTTTATTTTTACGATTATAACGGGTCAATTTTACAACAACAGCAGATGTTGGCTTGCGCTTTATTGGGTTACACTTTTATGAGTTAATATTTCGTTGTTATTTTTGTTGTTGTGATTACGGAAAGTTCAATTATATGTATGTATATGTAGCTCTCCCTCCCTCCACTGCTTAAGTACATTTCAATTATATTTTGATGATGAATGTAAAAGAGTAATATTTTTTATATATTTTTTTAGGTATTTAAGTTGCTTCAGCGTTTGTGTATACGAGATTAATTTTCGTTTTAGTGTAAAAATGTCGAAAGCATTTTTGTGAGATATTCTTTTATATGCAAACTGCATAAGTGTGTGTGGTCGTATATAAAAATGTAAGTGGTGTTCTTGTATATTCGTGCGGATATTCAAATGTATGAGGGGAGTTTTTTTAACTCTTGTCTGTTTTGACAATTTCAATGATAAACTCATTATGTTTTTATGAGATTTTTTTTTTTAGTAATTTAAAAGAGTTTATTAATTTATAAATGATGCTCGGTGACGTAAAATTAGTCGTACAATTTTGTTTTTGATTAAATTTTTGACCAATTCTTTATTTATTATTTATTTTATATATCTGACTTGCACTTTTCATAACAACTTGCACTTTTTATAATGACTTGAACTTTTTATGATGACTTGCACTTTTCATAATGACTTGAATTTTGTTATGATGACTTGCACTTTTCGTAATGGCTTGCACTTTTCATAATGACTTGCACTTTTTATGATGACTTGCACTTTTTATAATGACTTGCACTTTTCATGATGACTTGCACTTCATATGATGACTTTCACTTTTTATGATGACTTGCATTTTTTATGATGACCTGCATTTTTTATGATGACTTGCATTTTTTATGATGACTTGAATTTTTTATGATGACTTGCACTTTTTATGATGACTTCCACTTTCATTATGACTTGCACTTTTTATGATGACTTGCACTTTTTATAATGACTTGCACTTTTCATGATGACTTGCACTTCATATGATGACTTTCACTTTTTATGATGACTTGCATTTTTTATGATGACCTGCATTTTTTATGATGACTTGCATTTTTTATGATGACTTGCACTTTTTATGATGACTTGCACTTTTCATAGTGACCTGTACATTTCATAACGACTTGCTTATTTTTATGATGACTTGCACTTTTCATAATGACTTGCACCTTTTATGATGACCTGCACTTATTGTAATGACTTGCACATTTCATAGTGACTTGCAATTTTTTATGATGACTTGCACTTTTTATAATGGCTTGCATTTTTTATGATGACTGGCACTTTTTATGATGACTTGCACTTCATATCATGACATTCACTTTTTATGATGACCTGCATTTTTTATGATGACTTGCATTTTTTATGATGACTTGCATTTTTTATGATGATTTGCACTTTCATTATGACTCGCACTTTTTATAATGACTTGCACTTTTAATGATAACTTGCATTTTTTATGATGTCTTGCATATTTGATGATGACTTGCACTTTTCATAATGACTTGCACTTTTCATAATGACTCGCACTTTTTATAATGACTTGCACTTTTTATTATAACTTGCACTTTTCATAGTGACCTATACATTTCATAATGACTTGCTTATTTTTATGATAACTTGCCCTTTTCATAATGACTTGCACCTTTTATGATGACTTGCACTTATTGTAATGACTTCCATTTTCTGTAATGAATTGCATTTTTTTCCTTACTAATATAATATATATGAAAGTAGCTCAGTCTCTTTGTCTGTATGTTACATAGCATACACATCAGTTGAAATTTCATATATTCTTCTTTTACTCGCGGACAAATTCGCGAGTAATAGCTAGTTTTTAATATCAATTTAAATTTGTTCACATACTAACCGCAGTTGCTTTTATCCAAATTGTTGGATGCTTAAATAAAAGTAATTGAACTAAGATCTCATTCTCTTTATCGGATTTGCACAAAAAAAGGGAAACCGCACACCAACATAGACCTTAACGTCTGCCTCGAAACCATACTAGTACAATCAACAACAACAACAAAAACCACAACTTATATTTAAACTTGTTAACAATAGAAAATCGCATTTCCATTTATTGCACTGTTTGTGGCTTTCAAGTTACAATGTGAAAGGTCAAAGCATGCCGATAACGAATTTGGATCGGAATCTGTATCTTGTAAATTGATACCAACAAGCGAATAGGAAATAAACCAATAGAATAATTACATACAAGCACACGAATTGGATATTATTTTGAACTCACTATCAACCACACACATACACACATACTCGAACAGCGAACAACAACAAGTTAACAAAGAAGGAAAAGAGAACTTAGTTGCTACGTAAGAAGTCCTGCCATTACGATTATTATCAAAACAAAAGTCTAACAGGTTCCTTGTTAGAGGTTGTCGTATTTATTTGATTATTTTCCTGCTATAGAGCGGGCTGGGTATGACATTGTTGTTTGTTTTGTATGCCGGCCACAACAGTTTTCAAGCAGCAACAAGTTACTTTTTTTTTATTATTGTGTAACCCAAGTCAATATTTACAATGTTGTATTAATTTTTTTCTTTTTGTAGGTACAATAGAACGCGAGTTAGTTCCTATTGTATAGTGGGTTGGCGTATTATCCTGCAAAGTAATACAATAATAACAATAAGTACATACGCGTTTGTGTTATTGCATCACCGGGCTTATTTCTGTTGGGTGTTTTGCTTTTTTGTTATATTTTTTGTATTAATTAAAGATTATTTTACTTATGGTAATTATATTATTTAAGAATTAATGCAAGAGATTTTTTTAAGCATTTTTTAAGTGAGATACTTTAATAAATTTTTTAATTGGTCCTCGTTTTAACGCGTCTGATATTAATTACAATATATATATATTTTTTTTTTTTGGAACTCCTAAAATGGATTTTTTTGGACGAGATGTATTAAATGATTAAATTGAAATTAGAAATTAGGTTCAAGTTCTAATGTTTGATGTCAAAAACTATCCTTAAAAAAAAGTAATTCGTTTCTTTTGTAAAAGCTCTTCTTTCCCATGGAGTGATATTTTTGATAACTTTTTAAAAGGTGGCTGTCAAAGGATATTCTTTTTGTTTATAAATTTTGCTTTTAAAGCAGATTATTTGAAAATTGGTTTTAAAATGCATTTCACAGGGATTTTCTGTTATTAAAATTAATATTAATCATACGCCATCACACCCATTTTAAAGCGATTTTGTGTTACTTCAATTAATATTAATCATACGCCATCACACCCAATAATTACAAACTTGGTCATGCTTGCAGCCGCATGATTTGATGTGTTCCAAAAAAATTATAACTATTTTTCATTTAGTTTTCACATATATTTTTTACTCTTAGTTATTTAAATAATTCGAAATAAAAACACAAAAATCTATTTTTTTACTGCGAATAAATATTTTTCTAATATTTAATGTGTATTAATTGTATTTTTTTTAAATATTTTATTTGAAGCGAAGTTGCTAAATATGCACTTCCAGTTAATTCAAATACTTATAAAAAAAAGCCTATTCAGTTTTTCTCGTACATTAAGGTCACAGTTCATGTAGAGGGGAGTCAATTGGAAATAATGGAACTTAAGCCGTCTATAAATACTAATTCTACAATTGTATCGAAATTGAAAAGCAAAGCGAAAATTAAATTGTAAATGAAAGCGGAAAATGAAGATTAAATTGTAACTATTTAAAACTAGTTTTTGTATTTTATCAGCCATTAGAAATTGCTGATGTTTCAATAATGATTTCTAAATAAGACAAAAAATATTAGCCGTTGCTTAACACTTCATGTTCGATAGACTGACTGATAGTGGCTCTTCTTTTATATTTTAATACCAACTGTTTACTGTCTTTATTAAACAGCAATAATTTATAATTTGTCTGGCTGTCGGTTGAAACGCAAACACCTTTTCAATGAATGACATCTCAGTAAACATGAAACAAAACCATAATATTATTTTAACAATCGTTTATCAATTATTTAACAAATAATTGTTGTAATAAATTTTTTTTATTAGATATTAACGACAAGGCTATAAAATGTTAAGTGTAAAGGTCATGGGGGTTGTTATACATATTTTTTCTTCTATATTTTATACCCTTCACCAAAAATTGTGAAAGCGTATATATGACTTTGTCATTCCATGTGTAATTTCTATAAGTATTAAAGTATATATATCGTGTATCCTTACGAATAGGAAAGTAGAATAAGCCATGTCTGCTAGAAAAATAAAAAATATGTTTCCAGGGGTGGGAACTTTAGGCGTATATCGGCGAGGGGCATATAAGATTTGTCACAGGCGAATATAGCACTTTTCCTTTTTTTTAACTTTGTATGTAAAAAGTGCTCATACTTTATTTGAAGGTTATTTATTCCAACTATTTTTAAATTTAATCGATTAATTGTTTTCGAATAATTTTAGCCGAATAAAATTTAATCGCATTATATTAATCAGGAATATTATTCTAATAATTTAATTCAATAACTTAAATCGAATAATTTTAATCGAATAATATTTATCGAATTTTTTTTATAGGAAAATATTTTCTAAGAAATTTAAGCAATACTCTTTGTTTTAACTTTTTATCTGAAATATGCATATATTTTATGCTAATTGTTAATTTAATTCAAATAGCTTTAATCGATTAATTTTATTCGAATAATTTTAATCGATTAATTGTTTTCGGATAATTTTAGTCGAATAAAATTTAAGCGTAAAATACTAATCAGGAATATTATTCTAATAATTTAATTAAAAAATTTAAATCGAATAATTTTAATCGAATAATATTTATCGAATTTTTTTTATTGGAAAATATTTTCGAAGAAATTTTATTATATTTTAACTTTATCTGAAAAATGCATATGTATTTTATACTAATTGTTAATTTAATTCAAATAGCTTTAATCGATTAATATTATTCGATTAATTTTTTTTCGAATAATTTTAATCGAATAAGAAGGACTAAACTAACCTCCAAAAAAACAACACAATTTTTAAAGTTTTTTTGTAATTTTGTTAAGCAAATGATATATTTTTATGTCAATGAAGGTCCAACGTGTTAAACTTGGAACCATAAAATAAAAAAAAAATAATTATTGGACCCCGTCCCCTTTAGTGGGCGTTATTGATAAGTAACCTGGTACTCCTCTGGCCTATCCCCTCCTCCCCCTTTACCCTAAAATGGCCATATAAAAAAATAAAATAAACTTTAGATTAAATTATTCCGAACATATATTTTTGGAGTATTATGGCAAAGGTGAAATGTCTCCCCCACGGCCCTTGCCAGAGAGGCACCGACAAAATACAGTTTTTACACCCTCCAAAAAGAATTGGACACCATAAATTATATATGTATATATTCTTGATCAATGATGAAGTCTAAGACGATCTTGCAATGTCCATACGTTGTTTGTCTTTATTTTATTCCAATAATTTTAACCGAATAATTTTAATCTAATAATTCTCATCGAATATAATTTTATTGGAAAACTTTGTCGTAGAATGTTAAGAAGTATTGTTTTATATTATATTAGCTTTGTATTTGAATAAGTGCATATACATACATTATTTGAGTGCTATTTTTTCTAATTGGTAATTTTGTTTAAGTAGCTTTAATCGATAAATTTTATTAGAATAATTTTAATCGATTAATTTTAGTCGAATAATTTTAATCGATTAATTTTAATCGAATAATTTTAGTCAAAGAATATCATACGAATAATTTTATTCTAACTGTAATAATCAAAAAATTTTACCAACAAATTTTATTCGAATTATTTTTTTCGATAAACATTTTTACAAGAATTGCAGGTTAATGCAATTTTTCCATTAACAATTTTATAAACATTATTTTATGCTCTTATCACTGAATAAAGTTTTGTGATATAAAAAAAGTAATTATATTAATTTGTCTGACACAAACATTTTCTTTTTCGTGTACATAAACTTTTTTAAAGCAATGTAATGTAATGTAATAATTTATTGAGCCTTTATGAAAGAACAATACAAGTAAAATGAATTACAGAAAATAGTAAAATTTAGGACTAGAAAGTAATATCCTAAAAAAAAACAAAATCGAAACAGTAACTTACTTACAATATTTTGTTATCTATAATAATACATATAAAATGTTAATTTAGATTTTCGCCCTTGCTCCCGGTGCTTAACATGTTTTGAGAGAGAATCTCATATCTAATTATAACTTAAAACTAATTTATATATTAACTTAAATCTAATTTAAAAAAAAAAAAAAAAAAAAAAAAAAAAAAAAACCAAACCAAAAACAAAAAGAAGAGTAAAACAAAATATCAAATCAATGAAAACTGAAATGTATTAAAAAAATAATAATAAAAAGAATGCGAATAAATCTGGCTAACCTCTGTGTGTACCTTGTACACTTTTTGAGTAAAAATCATGTTTCAAAGAAGTAGACAAATCAAAAGATGGTGGACTTTCATTCAAATATCCAATGGGAGATAAATAGTTAACATTTGACCAACTAAAAAGTTTTTGATTTTCATATATGTCCGATATAATTTTATTTTCATGGACGCAAGACCTGGAAATAAACCTCCCAAGGATATCACAAACGTAAAGTCCTACAGGAGTAACTTTGGATTCTTTATATACAAAACTATTTGAATATCTTTTACAATATGATTCAAAATGCTTTCCAATACAGTTACGTAAAATTTTTCTTTCAAAAATTTCTATTTCTTTTATAACGGTTGGTGAAACATTAAACCATATAGGAAATCCATATAGAATTATTGGCCTCAAGCTAGTTTTGTAAAGTAAAAGCTTTGAATTTACCGGTAAATGCTTATTACGAAGTATTTTAGAAAATGAACCTAATATTCTATAAGCCTTTGACAACACCAACCTAGCATGCTTATTAAATTTCAACAGCTTGTTGAATGTCAATCCAAGATATTTAAAATCATTTTTAAAAGGAATAACTGTATTATTTATGCAAAGCCTCAATTGTTTACTCTCTGGAACAACAAATCCTCTACATTTACCTGAAGCATTCCGTAAACAGATTGCCTCACATTTTGAGATATTTAACTTTACACCCCAATTATCATAAAATTGTTTAATAATATCCAAGTGCTCAGAAACTTGTTGTAAGGCCAGACGAGGAGATTCACTATGAGAGTATACAAGAGAATCATCAGCATATAACAAACTACGAGAATTTATACCAATATGAGGAAAGTCATGCATAAAAATGTTATAAAGATGTGGAGCCAAAATCGAGCCTTGGGGGACACCACAAAGAACATTTCCAAACTCAGAAAACATTTTATTAAACTGAACTGAGAATTTCCTATCAGTAAAATAACTATTAAATATTTTTACAATAGCAGGGTCAAAACCGATTAGGATCATTTTATAAATAATTCCCCTCTGATAAGCACGATCAAAGGCTTTTTCAACATCAAGTGAAACAGCTACTGTACACTGTTTAACACGAAGATGACTTACAACGTCATCTTGGAATTTAAATAATGCATCTAAAGTAGAATGGCCCTTTTTAAAACCAAATTGCATGTCTGGTATGTAAGGTTCCATTATATCAGTATCCATTTTGTCCCTTAAAATTTGTTCAAATAGTTTCCCAACATTTGAAAGCAATGAAATCGGTCTTAGGTTATTAATATCTGCACTATTAGTCTTTTTTTTTATAGGAATAATTTTAGATATCTTCCAATCATTTGGAAAATATGAATTATTAATACAATGATTAAAAATTATTGTAAGATACTCAAATGCTTTAGGAGGAAGTTTTCGAATAATAAAATTAGAAATGTTATCAAACCCACATGATCTCTTATTATTAATTTGCTTGGAATATTCTAATAACTTATTAAAACTTACTAACCTGTTACAATTTTGTGTATTAAGGGCTGAAAAATCATTATTAAAAGCAAATAAATTATTGGGAACACTAGCAATAACTTCGTTGATAGATCTTTCAATAAAGGATACATCTCTATTGGGACCTAAATCAGAATAAACTAAAGCAAAGTGATCCTTTAAAATATTTAGTTTATCAACCTCTCCGTCAATAACAACGTCATTTACTGACAATTTATCAATAAAATTTTTTTTCTTGAAACCTATAATTTTATATACTTCCTTATGAGCGTTATGACCAGGTCGAATGTTCTTTAATCTCTCACTGAACATATGAGCTTGCTCAATTTCCATTTGCCGCTTAATAATTATAGAGAGTAACTGAATTTGTTTCGATAACAAAATATAAGCAGCATTGGAACGGTTCCAAGTCCGATGATATAGTTTCTTCAAATTCTTTTGCCATTTATATTTAATTTTAAAAAGTTTTCTTAAATTATCAGACACCAGAAACCTTTTACCATTCAATACAACATTTTCAGAATTCACCATAGTAATAAAGTTGGTTGTTGTTGCGAAATCATCTACAAAGCTATCAATTTCAGAATTTGGTAAATTTCTAGAAGAAACAGGCCAGTGATGAGAAAGTCCCTGAATCATTTCATTTTTAAATTTATCCCAGTTTGTTCTCTTAAAGGATGTAAAAGTTGAAGGAGGTTTTAACATAAAATCAAAATTTTGAAAACGAATTTGTAATTTGAGAGGAAAGTGATCAGAGAAAGTTGAAAGACTGTTAATTTTGTAATTTGGATTCGTCGAATCAACCAAATTACTACTTAATAAAAAATGATCAAGAAAAGAACTTCCATTAGGAAAAGATGGAAAAGTATTACAAACTCTGACAAAGTCTAAATAATATTGCTGAAGCCAATTAAAAAACACAATTCCATTTGAATTATTACAAATGTCTCCCCAAGCAACATTTTTCGCATTAAAATCCCCACCAATCAATATTCCGTCATAAATGTTGTAAACTGCAGCTATATTACACAGTCCATTAAAAATTTTCGACTGATCGAAATTGCAAGGTAGATAAAATGATCCTAGCAAAATCTTTTTTTTAATGTTATTAATTATAATGTTGCAACTAAGTAATACATAAGGAAACTTCATGTTTGGTAAATAAACCCTAGAGCAATCATAAGAGTTCCTCAAAACCACTCCTACTCCCTGAGAGCTATTATCCTTAAAAAAAGAATATCCTTCTAAATTTAAATTCTGATTATGTCTTAAATGAGATTCCTGTATAAATGCAACATCAATATCGTTGCATTTTAACAAATTTAACAAATCTAACCTACGACTCACCTCAATGAGTGATCTAACATTAAATGTAACCAAACTTAAACAATTACGGACCATAAGTTGTATTAATTTCATCCATAATACCCATGCACTGCTTTTTAGCATCTTCTCTATTCATAGATTTATAATCTCTCATAAATTTTTTAATTTTATCTTCCAATGATATAGGTTCAGGCGTATACAATGATTGAGCAATCCTTAAGAAATCTTGAATTAAAGCAGGCATTTTCCTTCGAGAATCATTCCTAACTGGTGGATCATTGTGTATTAAACTAGCAAATGATTTATCCTTTTGAATAAAATTTGACACATTTATCGCACTAGCAACATTACTTAAAATCCTTTTTGTATTTTCATTAGATAAATCTTTAATTTTTTGTTTCATAGAAACATACTCTTTAAAAGCTGAACAACCTCTAAAATTTGCGGGATGACCATGTTTATTGCAGTTAACGCAAAAGGGTATATTTTCCTGAGAAGGCACCACTTTACAATCACCCGGAGCATGACTTTCTTCGCACTTAACACATTTAAAAGGCCTGTTACAATTTCTAGACATATGACCCCATTTTTGACAACGCCAACATTGTACTTCCCTCAAATTTGATTTTGGAGACTCCCAAGAAACCCTTTGATTAAGCAAATAACGTAAACTTGTTATATCAGTTACATTCTTACCGAATTTAAGCGTAATTAAAAATAAGTTGGTATCTAAATTGTTTTTCTTTGAAAAATTTGTTAAAAATTTAGAAACTGTATCAACAGTATTGGGAACCAAAGAATCAATTTCACTTTTGATATCAGATAAATCAGTTTTGTGATAAAGACCACGCAATACAACCCTAACACGTTTGTATTCCTTAGGAGTATATGAATAAGAATCTATTTTTTTCTCTCTTAAAATATCCATCATCTCTGAATGTGCTACAGCTTCTTTTAAATAGAGTTTACTCTTACTTTTGTTTTTGTTAACAATCTTAAAAACTACTTTTTTTTCTTTAAGTTGTTCGACTAATGAATTAATATTTACGTTAAATAAAAAAATAGGAGGACAAAACACATTATCTTTAACAGGAGCTACCTTATTAATTTTATTTCCAGGTGTAATGCATTCTTCTTCAATATCTAATTCTCCAAGAATTGAAAATCTATTCTGTGAATTGAGCATAGTAGTCGAGGACTTACTTTTAGTAGAAAATCTTGAAAGATCCACTTGGATATCATTTGGCCTTTTTCTTTTGCAATTCTTAACTGGAGCAGATTTACTTGAATTCTTTTCCTTCATTGCCCCATCAATACCAGAAAAATTCGATAAATGATCTTCATAACCATATCCAGAAACATCGTCTATTTTTCCTATGTTATTGCCAATATTTGCCTTAACGCAGTGTGAACAGGGAAAATTACTATTGCTTCTTAAAGACATTCCATCACAAGAGCAATTATCATCAATTAAATTGTTCAAATTTTTATCTTTAGCTTTATCAGGTGGAAGTCTTTCCTTCAGTACAGGATTGGTATTATCCATGTTAAATACCAGCAGTAATTAAAACAAATCAATAAAGTAAAGTTTTAATTTAAAAAAATTTATTTATGAAATTTTTCAATAAATTATTTTATTATTTAAAAAAACGTCCGTTCTATTTGAAGGTAAAATCAAAAACCTTTTTTAAAGCAATTAGTTTGCCAATAGAAAGAACTCAGCTAGAATTAAAATCAATTATTTGAAACATATTAACTGTTAAACAACTGCAAAAATTATCTGGAATGCTGAGCAAAATAAAAATTTAGGTAAATATTTTGTTAATCATGTTGTCTTTTCACTTTTCATTATGTGTGTTAAATTTGTGTGCTCTAAACTTTAATGCAGTCAAGTAATTAACTAATTTTGCTTAAAATGAAATTTATTTCTAATTATGCCACAATTGTTCAGCTCAATATATAAAAGTGAAAGTAATTAGAGTCACCAATAAATTGTCGGGCATGTCTGACATTTTGGTTGATTGCAAAAGAATTGGTGGGAAGATAACAATTAATGGCTTTATAATTAAAGAGCGTCAATAAAAAATTATTAAAAGTATGCATAGAAAATAATTTGAAAAACGAAATCGAATTTATAAAACGTGCATTAATCGCCTACTCCACACATTGTCTTAGTGTAATTTTTTTTATATATTTCTGTTGTACAAAAAAAAAATGTACTTTAAGTGGTTGTTTTCCTTACTTGAGCCGAAGGTTGGTAGTGCTATTTTTTTCTTTCTATATGATAAAATTAATTTTCATAATATTTTTATTTCATTGTTCTTGTATTTTTCTAAAGGACCAACTAACAGCTTTAATTTCAACTAAAAGTCTTCAGCAACTAAAAGGATCATTTAAAATAACTATAAGAAAATTTCATTTAATTGAAAAAATGAAAAAATAAAAAAAATACAAACGGAAGGACCAATAATGAAGATGCAAATTATTATTCTTCTACTCTTTTTTTGTTGCTAAATTAAACTTAAACTTAAATAGTAATATAATTAATATAAAATTAATATGTATGAATTTATAACTAAATAGTGTATAATTCTGCGGTACTGAAACTTTATCAAACAGTTTTGACTGGGTATAAAATACTATAACAAAAAAACATCCTACAAATGGACCATTTTCAACTAAAATACTAAAAGCTGTGTAAATTAAATTTTTTTTTTAAATAATAGTGATAAAAATTTTATTTAGTTTTTAAACAGACAATTTGTAAATAGATTTTTTAAACAGTGACATTAAAATTATTCGCAAGAAGATTTTAATGCATTTTGGTAAACAGGCTTTAATACATAGACAACTAAGTGACCAATCTAAATCATTTATTATAATGAACTAGAACAAATTTACGAGTACATAAAGTTAAAAATAATTTAGCAAATTAACATCTAGTTTTTAAATAAACATTTTAAATAATATAACAATCAAATAATAAGTAAAATAAATAATAAATTTGGATAGTAATTGAATGATAACAATAATCTAGTTGTAATTGTTGAAAAGGTAAATTGTAAAATCATTAATTTGGGTTTTTAGGAAATTCAATTAATTACCAGTTGTAAATGGAATTGTGTGTGTGCGTGTTCCATATACGAGGGTTGATTGATATTGAAGCTAGCTAAGTAGGAAAAAATCATTTTTTTCAGAAACCATTTATTTCTCAACACAGTCTCCTTTTAGCTCAATACACTTAGTAAAACGATATTCCAACTTTTTTTCTACCATCTGAATAATACGATTTTGGGAAACCCTCAAAATACGCGTTAGTTTCAGTAATAATTTCTTCGTTTGAGGTGAATCTTTTTCATGCCAGCCATTTTTTTTTTAGTTTGGAAACAGGAAAAAGTCACTAGAAGTCAATTATCAGCCAATTCGAAGTGTATTTTAGCATCGTATCTAATGCCGTGTGAACCGGTGCGTTGTCTTGAAGAAGGATCACTTATTTCTTTTTAAATGTGGTAATTTTTTCTTGATTGCATCAATCAATTGATGCCATAATGCACGATAATACTTTCCTGTGATCCTTTTTCAAGATAATCCATGAGTAATATTCCGTGTGCATCCCAGAATACAGTGGCCATAACCTTGCCAGCCAATTTCACTGTCTTCGCCTTCTTCGCAGCACTTCCGCCACCTTCCATCCATTGTTTCGATTGATTTTTGGTTTCAGGTGTGTAGTGGTGGACCCACGTTTCATCAACAATTATTAAACGACGCCAAAAATTAACAGGATTACGTTTTATCATGTCCAAACACTAGACTTGTGTCCAACTAGCTCTTTCGCTCAGTTTTGACAAGAACCTCTGATTAAACCCATTTAGATTATATAGGTTTGATTAAAGGTTCTTGTCAAAACTGAACGAATGAGCTAGTTGGACACAAGTCTACCAAATAGACTTGGATCCATCTAGCTCATTCCCTCAGTTTTGACAAGAACCTCTGATCAAACCCATTTAAATTACATAGGTTTGATCAGAGGTTCTTGTCAAAGCTAAGCGAATGAGCTAGTTGGACCCAAGTCTACTACCAAACACTTCTGTGAAGTCGAACTCGTATTTGTTCAAAGTCGAACTCGTTTTTGTTCGAATTCGAACTCGTTTTTGTTCGAAGTCGAACTCGTTTTTGTTTGAAGTCGAACTCGTTTTTGTTCGAAGTCGAACTCGTTTTTGTTCGAAGTCGAACTCGCGCCACCCATTTTGCCCATAGCTCTTTCATATGCAAATGTTCAGGCAAAATGTTGAACACACGTTCGTATGACATTTCAACAATCTCACGAAACTTGACTCGGCGATCATGCATAACGATATCGAGGATTTTCTTGATATTTTTTTGTTCAGTAACCTCCTCTTGTGGCCTTCCTGTTGATGGTATTGTTGCAGTGCTTGTTCGGCGGATTTTAAATTCAGCAATCCAATATTTTACCATGTAATCTGACGGAGCAGACTCACCGTAATGTTTATCGAGCTTTTCTTTTGTCTCTTTCGTCGTTTTCCATTTCAAATAATAGTATTTAATCACTGCACGAAATTCACTTTTTTCCTTTTTTCAAGAAACACAAAAGTTGCTTTAACTAATCGATAAATTTGGGTGAAATTTTAACAGCTGACGTTTTGTCAGATCGCAATTTAGTGTTTGTGCTGCCATCTAGCGCTAGGTAGCTTCAACATCAATCCGCCCTCATATTTAAAAGGTTATTTAAACAATGGAACTATTTTAATTGTCATAAAGTTTTATTTTGCACAATCAAAGACTTTTCTGTTTTTATTACTTTTTTTTTGTTCAATTATTTTTTTAAATAAATTCAAGACGAAAAAATTTTTTTTATAAACATATTAGTTAAAACCAACAGTCAATTAATATATTAAAAAAATATTTTAAATAATTTAAAAACAAAAAAAAAAAACAAAAATTAAAATAAAACAAAAAAATTAAGAAATCAGTGATTAGGCTGGTATTAAAAAAAATTACCAGTCTGTAAATAACAAAAAAATAATAAATAAAAAACTAAATATATTATAAACTAGTAAAAAAAAGGAGCTTCAGGTAAAAGTTACTTTAAAAAACACAAAAACAAAAAAAAATTATTATAAAACACATGAGACTTAACAACAATATACTGGGAGTAATTAAAAATATAATAATTTCGAAAACTTTCAATATAAAAAACACAGAATAACAAAACAAACAACAAAATTAACACCACAAAACTCTACAACATTAAGCAATAAATCGTGCTACACAAAGATAAAAACAATAACAAAAATAAAAAAAAAATAAAAAAAAAAAATAAAAAGAGAAACTCCTCAGCACCACTGTAACTGTTTTGTTGTCAGCCAAGACATCCACCATAAATGTACTCTTTTTTAGTTTTAGCTCCAGCAAAAAAACAAAAAAAAAAACAAAAAAAAAAACAAAAAATTTCCCACTTTAAACACCCTCATCCCAGCTCTCCCTCTCTATGTTCCATATATCTGTTGATTATATATCATCTTTGTGCAAGTCTGGCTTAAGTAAATTATTCAAAATGCCCCTAAGGCTGGGCAACTCTGCCTCGGATGTGTACATCAATTTGCCAACCTCAACGCCAACTAAGAAACCATTGAATGCCAATAAATGTACACGTTCGTCCACGAATGCCTCCTCCTCCTTGTCTTCATCAACATCTGGTCTCTTGCATAAATACTCGTATAATCGATTTTCTAAATGGTTAATTGTAAGTTTTTATTTCAAATTCTATTTCTTGTTTCTTTCTTTTTGTTCTTTTCTTAAATTTTTTTCTAAATTTAAATTACTTTTTTTATATTTAAAATAGTTTTTTTTTCTGCATGTACATTTTGCTCACTAGGAAATAAGTGTTTTTTTTCTTCAACACTCTCCTGTATTTAGAAATTGTTGCGCCTTATTCTGTAACTACTTGTCAACGTCACGTCAAGACAATATCAAAAATAGAGCACTCATATTCTAATTGTGGGCAATAGCTGACTATTGCCTCTGGCTATTCTCTAAGTAAAAATAATTAAATGCCGAGGAACAAGAGTATTCAGATGTCGTATTTTTGATATTCGCCTCTATTATGAATGACGACGTCGACGCCGTATAAGACGACAGCAAAAAATTTGCCGCTTGTCCACTCTTTTTCCACAGCAACTGACTACTATTGACTAGGGATGTCACGATAGGCCGTTTTCCGGTCCGATACCGATACTCAAAGAGAAATATCTACGATTCCGATACGGATACGCATATTGAAATTGAACTCAAGCTAAAATTAAAAAAACTCAAGTGGAGTAATTCTTTTATTATACAAAATTACAGTGTAAGAGATTTTTAATATTTAAAATTGAGATTTGAATTCATTCTGAAATTAAAAAAAAAACAAATAATTATTTTTTAGCAAAAAAAAAAACATTCATGCGCGTGCATGCTGTTATCGTGTATTGGCTGCTTTAGTTGTTATGCAAAAAAAAAGCGTTGGAAATTGAATTGTTTGTTCAAAACAGCTCTAAAAATATTTAAGAAGTATCGTCGTATCGACAGTAAAATATCGCCGATATCGATATATCGGCTAATCATAAGTATCGCGGATATATCGGAATCGTTATCGGTTACATCCCTGCTATTGACATGTTCTATAGATATTATATGCCCTAGAGAATGCTAAGAAATTGTCAAGAGTAATTAATTGTTGTCGACAACCAGTAGACAAGTGATAATTTTTTACTGTCAAGTGGAAGTGACGTCGACGTCGCCATTCATAATACGGACAATTGTCTTGACATTAAGTAGTTACAGAATAAGCAGAATTGTTAAAGTTTATTAAAGTTGATTGAATTTTGCTATAAATTTTTTATGAAAACGTTTTTTTTCTTTAACACAACTATTTCTTAAAAAATGAATCATTAAGGCTTATTACGGTTCCCCAATTGACTCGAGACTTTGTAATAGTGCAACTGTGTGATTTTTGGTAAATAAAATTAAAATTTCGTTTGTTTTATTGATTCAATACTCCCACACGAAATTTTTTATTTTATTCATAAAAACCAGGTAATAAATAAATACAAAAAAAAATTGTCTTTAATCCATTACAAACTCTCGATTCGATTTGAAATGGTGCAACAAATATTCAAACCTTAAACGCATTCGTATAAGAATTGGCAACACTTTCACTTCGAATGAAACACAGAAAAAAACTTGAATATATTTTTTTTAGTTTCTGTTCATTCTGTATAAATCCTAGGAACTATTATTGTTTCACCCCTCGGCTTATCGAGCAGAAAAGCTTAAGCGATCTTTTTTAATTTGTTTAACTTTTTTATATTTTTTTTATAAAAATCCATTATTTGCAATCGTAAATAATAAAAGCTTAAGTTGTTGTAATTACACAACATGCGAACAACTTAATACATATTTTCCATAAGCTTCGCTCTAAATACAAGTTAATTCGGTGTTTCCAATTCTGGATATTTTCGCCGTACCTGAATGTTTTCGATTATAGCTAAAAAATAATTTTTTTGTATAAAATTCCGTAAAAAATTTAATGAAATTTATTTGACTTTTTTATTATACGATATTTCGATATCCTCGGGATATCTTCTTCAGAGGAAGAATTATTTTTAAAAATTTTGCATAGCAAAAATTTTGTTTGTGGTTTTCTTTTAATATTTTTTATACAAAAATTGTATAAAAAAAATTACACAGTTGCACTATTATTATTTATAAAAAAAATTTTATAAAAATTTTTTTTTTAAATTTTGTAAAAAAAATTTTTTTTTTAAATTTTATAAAAAAAAATTTTTAAACAAATTTTATAAAAAAAAATTTATAAAAAATGACCTAAAATTTGATAAAGAAATTTATTTGATTCATTTGTGTATAAAAATTTTCAAAAACTTCATTTTGTTCCTGGTTAAATATTCCGTCATAATTGTAATAGAGTAAAAATTTTGTTTGTGGTTTTTTTTTTAAATTTTGTTTGTGGTTTTCTTTTAATATTTTTTATACAAAAATTGTATAAAAAAAAATAAAAAAAAAATTTTATAAAAAAAATTTTATAAAAATTTTTTTTTTTAAATTTTGTAAAAAAAAATTTTTTTTAAAATTTTATAAAAAAAAAAATTTTTTAAAAATTTTATAAAAAAGTTTTATAAAAAAATTTTATAAAAAAAATTTTATAAAAATTGACCTAAAATTTGATAAAGAAATTTATTTGATTCATTTGTGTATAAAAATTTTCAAAAACTTCATTTTGTTCCTGGTTAAATATTCCGTCATAATTGTAATAGAGTAAAAATTTTGTTTTGGTTTTTTTTTAAATTTTGTTTGTGGTTTTCTTTTAATATTTTTTATACAAAAATTGTATAAAAAAAATAAAAAAATAAATTTTATAAAAATTTTTTTTTTTAAATTTTGTAAAAAAAAATTTTTTTTAAAAATTTTATAAAAAAAAAAAATTTTTAAAAATTTTATAAAAAAGTTTTATAAAAAAATTTTATAAAAAAAATTTTATAAAAATTGACCTAAAATTTGATAAAGAAATTTATTTGATTCATTTGGGTATAAAAATTTTCAAAAACTTCATTTTGTTCCTGTTTAAATATTCCGTCATAATTGTAATAGAGTAAACACTTTATTTTACAGTCAATTTCCCTTTTTTAAATTATCTCTTACAAATGAAAATTATATTGATTAGTTTAAGGTCACGCCCGTCACACAATGGCATTCTAGTTAAACACATAGCACTTCTTAGTCATTTGAAAATCTTATAAAAGTTACTTACAGTGTTTTGCGTCCTTCGAAAACAGTATGCTGCACTATTGCATTTTATATTATTTGCTAAAATATTTACTTCTCTAATACAACTAAATTGTATTATTAACGTAACCTTGACCTCATTATCTCTAATTAAATCAAAATTGTTAAAATATATTAAATACCCAAAATATATTTTAAAATAAAAACTATTATTATTTGTAGGTTAAAAGCGGCAGTTAAGCTATAAATTAAGTTATCGAATTTATTGTTCACACATTATCCAATTTAGCTAAACCAATTTCATAACTGAAAATATTTTGTTTTTAAAAACGTGTGCTATTTCAATGCCAACATGCCACCACCGGCTCTATGGATTTTATACAATTTCTGAGTAAATTTCCAAAAGAAAAAAAAATTAATTATTTAACATTTATTTGTGGTAAAAAATTTTTATTCAACAGAATTTTTGGTTCCCATACAGATTTTGATTTATTATATGAAACAATTACACACAAGTTGTTCACTATAATAAATTGGGTTCAATTACAATTTTGATGTGTGTAAATATCCTAATTGAGCAATTAACGTGTGCATGCTTGATCATGCTTTTAATTATATATTTAATTTTTAATTTCTAACTTGAATGTGAGACAGTTATTTTCATATATTTTTGAGAAAAAGAAAAATACAATTTATAGGTAAAATAAAATCACAAAAGAAAATATAAAAACCTATAATTTCAATATAATTTCCCAAAAAAAAATCCCCCATATTTTCCAAAGTTGTGCAAAGCTAAAGTACTGCGTATAAAAAAACAATGAATTTATAAATAAACTTGATGACAGAAACTTGAAACATTAATATCTAAAAAAAATATCAAAGTAAAAGTTTCATAACAGAAATAAACACACACTTTTTGTAGAAAGAAAAAAAAATTCAAACAAGTTTTTGCTAAATTCACTAAGATTTTTCAGTTTCATTTGCGCTCAAAATATTTCATATAACAAAATAAAACAATGCAGCACGAGCTCAGGTTTCCGTTTTCCACACACCTGAACAAAAAAATCATCTAGAACTGAAAAGTTTATTTGCGTGGCGTTCATAAAATTCACATAAACGTGTGTGTGTGCGTGTACGTGTGCGTGTGCACATACGTGATGATGTTTTTGCATTTATTTTATGTCTTCATAAATCTTTATGTGCACAAATTCAAAACAGAAAATAAATAACACAAAATTTACATCAAATTGAAGAAAGAACTCAAATCAAATTCCAAATGCCAAACAAAATTCTTTGGCATAAAATCATTCCTTTATCTTGCAATTTTGATGTTAAGGCACCCCACTCGTACAGTTGCAACGTAATTGCCAATACTCTGATGTTGAACATGGAACGTGTTCAAAGCGTTACAGATTCTTGTTCGAAAAGGATCGAATTAATGCTTGCATGAAGCACGTTTACAACGCGTGTGATGCGTAAACAATTGAGGAGCATTCAACTTTCTCGCATTGTATGGAATACAACAAACAGTTAAGGATAATAAATCCTAACGATTCGTATTTTTGCCCAAGGAGAATCATATTATTGGTGTATCATTTTATTAAGTCATGGATGAAAAAGCATTGAATATAATTAAATAAGAATAAAATGTAAATAACACAAATAAAATAAAAACAAACAACTCGCAAAAGGCTTGTGATTTAAAGCGACTGGTCGCGTACAAAAAAGTTCCCCTAAGCATAAAAATACTTCGATAACTTTTTTTTGTTTTTTGGAAATCCTCCCTGGTAATCTGGATTTTTTAATGAAAATCTCTTTGTAAAAATATCTTTGCTGTAAAAAAATTTTTTTTTTAAATACCATTTTGCGACAAAGTACGTTTTTTGTAAAAACTATATTTATGTAAAAAGTACCTTTTTGTAAAATGTACATATATTTTAAAAAGTACTTTTTTGTAAAAAGTACTTTTTTGTGAAAAGTTTTTTTTTGTTAAAAGTACTTTTTTTTAATAAGTACTTTTCTGTAAAAAGTACTTTTTTGTAAAAAGTACTTTTATTTAAAAATCCTTTTTTGTAGAAAGTAGTTTTCTGTAAAAAGTACTTTTTTTAAGAAGTAATATTTTGTAAGAAGTACTTTTCACTACAAACAACTTTTTGGTGCAAAATTATAAAATTTTTTTAAATGGCATTTTTGTACAAATTACCTTTAAGTAAAAATATACATTCCTAAAAATTCATTAAAAATACCTTCTTAGCAAAAAGTACCTTTTGCTAAAATACCACTTTTGTTAAAAAAATTCCTTTTGGTAAAAATTATCTCTTGCTAAAGGGTACCTTTTGGTAAAAAGTGCCTTTTGATTAAAAGTAGCTTTTGATGAAAAGTGCTTTATTAGTACAAAGTTCCTATTGCTAAAAAAAATCTTTTGGTAACAATGCGTTTTGGTATTAGGCACTTTTTTATAAGAAGTTCCTGCTGGTAAAAATTAACTTTTGATGAGAAGTACTTTTAGGTAAAAAAGTGCCTTTCAACA
The DNA here is from genome assembly GCA_951800035.1 of Linnaemya tessellans. Classification (NCBI taxonomy): domain Eukaryota; kingdom Metazoa; phylum Arthropoda; class Insecta; order Diptera; family Tachinidae; genus Linnaemya; species Linnaemya tessellans. The sequence continues at coordinate 114,189,745 of OX637534.1, read as the reverse complement.
AAAAGTACGTTGTGGTAAAGAGACACTTTTTATAAAAAGCACCTGTTTGTAAAAAGCATTTTATAGTAAAAAGTACTTTTTGGTAAAAAGTACCTATTGGTAAAAAGTACCTTTTGGTAAAAATTTCCTTTTGGTAAAAAGTACCCTTCAGTAAAAAGTACCTTTTCGTAAAAAGTAACTTTTGTAATAAGTACCTTTTGTAAAAAGTACCTTATGGTAAAAAGTAACTCTTGGTAAAAAGTACCTTTTGTTAAGAAGCACCTTTTGGTAGAAAGTACCTTTTGGTAAAAAGCACCTGTTGGTAAAACGTACCTTATGGTGTAAAGTAACTCGTGGTAAAAGTACATTTTCTTAAGAAGCACCTTTTGGTAAAAAGTACTTTTTGGTAGAAAATACCTTTTGGTAAAAATTACCTTTTGTAAAAAGTACATTATGGTAAAAAGTAACTCTCGGTAAAAAGTTCCTATTGTTAAGAAGCACCTTTTGGTAAAAAGTACCTTTTGGTAAAACGTACCTTTTAATTAAAAGGTACATTTTGGTAAAAGGTACCTCTTGTTAAAACGTATCTTTTAGGTAAAAAGTACCTTATGTTAAAAATTACCTTATGCTAAAAAGTAACTTTTGGTAAAAAGTACTTTTGGATAAAAAGTACCTTTTGGTAAAAACTACCTTTAGAAATGAAATCTTTCATATATAACAAATTTGTATTCTTGCGAAAGACCGTTTTTTTGCAAAAGTACTTTTTTATAGTATGATATACTATCTTTTCTAAAATAGTAGGTTAATTTTTAAAAAATATTTCCTAGATACTTGTGGTTTTATTGACAAAAATATTTTACGTTTAGTGGTTGCGAATTTCACAAGTAAGGCCGTAGAAAGGTAAACTTTTAGGTAAAAGAAATCTTTTAGCAAAAATTTACGAGTAAATTTTTGCAGCAAATAAATTTTTGTAATAAGATTCTTTATGGGAAAAATCACCTTTTTTGCGCAAAAGTTTCGTCTTTCTATAGATTGTAATTTATTTGTAAATAAATTACAAGAAAGTTTTAGAAGAGAATTTAAAAATAAAATAAATGTGATAAATTTAAATGTTGAGCTTTCATGATTTTCCCCTATGGCCTTTACATCTAAGCAAAGTTTATATTTTAGCTTCTGTTAACACATAAAATCGATTGTTTATGTTTGATTTTAATGCAGAAAAAGCCCTCAGGCTTTAAAAGCAACTTTTGACTTAAAAAAAGGAGGAAGACAAGAAAAAATGGAATAAATAAAAATAAAACGTATAAATAAAATAGAAACAAGTTTTTTTATTTAATTAAAATTCAATGTTAATAGCAAGATTATCTGTCTGGGTTTCCTGGGCCAGACTTTAACTTTAACTTCTTCTCGCCGCTTTCTGGCAAAATGAGACTAGAATTCTGTGTGTTGAATTTAATTGAATTCATACAACGCACGGGAGCTGAAGGTTCCTTATTCTTTGCAAATTTCTATATTCAGCAAAGCTATTGGGCTCTTGTTTGCTTTTGCAGAGCTGGTGCTTCATTAACCGGCATTTCTACAGCAGCCTGATTGTTTACTTGATTGGCTGACGGAGTGCTTGAGTGCCTGGAGCTATTTCCGCCTCTTTGATTCTTTCCAATAGTTTCATCCGTCAGTGTTGTAACGACTTGTTTGTTTTTGTTTTTCTTGTGCTTGTCAGTACAAATTGTTTCTATTTTAATGAAATGGATTTTGATATTTTCTTATTATTATTTCATTTAAGTGTTGGATGGTCAAGGACTGAATTCCCCTTTTGTGTTGTTTGAAAATACTATTTGCCCTTAAGCTACAGTTTTTGTTTTTTTTTATTTTGAGTATAAATGCTTATGAATTTTTCATTTAAGTGCTGTTTATTGCTTACCAATATCGCACTTTATTGGTTTGTTGTTATAGGTTTTATAGCTTTTAAGTCACACAAGGATATTAAATCCGTGTTATTTCATTTTTGTAATAAAACAAAACTGAAACGAAACTGGAACAATAAATTAATCAAATTTAGACAATTTCAAATGTAGATGTTTGAAATATATATTACATTCTGGGTGCTTATGAATAGGGAAGTCTAATAAGCGAGTCGTCCATCTGTCTGTCTGTCTATTTATGAAGTCGGTTTTCTGAAGCCTCGGAAAAGCTCAATAATTTGGTCTTGTTTCACATACTCTTCGCGGACAAAGTCACGGGTAAAAAGTATAATAAAATAAAAAAGGAACCCAACTTTAATACTTCATGTAGGCTGGTGTGAGCGCATAAGCTTCCGCTTTTTATAATGAGTTGCATTTTTTAAGATGACTTGCACTTTTTATAATGACTTGCACTTTTTATGATGACTTGCACTTTTTATAATGACTTGCACTTTTTAAGATGAATTGCACTTTTTATGATGACTTGCATTTTTTATGATGACTTGCACTTTTTATAATGAGTTGCACTTTTTATGATGACTTGCACTTTTTATGATGACTTGCATTTTTTATGATGACTTGCACTTTTTAAAATGACTTGAATTTTTTATGATGACTTGCACTTTTTTTATGATGACTTGCACTTTTTATAATGACTTGCACTTTTTATAATGACTTGCATTTTTTATGATGAGTTGCATTTTTTATGATGACGTGCACTTTTTATGATGACTTGCACTTTTTATGATGACTTGCATTTTTTATGATGACTTTTTATGATGACTTGCACTTCTTTTGATGACTTGCACTTTTTATGATAACTTGCACTTTTTATGATGCATTTTTTATGATGACTTGCACTTTTTATGATGACTTGCATTTTTTATGATGACTTGCACTTTTTAAAATGACTTGAATTTTTTATGATGACTTGCATATGATGACTTGCATTTTTTATTATGACCTACACTTTTGATGATGACTTGCATTTTATGTGATGACTTGCACCTTTTATGATGACTTGCACTTTTTATGATGACTTGCATTTTTTATGATGACTTGCACTTTTTATGATGACTTGCACTTTTTATGATGACTTGCATTTTTTATGATGACTTTTTATGATGACTTGCACTTCTTTTGATGACTTGCACTTTTTATGATAACTTGCACTTTTTATGATGCATTTTTCATGACGACTTGCACTTTTAATAATGACATGCACTTTTTATAATGACTTGCACTTTTTATGATGACTTGCATTTTTTATGATGACTTGCACTTTTTATGATGACTTGCATTTTTTATGATGACTTTTTATGATGACTTGCACTTCTTTTGATGACTTGCACTTTTTATGATAACTTGCACTTTTTATGATGCATTTTTTATGATGACTTGCACTTTTTATGATGACTTGCATTTTTTATGATGACTTGCACTTTTTAAAATGACTTGAATTTTTTATGATGACTTGCATATGATGACTTGCATTTTTTATTATGACCTACACTTTTGATGATGACTTGCATTTTATGTGATGACTTGCACCTTTTATGATGACTTGCACTTTTTATGATGACTTGCATTTTTATGATGACCTGCACTTTGTTTATGATGACTTGCACTTTTTTATGATGACTTGCACTTTTTATGATGACTTGCACTTTGCATAATGACTTGCACTTTTTATGATGACTTGCACTTTTTTCCTTACTAATATAATAAATATGAAAATAACTCTGTCTCTCTGTAACCTTTTCTTGCTGAAACCGCTGAACCGATTTAGATGAAATTTATCATAGAGATAGTTTAAGATCCAAGGAATAACATTGAATTGTTTTTGGAAATGATTCTATTGAGTGGTCAAGCGTGGTTGAAAATTTATATAAACGTATGAAATTATCTAATTTTCATGTGCCCTAAGATGGAAAGCAAAAGCTTATAACTAAACAAATTCTTTTTACCTTTTTATACTTGACTTGAAATATTTGAGGGTGAAAATGTTGTACGAACTTCATTTGCTACCGGCAGGATTCACAATGACATCTGGAATAGCAAACTGCCACAAACAATTTTAAATTTTTTTTTTTGGACCTGAAATATTCCTAAACCCGAGAAAACACAACATGAAGTGTTATTAGGAATGTTGCAATAAAAATATTAAAAGTCTGTTCAAAAGGAAAATTATGTGGGACATTTATAGTTGAAAATTTGTTTGGTGGAAAATAGAAAAAAACTTAGAAAAGGAATTATAAAAAAAGGCCGACCTTAACAATCCTGATTGTAGTTGTAATTTTAAAAGTTTTTTTATATTGTGGCTGTTTTTTTTTTTGCACAAAAGGGAATACAAACAAAACCACTGGCATCAGAAAAATTATTATTTTTTGCTTGCTGTTTTCCAGGGTACAAATAATTCGATTGGACAAAAAAAAATTTTTTTTTGCTATTCATATATTTTTTTCTACCACAAATTGATAATAAAAATTTTTTTTTGTCAGTGACGATATATTTTCTTTGTTTATTTTCTTTTAGCACCATTTTGCAGGGTGTGATTATTTTTCTTTATTTTTTCGTTTCTGCTGCTACTTCTTAACTTTTATATATCAAGCCTGGCGTTTGTTGGCTTTAATATTTTAGCCTGAAAACATTCATAAAGACACATTATCAACAATCTAGAAAATTTGTTAAATCAACACCCGTTTTTTCTATTCGTAAACACACATTTTCTGCCAGCAGAAAATTGTACACAACTTTTTCCCTTTTAACCTTTAGGGATTTTCTACTTTTTTCTTTTCCTTTTGTTCAAGTGTTGACACTTCTATTAGACAAACCCATAATATTTACCTCATTTGTTCAGTTTACTTTTTTCAGCTGCGAGTATTTTTATTTGTTTTTAGCCGCCTAATAAATTTCAAGTTATTTTATTTTTTATTATTATTATTTTACGCTTTGGGACACGGAATTCTTCGAATGGCTTAATTTGTTTGTTCAACAAAATCGATTTGGTGTGCAGCACGTGGTCGGGGAAAGTGTTAAGTTGGCCGCAGTAAATCATGTTCAAGTTCGAAATTTTATTAAATACAATTTTTATTGGCCCACTGATACTTTTTTTCCATGGCTAAATTCTAATAATAAGTTTTGCTGCTGCATGGCAATAAAACAAACTGTAACATCGTTAATGGTACAAAAAGATCGATTAGTACGTGAGGCTGATGTTGTACTCTAGGGCGGCATTTGCTATAAAAATATAAAAAGGCTTTAATGAAAATGTATAAAAAAAATTGTTCAAGATTTGTTCTGTCTGCTTGGCTTTTATGGTAATTAAATTTATTTTTATTTAGTATAATTGAAACAGTTATTTTAATTAAATTAAGCATGTAATTTAAAGTAATCATTTGATTTAATAAAAATAATTAAATGAAATTTTTGTAATTAAAGTAATAAAATAAATAAAATTAATTGATTAACTAATTAATCATTTAAGCAAATTAATTAATTAATTTTCAATAATTTTTTTTTTAATTCCCAAGCTTAATGTTTGTTGTTATGGGAACACATTTAATTGTCTGTTTTTTAATCAAGCTTTAGGTCACTTTTTTATAAAAAAAAAACAAATAATTATTTTCTATTAGCCGATATTTCGATATTATTTATTATCCGATATCTGCAAAAAAAAAATTCAATTAATTTTATAAAAAAGTGACTTGATAAAAAAAAAACATAATTAAAAATCTAAAAAGTCAAAGAAATCAGCAATCAAATAATTTAGAAAAATATTTTTAAATTGAATGCTACAACTTCCGCTTTGCTTGTATAATCACTAGCCATTTTCAATATAAGTTAATAAAAAAAAAAATAGGATTTTGTAAAATACGAGGTCTGTTCGAAAAAACGTTGTGCATTTAAATAAATCTCGTGTTTAATTCATAAGGACTTCATAAATATTTCAAGTTACAAGAGAAACTCAAATTCAATTCAATTATCCAACTTTACACAGAAGAGCAGAACAGCTGTTTTCAAAGGGCGCTACACTTTCATCTTCAATACTTATGTGTATCGATAAAAAAATTTATTATGATGTATGGGAGAATTGTAGCAACACTAGGGCTTTTGCTTTAATTGTTTAATCGCTCTATTAATTAATCCCTGTTTTGGTTTAATCGGCTAATATTCGGTGGATTTTGTTAATCGATTAGTAAAGTTTTTTTTTGTAATTTAAATTATTTTATTAAATAAAAATTTATTATTTAGAGTTTAGTAGTAAAAAAAACAATAACAACAATTTTCGAACTAAAGCCAGCAAAGAAAACAGAATTCCAAAATATGTAAGACCTATAACATAAAGGATGGGTAAATTTGAGGTTAGGAAGTAAAGTGGCTTAAAAATGCACATCTTTTTAACAAATTAATTTTCATTGAAACCAATATAAAGTACAAATATGGGAATTAATAATGGTCTAAGATGTTGGGGTAATGTCCACCTTTAGCACGTCGCCAGACGTCCGTTCTTCACACAAAATGTTCAACAAAATCATGTTTAATGATGCCATGTTTTCGTTCAGTTTTTAAACAGTAAATTTTCCCAACTAAAATTATTTGTTTAACAGTGTAGCGTTCCACAGTAAAAATTTCCCAACCTTTTACTAAATAAATGTCAAAGGATGACAGCTCAATTGTTGACATTTGATAATTTGACAGTTAATTTACTTCCTAACCTCAAATTTGCCCACCCCTTATTTTGTATGAATTTTGCAAATTTTTAGTAATTTGAATAATTTAAAGAGGTTTTAAAGAATAATTTTTTAGAAAAATAGTTTGGCTTAAATGTTTAGGATTTAAGCGACTCCTTTCTTTAGATTTTATAAAACTTGAGTTGGAATAAAATTCTTTCACTTATTGTAGATGTTGGAGGAACTATTCCATAATACAATTTCCCAGTCCTTTTTCTGGATTTCTCGCCATTACGCCTTAAGAGTATTGCTGAAATTTTCTTAAATAATTTCAATTGTTTTTGTTATCGAGAGTTTCTTTTGCTATCAGATCATTATCTAAGTCATCCTGAAACAAAAAATTTATTTTCGTATCCCTTAGTTTCTGTTTTTGTACTGCAGTTTAGGAATGTAATTCACGAAGGAAATAAGCCAGAGTAGAAGTATAAATTAGTCTGTTATTAAATCAAACCCTTAGAGTTTTAAATAAATCATTCGCAATAGTGTAATTGATTTTAATTAAATTACTAAACAAAAACTTAATAATTCCCTCAAGCTCAATGCGAATAGCATATCCTTTGCTAAGCTCTTTTACAATCACTTCCAAGGACTTTAAAGTTTTCTAAAACTCATTTATACAAATCAAAATCAGCCAGAACATGACACACACACACACTTATATAAGACATACTCCTCAAATATGTCCTAAGCCGTCTTTGAATTTCATAACAAAATTGCCCGCTTTCAACAGCTTATCACTTGCTAATCTCTGCTTAGTTTGTGGCAGCAAAAACCAAAAAAAAAAGTATGTACTAAACAAATTTCTATTTAAGCAAATCTCATTAAATCTTCGCCTTTTATATACTCGTATTACGGGCAGACATTATTTCTTTTTAATGCAAAACTCTTAAAATGTAATTAATGAAAAAGCTTTCGAATTAAGCACAACCAAAGATTTCGTTGCCAGCAAATGCGCACATATTTAAAAAAAAAAACAATAATTAATTGCAGCTACGCCCCCTTTGCCATTGACAAACACAAACAAACTAAAATAACTTTTTCCTTTAAGCTGATTTCTTTGCTTTCGTCTTTAGTGTGGGTGAAGAAAGAAAGTCAATTTCTTTTGATTGCTCTTAGTAAAAAAAAATTATTGTGCGTGGGTGTGCGGTCTTTTATTTTTTGTTGGGTATTTTCTCTTCCAGGAAATGTGGCTAATGAAGACAACAGCGCAAAATTGTAAATGCCAAGTATTAAGGTCTGCTTTTAAATGTTTTTAAATAACAATTATTTTAATAAAGTAATGACAGTAAAAAAAAATTAAGTAAAAGTCCTATAGTCGTCTACACCGCACCTTATATACCCTTCAAAGACGTACTATCAAATATGAATTTGTTGCCTGCTTTCAGGAGAATTTTACTGCCCTTGTTCAGTTAATCTGTGGATATAGAGCGCTGAACAAATAGTGTACAAAACAAAAATAAATAAAAAAAATTTTTGCAAATTTGTGTTTGACTTCCTTATCAATTTCAGAACCGCAGCCTAATCCATGCCTAATAATTATTTCTGATTAATTTATTCATAAGTCTGGATATTTTCAACCGAAAATTCGTTTTTGTTACAAAAAAAATGTTTTCTTTTAAAGGGCAAACTAGCGCTTACATAAATACTAAAATTAAATATTATAATCTCAAATATATTATCTAATTGCTTAACAGCAGCTATTCTTTTATTAAAAATATCCAACAAACTTTACCATTTACTGTATTAAAATGAATTTTTATTAACTTTTAATTTTCTGTCTGATTTACTTTGTGTGTTTGTTAAACGTTTTGCCAATTTTCCATTTGCATGCTTTAAACGTTCAACTATTTTCTACACTATTAATTAAATTACTACATAAATTTAATTAAAAACAAAAAACAAACTCCCAGTATGTATTAAAATTGAAAACGAAAAATATAAATAAAGTACAAACAAATTATTTAACAACAATTTATTAATGCTTCTCTTTATTTTTGGCAAACTTTCACTTGCAAAATGCTTTATAAAAAAATTTTTGTAAATTGGTTTAAAACGATCTTCCAAAAAAAAAAACTAAACAATTAACTTGAAAATTCATTTAACAATTTCAAATGCACTTGTATAACAAAACAACAACTAACAAAAACTAAATGCGGCTGCTATAAATACAAAAAAAATGTATATACATATATTTTCAACACCATAAAAATAAATTGAATTAAACAATGTTGCAATTTGCTTGAAATAAAACCAATGCCTAAATATCAATCACATTTTCTATCTTTAAATATCGAATTTATTCATCCAAAATCATTGTTAAACACAAAAGAATGTCAATGTTCTTCTTCCGTTTGCATAATCTTCAGCGTGCTGAGGAGAGTAAACGCAAAAAACGCGCCGAACAGCGTCATAGACAACAACAGCGCCAGCGTCGTGGAGCCAAAGTGTTTCGTTGTGTCAGCGATTCAACGGGACACTTGACACTGGCACCATCGCGTCTCTTTGAAAAGACACCCATGAGTCCATCGGATAGTTTAGATGAAATTGCTTTACAAATACCCAGGTAAGTTGTAATTAAAAGACAGAATGCAAATATGCACATGTGTATGTATGTGTGTGTATATAACATACAACATTAATATTGCTGGAATAAAAGTTATATGGCAATCTATAAAAAATTGGTTCGGGGTCTGTTAAAAGAAGGAATAAATAATCTCATTATATTTGAATAATTTACACAGACACAATTTTATTAAAAGACAGAATGCAAATATGCACATGTGTATGTATGTGTATTATAACATACACCATTAATATTGCTGGAATAAAAGTTATATGGCAATCTACAAAAAATTGGTTTGGGGCCTGTTAAAAGAAGGAATAAATAATCTCATTATATTTGAATAATTTACACAGACACAATTTTATAAACAAAAACAAACATTGGGAACATACAAAAACTTTGTTGTATTTTATCATACAAAATTTACCGTTTTTAAAAGGAAAATAAATGGCATTAAAATTCCCTCCCTTATTCAATTGCAATCATTGAAGGCAACAATAACAATTTTGTAAACAAAAACAAAACTTGTAAACATACAACAACTTTGTTGTTTTTTATCATGCAAAAATTTCCCGTTTTCTCTCAGTTGATTTCAAGCATTTCTGCCATGGTGAAATATGCAAACAAAGACATTTTTGTTGTTGTCTTGGGTAAATTATTGAAATCATATGATAGTGGGAATTTTAATTACTTGTTCTCTGTTATCTTTTAAAGATGGTGAAATGAGTATGATAAGCAGCAAAAACAAAAAAAAACACATTTGTTTTTGTTGTTATTTCAACTTTGGCATGCCAGAAGAGGCCATTTTATTTTATAATATCAAATAATGTTGTCATTATTGAAATATTAATAAAATTCTTATTTTAAAAATCAGATTGAGGTCAATTTATTTACTTACTTGACAACGTTATAAATTTTTCATCTCGCTACGTCTTTGAGCGTTATCTTGAAACCAAAACAATTAAATAATTTACAATAAAAGTAAACAACTAAAACAATTTATTTCTTTTTCTTTATAAATGAAACATATTAGATGTTTTCGAAAGAAAGAAAGTGGTATGAGAATTAGAAAAAGCCAAAAAGACAGCTCCAGAACTGGAAAATTTTAACAATTTTTTAATATTAAAGTAACTAAATAAATCTAAATTTTTTCTTTGGTAATTAAATCATATATTAGAAATATTCTCCCTTATTCTGTAACTATTTGTCAACATCACTTCAAGACAATTTTAAAAATAGGATGACCCGGTGTTTTTTTCCCCCCTTAGACCTCAGAGAGTAGTCGCAGACTTTCAGAAATAATTATTGTCTACAAGGAGTAGGTAAGTGTACAATTATTGATATTGTCTTGACGTGACGTTAAATTAGAATTGAAGTTTAAAAGATTGGTCTTAGAGTTAGAGTAACTGTATATTGATGAAGAGTATATAAAATTGGGCTGACCCGAATACAGAACCTCTAGTTGTTTTTATATTAAATTTATGTCTTCAGAGTTTCCCTGTGCTTACTGACTATTACATTAGGCTACAGGTCGGAAAATTGAACTCATTTTAAAATGTTTCTCCGATTGTGTGTTTTATATTGAAAAATTTTTAAATCTGTTGAACAGTGTTAATACTCTTTCGTGTTTATTATTTATTATGAAATTTTTATTTGACATTTTGTTGTCACAATACAATTTAAATGAAATTTATTTGTTGGTGGTCAAGCAATGATTTTATGGTTTTCAGAAGTATATGCATAAGATAAGAGGTTTTTAACTTTTCAAAACTGTGGTTAAAGTCTACTGATGATTTGGTAAAGCACCAATGAAATGCATATAGACATTGCTTGACCACCAACAAATAAATTTCGTTTATTATTTATCTTTATTAATATCTTTACTAACAAATTCTTTCTTCTCTTTACAGGTATGTGTGTGTCTGTTTGTATTAAAATAAATAACAAAGTGAGTTAAAGTATTTGTAAGTTTTTTCTGATTATCATCGAGGGCAATTGTTTATAATTAAACGTAATAAATAACAATCTGCACAAATTCTTTTTTTGAACTTTAAAAATATAAATTTTAATCTGAAAAAAGCTCACAGTCTAAAAATGTCACAAAAGAATGTCTGGGGCTCTGGTGATAACGAGGTGTTAATCTTCTTTAAAGAAACCTTGCTTGCGGTCTTAGAGCCGACTACTGTTGAAAGGTTATCTCTCCCTTTAAATCATTACTGAAACCCATTTTTTCATACATTTACTAAAAACCCCCATAAACTAATTAAAAATAAAAAAATATCAAACACCAAAAGGTACGGGATAAATCCTCTGCTACAGCCTTAACTTCGTACGAATAACTCGCATATTCGTATCATATCCGTCAATAGCCGCAATATTTGATTGTTACTTTATCATTCTATTTCCACGTTATCCTTTCTACGTTGCAAGATGACGCTGAAATTCAATTAAATTCTTTTGCTTAGAATCCTTTCTTAAGCACATGACAACTAAAAAAAATAAACAAAGCAAAGTCAACTGCTGTGGCACGCAAATTTCAACCAATATGAATGAGGCCTTTTATAAAACAATAACCATTCACTGCCATTCAGTTTTCGTTATTGCGACAGGACCAGTATTTTGCAAGCGAATTGAAACTAAAAAGACATAGGAAAAGTTATAATATCGAACACCATTTACACACATGTGTGTTGGGGGTAAATGGTGTTTTATAAAGGCGTATTTAATATGCTGCTCAAAATAACAAAACTTTTGGGAAAAGGTACTTTTTAGAAAAAGTACTTTTTGAAAAAGTACTTTTCGAAAAAAGTACTTTTTGGAAAAACTCTTTTCGAAAGAGGCAGTTTTTTTGAAAAGTATTTTTGGAAAAGCACTTTTGGAAGAAAGTACTTTTTGAAAACGTACTTTTGAAAAAGTACTTTTCGATAATATTTTTTTTGGAAAGGTATTTTTGGAAAAATATTCTTCTCGAAAGCGTACTATTTATTTACTTTTGGAAAAGTACTTTCCGAAAAAAGTATATTTTGCAAAAGTACTTTTTGGAAAAGTGTCTTTTGAAAACGGGTCTTTCTTGGAAAAGTATTCTTTGGAAAAGTACTTTTGGAAAAAAATACTTTTTGGAAAAGTTCCTTATGAAAAAAAAAATACTTTTTGGAAAAGTTCCTTTTGAAAACGGACCTTTCTTGGAAAAGTACTTGTCGAGAAAAGTACTTCTCGAAAGAAATAATTTTTTTTTTAAGTATTTTTGGAAAAAAATACTTATTTGAAAGTATTTTTTGAAGAAAGTACTTTTTGAAAACGTACTGTTCGAATAAAAATCTCTTTTAAAATATACTTTTTAAAAAGCACTTTTTGGAAAAGTACCTTTCGACAAGAGTATTTTTTGGAAAAGTATTTTTGTAATCAAATTCTTTTTGAAAACCTACATTTTACTTGTGGAAAAGTACTTTCCGAAAAAAATATTTTTTGGAAAAGTACTTTTGGAAAAAAGTAGTTTTTGGAAAATTACCTTTTGAAAATGTGGCTTTCTTGGAAAAGGACTTTTCGAAGAAAGTACTTTTTGAAAACGTACTTTTTAAAAAGTATATTTTGGAAAAGTACTTTTCGATAATATATTTTTTGGAAAATTATTTTTTAAAAATATTCTTTTCGAAAACGTATTTTTTACTTTTGGAAAAGTGCTTTCCGAAGACTGTATTCCTTGGAAAAGTACTTTTGGAAAAAAGTACTTTTGGAAAAAAGTACTTTTGGAAAAAAGTACTTTTGGAAAAAAGTACTTTTGGAAAAAAAATTACTTTTTGGAAAAGTTCCTTTTGAAAACGGGCCTTTCTTGGAAAAGTATTTGTCGAAAAAAGTAGTTTTTGGAAAAGTACTTCTCGAAAGAAATAATTTTTTTTTTAAGTATTTTTGGAAAAAGGTACTTTTTTGAAAAGAACTTTTTGAAGAAAGTGCTTTTCGAAAAAGTACTCTTCGAATAAAGTTCTTTTTGAAAATGTACTATTTAAAAAATATTTTTTGGAAAAATACTTTTCGAAAAAAGTATTTTTGGAAAAGTGCTATTAAAAATAAAAATACTTTTCGAACCAAAGCAACTAAAATGTTCGAACGTGTGGCATTTCAATTGACGATATATATTTGTTTGTGTAGCAATTTCCCTTTTGTTACTTTTTGCAAAAGACGGAAAAGATGCAAATGTGTTGAACAAGATAGCAAAATGTTGACACACGTTTCCAACACACACACACATACACACATATTATTCAACTGATGTGCAAGAGTATTTGATGTGGTTTCTTACAAAGAAATGTGTGTGTCACAAAAATCTTCTGATAAAATTCAACAATTGCAAACCACTAAGACACTTTTCAAAATATCATTTTAAATCTGATTTGAAAACATTTTTATTTTATTTTCATTTTAGAATTCATGATCTCGTAAAAAGATAAATTTAAATCTATTATAAAATTAAATTAGATATAATTCATTAAAAAGATACGACTTGGGGAATATGTAAACATTTTCTGATTATTTTATTTATTTATGCACATCTTCTTGAATGTTACAACTAAAAATTTCTTCTTCTTTTCATAGTGATTAAAATTCCAAAGTAACGCTTAATTTTTGTAACACTCCCAAATGAAAAATCCAGTCACGCCTGCAATGCCAAACATCAAGGCGTAGGTCATTATTAATTGATCTGTTATCATGTTGGCTTCTTGATTTTTTTCTTTTTCTGGCAACAGGAAAGTTTTCCAAAATTATTATTCGGCCGTTGATCCGAAGAAAACAATTAGGGCTCTTACAGCAACTGCAATTCCAATGAATAGTAAAATTCCCGGATATTCCATAACAAATGAAGCAGCGGACACGGTTTTTATTTCTGATTCGTTTTATTTTTAATAATTGATAACAATTGCCAGGAATATTGATATAGAAAATTTAAAACATTTTTTTTTAACAATCGTACAGTAGAGTTTGAAGTCATTTTTAGTACAAGGAACCAGTACAGTAGTTTTTGTTGGTCCCGGTTAACACACTTCTACTTTTTTGTGCTCAACTTGTGATTTTTTTTTGTGAGAAATAGCGAGATAGACTATTAATTGTATATGTCTCAATATACGGAGCTGCTTGTACTTGGGCAGTATAATTGGAAATGTGTGAACAGGCACTTAGTGCCTGAATCTCAAACGCATAAGTAAAGGGTGTTTTTATAAGAGCTTGCTGATTTGCCAAATTATGAAATGGCCAAAAAAATTTTTTTATTTGGTAGATAATTTCTTGTCATTTAATATTTAAATATAATTTCGGGCATATGGCCACCACGACTATTTTGCACAAAGGTCATTCTGGAGGTCCAATTTTCGACCACCTTTTCAAGTATTTGAGGGCGTATTTCAGCAATGACACGTTGAATACTGGTTTCCAAAGCGTCAATCGTTGCTGGTTTATCCACGCAAACCAATGATTTCAGGTATCCCCACAAAAAAGAATCGAGTGGCGTCAAATCACACGAACGCGGAGGCCAATTCACCGGTCCATTTCTCGAAATAATGTTGTCGTTGAAATGTTCTTCCAATAAGTAAATTGTTTCGCCCGCAGTATGACAAGTGGCACCATCCTGTTGAATCCACATTTCGTTTACATCCATATCTTGAAGTTTTGGCACCAAAAATTCATTGATCATGATTCTGTATCGATTTCCATTCACGGTAACGCGTCGTCCTTCCTCATTTTTAAAGAAATAAGCAGCGATGATTCCACCAGCCCATAGACCACACCAAACAGTACATTTATCAGGATGCATTGGTAGTTCTTGAACGGCGTGTGGATTATCTTTGCTCCACATACAGCAATTTTGCTTGTTGACATATCCATTCAACCAAAAATGCGCCTCATCACTGAAGAGAATTTTGCGGTAAAAAAGCGGATAAACATTTTTAATTGAACAATGTTTTTGAAAATAAATTTCCACGATTTAGAAGCTTTGTTCTGGAGTTAACCTGTTCATGATGATTTGCCAAACAATACTGAGTAGAGACGTCACTTTAAACTGTCAAACCAGCTGTCAGACAACAGAGTCAGACATTTGGGAGTGTTACAAAAATAGAAAAAAAATTCATAAAAAAACACCCTTTATAAGAAAAACTAGAGCGAAAACATTTTTCATCCATAAAATTCCATTTAGATCATCAATGGTCATTATCATCAGCCATTTGATAGCTAAAGCGCAAATTCAAATGCTTGTCATCAAGCTTATATAAGTGTGCTTGACGTTCGGTCATAAATATGCTTGAACAACTGTCAAGCATTCATTTTACCTAATCACTAAACCATGACCGTAATGAAATAATGATAAAAAAATTTCTTGTCAAAGTTTTCATTTACCACTTCATTTTAGTGGACGTCATGTCAAGACAATCCCCCTTATTCCATTTGTCAACGTCAACGTCACGTCAAGACAATATGAAAGTTAGAACACTTCTATACTTATTCTATGCAACAATTGTCAATTTCTCACAACTTTTTGCTATATTCAACAACATAGAGAGTAGTAAGAGGCTGTCAGAAGTAGTTAATTCTTGCACAGGGTACATAAGTGTCCTATTTTTAATATTGTCTTGACGTGACGTTGACGTTGACAAATAGAATAAGGGGGGATTATCAAAAATAAACTACGTCTGAAAGCCTCCTGTAGCTGATATAAATTTAAAAATATTTCCTTCTATAAATAAAACAAATCCAAAACACTTTATTTAAGTAAAATCATGTCTATTGCGATTTCTTTTAAAAATTATTTTTGATTATTTTCTTGGCAAGAGCAAAGTTTTCTGAAATATTTTCTCAACTTGATGATATAAGATCTTGTATAGCGCGGGTGAATAATACAGGCCAGACCCAGCAGCAGTATGAAAGTGGAAATAATTTGTTCCATTTAATTTAAAAAAAAATATAAATATATATTTTTTAAAAAGACAAAAAAATTTTGAAATGTTTTTTTTATGTACAACATACACACTATTAAAAAAGCACACAGTGTCTGAGGGGAAACCCCGGAAGGATTTGTTACTTATTTAAGGCCTTTTTAGGAATTTCACACGATGAATTTTATGACGTTCAATTTTCGACGTCATTTTTGCTGTCATAGCGAACGGTGTAGAGAAGAAAAAGGGATAGAAAAAATGACTTGATTTCTGATTTCATGGTTGTTTTTTCATATTTCTCTTTACATTAATACCTATTCTCTTTGTTACGTTTTGTTCTGTTTTTATTTTACATGTGAAAGAATAACAAAAAAATAAAAATAGACATGAAAACCAAATTCATCGTATGAACGCATAGAGTTTTTGGAAACAATTTTAAAAGGGAATTAATAAAATTAGACGTCATAAAATTCATCGTGTGAATTGGGTGTTATAAAAGGCCTGTGCCTCTTCTGGTAAAAAATAAATTTTACATTCTATCCTTCTGTGAGAAAGGAGAAACGATTTTTTGATTAATCCATATTGTCCCAGAAACATTTTTTTTTTCGAATAAGTTTATAAAACTTCGTAGTTAAATGGTAATTTGGGTTCAGGGAATACCATTTAGATGTCCGAATTTTTAAAAAAAAAAATTTTTTAATTTTTTTTTAATTTTCTTTAAAAGAGAAGAGAGAAGAGTTTTTCCCAAAAAGAGAAAAAGAAATTAAAATGCTTGAAATTTACTGTTCGAAAAATCGAACACTGGGACGAAATGGGTTAAAAGTAGGGATGTAACGATACGCCGTTTTGCCGATCCGATACCGATACTGAAAAAGAAATATCGCCGATACCGATTCCGATACCGATACGCATATGGAAATTAAACTCAAGTTAAAATTAATAAATCTCAAGAAGAGTAATTCTGTTATTATACAAAATTAAAGTGTAAGAGATTATTAATATTTAAAATTGATATTTGAAATCATTCTGAAATTAACAAAAACAAATTATTTTTTTTTTTAACAAAATAATAGTGTCAACGATTAATTATGAGTCCGTTCAAACTGAATGTCATACTGTTTATTTTCTAAAATCATCCAAATTTTCAATACAACGGTTAGTAAAAAGCGTTGAAAATTGAATTGTTTGCTCAAAAGAGCTCTAAAAAATTTAAGAAGTATCGTCGTATCGACATTAAAATATCGCCGATATCGATATATCGGCAAATCAGAAGTATCGCCGATATATCGGAATCGGTATCGGTATCGGTTACATTCCTAGTTAAAAGGACTTTCATAATATCTGTGTAAGAACAGTGAGTGAAAAATTTATGATACGTGAAATGGAGTGAACAGACCTTATGTATAAGGCGAATTATTTATTTGTTTACGTAGTAACTTACAAATAATTAATTAATTAAAAATTATTAATTTTATTATTAAGATACGAATTTTTTATTCAGACTCAAGTTCAAATCTGCAATCTGTAAATTATTTTTCTTACAAAATTTTATTAAAGCTATTTTATTAAATTCAAATTATTTGATAATTTCATGATTGTAAAAATATTTAATAAAAATTCATAAAAAATACTATTTGCAAATTGCAGATTTGAACTTGAGTCTGAATAAAAAAAAATTTTTTTTTTTTTTTGATAGTAATTATTTTTTTTAAAGTTGACTGACAGACCACCAGCAACGAAATTATTTTTTTAAATAAAAATTAAATTTAAAATAATAACTAAATTCAAATTAATTAATTCGCCTTGGCTTTGAATAACCAAAAGAAGGCCTATAGAGGCCTTCTAAAAGGTATCTGATTCCCGTCTTGTTGCCGCTGGGCAATATGAATCAATATCAACGTGGCAGGGTGGCTCAAATTTAATTTCGTGTTGTTTTATTTTTATGAACTGTTATTCACAAAGAACTGATAACAAAAAGCGAAAGCAATCACAGGAATGAGATTTGAAAAGCATTGTGGGTTTTGGGAAGTCACCAAGTCAGTCAAATAGGAATCAACCGATCAATAATCACAGATATTTCATTGAAAACACCATATTTTGTTTAAAAAAAATTCCCCTATTTTTACTCCTCCATTTGCCCAGGGCACACTGATAAATAGAAATAGAATTTTTTTTGTATCAGTGTGCCCTGTCCATTTGCCGGTTATAGATCAGACAACAGTAATAATTTCCAGCTAATAGCGATGGCAGGTGGAAAGTAAATCATAAAACAATTTGATATTGATTATCGTGCAACACTCTTGCTTCATATTTATTTGAAAACTCTATTTATAAGCAAATCTGTGATTTCATTTTTACACTTCAAACGTTTTTTTTTTTTTAGAAGAAAAAGACGGAGACAAAAAGCTGTAGATGATATTCCAAAAGCTCTCAGTACTTCCTTAGACTCAACTGAATTCGTTCTTTTTAATTATTCAACATCAATTTCATTTTCACTTGCCGCTAAACCGCTCATCAATCCTTCCAAACTCAGCACGTTCGTAATATAACTTCGCACAGAAGAAGCCCAAATATAACGCCAGCCAGAAATATTAAAACTTTACTCATTTTTGTTTTTCTAAATTGCCAAATTAAATTTAAGGCCAAAAGAATTTCTAAAATATGTTAATGACAAGTAAAATGAAATTAGAAAATAAAAATTATGAAAAATAACATTTTAGCTCTTCATACAGGATGATCCTAAATGAATATATTTTGAAATAATATTTACTTAATGAGGTTGACCAGATGCATAAAATTGAAATGCTCTTCATGCACACACACACACACAGACACACGTGTTTTTGTTTGAAATAATTTGATAGTTTATGCATCAACAGATTAAATTCATGTTTACCTCAAAATAGAATTTTTTTTTGTTGTTGCCAAAAATTTCCTGCATTTAACAGATGAAATTATGAATTTCAAATGATTTTGGTAGCATGAATATACCAATACGAGGGTGGTAGGTAAATTATATTTAATAAAGTCATTTATATATTAAAAATTTTATTTAAGTGCTAAATTTTGTAAAACACTTTGCGTTAATGAAATTTATAAAAAATACGTCAATTTGACAGATTGACGTCTCGTTTATTAAACTCGCCTGTTCATAAGGAGACAGAATATATATACTTTATGCAGTCGCATATTAAAATTATGGAACTTACATATGGAATGACAAACCACTTCCACAATTTTTGGTGTAGGGTATAATAAAAGTCTAAATAGCAAAAGAAAATAGGATGATTCTTTTCGGTTTTATATAAATTTCACTAACACAAAGTGATAAAAAAAAAATAGAAAGCATTGAAAATTGGACAACAATAATATGCTTGCTGATATTTCCTAACAACTATACAATAGTTGTCATAAACACGCTTCAGCTATATAAATATTTCACATGTTGTTTGTGGTTGGAATTCCAGTCACTTAGAAAAATACAGACATTTTCTTAAAAAAATTTTTATACCCTCCAAAAAGGAATTGCAGGGTATATTCACTTTGTCATTCTGTTTGTAACGCAGCGAAATATTCCTCTAAGACCCCATAAAGTATATATATATATATATATATATATATATATATATATATATTCTTGCTCAGTGACGAAATCTAAGACGATCTGGGCATGGCCAGCCGTCCGTCCGTCTGAGGAAATCATGATTCAGTCCAAACGAAAAGAGCCAGACTCTTGAAATTTGTTATAAATATATCTTGAAAGATAGCACAGGCCAAGTTCGGAAATGGGCTAAATCGGGCAAGAGGAAAAAAGGTTCCCCTAAGAAGAACTAAACTAACCTCTAAAAAAAACAACATAATTTTTAAAGTTTTTTTTTGTAAATTTGTTAAGCAAATTATATATTTTTATGTCAAAGAATATACAACGCGTTAAACTTGGAGCCATAAAATCAAAAAAATTATTTTTTGCACCCCGCCTCCTTTAGTGGGCGTTATTATATGCAAAAATAGTGTAAATATTTAACAAATTGTTTTACTTAACCCGCATTCCTTAAAAATAACATTTTTAAGCCTTAATGGCGAAGCTGAGACGTAACCTGGAACTACTCTGCCTTCCTCCCCCTTCACCCTCTATATGACCCTACCAAAAAAAAAAAATTTTTTTTAAATTTTGTATATAATCATCCCAAGCATTTATTTTTAGAGTTTTATGACTGCCCCTTTCTGCCCTTCCCCCTCCTCCCCCTTCACCCTCTATATGACCCTACCAAAAAAAAAAAATTTTTTTTAAATTTTGTATATAATCATCCCAAGCATTTATTTTTAGAGTTTTATGACTACCAGTTTCTGCCCTACCCTCTCCTCCCCTTTTGCCCCCTAAATGACCCTATCAAAAAATATATAAAATTTTATTTTGTATATAATTATCCCATGCATTTATTTTTAGAGTTTTATGACAAAGGTGAAATGTTTTCCCCATAGCCCTTGCCAGACCGACCGCGCCAAAATGCAGTTCTTATGCCCTTCAAAGAGAATTGGACCCCATAAAGTATAATATATTCTTGATCACTGGTGAAGTCTAAGACGGTCTAGCAATGCCCATTCTTCCGTCTGTGATATAGTCTATTTTTGGACCCCGCCCCCTTTAGTGGGCGTTGACGTAAGATATTACATTGCAAAAATAGTGTAAATATTGAACAATTTGTATTCCTTAAGCCCATAAGAAGCTGATATATTCTCTGATCTTGTAGAGGGGAAACGTCTCCCCCACGACCCTTCACGGAATGACTCTGTCAAAATAGGTATTTAAAATTGGGTACAGAGATGTCTTAAAGGAACTCTCTCCCGCCCAAATTAAACATTTTAAATTTACATTTTTTTTTATCTTGGACCAGCACTCAGGGGATGACCCCTATATATGCAATGCATTGCGCCGGAACTGAAAACGAGGGGATAGTATTGAGGGGACAGATTAGGAAAGATGAGAAGATAGATAGTTGTTTTTGTAGCTATTTCAACCTTTTACTTCGCCGGCTAATTTTTGCTACAGGGCCGACGAAGGTGGGTGCTGTTACTCTGCTTTTAGTACATGATAGTGTCAGTCGCTGCCAATTCTGTTCAGTGACCAGTGACTATGCCTGCATCATTGAAACAGGCTGGCAACAACTAACACAACCACGCACTAATGCTGAACAGAAGAATTCAACACAATATTTCATGACTCAGCGCGGGCACGAACTCACGACCCTCCGAATATAATATTTACTTGTTTTGGTTCATTTTTAAGTATTTTATTGTCCACAAGTGCCGATAAAATATGTTCGACTTTCATTAAAATTTCATTCCCTCTAATTTGCAGAAAAAATATGTTGGGATATATTTTGAATGTAAAGTCAAGTGATGAAATTTTCATCAATGGGCGGGATTCTAGTGTACGTATATAAGAAACATTTTTTTGTGGTACACTTTTATATATTTTATGGCTAAAAAATATTAACCAACCTTATATTTTCTAAAAGGTAATTATGCGAAGATATGCATAATATAAAAATATATTTCCTAAATTCTTAATGTAAATTTTCTTAAAAAATATGAAAAAAATTTTGATTTCCATATTGTTTTGTAATTGCAAAATATAATATAACGTTTTTACTTGTTTTCTACTCAATTTGAAATTCTTGAGTGTGTAATCAAGAAACTAATTTTGAAATCAATTTACTGCAAAGTCTTAATTATTTGTCTTACTTATTCTCCTGTCTAAAATGTTCATATTTTAATTAGATTATAGCATCAGTCATGTACAGATTTTCAAGATGCTGCAAATTTAATTTATTATATCTTATTAACAACTATTTGATATTTTACTTTGATAGTTGGATATGATATGAATTCCTCAATGCATTAAAAAGTAATATTATGGCAAAAAAATATATATAAAAGAAAAACGTATAATCGATGTTCACGTGAATTGGAATCATCTGTATCAGTTCTCAAATAACATGCTTCTCGTAATAAGATTATGGGAAATAAAAGAAAATGTATTTATTTTATGCTTCATGAGTTGTTTCTGAGGAAAAAAGAGATTATAAAGATATTCATATGATTAAAAAAAAAATCACAAAATCAGTCAAGAATAAACTGCAGGAAAATTGCAAAAATATTTTTTAAATGTTAAGTAATAAGTCCCAGCTTGTGACTGCAAAGTTGCAAAATATTTCATTTTAAGACATGGCAACTAAGAGATATTTACTTTAACGAAATAAGTTCTTTATCGTAATGCTGATGCTTGTCTTTGCTGGCGGTGTTTGTCTAGGCTATATGTCCACAAAAGTGTCCGTTTATTTTTAGAGGGCAAATATTTTTTGTCTCGCCCATTGAAATGTTGTGTCTTGATTCAAATATGAAATTCTAAATTAAAACAAATTTTTTAATAAAAAAATAAATAATTTGTAAATTTCTGGATTTCAACCTGAGCCTGAATGAAAAGCAAAACACAAAGGTTTGATTCAAGGACGTGGCAAAATACTAAACACAAATAAAATTAAAAAGAGCTCAAACTTAAAAAGTTATTATTAAAATTACAAAGAATGAAGGTAAAAAAAATTAACTGAAGCTTTAACTTTTTTTATTTAACTTCAACAAAAGTAATTCATTTTCTTTTGTGTACTTATTAAATAGTATAAATTGAATTTTCATTTACCTTCTTTCATCAAAATATATAATATCCTTATTTACTGTTAAAAGTTGTTAATGCAATTCTCTGTTATTTAAAACATAAAATATGCAATGAACTCCCCTCATGCTTTTGTTTTTAAACCTCGCATCAATTTATATCTGGCTTGCATCATTTATTATTTACACAATGCCTTAGCAGCGTGCAATGTCGCTGTAATGGAATTAAAAATTAAAAACTTGTTCTGTTAATTGATTTTACTTGTATAAAATTGTATAATATTTTAATCAAACTCTTCCCCGTATTTACTACCTTTTTGTTTGTTCGTACAAAAAAAAAAGGAAACCATTTTAATCAGCCATTTATTTAAAACGACTTGTAATAATTGACACTAATTGTTTAAGCAAACATAATTTGCATGATAAAGCAATAATAAAGGGATATAACAAATAACTGGCATTTTACCATTCAACTATTAAATGTCGTCGTATTAGCCAACATTCCCAGTATCTGTTTTCCATATAAATCTACTATTAGAATTGTGTTGTATTGCATGCATGAAAATGATATTGTAAAGGGTAACGCCATTCGGCTTGAGGGTGCCATCTTTGTGTTGACAGCAGACAAGGATTGTACAGCTTTGCTTAGGTTTATTAAATTGCTGGTGGTCTAAGTGGCAGGAACTTGTCTGCTTAATGCAGGGTTAAAGCAAAACAAAACTAAAGAGAGAGAGAAAAAAACAAATAACAACTACTTAAAATGCGTCGCATGTTGTTATCATTTCAAACGAAGTTACACTTACAACACGTGCTGTTTACTACAGAGTAAATGAATGGAATTGATTTTTAAACGTGCCAAGAAAATAAACAGGCCAACGCAAACTGGGTTACAATTGTGACCCACTAAACTGAAACGGTTAGGCTGATTGACGGAAAACTCTTGACAGACAACGGAAACTTAGCAAAAAAGATCCTTTAGAAAATATTATATTGTATCTTATTCGAAGCATTTGTTTTTCAAATGACTTTTATACAGGCGGCTTCATTCAATATTTTTTTAATATATTTTTTGTTATAATTATTGCAGTTGTACAATTTTATTCGATTCATTTTAATCGATTAATTTTAATCGATTAATTTTATTCGATTAATTTTATTCGATTAATCGATTAACTATATTTATTAACTTAATTTTTAATCGATTAACTTTATTCGCTTACTATATTACGTTTAAAATTAATACAGCAATTTTATTTATTTAAAATTTTTCGTTAAATTTTATTCGATTAATATAACATGTTTGAATAATGTTGTTCGATTAATATTTTTCGATTGATATTGTTATAATAACTGCAATTGTATAATATTATTCGATTAATTTTGTTCGATTAATTTTATTCGATTAATTATGTTCGACTAATTATGTTCGATTAGTATTTCATATACCTATGTACATATGTATGTTGCACAATTCATTCGATTACATATTTGAAAAATATTGTTCGATTAATATTTTTCGAATAATATTGTTAAAACAATTGCAATTGCATAATTTTATTCGATTATTTGTATTCGATTAATATCTTACGTACATGCTTTATTATTCAATTATTTATATTCGATTAATAGTGTACATTTAATTTTATTCGATTATTTGTATTCGATTAATATATTACGTACATGCTTTATTATTCAATTATTTATATTCGATTAATACTTTACATATAATTTTTTTGCAACCATTTTATTTATTTCGATTAATATTTTTCGAACAACATTGTCCTAATAATTGCAATTGTATAACTTTATTCGAATAATTTTACTCGATTAATTATATTCGATTCATATTTTACGTACATGCTTCATTATTCAATTATTTATATTCGATTAATAGTTTACATTTAATTTTATTCGATTATTTGTATTCGATTAATATATTACGTACGTGCTTTATTATTCAATTATTTATATTCGATTAATACTTTACATTTAATTTTCTTGCAACCATTTTATTTATTTCGATTAATATATTCGCACAACATTGTCCTAATAATTGCAATTGTATAATTTTATTCGAATAATTTTACTCGATTAATTATATTCGATTCATATTTTACGTACATGCTTTATTATTCAATTATTTATATTCGATTAATAGTGTACATTTAATTTTATTCGATTTATATATTAAGTACATGCTTTATTATTCAATTATTTATATTCGATTAATAGTTTACATTTAATTTTCTTGCAACCATTTTATTTATTTCGAATAATATTTTTCGCACAACATTGTCCTAATAATTGCAATTGTATAATTTTATTCGATTAATTTTACTCGATTAATTATATTCGATTCATATATTACGTATGTACATGCTTTATTATAATAATTAGTTGTATAATTTTATTCGATTACATATTTAAATCATATTGTTCGATTAATATTTTTCGAATATTATTGTTGTAACAAATTCCAATTGTATAATTTTATTAGATTAATATTATTCGATTAATTTTATTCGATTAATTGTATTCGATTAATACGTACATGCTGTACTAAAATAACAGCAATTGTATAATATTATTCTATTATTCATATTCGATTAATAGTTTACATATAACTTTTTGCAACCATATTATTTAGCTAACATTTTCCGTTAAACTTTATTCGATTAATATCATCTATATATTTGAATAATATTTTTCGAATAATATTGTTATAATAATTGCAATTGTATAATTTTATTCGATTAACCTTAATCGATTAATACTTTATGTACTTGCTTTTCTGCCTTATTACTTATATTCGGTTAATATTTTAGTTTAATTTTATTGGAACAATTTTATTTAAGCAATATTTTTGATTGAATTTTATTATTTGAACAATTTTATTCGATTAATTCAACATATTTGATTAATATTGTTCGATTAATGTTCTTCGAGTAATATTGTGATATTAAATGCAGTTGTATAATTTCATTCGATTAATTTTATTCGATTAACTTTGTTCGATTAATTATATTCGATTAATTATATTGGATCAATTATATTCGATTAATATTTTACATTTAATTTTAATTAAACATTTAATTTTAATTAATTTATATTATAATTTTATTTTGTCAAAGTTTAATTCAAACAATCTTATTCGATTAATATTATTGGGATAATTTTTATACGAATATATTAATCGCTTAAAATATTAAAATAACATCATATGATTCTATTCGATAAATTTTGTTTGAAAATTTTTATTCGAGTATAGAATATTCTATTTTCAATTGGTTTATTCGAATAAATTTTCTTGAAATAACTTTATTATTAGAATTTTTCAATAAATTTATGAACATAATTTTATTATTCATTAAGACAGAACTGTGAAATTTACTTATTTATCTAATCTTATGAATAAATTCTAAGATTAAAAACTGTATTTAATGAGCACTAGCTGCCAGGACTATCAGCTCTGTGAAATTTGATTGGGGAATTTCTTTAAAATCTTCAGTTTGTTTTTATTCTATAAAATTCGTAGCTTGAAATATTGAAAACATTTTTTCTTACATATTTTTCTGAAAAGGAGAACTCTTAAAAATATCCTGTAAACATAAAATTGATGTTATATTTAAAACCATAATTTCCTTATCTAATTCAAAATTCTGTAAACATGTTTAAGCTTGATTCTTGCCACAACAGCTTTTTTCCTAAAAGCTTTCTGTAAATATGTTACTTTTTTTAACAACTTAATTTGTTAGCTTTTCTTAACATGTAAGAATAGCTAAAGTTAATTTAAGCTTTAGGTAACATGTAAAGAGTAAAAAGCTCACTAAGCTTGTAACGGTTTAGATCTTAAACTCTTAACTGTGAATGAATGGAAAAGCTCGAAATGTTATTTACCGGCAAATTTAGAAATAAAAAGGAAAACATCTGTTTTTTATATCCTTTATTTTGCTCAAAGGAAGACTTTTTTTTATTTATTTACGAAATTTGTATAACAGTATTTTTGTAGATTTACAAGCTCAAACAGGAAATTGTGAAAGCAAATAAAAAAAATTTCGTAAGTTTCAGTCTTAAAACAAATGCCGAAGCAACGAAACCGGAATAATAATTTCATTCCGTCGCGGTTAATATTGGAAATTTTAAAAGCAATATTTATGTGGGAATCAATAAAATATGTAACGGCTTTTGATTTGAATAACAATTAAATAAATTTTAAATTTTATAAAACATGAATAGGCACAGTAAAACAAATCAAATTGGATACTGTTGAAAAAATAATATATAATTTGGAATTTGAAAATTTAAGTGTATGTGTAAACAAAAATTGTCCACTTGCTTAGAATGGAATATGAAAATTAAAAAGTATAAAACAAGATATTGTGGCTGCCTCAAGTGTTTTCGTAGTTAAAGTTAATTGGCATGTTTTTATGGTTAATCAAATGTGTCAGGGTCATTAAGTATGCATTCCACGTTTTGCTTGTTCATATTTGATTGCCACTGAATTGTCTTGCCCCAACAAAACTGCTACCTTTTACACTGACACAAACTCTCCTTAAGGAACATTTTTTTCCCCCAATTAATTTTAATTATGCTGGCATAGTTTATTATATACGAATATATTCTCTTTATTAGTCTTCCTAAATTTATTATGACTTTCAGGGAAATGTTTTCAAAAGTAAAATTCGTATGTTTTCAAGTTTTTTGTTTCCTTGTTTGGCAGGCACACGGCAATACAAACGTTGAACAAAAAAAATGTAAATTATGTGTTGTGTTCTTTACAGGACTTTAATACAAATTAAATGCAAATGAGAAGAATAAAAAACATAAACATTGTGAACGCAAGTTCAAAGCGGTTTTTTGCCATTGTTATAAATTGAAATAATAAATAAATACGGCGTGTAAATATAAAAAGAAATATTCTCAGTGTTGCCTTTTAAAAATGCTAATTTGAGGGCATTGAATATTAGAATCAACTTTAATTAACAGATTCTAATATTCATTGATATTTAATTATTAGCATTTTAAAGAGAAAAATGAGTTTGAACATTTTCTTATTAAAAACCATATTTTTAAACAAGAAATTTATAAATATTTTATTCGAATTTTTTTATTTTGCGAATATAATTTTTATAAAAAATATTTTTCGTTTTTTTTATATAAAATTTTTTTTCTTAAAGAAGCACTAGACTTTTAATATCTTTTTATTGCTAATTTTTAGACCTTTAGATATTTAATTCTATTTTTTAATAATTTAATTTAGATTTTTAATTAAATATAAAATAAGTTTGAGCTTTTATTTACAATATTTTGGTATCAATTATAATATTAAAAAATATTTTAAATGTAATGGGTGATTTTTTAAAGGCTTACGGATTTGATTTAAAAAATAGATGTGTGGTGTCGTAGAACACCGGATAGGAACGAAGTTCTTTATTATAAAAATATTAATTTTAAGTTCTATTCGAGTTATAAAGAAAATAATTATTCGGGTATACATTTTTTATTATGATTTTTTTTGCTTCGCCGACCAACGAAAATACAGAATCGATTTTGTTCCCAAACGAAATAGAATTCTGTTACGGCACGGCTGCGTATGATTAATATTTATTTGTATGGCATCGTATTACTCATACGTCTTAAACACTGATTTCATCGATTTAGTCGGCTCTGTAGCAAAAATTGGCCGGCGAAGTAAAAGGTTGAAATAGCTACAAAAAAAAAAAACTGTCTATCTTCTCATCTTTCCTAATCTGTCCCCTCAATACTATCCCCTCGTTTTCAGTTCCGGCGCAATACATTGCATACATAGGGGGCATCCCCTGAGTGCTGGTCCAGATAAAAAAAAAATCTTACGTTATGGACGTTTTCCCCGGTTAGGGTGCCCCTCCGCATCGTGCCATAAGCAACTTCGTTCCAAAAAACACATAAAATTTAGAGAAATGTATGAAATCTTTAATTCAGTCGCTAGATTGATCTATATAATTCAATGTTTAAAAATGGTTTCATGAGAATGTTGACCGCTGATACGCCAATTTTGTACATACGCCCTGCCACATATCAGCCAGTATCTCACGAATCATCTCTTCGATATTCTGTTCCAGTGTGTCAACAGTTTCGTCCTTATCCCTATAGACATGAGCCTTAAAATAGTCCCACAAGAAATATAGTCTAAAGGCGATAATTCGGATAATCCAGGCGGCCAATTGACAGGCCCCAAAAGTGAAATAAAGTGCTCCTCGAACTCGCCTCTCAATTGGGCCAGCGTGCGGTGTGTCACGTAATATTCACCGTCCCCTGTTGAAACCACATGTCAGGCAAGTCCAGCTCTTCCAATCTAACGTGCCTGCCTTCGTTGTCCTTGAAATCATACGGTCTAGTGATGCCACTGGGCCATAATCCACAACAGACAGGGCATTTTTTTCCTGCAATGCTTTCGACTGCTCTTCATACCAAATATGGGAATTTTGCTTGCTTAAGTATCCATTTAACCAGAAACAATTGCACGATATAGTTTCTTAGCCGAGCAGGAATTTTTTATAATAAAATTCAATAATCTGCAAGTGTTTTGCGATTCATGGTTAAATTATGAGACCAACTGGAACATGTTTAACAGTAACATAAAAACAGCTGAACTGCCAAAGACAGAGTTGTTAAAAACAGAGTTGCCGTATATGCTGCTTAGACATGTATTTTTAATTGAGACAATATTCAATATTTATTGTCATAATTATCTTGAATTTAGTCAATTCAATTAAAAGTAAAAATTTGTCATATTTAAAAGAAGCTCAAATTCACATCTGGGATCTTTTTTTATTATTTTCTAATTAATAATAAATTTAATACGAATAACTTAACTTCAACATGACTTCACATATTTTGTTTATGGCTTTTTTTACCTTTTCCACATTTTAGAGGCTAAGTCTCGACTAACTTTCTTCAATGAATTGTGGTTTATTCACTAAACATACTTTTTGGCAGTGCTGCATTTGTAATTGTACTCGATTTTATAACAATTAAGTATTAATTGAGCAATCACTTAATGAAAATTTTAAATAGTTAATTGAGCTTAATAATGACATTAATTGAGCCATAAGCTCAATTAAGGTGTATGTCTGAAAATTCTGTATTAGTACATTACAGTAATTATAGCCAATAACATCTTAGCACATTGTCCCTAAAGATTTCATTCTACTGTTCCATAACAACTGAACTACATGTGTGTCTGTATATTTGGTTGCCAATTTCTGTGATCTTAAGTTTAAATATTAGAGAACCACAATTTAATTAATTATTTTTCTCAGAATAAGTTTATTTCCTGCCGTCATCAAAATTGATTTGTTATTTATCTGCAGATAAAGTTTGTTGCCTGTTTGTGTTAAGAAAATTATTACCTAAGACAGTTTTAATTACTTTTATATATATATTGTTGCTTCACATTTGATATTATTATATAAATAATTATTTATGTATGTATGTACATGGTATTGCTGATACAAAGGCATCAATAAATTATTTAAGTTCGTATACCCAAAAAAAAAAAATAAATCATTAGACTTGATTCATAATTATTAAACCGGCAATAATATATTAATTGATACATAAATGTGATTCAAGCAAGATTTATTCGATACAAATCAATAGTAAGATAATAGATATGTTTTGTGGGAATTAAATTGAAATTTATTATTTCGTACCTGATTGTTGAGATTTGATTGGATAAGTAGTTATGGTGTACAATTTTGGTAAAAGGTATTTGGGGAGCTGGTCTATGAGATGCTTTATATTCCTTACAAATAAATTGTGAATTAAAAAAAATTTCTTATTTTGTTATAATATTTTATTAATAAAAACTAATGTTTGTGTAATTAAAACAATAATATAAAGCATTTACTTATACCGTCTTTAAATAATTTTTTTTCTCTATTATTTTATATACATAAAATTAAATGTGTATACCTTCCTAATAATAAAATAAAAAAGATAAACTATAACACATTTCCAGGTTTAAAAAAAATTATTTTGTGAATTTCTGTGATGTTCCCATAAAAATCCCCGAATTTTTGTCGTCATAGTTCATAAATTTTTTATTTTTTCATTATTTACCAGCACATAAAGTTTTTATTCTTATTTTATAGGTAATAGGATTGACACCCAACAGTATGATGCTTAAAAATACAATAGCAACAAATTTTTTTATATATTTTTCATTTGTCACCATGCCAAAAAACAAATATGTACCTCAAAGAGAAACACACCAACAGTTGGTTGTTACATCAAACAAACATAAGCTTTATACCAAATGATTACAATGTAAACACCAGCAACAACAACAATGGCAGCAGAATTGTTTACTTTATTATTTTCTTAATATTACAATTTCCATTATTTCTAATTTCCCTTACAAATAAAAGAAATCAAATCATCCATATAACTGGCACATAAAAGCCACAGCCACAACAAAAATATAAAACGGAACTTTAAAAAACAAAGCAATTTTGTATTTGTTTTTTTTTCAACCAAATAATCACCCATGACACATAAAAAAGTAATAAGAAGAGCCATAAACACTCACCTATACTAGAACTGCACAACACTCAATTTTACATGTAACACTCTCCCACAACAAAACAAAGCAACAACAAAAAAAAAAGAAATGGCGTTCTTTGCAATTACAAAAAAAAAGTACAAGATTGTATTGTTGTATACGAGGACGTGTACGAATGTTTGTTTGCTTCTTTCATTGAATGCTACAACATTTATTTAGTCATCATAGTGTATACTTTAAGGCGTCATTGTTTAGAATAGCTAATAGACCGTATAATATTGATTATAAAGGATAAAATAGGTAATTTGTTGCTCTTCACGAGAAAGTTAAAATTCGATATGGGCAAAATAAATAAATAAATAAATAGCAAATAAATGTATTGGAAAAACTATAGCAAATAACGGCAGTTGTATTTGTTTCTTATTTTTTTTTTTTTTGGGTGTTAATAATAAAATATTGTCATATTGTTTTTGCCGCTTAGTGGAGGTTCAACTAGTTTGACCATATTTTCTTTTGATAGTCATGCAATATATATTAATAATAAAACAAAATACCTAATAAATAAACAGTTGCGTGCATAATAATAGCAGTGAGAACAATATAAAACAAATTGTGGTATTAAATTAAACCATGGGAATTTTATTTCATTACTGGTGACTGTTTCTTATACGTGGAAAAAAATGTATGATATGGACTTATAAATAAGGTTTTCGGGAGCAACTTTTAAAGGGAATTAATTGCTTATTCCACATTACAAATTTTTTTCTTTTTTTTTTTTTTTGTTTATTTATTTATTTACATGTTTTTGCTTTAAGTGTATTTATACGAAAAAACAAACAACTCTTTCGACTTTGCGAAATAGGCTGTTAAAATAAAATTTAATTTTTAAATTGTTGATGAATTGGGTACGAACTATTGGAGTTTTCGGGATTACTTTTATTTGGGATCATTTAATCGGAGCACGACATTAATTGTAAAATTTCTTTATTCTTTCTAATTAACAAAATGTACCTTTTTTCTTTACCGTACTTTCCACGGCCCACTTTTAAAAATCAATTTATATTGTTTATTACAAACTTCATTTTATTTTGTTTCTCTATATGTATGTTTCTCTAAAATGTAACACATTTTTGCATTTTTTTCTAAAAATTTTTAGTTAAACTTAGTTTTAATTTAAAATCTATTTTCTTAAGGACTGGTGGACAACTTCCTAAAAAATCTACTGTTTTCAAAAAAAAGAAAAAACATTTATTAATGTTTGTTTGAAAAGTGCAAAAAATATTGCACACTTTTTACAAAAGAACATTGAAGATTTCAGTATCACTAGTTCCTTACTTCTTACAAGACTCTGTAATTACTGTTTAAGTATCATAGGATTATAAAGATAGCAGAGTAAGACAAAAAACATATTGGACAACGTTGCTGCTATTAAAATGCACACAGCTGTAGGCCTGCATTTAAGGGCATATACAACAAATTGAAATCACATATGCTTGTTCATTTAGCTACTGAAATAATCTAATAAATAATTCACGAGCATTTTCCTGTTGCTCGCTCTTTTTATTTGTTTCCATGACGGGCGGTCATTGTCCTTTCACAGTTGTTTTCAACTAAAATCTTCCACAGTTTTTACGGTGAAATAACAGTTTTTTATATTTAAATTATTAATTCATTTCTTATTTTAGCTTAATATAAAAAAAATAGATTTGATTTTCGAAAACGAAGCTTTCAGTCATAATGTGAATAAAAAATTTTTTATCACAAAAATTCCAATTTTTAACAGAAATATTTTCAGGATTTTTTGAAAAATGTTAAATTTTTTGTGGAACAATTTTATGTCAAGTTAAAAACAAATTTGAACAAATATTCGTAACAATTTATTAGTTAAAAGTTTAACTTAATATTTTTTTTTCAAAAATTCTAAAAGCCATTATTTTCACTTCATGCTAGTTAACGGTAGGATTTTGGCGGAAGTACAAAATCTTCCTCATTATTACAACGTTGCCTTAACCCAGCAGGTGGCATGAACTTGCCTGCAACTTTTTGTAAGTAAAATTGCAATATATTTCGTTATTAAAAGTTTACATATTTCCACAAATTTTAAAGCTATAAAGTTTCTGAACAGCGGAATGATTAAATCTGATAGAGAAGGAGTTTTTTCCGGCCATAGTTCATACCTCACTTTGTAATCGAGTCAGCTGCGTATGACAATTACTTTTGCAGTGCTCCCAAAACACTAGATTAAAGAAACTCAAATTTCTTTATTTCCAATGTACGAACCCCAAATTAAGAAACCAGCTCATATATTTGCCTCCTGCTAAATCTTGGCCTGTTTTTTTGCCGGCGTCCTCCTCCTGGAATTTAAAATAAAATAAAAAATTTCATCAAGTTTTTATTACATTTTAGTTGTTAGATGTTTCGTTTTCCTTGTTTTCCACGAAAACAAAAACTCCTTTTCTTTTACCACACACACAGTTGATGAGTAGAAAGCCAGTATTAATACTGTTTGCTTAAAAACGTTAAAGAAAATTAAACAGAATTTATGATTCAATAAACAAAAATATGTTGCAGTTCGTTTTCTTTTATAGTCGCAGCTTTGAATGTATAATAAAAGCAACGGTGTAGAAAGTTTAATAATAAAAAGTAAAGAAAATTTATTAAAAAAAATTTCCAATTTATCATGACTTTGTAGTTCAGTATTTTCCTTTTTCTTTGTAATACCATAAGTTTGTTATTTGTTATAACTCCTTTTAGTTTGTCCATTTTTTCCAATCATCCATGATGTCAAAACTGCATGAGTAGTTTTCTGTAGCCTTTTTTTTGCCAAGTGTGCACAAGAAAATGTATTGAAGCATAAAAAAAGATCCAGCACAAACACCAAAACAAATATTGACACACAAATAGTAAAATTGTTAGAGACAATACATGCCATGCCCTTGCAGGTACAGCTACAGCTACAGTTTCTAAATTTATTCATTCATTTAACATTCAGTGGCATTTGGTGTTGTTTCATACTCCTTCGCAAGAAGGCTGTTCTGGAATTATTAATTTGGACTGAAAAAAAAATTTTATATTCAACATGTGTTTCAAACTATTTATTTGAATTTTCGAAAGAAGAAATTAATTAAGCATGAAATAGCTTAATATGATGGAAAAATCCAGATATGAATTTAAGCACAACACCAGCAACTTATTCAAATGTATTTATGTACGATAAAGCGATACACTTAAAGACGTTGGTGCAAAATGTTGATGGTTGAAGAAAATTAAGGGCAAGAGCCCTGAATGTATGCAATAAAATTAGATTCCACTATAGTTCTTCCGCGCTATTCCATTTCCATTCGCTGTTACTCTTCAAGCATCGGATTTTAAACAATCATAGCAGTGCCTTCATATTTAACAAATTTTCAAAAATTTTTATTCGATTAACTTTTATTCGAATACAATTTAATCGATTAATAATTAATCGAATAAGTTATTATAAAACATTTTCACTAAAAATTTTTTACACATGCTATTTTGCCGTAAAAACTTTTATTCGAATAATTGCTATTCATTTAATTTTTATTCGCAAAATTTATATTCGATTAATATATATATAAAAAATTTTTATCGCATTATTTTTATTACAAATACTTAATTTAAACTGTTTGCATTAAAACATTTATTCTCAAAGAAATTTAAAAAGATTTATTAAAATAGTTTTATTCGAATATCTTAATTGAAATATAAACATATTTCATTCTAACAGATTTGATAGTAATAAATTTTATATAATTTTATTCGAATAAATTTAAGCACTTGCATAATTTAGCATTCAGAGATATTTACTGGCATATCACATTCAATAAAGGCAATAGAAGACATGCAGGCAGATAGACATATTTGACCCCACAACACACAAAGTATTATATTTATTCGAATAATTTTTTAATCGACTAATTTTAAGGGTATAATTTTTAAGCATATAATTGCATACAGTATTCAACTAAATAATTTTCTATATAATTTTATTCGCTTATAAGTTATATGGACATGTCAGTCATTGTGGGTACTCGAATAATTGTTCATATTTGCTCTTCGAAAAAATTCGAATATCAATAATTTTATTTACAGTAACTTATATGACAATCATTTGTATTCGAGTATTTTGTAATCGAATAATTTTGTAGCTCTTTAATAGAATAATTTTATAGTACAATTGAATAATTTTCTCTAAATGACAATTTATTCGCATATTGTCGAATAATTTTCCATAACTGTTATTCGAAAAAAATCGCACATCTATTATATACTTAGAATAACTTATTTTAAAACAGTTTGTAAGCGAATAAATTTTATTCGATTATGTAAACGAATAATCGTCTATTCCTTAATTACATAAGTTAAAATTCAATAATTTTACTAGCACATAAAGTGTATGGACTAGTTAATATTGATCATTGCTGGTATTCGAATAATTTTTCATAACTTATATTCGAAAAATTCTAAGATCAATTATGCTATTGAGAATAATTTGTATTGGAATAAATTTTAGTAGAATGTGTGTCATTCGAATAATTTTTAATCGAATAATATTTAATCGAATAAATTTTCAATCGAATAATTTTTAATCGAATAATTTTTAATCGAATAATTTTTAATCGAATAATATATAATCGAATAATTTTTAATCGAATAATTTTTAAGCGAAAAATATTTAATAGAATAATTTTTCAGTGAATAATTTTTAAGCGAAAAATATTTAATAGACTAATTTGTCGGTGAAGAATATAAGCGCATAATTTTTCTGCTAATAAATTTAAAGCGAATTAGTGTCTTACAAACAAACAATTCTTAGAATAATAATCCATAAACAAATAAACTTCTGCGAATATCTTTAATTAAGTAATTTTGTTTTCAAAGTAGATTATTGCACCAAAAATTCAAAAAATTTAATGCAAAAGAAAACCAAACCAATAGTATATTGAATTAATTAAAATTCTGGTGAAGTGAAATTTAAAATATTTTTAACAGCAATACATTTTAGCTGCAACGTAACTAGATGACAATGAAATCTGGGAATGCTAGCTTTACCGTCATTGGCAAAATTTCGCCAATGCTAGAACAAGTGAACTACACTTTTTGTAACGCCCTCGTATGTGATATGAAATACAGAACAAGTTTTCGCTTCACATATTCAACCATGCGCTTAGAGTTTGTATGTGTGTGTGTATGTGTGTTTGTGTTCGTAGTTCGTATTTGTTTTATGGTACATGTGTTTTCTGTAGCCATTTTGTGTATGTGTTTCTGTAACAGAATTTTATATACAACTTTTAATTTTTTATTTGTTTTAATTCCACTTTGGTCGTTTTGTTTATGGCCATAATCATTTATAAATGTCAGTAACTTTTTCTGGTTCAAATACCCCTCGTATACGTGCACACCAGTTATCAGGTTTATGATTTTTATGTCTCAATTAGTGAAAATCGATAAATATCTTAGCAACACTCTCCATATTCTGTTAGTTATCATGTTTCGCAATTGTTACAAGGGAAATAAGCAACTAAATAAATCAAACACATTAAACAAACAAAAAAAAAACACATTTTGAAACTTTTAAAGAAATTTATAGTTTAGGAAATTTATAAACTTCTTGTAGAAAAAGTTAATAAATTTAAACGAAGCAAATATGGTACGCCATTTTATATATTCAGTCTTTTATGAAATTTATAAATTAAATTTCAACAATTCTCTCATCTTCCTTTCTGGCTTCAGCTGCACTAGTAAAAGAGTACACAGAACTACTGGTACCTTGAATTTTATACAAAGTTTTTAAAATATTTCCCTTAAGCAATCAAACAAAAATTATTTCTCTCTGACTTCTTCTACTGTTGCACATGTTTATTTGGTCTCTGCTTGTGGCGACAAAATATTTGCATATAACCAAAAAACCTTGAGCTGGGTGACCGCTGCAGTAACAGTTATTCACATATTACCGAGGTGATATTGCAGGTTACGGAAAAACACTGGAGCCAGGAATTTTTTTTTTTAAATTTCTGCTTTCGCATGAGACTGACCATTGCAGGCTCTCATGAATTAAAAGCGCATCTCAGGAAAATTCAACCACATCATTACTAGACTTTCAGTGCTGAAATATAAATTATCCAATTAAAATTCAGATGCGAGAAAATATTTTCATATATACAACGAATGCTGATGGATATGAGGAACTCAGCAGTTCAAAGTTATTAAAATCGTTAATAGCATTGATATTACAAAATGGTTTCGTAAAGAATAGTTTATGAATAAACATCTATTCGAGTAAAATTTTCTAACAAAAATAAATTTTATCAAATAATTCATATTCGAATTAAAATTCTTTGAATAAAAATTATTTGAAAAAAAATACATGAATAAAAATTTATTCGAACAGAAATTCGTTAAATAAAAATGTTTAAATATAAAAATATAAAATATTTATATATAAAATATATGTAAAATATTACCCCCATATTCATAAAAAATAAAACGTATTTGAAATCTGTTTTAAGAAAATTTTGTATGGAAAAATTTGATTAAAATATATTTCAAACTCATTTTAAATTTTATGAATACCGGTGTTAAAATATATTCAACTAAAAATTATGCGCATAAAAATTATTCGAATAAAATATAATTTTATAAATATTCGAATAATATATATATTTATAATTATAATTTTTATTCGTATAAGAAAATTTTTATTCGTATAATAGAAATTTTTAGACAAAAATATTTTCAATCGATTAAAAATTATTCGACTAAAAATTATTCGATTATAAATTATTCGATTTAAAGTTATTAAAAAAATTATTTATATAAAAATTAAAAAATACGAAAATAATTTTTTTTATAAAAAAATTATTCGAATAAAAATTTTCGAAGGAAAATATATTCAACTAAAAGTTATCCACAGAAACATTTTTAGGGCAAAATTTATACGAACAAAAAATTATGTTTGAACAAAAAAAAATTTTTTTAAATCAAATTTAATCGTTTAAAAAATTATTCGAATAA
Organism: Linnaemya tessellans; assembly: GCA_951800035.1. Classification (NCBI taxonomy): domain Eukaryota; kingdom Metazoa; phylum Arthropoda; class Insecta; order Diptera; family Tachinidae; genus Linnaemya; species Linnaemya tessellans. The sequence continues at coordinate 114,151,334 of OX637534.1, read as the reverse complement.
TAATTTTCCAAAAAATATTTTTCAAATAAAAATGTATGGAGGTAAAAGTTACTCAAATAAAATTTGTTTGTATAAAATTTTTCAAAATAAAATATTTTTAAACCAAAATTATTCGTACAAAATTTATTCATACAAAATTTATTCGAATAAAATTTTTTTAAATGAAAATTAATTGAACAAATATTACACTCATAAAATTTTTGCTTAAAAATTATTCCAAAAAACTTTTTTCAAGAAAAAAACTCCATTATATATAATCCGTTTAACGTTTACTCGAATAAAAATTCCTTGGTTAGAAATTATTTCAACAAAAATCATATGAATAAAAATTGAATCGTAGGACCCTTTAGAGTGAAATTAAATCTAAATCCCTAGCAAATTTTTCTTTTATTTTGTTTAAATAAAGAACTTTTTCCACTTCGTTTTAATAAATAAATCATGATATTAATATGCAAATTAAATATTTCATATGAAAGCATAAATTCAAATACATTTACATACATTTAAGCCAACACTCGCTATATCTTTTGCACATAGAAAGTAAACATCAGCAGATATCATGCATTCGCTTATTTACACATGCATTCATTCAGTCATCCAGTCATCCAGTCGTTCCGTTCTTAAATCCTCTTCTTTCAACTCTTTTCATGATGCGTTTCCTTTCATGTTATCACAGCAGCGTAGTGTTTCCTTTCATATTCTAATGTTTATATTTTGGCAGCTTTATTCAGTGCTTTGCCACTCTGGTTGTTGGCTTCAAATGCTCTAAATTTATGTTTGCTTTTTCCTTCTATCCCATTCATGTTGTACCACTTGCTTTACATAAATATTTTTGACATGCTAATATTTAATTTACATTCATACATACATACATACATACATTCTGCTATTTATTCACTTTACGAGTATTAATAATTATACGAGTATTTATTTTATTTTGATTTCAACATTTTCTCAGATTATTCGTTTGATGTTAAGCCAGAATGGTTTTAACATATCTTTTAAAATAAATCAATTCAAATGAATATTAAAGAATAATAGATCCAAAAGTAATGCTCTTTGGAATATGTTAAAAGGATAACACAGATTTTAGTCAATGATATGTTTAAGGTACGATTAAAAATAGTTCGATTAAAAATTATCTAATTAAAACATATTCAATCAAAAAGAGTTCGATTAAAAATTGTTTAATTGAAAATTAAACGAATAAATCTTATTCAATTTTAACTTCTTCCATTCACAATTGTTCGACTGTAACTTAAACAATTAAAGTAAGTTACATGAAAATTTATACAATAAAAAATATATTCAATTAAAAATTAGTCGATTAGAAATTATTCGATTAAAAATTATTCGATTAAAAGCTATTGAATTTAAAATTACTGTTAAGAAACTTATTGAATTATAACTTCTTCGATTAAAAAAAATAATCGATTCAAAATTATTCGACTACATTTTATAAAATTAAAATTAGTTATATGAAATATTATGCATAATATATATTTAATTAAATATTAGTCGATTAGAAATAATTCGATTAAAAATTATTTGAAAAATAAGGATTGAATTTAAAATTATTGTTAAAAAATTTATTCAATTATAACTTCTTCGATTAAAAAATTAATCGATTCAAAATTATTTGACTACAATTTACAAAATGAAAATTAGTTATATGAAATATTATGCTTAAAAGGTTATTTAATTAAAAATTAGTCGATTAGAAATTATTTAATTAAAAATTATTCCAATAAAAGTTATTAAATTTAACATTATTGTTTAAACACTTATTTAATATTCTTCGATTAAAAAATTAATAGATTCAAAATTATTCGACTATAACTTATACTTATAGATGCGATAAGAAATTTATAGATCAAAAATATTCGATTAAAACGTAGGCAATATAAAAACAATGCAATAAAACGTATTTTATTATACCTTTTTCAAATTGTTAGATTTCCAAGCTAGCCGATTAAAAGTTATTCGATAAAAAATTTTTCGATTAAAAATTATTTGATTAAAATTTATTCGAATAAAAATGATTTAGTTTAAAATTTTTGGAATAAAACTTATTCAATTATAACTTATTCGATTAAATAATTAATCGATTCAAAATTATTTGACTACAATTTATAAAATTAAAATTAGTTAGATGAAATATTATGCCTTGAAAGGTTATTTAATTAAAAATTAGTCGATTTAAAATTGTTCCAATAAAAATGATTAAATTTAACATTATTGTTAAAACACTTATATAATTTTCTTCGATTAAAAAATTAAGCAGTTCAAAATTATTCGACCATAACCTATACAATTGAATTGAGTTAGATGCGATAAGAAATTAATTAATTAAAAATTATTCGATTAAAAATTATACGACTAAAACGTTAAAACGTATTTTATTATAACTTCTTCAAACTGTTAGGTTTTCTATTTAGTCGATTAAAAGTTATTCGGTCACATATTATTATATTAAAAATTATTCGATTAAAAATTATTCGATTAAAATATATTCAATTTAAAATGATTGGAGTAAAAATAAAACGTATTCAATATAAAAACAATGTAATAAAACGTATTTTATTATAACTTCTTCAAACTGTTAGATTTTGATTCTAGCCGATTAAAAGTTATTCGATTAAAAATTATTCGATTAAAAATTATTCGATTAAAAATTATTCGATTAAAATTTATTCAATTTAAAATTATTGGAGTAAAAATAATTGTTAGTAATTTTAGTAAAGTTAACTTATGCCAATTCATATAGAAATTAATTAATTCAAGTTATTTGAAGAAGTTACTAATTATGCATATGATTTTTTCACATAACTTTTGCTAATTCAAAGTGCTTGATAAATGAAATTTGTATACATTTGTTGTACGAAAAAAATTTCCACAGAGTGTCGTCCTTTAATTTAACTTTTTTAATCATTCATTAAAAATATTGTAAAAAATTTGGATGAATTTTTATACAAGTTTTATATAATTGTTATTTGTTTCTACCAAAAAATTATATTTTTGCTTACTACTTTCCTGTATAACAGTAATGAAAAATTTAAAAAAAATCTGTAGTAAAAATGATTGACATAATTTTATTTAAACATCACTATCAAAAGAAAAGAACAAAATATGAGAAATAAGCAATAACTTTTAACCTTTAATAAACTTTGGAAAGTTCTTAATAATAATTGCATAAAAGTGCCTTAATAGATTATTTTCTTGTTCTTTTAATTTAATTTAAATACGAACATGTTTTTCCCCAGTTTTCATTATTAAAACGAAAGCTGCGAAGACTGAAAAGTTTATTGTTAAAAGAGCAGACAAAAAGGTCGTAATCACGCCAGCCCTTTAACCGCACCTTCCATTTAAATCCTTTTAGAGTAAACACACACGCAAAAAACAAGACGGAAAAGTATTTAAAAGGGCCGTAAGAACGACACCGTATTAAAGATTTAAGACTATTAAATGCCATTAGTGCCAACTGTTGTTATTCCTGTTGAATTTGAAATGGCATTCTGTCTGAATAATGAAATGTAAGTGCGTACGTGTGTTGAAAAAGAGACTTTAAGGTTTATGTGTGTGTGTGTATTTCAGCATATGCTTGTGTCGTTTAAATGCCTAAAATAAAATCAATACAATTAAGATTTTTACATTTTAGAAAGTGGGTGCTGTTGCGGTTCTTTTTGTTGTCAGGTTAAATTGTTATGTTAAGTAATTGGAAGAACTGACCTTTCCCACAAAAAAAGTCATCGGACTTTGTTTTGTAAAAACTATATATAAAATTTTATATCAATAAAACCAAAAAACAAATATTTTTTGTTAATTTTACCATTAATTCTAATTTAATTCATTGCTTCTTTTTTAAGTCTTATGACAATCACATTTAATCAACCGCAACTCTTATTCTCTTAATATTATAAATATATATGTATTTTACTAAATATTAAAGATTAATTTTTACATGAGGTTTTGTTTTTATGGTTTTTGCTATTACGCATTCACACACCAACGAAGTTAATGAGTAACATGTATACATATTTTTAAGGTATTTCGTTTATTGTTTTACTACCAATACAAATAATACACCTTAGAGAAAAATAAGGTTTACATTCACACACGCACACATTCATATGCGATTTACTGGCATTAACAAAATAGGAACAAGAGAAAATGAGAAAAAAGCAAAATAAAGAACAACTTAATTAACTCACACTATTTGCACATGAACACACCACCACCGTTGCCACACGCTCTCGTAATTTATATGAAAACTACAACTTTTGCACTCAATTTCCTATAATGTTTACACCTCTTGCAGGGTGTTATGTTATTTATCCATAGGTGTATAGGTGTGTAGATGTGTACGTGTGAATTAACAAGTGCAACTCTTGTGAGTACGTGTACTTATTCAAAATACTCGTACACTGTTCAGGTAAAAGTTGCACACTTTAGGATATTAATAATTTCCCATTGAATGCATAAAATTATAGAAATTTTATGTTTCTTAAGGGCTTCTTTAACAAATTTTTTATAGAAATTTGTTGCAGTTAATAATTAAAAAATATTTATTATAAAAAAGGTTTATGAAATTTTATTAATTATTTTTACCATGATACTCTTGTAATGTTTGTTTTCTATCAAACGTGCTATATATACTGTGCTCAATAGCATATTACAGCAGTGCCAAATAAAATGGCTGCCATAAAATGTTTGTCCCTTCCATAGATGTGCCGCAATGCAATTCGTGGAATTTAGGTTATCCCCCGAGTGTGATATTAAATAAATATTGCAAACATAATTTTAATATATTATTATAATCCAAACTTAATTTCCACTTGATCTTTTTATCACTTAATTTTTTGTTATGTGGACATCGTGGTAATTTGATACATACCACGTCACTGTCCTGCATAATTTGTCTAGAAAAAAAATTTGTTCAACTGGCCAAATTTTAATAACAAAAGAGTCTTCGAACAAAAAATTTTCGTTTAATTATTTCAGTTCAAAAATATTCGAATAAAGTTTTTCAGTTCAAATAATTTAAAAATAAATTAATAATAATAGTACATATTTAAATAAAATTTATTTTATATATAATAAATTGGCTAAGAATTATTCGAATAAAAATATTCGAATAAAAATATTCGAATAATTCTTAGCCAATTAATTATATATAAAATAAATTTTATTTAAATATGTACTATTATTATTAATTTATTTTTAAATATATGAATTGAAAAACTTTATTCGAATATTTTTATTCGAATACTTTTATCCGAATGTTTTTATTCGAATGACTTTTAGCCAATTAATTATATATAAAGTAAATTTTATTTAAATATGTACTATTATTATTAATTTATTTTTAAATTATTTGAACTGAAAAACTTTATTCGAATATTTTTTTTCGAATACTTTTATTCGAATACTTTTATTCGAACGTTTTTATTCGAATAACTTTTAGCCATTTAATTATATATAAAGTAAATTTTATTTAAATATGTACTATTATTATTAATTTATTTTATCCGATTAATTTCTAATCGTATAATTGTATATGAATATACTATGTATCTTTCTTTTTAATTGTTTTAATAACAAAACGTTAATATACAAAATAGTTTTCGAACAAAAAAATTTTCGTTAAATTACTTCAATTGAAAAGTTTTATTCGAATATTTTAATTCGAGTATTTTTATTCGAATACTTTTATTCGAATATTTTTATTCGAATAACTTTTCGCCAATTAATTATATATATAATAAATTTTTTAAAATATGTATTTTTTTAATATTAATTTATTTTATCCGAATAATTTTTAATCGTATAATTGTATATGTATATATTTCTTTTTAATTGTTTTATATTAAAAAATTTTCTATTAAAAATCATTTTTAAACGATTAGTCAAATAGGTATATATTTGCTAATTTTTCGAATACATTTATTCGGATACATATTTATTGATATATTATTAAACGAATAATTTTCATTCTAATAATATTATAGATCAAATAAGTGCCTTTTATTTTGTTGATTGAAACAATATGTTAAATAAAAGTCTTTAAAAATACTATAGATCCATTTTCGGTTAACTAAATTAATCTCATAGTACGAAGAGCTTTCAGCCGAGTAATTTTTAATCGCATAAGTTGGAAGTGAATAATTTTTAACCCCGATTAGTTCCTAGTCAAATAATATTGGAATAATCTTCTGTTATACATGTACAATTTTCAGGACTTTATTATATCCGAATAAATTTTAATCGAATTATTATTGTAATGCGTTTTTTAAATTATTGTATATGAAAATACACAAAATTGTACTTTATTGGAAAACATTACTATTGAACTACTGTGAATTTTAGAACATATTTTCTATTTATATATATTTTTTTTTTGTGAAAAATATCTCAGACATTTGGTTATAATTTTAAAAATTGGAATCGTTTTTTAACTATTTTATAAAGTTTTAATTTCATAATTAGTCTTACAACCGAATTGGAACTTAAATATGGTTGTGCCCATCTTCTAATTACTTTCATTCGATTATAAGTTTCTTCAAATAATTTCTATTCTAATAAATTTTTAAATTGAATTTCACTAAATTAATTCCATTTGCCCAGTTTGAAGAGCCGTTAGCCGAATATTTTTTAATCGAATAATCTTAAATTAAATAACATTTAATAGAATCATTTCAAGTCAAATATTTATATATAATAGATTTCTATAATATATATGTAATATTTCCATTAATTTATTTCATTCGAAAAATTTTACTCGAATAATTGTACATATATTAATATTTTGCTGCTTCTTTTTTTAAATTATTTTATATGAAAAAATTTTTAAGTTAACTTTATATCATCAGTATTTAATTACTTATGGGTGTGCATTTTTTTTTTGCATTTTTATTCGATTACAAATTTATTCGAATATTTTTATTCGATTAATTTTTTAAATTTTTCTTTATTATTTTCTTTAAATTAGTTTAATTTCAGTACTTTCAATAGCTTTTATTTGGACAATTTTCAATCGAATAATTGGTTTGAGTATATGCCTCTTTGACTTATTAATTTTTTATTTTGTATACAAATCTTTTGCGGAGATATAGTTTTATTTTAATAATATTATTACGTTTTAAATATTTTATTTAATATTATTTTGTTTTAGAATATGTTTTTAAAAAATATTGTAAATTAATTTTTGATCCGCTAATTATTTTTAAAGTTAATTGACAAATATGAAAGTATATTTGGAAAATAAATATACATATATAAAATGTTATTATAAATATTTTTTTTCCAAATATTCTTTCATATTTGTCAATTAACTTTTAAAATCCTGTTTTATACAGAAAAAAAAATTATATGCAATTGAATGTGTCAATGAGTTAGAAAAGTATAAAATATTGTGTATTGCCTCTTTACTACTTTTAAATAAATTTATTTTAGTTTTAATAACTTTTTTTTGATTTGTATCGCAAATAGCAAATATTTTCATTAACTTTATTGAATATAATTTTGCTAATTCACTTGTGTTGTTTTCATATGCATATGAGTAAATTAGCTTTTTTGTTGTAACGGAAAACAAGTTGAATTAAAGTGCAAATCAAATATGCAAAACTGTGTTGACTTTTTTGCGTAATTAAATAGAAAGATAGACAGGATAATTAAAGAGCTGGGGAAAAAATACGAAATTGCTTTTAATATCAAATAACTAGAATGCAACGAAACTCTTTTCTTTAGTAACACTGAACTGTTAAGGAATAAAGACGGACGGATTAGTAAACTTTTGGTCTGCAAAGCAAACAAAAATGAACTTTTGTTGTAGTACAGCACTACCAATTTTAGTTGTATTTTCACAAAACCAGTCTATTGTGTTGCTCACAATGAAAACTAATTAATTATGATACTCTTGAGGTTCAAGCAATTTCAAAGTAATTTTGTAAAATTTCTATTTAAAAAATGTGTTCACTCTCAAATATAATTATTCCACACATGCACTTAAATGCCCTTGGTTGCCTTTAAACAAAAAGTTACGAGCATTTTTTTATTTAAAATAGTAACTATTTTAAGTGTGTTATGGTTACAACAAGAACAAACTAAAGTGAAATAACTCTAAAAAACAACTCAATGCAGCAGCATTAATTTTTAAGTTTTAATTTTGTTTTAAAAATTGTAAATTTAAAATAAAAAGCAAACAGAATTTCATCGATATCAATTAACATCCAATGGATAATTTATTATGTAATATGGCGAGCGGTAGTCGTTACTCGTCATACAATTGCTTAACATCGTGGGATTCATATGACAAAATACCCAGGTAAGTGGGATTAAAGGACTTTTTTTATACAAAAAAGAACAATATATGTGCCACTGAAAGCACTTGCACTTATATAATTTATTCAAGCTAAGCTGCGTTGCTTTTAAAAGTAGTTAAAACACGTTTTAAAAATGTAAATTGATATCAAGCGAATGACATCTTGTCTATTATTAAACGTAATAAATTGATATTAAGGCTTTGATTTCTACAATTTATTCAGCAATTATGCAAACTTTTTATATTGCACAACATATATGATATAAATAAAGAAAGTGCTGCGTTAAATATATGAAAACAGTTGTTTCTTATCAAACTTGACCTGTTTTCGTGCATGGTGGCGTATAATTGTTGTGTTATTAATTTAATATAAATCATACGCCTAAGTGGTCATTGCCTAGTGGTGAATTTCTACATCTACAGTTCACTTGGCTGACTTTTAGTGCTTTTTGTAGCAATAAATGGAAAAATTTATTAAATAAAAATTTTATAAATTTCTTTAAAAAAAGCTTGCACTAAATTTCAGAATATGCGACTAGTTTTGGTTTTAATTTAAACAAATTTTCGTTTCTATAAAAATACATAAAGTTCCAAATTTATTATATTTCTCTTGAAAGTCTGAGACAATTGAAAAAACAATCTGTTCTAAAAAGCTTTGTAATTCAATAGTTAAGTGCACTCAACTCAAATGCATTAACCTCACACTTAAATTGCTTTTTATAAATATTATAATAATAATTCTCCAGCAGCAAACTCTGTCAGTCACAATAACAAAATCAATCATTTTTAGTTGCACAATAGTCCCAGAGTATCAACCCTGCCACTCTCTTATGCTTAATCAACAATAAATATAAAATAAATGGAATAAAAAAATACTCCAGTAAACAATTGTAACCAAAAAGTTCAATCGCCTTCTTTGTGCGAAAATTAAATAACAAAATTATTGCTTTGTTCAAATGAATTTATGCACGCCCAGACAAACACACACACACACATGTGCATACAAGAAATGGTGGTTTCCCAAAAGTATGCTATAAAATACTGAAAACAAGATTACAACTCAATAACAAAAAAAAACCACCATTGAGTAGAGGTGAACGAATTAGCGTTAAGCGGTGGCTTAATTAGTGGTTGTACACAAATTTTTTTACTTAACAGCATGTCTGTTGTGGCTTTCTATTGGATCGCTTAATAACAACAATATGAAATAATATATTTGGCATCAAAGAATTTAAGGTTTTTTAAATTAAATTTTATAAAAAAAAATTCTATGTTCATATTTCTATGTCACATGCAACAGGTGCAAGAAACTCGTCAAATATTCTCAGCAAATATCTCTGCATTTAATATGAATGAAATAAAAAATAATTTGTTGAAAAATATTGAAGATTACTCATCAAAATTGATTTTGTATGTGTGTGTACATATTTTATCAGTTTAAAAGCACTATGTTTATATCAGTTTATTTTTATTATGTGAAAATAAATATTTTCATAATTTTTTGTTGATTTTAAAACAGTTTTTGAAAGCTTGTTTATTTAAAATTTCTGAAAAGAGAACAACAGAGACAAACCCCTTATTATGTAACTCAACGTCACGTCATGAGGATATCAGAAAGAGTACACTTACTAACTGTTTGTGGGCAACAATTGACTATTTGTGATAGCCTGTGACTACTATTTTAGGTCTTGAATACAGCCAGACGCTGCTAGAAATTGTCAATTATAGAAGAAAAGGTGTCACTTTTTGATATTATTTTGTCGTGGTGTTGACAAATATATTAGAGAATAAGCGGAAATATAAATAGCGCGAAGTAAAAAAAAAATATGTCACGTGCAACATATTATGTGTAACATGTCACGTGCGACTGTGAATAATATTCCCCTATATTCTGTAACCCTTTGTCAAGGTCGCTTAAAGACAACGTCAAAAGTAGGATACTTACCTAGTCCTTGCGGACGACAATTAATTACTTCTGACAGGTCGTGAATATTCTCTAAGTCCTAGACTTTACCGATAACCTATTAGAAATCCTTAATTTGCTGCACAGAAACGTCGTATTTTTGATATTGTCTTGACGTGACATTGACGAATAGTTACAGAATAAGGGGGACTATTTAACAAACTACACATATGTATATGTATTTTATTGTATTTATTAAGCTTTTATATAAAATCGTTACAAATTTTATTTATTTAATGGATTTGTTAGCAGCCTGCCGATGTTAACAAACTGTTAACTTAATATTGAATATAAATAAATAAAATAATATAATAATTTTATAAAAATTATATAAATAAATTTTTTGGGTAAAATCAGAATCATTTTAAAAGGACATCAGTGCTCAAAATATGAAAATTATTCATAACAAAATATTGTCTCCGGTTTCGCTTATTTGATTGCTTTAATCGTTGGCCTCAAAGTCTATTGCTGCTTTTGTCACATGCGAATGAACTGGTTTTTGCAAATTATCTTAAAACGAAAAATTATTAATGTGACTTTCGTTTAACTTCTAATAATCATGTGCGTGAGTCACGTGCGACATAATGGATATGCCCTTAATAAATTGAAAATCTGGAACCAAATTACCGCTTTCGATATCGATAAAAATTTTAATACAATTTAATAACGAATTACTATTGAAATCGGATGCCGATACCTGGTTTATGTTATCAAACAAATTTGTTTTTTATTTAATTCAATTCGTAAAGTGTTTTAATGCAAAAAGACATGATAAATATCCCACGGTACAAGGGAAAGCCAACATCAATTTATTTACCCTGCAGAGCAGAACGGCTGTTTTCAAAAACCGCTACAATTTCATTATCAACTTGTTTAATCTTTTTTAATTTTTGAAGTCGTAAATCATATTTCAATTCTTCTTTAACAAACTAATTATTTATACAATATTTCAGTATTTTCCCTTATAAAATGTTCAAACTTGTGTTAATTTTCGTTTTGCCAGCAGCCAGTGTTTTACTATTAATTTTACCCAAAAAAAATCCAACACAACCAGCACTAACAATTTGTCTTAATGTTCATCTTCCAGATTGCTGAAGTAACTAAATAAATCGTTTACACAAAAAAAAAAAAAAAAAACAAGTGCGAATTAAAAATCTGCTTCCCCTCTGGCTACAACTCTGCGTTTAATGGGAAAACTGAATGGAAAAACAAAAAAGTCTAAGAAATCGCTGAATAGCAAAGTAAAGCAAAGTAAATTGAATTTCATTTAACACACAAAATTCAATTTCTGCTCTTACAATTTAATTTTTTTATTAAGTATTTTATTTATTTATTTTTTGTTTTGTTTGGGGCCTTATGATGCTGGCTTGCTGCCTGGGTTGGATGTCTTGGTAAAATTTTCAAGGTTGAAAAATTTTCCCCAAAAATCGATGCTATTAAATATTTTCCTTTAATGTATTTTCTTTGTATGTAATTAAGACAATTTTGTCGTTCATGTGCTATTTTTAAAATGAATGGTAAATTGAATTAGTTTATGAACACTCAGTCGTTTTAACAACAACAAAAAATGGTTATTTTTAAGTATTTGATGTTGTTTCGAAATAATTTTAGCTAAATATATATAATATCTTATACAGAGAGAATGATGAAGAATTTTGTTTAACACGATAAATTCGTTAGCGAAAATATGTACGTTGTTTCAATGCGACATATGAAACACAATAGAGGCGAAAAAATTCTAACTGCCTGAAATGATAAAATTATTTATAGTTTGTGTGATGGTATGACCGTTTTTTAAAATATATTGTACATATAAATTAAAAATTAGCAAAACCACAACTAAATGATATTTTTATAGTTGATTTTGTATATATATTTTTTTTCTTTAAATAAAAAACAAGTAAAAACGTTATATTCCACCGGATCGAATCTTAAATACCCTCCAAATATTTAGTAAGTAAATTTAAAATGTTTATCTTGGTGGGACACAGTTCCTTTATATAATATCGTACGTCAACGCCCACTAAAGGGGCGGGGTTCAAAAATAAACTATATCATGTTTTCCACAGACGCACGTATGGGCATTGCTATATCGTCTCAGACTTCATCACTGATCCCGACAAAATATTTAAACTCTATTTTGTCGGGATCTCTCTGGCAGGGGCCGTAGGGGAGACATTTCACCTTTGCCATAAAACTCTAAAAATAAATGTTTGGGATAATTAAATACAAAATTTAAAAAAAAATAAATTTTTTTTTTGATAGGGTAATTTAGGGGGCAAAGGGGGAGGAGCGGGTAGGGCAGTACTCCTCTGCCCTACCCGCTCCGTTACATCTCAGCTTCGTCATTAAGGCATAAACATATTATTTTTAAAGAATGTAGGCTTAATGAAAACAATTTCTTCAATTTGTACAACGCCCACTAAACGGGGCGTGGTCCAAACAAAAATTTTTTTTTACGGCTGCAAGTTTAACGCGTTGGACTTTCTTTAATATAAAAATATACCATTTGCTTAATAAAAATTTTTAGCGGTTGGTTTAGTTCTTCTTAGGGGAACTTTTTTCCCTCTGGCCCGATTCAGCCCATTTACGAACTTGATCTGTGCTATACTTCAAGATTTATCTGGTTCTTTTCGTTTATACTGAATCATGATTTCCACAGACGTACGAAGTGACAGACGGACCGACGTGGCTGGATCGTGTTAGATGTCATCACTGGTCCAGAATATATGTAACTTTAGGGGGTCTTAAAGGAGTCTTATGCCTTATACACGAAATGGCAAAGTGAATATATCCTCCACATTCTTTTTTGGAGGGTATAAAAATGAAATTTATTAATTTTTAAAATTCAAAAGCATCTAATGGCTGCTCAGATTTTCAGCGAGTTTTTCAACTTAGGCCGGATTTTTGGGATCTCAGTTAAACTAGGTTTAGTTAATCTGAAAACAGATTTTTGACGCTATTATCAAGTTTTTATACAAAATTTTGACGGAACAGCTAAGTTTTGCTCAAAATGTGTGTCCTTAATGAAGTAATAAATAAAAATCGCAGTTTTCAGACTTCGTTAAACTAGGTTTAAACTTCAAACACCTCTCAAAAACCCGACCTTAGTCTGGTAACCTTGTGTACAAGAACAAATCACAAGATATGGTGGGAACTGCCAATACCATCCGTCCGTACCGAAAAAAAAAAATATATAATTTGTATGAAATAAAGCAAAATAATATTCATTAAATAGTATTGAAATATGCCAAAAAACAAAACCTTTCCATCACAAAAATTTGCGATGAATTTTCTATTGAAATACTTGAAAATAACTCTCCATTATTAGATTCAGTTTCATAATAACCCACAGCGTTTATATTCTTTTGTTCACTTCCAGCCTGCATTTGTTCGTTTAATACAACGCAAAAGTAAACAGAACTCTTCTCATGTAACAACTATTTGTATAGATTCGTGAAAGTCTTTGCAAGCCACAATTTAATGGCTGTAGCTTTATCTCTTTACGACCTGCTCCTTCTTCAAAAATATGATGTTATTAAGCTTTCACTTATACACTTAACTTTACCAATAAAAACCTTGTAGTATTTGCCTTAAATTTATTATTATAGTTACTTTTTTTTCCTCCCCATATTTTACAAACTCATACAGAAATGAATTTATAGCCATTGAATGGGGATGACTGCTCATAAATCTGCTTGATGAACTACTGCTTCATTTTGTTGGCCAGCGAGCGCATGACACGTACATTTGCTAACAATATTATTTCGTTATATTTGTACTTAAACGCACATAAAGAATATCTTTAAATGAGGGCTATTAACAAATGAAATAAATGTGTTTCGTTTATTTTTTTTTTTATGATCATGTATTTACAATAAATTTCGTATAAATTTGTACAGTCATGCATTATAATTATTCCTTTTAGACACGAGATTTTTTAACCATCTTTTTTTTTTTTGGTTTTTTGTTTGTTTGTTTGTTTTATTTCAAGGCTTACAAAGGCCATGATGTGGTTAAGCACTTTTTGAAAATTAAATGATACATCACATATAACAAATTGCCTCATTTAATTTAATAGGAGGAGTGCATAGTCAGTCGACGTAGGGGCCAACGAATCAATTCAAGTGTACAGATTGCGTCTTATTGAAGCATTTTCTTTGAAATATATTGTGAGTTGTTAATAAAAAATAAATAAATATGTTTTAAAACGTTTGAAAAAAAAATACATTTTTTCCAGCCACAAAAAACATAGAAAAATCATGGTCTATTGCTTCAGCCAAGCGACGAATTTAAATATAAAAAGATCCCCTTAAACAGGCATCAATATAGACAGATTCTAGTAGAAATTATCAGGTGTGAATCAGTCGATCGCTCGTTATACACGCTGCATTGTAATAATTGATATGGGCTATAAATATTAAGAATATGATGAGGCTTAACAAAATGGCCTAGAATCATCATCTCTTAAACACTTGGTAATTGTTGCTATATCATTAAAAAAGTATTCAAAACTCTTTATCTATTTGTTTTGTATGAAAAGGAGCTAGTTAAAAACACTTAATGGCCTAAAATCATCACCTCTTAAAGTTTTTTGTTTTGTATGAAAAGGAGCTAGTTAAAAATACTAAATGGCCTAGAACCATCATTTCTTAAATACTGTGTAATTGTTTCTATTTCATTAAAAACTTATTCAAATCTCTTTAGCTATTTGTTTTGTTTGAAAAAAAGCTAATAAAAAATATTTTTTATTAAACAATAATTACCACTGATCGGCTTAATTTTTCATATGTTCCCGTTTTAGTAATTCAATGATTCTTTGATAAAGTATTTTTTTCCTTGTTTCTATAACGAAAACATTAACTCAAAGGAATATTTTGCTATTTTACTCAAACCACCGTCATATTGTTACTGAAATCCTAGAAAAAGTCCTCGCTAGCGACTTAATAATAAGCAAGTATGAATACAATCCAAATATTATAGAAGTTTTTGTATAACAATTGTCTTCACTACAATTATCTGTAAATGTAACCGACTGTGTATTTTTCATTATGCCTTGGAATAAAAATAAAATCTAAAAACCTGTTAAATTTGTAGGCAGCACAATAAGATGGCCTAGAATCATCATGACTCAAATACTGTGTAATTGTTTCCATTTCATTACAAATATATTTAAAACGAAATAACTATTCGCCAGATATCTGTTCTGTATTAACCCATTTCGTCCCAGTGTTCGATATTTCGAACAGTAAATTTCAAGCATTTTAAATTTTTTCCCCTGTTTAGGAAAGACTAAGAACATATCTTTTTTAATAAAAATTAAAAAACAAAATTTTTAATGGAAATTTAAAAAAAAAAATTTAAAAAAAATTTTTAAAAAAATTTTTAATGAAAATTTTTAAAAAAATTTTTAATAAATATTTAAAAAAAAAAAATTGTTAATGAAATTTTTAAAAAAAATTTTTAACGAAAATTTTTAAAAAAAATTTTAATGGAAATTTTTAAAAAAATTTTTAATGGAAATTTTAAAAAAAAATTTTTAATGAAAACTTTTATAAAAATTGTTAATGGAAATTTTTAAAAAAAATTTTAATGAACATTTTTAATGACAATTAAAAAAAAAAATTTTAATGAAAATTTAAAAAAAAATTGTTAATGAAAATTTTAAAAAAAATTTTTAATCAAAATTTTTAAAAAATTTCGGACATCTGATTCGTATCTTCTGGACCCAAATTACCATTTATCTACGAAGTTTTATAAACTGATTAGAAAAAAAATCTCTGCGACGATATGGGTTAAAAACATAAGAAAATGAAAATTTTATTCTATTTTTCATAACCTCCAAAAAAGATTTGGAGGCCATATTCACTTTGTCATTTTCTGAGTAAGGCAGTGAAATATTCCCTCTAAGACCCCATAAATTATATACATTCTTTATCAGTATTGAAATCTAAATCTAGCCCCGTCTGTCCATCAGTCAGTACGCACCTGTGTGGAAATTATGATAAAGTCCAAGCGGAAAGAGCCACACTCTTAAAATTTGGTATAGATAAATTTTGAAGGATAAAACGGATCGAGTTTGTAAATGGGCTGAATCTCGGGCCAGAGGGAAAATAGTTCCCTCAAAGAAGAACTAAATCAACCTTTAAAAAAAACATAATCTCTAATATATTTGTTTGCCATTTTTTTAAGCAAATGTTATATTTTTACGTCAAAGAAAATCCCCGCCCCCTTTAATGGGCGTTGAAGTAACATATTACATGGAAAAATAGTGTAAATATTTAAAAAGTTGCATTCCTTAAAAGTAAAATTTTTTAAGTTTTTGCTTATTTATTTTATATTAAACCCACAAAAAACAAAGAGAATGCAAAGCAACAGACAAATGTACATACATTGTTATGTTTGTACATAAGCTACATACGTTGCTGTCTTGCTATCTCATTTTTATATATGTACGTATAACCACGACACTATTCTCTTTGCTATGCATAAGACAAAACCGAAGATCAACATAAAAAACTTGTTTAATATTACTCCAAATTAATACTCCGAATTAAAACACTTAAATCTCCGCTCGCCGATATCGGATCGCCTTAATTTTTGGCCTAAACTCTTCGTCGAAACCCGCACTAGCGTTTTAATCCAAAAATTAATAAAATCGGCTATGAATTTCCGGAGAAAATCGCGTGGGAAAATTATATGAAAATCGCCCAATAATCACTTTCAATACCGACTGCCAAGCAACAACAACAAACAAACAAACTCTTACACTTACACTTGCGTATGTATTGAAACTGGTAGTTTACTGCCCTAGAGGCGCGCGTGTAGATGTTAACACATCAAAAAAATTTATATTTCCACTGATCGCGTTATTTTTGTCTTAGTAACATTTTATTTCTTTGCTAAAATAATTTTTTCTTTTCCCACTTAAAGTGACACATAAAAACTCTACTGGTTTTTTTGAACAAAAAAAAACTATCTTTGTGACGCATTCCTTTTAGCAAAACTAAGTTCTTGCTGTTGTTGTTAAATACTAATTTATTTTTTACGGCTGCAACATTGTTAACGACAATTGGTGTACAAAATGTTGCAGTCATTTTCTACAAATACTTTCTTGCAAAACAATAATAAACAGGACGGAGACTTGATAACATACAACAAGAAACAGCAGAGCAGATACTCGAAATTTTCATTCCATCCACCAAAAATAAGTGTCATTATGGCGTTGCAAAAAGAGTGATGCTTAAATTACACTGAACAAAATCGTATGCATAAAATAAAATTGTATTTGGAAAACAAGTATATAATCAAATTTATGTTTTCATTACTAAATTGAAAAATTCATAACAGATTTTCTAGTTTTTAAATATATTTTCCCTTTTCATATTCCAATTCTTATAAATTTTTTTTTGTCTCACTGTATTAGCATGCCTGCTTACCTACACT
Source organism: Linnaemya tessellans (assembly GCA_951800035.1). NCBI lineage: Eukaryota > Metazoa > Arthropoda > Insecta > Diptera > Tachinidae > Linnaemya > Linnaemya tessellans. The sequence goes on along the minus strand of OX637534.1, from coordinate 114,133,605 downwards.
GACTGCTACATAATTTTATGCATGTAAATGTTTATTATAAGTCAAATATTAACTACTTATCATTTTATCTTGTTTCCATCATTAATATATGAAAAGAGTAGTGATGAAAATGGTCGCTGAAGTCTTTAAGGAGTAAATAAATGATAGCAAGTCATTCATTATAAATTGAAGAGCATAATGACTACAACTTGATACACAACTTATTTTTAATGTTATTAAATGATAATATTTATTTTATGAACAACAATAAATACAACTTTGACTAATAATCAATAATAAAATACAAATAGGGCAGGATAAAGGAAGGCCACAGGATAAGAACAAAGGGCAACTGAAGCCAATGAATGTTTAATTAACTTCTCTAGAATATAAAGCGTAAAACGTAATAAATATTTCATCAATATTAAATGGTAAAAGCAAATAATAATTAAACGGAGATAAAAATGAAAAAAAAAGGGGCCGTTTCATTTAGCTTAAAGGAAACTGTCAAAATATCCTTAAAATATAAATTATTTAGTTCATAACAATGAAAGCTTTTAAATACTGACAGTAAAGCGTTTCAAACTTTTTTTTTTGTTTATAGTCGAATAATGCAAAAACAGTTTTAGAAAAATTTAAATATAAAAATTGCTTTTACCGTTGTGGGGTGAGGAAAATGTTTGGCAAGGAGAAATAAATAATTCATCATGAAAATAACCAGGCAAAAAATTAAGACAAAGAAATGAAACAAAATCGTTAATAATTAGATTTCAAAAAACTCTTACCTAAAATTTTTTCATTTTTCGAAAAAATGCACTAAATTAAATCAAATAAATGAAAATCTGCAAACAAAAAAATGTTTATACACAAAACTCGTTACCGCTAAATCAAAATATTTTTTCGGCAAAATCGTTGCGGCTTTCGAAAACTGCTATTCTGCTCTGCTGTATAAAAGAAATAAAAAGATGCAAGCAAAAAAAAAATTTTATTTATATCAAAAAATTCGTTACTGCTAAATCAAAATATTTTTTTTCTTAAATTATAGCGGCTTTTGAAAACTGCTGTTCTATTCTGCTGTATAAAATAAATTGAAATTTTCAAGCAAACAAATTTTTATTTAACAAAAAAATTTTTATTTTAAAAAAAAATTCATTACTTTTAAACCAAAATTTCAAAAAAAATCATTACGGCTTTCGAAAACTGCTGTTCTACTCTTTTGTATAAAATAAATTGAAATTTGCAAGTAAACAATTTAAATTTTTACAGAAAAAAATTCGTTACAGCTAAATCAAAATATTTTTTTTAAGTGTAGCGGCTATCGAAAACTGCTATTCTGCTCTTTTGTATAAAATAATTGAAAAAATGCAACCAAAATTCTATTTTTACAAAAAAACACGTTACCACTAAATCAAAATATATCTTTACAAAAGTGTAGCGGCTTTCCAAAACCGCTATTCTGCTCCGCTGTATAAAATAAATTAAAATTTGGACGCAAAAAAAAATTATATGTACAAATATATTCGTTACTGCTAAATAAAAATAAATTTTTACAGAAAAAAATTCGTTACTGCTAAATCAAAAAAAAATTTTTAACGTAGCGGCTATCGAAAACTGCTATTCTGCTCTTTTGTATAAAATAATTGAAGAAATGCAAGCAAAATTTTATTTTTACAAAAAAAATCGTTACCACTAAATCAAAATATTTCTTTACAAAAGTGTAGCGGCTTTCCAAAACTGCTATTCTGCTCCGCTATATAAAATAAATTAAAATTTGCAAGCAAACAAAAATTTATATTTAAAAAAAACTTGTTAACACTAAATCAAAATATTTCTTTACAAAAGTGTAGCGGCTTTCCAAAACTGCTATTCTGCTCCGCTGTATGAAATAAATTTGAAATTTGCACGCCAAAAAAAATTATATGTACAAATATATTCGTTACTGCTACATAAAAATATATTGTTGAAAAAGTGTAGCGGCTTTCCAAAACTGCTATTCTGCTCCGCTGTATGAAATAAATTTGAAATTTGCAAGCAAACAAAAATTTATATTTTACAAAAACTTGTTAACACTAAATCAAAACATTTCTTTACAAAAGTGTAGCGGCTTTCCAAAGCCGCTATTCTGCTCCGCTGTATAAAATAAATTTGAAATTTGCAAGCCAAAAAAAAATTTATCTTTACAAAAAAATTCGTTAATGCTAAATAAAAATATTTTCCCAAAAAAAGTGTAGCGGCTTTCGAAAACCGCTATTCTGCTCCACTGTATAAAATAAATTTGAAATTTGCAAGCAAAAAAAAATTTATCGTTACAAAAAAATTCGTTAATGATAAATAAAAATAATTTGCTAAAAAAAAAGTGCAGCGGCTTTCCAAAACCACTCCACTGTATAAAATATATAAGGAATTAAAACATTTTGTTTTTATTTTAAATGAAGTAGAAAGTTCCAAGAATAATTTTAAGGTTTCAAAAACCTCGTCAGAGCTAACCAAACATTTTTTGTAAAAAAGTGTAGAGGCTTTTCAAAACAGTTGTTCTAAACTGCTTTGTAATTTGGATAATTAAATAGATACTGCTTCCCCTTATCCCTAAGAATATTTGTCATGCTCTTACGAATCCTCAATCTTAACTTAAATTTAATATAGCAAAAAAAACAAAAAGGCTTTAAAATGCCTTTAATTTGGCACGTTTAACTTCGTTTTAACTGTTCCTTTTATTTGTATATTCATTCATTTGTAGCTATTTCTTTGATACAAAAATTTTCTTATTCGTCTGTGAATTGCATTAAAAGTTTTTTTTTCTCTTATGAAAGAAGATACCTTTTCAATGACAATTTTCTTGAGGCTTTTGCTTTATTTTCTGTGCACGGAAAAAAGTTCTGTCGGTTTTGTGTTTCTGCTGCATATACTCGTATATTAAAATTTACATAGTTAACGGCATGCTCATGCATGCATATGCATGTTTTTTTATGTGAAAGTGTCAAATTATTTATAATACGTGATGCATACAGTTAAAATAATTTTATACAAGTACGCTTCTTTCTTCCCGTCAGGATTACTGACATTTAAGAAAGATAGCAAATAGTTATTATTGTTTTCTTTGTTCCTTTACACAACACACTTGAAGAGAATACTTGTTCTCTTCTTATTAGTCAATAAAAACAAAGTTATACAGAAACCTTTTTTTACGCCTTTTTACGTACAGTACAAAAAAAATGGAAAGTTTTTCTTTGATTTTATAACAAAATTTAAACCATACCACCTAATAAGTGGTAACAATCAAAATACATATGAGTACTGATGATGAAAGTGTAGCGGCTTTCTAAAACAGCTGTTGTGCTCTGCTGCGTAAGTTGAATAATTAAAAACTGATGTTGAATTTCCTTGGGTTCTTGGAATATTTATCATGTCTTTCAGAATTTGAACACATTTTCCAGCAAATTAGCCCATAAATTTTAAAAGATTTTAATATAAAATTCAAATACTTTTTTAAAACTTTTATTATGAAAATTTGTGTGAATATTTATATCATGCATTTATACACAAAAATAGCTTTTAAACCGTATTTGTTTTGTCAATATTGCGGCACGTTAAGATACTCTAAAGTGTACCACAAAAATGTGGAGTATATAATTTTAAAATTTCCCAAGCCTGATGACTACCCACTTCAAATATTCAATTTTCTCTTTAAGCTTAAATTTCTTTCCCCTCATACAACATTCTAATGTTTAGCTCAATATTTTGCTAAAACAATAGAATTTAATTTAATTACAAACTCATTAAGCACGACTACAATCAAATCAGTATTTGCTTCTAATTTCATTTTGATTGTTTTAGAAATTTTACAAAGTATTCAGAATCTGACGAACTGTAATTTATATTCTTCTGTCTATCTCTGCTGTAAGTAATTTGCCAGTAAAATGTTTGTCTTTTACTACAAATTGCTTATTAATTATATTACAAATAATCTTTATTATATTTTGCTATTGAATATGCATTTCTTGCAGTATGGCTTTACATATGGCTGCTTTAATGCAATATAGTCATATGTCAAAAAATTTATATATTTACTCTATTTAACAAAAGTGCTCCTTCAAAACATCTGCTTATGTTAAAAAAAATCAATGAGTGTTCGAACTCACGGGCGATGTGTTAACACCTTTTTGTTTATTTATTTTATATTAAACCCACAAAAAACAAAGAGAATGCAAAGCAACAGGCAAATGTACATACATACATTGTTATGTTTGTACATAAGCTACATACGTTGCTGTCTTGCTATCTCATTTTTATATATGTACGTATAACCACGTCACTATTCTCGTTGCTATGCATAAGACAAAACCGAAGATCAACATAAAACACTTTTTTAATATTACTCCAAATTAATACTCCGAATTAAAACACTTAAATCTCCGCTCGCCGATATCGGATCGCCTTAATTTTTGGCCTAAACTCTTCGTCGAAACCCGCACTAGCGTTTTAATCTAAAAATTAATAAAATCGGCTATGAATTTCTGGAGAAAATCGCATGGGAAAATTATATGAAAATCGCCCAATAATCACTTTCAATACCGACTGCCAAGCAACAACAACAAACAAACAAACTCTTACACTTACACTTGCGTATGTATTGAAACTGATAGTTTACTGCCCTAGAGGCGCGCGTATAGATGTTAACACATCAAAAATTTCGGTTTTATATCTCAAACTGAACCGAAGTTATAGCAAAATGTTGTCTGTCGCGTTTGAAAAACTTTAATTTCATTTTTTTATGTTTGGAGATAAAACGATGTTGCATTAAAGGAGCTGTATATTTGCATGCAAGAGTGTGTATGCGTATGTGTGTGCGTTTGTATCATTTCAAGTATTTATCTTCAAAACTGTGCACTTAAGTTGTATCTGTAAGATAATAAAGGTATCAATGATGGAAAAAATCTCTTGAAAGGAATTTAAAATCGAGTTGTCACTCATGACAACATGTTGTGCAATAAATGGAATATATTGCTAATGACACACACACACACACACACACATACAGTCAAGGATGCTCGTGTATGCATATAAGTAACAGTAGATGCTCAAAACTCTATTTATAGAAAAAAAATATTTGCGATTAATACCCTGCGGCATTGATGTTGACTTTTTGACATGACAAGTTCTTTTTTAATATTGAACATTAACAGTAAATGTTTGCTATACACCAGAAAAGCCAAGATATTTGGCAACTCGTCTTTTTATTTTATTTATTTTTTATGTAAAAAAAAATAATAATAATAATTTCCTGAAGAAGTCACACAAAGGAGTGACGAAATATTGAAATTAAAAATTAGATTAAAATAAAGAGACCTTAAGCTTAAAAATATCAGAATATAATTGTAATTATTAATATTTTTCTTTCAAACTATAGGACTGTGTGGCTCAAATAGAACAAAACACTTAAAGTTTCTTGGCAGAAAAAGTTAATATAAAAACATTTTTTATAAATATTATATTATTTTATTCCTCACAGCACGCACACATACATACAACACACTTTCAATAATATTTTTTTATATACATATTGAAATTTGTATGAATTTTGGTTGAGAAACTAAAGCTGACAAAGTATTTTGCACAAATGCGAATGCAAGACTTTGACGTGCTTTGCACTCTGCTTGTCTGCATGCATTATTGCAGGTATAAAATCCAACTTAAAAATAAACTAGAGGAACATTTGAGATGTGTCACTAGTGTAAACGTTGCTGTAGCAACAGTGGGAAAAAATAATTTGTTTGCAAAAAATTTGCAGAAGCTAAGAAGCGAAATTACAACATAAAATTGCGTTCACTGCCGTAATAACGATGTCACTAGAAATCGCTGTGTTGTACGGTTTGACTTGAAAGAAAAGCCATATTTTATTTTAAATGTAATTGCACGACAGAACGATATTTAGTGATATAGCGGGATAGAAATTAAATTTTTTTATAGCGACATGAAAAATATATATTTGAAATATACAATTCAATTGAACAAGTTCTTAAACCGTAGACGTAATTACCTTTGCAGTGGTATATTACAAGTCCGTAGCATTAATATATTAAGCATTTTAATAATAAACTTCTTCAAAATTGCCTCACTGGATTCTTCCATCAAAATGCCTACTATGCACTTCTCATAACTTGCACTTAGGCTCAGTAAAGATTTCTAATTGTTTTTTAGTGATTGTATTAGTTATGGTTTCTAATTTTTGTCATGCTGTGAATTCTTCCGTCAAAATGCCTACTATGCACTTCTCATAACTTGCACTTAGGCTCAGTAAAGATTTCGAAATGTTCGTTAGTGATTGTATTAGTTACGATATCTCTTTTTTGTGCCACACTGCGAATTCTTCCAACAAAATGCCTACTATGCACTTCTCATAACTTGCACTTAGGCTCAGTAAAGATTTCTAATTGTTTGTTAGTGATTGTATTAGTTACGATTTCTATTTTGGTGCCACACTGTGAATTCTTCCAACAAAATGCCTACTATGCACTTCTCATAACTTGCACTTAGGCTCAGTAAAGATTTCGAAATGTTCGTTAGTGATTGTGTTAGTTACGATATCTCTTTTTTGTGCCACACTGTGAATTCTTCCGTCAAAATGCCTACTATGCACTTCTCATAACTTGCACTTAGGCTCAGTAAAGATTTCGAAATGTTCGTTAGTGATTGTATTAGTTACGATTTCTATTTTGGTGCCACACTGTGAATTCTTCCTACAAAATGCCTACTATGCACTTCTCATACTTGCACTTAGGCTCAGTAAATATTTCGAAATGTTCGTTAGTGATTGTATTAGTTACGATTTTTGTTTTTGTGCCACACCGTGATTTTAAGCAGTACACTTAACTGTAACAAATTTCAGTAATCCGAACTACGTTTTAGAGAAAATATCGGATAACTGAAAAAATTGGGTTTTGGTTATTTCCAATAAAGCGGAGTCGACTGTATATATATTCTTGATCAGTGATGAAATTTAAGACAATCTGAGCATGTTCGTCCGTCCGTCCGTCTGTGGAAATCACGATTCAGTCCAAACGAAAAGAGCTCGACTCTTGAAATTTGGCGTAAATATATTTTAAAGCTTAGAGCAGGTTAACTTCGCAGATGGGCTAAATCGGGCAAGAGGAAAAAAGGTTCCCCTAAGAAGAACTAAACTAACCTCTAAAAAAACAACATAATTTTTAAAGTTTTTTTTTGTAATTTTGTTAAGCAAATTATGTCAAAGAAGAATCCAAAAATAATTTTTGGACCCCGCCTCCTTTAGTGGGCCTTATTATATGCAAAAATAGGGTTTAAATTTCACAAATTGTTTTACTTAATCCTACATGCCTTAAAAATAACATTTTTAAGCTTTAATAACGAAGTTGAGACGTTACCTGGTACTCCTCCCCCCTTTGCCCTCTAAATGATCCTAGCAAAAACAAAAATTTTTTTTAAAACTTTGTATTTAATTATCCCAAACATTTTTTTTAGAGTTTTATGACAAAGGTGAAATGTCTCCCCACGGCCCTTGCCAGAGAGACCCCAACAAAATACAGTTTTAATGCCCTGCAAAAAGAATTGGACTCCATAAAGATATACTTGATCATTGTATGTATATATTTGATCATTGATGAATTTTAAGATGATCTAGCCCATACGTTCGTCTGTGCAAAACATGATATAGTCTATTTTTGGACCCCGCCCCCTTTAGTGGGCGTTGACGTACGATGTTATATGCCAAAATAGTGTAAATATTGAACAGTTTGTATCCATTAAGCCTATAAGAAGCTGAGATGTTCTCTGATCTTGCAGATGGGGAACGTCTCCCCCACGGCCCTTCCCGGAACGACTCTGTCAAAATGGAGATTAAAATTGGGAGTTTTCTTAAAGGGACTCTCTCCCACCCAAGTTAAACATTTTAAATTTACTTACAAAATTTTTGGAGGGTATTTTAGATTCGACCCGGTCGAATTTAACGTTTTTACTTGTTAAAATTAGTTTTTATTTTAAATGTTATTTCATTCGATCGAACAATAGATTGCGACGTCCCCGAACAGGCAGTTAATCCAAAAACTTATTTTCAAATGGTCAATAAATTTCTATGACTAATTTAATATGCATATGACTTTCGGAATATAACGAATTCTCATTAACTTAAAGCATTTTGCTATTAAGAAATGTGTTTTTTATTTGTAATATTAATATTATTTACTAAGTGCCTTTGCAATACTAGTGATATTTTTAATTGTAAATTATTAATGGATGTAGCAAAAATGTATTTAATTAAGGCCATAAAATACAGGATTTTCAGCCATGTAGCATTTACAGCCATTAATTAAAATATCATACCATTTATTCATCAAATTGAATGACTAGAAATAAAATATATAAATGACCTCAATTTCCCTTACGTTGCAACATTGTTTATTTAAAATATTTAATATAACAAATTTGAAAAATATTTTAATTAACTTTTATGCATTCCTTTTCTCTATTTACAGAGTCCGTGTGGAATACTATGTTAATGAAAATACTTTTAAAGAAAGACTGCAACTTTATTTCATTAAGAATCAGAGATCAAGTAAGTGATGGTCAGAATAACAATCATTAAGTCAAAAACAAAGAAACAAATATTAAAGAAAATTATTAAAAACAATTTTTACATAAACAGTTTGTTTTAGTATTTGATTTAAAATTTAATTTACTGTTAATTTAAACAATTTAATTTCTTAAATTATTGCACAACATTTTATTTAATATTTAACTTTAATTTTATTTTAATTTATTTTCGCATTGAACACTTTGCACAAGTGTTTTGTAGTATTTAGAATTAAGTGTTTACGAGCCAATAAATTATGGACTTGAACACCTGAAGCAAATAGGTTTAAACTAAACAATAACTTTTATAACAATAATTAAATAACATGTCAATCACTTAATATTATTAAGCATAATGGCGTGAAAATTTTACGCTTAAATCATATATAATAATATTTGCAATTACATGTGTGTGTGTGTGTGCAAAGTGCATTGCATTAGCAATTGTGCAAAATTACACAAAACTCCAAAATCCAATTAACAAAATATTTAAACAAAACAATTTGCTATATCGTCCACTAAAACCGAAAAGGCCCACAATAACTGAGGAAAAATTCCAACTTGAAAAGTATTTTAATTAAATTCTACCAATCAATTTCTAAATAAAATTAAATACAAAATTTATAGCTTTGAAATATATATTGAAAAAAAATTTGCATTTCCATGATGTCGAACGTGACCGTCCTATATATTTTGTAGTGAAAGAAAAGAGAAAATAAAACGATTCCTTTTTTCTTTGAAAACGACAATAAGCGTAACTGAAAGCTTCCAATTTGGGGGTACAGTTCATTTTTATAATTGTCAAAAACCAAGACTTTCGCAAGTGACAAAAACAGCTTTGCTTCTAGTGCCAACGAGTAAAATTGTGATTTTACAAAACCAAATGAAATATTTTAATGCGAATAATTTTAGAATATTATGCAATAATGCCCCTCTTCGAAATAATTTTGATTTTAGTCATAGTCGAACGTGACTAATTTAATATAAACTGTCGCATGTGACAAACTTAATGTAACATGTCACATGTGACAAATTTCATGTAACCTATCGCACGTGACAACTGTAATGTAACATGTCGCATGTGACAAATTTAATGTAAACTGTCGCATGTGACAAACTTAATGTAACATGTCACACGTGACAAACTTAATGTAACCTATCGCACGTGACAAGTTTAATATAACATGTCGCACGTGACAAATTCTATAATAACCTGTCGCATGTGACAAATTGCAAGTGTATATTAAATGTTGCACGTGACATTTTCTCCAACATATGTATATTTTCTGTTGGTCTTTTGTTCAAAATTGTAAGCCAAAAAAACGTTGTCAACATTGAAAAAAAAAACTAAAAGAATTTTTAAATTTTTTATTTTCACAAAACAATAAATAAATGGAAATAATTTCAGGAATACTACACACTGCTTTACCACATCAGCTGTAAAATAGTAGGCAGTCTTTCCATATGTCCTCATATGGATAAACGAATTTCATACCATTTCAAATTTTTTAAATATTTAAAAGGTTATAAACAAAAATCATTAACTTGTATGTATCCGTCTTACCTGTGCTGAGGAGGATACAAGTAATGAAAAGAAAATGTTTATTACGTTTCATATCAAATATTTTTATTTCACTTTATTTGACAGGCATTCCTTTTCTTTGCAACAACTTCATCTTCAGTTCCTTTACATGCCCCACTTTGTCTGTAAAGTTTTTACTTAATGTTTTCTAAAACAAAACGCCACAGCAATATCAAGTAAATATTTGTATTTCAAAAAACAAATTAGATAATAAAGAAATACAATACCCAATGATTTCTTTCTTTCCCTTTTCTAATTAATTGAGCTAATGGCTGGATTAAAATACATCATGAAATCAATTCTGTATTAGGGAAATAATTTATAAAGAACGCAATATGAATTTAACATCTACAGACTCTGTTTAATTCCTTTTGCAATGTTTGTTGAAATTAAATTTTAAATTCAATTAAAACATATTCTATTTATATTCCAGTAATTTATTTTCAACTCTTTTGGCTTAAACGAATATTAAATTAAATTCTAAAGAAAAAACTTATTAAGGCTGACAGCACTAGATCACAATGAAACAAACTTGACGTTTCATTCAAGTGTTCGTGCTTTTCGCTCATTACGTGGCTACTAGTTGTTGAGATTATTAACTATAAAGATAGTTTAAAAATTTCGAGACTACCACAGATGGTAATTTCATGAATTCATTACAAAAGAAAAAAAAGTTCAAGTAAAAACTAAAGTTACTCGCTTAAAGTGCATCACTAGGAAACAAATAAATATCAATAGTCATGCTTACGTGAAATAATTAATGGTTCAGTGATTCTTTAAAATTACAGTTTGTGAAAAAAGTTATTAGAAAAATTGCCACAAAAAAAGTTTAACGATTTTTAATATTATTTTTGTGAAATAATTTTGAAAAATTTATTTGCCTGAAAATTTTCCAAAAAAAAATTTATTTGCGCCAGTGCTTTTGTGATTAATGTTATTGAGAATGCTAAAGGAATAAAATTTTTCAATTTAATTGCATATAAACTTATTTAATGAACTCAATTAAGCTGAAATTTTCAGAAATAATGATATTGCGCTTCACTAGGCCTCAAGACTTACGGGCAAATCGATTATACTCTCTCACGTTACGTATACCAATAAAAAGAGTTTCGCGATTTTCGTAGACACTTTTAATGCTGTCATTGTTGTCATTTTTTTTTTATTTTATAGTCACGCACAAATAATTTAGGAGTCACGCGTGACTAGCACGTGAGTGGCACATAAGTCACGCCATTCTCATGCGCAACTTATCTCTGAATTATTTATAAGTCTCGTGCACGTGACACTGTAGTCACGCATGAGTCACGCGTGAGTCACGCGTTATCATGTTTATATTTATATATAAAAATTATATATAAAAATTAGGTAACATATTTAAAATCAGTAATTCGCACGTTACGTCAGTAGTTTTTAGCTTTGACCCGCGCATAAGTCACGCGTGATCATGTTTATATTTATATATAACAATGATATATAAAAATTAGTAAACATATTTAAAATCAATAATTCTCACGTTACGTGAGTGCTTTTTAGGCTTGACTCACGCATAAGTCTCGCGTGATCATGGGTAATATTTATGTAATAACAATGTTTTAGAAAAATTAGAGTGTATATTTCAAAACGTATCCATTCAGTTTCACTGTTGTTGTAGTCCTGCCGAGATAGGAAAATTAATAATAACTTTGCATAGGGGCTAACGTCTCCGCCCCTCTGTATGGTACCAAGATTTTGTAAGACCTTGCAGCTTGTCACACATTGAATTCGGTGAGTTTCTTTAGTGCAATTGTGAAGATATGAATTGATACGTTAGCACTTTTAGGACGAATTTAAGTACTTTTCCATGATAAACATATGAGATGCCGGCAGTAGCAGGCACTCTAATAACACTACACACATATAAGTTTGTATGATTTCTTGTTTTATTTACTTTACAAATTATATTTCTTTTTATATATAAATTTCTTTTCATATAAATCTGCTTTCCGTCGTCCCCAGGTTTACGAATACGAATTGCTGATCTATTTTTTAAACTATTAGCTTGTGTTTTGTACATATTACGTGTGATAACGGATACAAATCCAACATATGCCACATGGTAAGTGAAGCGAACTAAAGACAACATATTTTTCCTTTATAATGAACGATTCATATATAATGAAATAATAATGACATTTAAATATTTTTTTATTTATTAAAACGTTTTGAACAGTTATGGCTGTAATGTTAGCAATAAAACAGAATTCCTGGCTTCGGCTGAATTAACCGAAGAGGAGTTTCAAGAGAATCCAATTATCAATTGGGAGGCAATATTGTGGGTAAATCGTCCCGCTGTTTTATGGGCTGTTCAATTAATTTTAGCTTTAGTTTCACTAACAGAAGCCGTTCTCTTAACATATCTTGGCTATAAAGTGAGTAGAGATGGTGCAGGCAAATTAAATTTGAATTTATTTATTTATCAAATAAACTTGTGCGCGATGCCACATGTAGAAACAATTTATTTGTTGTGTGTATTGGACTGAATTTTAATTGCTAATTTTTAATTTATTTTCTCCATATATATTTTTTTCTTTTTTTTCTTGTATATTTCTTTTATGCCGCTGTTTGCAGGGAAATATATGGCAACAGATTCTGTCATTTCATTTAATATTAGAATTAATTACGACAATACCATTTGCATTAACGGTAAGTCCAACTTGGAAAAAATAAGTGAAAATTAAATACGGCATTAGAAATACGGACCAAAGTATATTCATCTATAACATGCATCTGTGCAACAAATCATTTAGCTTGTCTTGCTGCTAAATGAACTCGATACAGAAGAAAGAGTGCTCGTGATTTTTTGTGCAGAGTATGACAAGCATCTCATTGGAATCTTGTAGAAAGGCCCTAAGTCGCATTTTTTCGAAATTGAGTTTTTTGCAGATTCCCATATACTTCACTCAAATAAAGTAACATCAAAAAAAATCCATTTTTATTTTTACCTTTTCCCATAAACCTACAATTATGCGAGTTAGGGCCTTTTCACACGACACCCTCGACATATACTTTAACGCTAAACATTTGCTGCAATAATTCAACCCACCTCATATAATAAATAAAAAAAATTAAGAAAAAAAAATAATAACAATAATTGCATATTTTCTATTTAATTCTATGCACACTTTCAGTAAAATACAATTAATATCAAATGCAATTTACCACAAGTCATTGCATTTATCATGAAAAAAAACGCCTCTAGTATTGAAATTTAATTTAATTACTTGTCTGTGTTCATATTAATTTTGTTTTAATGTGAAAAAATTATTTAGATACTATGGCCGCCTTTAAGGAATCTATTTATACCCATATTCCTGAATTGCTGGTTAGCAAAACGTTCGCTCGAGAACATGTTCGTAAGTATTACAACAACAATTGCTTTATTGTTTTTAATCACAGTCATTACCATTTCCGTTATGATTTCTCTTGTGTAATTACAGAACGATTTACATCGTGCCATGCAAAAATCACAGTCCGCCTTGTCACAACAGTTGACAATATTATCGGCCACACTGCTGTGTCTAGTTTTTACAAGGTGAGTTAAAAATATGAGGTAAAAGAAAGATTCAGGGCTTGTAAAGTTGGTGCTATTTTAATAAGTACTTTTTTCCCTTAAACATATGCAGATTATTCAAAAGGTACCACTTTTAAGAGCTGCTTCGTTTAAAAAGTGCTACTTAAAAATCCCTTTATTTAAATGGTACTTTGTTTAAAAGGTATTTTTTATAAAGGTACCATTTTGGCTAGGTACATTTTAGGGAAAATACATTTTCAAAACGTCTGTTTTATTTTTTTAATTTATGTCTTTTAAAAGTACTATCATTGTCACATATCAATTAATGGTACTTTTATAAAAAGTAGTTTTGGTACAAAAGGTACTTTTTTTTTAAAGTAGCTTGGTAAAAAGAGGTATTTTTAAAAAGATTTACTTTAAAATGTATCTACTCTTTTTAAAAGGTACCCTTTTGAAAGGTACTTTTCTAAAAGATACTTTCTTAAAAGGTAACTTTTTAAAAGGTACTTGTTAAAAGGTACTTTTTTAAAAGTTGCTTTTTTAAAATGAGCTTCTTCAAAATGTACTCTTTTAAAAGGTATAGTTTTTAAAAGTTAATTTTTTAAAAGGTACTTGTTAAAAGGTACTTTTTTAAAAGTTGCTTTTTTAAAATGAGCTTCTTCAAAATGTACTTTTTTAAAAGGTACTTTTTTAAAAGGTATAGTTTTTAAAAGTTAATTTTTTTGAAAGGTACTTGTTAAAAGGTACTTTTTTAAAAGTTGCTTTTTTAAAATGAGCTTCTTAAAAATGTACTTTTTTAAAAGGTACTTTTTTAAAAGGTATAGTTTTTAAAAGTTAATTTTTTTGAAAGGTACTTGTTAAAAGGTACTTTTTTAAAAGTTGCTTTTTTTAAATGAGTTTTTTCAAAATGTACTTTTTTAAAATGTACTTTTTTTAAAAGGTACTTTTTTAAAAGGTACTCTTTTAAAAGGTATAGTTTTTAAAAGTTAATTTTTTAAAAGGTACTTGTTAAAAGGTACTTTTTTAAAAGTTGCTTTTTTAAAATGAGCTTTTTCAAAATGTACTTTTTTAAAAGGTACTTTTTTTAAAAGGTACTTTTTTAAAAGGTACTTATTTTAAACGTACTTTTTTAAAAGGTATTGTTTTAAAAGGTACTATTTTAAAAGGTACTTTTTCAAGAGGTACTTTTTTAAAAGGTACTTTTTTAAAAAGTAATTTTTTTAAAAGGTACTTTTTTAAAAGGTACTTTTTTAAAAGGTACTTTTTTAAAAGGTACTTTTGTTAAAAGGTACTTTTTTAAAGGGTACTTTCTTAAAAGGTACTATTTTAAAAGGTACTTTTTCAAAAGGTACATTTTTAAAAGATACGTTTTTAAAAGGTACTATTTCAATAGGTACTTTTTTAAAAGGACTTTCTTACAAGATCCTTTTATAAAAAGTACTTTTTAAAAGTTTCTTTTTGAAAGGTACTTTTTTAAAAGGTACTCTTTTAAAAGGTACTTTTTTAAATGAACTTTTTTAAGAGGTACTTTTTTAAAAAGTATATTTTCAAAAGTACTTTTTAAACAAATATATTTTCAAAAGTAGTTTTTAAAAAAGCATCTTATTAAGAGATACTCTTTCAAAATGTACTTTTTTAAAAGGTGCATTTTAAATGATACTTTTTTAAAAGGAACTGTTTTAAAATAAACTTTTTTAAAATATACTTTTATAATGTAATTTTCTAAAAGGTACTTTCATAAAGTACCTTTTTTCATAAATTTACATATTTTTAAAGAATTTTTTTTTTTCAAAAGGCACATTTTTTATAGATACTGTTTTAAAAGAAAATTTTTTAAAAGGTACTTTTTTCTAAATAGTACATTTTCAAAAGTTAATCTTACGAAAAACTGCTATCAAAAAGGAATTAAAAAATTCTGTTTCCTTTGAATGTACCAAACACACCATGCCGCCTGCTATCCTTCTGCTATACAAAAGCAAGCAATTTTTTTACAATTATAAGAAACACCAACAAACACAAAGCGGTATTTAATGGCGACATTCGTGTCCTTGTATTCACATTAACCGTAGATTGCTCCAACGTTTGCTTAATCCTTAAAATTTACATACTCGTATATATTTTTTTTACTTTCTGTTGTAGTGTTTGTGGCATACAACATTTTCAACGTGCTGGTCACCGTCACCTCAACTTATTTCAATCAACTTATTATGTGGTTGTCACCTTTTCAACAGTTGGCTACGGTGATTTTGTGCCCGATATCTGGCCTTCACAATTGTACATGGTTATAATGATATGCGTGGCACTGATTGTTCTGCCAACGCAGGTAAGTAGTCTTTTATGTACTTTCCAATTATTTGTTCAACTTTGTGAGAGCCTGAGCTGGATTCCGAGAATAACATTTTGTTTATAAAAGTACGTTCAGCTTCATGCATACGAGTATCTGTTGCTTGCTTGCGAGCTACATAAAAATGGAAAATTGTCTAAAATTTATTTGAAAAGTTCATTGAAAATGTACAAGTTGACTCAGAAAACAATGAAATGTCTCTGGCATAATTGTAGGAAAAGAAAATGTAAGTGAAATAAAAATATTTAAATAGGTCAAGTCAACCTGGGGAGGGGGAGGTTTGACATCTTAATATTTTCTCTGATGTGACGTTTCGTTTTTCACTTTGAAGAGAATTCAAGTGAATAAATTTTAAATTAAACAAGAATATTTGATATATTTTTAAGGATTTGAGACAAATGTTTGTGACAAACAAGTAAATATTGCAGCATTTATCGTAGAAACAATCAATTGTATGTACACACACATTCACAGACGAACATATTTAAATGGAATTACTTTTTCTTGTAAATAAAATAAACATTTCGTTGTAAAAGCAAGAACAACAATTACCCTCGTGTAATTAACTCGAGTAATTCAGAAACTTTTTTGAAAGTTGTGTGTAGCCCAGTATTTTGTTCAATATTTCGTACGAAATTCCAAAAACTTTCATTTAAAAATACTTGTACCAAATTTTTACAAAATAATGTTGCTCTTAATGTTTCTGACAGCATTTTTCGCAACAATGAAATGACATTTATTTATATGGTGGGAGATTTTCAGCAAGAGTCACAAAAAAAACATATCGTCACCTGAAATGGGAAAACAGCGTAACATCTAAAAATATGAAAATTGAGTTTTTTTATGGAAATTTTTAGCAACAGCAACAAAACATATCGCTAGCTGGAATTAAAAAGGGCGTAGAAGTAAAAAAATTATAACTTATTTTTTTTTTAAATACCTTGGCAAATTTTCAGCAGCAGTAGCAAAACATATCACTAGCTGGAAAGCAAAAGGGCGTAGACCTAAAATTCAAAACCAATATTTTTATTGAAATTCCTTCGGAAATTTTCATTAACAGCAACAAAACATATCGATCAAAACCGATTCCTTGGGAAATTTTCAGCAACAGCACCAAAACATATCGTCTCCTCAAATGGAAAAGAGTATAACAACTCAAAAAAATCGAAATACAATTTTCTATTAAAATTTTCACAAATATTCAGCATTAGCTACAAAACATATCGTCACCTGAAATGCAAAACAATGTAACATTTAAAAATATAAAAATTTAATTTCTTATTGAAATTCTTTGGAAAATTTTCAGTAACACCTACAAAGCATATCGCTAGCTGTATTGCATAAGGACGTAACAACTACAAAAATCAAACCCGATTTTTTTTTTAATTCCTTGGAAAATTTTCAGCAACAGCAGCAAAATATATCGTCTGCTCAAATGCAAAAGAGCGTAATAAGTGAAAGGGTACAAAATGTATTTTTTATTGAAACTCCTTAGTAAATATTCTGCCATAAAGCATAGCGTCACCTGAAATTCAAAAGGTTATAATAACTAAAGAAGTCTAATTGCAATTTTTTATTGAAATTTTCATAAATATTCAGCATTAGCTGCAAAACACACCGTCATCTGAAATGCAAAACAGCGTAATAATTAAAAAAAAAAATACAAAATATATTTTATTTAAATTCTTTGGGAAATATTCGATAATAAAACATATCGTCACTTGAAATTCAAAAGGGTATAACGACTAAAATAGTCTAAATATATCTTTTTATTGAAGTTTTCAGACATTTTCAGCATTAGCTACAAAACATTACGTCATCTAAAATGCAGAATTGCTTCAACTTGGGTTTTTAAATGATTTTTTGTAGAGCGCAGACGTTTTTGGAAAATTTCCTGCCTTCTATTTTTAAAACAACAACTTTATTAAAAAAATTCAAAAGATCATAAACAGGAAAAATTAAAAAAAAAAATTTTAGAAAATGGGACATAAAGAAAGTAATCAAACAGCAACATAGGGATTATAGTGTTGTTGCAATTCTCATATTCTATTTCATAGTAAAATTTTTCTAAGTAACGAAGCTGCCTAATAAGTGGTGGCTAGCTAAAATCCACAGGAGTACTATCTAATGATGAAAGTGTAGCGGCTTTCGAAAACAGCTATTCTGCTCCGCTGTGAAATTAACGATGGATTATTGTAGCTTTTGTTTTTATGTTTTAGAATTTTTAAGTAACCTTATAGGATTGAAAAAGTGTTTGCTTGGCAAATCAATCTATTGATTAGAAGATTGAGATCTGTAAAGTAATATTTGGAAAACATATAATTAATATTTCAAGGAACAAGGGAGAATTCAAAATCAACTAAAAGTTCAACCTGCATGAACGACTGTGCTTGCGTAAGCCCTCATACTCAAATGATAAATGCTCGTGTGTGTATGTCTAAGTTTAGCAATAATTTTTTTTTAAGGTGTTCCGGATGCAACTCATAGCAGCCACCTAACAACTGGTGATAGATAAAAATATTACTTTTTTACATATTTGATTACAACATTCACATGGTATTTTGTAATGTCAAACTGTTTTTTGCATTAAAGTTTTAAATGTGTGCGTGTATAAAAGTTATGAAAAAATATGTGATTCGTGTGCACGTGTGATCCGTTGGTCCTCTGCTCTGGCCAGTATGCAAAACTTTTTTCAAGTGTTTTTTTTTCAATCTCTCTAAAAAACATATTCAATCAATCAAAAACTGAAATAACATTATATTTCCTGTCCTTTTCCCTGTAAATATTATATTATTGGTTTATGAATTCATGCATATAAATTTATATGAATTCACTAAATTTTATGATTTCTGGGAAGAAAAGGAAAAACTAATTTTTTGATAAAAAACTTTAAATAGCATTTCTTACAATAATACTATTTAGCTCCAAGTTATACAGCAACATAGAGGAATTCATCATGGCAGCCTGCAAAAAATTTTAACTTCTTAAATATATTTTATATATTAAAAAAAAATAAAATGTTATTCTCCAACTTGACTGTAAAGATTAAACCTTAAATGGCAAAATTATCGCAACAATTTCATCAGCTCATCCGCTCTTTTTCCCCCCTTTTTTCCCCTTTTTTTTTAATAACACTTATCGCAATTTAAGTCATATGTTTTTTTCTGTTTTTTTTTGTGTTCGTACAGTTTGAACAGTTGGCTTTCACTTGGATGGAACGACAGAAATTGGGCGGCAGCTATTCATCGCATCGTGCCCAAAGTGAAAAGCATGTTGTTGTCTGTTCAACGACTTTGCATGCAGACACCATCATGGATTTTCTTAATGAATTTTATGCTCATCCTTTATTGCAGGATTACTACGTAGTCCTGCTCAGTCCCATGGAATTGGATACCACAATGCGTATGATACTACAGGTGCCCATATGGGCGCAGAGAGTTATTTACATACAGGTATGAAGTGTCGGGAAACAAATTGGAAAGAAAAATAAAATAGAAAAACCTTTACACAAATACCGGAAATGTTAAAATTTCTGTGTCATGGCTCTAGTGCGTTTTTCTATCTTTGCCTTTTGCTGAAAAGCGAATTGTTTTTCCAACTCTAGCAATTATTTTCCTAGATTCACTTTTTAATATATAATCTTTTTATTTGTTATTCCAATAATTAACAGGGCTCCTGTTTAAAGGATGGCGACTTGGCCAGAGCACGCATGAATGAGGCTGAAGCATGTTTTATTTTAGCTGCACGCAATTATGCCGATAAGACTGCCGCCGATGAGCATACAATTTTACGTTCATGGGCCGTTAAAGATTTTGCACCCAGTGTACCACAATATGTACAAATATTTAGGTAAATTTGAAAGTAAAATCAGTGATAAGCCAAGGCAATTTATTTGATTAAGAGAGCATGTACTACGCTGCACAGTGGGATATTTTGACAAAAAAATATAAAATTTTTATATATCAATATTTCCATCTGAAAATTCTCAAATGGTAAATGTTGTAAATAAGATAGAAGAAAGAAAAACAAATGAAATTGCCTCAATCTCAAAGAAAATTTTCAAAATTTTAATATTGAAATTTTTCAGCATTTTGGCTAAATTTGCCTTCAGGTGCAGATAATTTTTTAATATATTATTTTTTAAGAAATTAAATTTTTTGCTCTCCAATATTTCGATATCTTCTTCAGGGCAATAATTAAAATTAATTTAACAATATTTTTAAAAATTAAAAAACATTATTAATTTTTTTAACGGGCTCAAGTTCATATCTGCGAAACTGCAAACTATTTTTTATTTTTATTTAATAAATGAAATTCTATATATAATCTATAAATAAATAGAATTTGAACAAATTCATTTATTAAATAAAAATAAAAAAAAAATAGTTTGCAGTTTCGCAGATTTGAACTTGAGCCCATTGAAAAATTAATATCCCGTAATATAATTTACATGAGAGTCATCGACTAATAAAATAAAAATTCATACATAATAAAAGAAATTAATTTTTTGTAAAAAAACTATTTTTTTTTAAAGAAAATTAGTTTCTTATGAAAAAGTCATTTTATGTAAAGAAGTAGTTTTTTGTAAAAAAATTAGTTTTATGTAAAAAAATTAGTTATTTGTAAAAAAATTCGTTTTTTGTAACAAAATTAGCTTTTTTGTAAAAATAATAGTTTTTATTTTAAAAATTAGTTTTTTGTAAAAAAAATTATTTTTTTGTTAAAAAAATTAGTTTTTTGAAAAAAAAATTAGTTTTTTTTTTTAATTAGTTTTTTGTAAAAGAAAATTAGTTTTTTGTAAAAAAAAATCGTTTTTTGTAAAAAAATTAGTTTCTTGTAAAAAAATTTTTCGTAAAAAATATTAATTTTTTAAAAAAAATTTTTTTGTAATATATAAAAAAAATCTTTTTGTATAATATTTTTGTAAAGAAAAACCCTTTTTTATTAAAAGAAAAATAATTTTTTATAAAAAAAACCATTTTTTGTAAAAAATTAGTTTATTGTAAAAAAAATTGCTTTTTGTAAAAAAAATTTTCGTAAAAAATATTAATTTAAAAAAAATTTTTGTAAAATTTTTTTTTTTTTTAATTGTTTTTTTTTTGTAAAATATAGTAAAAGGGGCATTACTGAAAAATTTTAATTTAAAAAGTTATTTGTAAATTCTCAGATTTTAACTCTAGCCCGAATAACAAATAACTTGCAACTTAGTGCTTTTTCTGTAATATTCAAATAACAATAATAATAATAATAATATTTTAAATTTAATTTATTAAAAGTATTTAATTAATTTTTAATATTAAAAACTTTATTTTTAATCCTCAAAAAGAAAATTTCACTTAAGCGGATAATATTTGATTCCCCTGTTAACAAGACCAAGTGGACCAAGAGCTATTTTAGCTTTTGTATAGGAAAATCTGCCTGCACAAAATCTTTTTTATCAGACAAAAATTCGTAACCTGCAGCCGAGTCATTTTGGAATATCATGACTCCACCCCCCGTTCGAAGACATCAGATCCAAAATATAAATGGAGCAGCAATTTTTTAAATGCACTATAAAATTTAATTACAATCTAACCACTCGTTTAGGAACAACAAAATTTTTTTTTAAATTTTTCCTCAAAATCCCCCACTGTGCGATGTCGAAAAGACAGCGTTCAATTACATTTGAAACAATATTATGTTGTAAAATTTTATTGGTTTTGTATGGTAAAGATTTTCCAAAAATCCTTACAAAATAAATTGCATTTAAAACGAAAGGAATAAATCATTTCTTACTAATTTTGCTAAAAATTAATTTAAATCCTACAATCCCCTTAATTCCTTTTTCTTTCTATTACAGACCTGAACACAAGTTGCACGTGAAATTTGCCGAACATGTTGTGTGTGAGGATGAATTTAAATATGCCCTATTGGCCAACAATTGTACTTGCCCTGGTGCCAGTACGTTAGTTACACTACTGTTGCATACATCAAGGGGCCAGTAAGTATACGCACGCATACACATATAGACGAATGGTACTTGAGTTTAGCCAAATATTTGTAAACACGAAAACAGAACCAAACAGGCAACCAGCAAATAGTACAAGTTTGTACAAGCAAAAAAGTGGGGAATTAATGACTTACAACCTGTACATTTAAGTTTTAATACAGCCTGTGCTGTAAATTGGGTTAACTGTGTGCTGTATTTACACAAATCCCACTTAAGTGGATAAGACAAGACTGAGTAGGACACTAGAAGCTTAGGCTGACCTACACTAAAGGGTAATTAAACAGTCTGAAAATGACAAAAGTACGCCCCAGGGCATAAAGCAAATTAAACAGACAGATGATGTAAACATTAAGAAATAGCAGAAAGCTTTTAAAGAGTCGGCAATTAATGCAGGTGCTTAATAACAACAAAGTGTGTCTGTGTTTGTGTGTGTGTGTGAGTGTGTGTGTCTAGCAAGTGAACTGCTTGTATCTTTTAATTAAGTGCAAACTTGTGTTAATTAATGTGTTTATGGGAGTGTTTATTCAATCGTAGCAACGACGAGATTACTTGGCTTTTTATTCCTTTTTATTTCTTTAATTAAAAATTAAATTTCCTACATATATTCTGTTAAATTTCTGTGCACAAAAATCCCCTACCCCCTCTTTGTTGCTGTAAAAGGATATTTTGTATGTCAATAATATTAAAGGTTTATTTACACATCTGCATATTTAACTTTGGCCCATCAATTAGACAACTACACCATGCTTTTGAGTTCATGTGCTCGCATATTTGCGTAGAATAAATTATTCAGGCTGTTGTAAATGTGTACGGCTTTGTGGTTTTGTGGTCCTTTACTTTTTTTTTTGATAAATTACATCATTTTGTTAAATATATAGACGGAGTACAAGTTTGCATAGTTCCATTTAATAAGCAAATAATTTACTATGGTTTTTGTGAGTAAATAACTGAATTAAATATTTGTTTACTCAGTTAATAAATTACTTATTAAGAAACACATTTGGTTAAGATTTTATTGTATATGAATATTTCATGAGAAAGCAGAGGGTATTTTTATTAGTCCTATGGAACTTTAAGTTGTTAAAAATAACACACAAAAATACATTCATTTTCATTAAAAAAAATTCTGACGTCATCATGATCATCACAGACTTCCCACAGTCATATGACTTATTTTGTAAATATAGTGAAAAGTACAAAAATCAAGTTTAATATCAAGTGCTGCCATGCGGCTATGCCGAATCTCATATACCCTTCAGCAACGTATTCCATAGTTAGGGCCATCATTTTGATCTTTCCGATTTGCAATACAAATTTATTTCAGTCTAAAATATCAAAATTGTTTGATACACAAAGAAAAAAACATTCGTTTTATTTATATTGTGTTCTTTTCTACAAAAAAGTGCAAAAACTATTACACCTACATACCCTTCAGCAATGTATCCCAAGCCTGGAACCATCTTTTTAAATTTTCCGATTTGCAATACAAGCTTTTTTCTGTCTAAAATATCAAAATTGTTTGATACACAAAGAAAAAAATTTGTTTTATTTATATTGTGTTCTTTTCTACAAAAAAAGTGCAAAAACTATTGCCCCTATATACCCTTCAGCGGTGTATTCCACAACTATAACCTTCTTTTTTATTTTTCCGATTTGCAATACAAATTTTTTTCTGTCTAAAATATCAAAATTGTTTGATACAGAAAGAAACAATATTCGTTTCATTTATATTGTGTTCTTTTCTACAAAAAAAGTGCAAAAACTATTTCCCCTATATACCCTTCAGCAGTGTATTCCACAACTGGAACCATCTTTTCTGTCTAAAATATCAAATATGTTTGATACACAATGAAAATAAAATTCGTTTTATTTATATTGTGTTCTTTTCTACAAAAAAATGCTAAATTTTTGCACTTTTCAAAGAAAACTGGCCATATATGTTTTATAAATAGGAAAATTTATTAGAAATTTTTCTAACATCCCTAAAGAAAATAAATTTTTGGTTTAAAACTCACTTCAACTGCAAATTTTTAGAAAAAAAAAGATATTCAAAAAGAGAAATGCTAAAAAAACTTACACTTTCCAGCTCTGGAGCTGCCTTTTTTGCCTTTCCTGATTTCTAATCACCATGATTTTGTTCAAAAACATCAAATATGTTTAATATATAAACAAAAACCAAAAAAAAAAATTTATCAAAAATGGTTTCACTTGTCCAGTCCCGGAATCGTGTTTTTAACTTTGTTTGCTTTTTAGTGCCAATTTAATTCTTTCTGCCATATAAAATATGTTTGATTAGCATAAAAACAAAAATTAATTTTAGCTACATACTTTTATACACCAAAAATAAGTTTAAATTTGCCAGCTCTGCAATCCGTTTTTCGGATTCTGCTGATTAGTCAGCTATTCCAAGACCGAAGACCCTGGTTTTTCTTGGGGGCTGGAGAAACCCAATTTCACTTGCAGACACACAAATATCTCTTATTCGACTTCCCTGTTCATTATGTTATGAAAATTGCACACGGAATAGAAAACTTATATGAGCAAATATTTTTGTGTAGGGTACAAAAATATATATATGCTCGCATATCCTGTCACAAAAATTTTTTCAATGCGTAAATTACTGCCGTGAAATCGTTAACAGTAAATTTTGTAGTACTTACAGCAATTACTTCATTTCAGAGAAGGCCAACAGTCGCCCGAGGAATGGCATCGCCTGTATGGAAAATGTTCTGGCAATGAAATTTATCATATAGTTTTAGGTGATAGTCGCTTTTTTGGCGAGTATGAAGGAAAAAGTTTCACATATGCCAGCTTCCATTCACATCGAAAGTAAGTCAATAAATCTGAAAATAAAAATATACAGAAAACGTGCATAAGAATTGTGTACATAAAATTTTATTTAGTTGCTAAAAAAAAAAAAATTTACGACAAATTTTTAATATCATCCCACCTACAGGTATGGCGTAGCTTTAGTTGGTGTACGGCCCGCTCATTTGCCAGAATTCTATGAGGATACCATACTGCTCAATCCTGGCCCGCGACATATAATGAAAAAGGATGACACCTGCTATTACATGAGCATAACCAAGGAGGAAAATTCTGCATTTGTCGTTAATCAAAATCAACAGAATCAAAGTGTGGAGGCAGCAGCAGGCAAAGATCATAGTGGTAAGTGGGCTGTTTAGATTTAAAATTAGTAAGAAATGTGAAGCAACAATACAACACAATCATAATAAAAAAAATAAACAAAAAAGAGGAACACAAATTTGAATACCCTAGAGTGGAGAAAAATATATACAATTAAATATGTTATGCATCATATGATTGTTATTTAAAATGTTTGTGTGTGATTTTATTCCCTGTTTCAGTTCTATTGATTTTTATTTCTGTGTTTTCCGAGTTTGAGTTTTATGTTAAAAGAATTAATTTTTTTTTTGTATATTTTATTCCATTGAAAATAAGAACGCCGTTTGAACTTCAACTAGTTTCATATCGACCATTTTACTAAACCATATTACCTCTTGTTCTTTCTCTGTCTAATACACACTTATATGCTTTGTGTTGTCTGCTGATTTGTTTGTGTGTGCGTGTGTGTGCCTGGCACTCTGTTTATGTGTGTGTGTTTGTAAATTTTATGTTTTTCTTCTAAACTAATTTTGTATATATGGCAATCGCGTTCTATACTTATTTTCAATTAAATTTTTAGTTCAAATTAATTGAAAAATATTGGCCATTAAGAGAAGGAAATTGTGGCATTTTGATTTTTCAGCGTCCTAGATAAGCTAAACTGACCGTCAATGAACTCTACCTATATTTTCAGTAAAGCTTGTTTATAATAAAATGAAATACGCCGCTATTTCTATACCAGCGGCAAATCTGTATTCTACCTGCCCTTTAAATTCTTCATGGCAAATTTAACAAAAAAAAATTAAATTATAATTGATAATGATAATAATTTATCTTTACCTTTTGCCACACATTCCTTGGAAACTACACTCGCAATGTTATAGCTCATACATTTTATTGACTTGAAAATGCTTTTAAATTAAAAAAAAAATCCTCATTTTTATTTCATGAAGCTAAAGGTTGTGCTACAGCAGTAAGAGAAATTGCTATAAAGGATTAATAATGTCTTTTACTGCATGATATGAATAAAAATAGAATCTCATTCATATTTAATAAACGCTGTAAAAAGTATAATTTTGAAATGGAAACAAAATAACTTTTTCCTTCTCATTTGTTTTATAATGATTGATTTTATTAAAGGTAATTATTTAAAAAACACATTAACATTTTTGTAATACAATACATGCTTATAAATAAATTAGCAGATTTATGAACATGTCATTAACTTAACAGTGAGCGAAAAAGATATAACATCGATTTTTTATTCCACAAAAGCATTAGATTTACCTACGAATTGTAGCAGAGTAAGTGGAAACCTTTTGAGAAAAAATATGGGCAAAACTAAAGAAACTATTTAGGTAAGACTAAGTGGATTTTACGCCTAACAACTTTTACCGACGAATAATATGATTCGAATAAAGTTATTTGAATAAAAATATTACAAGAAACTTATTCGAATAAAATTATTTGATTAAAATTGATCGAATAAAATTATTCGAATAAAATTTATCGAATAAAATTATTCGAATAAAATTATTCCTTTAAAATTTATGGAATAACATTATTCGAAAAAAATTATTCAAATATAATTACTCGATTAATGTTATATCAATAAAATAATTCGAATGAAAATATTCTGTTAAAATTATTCGTTTAAAATTATTCGAATAAAATTAATCGAATAAAATTATTCGCATAAAATGATTCTATTAAAATTACTCGATTAATATCATATGAATAAAATAATCTATCGAATAAAATTATTCGATTAAAATTTATGGAATAACATTATTCGAATAAAATTATTCAAATAAAATTACTCGATTAATGTTATTTCAATAAAATAATTCGAATGAAAATATTCTGCTAAAATTATTCGACTAAAATTATTCGTTTAAAATTATTCGAATAAAATTAATCGAAAAAAATTATTCGCATAAAATGATTCTATTAAAATTACTCGATTAATATCATTCGAATGAAATAATTCGAATGAAAATATTGGGTTAAAATTATTCGAATAAAATGATTCTATTGAAATTACTCGATTAATATGATTTGAATAAAATAATTCGAATGAAAATATTCGCTTAAAATTATTCGAAAAAATTGTTCTATTAAAATTACTCGATTAATAAATGAATAAAATAATTCGAAATTATTCGACTAAAATTGTTCGATTAAAATTATTTGAATAAAATAACAAAAAAAAAACTATTTGAATAAAATTAAAAATAATTGAAATAAGTACATTCAAATAAAATATATTGGTTTTTTATATAAATATTCTGTTAAAATTATTCGACTAAAATTGTTCGACTAAAATTATTCGAATGAAATAACCAAAAAAAAAACTATTTGAATAATATTCAAAATAATTGGAATAAGTACATTCAAATAAAATATATTTGTTTTCTATATAAATATTCGATTAAAATTATTCGAATAAATTAACAAAAAAACCTATTTGAATAAAATTAAAAATAATTGAAATAATTACATTCAAATAATATATATTTGTTTTTTATACAAATATTCGGTTAAAATTAATCGACTAAAATTATTCGATTAAAATTATTCGAATAAAATAAATTTAGGAATAAAATTAAAAATAATTGTTATGAAGTTTTTCTATTTAACACATTGTTGTCACAATACTAATATATATAAATGAAATTTATTTGTTGGTGGTTAAGCAATGTCTATATGCATTTCATTGGTGCTTTACCAAATGGTAAAGCACCAATGAAATGCATATAGACATTGCTTAACCACCAACAAATAAATTTCATTTATATATTAAAAATAATTGGAATAATTACATTCAAATAAAATATATATGTTTTTTATAGAAATATTCGGATAAAATTATTCGACTAAAATTATTCGATTAAAATTATTCGAATAAAATAACCAAAAAAAATTTTTTGGAATAAAATTAAAAATAATTGGAATAAAATATATATGTTTTTTATACATATATTCGGTTAAAATTGTTCGACTAAAATTATTCGATTAAAATTATTCGAATAGAATAACCAAAAAAATTTTTTTTAATAAAATTAAAAATAATTGGAATAAGTACATTCATATAAAATATATTGGTTTTTTTATATAAAAAGTTGAAAATAAGTGCATACAATAAATATGCATAGAAAATAAAGTTCTAAAGCTCAGAAAAATAGTTTAAATAATTTAAAAAAATTAATTACATTCAAAATGTGCGACCCTTTGAAAAACTCATTTCAACAGATGTTTTTTTCATTTGTTTCCAAAATTTATTCCTACAAATGTATCCATAAGAACTGGACAAATAAATTATTCGAATAAATTTAACCGAATAAATTTATTCGATTAAAGTATTGTAAAAACAAATCAATCGATTAAATATTAAGCAAAGATGACTTTTTACATAAAAACTGTTGCAGTAATAATTATTGAACTAAAGGTTATTTGACTAGAATCTAGCGAAAATAATTGAATCGATTAAATGTTATTCAAATAAATTCTGAGCGAATATAAATATCTTACACAAAAATTTGTGTCACAATAATTATGAAAATCAAAGTTTGGCATGACTAAAATAGTTGAACAAATATTATTCGAATAATAATTATAAAACTATTTCCAAACAATAGTAGAAATAAAATCGATTCTAAAGAAAACGTGAATAGTTTCTGTTATGTTTTCATATCGAAAAGAAAATTATTAGGCAATTATTTGAACAGAATGGCAGTAATTCTTTAAATGCCAAAAGTTCTTAGATTGTAACTATTGGTTTTCAATCGCTAAATTATTTTTGCAATATTCCGTTTTTACATGAATTCAACAGAAAATTTAAAGTCGACGTTACAAAACTGTCCTCTTCATGATGCCTGGATTTAGGATGCCTTAAGACTAATTTTCGCACCTGACCTGGCAGGCCTGAAAGGATCCTGATGTGGTACATAAATACAAAAACAGGGTCTTATCTTATAATTACATAATAGTACCCCAGTACTAATACAGAATACCGTCAAAGACTTATTCCTTTTCTCGGATGCTCCTCCCACAACTCATTTGTATCCTTGTCTTTTAATTTCCATATTCCTTATATTTGTGATTACATTTTTTGAACATTTTTATTGCCACATAAAACTGAAATTTATCTTGAACAACGTCCTTATGTAATCCTTGCAAGTTATTTATCACTCTCACATTAGATTAAACCCACAAACTCATTTGTATGTACTCAACTTAACTTGATTATCAACAAATCGTTTGTAAAATGAAATTACAGATTTTAATTTAGTTAATAGTATAAAATTGAAGTCTGGATTATCTCCCCTTTAAATGCATATTTGTTTTACCCTCAGAATGTAAATTTCCATTATCATTTGCATTGTACATTTTTAGAATAAATTATTTAAGCTCATCCCCCTCTCAAAGTTTGGGTATGAGTGTCAGAGAGTGAGTGTGTGTGTGTGTGTTTGTGTTTGTGCGTGTGTCTGTGTTTGCTGCTTAAGTATGCCGGACATGCATTTTGTAATTAATACTTAGTATGCATTAAAATTTAGTTAGAACAGCAACAACTCCTGCTGCAACAACAACTGTTAGCAATAATAATCCAACAACAAACATCAATAATACAATCATCAATATCACAACATCTTCTACCACATCCATCAATAACAATAACAATAATAATAATGCGAATAACAACATTAATGCGTTGTCCGCGTCATCAACAACAACAACAACAACTGCAAGTGTAATACCATCAATAACAACAACTACTACAATAGCAACATCATCATTATCAACAATAACAACAACAAATACTACAACAATTAAACCAATAGCAATAACCAAATCATCATCGCAAATGTTTCAAGTGCCGGTACCGTCGGTTTGTGTCCGCGTACCGCACTCAACAACAAATAGTTTTTTTAGTTGCGATACAGGGGGCGCTAGTACGCCACTCACTAAACGGCCTCACAATCATCAATTCCATCATCTCAATATTAAATCCTCTTCCGAATGTGATTTTTCAACACTATTTGTGCGTGAGTGTGAACCTCAACATTCTCTGACTTTATTTCGCTCAAGTAATATTCGCTGTTTATATTTTCCTTTCAATACTCTCGTCCTTAAACCTCGCCCCCCACCCCCCAAATTGATAATGTCACCTATATTTATTATCCCTTTTTAAATTTTAATACATTCGTAGCTTCCTAAATGAGTGTCAAACTTTTAGTCATTTTATTAAAAAAAGCACTTAATATCGAAAACCTTTATGATAACCTTTCTTTTTTTATAACAACCCCCTCCTCCACTACAATTTCATATTTAATTTCGAAAACAAAACTTTCGGAAAAAGTACTCCAGTTTAATTACCGTCTGTTAAACGAGAATATATAAAATAAATTGTTAGATTTGTTAGAAAAATTTTGTCTACGACATCGTTGAACAGCTTGAAAGTTTTTGAAAATAAATAATAAATTAAGAAAAGTACTTTTTGTTGACACTAATTTTTCAAGAATATATAAATTTATTAATTTTTCAACTTGAACAACAAAGAAGCTTTTTAAATAAATATCCTTGGAAAAAGCTTGCATTAAATATATTAAGCGCTTTAAGGAAAGTACCTTCAAAAGAAAGTACAAACTTGTTGTATATATGAAAATAAATTCCTTGGAAAAGTAATTTTTAAAAATGTATGTTTTAGAGAGTAATTTTTAATAAAATGTTTCTACTGAAAAACTTATACATATTTACAAAAAAAAGTACCTTTCACGAATAAAGCTCCCAAAAGGTAAATCTTAAAATGTTTAGCTTCTAAAGTTAGATTTCCCAACTTATTTTTGTAAAAGAGTTTTTTTTTAAATTTAGTCATCGAAAAGTGGCTTTTGCTAAGACTGTAGTTCGACTACCTTTTGAGAGAAACACTATTTTTAAAAATAGTACTTTTTCAAAACAGCTCTTTCTAAAAAAATTATTTATGTAAAATAGTACCCTTTGAAGTAGTACTTTTTGGAAAGACAACCTTTTGTATAAAATATTGTTGTAAAAAATGATTTTTGATAAAAGTGCTCTTTGAAAAACTAGTTTTTGGAAAAATGAACTCTTTGAAACATGTACTTTCTGAAAAAAGTACTTTCTGAAAAAAGTACTTTCTGGAAAAAGTACTTTCTGAAAAAAGTACTTTCTGAAAATAGTACTTTCTACAAAAAATACCTTCAGAAAAAAGTACCTCCTGAAAAAAGTGCCTTCTGAAAAAAGTACTTTCTGGAAAAAGTACTCTCCGAAAAAGGGACTTTCAGAAAAAGTAGTTTCCGGAAAAAGTACTCTCTGAAAAAAGTACTTTTTGAAAAAAGTACCTTCCGAAAATAGTAATTTCTGCAAAAAGTACCTTCTGAAAAATGTACCTTCTGAAAAAAGTACTTTCTGGAAAAAGTACTCTCTGAAAAAAGGACTTTCTGAAAATAGTACCTTCTGAAAATAGTACTTTCTGAAAAAACTGCTTT
This sequence comes from Linnaemya tessellans, assembly GCA_951800035.1. Classification (NCBI taxonomy): domain Eukaryota; kingdom Metazoa; phylum Arthropoda; class Insecta; order Diptera; family Tachinidae; genus Linnaemya; species Linnaemya tessellans. Next base: position 114,101,925 of record OX637534.1, on the reverse strand, counting down.
AGAAAAAAACATTACTTTCTGAAAAATTACTTTCTGGAAAAAGTACTTTTTGAATAACGCAATTTTAGAAAAATGTACTTTTTCAAAAATGTGCTTTCGAAAAATGCTATTTTTGAAAAAGCCAGCTTTTGCCAAAAAAAAATTTATTTGCCAAAAAAAAAATGTTTTTGCTAAATGCACTTTTTGAAAATTCTGGAAAAAGTAAGTTTTGAACAATTTTGTTCAGAGTGTCATGGTTTTGGAAAAAGTACTTTTTGAAAAAGAATCCTAAAAAAGTACATACATTTAAAAAATGCTTTCGCAGAAAATAGCGCTTATAATAAAGAACAAGTGGAAAAGCATAGCTTTTGTTAAAGTGCCTATTGCAAAAGTTGAATCTTCCGAAAAATTAACTTTAAAAAAGTTATTAATTACATATTTGATTTCTCATTCGACAAAAGCAGATCAGTAGTTAGAGGAGTGTAACACATTTTTATTTTATTTTGTATAGTTTTAATAGAAGATTTAAAAAGATTACCTTGAAACATTTCCTTTAATTAGCGAAACTTGTATTCTTAAAAATCGACTACAACTTAAAACTGCTACATACATACATATACTAAAATCTAAGTAGTTTGAATCTCTTGGACTCTTACTTTCCCGCTTGGAAACCCCCCATGACCACCCTAATAGCACCCCCGTCCTTTAAATCCTACTATTGTGTAGAATTCAGATATCATTTTTATTTATTTCTTTTGTATATTACTTATTATAATTTTATCATTTAGTTTTACAAGAACGTGCATGTTAATAACATTGAATTTTCCTTACTCACTTTTTTGTTAAAAATCATTTAATAATACGATTTATCGTATCCGTTGCATGTTTCCTTCCGCTTTGCTTGTGTTGTTTATAATGGATGAACTCTATTACATACACTGGCACTTGATTGAAAATGGTTTTTTTAATTTATCCTGAACTCGTGCGTTGAAATGCATTGCATGACTAGGGGCCATCCCTGGCTGCCAATTGCAAAAAGTACACATTAAGTTTTCATTGTTACTTAAAACAGTTGCATATCATTTATATGCAAGACTTTTGTTTCTTATAGAAAGGCACTAGATGCCTTATATTTTTACACAAAAGCTTTAACTGTTGCTGCATATTCGAAATTTCGAACCAAATATTGAATATTCGGTTATCGGTAAAATAGAGTATCCACTAAAATTTTGTGTATGTAACAAAAGTTTAAGTTTTTGGGCAAAAGTTAATGTATGACATAAATATCGAATTTTCGAAAATCCCTAAGTTACATTTTATAAGCCAGTTTGTAGCAAAATTCTAAACTTCATTATACGCACATTCGTTATAGGTTGGCAAATGTTCGAAATTCGAAAACAAATATAAAATTTTCGAACTACAAGTCTTTGTTAAAAACTTTTAGTAATGTCGAAGTTTGCATCACACACAACTTTAACATTTGGACTGGCACTAAGGATAGCTGATATTTTTGAACACAATTTTTAATTATTACAGCATGTTCGAAATTTCGAACCAAACACTCATATATCACTAAAGTAACTATTTCATAGTAGAACCTTATACATATATTTAAGAAAAATAAAATGTATTTCTTTGAGACAAATTTTTACTTGTTGTCGTTCGTATATTCCAAATTTTGGTATATACATATATCGAAACTTTGTTAGTAATTTCGAATGTAAAACTTTAATATTGAATTTTCGAAATTTACACCAGTGATACTTTGAAATTGTGGCTGGCATAAAGGATGACTTATATTTTGCCCAATATATTTACTTAATACTTTATATTCGTATTTTCGAACTAAATATTGATTATTCGAACATCTGCCGCAGTGTAGTTGAACCTTGTATGTTTTTAAAAGGAAGGTTTATGTTTTCAGGACATATTTTAAATTTTTGAGGGATGTTCGAAATTTCGAACGAAATTTCGAATTTTCGAAATTATCTAAAATTAAATTTGTTAAACCAACTTGCCTTAAAAATGTACGTTTTGATATTTTAATGCAGATGGCTTGTATATAAATGACTAGTCGAAACTAAGAAACAAGAATACATATATAATTTTCGAATTTTAAGACACCGCTAATATCATTTTCTTTATATTATTAAGGAATTCATTTATTAATCTAGGTGTTAAAAGTTACTCGTGTACAAATGGGTTCGTTCGTAAATGCATTAAATTCGAAAACATGAATTTCGAAGGCTAAACTTTCATTATAGCGTTATTTGTTTACATATCTATGAGCTCTATGTTGGGCTTGTATCTGCTCATTTAGCTCAAGACCGTCTTAACTAATCAAACGTGAGGCAAAACAAAATTTCAATACTCAAATCGCTTACACTATATTCGAAAAATTCTTTGATACTTTTGATACAGAACATTATAACAATTAATCTTGCATTATTAACTAAAATCCCTGTTGTTGAGTTATGACACTGTTGAAGTAAATGAACGATATGTTGTTGTGCTAGCTAATTACAACAAAATCATTTGAATATGTAATCCTGTAAATAATCTATTAATAATTCCTCTTCCTAACACGAATTTAAAGTGCTTACCAAAAAAATAAAATAAAAATAAAAATATCTGCCTTGTTATGCCTGAATAGACATGAAATTAAAAATATATATTTAATAATGTTTTTTTATTTTTAATGCTGCATGTTTAAAAATATTTGTGTATAGAAGAAATATATTTTGAACAAAAACCTTAGCTAAATTAATTTAAATGAAATATTTCAAATAATTATCTTTTAATTGATTTAATTTTTTATTAAAGCATCAGATAATCCTACATCTGTGATAATCTCGGATTCCAAGCAGAATCTCAAAGATACCGCTGTAACATCGACAAATGCAACGCAAACGCCTGCAGCAACGACAACAACTACTGTTACTACAACTACGACGATACCATTGAGTTTGGGCGGTGGCGCAGCCAGCGGCGGTGTTAGCTCAGCTCTGGGTACTATGGGTAACACTCTGGGCATAGGCACCTCAATTACGACGGGAGGTGGTGGTGGCGGTGGCGGTGGTGGCGGTTTAACAGCTGGCACAAGCTCCTTAACGACTGGCAATCATTTAGAGCTGCCACAGGCAGTCAATCCAAATCTATTAAGTCCGGATATTTTAAATCAAAAGAAATGTAAATAATATTAAATGAATTGAAAACTTGATATTTAATTATTTGCTTCAGTCATATCGCCCACTATACATTCGGAATATCGGTACATTTTATATTTCCAGGTAGTCGACGACCATCCATCCTACCCGTGCCTGATATGTTTACCTCCTCCTCATTCAGTATATCTGGGAATGATGATGGCGATGAGGGTGATGAGAGCGAAGATGAAATTGATGATGATGTGCCCTGGCGTTCGCCCTCAGAAAAAATTGCGTAAGTTTTTCATTTGTGTTCAAGTTTAATTATTGTACTTTTATTTACTCCCCTTAATTAATTTTCATATATTAATTTTTAATGTACGACTATTATCGTTTGATATGTTTAAAGACTATTTAGCCGTCTTAAGAAAATGTTTCTCTTTTTCCAATCTAATCTTGGATCTATAATTTTTCTATACTCAGCTATTTTTCCTGTTCTATAGTGCAAATATATTTAATCGTATTCATAGTCAAGCTTTTAAAAGCTTTGATAATTTTTAGCTGAATATAACGCTGTAGCTTTTCCATTGCCAAAGTTGGTTTCAAAGTGACTATAGTGTAATTAAATTAGCAAACAATAAATAACCATAAAGAAAACTCTTCTGGTCATAAATATTTTACAAAAGGCATATGCGGTTTTTAAATTTTGTTTTTATTTTAATTCTATTTGCTCCCATTTTCCTTTCCTTATCCACTGGCGAAAAAGCTCAAGATATTTTACTGTAAAAAAAACACACAAAAAAAACGCAGGTATTGCAGGAAACCTTTATTAAAGAAAAATGAATCAAGCAACCCATACAATATTATTGAGTACGTTCTTGAAATTTGTCGCATGAGAAGATTATAACCATAATATATTTTTTATGACTTATGGCTTCAATATTTAAGAATCAAAAATATCCCCATAAAATAAAAAAAAGGTTGTATTTTTTATAAATAATCAAACAGCTTCTTGATACAATTTATCCTTAAAAAATACTTTCATACTTCATCAGAAATAATTTAAAAATTTTCTTTCAACTCTGTACTACAAATATTTTATTGAAAATATATTAAAACTTTCTTTAAAAATATTTTAAAATTTTCTTTGAAAATATTTTAAAACCTTCTTTGAAAATTTTTTAAAACTTTTTTTAAAACTATTTTAAATCTTTTGTTTTATTATTTTTAAAAAGTTTTGAAAAAAAATTTGTAAATTTTTCTGGAAAAAAAATTTTTGAATTTTTCTTAAAAAAATTTTTAAATTTTCTTTAAAAATATATGAATATTTTTTTTTAATAATATTAAAACTTGCTTTGAAACTAATTTTAAATTTTCTGGAAATATACTTAAATTTTTTATTTATTTTTAGAAAATATTTTAAAAATTTTCTGGAAAATTATTTTTAAAATTTGTTAAAAAAAATTTTTCTTAAATACTTCTAAATTTTTCTTGAAAAGAATTTAAAAACTTTCTTTGAAAATATATAAAATTTCTTTTTTCTTAATTTTAAAACTTGCTTTAAAAATATTTTCTAATTTTCTGGAAAATCTTTTTAAAATTTTTTTTTGAAAATTTTCGGGAAATATATTTTTAAAAATTTCTTTAAAAATATGTTTAATATTTTCTTGACAAATTTCATTTTCTAATTTCTTTGATAATATTTTAGCAGTTTTCATGAAAATATTCTCAATATTTTCCTTGAAAATTGTTTAATTTATATATAAACTTTTTATATTTTCAAAAACTTCTTTGGAAATATTTCAAGTTTTCCTTAAAAATATTTAAAAATTTGTTTTAATTATTTTTTAAATGTCTTGGCAAATATTTGAAAACTTTTTATGGAAATATTTTACTTGAATACTTAAACTTTTTTTTTTTTAAAATTTTCTTAAAATTTCCTAAAAAAAATTTTTTAACATTTTTTTGAACTATTTTTAAATATTTTTTGAAACTATGTAAAAAACGTAAATTGAAATTTTTTTGTAAAAATATTTAAAATAAAATTTTAAATGTTCTTAAAATATTTTTCAAATTTTCTTTGAAAATGTTTTTTAAATTTTATGTTAAACTTTTATTCTTTGATATAAAATTTTCTTCCTTTGATAATATTTTCAAAATTACTTTTTAATTTTCTTAGAAACCCTTAAAATTACAAATAAAAGTATTTTTTTTAAATGTGCTTAATAATTTTATGCATATAAAAATAATAAAGCAAAATTTTGTTTTAATATATTTAAAACTTCGTTTTAAAATATTTCAATATTACGTCTGTTGTGCAAAAATCTTTGTAAAACAGTTATTCAATTTATTTAAATTCGAGTATTTTTACAAAAAATTTATAAAAATTTCAAAAACGTTATTAAAAACGGATGCTATAAATTTGGTGGTTGAACAGTTTAGGTGTGAAAAGGTTATTTTGTGAAATGTAAATGTGTTTGACCTTTAAACGAAATAAAAGTTTTTCAAAAAAAAGGTGTACTGACAAAAAAAAAAAATCTCTTAGTTTTAAACATTAAAAAGTTTCATTTGTTATGAAGTCAATATTCGAAACTAAACATGTCTGTTAGCAATTGCAAGTGAAAGGTTTACTTCATTTGAACATTGAATAAGTAAATAATAATTTTTTAAAAATGTTTTATGTATGAGCATAAAACATAATCCACAACAAAGAAAGAAACGAAAACCTTTCAATAATATTGTACCCTACTGACCTCTTTTCTCGTTTATTGGCTTAATGATGTTCATTTACTTCCTTCTCTATTCGAAATCGAAAACACCAAAAATAATGAAACTCAGTTGCTTGGGTGGCCATTTTCCTCAATCACGTACGTATTCTCTCATAATGAGTTCATCTGAAGATTCCAATTTACGTTGCTGTTGTAGTAGCAACAGCAACAACAATATCGAACAGGACAACAATAGCAACCAGAATACAACACGAGCAGCACAATATTCCTTTGGTAGTGGTGCGAATGGCGGTGCTAGCGTTGGCTTCACTCGCCGCTATCAGAAAATGAAAAAGAGCTATAGTTGCGACAGCGATTGTGTGCGTAAAATAAATAATACGCGTGTTGGTCACATCAGCAACAACATTAATAGCAACAACAACAATAGCTACAACAATAATTACACACCATTGAGTGAGCATGAGCAGCAGCAATTAACCGACACTTGTTGTTCATCATGTTGTTGTTCGACAACGGCAATAGCACCAGGAGCAACCGCCATCACAACTACATTCACCACTACCATGTCAAGTCATCCGGCAGCAACAGCAAATGTCATAAATGCTGCCACTTCTAGTAGTTCAATGTCATCGAAAGCAGCACGACCCATTTGGGCTGTCGACTATCTACGGTAAGTCAACGACAACTTTCGCGGCCACACAAACTCAAAACCCAAGAAGATCTAAGGAAACGGATGCTTTAGTGCTTTTAAGTTTGTTGGAGCACCCAAGAAAAAGTTGCTCCGATTGTGTTAATGCTTCAAGTTGTTGTATTGTTGGCCGCTGTTCTAAAGGTTGCTAAACTAAAAATTAAAAAAATAATTAAAAATAATTAAAATTTGTCTTGTTCATATTTTGTATCCTTTGAATGCTGTGCTACTGCTAAAAATTCATAATTCAGTTATTGTTGTTGTTGTTGTTCTTTTAAGAAATCACTCAAAAGAAAATATTCAAAACAAATTTAAAAAAAAGGAAACCATCCATTTTTGCTCTCAAGTACTTTTAAATCGCTCGTTGCGTTCATTTTGCTAAATCGCTGCTCTTTAAATTTTAATTCAGTTAATTTGCTTGAGTTTTTAATTGAATTACATTTTTAAAGAAAAAAAAAATACAGTTAATTGTTAATTATGGTTTTTTATAATAGTTAGATTTATATTTTCTTTCATTATGAAATGCATTTTTTGTTTGATGCCAAGAAACTTAATCTCAAAATTCTTATCAGCACAATGGGACGATACTGGAAGGATATTTCTTAATTGTGGGATATTAATTTCTAAACACGATACTGTTTTATAAAAATTTTATTTTCGTTTTTTCGTAATTAAAATTTAAGTACTTTTTGAAAAAGTATTTGTTAGAAAGGTACTATTTAATAAGGCGCTTCTTCAAAAAGTACTTTTTAAAAAGGTACTTGTTATAAAGGTACTTTTTAAAAAGGTACTTGTTGTAAAGGTACTTTTTAAACAGGTACTTTTTAAAAAGGTAGTTTCTAAAAAGGCACTTTTTAAAAATGTACTTTATAAAAAGGTACTTTTTAAAAAAAGTACTTTTTCAAAAGGTACTTACTAAAAAGGTACTTATTAAAAAGGTACTTTCTGAAAACGTACTTTTTAATAAGCTACTTTTTCAAGCAGTACTTTTTAAAAAGGTACTGTTTGAAAAGGCACTTATATACAGGTACTATTTAAAAAGCTACTTTTTAAAAAGCTACTTGTTCAAAAGATACTTTCTAATATGGTACTTTTTAAAGAAGTACTTTTTAAAAAGGTACTTATTTAAAAGGTAGTTTTTTAAAAGGTACTTCTTGAAAAGGTACTTTTTGAAAAAGTACTTATTAAAAAGGTACTTTTTGAAAAAGTACTTTTTGAAAAGGTACTTTTTAATAAGCTACTTTTTGAAAAGGTACTTTTTAAAGAAGTACTTTTAAAAAAGGTACTTTTTTAAAAGACACTTTTATACAGGTACTATTTAAAAAGGTACTTTTTCAAAAGGTACTTTTTAAAAACGTACTTGCTAAAAAAGTACTTTTTAAAAATGTATTTTTTAAAAAGAAAGTGTATAAACAGGTACTTTTTTAAAAGGTACTTTTTAAAAAGGTAGTTTTTAAAAAAGTACTTAAATTTAAAACTTAAATTTATTTTGTTACTAGAGACTTTTTGCTATAAAACATGTCTAACTATTTCATGAAATCTTGTAAATGATATATTCTGCGATTAACCTAATATTTGAAGCTTCTCATCCCACTGTGCTTTTTTAAAAAAGCTTGAATTGAATAATGCTTAAATTTGTTTCTTTCCTTTTAATCTTTTGCTGCTGTTTTATTTAATCTGTCTTTTTCTTCACAGTTTAATTATTAACATGGTTTCCAACTATAGTCTTGAATCTTGTTAAACATTGAAAGGCTCTACAATTTAGTGTAGCTTGGGAACCTCTGACATTTCAATTTTCTTTTGTTTTTGTTTTTATATATCATGCTTTAGAAAGGAAATGTTAAAAGCTGTGGTTGGCTAAATAAAAATCAATTTAATAAAAAAAATACTCCAAAATTTTTAGTTTTCCTTTTACATTTTGATTAAGTTTGCCATAAGTTCTTGATAAACTTTTGATGCGATACCGATACGCATACAAATTCTTTTGGCTGCAAAATAAAATTTATTGAATTTAAAAGTTTTTAGAAGTAAAGTTTTTGTGCAAGTTTAGCAATTTAAAACACATGATCATTGTGTTTTCTTTTTTTATTGTAGGAGTTGTATATCGAGTTGATTTGTTGATGTGAATGTTTTCATTAAGATGATATTTTTGGGAGCTTAAATTTTATCGTGTTCTTTTAAAAGAAAGCGAATTTTAATTATTTATTTTTTTTGGTCAGCGGCTGAAATAATAACTCTTTTGCTAAGCAGTACTTTGGAAGTAGTGCCTATCTTTTTTTTTGCAAGTTTTGTAATAAAAAAAATAAACCATTACATTATTTAGTATTTGCTTATACGAAAACATAGTTTTATAAAAAAATTTTAAACAAATAATTTGGAAAAGCGGCAGCAAGCTTCATTTAAATCCGAAAATCGTCTGTTGTGCGCTAGAAAATCTTTAGTTTGGTTTACATATTTGATTAATTTTGTTTTTGTTCATAATTTTTACTCAACATATAAAATTATTTTACAAATTTCATAACACACACATACGAGTATTTATTATTAATTTGTTTGAAAATGAAAAAATTCTGTTGTCTTATAAAGTGAGACATTTTTCACAATGCGATTCTTACAATCCCTCGATGACCTTTTAGGTCATAATGCTCCACATAAATAATAACAAAAATAACTATTTTTGAAAAATTTTCACTTCCTTTAAAATACCATATCCTCTACCATTTATCATAAATTATTATTAACTGGCTTTACTTTTACCAAATTATTCCTTTCTTATTTTTGACTTGATTAAATAATATCTTTAAGCTTTTAATTAATTTTAAGCTTTTCGATTTAAATTTCCTTATTGAGTTGAAATGTCTTTAACATGTTTTATATTAAATATGAATAATAAAAGAAAACACATAAAATATCCTTTCAAAAAAAAAAAGGAATTTCATTATGGAATAAAAAATATAACCACCCTGACAAAAAAAAAAGACAACATCAAAAGAAAAATAGGTTAATAACAAAATAAATGTTTATTATTGTTCTTTGTTCTCTTTTTTCACTCTCCGTGTGACTGTATGGGCGTGTGTGTGTTTGTGTTTCTACAGCATCGTTAAAGGATTTCCTCCAGTATCACCGTTTATTGGTGTTAGTCCCACGCTTTGTTATTTACTGAAGGAGAAAAAGCCATTATGCTGTTTACAGTTGGCCCAGGTAAGTGTCACCTGCCTGCTGCTAATAAAATAAAACTGATGCTACTAAAATAAACTTGCACTCAACAATAAAAAAATTTATTTATATAAGTACATATATTTTTATGGCCACTACTACTTTTTATACTCCATACTGGCATTATCTTTTGATATTTTAGCTAAACAAAAAATTTACTTTTATTGCGGTTTCCTTTATTTATTTTAAAAGGTCTGTGAACACTGTAGCTACCGTAATGCCAAGGAGTACCAGTGGCAAAATAAAACAATCATTTTAGCTGCCGACTATGCCTCGAATGGCATTTATAATTTCATCATACCCCTGCGTGCGCATTTCCGTTCAAAAACCTCATTAAATCCGATTATTTTATTATTGGAACGTAGACCGGATGTGGCATTTTTGGATGCTTTATCATATTTTCCTTTGGTAAGTAGGTCGGTCTTATGCATTCATGCAAAATGTTAATAGAAAATAATCAATTAAATACAATAACTTTAAAATACATAATTTATATAAATAAGTTAAAAAAATTTAAATTATTGTCTTGTCACCATTTTCGCAAAATTAATATGCATAAGCACACAGATATTTCCGTGTAGTTTATTTTGTAGCCTGTACATATACTACGTTTGTCTTTATTAGCAACAATTTAAAGTCCTTCTTGCTTTTCAAATGTATTATCGATTTCAATAATATACATATAGACTCTGCATATCTGCCAATAAATATCTTTAAAATGGCTTATATTCTTTTAATAAATTTTGCGTGAAAATAGGCAAATAAAATTGTTCGCAAGAAATTATTCGAATATAGTTATTCGAATAGTATTATTCGAATATAATTAATCGATTACATATAACTATTGCACTGAAATTGTTCGAATAAACTTATTTGAATAAAATTTTTCGAATAAACTTAATCGAATAAACTTAATCGAATATAACTAATCATATGCGTAAAATTATTCGAGTGAAATTATTCGAATAAACTTATTTGAATAAATATATTCGAGTAAAATGAATCGAATAAAGTTGGTCACTTGCTTAATATTATTCGAGTGTAATAATTCGAATAAATTTATTTGAAAAAATCTGTCCAAAAAAATTATCCACTTGCATTAGATTATTTGAGTGAAGTTATTCGATTAAACTTATTTGAATAAAATTATTCGAATAAACTTTTGAAATAAAATTTTTCACTTGAATACAATTGTTCGAGCTATACTATTTAATTTAACTTATTTGAACAAAATTATTCAGATAAACTTATTCGAATAAAGTTGTTCATATGAAAATAAAATTATATATTCGATTGAAATTATTAGAATAAATTTTTGTGAATAAAATTATTCGAATAAACCTACTTAGTGTTAACTTTTATAAAATTATTCGAATAAACTTATTTAAATAAAATTTTTCAGTTGAATAAAATTGAACTTGTTTAAATAAAATTATTCCAATAAACTTATTCAAATAAAATTATTCGATTGAAATTACTTCAATAAATTTTGTATGCATAAAATTATTCGAATAAACTTATATAAATAAAATTTTTCAGTTGAATAAAGTTTAACTTATTTAAATAAAATTATTCAAATAAAATTATTCGATTGAAATTACTTGAATAAATTTTAGATAAATAAAATTATTCGAATAAACTTATTCGAATAAAATTGTTCATATGAAAATAATATTATGTATTCGATTGAAATTATTTGAATTAACTTGTGTAAATAAAATTATTCGAATAAATTTATTCGAGTAAAAGTGTTCACTTGTACCAAATTATTCGATTGAAATTATTCGAATAAACTTATTTAAATAAAATTTTTCGAATAAACCTGCACAAATAAAATTTTTCAGTTGATACTCTTTAATTGAAGCTAATCGAATAAAATTATTCGAATAAACCCATTCGAATAAAATTGTTTAAATGAAAAATTAAACTTATTTGATTAAGTTTACTTAGCTAAAATTATGGAAATAAATTTATTGAATTAAAATTATAAGAATAATATTATGCATAAAAATATTATTCGATTAAAAGTTTTTCATTGTGTGTGTGGTGTCGTGGGACACCAGAGAGGAACGAAGTTCCTTATTATAAAAATATTAATTTTAAGTTCTATTCGAGGTATAAAGAAAATAATTATTCGGCTATACATTTTTTATTATGATTTTTTTCCTTCGCCGACCAACGAAAATACAGAATCAATTTTGTTCCCAAACGAAATTGAATTCTGTCACGGCACGGCTGCGTATGATTAATATTTGTTTGTATGGAATCGTATTACTCATACGTCTTAAACATTGATTTAAGGTTAAATTAGTCGTGACTTAACCATAACAGCATACCCATAACGCCATAACCTACAACCAAAATCCATTTGGTTTCTAAGGCTATGGTTATGTGAAGTATAATCGAATACAGTGTTATCCATAAATTAGGTTCGAACTTGCATTATCTGTTAAGGGTATGGTGTTATGGATGAGTCACGACTAATTTAACCTTTAGAAACAAAAAATCTTACGTTACGGACGTTTTTTCCCCGTTAGGGCATCTCTCCGCATGGTCCCATAAGGAAAAATCCTTCCAATATTTCATATATCTGAATTGAAAATTGTTCTATTAATTGCTAAGATTTCATTTCATTTTAATTAACTTATCAGTAAATTTTCAAAATATGTATGGAAAGCCTCATAAAGGTTAAAGTATTATGATATATGAATTGTGAAAAGTGCTTGTACATCTGAAAGTTTTAAAATTTTATATTTATATTTCCAGGTTTATTGGATGCTGGGCTCTATAGACTGTCTGGATGATTTGCTAAGGGCGGGCATAACACTGGCTGAAAGTGTGGTGGTGGTGAATAAAGAACTCTCGAATTCAGCCGAAGAGGATTCGTTGGCCGATTGTAATACGATAGTGGCCGTTCAGACAATGTTCAAGTATTAAAATAAATCAAGCAATTTCAAATTGAAAATATCAAATATCATATATTTTAAATGATTTCTCTTTTTGTTACAGATTTTTTCCCAGCATTAAGAGTATTACAGAATTGTCACAGAGTTCCAATATGCGTTTTATGCAATTTAGAGCTCATGATAAATACGCTTTACACTTAAGTAAAATGGAAAAGGTAAGCGATGATGATGAATAGCATTATATACCTACGCTTTTTTTAAAAGATTTTCTTAAGTTTTAATTTATGAATAAATTTTCTATTTTGTTTTGTTTTGTAGCGGGAAAAAGAACGTGGCTCTCATATCTCATACATGTTTCGTTTGCCGTTTGCAGCCGGTGCCGTATTTAGTGCCTCAATGTTGGATACTCTACTCTATCAAGCATTCGTCAAAGATTATGTTATCACCTTCGTTAGATTATTATTAGGTATAGATCAGGCGCCGGGTAGTGGATTTTTAACGTCGGTAGGTATTTTACTCTAATAAAGCGGTTAAAGAGAATGGCAAAGATTATCAGTTTATTTGTATTTGACAACATTTTAATTTTACTTTGCACTATTTTTTATGTTAATTTTTAGGCTCAAATTTGCCTGTTATGTAATTTGTTTATTAATTAATATGTTTTTTTTAATTTCCCCTCTTTAAGATGCGCATTAACAAAGACGACATGTGGATACGCACTTATGGCCGTTTATATCAAAAACTTTGCTCGACCACTTGTGAAATACCAATTGGGATCTATCGTACTCAGGATACTTCCAATACGGAAGCAACACATGTGAGTAATTCACCTGTAGACAAATGGGGACCATTTTCAGCTTTTGGAAAGCACTGTGTGCGCTTGCGACCATCGGTGAGTCCAAGTTAAATACAAAAAAAATAAAATAAAATAAACAGGAATTTACAAAAAGAAAAGAAATGAAATTTTGAAGCAAATCCAAATAAATGTGCTATTGATTAAATTCCAATAATTAAATAACATTTTGAGAAAATTGTCTTAAAAACAATAGTTGCTCCCTCAAATATTAAATAATTGTAAATTTTAAACTCACTCGCTCTTTGGCTCTGTCTTTCTATTAACACTAACACTAACACACACACACACACGCATTTAATCAATGTATCACTTTAACACACTCTCACACACACCAAGCATACACTTCTCCCTAATCTCACAATCTAAATCACTTTTATTAACTTAAACTAATTTTATATTATATTTATTTTTATTCAATTTTTGTAAATGCCTTATTTAAATTAAGAAATATTTAATCTTAATTAGATTGTAACGGTCAATTTTTCTGTGTCTTCTTAGTGCAGTGGTTAGATTAGCAATTTCAATGTTTAGGATTTTAGAAATGTGAAAGTTATTAAATTTATTACGATTGGGTTAATAAAAGTTATTTATTTAAATTTTTTTTATACACAAAGGAATACGAAAAATCTCTGCTACAGCGATTATTTGCTCTTTGGCATATGTTTCTTTATAAAAATAATAAAAATTAATTAAATTCACTTAACGAACTCCTGATGGATTTAATAGCATTCCAAAATAGAAACTTATTTTAGTTGGTCGCCTTATGAGCGACAATTATATTCATCTTCACTGCAATAGAAAAAATGTTCAGCAAACTGAATTAGGAATTTAGTAAAAATATTTCAGAACTTATTTTAGAGATTTGACAAGATTATTTAACCAAAAAAAAATAGTTCGGCTTCGAAGAAATCTAGTCGATTTGTAATTACACACACTTTAATGCTTCTTATTAATTTGTTAAACTGAACCCGGTTAACTTAATGTGTTCCCTAAGTGATCATAAGCTTCAAAATTGGGGCCCAACATGCGCTTCCCTTTAGCTTAAAATAAATGCTAGAAATTGTGCTAGGGTTTCTTGGTGTTTGTGATTCAAATAAATTTTATAATTTATATTCTTAGTTTTTGAATTAAATCATTTTTCTTCCTCAATTAATAATAAATTTTTTTGAATCTAATATTTATGTATTCAAACACGGTTGTATGTTGCTTATGGTTTTCTTAAATTCATTTCCATTTTATTCATTTTTAAAGTCTAAAATGTTTGCCACCCAGTAAAACTTTGCGTACGATAACAATTTTGCCTAAATTTCCTCAATTCTTTTCATAGAAATAATAATATTCTACTCGTATGTCGTATGTGATGTTTGGTAATTGCTTTAAACTGCTCACTTTTTTTACAAAAGTTCTTAATATACTTGCATACGTTTAAATATGAATTTTAATTAAACTTAATACTTTTAAACCGATTCTGTTAATATTCATACGATATAATATGTAAATATTTTACTACTTTCCCTTAGCTTTTTTTTCAACTATTTGAATAAATTTACAAGACCAGCTGCACGATTTTACTGAATTTGCAAGTACAATATTTTTGTTTTTTAATAACTTTTAAAGAAGTTACATGTCGTGAAACAAATAACCACGCAAGTAACAAAAATTTTTTAATTGCATTTTTGAGGAGGCATTTTTCGAAAGAGAACAACTTTTTCTAAAAGTACTTTTTTCAAAAAGTACTTATTTCAAAAACTATTATTTTCAAAAAATACCATTTTCAAAAAGTACCATTTTCAAAAAGTACCATTTTCAAAAAGTACCTTTTTCAAAAAGTAGTATTTTCAAAAAGTACTATTTTCAAAAAGTTTTTTTTTTCAAAAATTACTATTTTCAAAAAGTACTTTTTCAAAAAGTACCATTTTTAAAAAGTACTTTTTTCAAAAAGTACCATTTTCAAAAAGTACTTTTTTTAAAAAGTACTATTTTCAAAAAGTAACTTTTTCAAAAAGTACTATTTTCAAAAAGTACTATTTTCAAAAAGTACTATTTTCAAAAAGTTTTTTTTTCAAAAATTACTATTTTCAAAAAGTACTATTTTCAAAAAGTACTTTTTTTAGACAGTAGTACTTTTTTCAAAAGTAGGTTTTTTTCAAAAAGCATTTTCGAAAAATAAGCTTTTGGCATACAATTATTTTAAAAAAAGTACATTCGGTAAAAGGCATTTTTCATAAAAAAAGGCATTTTTACAAAAAGAACTTTTCAAAAAGTTCTTTTTTCATACGGTAATTTTGCAAAAGATATCGAAAGACTTATTAAAAAGTACATAATGCATTTCAAAAAATAATTTCCAAAATATATTCTACTTGTATCAAATAGCTATTGGCAGACTTTATTAAAAAAAAGTTCTCTTTTTAAGCAAATTTTTCCAAAAATTTTTATTTTTAACAAATATTTTCAAAAGAAAATTTTTAAAAGGAGTATTTTTACCAAAAGTACTCTTCCCAAAGTACATAATTTTCAATTTTTAATTTTAGTATTTGCACTTTTAGTTTTTGCAATAGGTAATTTTTAATGTGGTACTTTTTGCATAGGTACTTTTTTAAAAGTAACTTTTGCACAAGTACATAATTTTCAACGGTAAATTTTTTGTAATACATGTTCTTTCCTTATGTAATTTTTATGTAGATATTTTTTTTAATATGGTACTATTTGCGTATGTACTTTTAAAAAAGTACCCTTTTTCAAATTACATTATTTTCAAAGATTGATTTCTTTCCCTGCTATGCTTTGTTTCTAATGTACTTTTTTCATTTGGTACTTTTTTCATAGGTACTTTTTCAAAAGTTACTGTTACTTTTTTCTAATACATGTTTTTTATCTATTTTTTGCAATAAGTACTTCTTTAATAAGGTACTTTTTTCATAGGTACTTTTCCAAAAGTACCTTATATTATACAGTTATAGTTATAACTGTAACTTTTTTCCAAGACATTTATTTTCCCTGTGTATATTTTGCAATACGAACTGTTTTTAATATTGTACTCTTTGCATACTTTTCCAAAAGTACCATATGCCAAACGTACATTATTTCAACGGCTACCGTTTTATTTTAACAAAATTACAACATTCCCAAAGATTTTATACAGTCTTTGAATTAAAAAATTTTTCAGTTCAGTAGAATTCAAAAGAATTTTATTGTACTAGTTGTGAAATTAAGTCCCAAAATCTAAGTATCGTACATGATCTGCAGTAAAAGAAATTATTTCCAAGTTTTTTTTAGATAGACTATTTTTATAAACCTTGTAATGTCTTTGATTAAGAATGTTTTATTAATTTTTATATTAATTCTTTCCTTAAGTGGTGCAGCATATTGTGTTACATTAAGAGTTCTTGTTTATTTATATAATTTCCCATATATTTTTATAAATCTATTTTATATTATTTAATTAAGCATATGTTTATATAAAAGCCTCATTTAATATCATTTAAAACACTTAAAAACATCATATGCCACAAACCACTTAAGTCTACAACACCATATTGTTCTGTCTCTGTCCAAACTACTTTTTATGAAATCAAAACAAACTCTTGATGCCACTCCTCTTCTCTCTTAAATATGTGCTCTAATTAAACCTGTATGTTAAAGTGACATATTTACATACTTATTTGACACTTATCTACTTGAAAATATATATTCAAATTAAAAAAGAAATACTCTTGAAAAATACTTGAAACTTGTTTTAACAAACAAAGCAAGTGCTTAAAAAGGTATTAATGATAAAATATTAATATGTTAAATAAAAGAAAAATAAAACTGAAATTTGTAAAAAAAACAAAAGATTTAAAAAAAAAGCCATAATTGTATTGGACTTTAACTGATAATTACGCACACGCACGCAGTGAGTCCTCTGCCTCTACTTTATTTTCGTTGTTCTCTTTAATTGTTTTTGTTTTAATTTCTATGGGATTCGTTTTTATTTTCCTGTTATGTTCTACTACCAAAGACTTTTATTGAACAAGTTGTTGTTGCTGTTGTTGATATTATTTACATACGTTCACTTGATGTTGTTGTTGTTGTTGATATTGTTCACATGAGAAACAAAACCAAAAAAAAAATAAAGTAAAGAAATTTTGTAAAGTGGTTTTCGCTTGCTGTTGTTGTACATTTTCATTTAAATTAATTTCAAAATGGTCGATCAAAAACAAAAGGCTTTTGCAAAAACACCGAAACTAACACACACACACATACACAAAAATGCATACAAAAACAAACTTGACTGATTTTAACCTGTTAAAATGTAGTTATTTTCAGTGCATTTAAAACATTTTCGTTGTTTTCACATTTTATATTTTATTGCCTTTAATCTGATTTCACAACAAGTTTATTAAAAACAATTTCATTTACACATACGAGTATATGCGTGATATGGGAAAGTGCAGTGTGTCTTTTTGCGCCACTTTAGTATAATATAATAATAATAAAAATGAAATGTCATATGATAAAGTTTCGTTTTTATTTTTATTTTATACAGTATCCTTTAAAGTAAAATAAAATACATGTAATTCATTTAAGTCTCTTGCTCGACTTAACATTTAAATACATTTTCGCCACTGGTCTTTAGAGTGATCAACATGCTTAAATTTCAAAAAAAATTGTTGTTAGTTTTTATTTTTAAAACTGTTTAAAAAAATGAGCTCGATTTTGTGGCTTTAGTTGGTTTCTACAATTTATTTTTATTATTAGAAGTTTTCAGATATCATGTTTAATTAGAAGCAAATTTTGGAGTATGATAAAACAAATATTTTTATTCAAGCTGTACGAGAATTTTTAATAATACTGTTCAACGAAATAAAGGCTCCTCTGTGGCATCAGATAGTCAAGACATAATGCTAAAAATTGTTTCCCTATTGGCTAAATCAATTAAAATTTCAAATTCTAATATCATGTTTAGACATGCACCTTAATTGAGACAATTAAACTGTAAATTCATCTATCAACTTTGGTGTTCACTTATATCCCTTTTATATTTCTCAATTAAAATATTTCAATTGAAAAACTTTAATTTATTGCCATCATTCCATAATAATTTCAAAAAATATTATCATTAAATTTACAAACCTTGAAATGGAGCTGACGTTTCTTGTTACAAGATTCACAAAAGCCAAGCAAACATTTTGTTGGTGCTACACATCAGTAGTAGTCGCTTCAATTCATATTTCATTAGAATTTTATTGAAAAATATTTTGTCTATGTACCTGAAAATAATATGAATAATAACAGGTCAAGGTAAAGAAACATGTTTTCCCATTTAATATGTAGTTTTATTAGTGCCACCATAGCGTATGATTAATTAAAAGGAAATACTCTAAATAATACTAATACGCCATCATACACAATGCAGCACATGTTTAGTAATAATAATTCAATAAGGGCACATTTTCACAGTTGCTACTAAAGTTGAAGCAGTGATATACATATCGTTCATTTGCTAAAAAAAATGGTGGCATAACTCAAAAAGACTCCTTTTGCAGAAAACGTATATATAAATATGAAGTTCTTACACAATAATAATAGACTAAAAGCGATATAGAGATACATATTTTAGGACGAACTACAAAAAAAAAATGTTTCAAAATCAAAAAAATTTGGCTTAGGTGCAATGGAACAAAAAATTCAGAAAAATTTGACATGAACAAAAATGTGCTGCCATCAGTGTGATACAGTTCTCGTATGCCATTTCCGTATGTTTAAATAAAAACTGTTGTCACATCCAACTAAACCATCTAATAAGTGGTGACAAACAAAATACCCATGACTACTGATAATGAAAGTGTAGCGGCTTTCGAAAACAGCTGTTGAATAATTAAAAACTAATGTTGACTATCCTTTGTACCTTGGAATATTTATCTTGTCTTTCGGAATTTAAACAAAAATGTCCCAACAATTAGGCTATAAATCTTAATTGACTTTAATATAATTTTTTTTTTTGTGTTATGCCATTGTTGCAGCATATGAGCGATATGATGTATCATTGTTTAAACTCTTATTATTTATAATTAAGCAAACACTGTGAAATCGGCACTTAATACTTCATTGCAAACTATTTAATTTCATTTCTGATTATATAAATATAATTTTATGTGAAAACTAAAGCTTTTTTATATTTTCTGTTGCCAAAAAATCTAGCAATTTTATGTAGTTTTTATTAAACATAATTTTTTTAATAGTTTTCATAACTTAAAAATATAAATATGAAATAATTTTTTTTTATATATATTATAGTGCAGTAAAACGTAGTGTAGTTTTAAAAAATACTAGCAAGTTTGGCAGTTAAATTTATAACCAAAATTTATATTTTAAGCTAAATAATAATAATAATAACATATAGCATGACTTTGAGTTGACAGCTAATATATTTTATAGTAGAGTGATAGTAAACTTTTTGATTAAATTCTTTTTTAGTAACAAAAAAATATATAAATATTCTACAGCATATTTTATTCACAAACATTAAAAAGTCTACCACTCATTTTATATTTAAATTTCATATGCTCATTTTGGCTTGTAACTAATGCAAATACAAAACAAAAACGACAAACTCCCTAAAACAACACTAATTTTGTACTAAAAAAAAATTTATATAACTCTGTCACTGCTACTAAAACAAAATATTGAAACAAAAATAAAAAAAATATATAAAACAAAAGTATGACGAGGAAACTAACGCTACACCAGATTCGCCTAAAGGTAGTAAGGAAGTATTGCACAGTGTTACATATCGACCACCATCATCGGATGGGCCACGTTCGCATCATTCTCATCAACATCATAAATCAACTACCTGTTTGGGTGGCTGCTCAAAACGCAAGGGATCAACCGTAAGTTCATAAAATCTATATAAATTCAATCTTTGATAAACTAAAGTCCTTAGGAGAGTTTTTTTAGCCAACACAAACCTTGTTTTGCCTCATCGGCTGTAACACACAATATGTAGCCAGGAGGAGAATCTCTGTCTCCTACTATATTACGGGTTATCCTTCAAATCTAAATTTAATATAAATTGAAAATCTTTTAATAAGCAGTCAATAAGAAAATTGCCATGTAAACTTTAGTAATCCATTTCAGGGTGTATTGCCTTAATCAGTAAGGGGTGCGTTTAGTCTTTTCCTCACTTTGTCGATTGAGACCGGTAGACCAGTCTGGCTAATTATCAATCGTCTAATTTTTAATTTATTGATATTTAATCGATTATTTTTAATCGATTAATTTTTAATCGATTAATTTTTAATCTATTAACTTTTAATCGTTTAATTTTAATAGATTACTTTCAATCAAATAATATTTAATCAATAAATTTTTAATCGATTAATTTTTAATCAATTAACTTTTAATCGTTTAATTTTAATAGATTATTTTCAATCAAATAATATTTAATCAATAAATTTTTAATCGATTCATTTTTAATCGAATAATATTCTAATAATCTTCTTTAAATAATTTTAATTCTATTTACAATAAAATTTGTATTGATTAATTTTTAATCGTTTAATTTTAATAGATTATATTCAAGCAATTAATATTTAATCAATTAATTTTTAATCGATTAATATTTAATCGAATA
The DNA here is from genome assembly GCA_951800035.1 of Linnaemya tessellans. NCBI lineage: Eukaryota > Metazoa > Arthropoda > Insecta > Diptera > Tachinidae > Linnaemya > Linnaemya tessellans. The sequence goes on along the minus strand of OX637534.1, from coordinate 114,080,787 downwards.
ATATTCGAACAATCTTATTCTAATCGTTTAATTTTAATGGATTATTTTCAATCAATTAATATTTAATCAATTAATTTTTAATCGAATAATACTCGAATAATTTTATTTAAATAATTTTAATTCTAGTAGTTAAATATCATTCAAATAATTTTTACAATAAAATTTGTATTCGAATAATTTTTAATTGATTAATTTTTAATTGATTAATTTTTAATCGTTTAATTTTAATGGATTATTTTCAATCAACTAATATATCATCAATTAATTTTTAATCGATTGATTTTTAATCGAATAATATTCGAATAACCTTATTTAAACAATTTTAATTCCATTCATTTTAAATAAATAAATATCATTCAAATAATTATTACAATAATATTTATATTCGAATAGTTTTTAATTGATTAATATTTAATCGTGTTAATTTTAATGGACTTATTCTCAATCAATTAATATATAATCAATTGATTTTTAATCCATTAATTTTTAATCGAATAATATTCGAATAATCTTATTTGAATCGTTTAATTGTAATGAATTATTTTCAATCAATTAATATTTAATCAATTAATTTTTAATCGATTAATTTTTAATCGAAAAATATTCGAATAATCTTAAGTAAATATATATCATTCAAAGAATTTTTGCAATAAAATTTGTATTCGAATAAATATCATTAATAAAGAATATGTTATGTTTTAGCCACTATTCTCTCCAGCATTGAAACTGTAGCGCGACCACTATTTTTTCCACATCTATGCCAAAAACGGTTTTTCTTTAGCATCTACTTTACAAAATTATATGTGTATATCAGTTGGTTTATAGCCCACTCTTTTGTATTTAATCTGTGATCTTGGAAACTTAATCGCACTGAATTCTAGTGATATAAAAGTTTTTCCTTCTGACAATTATACCCACTTTAAGTATAACAGAGAAAAGTAATATATTTCTTATGTAACTTGTATTTAAATTTAAGTCCTGGCATCTTAAGCAAAAAGGTAGGTAAAGCTCAACATTTGTATTAATCAAACAAACTGTTTTAAACTTTTTTGACCAACTCAATGAATGACGAATGTTGAAATTGCATTTTTGAAATTTTAGAAAAGTAGTTGAAGCATGTTAAAATTGTTCTCTTTACATTTCAGAAACAAAACTACTTGTACATTTAAAATTAATACTATTTAACAACAAAGATAAACTTTAACTTTTGTAAACCATAATAAAAAGGCTTCTTGTATCAAAAAAAAAATTAATTAAATGGAAAACAAAAACTTAGTAAAGCTTGTTTTGTTCCTCGTTCCTTCAATACTAAAATGAATACTAAAACCGATAACATTTTCTACTAAAACTGCTTAGAAAACTAAATTTATTTGGATGAGATGAAAGATGTGATAATTTTAAACAGAAATTATTAATGATGATTGTTGCGAAATGACTAATATTTAAAACAAAACAAAAAATCGTAGTGCTATTAAAATTTAGTAGATGTTTTAATGATTTCAAAATAAACAATAGTAAAAAACAAAAACAAAATCATTTAAAATGCCTAAAGGATAAAGAGAAATTAATGGTACAACAGTCGTCTATGTTTTTTCAGTATTCAATCAATTTGGCCGACGAGGCACGTGATAATCATGCCCAGCAAATTGAAAGGGCCGAAATAGCCAATTTGGTGAGAAGCCGCATGGAGTCACTGAATTTACCCACCATTGATTATGATGATGTTAGCGAGAAACGCAACCATTTATCGTATGTGATAATCAATCCAAGCTGTGATCTTAAACTAGAAGAAGGCGATTTGATGTGAGTAATAAAAAAAATAAATTTTTTAGTCTTTTTGCTAGACCAATTTTTTGTGTTTTTTATTTTTCCTTCTTTCTGCTTTCAGTTATTTAGTACGTCCTTCACCCTTTTCGGCGCAGAAGACCTTTGAACGTCACAACTCCCGACGCAAATCCAACATATCATTTTGTTCCAACATTAATTTGGGCGCAGCCTGTGGTCCTAATGTCAACACTGTGGGTGTCAATTCGAATGCTGGCGCTGGCTCGAGACGAGGCTCCGGCATGGGTCTAAATCCCATGCAAATGCAGAGTGTACAAACATTGGCCGGGTATGCTTCGCCACGCTGCACGCCGCCAATACAACAAATTAAATCCAATTCTCTTTCTCTACCCGACAGTCCTACAGTTGTTGGCTCGCAGCGCGGTCGGAGTAATTCATTACGGGTTGGCAATACTTCAAATTATTCTTTTTTCACCTTTTCTTTCTCTTCTCAATTTTCCGTTCTGGCAACTAAAAAGCTATTTTTCTTTTTCTTTCCCCCATCTGCAATATATATATGTTTTGAAAGTATTTTTCCAAATTTGCAATTTTCTAAATTTATGTAAAAATTTTTTTAGCCTTTATTAGTTCGTGCTTTATGTATTTCTTGCAATATTTGTGTAGTTAAATTGTTTGTTTTATTTTCAGTTCGACTTTACTTTTTCTTTGGTGAAAGTTAAGCTAAAACGTTTTATTTAAAGACGGAAAAAATATTTTTATTACGATGACCTGAAAGATTTATTAATTTCGCTTACAAATTTAAAAACATTTTGAAATAGTGCCATATAGTTCCTATTACAGGGCGTATAATTACAATAAGTGGAGGCTTCTTTGTAACAGTTGAAACAAAAATTAATGTTGAGGCATTTCTTTGCAAAAGGGAGTTATATATCGAATTTACCGAACATATGTTTTAAACTCAGAATGACAAGATATATTTGCTAAGGCACAAACGAAATTCAACAGCAGAGCAGAACAGCTGTTTTCGAAAGCCGCTACACTTTCGTCATCGGTACTCGCGTGTATTTCTTTTGATTTTTATTTATTTTCCACAACTTATTTGGTGTCTTAGCTGAATGTGATAACAGTTCTTATTTATGAAAATATTATTAAAAAATTGTGTACGAGAATTGTAGCAAACCGATGGTAACCTAGAGATTAATTCACAATTCAGAATATGAAATATGGGTATTACAGATTTCGGCATAAGCTCATGAATATCTAAAGTAATTAAAATGCATTTCTTTTTTATTTAATAAATTGAAATAAAATTTTTTTAATACTCTAAATCGGACCACACAAGCGTTTCTAAATGTTTTCCCTTTTCTGCAATGGAGAGCCAGCCTCCATTAATATAAAAATTTTCTTACTTACAAATACTAAAAATTCTTAATGGCAAGTCAAAGCCAGTCAACAATATTTTCATTGAAAAATAAACACAATCCGCAAAGAAATTCGCCTCGTTTTCAGAACACATAAAGGGCATTGATAAAATCAATTTAATTTCATACAGCAAATAGTTGACAATGATTTCTATTAGTTTTTATTTATTTAATTAATTTTAAGTTTCAATTAAGCTTGATATTTAATTCTATTTATTAACACTCACTCATCCCTAATCACAAAAAAAATAAACAAAAATCTTTCTCTCTCTCACTCTCCCAACACGTTTTGTTGAATTCCTGTAAATTCACCACGTATCTCAAAAAGAATTCGTACCATATTCTTGTCTAATTACCGTTATATATAATATTATATGTTGTCTACAAAAACAAATACTTTACTTGTCCTAAATGTCTATTCTTTTGTTTTGTCTTGTAAATCGAAATGGGCGTACGTGTATAATTGGCTTAAAAACTAGTTTACTTGTTTTCCAATAATTATAAAAATCTATTCCTACCAGCACCTCCCCCCACCTCTAAACCTTCTTTTAAAGCACCTTTAACAATTTCTTTATGTTTGAATATTCTTTAAAAGAAAACAAACAATACAGTTTTAGTTTGAAAACTATAAAAAAAACAAGTATTTGAAAAAATCCTTCAAAAGCCACTCGTAAAAGCAACACCATCAGCACCAACCAATCATTAACAACACTGAATGAGCACCCCCCAAAACTAGACGTAACAGTCCAAGTGGAGTATAATGAATGTGTCTCTAAGATGTCTAGATGGAAGCCATCCCTTAATTGCAATACCGGAATAAATGAAAGATGTTGTTCAGCTACACCATAAATCAAAATTGTTTAGCATTAAATATTTTTCATCAATTATTTAGTCGTTCAATTCACAAAGTTTGTTGTATTTATATTCTGACTTATTGTGGTTGTCGTAGTCGTGTTGTAATCGATGAAATGTGGCAACGTTTGCCATATATAATTCATATATATGACCTGCTCCACGAAAAGGGACCTCTGCGCCGAAAAAATTTTTTTTTTGCTTTTTGAGTGATTCTAATAGAAAAAAAACGCTCTTTCTAATTCCGCTAACCGCAAGTTTCTATGTCTTTTAGTTTTTTTTACAAGTCACCTGTAAAGATGGACATAATTAATTGCGCATAACCATGCGCAAAACACGGAAAAACGAAGCGCTTTTTTTAAACGCGTTTTTCTCAATAACGTCTTTTCGTCGCAGAGGTCCCTTTTCGTGGAGAAGATCACATATAGCGGTTTATTACGACGACTGCAATAAAAGGGCAATTTTATCATTTGTTGATCTACAAGTTGATTTGTTTGAGGACTCCATTATTGTTTATAAAATGTTATAGAATTTTAATTTATTTTATAAAAATTCAATAGAACAAGTTTGTTTTTGTTTGAAATGAAGTCCTGGGACAGAACACTATCTAGTAACTGTTCCATGATGTTTTAATTATTTTTATATAATTTTTTATCGCAGGGTTTTAATTTTAGTCAATTCTCTATATATATTTTTTTTATTTTAGTATATATTTTTGTTTTTTTTTTTTACATTAACGATCTACTAGTGCAAATCACTTTATCGCAGTGTAATTTCAAAGACTTAAATTTTCTTTTAATCTATTTGTTTTTGGTTTTTATACATTCATAAAGAATTTTTTCTCTTTATATATATGTTTTTGATTTTTATATAAATTTCGCTAACGTCAAGTGATTTACAAAATTAAGCCTTTAATGTCTTATGTTATTCTATTTGATTTTATTTAATTTTAATTTATTTTTTAAATTATTAAGCTATCAACATAATATTAATTGTTTTTATTAATTAAATTTATTTAATTTAATTTATTCTACTCTATGTTGTTTAATATAATTTTATATCGTAATACTAATTTCCTTTATTTAATGAACATTCATATGAGATTGATAGCACGAATCTGAATACAACTGGAGTTGACAAATCAAAATGTACACTATTGTGAATGAATATTGATACAACAAAACAAATAGAATATGTTCCATTCACAAATAGAGGCAATTACAAAAAAAAAATATCTCCAAACAAAAACAAATTATTTGCAAAATATTTTTATTTTGGGAAATTTTCTTTGAAATTGTCCATACAAATACAACATTAAATGCTGCCAGGCTTGTGAATGGAACAATTGTGAATTGAACAATTGTTATTAAATTGAAGTAAGCTGCTGCTTGTTTATGGCATTATTTTTTTTTCTTATTATTGTAATTTAGATGTGTTGGAAAAATGCAAAAGTCGTATAAGTTAAACATTTTGCTTGGAAAAATTGTTTGTATTGTATTGTTTGGTTCCAAAATTTCCGTGTTTTCTTTTAGATTGAAAATGACATATTACTGCGACGTTCGTCGTCCCTGCGTCAGGGTTTGCCAAATATTGGCGCTAATACGGGTAGAAGAAAATCTTCACTGGAGGAAATAGGCATTAGTCATTTTACCACCTTAATGCAGGCCACTAATCATACTAATCCCATTAAAATCGCTCTCAATGGTAGCATAGGCCTAGAGGTTAGTCATCAGCATACACAATCTAATACACTTGCGCTTTTTATATATTTTGCATAAGAATGTAACATATGTTTTACCTAATTTTCCCTAGAATCGCATTTCATTACAGGTCACCCCACCCGAAGAGCCAACACCAATTTTAGGTGTACCCTGTGTTGTGCCTTCTGGCCCAGGTGGCGGTATAAATCCTTCAACTTTAGGTGGTGGATCATCATTAAATATTAACACTATGGATTTGGCAACAAACTCGAATACAAATTTACCCCTGCAACTACCCCAGGATCAGTCTCAAAGTACTGGTTCCAATTCACAATTGCCATCACCCCAACATTTGCAGGGCACAATTGTATGATACAACCTTATGTGGGGTCGCCGACTCCGCTCATCGATATCGAAGAAAAATAAATGGATCTAAGATGCAGCCAGGCAGCAGTAGTCGACCCCCCCGTTAAACAGTGTATCCGTTTAAAATAATATTGAAAGCACAGGATATTTTAAATATTCTAAATCAACGACTTGTAAATTATTTAACTTTTCTAGATTTATTGAATTTGTTTCTTTTCTTTGTTTAATTTTTTTTTTAGATTATAAGATAAAATTCAATCATTAAGTTTAGTGTTAAGGAATTGGCATTATTCTATAATTATTTAAATAATTTTCTCGTGTCCTTTACAAGATATTCTTTCAGTTTGTAAAAAAACATGGTAAGATTTAATAATAAATATAGGTCGTTATCACTATGCCTTACTGCGAAGCAACAAAATAAGCCAGTCTTAGAAATGATTTTTTTATTATTAATTTATTTTCAAACTTTTTTGTAGAAATGGGAATGGTAATAAGTAATAATTTGTCAAATGAAAATCCTGCCTCTTAGTATAGCAGCCTTTTAAGTAGTACTTCTGAGACTGACTCTCTCTCTCTCTCTCTGTCTCTCTTTGAAATTTCTTGAAATCTCATTTGTGTTGAACTTAAAAATAATTTATTTATTTTTATAATTAAAATACAAATAAAATGTATTATTATTTAGTTATTTTTCACTTCTTAGTATTAATTTAGTAATCAATTGCCTGAGTTTTTTTATATTAAAAAAAATTATTTCATTTTCTAATACTTCGAAATGCCTTTGATTAACTTCTTCAGAAAAATGTGAAAAAAACTCATATATTTTTCTTTGCATTTTTCTGAAATGTTGAACATATAAAATTAAATAAAACAAGGCTTAAAAAAGTATTATTAAAATATTGTCTGACTTTATTTCAAAAGCTTTAACTAAAACTCTGTATTAAAGGCTGCCCATGTTCTTGCGAGAGGAAGGACTTCACTTGAAATGTTGTTTAGAACAAACAATTTCCCTAGCATATGTTCTATTTAAAACAAATTAAGGAGATCAAATGTCCAAATTTTTTTTATATAAATAAAAATGTTAAATAATTTTTTAGCACAAAACTTTTTATCACTTGTTTTTTTTTTTCAAATTCATCTGTAAACTATAATTGTTTAGTATTTATAAACATATATTTTGCCAATTAGTATCTAAATAAGAAAACTTTTAATTTTAGCATTATAGAAGTCAATTTTGAAACGATTTATAGAAAATTAATTTAATTAACAAAAAAAAACTAAAGAAAAATTCAGTTAAATGCTGCAAATACAAGGTGTGTTTTGGGAACAAAAAAATGTAGTTAAAAATCTGTTGAAATTATAAATAAAATATAAACTAAAAATTAAATGAAACATGAAAAGCTAGAAGAGAAAGGGAAATCAATATTGATTTTAAGACAAACTTTTTGGATTTACACTTTTTAAAGTCACATACTTTCAGGATGCAATAAATAAAAATAATAACGGTCCGTTTTGAAATAAATAAGCAAGACGATTATTTGTTATCCTTTTTACTGTAATCTTATACAGCCGATTTTGATGAAATATATAACATTTCAAAGGATATTTTTTCTACATATGCACAGTATAAATTTTTTGTAAATATCCTTACTAATTTGTAAAGTAAGAGTTGAAATAATATCTTAATTTTTTGACAGAATTTTTGTTGCTAAATTCTTGAATTTGTTTTTAAAGTAAACCTACCATTTACTAATGAATTCACAATTTTCCCTTTCTAGTCTACTTTTCGCAACAACTTGTACATAAAAATATATTTACTGCTTCTTAGTTGGAATGTTGAAACATATTGAGTTATGAATTTATTAGATTTAAGTTAAAATAAAAGAGTATATGATATATAACAAATAAGTTAAAACAAGTATAAAACGCTTTGGTAAACAATAAATGCTTTACAAATTATTAAAAAAACTATATATAATATTATTTAAAAATACTTTTATTATAATTTTGATTTATATGAAAAACCCGTTCTCAATATGTTATTTTTCTATTTAATTTTTAAGAAAACTTATATTCAGTTTTTTGTAGAAAAACATTTTGAAACTTGTATTACGAATTGTTATCGCTTTTGAAAAACTTTCTTTAAGCATTGAATACTTTTAGACCACTGCACACATTTCATATGGACTAAAGACTCACGGCTTCAGTTTTCTTACCGCAGGTCCCCGTATGGAGAAACTGTGAGTGGGAGGCGGGAATACAGAAGCTTGAAGAGTATTTCTATATCATCCCACAAGATCGAATTTACGGCAAGAAACAATTTTAATTACATAAATTTTTTATTTATTTATTTATATATTTTTTTAATTGCTGTTTTATAATAATTTCTTTTACTTTGAATCCTACTGAGTCGTTTTTTTTAATAATACAAAAAATATCCAAAGTGATCACTTTGAATTTTTTATATTATTTAGGAAAAAAGAGGTGTTATTATGTAATGCGATTCGAAAGAAAAACGCTTTCGAATCGAATTACACTATAAGCCACAGTTTTATTTCCTAACAGAATTGCTTCTTTAATATGTGATTGCCACACAGCGAGGACAAAAACCTTTTTTCATAGATCAATTCATATCTTCGCAATTACAATAGTCAGTCTTACTAAAATTAATGTGATTCACTTTTAGGACTAGCAGCAAGTTCTTATAAATTATTGGAGGAAAAACGAGACGGTTACCCATCAAACAGAGTAACCGTTAAATAAGTTCAGAACAACAATAGCGAGACTTTTTAAATTTAATGTGAGCACAAGTTGAAAAATGTCATTAAATCTTGGTGGATTAGGAGGAGGAAAAAATAACACTCCATAAAAAAATATTCCCCTTTGTCCGTCATGTCAAGGCAATATTAAAAATGAGACACTTATCTAATCCTTGTACTTCTGACAGTCTGTGACTATTTTCCAGGACCTTGAATATAACAGAAGGTTGATAGAAATTGTCAATTGTTAAAGAGAAGAAGTTGAAAAGTGTTTTATTTTTGGTATTTTCGGGACATGACGTTGTCGAATAGTTACAGAATAAGGAGGATTAATTAAGCAACAAACACATTTTCTTTATTCACGCACGCTTTCGCTGAATCACCTATCATTTAATAACTTTGGATACGAATTATTCAAAAAATACATTTTTGTCATAATCGCTAAGCGTGAGAATTAAAGTTTTAAAATTGCAATGTATTCATCAGTCACGCGTAGCTCACGCGTGGGTTATATATCACTCACGCATACAAAATCGCAGTATTAGTACGTGTCTGCTAAACACATAAAAAATTGACAACAACGGCAGTAATAAAATTGTTAGCAGAAGCCGAGAGTCTGTTTATTGATACATTTAACCAGTGATCAGTGTTGCCATATTGTTTTCAAAAAATCTTCAAAATAGAGATATAAAATCTTATTTTTGTATCAAAAACCTTTTGTTTAGTTGAAATAAAAATTTTTTAACCGCAAGGAGCTACAGGAGTTTTAAAATTGCAATATTTTAATCGGTCACGCGTGGCTTACATATTACACACGCATACTAAATCGCAGTATTAGTACGTGTCTATTAAACACATACAAGATTGACAACAACAGCAGTAATGAAACTACTAACAGAAGTCGACGCGCTTTTTATTGATACATTTAACCTATGAGCAATGTTGCCATACTGTTTTCAAAATATCTTCAGATAGAGATATAAAATCTTAATTTTGTATCAAAAAACTTTTGATTAGTTTAAATAAAATTTTTTTAAGCGCAAGGAGCTACAGGAGTTTCAAACTTACAATATTTTTCGCAGTCACGCGCAACTCACGCGTGGCTTATATATCACTCACGCATACTAATTCGCAGTATTAGTACGTGTCTGCTAAACACATAAAAGATTGACAACAACAGCAGTAATAAAATTATTAGCAGAAGTCTAGAGTTGCCATACTGTTTTCAAAAATCTTTAAAATAGAGATTTAAAATTTAATTTTTGTATCAAAAACCTTTTTTTAGTTGAAATTAAATTTTTTTTTAACCGCAAGGAGCTACAGGAGTTTTAAAATTAGGTCACGCGTGGCTTATATATCACTCACGCATACTAAATCGTAGAATTATTTGTTGTCTACTAAAAACAAAAGATTGCCAACAACAGCAGTAATAAAATTATTAGCAGAAGTCGAGAGGCTGTTTATTGATACATTTATCCAGTGAGCAGAGTTACCATACTGTTTTCAAAAAATTTTTAAAATAGAGATTTGAAATATTATTTTTATATCAAAAACCTTTTCTTTCGTTAAAATAAAAATTTTTTAACCGCAAGGAGTTACCCACATATGAATACAGATTAATTTATTGAATGTCAAGTGTTTGCATTTAAAAACACTCACGTTTTTCAATTGGGAGAAAAATATTGTTTTCAATATTTATAATCCTTTTAGCTCAAATTTGCATATATTTATTTAAAAAGATTTTCTAGAGTAAGAAATCTTTTTATCTTTGCGGCTTCACAAAATGTTAAATATATTTTCAGATATGGCAACACTTCCCGTGAAACTTATGCACTAATTCGTATATAACTTTTGAAAGCCAATAATTTGCAGTATAATTTTTTTATGAAATAATACTTATTCGTTTAGCCTTTCAAATAAAATGAAAGTGTCTAGTAAATTGAGTTTAATTAATAAATTTATGTCCATTTAAGCTGAAAAAAAATTATTTTTAAAATATAAATAAATACCGGAACTAGATGACTAGATATATGACTTTTTCAAAATTACTTCATTTAACTATGAAAAGTTTTTGGGTTTTCTTTTCCTATTTTGTCAGTGGGATCTGTATCATAGACTTTATCTTCACTTTATCGTTCAACGCATACCGAGGAACTGTTTTACATATGAAGACCTTTTTACCCTTATTCTTTGTTATCCTTTATAGTTATTCTTTTGTTTACTGTTCAAACGTCTTCATTAAACCACTATCTTATGATTTATAAAAAAACAAACTAAAAGTCTAGACTTTATTTTTGCACGAATGTAGAATAAAAAATTGCATCTATTAAAATTAGTTTCATCGAAACATCAAAGCAACTTATTAATTCACCCTCGAGCAAATGAAAGATTCTATTACAAAAATATATAAAATAATATTAATTTGAATTACAAAAAGCTGTATGTACAAATAATAACAAAAAAAGATCAGACAACATAAAAAACACATATTTTTATTTAAAAATAAAAATTAATCCCGTCAAAATTGTATAAATTAATAACAAAAGCAAGAAAATAAAAAGCTCACAATAATAATAATAATGAAAATAAATTTTCAAACAACATAAATGAATAAGACATTTTTCTTTTTTTAATTTAATTTTCATTTATATTTGGAAACAAATAGTTGACCACAATTGGTCATTAAAATATACCGAAATGAATAAATTTATTAGACAACCCAACCCCTAAACAAATAAAGTGCGATTTCCTCAGCTCAAACGACGATCGTTTTGGGTAAAAAAAATAAATTTTTAAGAAATCGCTTAACTGGCAAAGATTTTATACTCAAGTCGACGGTGCCTGGATTGTGGAAAACGCACTTAATATATTAAAAGCAAAATAAAAAAATCTAGTTATAACAAAAATGGAACAAAATTGGAAAAAGGAAAAAAAATATTGAACTAAAATAAATATTGAACTAAAATAAGTGTAATAAAATTAAATCAAGTGTAATTGGAAAAAAATTGTTCAATAAAAAGAAAATCTAATGATAAAAATAAAAGAAATTATTAATGAAAACAAAATCCTCATTGAAGTTTTATTAAACTACTTAAATAAGTTTACTGCATCGAAATAAAAGGGAGACAGTTTTAATGTCGTAGTTTCGATTACCACCTTAGACTCCGATCTATTTCACCACAATGACTGAAAGTCCTTGTTACTATTCTTAAATTTAGGGAAGTATGTGTCCATTTAGCAAAAGAAGATCACCTGACGAGAAGAAAATTTGCCATCAAGCCCTAATTAGGTGCATGCGGCAAGCGAACGTGTACTCCAAACTAGTGCAATCTCTTTTAAGGCATAATGTGTTCTTAAATAAAAAAATCCCCCTTCTGGGATTTTGAAAAATTTCTTCACAACTATTTTCCTCTTTTTCCCAAATTTAAAATAAAAAAATCCCTCTTCTGGGATTTTGAAATTGTTTTTGGGAATTTTGTTATAATCGTTTAAAAACTGCATAATTACTTTCCTTCTTTTTCAAAATCTTACAGTGTGCAAGAGCAGCGATATAATTACCTAATTTGCTTTACATCGAAACCCTAAATTAGTAAACCAAGGAAAATATGGATTTTTTTATTGTAAATATCGAGCCCCTTTTTCTCAAGTCACAAGCCTGCTATTGAAAAAAATTTCTATCTTGTTTAAGGGAGTAACACGATCTTAAATTTAAAAAATCCCACTTCTGGGATTTTGAAAAATTTTTTGGGAATTCCGGGCTTATTTTTTTCAACGGAGCTAATCGTTTAAAAACTCCAGAATTATTTTCCTTCTTTTTCAAAATCTCACAGTGTGCCAAAGCAGAAATATAACTTTCTAATTGGCTTTAAATCGAACCCCTAAAGTCGTACACGGTTAAAAAAAAATACTCAATTTAATTGCAAATATTAACCCATTTTTTCAAATCACAAAGCTGAAATTAAAAAAAATTTTTAATCTTTCTTAAGGGCATGTTATTCCCTCAAATAAAAAAAATCCCGCTTTTGGGATTTTAAAAAATTTCTTTGGGAATTGCCACAATTTTTCTCTCTATTGCAAATTAATTAAGCCCGTTTTTTCCAACCACTAAGCTGCAGTTAAAAAATTTTCAATAGCTCTTAACACGATCTTACATAAAAAATCCCACTTTTGGGATTTTGAAAAATATGTTTGGGAATTGTGGGGATTTTGAAAACCTGGGTATCTCTTTTAATAACACGACCTAAAATAGAATTTCTTTAGGAATTGTTAGGATTTTAAAAAGCTGTAAAAATATATCCATTTTCTTTTTGAAATTCCCCAGTGTGCAATAGCACATACATACATACATATTAATAAATCCAACTCCCATAATTATTCACTTTAAAGAGCTTTTTTTTATATTAATAATTTAATTTTATTGAAGTAAAAAAAGAGTGACGATAGCTGCACAATATAAAGTTCTTATGCCTACAATGATGAGCATAATTTTAGCACATATACAACATTTACTAAACACATAAGAGATAGTGATGGGGCAAAAAATACTTAAAAAATATTACTTTATTTAACAAAATGAATTATGTTTTGTTTTTTATATATTTCGTTGAAAAAGGAAAAAAAACGTATAAAATAAATTTATAAATAAATGTTACGAATGAAAACGACAGCTAAGGCAGCTTGAATAAGTACAGTGGGCTTTTAAATTGAAAAGGGATTGGGTGCTGCGCATAACTTTGACAGGGCAGTGCATTTACAACTTTTACCCGATGGCGCCTTACGATTCACCAAACACAAACGATTGTCGGAACAGCCGCCATTATTAATCTGACAAGGACTGTCCATTTGGGGGCACTGATCTTCCACAGCGGTCATGGCATACATTTTATGACTGCCAAAGAAAGGAATTTGCATGCTTTTCTGTCGTTGGCCCATTGTGTCGACACTTTCCAGTTTTTTGCTGCAAATATTTTATATGATTTGAAAATTTATAAACTTTCTTTGTAGACCAAGTTTTTATATAACTTACGTTGTCCAATCGGTCCAATAGAAAAGATCGTGTGTAAAAGACAAACCAAACGGATAAGTCAATTCGTTGGATATGGTGCGCAATTGCTTGTTAAAAGCATCAATACATTCGACTTTCTTGGTGCCGGCATCCGCAAAACACAATTCGCCGGTACGTTCTAAGACAAGCAAAGAATTCGGCAGAGTTACACTGTCTTTGCCCAGCAATAATTCGCGTCCAGTGCCATCTAAGTCAGACATCTCAATTTTAGGCGAGTCACGGTTCCAATCGGACCAGTACAGTTTTCTTAAAATATTTTATTTATTTGTTTTTGAATGCGTTTGTAATTTTTTATTTTTATTTTTTTTTTTATTGAAATTTACTTACTCTCTGTAGGGATCTACTGCAATACCACGGGGATTAACCAGATTTTTATTTATGACTATGGCTCTGAGTGTGGGATCTTCCAAACTGGCCACTTCAATAGTGTCCTTAACAGAATCGGTCCAATAAATGCGTCTTGAAATGCAATCAATGGCAATGCCTTCCGGTGATTCAATATCTGTTGGGGGATATTAATAAGAAGAGAACAGAATAAAAAATTTGCAACCTAAGGGAAAAATGTCGTGACTTACCCCTTATTCATAAAAATTATGAGAGGCTTATAGGAGTGTAATAGAGCAAATTTCATATGAAATTTTGTTTTATTACGCTGTTATTAGACTCTCATAATTTTTATGAATAAGGGGGTTATTCTTTTGTAGCTCAAATTTACTTGCAAAGCCAAAATGCTCATTTTATCCATAAGGATGCAGAGTTCTACCGAAATTTATTAACACAACTTTCGGATTTACTATCCCTCATCGGATTTACTTACCTTCAGTTATGAATGGTTTCATATCGGTGCCATCATATTTGGCACTGATAATTTTTTTGGCCGAAATATCACCCCAATAAATGCGTCCCGCAACACAATCCTTATCCAAGCCAATGGCCATAGAGGCTACTGAGATGGGCCGCACATTTTTGCCATTCAAAGGAACACGTACAATGACCACACCCTGGGAGACCAACAGGAAGCCCGAGTCATGTTGTTGCCTTTCCAGGCACATGGAGCCATTGCCATAGAAACCTGAAATAAGAATTAATTAAAAATTTTGAAATTAATGTCTTGCTGATTGATTTCCAAAAAAATAAATAAATAAATTAAATTAACCAAAAATAAATTCTAGTAAAACTGTTTACAATTTAAAAACTCCGAATTTTGGCAAAAAACAAAAAAAAAGGATGGCTTCAAATTTATTTAAACGCATTACGAAATTGCATCCTTATTCGTGTGCCCTTACAAACAGTCAGGCATCTCTAGGCTCTTTAGCTGCCAGAAAGCCCACAAACATCGCCTCGAAGGTTATGCCCAAATCCAGAAATAAAGCCACCTCAGCCGAGTCTGACATCAAAACAACTAATTTACCCAAACAACAACAACAACAAGACTCTGAAATTGATTCGGGTCAAAAATCGTCGGTAATGAAAGCAAAATATAATTTTAATGAATGGAGAAATTTTGTTACAAATTTTATGGCCACTACGAGTGGAAAAACGAATGCCACCATCGGAACAACCCGAAGGATTTCTGCTTTGGAAGGCTTTAAGGAATTCTTTTGTCACCCCCTGACCTGGGATCGAAACAATGGCTATTTCAATATTTTATTGTGTTTAGCTATATTCGGCTATTGCTTTTCCGTATTATTCAGCATAGAGACCGATGCCGTGCCGAATGTTTCCCATGAGAAGAAGGGGAAAAATTAGTATGCAAAATTGGCAAATTAAATAATGAAATAATTTTAATAAGGACAATGGAAGTGTGGAAAATTTTAATTTAACGAAATTAATTTCATTTCTAACTGATAAAATAAAACAAATAAAAAAAGAGCGGTGCACATATTTTCTAAATTCAAAATTCTTATATATAAAAAGGGAATACATTTTTTTGTGGTACACTTTTAAGTATCTTATCATTCACGAGTATTGATCAAATGTACATGATTTCAAAGGTATTTTTGTCTAAATATGCACAGTATAAATATTTTTCTAATTTCTTGAGATAAAAAAGGGTTGAGATATATGTATTTCAGCACAACCAACAACGAAATTTATATATTTCGTTTACATTCTGTACTTGTTAACGCACATGCATACACACACACATGCAAATATAAAGGTGCGAAGCTCTCACACATGTTTTTTATTTTTCTCTTCAAATACACTGTGCAAAAAATAAGAGGAAGGAAAGAAAGAGTCACATTCATATAATAATTAATTTTAAGTGTAAATCAAGTCAAATCGTCGAATTTTGACCACCGAGCGATCCTGGTATGAATAAAAAATACCAAAACTTCCAGATCACAAAATACAAGACATTATTAATGCCTTTAATAGGATGAGATTAACTCATACACGAACTGTGGGGGGCATAGAGATAATATGGATCCCAGGACATCAGGGGATACCTGGAAATTTTGAGGCAGATAGGCTAGCAAAGATGGGAGCATTAATGGCAAACATCGCACTGGAATGGTCCGAAGCCATTTCAGGTTTTTAAGAACGAACTAAAGCGATGGCCTATAGAATTGCATACAAGAGATTGGCAGCACTCTACCGTGGGTAGAATTCTATGGGGGGAGGACAAAGGAGATCCTAACATTGAGTAGGCCAGCACTAAGGAGGTTAGTTTATTTAATAACAGGACATGCAGACTTAAGGACTCACCTGGCACGAATGGGTATCGTTGGCGATATAACATGCAGGGCCTGCCAGGAAGAGGACGAGACACTGGAGCACTACTTATGCTACTGTCCAGCTTTTAGCCAAGTCAGAAGACAAACATTTAATCCGGAGATTATACAGAAGATGAAATTTCTTAGGGGCTCTGATTGGAAAGACTTAAGGAAGTACATTGAAGAAACTAGGTTCTTGACGTAATCAAACTCAGAGGTTTCCATGGTATCGGTGGAGGCTCCCTACAGTGGAATGGGAACTCTTTATTATAGAGCGCACAGCAGGCCTATGAGGCTTAAGTGTAATCCAGGATGGATTGGGATGCTTATGCCCCTCTTTTCAACCTAACCTAACTTAACCTAATGCCTTTAATATATTTTTATAAATTTCAATAAAATGTTAATATGTACAAATATAAATCGATAACGAAGGCCATTATTCTTTACACAAAAAAGTTCCAAATTAAGCTCCAAAAATAGACAAGAAAGCCACAAAATGTTGAAAAAACTCTTACCATATGCCCTTAAATTGAAAAAGTGCAAAATAAATTACAAAAATTAAGATATGCACATATATATGCAAAAATATGCAAATATATGCAAAAAAAAATTTTTACCTAAACACTTAAAACTTCCTGAAACGTATAAATATCTTGCTCTTATCTATATAAATTGCATAGAAAAAAATATGCATTTGCATATATATGATTAGCTTATATATATATTATGTACACAGTATGCATTTCTTATGCCGCGCGATACCAGACGTGAATGAAAATTTTTAATAAAATGGATATCACATTTACTATATAAGTCTCTAAACACTATTCCCTCTCTTCCATATTTCCGGATTAACACATTCCATGACTATAGGTGATCTCATGAGTTGCAGGGGTTCATCTCCACACAAGATTTATTTCCAGACCCACTAGTAAACACTTATTTGAAATATCTTTTGAAAGTCTCATCTAATGGTGATGAAAACATGTTCAAGCATGTCCTCAGTATTGCGTACATATGCAGTGCATTGCACCGGAACTAGAAAGAGGGGGATAGTATTAAGAGGAGAGACGAAGAAAAATTACAAGATAGAGACTTTTTTGTAGCCATTTTTTACTTCAGCAGTTAAAGTTTTTCTACAAGACCGACGAAGGAGGGTGCTGCCCTGCTATCCAGATGATCACATTCAAAATTATCACTCAAACTTTAAATAAAACTGAGCTGAACTTGAATAATAACTTTCAAGCAAAAAAATAAACAAGTTCCGTAAATCGTCATTAACTTCCATGTTGAGCCAAGTTCGAAAGAAAATTTCATTTAGAATGATTATGCTATTAACTTCCCTGCAACTTTCTTTTCAATTAATATTAAACATCATCTCTTCACTAGTAACGGAGTCACAGTCTGTCTGTGTATTAAATAAAATTAAAAAATTTATTTACCCTTGTTGCAAACGCATACCAATCCATTGTTAGTAGACAAACAGGCAGCATTCATATCGCACAACTGAGGAGTATTCAGACAATTCTGATCTTCTACACAAATGTAACCATCCCCATTGTAACCGGCAATACACTGGCACTCGTAATTGGCAGGATCACTGCAAAAATTTTGCTACAACAACAGACAACTTCAATGAAAAAAACAAAACTTACTCTGTAGGCTCGCAGCTGGCATGGACACCGCAATTGAATTGAACATTACATGGAATGGGCTTGCTTTTGCAACCCAGCAAGGCGTCTCCCTCGTAACCATCCATACAGTCGCAGTACTTAATATCCTGATGGCGATCGTACTTACACAAAGCATTAGCACCGCAAAATACAGAACCACAACTACCCGGCACCACACACAAATCGGACATGTCACGCTCAAAGCCAGCCTGGCACTGGCAAACATCACGATCGCAAAAAGCATTTTGACCACAATCCAAATCTTCCAAACATTCCGGAGCCAGAGTGCAGCGGTAACCATCACCCTCATAGCCGCGTTTGCATTTGCACTCCGAATGGCCAGCAATTTCATTGTACAAGCACTCAGCTTGGGCATTACACATTTCCGGTTTCTGGAACACAAAAGACATGACACACACTCTTCCATCTTAACGTTGCAAACAAAATTCTTACCACAGCACAAGATTCATCGATGACAGAGCAACTGTAACCATCGCCATAAAAGCCAGACTTGCAAGTGCAAACATGTCGCAACTCGACCTCCAACCATTCACAGCTGGCATTGGCATGACAATTGAACTCCACGTCACAGGGCACTGGGAATATTCAAGAGCAATTAAAACAATTCAATTTTATTTACACGTCCACCTTCCACTTACCAAAATCTTCGGGTCTGTGATCCAAACTGGAGCTTCCCACATAGCGGCACATCTTTATGTCCTCCATTAGCTCATAGCCATCATCACAAGTGCAGTCACCAAAGAAATTACATCTGGGCTCAATGTCGGGCTCCTCATAAATGACCTTAACACATCTGCCCTCTTCCCAGGCCTCATCCTGGCCACAATTGCTCGTACAATAGAAACCATCTCCGGAAAATCCCTCACGACACTCGCATCTGCCTTCCAAACAGTCGGCATAGGGCGAGCAACGGTAACAGTCATCGGAGTGATGAGTATACGAGGGTTGAGACTGTGGCGCCGTCATTGTCGACGGTTGTTCCACATTCTCTTCGGTGTACACTGACAAATCATCAACATTTATATAAGTTTCGCTGGTGCCACTGGGCGTGGATGATTCCATATTATCAGCCACACTGCTGCCATTAATCAGACACCGGAAACCGTTTCCCTCGTAGCCATTCAAACAAACGCAGGAGAAGCCGCCTTCATTGTTGCTGCAAATGGCATTCTCACTGCAGGCATGGCTACCCAGGGCACACTCATCGATATCCACACAAATCTCGGCACCGTTATCGGCTACCTGGGGCGCATAACCGTGCACGCAGTCGCACCGGTAATTGTCATCATACGGTATGCACACCATATTTTCGCCACAAGCGGCTGTGCCATCGTTGCAAACATTCGACGAGGCTGTAACTCCAGCAGCCGTCAAAATACTGGTACGCAACGCCTGATCTCGGGCAAAGAAATCCAACATGATTTTCGAGATCTTCTGGTAGTAGGTGCTGCCTGCAATGGCACTCTGTTGATCGGGCAGGCAACGTTCAAAATAAATATTCTGCTCCAATTGAAAGTTTATGACTCTACTTTCCTCGGGTATCTCCAAAGAATGGGCCTGTACGGAATGCAGCTCATTGGGCGTAATAAAACGATATTCTTCTGTGAACTCAGCCATGTGCAACTTCAAGGTGTGGCTAATACGCGGCACTTGGCCATGCAATTCAATCTTCACCGACAATTGATCCCAATAATTGAGGCCCTCATACGTTTGATTGATCAACAGCACTTCACCGGTGCCGAAGCTCAATTTGGAGGTGTGCAACAACTCACCGCCCGACAACTGATAACCGTTCAAGGTATTATTCAAGGGTTTGGCAAACAGCCAACCAATTGCGGTGACTATCGGCAAAGCCAGCCTCAAATTAGTGCCCAGTTCGGTGGTGACAGGAGTTACGGCCGTATAACTGCGACCATCGGCTGTCACAATATACGACTGCAGCTTTGAGCGCTCATTAATAATTTCACCATTCAATTCACCCGTTATGGAGCCAGTGACACGCACGGGGAAATCATCTTTAATGCAAACTTTGCCGTTGCCATAGAAACCCTGTTGGCATAAACAGCAGAAACCTTCTTCCTTGTCCACGCACTGTGCATGTTGGCTGCACACACGCTGACCAGCATCCGAGCATGATTGCGAAGCGAGCGGTGATTCAGTGCGAGTGTCTTCGTTAGTGGGTGCTTGAACGTTGTGCTCATAATCGAAAGGTCCAACGCGATATAAATAGACTCCGGGTATGCCGACATTGGATTTTTCGCTTAAGAAATGTGCCTGAGGAAAGCATATAAATTAATAGTTTTTTTAATATAATTTTTACCTCAAGTGTTTCTAGTGGAAAAAATTTTCAATATAAACGAATATTATGGTTGTGATGAAATCGTTGAAGTATGGCAACGCCGGCCATTTGTTTTGCTTTGGACTTTTATTTCGACTACAAATACGACAACAACAATAAGGACTTATATATAAGTTTCTCGATATATATCTCCCTCTCTTTATTTCTCTCCCTCTTTCTCTCTCTCTCTTTCTTTGTCTTAATTGACTCCTATCTTAGGTAGTGGCATGCACAAACATGCTCATCCTGTGTCGTTCTGAATCCAAGCGATTTTTTAAACTCAATGAACTTTATAAATTAATAAATTGCTGTTGTACCAGTACATTTATTTTGTGAATTCCATGCTGCCGCTCTCACTTATTAACTATCATACAGCCCTAAAGTGGGCCACTATTTATATGACTCACACTCTACGAATACTAACTACCGAATGCAACATAACGGAAACGGAAGATTCAAGCAACATGTCCTAAGTGGAAAGAGTGTAATAAATTATTTTTTAGAAAATTTTTTTCCAATTGTAATTCAAAGAGCCGATATTATTTTAAATGAGGCAAAATTAATACCTTACCAAGAGGGCCGATTCTGACCACTGGAATAGACCACTTAAATTCTTATTTCAAGGAATCAGAAAAGAAATAATAAGCAAATGACAACCCAGGAGTTTTATTTTTGCTAATATCAGTTTAAAGTAATACAACTCTCGTATACTATTTTTTTATAAAATTTTGTAAATTGTAGTTTTTTAGGTGTTTGAAATTTCTAATAAGTTTTAATGTTAAACTAGTCGTAATACTTTGGCGAATCGTCCTGCAAAGACTGGGCCAACGATCACAAAACGTATAAATTTATTTACAAAATTCGCTCTCTGTTCGCCAAACTTTTTTTTTTTATCTTGGACCAGCACTCAGGGGATGACTCCTATATATGCAATGCATTGCGCTGGAACTGAAAAGGAGGGGATAGTATTGAGGGGACAGACTAGGAAAGATGAGAAGATAGACAGTTTTTTTGTAGCTATTTCAACCTTTTCTACTTCGTCGGCTAATTTTTGCTACAGGGCCGACGAAGGTGGGTGTTGTTACTCTGCTTTTAGTACATGATAGTCGCAGTCGTTGCCAATCATGTTCAGTGACCAGTGACTATGCCTTCATCATTGAAACAGGCTGGCAGCAACTAACACAATCACGCACTAATGCTGATCAGCAGAAATTCAACACAATATTTCATGACTCAGCGCGGGCTCGAACTCAGGACCCTCCGCTTCATAGTCTCGTATTCTACTACTTCAGCCAACAGCACCCATTATAGAGCATTTCGTTAAGTTCCAATACGCAATACTATGGATCGTTTCTTGACCACACTATTGTGAATAACATTCATGCAAATCTCCCCTTAACCTAAGATGTGCCATATAATATTGGACGTTGTAAAAATTCCTCATAAAACTTACGCTTTCGGTGCCAGAGCCCTCCAAATTGAAGTACCGGCCATCTTCGGAAACAAAACCGGCCTGGGCCCTGATATCGGGCAAGCCCAAAGGACCATTTTCGCCTTGCAGCCAGTTCAAGCCACCCGAGGGATACAAGAATTGCACAAACGTATGCTGATCATCGGAAATAATAATAATCTGGAAAGATAAAAATTATTAAAACGTCTGCTGGCAACATGCGTCCACACTTCCGAGAGGCACATACCTGGAAAGTATTTAATTTATCGGTTTTCGATTCAAAATAGCCGACATTTTGCCAGGTGGCCACCACAATATCGGTGGCTTCAAAATCCGTATGCTCGTTGTAGGCATAACGCACCAATTCGCTGACCTTTTGCAATTGCTGGGGATCTTGCGAGGAGAAAATTGAAATGCTGGTGCTGTCATTGGAGCCGCTGGTATCCACATTCGAATAGAAACCGGCTATAGAGGGATATTCGAAGGGAAATGGTTGATTGATGTAATCCGGAAATTCAATATTGAATGTCAAAATGCCGTTGGTATTGATCTGTAAACAGGAAAATCAATTAAAAGAATATTCGTTCGTATAAGGGAATTCAATTATGTGTGAGTTGATAAATGGTTTGGCATAATTCAAAAATAAATGAGATAAATGAGCCGACCGAAAGAAAATCATTAAATAGTTTTCGTTGTACGGCAAATTGGGGTGGGAATAATATTTTTCCACATACTTGACATCCTCACAGTAATTAGCCGGCTAATAAATTTCATTTTAAATTCAACACATTTCTTGTGTTGCTGCTGTCTTTTTCCCTTTTTGCTTCTTTTGTTTTGTTTCTTTTCCTTTTTTGTGTCTTTTTTTTTTTTTTTTTTTTTTTTTTTTATCTTGGACCAGCACTCAGGGCATGACCCCTATATATGCAATGCATTGCGCCGGAACTGAAAACGAGGGGATACTATTGAGGGGACAGATTAGGAAAGATGAGAAGATAGACAGTTGTTTTTGTAGCTATTTCAACCTTTTACTTCGCCGGCTAATTTTTGCTACAGGGCCGGCGAAGGTGGGTGCTGTTAGTCGGCTTTTTAGTACATGATAGTGTCGGTCGCTGCCAATTATGTTCAGTGATCAGTGACTATGCCTTCATCATTGAAACAAGCTGACAACAACTAACACGACCATGCACTAATGCTGATCAGAAGAATTCAACACAATATTTCATGACTCAGCGAGGGCTCGAACTCACGACCCTCCGCTTCATAGTCTCGTGTTCTACTACTTCAGCCACCAGCACCCACAACTTATTAAGATTTAATCTAAACATTCACTTATTCGTTTCATACGAGGGTGGTGTCATAATTTCACAATTTACGTGTAATTTTGTAACGCATCGAAATATCCCTCTAAGACTCCATAAAGTATATATGTGACAGCGCATAGAGAAAGGGACCTAAGGGTATCAATTTTCACATTTTTTTTTTTTTATGTGGACAACATATCGACGCTTCCATTCTATAACGTTCTAAGTGTATTTAGAACGTTTTTAATGTTCTTGAATTTTTGAATCCTACGTTCTCTAATTTAAATACTGTCAAAATTTGGTTAAGATCGGCCGATCCGTTCCAAAGTTATAGGCATAAATATACTTAGACTACACACAAAACTTTGAGAGCTCGTAACTCAAAACTCACATTTTCGACTTAGAACGTTATAGAATGGAGACATCGATATGAGCATCGAATGAGACCGATCCCATGTCCCAAAAGTGTTCCCTACCAGAGATATGCGCGTTTTATAATGGTGATCGTGCACCAAAGATACACGTATTTAAATCTTGAAAATGGCTCTCCTGAACAAAACCGGTTTTTACCCTTTCTATTTTGCGCGTCACATATATTCTTGATCAGTGATGAAATCTAATGCTAGAGTTAATGTCGACGTCGTCGACGGCGTCAAATGTCAAAAAAAAGTTGAATCGTATGAAATTGTATGAGAGCAGTTAATCTCAACGCGTTGCAACGCCGTAAAAGTTCAATCTATTTCAACTTTTTCGGCGTTGAAACGCCGTCAACGCCGTCGACATTAACTCTAGCATAACACGATCTAGTCACGCCCTTCAAATCACGATTCAGTTCAAACGAAAAGTGCCAGACACTTGAAATTTTGTATGAATACATTTTGAAGTGTAGTACAGCTTAAATTCGTAAATGAGCTGAATCGGGGCAGAGGGGAAAAAGTTCCCCTAAGAAGAACTAAAACAACCTCTAAAAAACAACATAATTTTTTGAGTTATTTTTTGACAATTTTGTTAAGCTAATTACTATATTTTCATGTCAATGATGCACTGAACTTATAGCCAGAAAATCAGACGAATAAATTTTTCAACCCCGCCCCTTTTAGTGGGCGTTGAAGTAGCATATTACTTGGAAAAATAGTGTTAATATTTAACAAATTGTATAATTTAAGCCTACATTCTTTAAAAATTAAATTTTAAAGCTTTTTTGACGAAGTTAAAATATTCTTCGTCTGCCCTACCCTCCTCCCACCTTTGCCGCCCTAAATGATCCTATCAAAAAAAAAAATCAATGAGTGTTCGATCTCACGGGCGATGTGTTAACACCTTTTTGTTTATTTATTTTATATTAAACCCACAAAAAAACAAAGAGAATGCAAAGCAACAGACAAATGTACATACATATATTGTTATGTTTGTACATAAGCTACATACGTTGCTGTCTTGCTATCTCATTTTTATATATGTACGTATAACCAAGTCACTATTCTCTTTGCTATGCATAAGACAAAACCGAAGATCAACATAAAACACTTTTTTAATATTACTCCAAATTAATACTCCGAATTAAAACACTTAAATCTCCGCTCGCCGATATCGGATCGCCTTAATTTTTGGCCTAAACTCTTCGTCGAAACCCGCACTAGCGTTTTAATCCAAAAATTAATAAAATCGGCTATGAATTTCCGGAGAAAATCGCGTGGGAAAATTATATGAAAATCGCCCAATAATCACTTTCAATACCGACTGCCAAGCAACGAACAAACAAACTCTTACATCTTACACCTTACACTTGCGTGTGTATTGAAACTGATAGTTTACTGCCCTAGAGGCGCGCGTATAGATGTTAACACATCAAAAAAAAATTTACAGTTAACCCCAAAAAATTGACTTTTTAGTATTTTATGGCAAAGGTGAGATGTCTCCCCCACGGCCCCTCCCAGAGTTAGCCCTACAAAATAGAGTTTTTATTTATTAAATATTTAGAGGGTATTTTAGATTCGACCCGGTCAAATATAACGTTCTTACTTGTTCTTTTATTTTTTGTTCCATAAGCCGCCCATACACGGTTCAATCCAGTTGTCAACCGAGTCGCTTGTTGTCCAAATCAGGCCGTGTATGTTTTTGTCATTTGATTAGTTTGGCAGTTGACGAATTGGTTGAAGAAAAATCACAAAAAAAATTATTTTTTTCAAGCTGACAAATAAGTCTTTCAATTCGATTGCTCTCTTGATCAGCTGTCAAGATTAATGTTTTCTTGTTCTTCAAGCATTCTTTTGAACAAATTCTCCGACGCTTTTCTCTTTTTTCATCATCAATAACCAATTAATGCAATTCGTTTTCTTTTTTCAGCTATTGTAATATAAGTTTTTAATTTTTAAATTTAATATAAAAATATAAATTTGACAGTTGGATGGAAATCTTTCAATTCAGTTTATGAAGCGTGTAGCCAAAAATCAATTCAATTGTAAGACTCATTTGACAATTGAATTGACACGTGTATGGAGCGCAGTATATGTTATTTATTTTTATTTAATTTTTTTTCTGTGAAGCATTCCTAAGCAACTATTTAACGCTGTATTATTACAGATTTCTGGTTGAGGATCATTCAAAATAATATATTATTTGCGTTTTGTTTGTTGATGCTTATCGACTTAACTCCTTTATTCTGTATTATATTTATATTATTTAGACTAATACTCGACTCACTGCATTTTCAGACTACCCTCGTAGTTGCCTCTTAATAATTAACACCCTGGCAACCTCACTTAAGTTAATGTGATAATTTTTAAGGACCTTTTTTCATTACTCCAGCCATCCGTCCATCTGTTTGTGTGTGTATGTGTGTGTGTGTGTGTGTCTGTCTGTCTTGTATTCTAAAGGCCACTTGAAATGAAATCTTTAGTTGAAGTTAATCTGTGAAGTGGCCACTTAATACCCCAGAGAAATATAAACCATAAAATTGGAAAACCAGTAGCAACTGGAACAAAGTGGCGGAAGAATAATAAACAATAAAATATGTATTTTCATTCTAATGGAACACAAATAAAAATAATTTTTTTTTGAACACTCTGAGATGCGAACGATTGTTATAAGAAATATGCCGCATAATGATTTCGTTAATTGCTTTGCCTTCACACATACAGTAAATTAGGAAGGGAGTATACCGCAGTGAGGGAAGTGGAATTTAAAAATTTAATTATTAAGCTAAGAATAAAAAATCTTTGAAGTACTTTACAGCATAATTGTAAAAGTCGTTGCTGAGATGTAAAGAAATTCACAAAAAAATTTTAAAATTTATTTTACAAAATTTTTTCTCAAATAATATTATGAATACAACTCTGTATTTTCAGTATTTTAGGTTCAAACTAATTGCAAATTGATCGCTACACATTCAGGATAAATCGAATAATTTGAAAGACTATAACCAGTGTTGCCATTTTGTTTAAGTTTAACCAAATTATTTTCTTAAATGTCTAGATGTTAAAAATTTCTTCATTTGAAATGAAAATATTTAATTTTTTAATTTCAAAAATTCTTTTATAAATTGCTTAAATTGAAAACCATAATATGTATTTTGAAATATGTATATGAAAACTGCATAATTTCATAAGGAAAAGTTTTTTAAAAATGTTGACTTATTTAAAAAATTTAAAAAAAAAATTTTTATATTAAAAATCTTAAAAATGCTACAAAACGTATTAAATTTGGTATTAAAAAAATATTGGTTTTAAAAAATATTTTCTATTGCAGAAATAGAAAAAGTTTTCAGTCCATATCAATTGTGTAGTTCAGCCATTTTTACATTAGCATATTTATTATTATTTTTATTGAAACTAAATACCAGAAAAAATTAAAATTTCGATAAAATGTCTCTATTAAAAAATAATAACTATAAATTTATTTTCATTTAATATATATTTTTTTTTTTAATTAAAAATTTTCTGGTTGTGGCAACACTGACCATAAAAAAATTTTTGTTTTTATGTGTTAATTTTTTTAATTGAATTTATATATTATATATGTTATTATCTTTATCTAGGATATTTAAAAAAAAATGTCTTCATCCATGTTTGCCCTTTAGGTAACCTTCTCCCATTTAGCGAATGCATCTACATTTTAAGAACTTTTACTTATTTTTATTATGCAGCAGTACAAAGAGGAGTACAGATATTGAGAAACATCAATATCGCGACAGCAAAAACGATTAAACCGAACTGCACACACACACAAAACACACACATGCACAATATGATTATAAAAATATTTATGAGATCTTATTTAATGAATGAAATATGCCTTTTCAGATGTTTTTCTAAAGATTTCATTGAGCGTAATAAATCCATGCCGGATTTTATGGGTTTGCACTCAATTTTGTTTTTCTTAAAAATGCTCTGCGGCTGCAACATGTTGCCAGTTAATACTTCATTGCATGCATAAAACAAATATTGTTGTCTTTATTGTGGATTTTTGTGAAACAAAACTTTTTGTATGTTTATCTGTGAGCTATTCCCTATTAGACTCTCTCCGCTACCCTTACGCGCTCTAACTTGTTGCGTGCGTCAAATATTCTTTATTAAGAATTTAACTTTTCAAAAAAATGTTTTAGTTTTCTGTTTTTTTTTTCTTTTAGTTTTTGGTTTCTGCGGCATTCGTATTGTGTGTTTTGCCGTATTTTCTTTAAATATTTTTGTATGCATTCCAAATGGAACATAAATATCGGTTTTCCGGCGTTTTCTTTTTGTTGGTAAAGAGGGAAGAGGAAAACCAATATATGAATTTGTTACAAAAAAATTATATATTGTTTTTTTGTGAAACCACAGGTGTATTGAAGTTTATTAAATATATGAGCACTTAACTAAGTTAGAAAGGAAAATATTATGTATCGTCAGCTAAACTCCAAAAAGACTTCGACTAAGAAAATATTCAGAATATTCTCGGTAATTGGTTAAAGGTGCTTATTATGGTAGTCGTAGGCGTTGTGGTGTTGCCGAAATTAAACCAAATCCAATCATAAACATACGCTGAGTATAGTTGGCCATATTTGATCGATTTCCGACTATGACACCCGCAATAATTTGATTCAGGTAATCAACAAAAAATACTATTTTGAAATTTTCGCCAATTATATCGTTTGCTATGATATGTATTTTTTAAAAATCATTATATATTCCAAAGGAGTTTTTATTTAAGAAAGAGACATATATAGACACCACTAAAACGCACTTTGAGTCAAACGTTCTGAAAAAAACTTTCACCGATGTTTGGAGTACATATATTTACAATCATTCCAACCCTGGAACCATTTGTTGGTCTTTCCGATTTTCATTACTAATTTATTTTTTTCTAAACTAGCCCATACACGTGTCAACTCAACTGTCAAATGAGCCTGTCAATTTCAATTGAATTGATTTTTGGCCACACACTTCATAAACTGAATTGAAAGATTTCCATCCAACTGTCAAATTTATCTATTCATATTAAATTTAAAATTAAAAACGTATATTGCAATGGCTAAAAAAAAGAAAATCAATTGCATTAATTGGTTATTGATGATGAAAAAAGGAAAAAGCGACGAAGACTTTGTTCAAAAGAATGATTGAAGAACAAGACGCGAACACACACTGCGCAATTGGATTAAAAGACTTACTCGTCAACTTAAAAGAAATAAAATTTTTGGTAATTTTTTTCAACCAATTCGTCAACTACGCAGCTTGATTTGGACAACAACCAACTCAGTTGCCAATTGGATTGAAACGTGTAACACCCATACCTAAATACGGGCGGAAAGCGGAACGTTTTTTTCCGCTGAGCGTTAACGCTGAAATGCCATACCTAAACAAAAGCGGCAGCGTTATGTAAAAAAACAATAAAAACAGGGTTATCAAACAAACAAATTAAACAACCCTGATTATTTTAACAGCTGGATTTGTGATTTTGTTATTCAAATTTTGTACAAATTACAAACGTGCATACATATTTATGTATATAATCATATTAGAAATATTTTCTTACCTCCTTTTTCTAATACGAGGTGCACAAATTTTTTCTTTTATTATTTATTTCACTTTTGTAAATCTTTGCTCTTTTTCTCTGGTTACAATTCTCTTCTTTTGCAACCAACTTCATTAGAAAACGCTATGTCAAAATCGGATTTTCCAATAGCAAAGCGTTGCTGCCGCGTTATTTCGGTATGCTCCATACAAAATGTATGGACATGAGAACTTTTGACAGTTAAAAAACGCTTGCCGCCCGTATTTAGGTATGGCAGTAAGAAGCGCTTAGAATACAAAATTTTTTAACAAAGAAAGAAATATGGAAAACGGTGAAACCCTAAAGGCCATCTCGTGACCTTGAAGGCAACCTCCCACTAATTTAACATGGAGTTACGAAATAGACTTTTAGAGAAAAAAATCACTTTCTTCGAATTTCTTCATTCACGATACCTCATGAACGCTACAACCGATTTGGACTCGTTTAGTGACGATCGATGACTGATCGTTTGTGGAATGGACCGGTAGAGCTTTAACCCTTATCCTGTACTTCAAAAATAAAACGCATTTCACATTAGTGGGTCAAATTTGCCCAATACAAAAATTCTAATATTTATTCAGTCTTTTTATTTTTTTTTACATTCATTGCATATAATATTAGTCTCGGAATAATTTTTGCAAATAAATTTTTGACATTCGGAACATTTGTTTGAATATTTTGTGCTATTAGAACGATTTGGACAAAAGTAACAACGTCCCCTTTTTAAATTTTTTGTTTGAGGAACTTCAGCAGAATCCTTTTGAAGGCTTCTTACGACTGCTTTAGCAGGACTACTTTGCGGCATGTTTGTTCTACGAGATATTTCTCCACTTATAAGCTCCATACCTAAGCTTTCCAAGAATATGCGTCGCCTATATTTCTTATTTTCGTTCCAGTGTGGATTAATTTTTAAAAAAACTACATATGCATTATAGGCAGATATATCCATCATATTGTAAAATATTGCTTGAGGCCATCGATTAGTTCTCCGTTTACATGTGTAAGTCCTTATTAATTGATCTAATGTGTCGACCCCTGATTTCGTTTCATTATAGAAGTGAATTATTTCTGGCTTTTTGGAGTTTGCTCTTATTTTTTCGTCATGATGTAATGTGCTAAGCAAAAACACTGATCGATTTTTTTTAGGTACATATCCTACTAAAGTTGTTTTGTTTTCATTGTCGAAGAGGAAGTGAGCATAGTTTTCAGGTTTGTTTTTTAGTTGCAAAATTTTTTCTGGCAAAAAAGTTTTATTTTTGCGGACAGTACCAACCATTGTAATATTTCGTTTTAGCAACTCAATACCCAATTCATGGGAAGTAAAAAAATTGTCACATGTTACATTATGTCCTTTCAAATCTTTTATTAGGTCTAAGACAACGCGACGTCCTTGATCTTTCTCTGGCTTACAGTTTCTGTCTTTGCCCGTATAAACCTGTAGAGACCATGCATAATTTGTTTCTACATCACACAACGCCCAAATTTTTATACCATATTTTCCTGGCTTTGATGGTATATATTGCCTGAATGGGCATCGTCCACGATACGTTACTAGCTGCTCATCCACTGTCACACATTCGCCGGGATTATATATATTTCGTAGGTTCGCTTCCCAGCGGTTCCAATAATCTCTTATGGGAGCAAGTTTGTCACGGGATCGTCTTTCGCTCCTGTCTGACTTTTTATCAAATCGTAACACTCGAGATATATTTTGAAATCGGCGCAAGCTCATGGTGGATTTGAATATCGGTCTGCCTTTGCGGTCGTCCCATAAAGATTCTAAAGCTTCGCCATGAGATCTAAATACACCCGCCAACAAAAGTAGACCTATATATGCTTCAATTGTTATGTCGTCTACAGCAATCCAATTATTTCCAAATACAGATTGACCTAAATGAACCGATTGAATTAGTTTTACTCTTATAAATACATTACCACTTATAGTCACCTTGTAAATTAGTCATATCAACAACTAATTTCATAATATCACTAGGCATAAATAACAGAAAAACAGATTTTATATCATCAGCTCTTGAAATAGCATAACGCGTTGGGCCAGGAGTTAAATTTATTACGTCCGCTTTAGATAATCTTCCAATTTTATTTATGGTTGATGTTTCTGACCATAAATATTTTCCATTTTTGGATGGATACAGTAAAACTTCATCTGTATTTTGATCGAGAGTTTCAGAAATCTCCATGCTAGCTCCTGACGAAGAGTTGGGGTCATAGTCAGATGCAGGTTCAGAAACGAAATCGTTTTCATCTTCGCTTGATGTGTCCTGGGGGCTTTCATCGCCTGAGTCTGATTGCAAAAGAAAACTTCTTATATCGTCTGGTTTCATTCTTTCAAAATAAGTAAAGATTTTGTCACTTGTATTCAGTTCAAAAGCGCATAAACTAATGAAATTTTTACACTACTTGTACTCTTTTTTGGTTTTCTTGCTGTTTGTAATACCGTTATAAAAAACAAAAACAACAAAAAAAACACTTGTGTGTTATTATAAAATAGCAACGCTTTTATTTATTTCTTTCTTCTGTTACTAGTAATGATGTTGTCAAGGCACACGAAATTGTTACTAAGCTCGTATCACATGCGTAAATTGATTTTTTTGCATTGGGCAATTTTGACCCAAAAGTACCAGTTGCGTAAGTTTTTTTACATATTCTTTCTGGAACGATCTACAAAAATTATATTTTAAATTTTAATAGTATTCACTAAAAAAATAATTGTATAAAAGTTTCATAAAAATCCGCTGAGTACTTAAAGAATAAATGAGCAATAAAAACTGTTTGGGCAATTTTGACCCATTAATACAGGATAAGGGTTAAGCAGTTATTTAAAAAAAACACATTTGAAAAAAAAAATTATTTGTTTGATATATCCCTAAGTAAAACCCTCACTGCAAAGTGAAACGTTTTAATCGATTCGGTTCAGCCGTTCAAAAGTTATAAGCCGGTCGTATACTTACACAGACACGCATACATGCAGACATAGCAACACGCTCTCAGGAGTAGTCGGGAAAAAGTTCCTAGGAACTCAAAACGTCGAGATCTGAAGAAAACTCGATATTTTTGAAAATTTTAATTTTTGAAAATTTTAAATTTTCTTAGAGGGAAGTTAACAATTAGTTGCATTTAGTTATTTTAAGATTGCACAGAAAGTCCAGCTCTGGAGATATGGTTTTAGTTTTTCTGATTTCTAATACCAATAATTTTTTTTTAAATATCAATTATGTTTAATATGTAAAAAAAAAAAGAAAAAATCATATTTGCTTATTTTTATGTACAAAAAAGGTTTCAATTGTCCAACCCTGAAATCGTTTTTAGATATTGTTTGATTTTTAATACCAATTTAATTGCTCCTAAAGAGTAAAATACGTGTAATTAATAAAAAAATAATAATTTTAGCTAGTTGAATTTTCCAGCTCTGGAAATGCAGTTTTGATTTTGCTGCTTTTCAACAGCCATCTTTATAGGACTGCTTCCAAAATAGCAATTCGAGATTGTAGTCTCTAGCTTTTTTGGACAGACGGACAGACAGCATCGCTTATTAGACTCTGCTATTCATAAAGATCCAGAAATGTAACTTTTACTATTTTTGGGGAAGGGTAAAAAAATATTTCGTATCCAAAAAGTTTGCACAAAATGGAAATCTTACAAAACGACAGAGAGAGTAAGTAAAGAAATTTTGTTAGCACTTCTGTTGTAGTTCTATAATAAATCCCCCTTTCACCAGTCACGGCTCAGGATCATTTTCTAACACTTCCATTTCTTCAGTCATAGGTCCTCTCTATTAAGCAGGTTAATTCAATACTTGCTTGTTGGTATGCACATTGAACTTGATTATTGATCAGGTGCCAAATTACGGCATTCGATATCGATCGAACTTTCAATACAATTTAAATGTAAATTTCGATTGATATCGAATGCCGTAATTTAGCCCCAGATCCCAAAAGTTTAGAGAAAAACTGACGATTTATTATTAAACTTTCAGTTGAATAAAATAAAGCCAATGGCAATTTCCATTTTCCTATCTACTCGTAAATAAGTTACACATACATAAATATATACATATACAAATGCACTTAATATATGGCTACATTATATACTTATGCATATACATACATACATATACTATGTATTTTGTATATAGTATTTATATGTACGAGTATATTTTACTAAATCAATTTCACGCTGGCTTCATTGACAACATTAAAATAAAATATTTAACTTGATCATGACAAATAAATATTTTTATAATTTGTCTACATTTTGCTTTTTCTGTTTTTTTTTTTTTGCTTGTGCTGTTTATCTCTAAATTTAAATGCAACTAAAAATAAATTTAAAAATTTTCACATTTTTTTGTCTATTTTATTAAAAAAAAATTCAGGCAATTTATGTGATTTCAAAATTTTAATTTTATTTTATATATTTTTTTAATACATTTTTTTAATATACTTTTTTAAATAACTGAAAAAATGACATTTGCTATTCAGAATTTAAAAAAAAAAGAAAAGCATACTCGCATACTGGCACACACACAGATGATCTCTCCAACGGTTTGCGACACTTCAATAGAACAAGAATATAAAAATGCCGCTAGACGATTTATTAGCGGCTCTGTTTTGGCGTCAGATCTTTAAACGTTGCCACAACACGCACAATTATAACAACAACAAAAATAAAAACAAAAATTAAATCGCTTGTTGTTGTTCTTTTTTTTTCTTTCTTTAACATTCGAGTATTGAAATGGCGAGTAGTCGACCGCAGAGACAACATTTTAACACCCGCCATTTCTGTGGAAAAAATACAAGAAATTTTAACACAAAGTGTTTTAAATAATAATTTGGCCGTTATCCAAAAATATGTTCCTTTTTTTTAATACTTGACGCAAGTTATGGATTCTTGTTGTTAAAATAAAAATGTGGTTTTGTGCAAAAAAAAAAACAGAAAAACTGAAAAATGCTTAATCAAAAAACGGCTGAAGAAAACACAAGCATTTTAACCTCGTGTTACATACAATTGCGAAACGAAAATAAAATTTTAATTGTTGCTAATTATACTTAAAAGAATAATTAATTAATATAATAAAAGAAAATGTCACTCGTTATACACACACACTTTTAAGGATCAAAAGATGTCAATTGGAGATTATCTTAATTTACACTGTACAACAAAAGCGACATGACAAGCATCTGGCTAGATATTCTGTGGTACAAAGCACCGTCCATCCGTCCGACTCATTGATGGAAAAATATATTTAACACAATTCTATTTATTTTTTCTTAAAATTAAAAAATAACGTTATTATCGACCGGCTTGAATCTTAAATACCCTGTAAATATTTAGTAAATAAAAACTCTATTTTTTAGGGATCAATCCGGTAGGGGGCGTGGGGAGACATCTCACCTTTGCCATAAACAATAAAAAGTCAATTATTGATGTTATTAAGTGAAAAAAAAAACAATTTTTATAGGGTCACTTAGGGGGCCAAAGGTGTAGGGAGGGTAGGGCAGAGGAAGATCAGAGCAGAAAGCTTTAAAATTTAATATTTAAGGAATGTAGGCTTAAAGAATACAATTTGTTAAATTGTTACACTATTTTTTGCATATAATAACGCCCACTAAAGGGGCGGGGTAGAAAAATTTATTATATTTTTATTTTATGGCTTTGACATAAAAATAAATCATTTGCTTAACAAAATTACAAAAAAAAACTTAAAAAATTATGTTGTATTTTAGAGGTTGTTTTAGTTCTTCTTAGAGGAACTTTTTTCCCTCTGGCCCGATTCAGCCCATTTACAAACTTGATCTATGCTATCCTTCAAAATGTATCTACAACAAATTTCAAGGGTGTGGCTTTTTTCGTTTATAATGAATTGCGATTTCCACAGACGGACAGGGCTACATCATTTTAGATTTCATCTCTGATCAAGAATATATATAATTTATGGGGTCTTAGAGGGATATTTCACTGCGTTACATACGGAATGACAAAGTGAATATACCCTCCAATTCTTTTTTGTGGGGTATAAAATAAAACTTTTGGAGAAATTAAGTGAATTCAGAAGGTTTTATTAAAGCATTACCGTATAGCCCCCTTATTCATAAAAATTATGAGAGACTTATAAGAGTGTAATAGAGCAAATTTCATATGAAATTTTGTTCTATTACGCTGTTATTAGACTCTCATAATTTTTATGAATAAGGGGGTTAAATTCTTATACGGCCTTATTCATAAAAAAATATTTTATAAAAGGTTTATAAAACAGATTTCGATACAACATTTGTTTTATAAAAAATATTTTATAAAAGATTTGTAAAACAGATTTCCATACAACATTTGCTTTGTAAACCCATAATAAAGCAGAAATAATTTTTTTATGATTAGGGCAGTTAATTTTAAAAACCCCTGAAGAATTGATGGCTTTTATTGCTAACTAATCAATATTTTATTAATAATTAATTAAT
Organism: Linnaemya tessellans; assembly: GCA_951800035.1. Classification (NCBI taxonomy): domain Eukaryota; kingdom Metazoa; phylum Arthropoda; class Insecta; order Diptera; family Tachinidae; genus Linnaemya; species Linnaemya tessellans. The sequence goes on along the minus strand of OX637534.1, from coordinate 114,044,842 downwards.
ATTAAGTTATTAAATAAATAAGAAAGCCCCCATGTCGCAAATGGCCAAACGGCTGTATAAAGGGTTTATAAAACGAATTTTGTATGGAAATCTGTTTTATAAACCTTTTATAAACCAACAATACTTTTTCCTCCTTATTCATAAAAATTATGAATAAGGAGGTTTATGAATAAGGCCCTATAGGTGTAATTCATAAGCCCCCTTATTCATAAAAATTGATAAGTCTATTGACAGCGTAATAAAACAAAAGTTCATATGAAATTTGCTCTATTACACTCTTATAAGTCTCTCATAGTTTTTATGAATAAGGGGGAAAAAATATTTCATGCTTATGCATCGTTACTTGACATATTTCTACAAAAAAAAATGTCAAATAAGAAGGTTATAAGCATGAAATGTTTTTTATGAATTACACCTTATGTTTCCATAGACTGATAAACATGTCCAGATCATGAACTCAAACAATTTTTAAATTGTATTAAATCTAATAAAAGTGCAAATAAGTAAATAATTGACAAACAAAAACAAAATGAGTGTATTTTTGAATAATTTTCGTACAGAATTTATTATCAATCTTCAATATATTATTTGCCCACAATCTTATAAACAAAAATAAATGATTGAATTGTATACAACAGGCAGACAGAATCTGAAGAAATGCAACAAATATTTATTTCATTCTGCCCCTCTGTCTGTATGGGTGTGTGTGTGGCCAAATAAACAGAGCATTTGTTCCATCATGGCACTCGTATTGATGAAAAATGCAAGTGCAGCCAGTGCCTGCTGTTGCATTTTTTTATCTTTTTGCTGATCACACTGTTGAAATCGCAAATATGCAGTCAATTCAAAAGGAATCTCTGTATTGACTTTAAATAAATAGATTTTTTGATCAGAACAGAAAACAGTTTTTAGTTTACGCACAATTTTTGCTCCACTTTTTGCCTCGAAGTTTCCCACATAAACACCATTAATCTAAATTTTTGCATTTTGTATTATAAACAATTGTGTGTTTTTATTTATAAATAAAATGCGACCAGCAATTCGAAATCTTAAAAAATTGTTTTTAGGCACCACAAATTGGCAATTAATATTTCAACTAGTTCTTGTTTTATTTAATTTTTTAAGTTTTGTGCTTAAGGAAGAATTTATTTAGTATGAAATGAATTAATCTGAAGCGGCACGTGATTTAATTTTTTTATATATAATTCTTTGATGATCTGCTCTAAAAGAGTGCAAACTCTTTTGATAGTGTGTGTGTGTAGCAAAAGTTGTAGGAGCTCAAAAGAAAATACAAATGATGATAAGAATTTCAGGCGAAATTAAAATAAATATTTTATTTTTTAATTCGTTTCTCTCTTATTATAAAAATTTTATTTTTTGTTTATTATCTGTTTATTTGATAAATGTTTACACAAAATATGTCAAATATGATTTTAATAAACATAAATTATGTTTATGAACTGCTTATTTGACAAATTTTGTACAGAAATTTGTCAAATGAAAAGTTTAACTGCCTTATTCATAAAAAAGATGTCGGCATTATAAAGGGTCTATAAAACATATTTTGTATGAAAATCTGCTTGATAAAACTTTTATAAGCCAAACATATTTTTTATGAATAAGGTCCTAAAAGCATACGGCATTATTCATACTGTCTTATTCATATAAAATATTTCTGCTTTATAAAAGGTTTATAAAACAAATATTGTATGGAAATCTGTTTTATAAACTTTTTATAAGTCAAAAATATTTTTTATGAATATATTTTTGATTTTCAGATTTTCATACAAGATTTGTTCTTTAAACCCTTTATAAGACTGTAAAATGTTTTATGAATACGGCAGATAAAATTAATGGCCTAATATATTTATGGCGTAATTTATAATATATATTTCGTATTTATTAATCGCTTATTTGGTCTATTTCTATAGAGAATTTGTCCAATAAAGCTTTAATAAATCTAAAATATGTTTAGGATTTTATTATAAATAAGACAAATCTAACGGGGTTACCCTCTTATTCATAAAAACTATGAGAGGCTTATAAGAGTGTATTAGAGCAAATTTCATATGCAATTTTATTTTATTACGCTGCTAATAGACTCTCATAATTTTTATGAATAAGGGTAAAAAATATTTTTTTTTTAATCTTGGACCAGCACTCAGGGGATGACCCCCTATATATGCAATGCATTGCGCCGGAACTGAAAACGAGGGAATAGTATTGAGGGGACAGATTAGGAAAGATGAGAACATAGACAGTTTTTATAAAAAGCTTTTAAAACAAATTTCCATACAAAATTTGTTTTATAAGCCCTTTATAAAATAGAAATATTTTTTATGAATAAGGCAGTAACAATTTATTGCAGATTTTTATTTGTAACAATTAATTTATAGTAAATAATATTAATAATTAAAAAGTATTATTGAAAAATAATTTCTCCAAGTCCAAAAATTTTTAAGAAAACAAAGTGATATTTTTAAGAGTTTTAACTGGCTCCTATAAGCATTCAATTAGGGTTGAGGCAGATCATCAAGGAAGTCATTATCTAAATTCTAAACCAGAGTTATTATTCCACATATTATTTTAACTCTTGTTTTGAATTTGACATTTTTTAAGCTTCTTAATCACTCGACTAGAAGTTTACAATAATATCTCAAGTTTTTGTAAGAGAAGTTGGGTAAAAGGTTGCCTCATGATCTAACCCAAATTCCTCATGATCTAACGCAGTGAAATTCAATTTTTTTTTTATTTTAGACTTAAAAACAATTATAAAATTAAATTAAAAAATATTAATAACATAAGAATTTTTTATTCAGACTCAAGTTCAAATCTGCAATTTGCAAATAATATTTTTTTTTTCAATTTATTAGCCAAAGCCGCAACATGATCTTGTTTTTAGCATTGAGAGGTGTAGAAAAACCGAAATTATATTACAAAATTTTTTTATTTGCCATATTGTCACAATTCTCTTTTAAATTAAATTTATTTGTTGGTGGTCAAGCAGTGTCTATATGCATTTCATTGGTACCAAATCATCAGTAGACTTTAACCACAGTTTTGAAAAGTTAAAAACCTCTTATCTTATGCACATACTTCCGAAAACCATCTGAGAATTTACAACTTGCAAATTACAAATTATTTTCAAAAATCACAGCTTCAAAACTTTTCAAAACTGTGGTTAAAGTCTACTGATGAAATGATTATAGACATTGCTTGACCACCAACAAATAAATTTCATTTAAAATAGAAATTATATTATTTTTAATACAATTTTTCTATACTTTTAACTAGGAAACAAATTTTGTAAATTTTTTTTTATATCTGTATGCACAGACGTTAGTTAAAGTTTAAAGCCTACTTTAAGACCGTGTTTTGCAGATAACATTTCTGCTTAATATTCTTTGAAAGTAGAAAAATAATAAAACATAATAGCGATAACGGAAATCAATGTAAGAGGAGATACCAAAAAAAAACTTTATGAAAAACAGAGATCGTGATGATTTTTTTAATAAAAAAATTAATTTAAAATCGACTACTTACGAATAACTGATCATATTTTTCACTATAAAAGTTAATAGGATTATCCAAATGCCACACCAAGAACTCGCTATCACCGTGGGGTAGATTCGAAACAGGATACTCCGCACTGGCAGGAGTATACAATTCATTTAAGCGTAGACTATCCAAAACGTGACCAGACGATAGAGATGAGGTGGTGATCGTCAACAGCAGCCCGATATTCAAGCACAAATATTGTGCGAAGGATTTCATGTTGGACTTTAATATTTTTGTTAAATTTTTTATATATAAATATTTGGTTTCTTATAGCACACAACACAATTATTCTTGAAATATTATATGTATTTTTAGCAAATTTGAAAAAATTTCATTTCATCAAAGACACATTATTATTTTGGATATTTTTCGTTTGGTTTTCATTCGTTTCTTATTAAATGGAAATGATTCTATATTTATATAGAAGTGGTTTTTAAAAATAACTTCACTGTGTTGAATTATACAGACAGACTCTGTATAATATAAATTATATGTACATATGTATGGATGTTTTTATTTTATTAATTTTGTTTTTTTGTTTTTAGTTTAAACGGTTGGTTAGTCCGAGCAGCGACCTATGCGCTGTTGCTACACTTTAACAACTGAAAAGATCTTTTGAAAAATCACATCCTCTAGAACTCAAACAGCAGCTAAAGAAGATGTTGAATGAAATTGAAATTTATTTTAACGAAAATATTTCAACTTGAAAGTGAGAGTGGAAATGAACGAAAGAAAAGCTCTCTTGTGCACACATGCATGCACGCACACACAAACACACGTGTAACGGATAAGAGCGTGCATGTTTATTAATGGCTTTTAATTACCGTTACTTATTAAGGGTTGATGATCATTAGCAGCGTAGAGAAAGCAAATGTCAGAAGAAGAATGGGAAAATGATCGTTTGTTCGTGTAGTACATTTTAAGCCGCTTTTGATTTATGTTCTGTTTTCTATTAATTGTCATGTTAGCAGACCGTTAAATGTTGAAGTTTTACACATCATTCCTTCTCTAAATGATCAAAGGGTGATGACGTGACGCGACGTGTGTCTTAGAAGACCTATGGCTGCCTATACAGATTCATATGTTAATATATTTTTAGCAATGTCAATATTTATTCAATATACAGTGCCAAGGACGTAAAAGTGTAAATACGAGTGCATGTTTACTTCATTAAGGGAAAAAATTTCTCTGTTCGCAGTTGTTCAGAGCAGACTTATCATAGTGTTTTAAATTTTTCCGTAACGTAAGTCTGAAGCGATCATGCGGAATTTAGTGCTCACGATCATAAGGGGCCCAAAGAGGAGATATAATGCTCTTATACTAAAAACAATATACATATATGTCCCGGTTTACCCCTATGCAATTTTTGTCGCAGCAATTCTTGATATTTAGTGAGGAAGAGCGAGAAAGGAATACAAATGGTATATATTCCTATTTCAGGACTCTCACACAAAATAAGAATTGCTGCAACAAGAGTTGCATAGTGTAAACCGGGACTAAGTAAGAACGGGTCGAATCTTAAATACCCTCCAAATATTTAGTAAATAAAAACTCTATTTTGTAGGGGTAACTCCGGGAGGGGCCACGGGGGAGACATCGCAACTTTGCCATAAAACACTAAAAATTGAATTTTCGTCGTTATAAAGTGTAAAAAAATTGTTTTTGATAGGGTCATTTAGAGGTCAAAGGTCAAAGGGAAGATCAGATAAAATCTTCGCTTTGTCGTAAAAGCTTTAAAATTTAATTTTTATGGCAAATAAACTTAATAAATATAATTTTTTAAATATTCATACTATTTTTCCATGTAATATGTTACTTCAACGCCCACCAAAGGGGTTGGGGGGAAAATATGCATTTTTCTAATTTTCTGGTTTCAAGTTCAATGCTTCCAACCTTCTTTGGCATAAATGTGATCTATATTTGTTTAAATAATATTTAAAAACAAGTAAGAACGTTATATTCGACCCGGTCGAGTCTTAAATACCCTCCAAATATTTTGTGGGAGTCACTTTGGAAGGGGCCGTGGGGGAGACATCTCACCTTTGCCATAAAACACTAAAAAGTCAATTTTTGGGGTTATTAAGTGCAAAAAATGTTTTTTTGATAAGATTATTCAGAGGACAATGGATTTTGGGGAGGGAGGCGGTAGGGCAGAGGAGGATTAGAGAACATCTCAGTTTCGTCATAAAAGCTTAAAATTTTAATTTTTATGGAATGCAGGCTTAAAGAATACAATTTGTAAAATATTTACTCTATTTTTCCAAGTAATATGTTACTTTAACGCCCCCTAAAGGGGCGTAGTCCAAAAAAGGATTTCTCTGATTTTCTGGCTACAAGTTCAATATTCAAAATATATCATTTGCTTAACAAAATTACAAAAAAAAAAAACTTTAAAAATTATGTTGTTTTTTAGAGGTTCATTTAGTTCTTCTTAGGGGAACTTTTTTCCCTCTGGTCCCGATTTAGCCCATTTACAAACTTGACCTGTGCTATCTTTTAAAATTTATCTGTACCAAATTTCAAATATCTGTACTGTTTCAAAATTGTCACAGACGAAGGGAAAGCTCGTAAGTACGAGTATCTATTGGAAGACCCTTTATATAGCGAATGTTTTTAGAGGGGAATGGCATCAATGGAATGACCAAAAGTTTGCCTTTATTTCATGGCATTTAATATTCAAGAATAATTTGTGGGACATGGTCTAAGCAAATGCGCTTTATAAATCCCAACAGCCGATCAGTTTTGCACCACTATTTCGAGCATCAATAGTTAGTTCGTCTAGTTTAAGCTTCTAAATAATCAATTATTGTTGGGTTATCAGCATAGAACAGGGTGGGTTTCTTTTCGAATTTCAGTGTTCAGAACATGCAAATTTGAAAAGTTTTCTATTCTAATCAAATTACACAGTTACCCTTCTGAGATTCCATGCACCACCATGAAAACTAGCTCAAAGGTGTCACATCACACAAAATTCAGAGCGCAGTGAATTACATGTATTTTTTTTTTTTTTTAATTTATTGAATAGCTGTGTTCATTTACTAAAAATTTTTACAAATTTGTAACAATTGTTACTAGAAAGCGTTCATTAACCCAACAAATTTGCAACGAGAGAGCGGCGAGAGAGCGGCGAAGGAGCGTAAAAAATTGAGATACAGAAAAATGATTGCAAGTTTTTACAAGTAAAATTTTTACTTGTAATAATTATTCAAACAGCTGTTTTGTGTTTGTGTTTATAAAACAATATTTCTAAATTAAGTTGAAAATAAAAATATTTTGGAAAATTTATGAAATTGTAAGTAAATGTAAACTTTTAAAACAATAAAAAAGTATTAAAAAGATAACAAATTTATTTTTGTGTAACTAAGGAACTACAGAAGCAAAATAAGATGTCTAATGGAATTGAACTAAGCAACACAGTATCTGGTACATCATTGGCAAAGGATGTTCCGGCATTTTTAGTGTTGTAAATATTATGAGTACCTAGCTACTCGGTAATTTACACTAAGCAGGCAAATAATTCAATTAGTTCAGATATATATTTGCAAATAAGTTTAAATTAACACATAATTTATTAAATTACTTTTTTACTGCTTTTGGGGTTTTAATCGTGGCAGCAACATGATATTTTATTTTGGATAAAGCTTTTTATTACAATAAAAATTTATATTGCTTAAATTTGTTTCCTTTAAAATATATATTTTACCCGTTTCTCGCCGGCTGTTTATTATTATAGCCTATACGTTTTTGTGTTCAAATATTTGGAAACGATTGCAAAGGCAGGGTATTGATGTTAGACAACTAACAAAAATTCTCCTTTTTAACTCACTTTTGCTTGCGCAGACTGTTATAACGTATAAACTAATTAAAAAAAGATATTTTATTAATTCATTTTATTCAAAAATAGCTAATTACCCTAATCGTGTTTAGCGTATTTCGACTACGCCTAGTACTAGATTAAATAAAATTGCAAACCTTTTCATTATTCTATTACAAGCCGTACTCGAAAAACGCCAGTCACGAGAATGCAGAATATAAATGACCATAATCACATTATTTTAATAATAATATGTATATATGTAAAATTTGTCCAAAATATATAGGGGTAAGTATTGAGTACTCATATATACCTATATATTACAACACTACTTTAACTTGCAAATTTTAGCTAGTAAAGTGTTCATTTACTATTTCACATTTTTGAGAGTAATTGTGGAAAATTTCTTGTTACTCTCTCATTGCTAATTTTTACTAGTAAAGTAATTGAACACACCTAATGTCTTTTAAAAGATGTAGAAAACAAACCAAATGATCGAGAGTTTCAAATTACCAATAGTTGACTATATATCACTCAATTGCCAGCAGCAGAGCACAAAGATTTTTTTAAACCAAAAACTTGTAATGAAATCTTAATTCGTTTTTTTTTTTCTTGAAATACCTCTGCTCCACAACATGACCTTATTTTCACTGCCGCCCTGCATCCATTCATAATTAATGAACGACCTAACGAGCCAATTGTAGTTTTCATCCCAAGGAAGTAATAAAATTGTTTTGGGGTATTCAGTCATTAGCTAAAAATAGCCTTGATTTTCTTGGGAAACCATAAAGCATTTAGTGCGTTTTTGTGAGGCATCAATAGATCGCTGATGTTGTATGCAGTTAAAAGAACGATCATGCGTGCATCTGCATGCATAATTATCCAATATTCTGTATGTCATTTATATTCTTTTACTTGTTATTCCTCCCCTCCTATACTAAATATTTCAGATTTGTTTACTTTATTTTAGGAATGCTGTGAGAAGGAGGTATTTATTCAAAATTATTTGACAGTTCTTAAGCTGTCAATCTCTAAAATATGTCGTAGTTAAATCTTAAGAGCTCTCAATGACACGTTTTTTTTCTTTTTCTCTTTTTTTTGTAATAAAAGTCTTTGTTCTATTGCCGCCAACCAAATGATTCATTTTAATGCATGTGTGGTGGTTTTTGTACATGATTTTTGTGTGCACCAGCCAGCAGCACTCCAAGATTAATGGTAAAATTATTGGCGCTGCTACCTACCATTTGCATCTGTGGATGCTGCCTGGATCTGCTGGCTGTCGCCTTCTGTACCGACATGCAAATCTCTTTTAATCTTTTATTTGTTTCTTTTGTTGGCTGTTATAAATATGCGTGCGTTTGTGTGTGTGCGTGTGCGTTTGCATTTTCGAAATTTATACGTTGAAGAATATTTATTTTAAATAACAGATGTTTAGGATTAATTAAGTTTCGAAAAAAGAGCAACGTTTGAACTGGAAAACAAGATGTTTTTCTTATTGCATTGATTTATTAATATTCATTGAGAAAAAAGTGTGAAAATATACATTAAATTACAGAGCTGGGTGTAGTATTTCAAATACGCATTTAAAAAACAAATAAGTATTTTGTATGTGTATATAAGTTTATAAAATACAGCAAAATTGTTAAAAATTAAATCTAATTAACGATCGATAATATATATATATATGTTGGCGCGGTGAAAATGACAACGAATCTGGAAGTATTAAAATTATTATTGGTTATAAACTGTTTATATAAAATATTTGGTTTTTGTGTTCCCCTACTTGCAGCCATATTTTAGAAATTTTAGTTTATTCTCATTTTAGCGAACTTTACCCGAAACTTACAGGATCACACCTACGCATAGTCATTAGAACGAAGCTAAAAAAAATATATTTAAAATAATTTTTGTAAAAATCGTTATAATTTTTCTATTTTATTCGATATTTCGTCAACAATTTGTTGACATCATCAGGAATAACAATCGAAAATTTTCGATTGTTATTCCTGATGATGTCAACAAATTGTTGACGAAATATCGAATAAAATAGAAAAATTATAACGATTTTTACAAAAACGACCTCGAGCTCAATCATTCTAAAATACATATATAAGAAAAGGTCAATAAAAGCAAACAACAATTATAAAATAATTAGATTTATTGTGGGATAATCCATATGCGTCCATGTCACAAATAAATATTTTTGCAACTGTTTATACTCTTTAATACGCTCAAAATGAGTAACGTTCTTTACAAATTGTTAAACCATATTGGTAAATATGGGTATGGGTACTAAAATTCATTCTTTTATTTTTGTGGGAAAACCGATAAACATTCTATGTGATCCATCGAATATAATAAAGTTTATTTAGAGGCCATAACACCACATAATAAGTATTGAATTATATTTTTCACCTTTTTGATCAGTTTAGCTAATTTTTGAGAATAAATTTACAAACATACAAATATATTTCATAGTGTTTACGGAAAATATGCTATCCAGATTATGAATGGTGTTACGAAAACATTGATTGTCATTAATATTTCACCGAATAGCTGCCATATTAAAAACAAGCAAATGCACATTTAAATTGCACTCATAATTATTGAAAACTGTGCCACTCTTTTACTACAAACATATGGCGGATGTTTGTCATTAACCCATAAACTTAGTCATTTATACGAATTTTAAAGGAGAGTCTGACATGGCATACAAAATATCTTTGTGTTTTTTTATTTCATATGTACTTAAATAAGAAGCCAGCAAAATTATCTCTTTACACAAATGATTCAAAATGACCGGAATTGAAAAACAATATTTATTGCAATATAAACACATACATTCGCACTATCAGTATGTCCCCATATCATTCCCCAATGTTCTGCGTAGTGTAGAAGCAAACAAATGTATTATAAAATTTCGATTAATTTTTATGCATCATTACACTTCTTTAACTTATGAAGCTTCACATTAGACAATTATGAAATACTTTGTTTCGTTACTATTATCTTACTTACTATCTGAATTAATAACCATGACACACATTTACATATTTGAATTATCAGTTATATCATGCTTCAGTTTTAGGCATAGGCCCATTCATTACATATGGGCCAAATAACCTCATAAGAGGACAAGAATGGTTCCTTGTCCGTTAAGATTAATTTTAAATTAGGCTTCAAGTCTGATAATATCCCTGCCCGAAATAAAATTCTTTCATTCAAACTATTATACTCATCAAACGAACGTATTACTTTCTTTTATTAAACAATAATTGCAAAACTGAAATGCAGCACAAATATTTGATTTAAAATTGTAAGCATTTTTAACATATTTATTATTGGTGGAATAAGCATGTTTTGTGTACAGTACATATTTATAGACTATTGATAAGACTATAATAGCTCGGTTATGTCGGGCAAAACTCTATTTTAGTTATTTGCTTGTTTGTTTTTTATTAATGTGTTAAATATGTATTTTCTTAAAGAAATTTTATTTTTATTAGTTTTTTATTTTACTTCCATGTGATATATGTATGTATGTATTTGCATCGATTTTTTGACGAATAAAGAGCCTGGAAGTTAAGTTTGTTAGTAAATGATGAAAGTGGTTTCAGTCACGTTTCTTTTTACGTCTAGGCTTCTTCTTCTTTTTCCTTCTCTCCTATTTCTTACTGCTCTTGGAATTTGTATCATCCTTGCTCTTGTCAGTTTTTTCAGAATCGGAACCTCCTTTTTTGTCTTTAGTGTCCTTGTTTTCCTTTTCTTTACTTTCCTTTGTTTTTTCGTCGCTTTTCTTATCCTTACCTTCTTCTGCATCCCGGTTGGCCAATTTATTATTGATGAGATTATGGAGAGCTATTATTGAACGTACCATAGATGCTAAATACACTACCAGCATCTGATCGTTTGTTTTAACATACATAGTCTCAGTAAATTGGTCGTTCGTTATGTCGGGTAACAAATTGAAGATATCTTGTAACTGATAAACAATTTGGTAATTAATAGGCATTTTGCCGTCACCTACTCGTTGCAAATAGCTCTTAATATCGTTCAGCTGCGCCTTGAGACCCCTTAAACCCATTAATTGGTTTGTAATCTTTTGTGATAAACTGCCCACAGTGGTATCTTTTATGTCCCGCAATAAATGCTCTACACCGACTTCTTCGGCTTCTTCAGCTCCAATTTCACTGGGCACATGTTCAAATGTTTTGCTTGTAGGCGAACCGTCATCGTGAACTTCCTCAACAGCTATATAAGCTTCTGTAGGCAAACCTAAATCTTTAGGTTTGGCATCTATGATGACCAATACAGAATTTGGACAATAGCGCCTTATCAACTCGTTGATGGCAATATCATTTTGATGCAGTTTGGGTCCAGTATGGTACCAGCCCACAACACGTTCTTTTGCATTGACCTTTTTAAACATGCCATACATGTTTTCCAAATAATCATGATCCAAAAACCAAACTGATTTATCTTTATCGTCTTCATCGAAAGGTACTTTTAAAAATAAAGAAAATAAAAAATTAGTACCATTACATAAAATTACTTGCAACAAACATACCCGCAAAGCTGTTGGATATATCTAAAATACCCTTGGATCTCCAGCAACCCAATAAAACGCCAACTACACGTTTCTGATTACCTATTTTGCCCATACGATTAAAATGGTCCACTACAGACAACAACACTAATGGATGAACGATAACTTTATTTACCAAAACTTCTGATGACGGCATTTTGTTTTATTTATGATACGTATTGCAGATAACTTATTAATAAAATTATTTTCTTATTAAACTTGTTTATGCAGTCTTCCAAGATCTCCAATACAAAATTTATTTTGCAAACTCCTAAATGACAGGCATAATTTCTAAAGTCAATTTGAGTTTGGGTTGTCAAAGTTGGCTGCACTGAGAAAATAACAAAACACACAGAGTTGACTGCAAATGACAGGTACTTGAAAACATCTCTGTACTTTTTACGAAAAGCTGTTTTACCGTTAGACCCACCGCTATTCGCTGAAGAAATAATCCAAGTTGCTGGTTTGATAATTTACATTTTGTATTCAAATAAATTAACAATAATAATGGAGTCATCAAACGAGTTCAAATTATGGCTTCAAAAGCTACATGAACAACTGGCAAGTACCAAATATATAAATGGACCAACCATTAACCTACACACATACCTATGTATGGATAAGTAACTTGCAAGTATATACATAGTACATATAATTCGAAATTATTTAAAACAGTATATATGTACTTAGATATGTGCATGCATATATAATTTCTTGCGTGGATACTTTAATACTGTTTCATCTATGTTTTTTATACATACATAACTAAACAAAAAATCCAAACCCTAGTTTTTCAAAACGTATACCTCTACCATATACATATATTTGTATATGTATGTACATACTTACGTAATTGTGTATACCAGTACATACCATGGAGATAAAAATTTTGTAATTAATTCCACAACCAAAAAATAAATATTTAAACTCTTGATCAACTTTATTCATTTCCAGTATTCTAAAAACCAAGCTCTGAAAACTTGTTTACATGATAAGCAGGAAGTAAACGCAGAGTTAAGTAATAACATTGAAAGTATTTCCAATAATTCAGTTAACACCTCAACTTTATCCATTGATGTTATTCCTAATAATGTTCAAAGTCTGCTTGAAAAAAGTGTAAACGATTTGAAAATCAGATCAGAACAATTGAATATTTGCAATGAAACAATTAATAACAAGTTTGAAGAAGAAACAAGAAAAATGGGAAATACATTTTACAATATGATCACCAAAGATGAGACGGCTCTAAAAGTAATTAATTTTTTTTGTTATATTCATTAATACTATATTAACTCTTATCAATTGTCAAGCCCTACTATGAAGTGGAAGAAGCCATTAAAGAATTGACCCACAATATAGATTTCTGGAAAAGAAAACAAGATGAAGACAAAGAAAAGTGTATAAGAAACCTGAAAGAAAGAGAACTTGCCTATACAGAAATAAAGAAAGATACTGTGATCTTAGAGTCAACTGAACAGGAAATGAGGTATGCGTGTTGTTTTAAAACATATCATTTTAACTGTTATTAACAATTATTAAAGGCTCTCTATTCAACACTGTAATAAGAACTTGGAATTAAAATTAAAATCAGTTAAATTGAATAGCATTGATGAAGCCAATGAGGAATCGGACGAATCAAAGGCTTTACTTCTAGATATTTCCAACATGAATTCCCAAAAGAATTTTTAACATGTGTAGATAATTATTGGTTTAAACTAATTAAATTTACTATTTCCAAATTGTTACATAATATGGTTCTTGAAAGAAATCTAAATAAATTTGGGAATTACAATAAATCTTTCAAAAGAATATTTTAATTTGATTCAAGTATTTAAACTGCCTATAACACATCCACAATGTAATCGCCGTTACAACTTCTACTCAAATAAGTTTATTTCTATACCTGCATTATTAGAAACTATGTATATGTATTTCTCTTAATTTTAATCCTTAAAATTTATTAAAATTATTTAAAACTATTTGTCATACATATGCGACAAATAATAAACTTGTACTATTAATTACTTATATATATGGAAAACATGTTTCCCAATACTTAGCACGTTTCCAACTCCTGTGGTATGGGAATATCATTTTGTGTTGCAAATTGCAAAAGTGCGGCATATTTCTTCTTCCAAGTTTCAATTTCTCGCGCACTTTGCTCATTATCCTCATGCATCTGCTCTAGTTCCGACCACTCATGCGATTTCTCAGTTTCCAATACATCTTTCTGTTCGATACGTTTAATGCGACAGCTTGCGGCATAGCCACGATTTTTTAAAGTACGTCTTCGTTGTTTCATGCGTACAATCTCTTCACGATTAAGGCCTCGCATTTTTAAAGTGCGATTTAAATCGCGTACGGAAATTGAAACCAACTCATCGTCACTTATGTCTGGTATGGGACAGGGCGATAAGGGGGCCTAAAAAGCGAAAACAACACCCAATTAATATTTAATCTTTTATGTCAAAATAATAGAAAAGTCTAAACTTTATTTGATACTATTTGCATTTACATAAAGATCTTCAGTTACCATTGATGATTTAATAGTAAGACTCCTTGACTGATGTGTTGACGGCTGTAATGGCTGCTCCATTGTAAGTATTAATATTGTTTTTGCAAGTTGTGATGACGAGTATAATTTTATTTGGTGAGAAGATAGATAATTGATTCTTTGTATTTTTTACATATATAATGCAAATATTAGTATTTTAGATATAAATACCGTTCTTTTATTTATTATTATATCTGGTAAGATCTATTATTTACAAATTAGCAAAAACAATTTACAATTTTTATTGAAAAGTCAAAGGCAAAGCAAATCAAACTGCGTTACTAATTAGCAGATGCCAAAGCCGGCAAACGGAAAATGCATGAAGCCGTTTTTTCCGAAGAGTGAACGGGCTTTAGCATGCAACATTGTAAATTACTAGTACCATTGTTCTCTTATATTGATTGTAATATAAAACCACCTCAAGAGTAATTTTATATATACTGGATTTCAAAGGGCATTGGTAGCCAACCAGTAAGTTTAATAAAGAAAGAAAATATATATAATTAAATAGGCAATAAAGCGCGAAAAGTTATAGAAACAGAAGGTTTGAAAAAACAACGAAGTAATCTCTCATTGAAATTGCAATCAGATGTTTGACGATAAATTCGTTTCAATTTTTAAATTTGTGAAAAAAGAGTAAATGTCTGGAACTTAGAAGGGTAAAACTTGTTCGTGTGACGTCGAAATAAAGAAAATGTGCAGATTTATATTATGTTCTGCCTTATATTAAAGCTATCGTCTCGTGTACTTTTTTAAACGATAAATCTGGCATCATTGGTATTATGGTGTATAGCATCTCTGCTCTCATAAATTTTGCCGCTAACAGCTGGAAGAATGAATTAAAATTATTTTTTATTTACATTAAATTAACATTTTCTATAAGCGGATGTGATCAATTAGTAATATGCTGCAAAGATTTATTAGTAAAATTCTTAATACAAGCAAAAGTAATGCAACTATATATAAACTAAGATTAAATCACAGATTTTATACAAGCGGTATTAGAGGTCCAAGGATATGCATTGTAGGCGCAGGACCAGCGGGATTCTATGCAGCACAATACATACTAAAAACACTGACGGACAGCAAAGTCGATATTATAGAAAAATTGCCTGTACCTTTCGGATTAGTGCGGTGAGTACGATCAAGGAGTAGATGCTGTGGAATTTGTGTTGTTAGCAGTAAAGAAATTTATTACAGGATCAAATATAGACCGAAATATATTTTGGAAATAAGCTGAAATAAAGAAAGTTACAATTTTTGTAAAAATATAATGTATAAAAAAATATACTTCCGATCCCCGCCAAACTCCATGCAGCACGTACCGTGGGTAATAGTAAATGTAAAGCTATTACAACCAGCAAATGTTTTCTAGAATTTAACATATCTCTTTGTTTGGAAAGTTAAACTGTTTTGTAATTGTTTGCATACTTTTCTTATTTTTATATGCAATTGCACAACAGCTCTTAAGTTCCCTACTCTTATCTTAATGACTTGAATAATTAGTTTATCTATTAGAAATTTTTTGTGCGACTGTTTTAATTTGTTGTTTATTTTTCAGCTTTGGTGTTGCCCCTGACCACCCCGAGGTTAAAAATGTTATTAATACTTTTACAAAAACTGCAGGAAATCCGCGCTTTAGTTTTCATGGCAATGTTTCGCTAGGTAAAGATGTCAGTTTGCAACAACTAAGAGACAATTATCATGCAGTC
This sequence comes from Linnaemya tessellans, assembly GCA_951800035.1. Lineage (NCBI taxonomy): Eukaryota > Metazoa > Arthropoda > Insecta > Diptera > Tachinidae > Linnaemya > Linnaemya tessellans. Next base: position 114,028,619 of record OX637534.1, on the reverse strand, counting down.
GTATTGACTTATGGAGCAGACGAAGACCGTGAATTGGGTTTGGAAAATGAAGTTGAAGGTAATGTGTTGTCAGCTAGAAACTTTGTTGCTTGGTATAATGGCTTGCCTGGTGCTGAAAATCTGAAACCAAATTTAACCAGTAAAACGGTAACGATAATTGGCCAAGGCAATGTTGCTATCGATGTCGCAAGAATGCTTTTGAGTCCTATAGAAGATTTAAAGGTAAGTAATTTGAAAATTAAGAAAAGCTTTTATACTCCAATTGCATTTCTAATCGATTTTCAGAAAACCGATATAACATCGTATGCTTTAGATATATTAGCTTCCAGTCAAGTAGAGCATGTCTATCTGGTTGGCCGCAGGGGTCCATTACAAGTGGCTTTCACCATTAAGGAATTGCGAGAAATGTTAAAATTGCCCAATGTCACAACTCAATGGAGGCCACAAGACTTCATAGGTATAAGTGATGTTGTAGACAAACTAGCTAGACCTCGTAAACGTCTTACAGAATTAATGCTTAAAAGCCTAAGCGAACAATCGACAAACGCACAGCATAAGAAACAATTCTTACCAATTTTCCTAAGGTCGCCGAAGATGCTAAAACCGAATAAACTTATCGTTACAGTCAACAAAATGCAACAAGATAAAGCTATAGCCACCGACCAGGAAGAATCCTTGCCTGGCGAATTACTTCTCAGAAGTATAGGATATAAATCTACATGTGCCGATGATGGTATATGTTTTGATGCCAAAAATGGAAAAGTTTTTAATGAAAATGGAAGAGTGCTAAAATCTTGTGAAGATTTGAACATAGACAAAGGCTTATATGTATCTGGTTGGTTGGGTACTGGTCCCACTGGTGTTATTTTGTCTACCATGAACGGAGCCTTTGGCGTAGCAAAAACTTTATGTGATGATATTTTAGCTAAAGAAATTCCGACAGATAATTTAAAATTAGGATTGCATAATATATTAAAAGATCATGCTGTAGTTAATTGGCAAGGATGGGAGAAAATTGACAAAGAGGAGGTTAAACGAGGTTTGCTTATGGGAAAACCTAGAGAGAAAATTGTAAAAATTGACGAAATGCTAAAAACAGCAGGTGTATAATAATAGTACTGAACGTAAACAAATGGCTTAAAATTAAATTATAAACATGGGCTTGTTCCAATTGTATTTCATAGAGTCTACGGTTAAACTTTGTTATCGCAATAGATAATTGCAATACGCTATCAATTATTTGTATGGGTTGAAGGATATTGTATATTTATTAATTAGGTCTAAGACTAAATTTTTTATACAAATAAATACACAATGTATATATTTTTGTAAATTGGTTACATTCTTTTCCAATAAACATGTACATGCAGCTACTGTACATCAGTTATACGCAACTACGGATGAATCGCAAATTTAAAAAAAGCTGTTGTAAAATATGTATATATATTATATATATATATATATATATATATATATATATATATATATATATATATATATATATATATATATATAAAGCGAAAAAAGTAATTTAAGCGCCGTGACTCAGACTCGTGAAGAATCGCAAGACCCGATCAAAACACCTTACAGAAGCCGATTACTTTTAAAAAAATCGCTTCAAAACGGCATAGATGACACACTGTAATACAAAAATGATGCAAAAACATATGTTTGTTTTGTTTAGAAGTGCAGAAGTACAAATGCAATCATTTACATTGATATCATTATTTAAATAATAAAAGTGAACACAAATCGCTAACGGATAAAGAAAAAAAGAGGACTTAAGTGATTTTCAAGAAGTGTGTCTGTATGTGTGTGAATAAGTATATCAAGAATAAGTTAAAGTTTTGTTCGCACAATGCTGACTGCGAATACGGCCGTAAGAGTGCTACAGAGTAAGAAGAAACGGGATACTTCATTGAATAAGAAGAAAAGGGACACTCCATCATCTCTAATATGCAGTTTTCAAAGGTAAATAATTCACTTGTGTTACAATATAGAAAACTAAAGATATTTATTTGTTGTGGGTTACTTCATGGATTTTTGATGCACCCTGTGCAAAGTATATTCTAACGGACCAATAATGTAAACCCTCCTTTACAAGCACGAAATGGAAAGGCAGAAATTTTTTCAATTCTCTTTTGGTCTTGCTTTTTAAAAGCAGGAAATTAATAGACAACAGACTGATTTCTCTACTTGATATTTGTGTGTTTAAAGAAAAGTAGGAAAGAATAACGAAAAATGCTCAGTACTGCACACAACCTCTTCAGCCCCTCACAACTAAGTTCAGCTGTCCGCCCATCAATTTCAGGCTTGTAAATAGAGTCTAACTGACTATGAAGGTATATTTGACCTTATAGCATTTTACACTGATCCTGGCCTCAAATTTAGAACTGTTTTTCTATATAAATTTTTGACTTTATTTATGTTACAATTAATATGTTTATCGTGTCTTGCACTTAACAAATTAAATTTCAACTTAAGATTATTAACCCTGGAACGTGTTCCTTATTTTACATACACTAACGTCATCTTTCGTCATATTGGCTACGGCAAACTTCAAGAGACTATAAAACAGTTCGTGAACAAAAACGGATACCAAAATAGATTTCTTCTGCATTAATAGGCACTTTTCAATGAATATTTAAAGAAATTCATTTATTTATTTTTTAATCTTTAATAAAAACTCAGCATTTCATAACCTTCCTTTTCGGTTTTAATTTCAAAATAAAATTTTCTATCGTCATTTTGACGAAGGATGACGTTCTAGGGTTAATGGAAATATTTATAAGATTTTAAATTCCTATTTTGAACACAAAAACAAAATATTTTATTTCATCATTCCAATAGTAGAATACATATTTTACGCAAAATCCATTTCATAAAAAATGGGGCTTGTATTCGCTAAGTGTGGCACTTGACTTACCTGGTAAAAGGAAACACTGAATTTTTAGCGTGAAAAATGTTAAAACAATACCAGACTACATATTATGGCATTTATATGCTTTATAAAGCAAAATTTCCAAAGTAATCGCCATTATTACTATTTGCCTGTAAAGAATCCGATAGTAAAAGGTAACTTTAGCTACAGTGAGGAATAAAGTAAACTGTAAAAATTTTCGTTATTACTACTTGCCAGTAAAATACAATTTAATATTTTTTGTAATGTGGCAGCACCAGTCCATACACCTGGTCTAGGGAGAAACTAATTTGATGGTGCTCCTAAAACTATACCATAAAATATTTTGTATGCCTCTCTTATGCTTGTATTTATATCAACCTCAATTGTCTTCCATAAAAGTGATAAGTAAGTTCATCCACCCTTAGCACACCTTAGCATAGCACGCACTTTATCCGATTTGTAAAAGCAGGATGATAACATATGTAATACATTGCAGAAAAATAAAGCAGGAAAACAACAACGCTGGATATACCAAATATATATGGAAGTTAAGTTCATATGTATGGATGTGTGTGCAATAGCAAATTAACTGCTTTTAACAACGGCCTTGAAACTGAAAAAAAGTGCATAAAACAATATTTCCCTTATACAAAAAGTGTTTCACTAGTCAACATTATTGATAAAAAAATATTTCAGTTTTATAGCACCTGTTTTTGCTTTGGTGGCAGGCAACAAAATACCCGTATTTTATTATCTTTATAGCTCTTTGTTATAATTATGGTTAGATAAATAAATAGCCCAGTTCACAATCTCGAGCAAGTAGTCTAGCATCGTAGCATGAGCAAAATAATTGTACTCTACACCAACAAAATACATTGAAAATGCTCTCAAATACTCTCTTCATTTGCAAATGCTATAATGCAAGACCATTTGCACAGGATTGTGAATTGGGCTAATGAGTATGCAAGTGTTTTCAAAAAGTCTGAACTTTCCTGAAAAGCTATATGCCTTATAAAAAGCTTATAAGTTTTCGAACATTAACATAGATTTAAAAGTGAATGTTAAGCTTTCTGCAGACTTGAGATTTGCTCATGGAATTTGTTCGTATAGCATTACTTCACGTATCTTGAGCACAAATCGCACTTGTGTGCGCTAATTTAATATGCTGTTATAAGAGGTGAAAAACTGTACTTTTATGTTATTATTCATCAAGGACTGAAATTTACGTTCACGAAACAACTTTTTACACTCAATCGAACAAAATTTTTTTGTTACTCGTTTTTATCTAAAAACAGGTCACAATTTAAAGTTGCTGCTTTTGCCAATTTAATGTAAAAAAAACAATATCCCTGAAGTTAGGGACTAGCTAAGCGTCTCTAAACCGTTTACTTTAATCACTTAATGTTACGTCTTTCAAAGGAATTTGTAAATTTTGTAATAATTTCGTGTAACTTTTATTGAGCTCTATTTTATTTTACTATTTATTTTTATAAAATTATTACAAATTTTATTTATTAAAATTGAAAATTTTTTTATTTTTATTACTTATTTCTGAAGAGCTTAACAAACTGTTAACGATATATTGCATTATAAAATTTTTAATAAGTTTATGAACAGACCTCGAGGTCAATAAATATAATAAAATACATTTTGCTATAATTAAAAAAAAAATAAATATTTTTTCACTTAAAAACTCAAAGAAAATCAAAAGAGTATTATAAAAATAAATAAATTTTTTTTTTAAATTTGATTTTTGGTCTTTTGAAAAAAAAAAATTATAAAATTAGTAAAACGTATGCATTAAAAATATTCATGGCAGCAGGCTACCGACTACACGACTGCAGAAATGGAATATATATATATATATATATATATATATATATATATATATATATATATGTATATATATATATATATATATATATATATATATATATATATATGTATATATATATATATATATATATATATATATATATATATATATATATATATATATATATATATATGTATATATATGTGACGCGCAAAATAGAAAGGGACCTAAGGGTAAAAACCGGTTTTGTTCAGGAGAGCCATTTTAAAGATTTAAACACGTGGCAGCGACTGACACCATCATGTACTAAAAGCAGTTTAACAACACCCACCTTCGTCGGGCAAAATTTGGCCGACGAAGTACAAAAGGTTGAAATAGCTACAAAAAAAACTGTCTATCTTCTCATCTTTCCTAGTCTGTCCCCTCAATACCATCCCCACGTTTTCAGTTCCGGCGCAATGCATTGCATATATGTATAGGGGTAATCCCCTGAGTGCTGGTCCAAGATAAAAAAAAAAAAGAAACTACGTTTATCTTTGGTGTACCATCACTTTCATAAAACGCGCATAGCTCTGAGAGCGAACACTTTTGAGGCATGGGATCGGTCTCATTCGATGCACAGATGTTGTCCACATCAAAAAAAAAAAAAAGAAGTGAAAATTGATTTGTTTTATCCTTAGGTCCCTTTCTCTATGCGCTGTCACATATCGCTCATTTGCTGCAAGAACGGCATAAGTCAAAATTTTCGATTTTGAGATAAATACTTTTTAAGTGTTCAATTGACTATAGCTCTGAAGAAAAATGAATAAATGTAAATATTTTGATATCATCCTGTAAATCAACTTATATTTAATATATCTGTATAGAAAAAAAGTAGAGTAAAAAATTTTTAATAATTGTTTTTAGATGGAAAATTGTGTATACTTTGAGTTATGAAGTTATTGCTGCTAAAGTTCATTAATAGTAGTGTAGTAAAGTAAAATGTGCCGTTCTTAATGCGAAAAAAATGTTTATAATCACATGATTTTTTTCAACAAAACAGTAACAACACAGAATATGGCAGTATATAAGAATTTTTACTACATAAAACACATTTTACTTTTCCACTTATAAAGGCACAACGCAAATTATGGCGCTCTTTTCGAAAACAAAATGATGTTCACACCTTAACGACTGTGGCGTAACTAACGATGTGTCGTTGTTGTGAGTAAAAGAAGAGGGAAACATAGGAATAGAAATCACGGCATATACTCGTCTCACACGTTCTGTATACAAGATATCAAAATGAGTATTTTACACAAGATAGAACATGATATTGCCAATATTTCTGTATTATTAACTCAAAAATCGCGAATTTTGAGTTATGCCGTTCTTGCAGCAAATGAGCGGTATGTTTATATAGGAATGGTTTTATTCTCAGCTACACGGCAGATTGTTGTCCGTGCTAATTTTCCCATATAAACACATTCATATGTATCTTCTATTTCTGTAGTCGTGTAGTCAGTAGCCTGCTGTCATGAATGTATTTAATTCATTAACATGTAAAATAAAACAAATTGTTGGAGCAGCTGCTGCATTTTTTTACCAAAAAAAATCTGCAATCAAAAAACGCTAAATTTATATTTACTTACACTCCTATTAGTTTATTCTCACTTGTATCGCCCGATATACTATTTATAGCAAGACATACTTAGTCCGTGGTCTAAGTAACAGACAAAAATACACAAACTTTCAACAACAAATTGAGAATTATAGAAGAAACTGGTTTCGAATGCTTTGAAGAAAAAAATAATTATAAAATATAAATAAAAATTATATCATAATTGTTTTGTATTTTTTACCCAACGTTTCGTTTGTTTTTTTGCAAGCTTCTTCAAAATACAAAATAAATATTATATAAATGTATGAATTTCTATTTTAATAGTGAACCTTTATTTATTTAAATTGTATTACAGGATGTTAATTTTCCCAATAGGCTACAGGTTCAAATCTGCGAAAGTGCAAATTATTTTTTATATTATTTATTTTTTATTATTTTTATTTATTTTGAACATAAATAACAAAAAAGCTTTAGATATCAGCAGCCGATGGCCCTGGAAAAAGCGAAAGAGATACATGGAATATTGGGAATATTAATCGTCAGGGTTGGGGAATTTCGTACTAACCAAAAAGGTAATAACTTAAAAAAAGATGAATGTGATAACTTCTCATATTCAATTTTCGTTAAAAACATTGGTTAAATAGTTGATATTCCTACTAACTAGCACCACTTGCAAAAGTGGAAAAATTGAACAAAGAACGCTGATGAGATGGCGTAGCGGCCTCGAAATCAGTACTGATCCGTTCTGCTGGTTTAATGATTATGAAAAATATTCTTAATATTCCACTCTCAAAATTAATAAATAGAATGTAATCACGTTCATTTATTAAAATAAATAAAAATAAAAAAAAAATAAAAATAAAAAATAATTTGCAGTTTCGCAGATTTGAACCTATAGCCTGTTGGGAAAATAAATATTATATAATTTTTATTTATATTTGATGATAAATATTGTTGACCACTAAAGCCCGTAGGATTCACCCCTATTAGAAATAAGAAATAAACAAAGAGATTGGTCATAAAAACAAAACTTAATAATTCTATTTCATTTATGTAAATCTATTTCATCTCCCTGTCTCTATACATTCAATAACCACTAATAAGAATTAAGTTCTTTGAAGACGTGACAACATTCTAAGGTGTCAAAAGGTGGAATTCTATTCCAGTATCTTGCTAAAACTTCGCTAAAATGCTATTTATGCATTCAATATTCAACAAGAAGCATCAATAAAACGTGCAAAAAGGCAATAGTTGTTGTAAAAAAAGTATTTCAATAAAAGTATAGAAGAAAACAAAATAAAATAAATTTTGAGTGGATTGCATGAAAAGATTAAAGTTTTATATATTTGCATTTATCCATGCAACCTGATATTGAATATGCAATAAATATATTTAAAAACAAAAAAAAAAGTTAAACAAAAATTCAGCAAACCTCAATTGATTTATGTATTGGATTTAAATTGTATTTAAATTTATTAGAACAATATCATTTATCGAACAACGTCATTCTAATATGTACATTTTAAATACGAACATTTCAAATCCAAACAGCCGACGTCAGCAGTACAACTACTATATTTTTGCATTTAATGAATAAATCATGCGGAAAAATTGATGACATTTAGTCTGAAATATAGTTTGTACTTTTGGCAGAACAAAAACTCCAAAAAAAAGAAAGAAATTAGATTTAATTGAAAATTGTCACACTGAAATGAGAGAGAAAAAAAATGGTTTTTGTTTTTGCTGCTGGTACTTTTTTCTGGGTAATTTATGGTCTTTCCAATAGGAAAAACATAAAGTTTTAAATGAAATTAATGATGACATAAATCAATTAAAATACGTACATGTTTTTGTTAAACGTTCTTTCTAATTTAAATATTCATGCACGTTGCAAATGTAACACATGCACACACACATCCGCAGACATACGGATGCAACATTTAAAAGGCGTCACATTTTGCGTGTTTGTGTAATCTCTTATGTAAATAATAAAGTGTTTTTGTTTTAAAATAAGTACATGAGATTACCAATTTAACAAAAAAATATTTAAAGATATAAAAAATTAAAAAATTATTGAAATAGATCGACACCTACGAATAATTAAATTTTATTTAAATATGAAATATGGAGAGCTGCTGTTGGAAATAATATATTGTGGGTTGGTTGCAGTGAAGTTACTTATGGCATGTCGCACTTAAAACTACTTTTTTTTAATTACAGCGATGCTTAAATAATTTTTCCATTTATTTGCCACGAGTTTTAAATCGCACTTTTTTCCTAAAATTTTTCTATCAAAATTGCTACATGCAACTCGGGTAACTGACTTTAACATTTAATTGCCAAAACTAAATTTCCCCTGTTTTACGCGGAGGAAAGCCCCTCCTAGGTATTCCCATTTTCCTGAAATGGATATTTTTAGATAAATTTAATGTATAAAATTTCACTAAAAATTAGTTTTTTTACTAAAAATTCCACTGTTTCCACCACTGATTGTTTCGTGTAAATGGGGCGTCATATAAGAGCATACGACCTACAGGATAATAATTTTTAATTGCCTAGATTTCGGCATTTTTCAGACAAGTACGGGAAAAATCGTTTTACCACTCCTTTGTGCGACTATTGTCCGATTTAATAGATTTCGAAACAATAAGCTGAGACCTTTCGAATGATATAATTTATTTAAGAAACTTTTGGAAATATAAATGTATTTCTGTAATAAAAAAATTTTAGTTAAAATTGATTTGGTTTTTTTCGATCGAAATTTTGTATTTAAATTGTATTAAAACTTCGATCGATATCGAGTGCCCAGAAATACTCTTATGCAGTTTTTTTATGTAGGAAAGGTATTAAAATTTAATTTATTTAAAAAATGTATTTAATTATAAATAAAAGTCATTATGACCTTTAAGAATCCGTTAAACCTTTAAAAAGTTTTTATATGGCAGATGACCTCTTAAAACAAAAGAGGACAATCGAAATAATTTATTTTTTGTTAATTTTTTCAACGGGCTTAAGTTCGAATCTGCATGACTGCAAATGATTTTTTATTATTTTATTAATAAATGAATTTGTTCAAATTCTATTTATTAATTTATATATTAAGATTGGAACATTAAGAATATTTTCAATAATCATCAAACCAGCAGAACGGATCAGTACTGATTTCGAGGCCGCTACGCCATCTCATCAGCGTTCTTTGTTCAATTTTTCCACTTTTTTTATTTCTAATTTTATATATTTGGGAATATAAAAATGTTTAAATTTGTAATTGTGCTGGGGGCAAATTACGGTATTCGATATCGAACGAAATTTGTATTTAAATTGTAGGGAAATTTACGGTCGATATCGAATGTGGTAATTTGGCTCCTGATAATTTTTCCAAATTTAAAAAAAAAAAAACTCGAAATTTTATTACTGAGGGGTTTTAGCCAGTTCCTAAGTGCATTTCACTGGAACTAATGCAGACCATCTGGGAAGCTTTACCTCACATTTCCTAGAATAACTAGAGATATTATTTTAAATTTTGACTTTTGAATATGTTTTGTATTTAAAAATTTTGTAAAATTAAAAATTTAGCGAAATAATTTTTTTTTATAAAAAACAAATTTTGTTATTATTAATCCTTTTATCGCTACACGGGAGTTAAATTTAACATTGTAAATGCAAGTTTATTTCATTAAAATTAGTTTTAAATGAACTCTTTGGAATACGTAAATTTTTAAAGGATTTCATACTATCCCAGTTTAATTTATGGGTGATAAAACCTGCCAACTATTGTTTGTAATTCAAATTAATATGCAGACAAAAACCAAAAAAAAAAAAAAAAATTTATCATGAACATGGTTTAATACAAGGTAACAGGTGATTTATTTTACAAAATATATATGGACACCCTGGGACTAATTGATAGTAAGCTAAAAGCTTACATGCTATCTCTGAAGATAAGATAACAGTTAGATAAAAAAAAGAAAATTTGATTATTTAAAGACTTTTCAACCAAGCAGTATTTATAAATTTTTTTGTAGTACTCTTTTAGTGACTTTATCGTACGCTAATATTGTTGATGCCAGTATTTTTTAAAAGGTTATTTCATGTAGATGTGCACAATATAAATATTAAAAAAAAAATTTTTTTTTATGGAAGAAAAAAAAAATTTTTTTTATGGAAGAAAAAAAGCCTTATAGATTTCCAAGAAAATCAATAAAAAAATTTTTCTGCTTCTTTTTTATTTAGTATTCAATTGCAAGTGTGTACAAATACACACCATCATAATTGCTGCTGTGATATTTTTTATTGCCTGCTAGAAAGAGAACAAGAGAGTTTTGTTGTTCTCTTAAAATGTGTTGTGTTATAAATAAAAGGGAATAAGAAAAGCCCTTGGTTATTAATTGTAATTTTTAAAAGGACATTTTATTATACTCTAACATTTTTAAACTTAAGAAGAATTTTAAAAAGGAAATTATCTTAAATTTTTGTAGCTCGAACTTAAAGAAAGAATCGTATATACATACATACATACAATTAAAATTTATTTATTTATTTAAATTTATTTTAATTTTCGAGAGATCGAATTTTCAGGTTGTTATATAATGATATCCTTAAAAAAGTTTTGAGGACTGCGAATACTGTTTATCTATTTACATGTACTCGTATGCTATGCGTTTGTAATAAAAATAATTGTTAATTGTATGCTGTTAATTGTTTTATTTACTCCACATCTCTCTGTTTTAAAATGCTGTGGCAAAAATGAACATGCAACTGGATATTTTAAAAGTGTGTAATTTTTAATGATAAAAACTTTTGTAGCATTATTTTTATAACTGTTGCAAACCTAAATTACATAACAAAACGATAAAAACAAATTGTATGTTCTGTTCTGTTGTTCTGTTCAGTTCGTTAGTTTTATTTAATTTTGTCTGGAAACAATTTCATTACTAGGTAAAAATTCCCCAAGCCAAATATATTTGTAATATTTAGTTTATTTTTTTTTATCAACATATTGTTGCAACACAATGCGCAAAGTGGTGTAGAAGTTACAAATCTATATATACATATCGATGGCCATAAGTGGAAAGCCCCTAACTTCAATTTTTAAGAAATTGCCTTTTTCAGTGATTCCAATACATTTCACACAAATACTCCTTGTCACAAAATATTTTTTAGTGCAATATTATCAAAAATAAACATTTTAACAGCAAATGATAGAACAGTTTCTATTGTGCTCAATAGTACACGTTCTGTTATATATTTACTTTTTCCTGTAAAATCGCAATTATTTGAGTTAGGGCCTTTCTACTTGTGACCAACGATATACAGATAGTATAATAACTTGAAAATTAGTTTTAGTTTGGTTTACAAAACTAAGATAATTTTGCATGACAAGGAAATATAATAGCCCTATTCACAATCCTGTGCAAATGGTCTTGCATTATAGCATTTGCAAATTGAGAGAGTATTTGAGAGCATTTTCAATGTATTTTGTTGGTGTAGAGCAGTGTTGTCAGATTAGGGGTTTTCCCCCTAGATCTAGGGTTTTTTTCTGTTTAGGGGCAGATTTAGGGGTTAATATTCTTTAGGGGGAAATTTGGGGGTAAGAAAATTTTATTTAGGGGATTTTTAGGGGATTTACGAATTTATAGTTTGGTACATAATAGTACATAATTTAACCACTGAGCATGTCGAAGATATTGTATCGAAATGTAATCACGCAAATACAAACATTAAAACATTTTTCTCGTTAAATCAATTTTGTTGGTTTTCCTTGAACTGCAGAATATAAATTTTAAAAAGTTGTTCATCTTTACAATTTATTACCAATATGCCAAAAAAGGATAACATATATAAACAAAAATATAAAAAGGAGTGGGAAGCAGATCAGCAGTTTAAAGGTATTGTATTTTTAAATAAAATTTTAAACACAATAAATGCAAAATTAAATTTCAGATTGATTAGCCCCTGTCCAGGGAGACAACTACAAAGCTTTATGCAAATATTGTAAAAGCATTATGGTGGCTAGCAGGAGACCTTATTGCACAACGAAATACGAAAAAACATATTGGATTTGCATCCCAAACAAAAGAAGTACATGTACCCGTAACAAACTTCCTCAAGCCGTCTCTTACAAAAGAAAGAAAGATTGCAGATATATTTTTTGGGGGGCTTTTTATAAAAAAAATCAAAATTTGGGTGTTTTCGTGCTTTTCGCGTAAGAATGATAGTACCTCAATTCAAATTTAATAGAGATAAGAATGATGAAACCAAATTACTACTTAAACTTTTCTGCTTTAGGGAATTTTTTAAGAAAAAATGTAGAATCTAGGGGGTTTCTAAATTTTTTTTGGGGGGAAGAAAAAAAATTATCTGACAACACTGGTGTAGAGTACAATTATTTTGCTCATGCTACGATGCTAGACTACTTGCTCGAGATTGTGAACTGGGCTAATATAATTTCCTTGTCTTGCAGGTGGTGAATGATGTTGCTATTAATATAGCAGCACCATTCACCACCTGCTGGAAATATTATTATTAAGTGGGATATTTGTAAGCAGGAGATCAGGCACCCAAGAAATTATATATTTTTGTTATATATTTGCATCCCAAAACTGCATGAGTTGCCCATCAATTATGTAAGTTGTCCGCAAACTAAACCACTGTGCGGTGCAGCGTATATATTTCGAAAAAAAGACAATTTAGAAATACCAAAACATGTTAAATTTTAATTTTGCAATTAAACACAACACTTGTGTAAAACACATGAGCATACAAACATTAAATTTATTACCTTAAAAATTAAAAAAAAAAGCTCGACTCTGATCATGACTAAAAATAATATAATAGTAATTATTTTATCTACAAAAACAAACAAAATTAAATACAAAAGTCGAACACCGTTAGAGCATGTACTCGCACAAAAAAAAAAAGAATAAATAATTTAAAATGGAGTTAGTTTTATCATTTTATGAAAATATGTATGCAAGTACGAGTGTGTACTCGGCCCATACATAAACACTTGTAGCCACAGAAGCGCACAAACTGGCCATTAATTTAATAAAACAAACATGGCGATGATTATGCTCGTACACTCCTAATGACGATAAATTTGATATTCCCATTACTAACATTGGCCATATTTGAAGTTTTTTTTTTTTTTTGGTAATAGAAAAAGCGATATGCAGTGACACGTTTCATTAAGAACGCTCTATTAATTATAGTTTGGCCACAGCTAAAGCAACTAAAAATCAACTGAAAATTAGAACAGTTGCATGCCAATCATGCAACAACGCATTCACAGCATTTAACGCTCCATATGCCAGCACATGAATATTTATGTATGAATTTTAATTTAAATACTTACAGTCTGTCTGTTCATTCATATATAACAAAAGGTAAATTTGAATTTGCATTCAATTTTAATTATTGTAAGCGCTGATGCTAAAAGTAATTTTTATACATCCAAATATGAAAATGATTACCAGCATCAAACTGCGGATAATTGTGGTACAAGCGGAATGCTGTGTTAGAATTTAAATTGTATTTATTTCATTTAATTTTGTTTAACATTCTCTAGAAACTCCAAGAAGCAATAGCTACATGATTTGGTCATTGGATATTGTTACACGATTCAACACGATTTCAAATCGACTTTTCGATTGAGTATCAAAATGTCTGTTCTTTGCTAATATTGGACTGAATTTGGAAATATATATTATGTTGCAAAAATTGTTGCTTCTAGTCTACTTCGCATTTCCCTATGACCCGATTCATAATCTATTCGAATATATTTTGGGCTTATATTATATTTTTATTATGCCATAAATATTGAATTTTTATATTTTTATATATTTCGATATTCAAATACTTTTTTATGCCCTCAAAAAAAAAAAAAACGAATTGGAGGGTATATTCACTTTGTCATTACGTATTCAACGCAGCGAAATATCCCCCTGAGACCCCATAAAATATATATATATTCCTGATTAGTACTGGACTCTAAGTCGATCTGTCCATGTCCGTCTGTGGAAATCACGATACGGATCAAACGAAAAGAGCCAGATCCATGAAATTCGCTACAGATAAAACTTAAAGAATAGCACAGGTCAAGTTCGTAAATGGGCTAAAACGGACCATGGGTAAAAAAGTTCCCCTAAGACGAACTAAACCATTCTCTAAAAAACAGCGCACTTCTTTTTAAATTTTTTTTTGCAATTTTGCTAAGCAAATGATATATTTTTGAAACAAAGATGGTCCAAAGCATGCCACTTCCAGCAAAATCTAATTTTGGACCCCGCCTCCTTTAGTGGGTGTTTTAGTAACAAATTACATAGAGTAAATATTTAACAAATTGTATAATTTAAACCCAAATTCTTTAAAAATTAAATTTTAAAGTTTTTATGACGAAGCTGAGATGTTCTCTGATCTTCTTCGGCCCTACCCTAACCCTCACCTTTGCCCCCTAAATGAACCTATCAAAAAATTTGTTCTCTATACTTAATTACCCGAAAAATTTACTTTTTACGTTTTTATAACAAAGAGGAGATGTCTCCCCCACCGGCCCTTCCCGGAGTGACCCTCTCAAAATAGAGTTTTCTGTCTTAGAGGAAATCTGTGTCAGACGGTTAAATATTTTTAATATATTTCCTAAATATTTGAAAGCTATTTAAGATTTTACCCGATCTTAATTGTTTTAATTCTTATGCCAAATATTCAGAAAAAAATTTATTATATAATTTATTATATCACATCTACACAGAAATACCTTTCGAACCATATATAATTTACCGATATTGGTCAATAGTAAAATAGTTAAAAGTGTACCACAAAACTCTGTGGCGTTTTTATAAAGAGTGGACAAATTTGAGGTTAGGAAATAAATTGGCTTAAAAACACTCTTTTATTTG